>OY740776.1:41453874-42818638 GCA_963513935.1 Aphrophora alni
CAGTTTGTAAAACACAGCTGTATGCTGCCAGTAGCACAGCACGTTGAAGGTATAAGTTATCAACATCTCTCCTCCTCCACCCCTTTGAGAGGGGTTCTACTACATACACTCTGCATACCAAGTCTTTGTAATAAAATATGCAACTAGGGAATTATTTTACGAATATATAATTCTAACCTAGATATATGTATTTAAATATTACGCATTGCAAGTTATATATATTAGAGTCTCCCACACTGAACGAGAAATAAATAGGGTTGACCCAAAGTCAAAACATTCTAAATGATAACTCCTTTGTTGTATTTTTCTGATGTAATTAGGGAGTATTTTTGTTTTGTTTAAAATTTAATTCAGATACACTTTCAAAAAACCCTTACCACAATTGGGAATAAACAAAATAACAAAAAACAAACTTTTTGTCAAAAGTAAAATGTTTATTCCTATTAGACCCTTATAGCTATTACAACAACAAAGTTGTCATCTTCAGAGGGAATCTTAACAAAGATTCTTAACAAGATTAACAGAGTCTTGTAATAAGGGTCTAATAGGAATAAACATTTTACTTTTGACAAAAAGTTTGTTTTTTGTAATTTTGTTTATTCCCTAGCGTGTTAAGGGACTTTTGAAAGTGTACTTGTATATATTGTCACCACAGTGCTCTGATCTTTGTTTAGAATTTAATTGTTTAAATAGAGTCTTTACATTCTTTGCACGTGTGCACGTGACGAAATCAAACCCTTGAGATAGTTTTCAATTTATTGACGAAGAATTTAAACACTTAAAGATTCACAGTTGTTTTATCAGTTACAATTGAACGTAGTATTTAATGGATTGCAATTTAGAACAACTGTTATTATTTATAATCCTAATTTTTCACGAGAAGATTATTAGGGAAAAGTCCACGAAACTTATTTTAGGGAACTTTACCTTTGAAATTGTTACGGAAAGATATTAATCTGCACACGATTTGCCAGCTGTACCATAGAAGAAGGAATTACAATTCTTAGTATTAAAATTATAATTCCTTCTTCTATGGCTGTATTCCATTCCCGAATGAAATCACTTTTGGGACCTTCTTCAATTCACAGAAGTATTTTTAAATTTCTAACCCATAGAAAATTCAATCCTTTTTCCTTCTCCAGTGGTTTTGCAGAGTAGAAAATATGCGATAATGTTCCAGCAACAAACTATCCTTTATTGTTTACCAGCACAGGGCGTACACTTCTCACCTGACTTTGTTTACTGTAATGTTTGAGTTGTTAGATCCACTATCCCGTTGCGAGCCAAGTAAAAAGATTAATTCCAATATCTTTGTAACGAATTAGTTGATATAATAACTTAGTAAACAAATTCAAGTAAGTATTGTACACCCTGTGCTGGTAAGCCACTAAGGTTAGCTCAGTATTGGCGTGTAAACATTTCAATTCCCAGTCTAGGTCGTATATTTCTCACAAGTATATACAAATACACACAAAAATATACTAAATGAAGGAACACTATAGTTTTGTAACTTAGTCACATGATCAAAAAATGAGAGTACAATCACTTTTGTCACCTTTTTCAGTTCACAGAAATATTTTCCCATTTCAACCCCACAGAAACTTGAATCATTTTCCCTTCTCCGATGCTCTTGTTTGAAACCACTTCTTTCTTGACTCGGACACTCGATGATGTTAAGAACTCCCACTGGCTGCCCATTGATGAAACCAATGTCCGTAATGTTGAGGTTATGTTTAACTCTTTCAAAGTATTTCTTTTTCTTCTTCTAAGCGGGATTTGATTTATACCTTCGAATTGTAGTGTATTATTTTTTTTGTATAAAAAAAATTTGCAATCGTCCGACACAAACATATCGACTCACGTCTTTTGTGATAGTTTTTTAATATTTTTCATTCAAATATTTAAAAACTAAAATTAATGAATTAAACTACGTCTAACATTAAAGGAAGCAATTAGTCAAAATAGTATAAAAATACGTCCAGTTATTTGAGCTGTAGCACTGTACAACCAGACAACCTTCCCTTTATACGGTCTTAAAAATCAATCGGAAACGAAAAGAGATCACAAAATTTTAAGTCTAGATACAAAAATTGAAAAGTCGATTTAATACAATATCCATTTTTGTCAACGTTAGACTATTATTTTTCTTCTTATTAATTATTACAAAACGCCTGTACTGTACTGTACACACTTCACCTAGATTTCTGCCTCATTTCAAAATGTCGCTGAAATATATGATCAGGAAACTCTATCTATTCAAATTTCCTTTATAGAAACACCGACAACAAAACCTCCACTAATCTAATTGATATTAATAATTTGGCACCATTTGTGGCTTGATTGTACACCATGACGTACAAATCGTTTAACGATAAAATGTTCCTTTTGGTACATTCGGGAAGAAATGGATATTGCTAAAGGAAATGTTATTAAGTTTAATGAAATAATTAGAAGCATGAAAGGTTGGATTTAATTTCTTATCGAGTCGTTATAGACTCAACCACTAATCTAAGGGCCAACACATCAATATTAACCCGACCAGCTCACATTAACGATTAATTAGTTAAGATAACAGTGAGTTACCATCAAGTTTGGCCACACTCTGACCGCTTGACTGATATTAAGATAACAGTGAGTTACCATCAAGTTTGGCCACAATCTGGCCGCTTGACTGATATTAAGGTAACAGTGAGTTACCATCAAGTTTGGCCACACTCTGGCCGCTTGACTGATATTAAGGTAACAGTGAGTTACCATCAAGTTTGGCCACACTCTGGCCGCTTGACTGATATTAAGGTAACAGTGAGTTACCATCAAGTTTGGCCACACTCTGGCCGCTTGACTGATATTAAGGTAACAGTGAGTTACCATCAAGTTTGGCCACACTATGGCCGCTTGACTGATATTAAGATAACAGTGAGTTACCATCAAGTTTGGCCACAATATGGCCGCTTGACTGATATTAAGGTAACAGTGAATTACCATCAAGTTTGGCCACACTATGGCCGCTTGACTGATATTAAGATAACAGTGAGTTACCATCAAGTTTGGCCACACTATGGCCGCTTTACTGATATTAAGATAACATTGAGTTACCATCAAGTTTGGCCACACTCTGGCTGCTTGACTGATATTAAGATAACAGTGAGTTAATATCAAGTTTGGCCACACTGTGGCCGCTTGACTGGTATTAAGATAACAGTGAGTTACCATCAAGTTTGGCCACACTCTGGCCGCTTGACTGATATTAGGATAACAGTGAGTTACCATCAAGTTTGGCCACACTCTGGCCGCTTGACTGGTATTAAGATAACAGTGAGTTACCATCAAGTTTGGCAACACTCTGGCCGCTTGACTGATATTAAGGTAACAGTAAGTTACCATCAAGTTTGGCCACACTCTGACCGCTTGACTAATATTAAGATAACAGTGAGTTACCATCAAGTTTGGCCACAATCTGGCCGCTTGACTGATATTAAGGTAACAGTGAGTTACCATCAAGTTTGGCCACACTCTGGCCGCTTGACTGATATTAAGGTAACAGTGAGTTAATATCAAGTTTGGCCACACTGTGGCCGCTTGACTGGTATTAAGATAACAGTGAGTTACCATCAAGTTTGGCCACACTCTGGCCGCTTGACTGATATTAGGATAACAGTGAGTTACCATCAAGTTTGGCCACACTCTGGCCGCTTGACTGGTATTAAGATAACAGTGAGTTACCATCAAGTTTGACTACACTCTGGCCGCTTGACTGATATTAAGGTAACAGTAAGTTACCATCAAGTTTGGCCACACTCTGACCGCTTGACTAATATTAAGATAACAGTGAGTTACCATCAAGTTTGGCCACAATCTGGCCGCTTGACTGATATTAAGGTAACAGTGAGTTACCATCAAGTTTGGCCACACTCTGGCCGCTTGACTGATATTAAGGTAACAGTGAGTTACCATCAAGTTTGGCCACACTCTGGCCGCTTGACTGATATTAAGGTAACAGTGAGTTACCATCAAGTTTGGCCACACTTTTTCCGCTTGACTGATATTAAGGTAACAGTGAGTTACCATCAAGTTTGGCCACAATATGGCCGCTTGACTGATATTAAGGTAACAGTGAATTACCATCAAGTTTGGCCACACTATGGCCGCTTGACTGATATTAAGATAACAGTGAGTTACCATCAAGTTTGGCCACACAATGGCCGCTTTACTGATATTAAGATAACATTGAGTTACCATCATGTTTGGTCACACTCTGTATGCTTGACTGATATTTAAATAACCGTGAGTTACCATCAAGTTTGGCCACATTCTGGCTGCTTGACTGATATTTAAATAACCGTGAGTTACCATCAAGTTTGGCAACACTCTGGCCGCTTGACTGATATTAAGATAACAGTGAGTTACCATCAAGTTTGGCCACACTCTGGCCGCTTGACTGATATTAAGGTAACAATGAGTTACCATCAAGTTTGGCCACACTCTGGCCGCTTGATTGATATTAAGGTAACAGTGAGTTACCATCACGTTTGGCCATCCTCTGGCCGCTTGACTGATATTAAGGTAACAGTGAGTTACCATCAAGTTTGGCAACACTCTGGCCGCTTGACTGATATTAAGGTAACAGTAAGTTACCATCAAGTTTGGCCACACTCTGACCGCTTGATTGATATTTAGATAACAGTGAGTTACCATCAAGTTTGGCCACACTCTGGCCGCTTGACTGATATTAAGGTAACAGTGAGTTACCATCAAGTTTGGCCACACTCTGGCCGCTTGACTGATATTAAGAGAACAGTGAGTTACCATCAAGTTTAGACACACTCTGGCCGCTTGACTGATATTAAGATAACAGTGAGTTACCATCAATTTTAGCCACACTCTGGCCGCTTGACTGATATTAAGATAACAGTGAGTTACCATTAAGTTTGGCCACACTCTGGCCGCTTGACTGATATTAAGGTAACAGTGAGTTACCATCAAGTTTGGCCACACTCTGGGCGCTTGACTGATATTAAGGTAACATTGAGTTACCATTAAGTTTGGCCACACTCTGGCCGCTTGACTGATATTAAGGTAACAGTGAGTTACCATCAAGTTTGGCCACACTCTGGGCGCTTGACTGATATTAAGGTAACATTGAGTTACCATCAAGTTTGGCCACACTCTGGCCGCTTGACTGATATTAAGGTAACAGTGAGTTACCATCAAGTTGGCCACACTCTGGCCGCTTGACTGATATGATATTAAGATAACAGTGAGTTACCATCAAGTTTGGCCACACTCTGGCCGCTTGACTGATATTAAGATAACAGTGAGTTACCATCAAGTTGGCCACACTCTGGCCGCTTGACTGATATGATATTAAGATAACAGTGAGTTACCATCAAGTTTGGCCACACTCTGGCCGCTTGACTGATATTAAGATAACAGTGAGTTACCATCAAGTTGGCCACACTCTGGCCGCTTGACTGATATGATATTAAGATAACAGTGAGTTACCATCAAGTTTGGCCACACTCTGGCCGCTTGACTGATATTAAGATAACAGTGAGTTACCATCAAGTTGGCCACACTCTGGCCGCTTGACTGATATGATATTAAGATAACAGTGAGTTACCATCAAGTTTGGCCACACTATGGTCGCTTGACTGATATTAAGGTAACAGTGAGTTACCATCAAGTTGGCCACACTCTGGCCGCTTGACTGATATGATATTAAGATAACAGTGAGTTACCATCAAGTTTGGCCACACTCTGGCCGCTTGACTGATATTAAGATAACAGTGAGTTACCATCAAGTTTGGCCACACTCTGGCCGCTTGACTGATATTAAGGTAACAGTGAGTTACCATCAAGTATGGCCACACTCTGGCCGCTTGACTGATATTAAGGTAACAGTGAGTTACCATCAAGTTAGCCACACTCTGGCCGCTTGACTGATATTAAGATATCAGTGAGTTAACATCAAGTATGGCCACACTCTGGCCGCTTGACTGATATTAAGGTAACAGTGAGTTACCATCAAGTTAGCCACACTCTGGCCGCTTGACTGATATTAAGATATCAGTGAGTTACCATTAAGTTTGGCCACACTCTGGCCGCTTGACTGATATTAAGATAACAGTGAGTTACCATTAAGTTTGGCCACACTCTGGCCGCTTGACTGATATTAAGATAACAATGAGTTACCATCAAGTTAGCCACACTCTGGCCGCTTGACTGATATTAAGATAACAGTGAGTTACCAACAGGTTTGGCCACACTCTGGCCGCTTGACTGATATTAAGATAACTGTGAGTTACCATTAAGTTTGGCCACACTCTGGCCGCTTGACTGATATTAAGATAACAGTGAGTTACCATTAAGTTTGGCCACACTCTGGCCGCTTGACTGATATTAAGGTAACAGTGAGTTACCATTAAGTTTGGCCACACTCTGGCCGCTTGACTGATATTAAGATAACAGTGAGTTACCATTAAGTTTGGCCACACTCTGGCCGCTTGACTGATATTAAGATAACAATGAGTTACCATCAAGTTAGCCACACTCTGGCCGCTTGACTGATGTTAAGTAACAGTGAGTTACCAACAAGTTTGACCACACTCTGGCCGCTTGACTGATATTAAGATAACAATGAGTTACCATCAAGTTAGCCACACTCTGGCCGCTTGACTGATGTTAAGTAACAGTGAGTTACCAACAAGTTTGACCACACTCTGGCCGCTTGACTTATATTTATTTACGGTAATTATTAAAAAGGTACATGCAAATTACCTTAGGGTCTTAGCCCCTTTCAAAATGCTCTACGTGATTACTTTTGGGGTACTAACTTTGGAGCACTGAAACAATTACACTGGTAAATACGGTGCACTCCACTTCAAAGCTCTCACTTTCTGCTGGAGCACGTCATTAGATTCACTCTCGAGTTGGAAGAGCGTGGAGGGGGGGGGCAATATTACATATAACCCCGTGCACTTCAGACTGGTAAGCAAAGCGGTGTACATTAAATAAAAGTAAACTACCATGAAGGTATCGATCCATCACAACGTAATGTATGATCCTCTTATATTTGCTTTAGTTCTGTCCTCAGGGTATTATAAAATCTAATACTCGTTCCAATAAAAAGTAAATCACAGTAATACCACCAAGTTCTGACTTTCGTGGTTTTATAAAATACCAACTTTCACTACGAGAGCAAGGCTTACTGTAACTGCCATGGATTGTTGTGATTTACAACCCTATCTGCATATAGAAATCTGTAGAGTTATGTGTATTGTGGCACCCTGTAGTGCTTGAAATATTAAATAAAGTGCGTTTGATAGTACTTTATAGTTAGTGGGAATTATTGTGTTAATAACTTTTAATATTCACATACAGTATATGGTAGCTTCTTTTCTTTCATTTTCTTTCACTACGAGAAATAATATTATTTATTTTGCACGGGTTACATTAAAAAAAATTAGAACTAAAGTAAACTTTGCATAATTACTTTCATAAATTGCATAATGAAAATGTAAATATTCAAACAAAACAAATCAAATTGTACAATTTGTCAACAAGTTGTAATCGTTAAAATATAAATTACAGGCTGGTATTAAAATATGTTTTAACAATTTACAAACACTCGCTTTGTATACGTAAACAAAACTGTGATCAGCAGCGTCTTCCCCCTTACTTTACTTAAAAGTACTATGAGTTGCCTATCTTTGATTGTAAGGCGCTCCGCATAGTGCTATTCGATAAGGGTCTCCCCACCATTTTCCCTTCAGAAGCAAAGCCAACGGCCGTGCATCATTCAGAGTAGTCTGCAATAAGAACTGTGTACAGGAAGTATCCTGTGAACGTTTTTTATGAGAATTTAGCCTAACTCCAACCAAATAGTAGTTGTTTTTTTGGAACGGTCGGATGAATCTTTAGAGTTTTGGGTCTCGCACTCTGTAATTATTAAATTAATATGTAGTAGTGATAGCAAAATGGCCGATTAGACTTTTGGTCTAACCACGTGTGCAATCCTAATTAGTTTTTTTTCTGCGTAAGTCTAAATTATTAAGATTAAATTTTGTTAATTTAAGATTTGTTAAAAATGGCCGGTTAAGTGAGACGAACCCGTGATATATGAGGGAGATACGGCATGCCAAGCTGAGAGGTTGAATAATGGTAATTGTCGTTCACGGACCAACCAAACAACACAAATTCAAATAAATTACAGTCCCTAAGCAGCTAATCCCAACAAAAGCTTTGCATTTCGGTTACAAACAATAAATTAATTTTAACAATAGGAAAACAACTCTGCTAACAAATTAAAAACAGCTCGACTATGTTACCACTCATTTATTCAGACAATAAAAACAATTATTCAGTAAATACCCTCGCAAGGCCCTCTTACATTAACACGAGACTTCTAATGTCCTCGGGAAGTCTGTTATCATGTTTTATAAGTTATGCAAGCGTACTTGTATCTCACATAAGCGAATACTATAAAACAGAAAGTGTGGCAATAAGTGTGAGTTGAGTGTGCGTAATAACAGCACAGATCGTAGTGGTAGGCGTGTACATTAGTGCATTAAAGTTTCAAGCACTTAGCGACATCAAGAAGTGGGAGACATTACAAGCAATATGGCGACATTTTACTTTATCTTATGAAAAGAAAATGTTGTAATAGATGAGTTTTCAAAAGCGTTCTTGCAGCTTGAACAAGTGATTTTATTGTAATTTCATTGGTTTAAACAAAATATTTTTTAACTAGTAAAGTATAATATATAACTAATATAATATTTGTTGTAAAGAATCGACACTATGTCAAGTTTTAACAGAAAATATTTACAAAAACGAGTTGATAAAACTGTACTTAGTTTAATATAACATTTATAAAGTACATTTATTATGTAAAGTGCTCCAGGTGTAAGCCACTTGGCTCTGTTACACTGTTTAGTTATATTATGTTTCTCTGCTAATTTATAATCACTTCTAATAACAGAAAATCCTTGCAATGCTGTTGTTTATACGGAAAAAGTTCAAAGCCGTAATCATTTCTCTCATAATTTTATGTAGTTTATTCAATTAAGAGAACCATGTTATAACATTGTATATCATAAAACGTGTGTATGTTTTAACAAGATTAGTTATTTAACATTTTTATTTTAGAATTATTTAATTACAAAATGAGTAGCCTACTTTTAATCTCGAGGTTTAGAAGTCAAATAGTCTGTAACTCTTGCTTTGGCGATTTTGAAAACACATTTAAGTGCACAACGTAAATAAAAACTTAATTTAAACAATTAGGATATGTGATATCTTAAAAACTAATGAAAGGTGTTTGGTAGAAGTGAATAAGTGATGGGTGAATACGATATAAAATTAATGATGGATTGTGTTTAAAAAATACGGTATTTATTCCTTACGTTAATAAAAGTTTAAATGTGAAACTGCAGTTGTTAGATGTGAAGCTACGTTTGTAGGAGTGAAGCTACAATTGTTAGATTTGAAGCTACAGTAGTTTCATATGAAGCAACATTAGTTATATATGTAGGTAAAATTGTTAGATTTAAGCTACAGTTGTTAGATGTGAAGCTATAGTAGTTAGTGTGAGGCTACATTTATTAGAAATGAAGATACAATTTTGTTAATATTTAGTTACAGTTGTTAGATGTGAAGCTACATTTGTTAGGTATAAAAATACAATTGTTAGATTTGAAGCTACAGTTGTTATAAGTGAAACTACAGTAGTTAGATGTTACTTATATTTTTGTTAGATGTGAAGCTACATTTGTTGGATTGATACTACATTTTATAGATATGAAGCTACAATTGTCAGATTTGAAGCTACAGTAGTTAAATGCAAAACTACATTGGTTAGATTTGAAGCTATAGTTGTTAGAAGTGAAACTACAGTAGTTAGATGTTACTTATATTTTTGTTAGATATGAAGCTACATTTGTTGGATTGATACTACATTTTATAGATATGAAGCTACAATTGTCAGATTTGAGGCTACAGTAGTTAAATGCAAAACTACATTGGTTATATTTGAAGCTACAGTAGTTAAATGCAAAACTACATTGGTTAGATATGAAGCTACAGTTGTTATATGTGAAACTGCAGTTGTTAGATGAGACGATATATTTGTTACATTTGTTGGAATGAAGCTACATTTTTAGATATGAAGCTACACTTGTTATATGGGAAACTGCAGTTGTTAAATTTGACGCTTTATTTATTAGATAGGAAGATACAATTTTTATTATTTAGCTACAGTTGTTAGATATGAAGCTAAATTTGTTAGATATAAAACTACAATAGTAAGATTTGAAGCTACAGTTGTTAGATGTGAAGCTACAGTAGTTAGATGTTACTTATACTTTTGTTAGAAGTGAAGCTAGATTAGTTGGATTGATACTACATTTTATAGATATGAAGCTACAATTGTTGGATTAGAAGTTATAGATGTTATAAATTTGAAGCTACAGTAGTTGGATGCAAGACTGCATTTGGTTATAAATGAAGCTACAGTTGTTATATGTGAAACTGCAGTTGTAAGATTTGACGATATGTTTGTTACATTTGTTGGATTGAAGCCACATTTGTTAGTAATGAAGCTACAGTTGTTATATCTGAAACTACAATAGTTAGATGTGTAGCTATATTTGTTAGATGTGAAGTTACTTTATTAAATGCGAAGCCTCATCTCTTAAATGATAAGCTGTTGTTGTTACTTCTGATGCCACAGTTGTTAAATGTAAAGCTATAGTTGTTAAATTAAAAAAACTGCAATGGTTAGATGAAAAACTACAGTCGTAATATATGAAGCTACAGTAGTTAAGATATGAAACTTATTTTGTTAGATAGAAACTACATTTGTTAGATATCAAGCTACAATTTTTGGATTGAATCTACAATTGTTAGATTTAGAACCTACAGTTGTTAGATGTACAATATTTGGATTTTTAATTAAATCCAATACGAAATAATATTTTATATAACAAATACACTTAATTTAACCAGACAATGAGAAATCCTTATATTATTTGTTTTAAATCAGTTTGTATAAGATGTGAGACAAACAATTCAATGATGGATTGCATTTTCATTGACTTCTCTTTATTAAGATCCTTAGGTAAAACCAAGAATCCTTATATTTTCTCGCGCTTGTCTGTCTGTCTGTACAATTTAATCTCCCCTTAAAAGACATCGAATTAAAATAATAACTCTCCCTAGATCTAGGTCGTGTGGTTTTAGCTCACGCTTTACTGTTTTATGTTTTTAGTAAATGTGGGAATATTGTAAATACATTGAATATTTTCTTGTCCGTCTTGTTATTATTATATCTAAATTGATCCCAATATACCGGGTGTACAAAAAGTTCCCCACCGGTTTAATATTCGTTGTTTGTATGACACTGGAAAGCTGAAAACCTGGACCTACACTATGAATCTAAAGAACTATTGTTGCACACCGTAGGACCAGAATGACAACGTAGGACCAGGGTGATTTGCAGCATTAAACTCTGCCAGTAAAGCCCTTTATTGATGTACAACTCGGCCTATGCTTTCATTTAAGATTTTCTTTGTACTAATTAAAAGACACCCCCCCCCCTGGTCCTACACTGTAACTCATGGTGTGCAAGAATAGTTCCCTAGGTTCATAGTTTAAGTCCAGGATTTCAGCTTTCCAGTGTCATTTAAACAAAAACTATTAAACCGATGCGGGACTTTTTGTACACCCGGTATATAAAAGTGTATTACTGCTTTCTAAAATAATAAATAATACAAAACTTTTTAAGTAACTAAACTGATAAAACTTTTTTTAACACGTGTTATTATTATCCTGTGTTGCCACACTTCATTTCATGTCTACACTGAAAAACACACATTAATGATCTTTTATATACTCCTGTAAACCTAAGGACAAATTGCTGTTGTTTCCAATTGCCTGCCGACAGAATCGTCCATTAGCTTTAACGTAAATAATTAAACGGCTTTTAGGTTAACCGTCAATTAAACGAAATTACACTTTGAAATTTTAACACAAGAAGGAAACATCCCCTTGGTTTATACAACAAAGTGATACAGCTCAGCTTTAATGTACGTTACGCCAAGTGTTGTAGGAAAATGAAATAACCATTTTAGCAATGAAACTTAATTATATTTTGCATCTCTGTTACTTTATAAACCCTCCAAACAACCTAAAATCCTCAGCACAGATGTGTAAAAAGGGAAACATATTCACTATACCCACTTCTCTCAACGGTACTGTAAAATCTAAAGCACCACTTAACAATAAATACCTGTTTAGTTGCTCTGTAATTATCCCATAACTGCTACTATTGTGCTCAGTGTTTACCATCCAATGGAATCAAATAATCTTGAACATAATACCTTGTGCAAACTGGTCAACAATTTACTAAAACTGTGAGTATAAAATAAAACTTGTAGGAAAATTCATTACGTAAAGTTTGCAGCCAAATAAAAGCACAACAGTTCAGTTAAATTACGTTTATGTGTAACAATAACCTAAAATTCGAGCACAGCTTGGTGTGATATTAAGCTTTACTTAGACTCAAAACTGTTTAAAATATATAATGTGTGAGAACCTCTAGATGTTTATGTCTGCAGAGTAAATAAAATTGTTTAAAATAAGTTTTTCTGTTCATTTTCAATAACACCGTTTACAATAGTATTATATAATCATTGAAATTTTAATTGTGGGTTTTAAAGAATCGAACCAACGTTGCATTATATATGTAACTTATATAACTTATAGGTTAGGTTATGTTATGGTTAGGTTAGGGTTAGGTTATTGGATATAATACAGTTAGATTTTAAAAGATCTTTCGTTCATTTTTTATTTATCAAGAGAAAATTTCATAACATCTTCAAAATGTCAGACTGGACATATTTTATAGGTTAGGTTAAATTAGGTTAGATTATTGGATACAGTACAGTTAAATTATGAAAGATCTTTTTTTCATTTATGATTACTCAAGAGAATATGTTATGACTGGACATATTTTATAGGTTATGTTGGGATAGGTTAAGTTAGGTTAGGTTATTGGATGCAGTACAGTTAGATTATGTAAGATCATTCTTCCATTTTTGATTGCTGAAAACAAAATTTCTTCGAATCTTCAAACTGTCTGCTGGATATATTTTACAAGGAAGTTAGGTTATTTCATGCAGTATAATTAGATTATTAAAAATTAACTTTCATTAATTTTTGATTGTTCAATAGTTAAATTTCGTTTTGTAATTTCTTACAAATGTATGCCTAGAAATATTTTATAGTAAACGAAAGTAATAATACATTTTTATAATCATTAGGTAAATCAAATTAGTTCCATTAGGAAGATAGAATATTCATCCATCCCCCATCCCCTATTTTTAAGCATCAGTGTCACTACACTAATTCCATTATCTAGAATTTCTAAAGATAAAATATTTTAGTTTTGTTATCAAACTGATAACTCAAAACTGACAGGTTGTGACAGCATGTATATGTTTAACGACGGCATAGTAAAATAAAATTGTAAAAATTAGGGTTTTTGTTGATAAAACACAAAGTTAATTTATTTGGTAAAAATTCCGATCTCTCGTTTCTAAAAACGTTGAATTACTTTTAAAATTTTAAATTGATTTAAAAAAAACCAAAAAAAAACCAACGTATAAGTATAACTAGATTCTTTCCTAAATTCTAAAGGTGGACATTTATTATTGGACACTCTGTATACTTTTAATTAATTACAAAGATAATACACCCACAGTTAAGGATATTTTTCTTTGTTTTTATCCTGAAAGAACACATTTTCACATGCATTATTCAAAAGCAGTTTATTTAACTTTTGTTTCTAACAAAATAATTTAAAACAGGTTAATTTTGCTTGTATCAGATTAAAACAAAGTTGTTTGGATCTTTTAAAGTTGCAGCGCCCCTAGTTTATAATATCTGGAACTAATGTTTAGTGGAAGTTATTTCAGTTAAAATGTAAATTAAAACTTTCCGAGTAACAAGTAGCATATTTAATCTGATACTACTTTGAACAAATCATGTAGAGTGAATTATATTCTAAAAGATGTAAATTGTTTTAATCAAGTTTGTAGAAAACTGAGTTTATTGGAATTGATAGAAACAGTTGCTGTAAGAAATAAGATAAACAAATTTTCTCACATAAGAAAAATTATAAATTAATCGTTTTTTTAAAAATCACGCAAATAATTACCATATTTCATGTTGTCAGGTATTTTTGTAGACATTTCTAACCCCCTTTGTATGTAAAAACTACTCTGTTTTGAATCATTATAATTGTTTGAACGGCGAGAAAAATCTCGTTTATTGCAAAAAAGTTAGTTTTGTACTATTTTTCCAAATGTTAGATTATCAACCTTCGAAACAAATAAGAAACAAAAATTCATTTTAGAGTTATTTAACTATTAACATTAAGATATTACCTTTAATCATTTTTTAGCCTTTATATACTTGAAACAGTTTTTATCATTATGATCTTTAATCAGTTTTTAGCCTTATGACCTTGAATCAGTTTTTAGCCTTATAACCTTGAATCAGTTTTTAGCCTTAACACCTTAAATCAGTTCTTATCCTTATGATCTTGAATCAGTTTTTATCCTTATAACCTTGAATCAGTTTTTACCCTTAACACCTTAAATCAGTTCTTATCCTTATGATCTTGAATCAGTTTTTATCCTTATAACCTTGAATCAGTTTTTACCCTTAACACCTTAAATCAGTTCATATCCTTATGATCTTGAATCAGTTTTTATCCTTATAACCTTGAATCAGTTTTTAGCCTTATAACCTTGAATCAGTTTTTACCCTTAACACCTTAAATCAGTTCATATCCTTATGATCTTGAATCAGTTTTTATCCTTATAACCTTGAATCAGTTTTTAGCCTTATAACCTTGAATCAGTTTTTACCCTTAACACCTTAAATCAGTTCTTATCCTTATGATCTTGAATCAGTTTTTAGCCTTATAACCTTGAATCAGTTTTTACCCTTAACACCTTAAATCAGTTCTTATCCTTATGATCTTGAATCAGTTTTTAGCCTTATAACCTTGAATCAGTTTTTACCCTTAACACCTTAAATCAGTTCTTATCCTTATGATCTTGAATCAGTTTTTAGCCTTATAACCTTGAATCAGTTTTTACCCTTAACACCTTAAATCAGTTCTTATCCTTATGATCTTGAATCAGTTTTTAGCCTTATAACCTTGAATCAGTTTTTACCCTTAACACCTTAAATCAGTTCTTATACTTATGATCTTGAATCAGTTTTTAGCCTTATAACCTTGAATCAGTTTTTACCCTTAACACCTTAAATCAGTTCTTATCCTTATGATCTTGAATCAGTTTTTATCCTTATAACCTTGAATCAGTTTTTAGCCTTATAACCTTGAATCAGTTTTTACCCTTAACACCTTAAATCAGTTCTTATCCTTATGATCTTGAATCAGTTTTTAGCCTTATAACCTTGAATCAGTTTTTACCCTTAACACCTTAAATCAGTTCTTATCCTTATGATCTTGAATCAGTTTTTAGCCTTATAACCTTGAATCAGTTTTTACCCTTAACACCTTAAATCAGTTCTTATCCTTATGATCTTGAATCAGTTTTTATCCTTATAACCTTGAATCAGTTTTTACCCTTAACACCTTAAATCAGTTCTTATCCTTATGATCTTGAATCAGTTTTTAGCCTTATAACCTTGAATCAGTTTTTACCCTTAACACCTTAAATCAGTTCATATCCTTATGATCTTGAATCAGTTTTTATCCTTATAACCTTGAATCAGTTTTTACCCTTAACACCTTAAATCAGTTCTTATCCTTATGATCTTGAATCAGTTTTTAGCCTTATAACCTTGAATCAGTTTTTACCCTTAACACCTTGAATCAGTTTTTACCCTTAACACCTTAAATCAGTTCTTATCCTTATGATCTTGAATCAGTTTTTAGCCTTATAACCTTGAATCAGTTTTTACCCTTAACACCTTAAATCAGTTCTTATCCTTATGATCTTGAATCAGTTTTTATCCTTATAACCTTGAATCAGTTTTTACCCTTAACACCTTAAATCAGTTCTTATCCTTATGATCTTGAATCAGTTTTTAGCCTTATAACCTTGAATCAGTTTTTACCCTTAACACCTTAAATCAGTTCATATCCTTATGATCTTGAATCAGTTTTTATCCTTATAACCTTGAATCAGTTTTTACCCTTAACACCTTAAATCAGTTCTTATCCTTATGATCTTGAATCAGTTTTTAGCCTTATAACCTTGAATCAGTTTTTACCCTTAACACCTTGAATCAGTTTTTACCCTTAACACCTTAAATCAGTTCTTATCCTTATGATCTTGAATCAGTTTTTAGCCTTATAACCTTGAATCAGTTTTTACCCTTAACACCTTAAATCAGTTCTTATCCTTATGATCTTGAATCAGTTTTTAGCCTTATAACCTTGAATCAGTTTTTACCCTTAACACCTTAAATCAGTTCTTATCCTTATGATCTTGAATCAGTTTTTAGCCTTATAACCTTGAATCAGTTTTTACCCTTAACACCTTAAATCAGTTCTTATACTTATGATCTTGAATCAGTTTTTAGCCTTATAACCTTGAATCAGTTTTTACCCTTAACACCTTAAATCAGTTCTTATCCTTATGATCTTGAATCAGTTTTTATCCTTATAACCTTGAATCAGTTTTTAGCCTTATAACCTTGAATCAGTTTTTACCCTTAACACCTTAAATCAGTTCTTATCCTTATGATCTTGAATCAGTTTTTAGCCTTATAACCTTGAATCAGTTTTTACCCTTAACACCTTAAATCAGTTCTTATCCTTATGATCTTGAATCAGTTTTTAGCCTTATAACCTTGAATCAGTTTTTACCCTTAACACCTTAAATCAGTTCTTATCCTTATGATCTTGAATCAGTTTTTATCCTTATAACCTTGAATCAGTTTTTACCCTTAACACCTTAAATCAGTTCTTATCCTTATGATCTTGAATCAGTTTTTAGCCTTATAACCTTGAATCAGTTTTTACCCTTAACACCTTAAATCAGTTCATATCCTTATGATCTTGAATCAGTTTTTATCCTTATAACCTTGAATCAGTTTTTACCCTTAACACCTTAAATCAGTTCTTATCCTTATGATCTTGAATCAGTTTTTAGCCTTATAACCTTGAATCAGTTTTTACCCTTAACACCTTAAATCAGTTCTTATCCTTATGATCTTGAATCAGTTTTTATCCTTATAACCTTGAATCAGTTTTTACCCTTAACACCTTAAATCAGTTCATATCCTTATGATCTTGAATCAGTTTTTATCCTTATAACCTTGAATCAGTTTTTACCCTTAACACCTTAAATCAGTTCTTATCCTTATGATCTTGAATCAGTTTTTATCCTTATAACCTTGAATCAGTTTTTACCCTTAACACCTTAAATCAGTTCATATCCTTATGATCTTGAATCAGTTTTTATCCTTATAACCTTGAATCAGTTTTTACCCTTAACACCTTAAATCAGTTCATATCCTTATGATCTTGAATCAGTTTTTATCCTTATAACCTTGAATCAGTTTTTACCCTTAACACCTTAAATCAGTTCATATCCTTATGATCTTGAATCAGTTTTTATCCTTATAACCTTGAATCAGTTTTTACCCTTAACACCTTAAATCAGTTCATATCCTTATGATCTTGAATCAGTTTTTATCCTTATAACCTTGAATCAGTTTTTACCCTTAACACCTTAAATCAGTTCATATCCTTATGATCTTGAATCAGTTTTTATCCTTATAACCTTGAATCAGTTTTTACCCTTAACACCTTAAATCAGTTCATATCCTTATGATCTTGAATCAGTTTTTATCCTTATAACCTTGAATCAGTTTTTACCCTTAACACCTTAAATCAGTTCTTATCCTTATGATCTTGAATCAGTTTTTATCCTTATAACCTTGAATCAGTTTTTACCCTTAACACCTTAAATCAGTTCATATCCTTATGATCTTGAATCAGTTTTTATCCTTATAACCTTGAATCAGTTTTTACCCTTAACACCTTAAATCAGTTCATATCCTTATGATCTTGAATCAGTTTTTATCCTTATAACCTTGAATCAGTTTTTACCCTTAACACCTTAAATCAGTTCATATCCTTATGATCTTGAATCAGTTTTTATCCTTATAACCTTGAATCAGTTTTTACCCTTAACACCTTAAATCAGTTCATATCCTTATGATCTTGAATCAGTTTTTAGCATTATGACCTTGAATCAGTTTTTAGCATTATGACCTTTAAGGGGAGTATGACATGAATTTTCTGAAAAAAATAGTTTTTCATTTTCTAATTCTAAATTATTCTACATTTTGTTGTGAACATTTTGATATATTTATAATACTTAGGTATTTGAGGTTATTTTGATTGCATAATTATTTTTTATAAAAATGCTTGCACTCCCTTATCCTGTAAGTAGGCCATGTAGTGTTGCTTACATATATGTATGTTTCATATAATATAATATAGTATACAAATCTATATATTTTCTTCTGCTATTATATATTTCAATGTTGGCAGCACTTCTTAGATTCTTATTTTTACAACAGCCGATAATGTAAAACTATAAAAGTATTGATAAATTTAACTGAAAACAGCGAGTACAGTGCCTAATAAACTTTAAATATCGTTTACCGGATTTCTACTTTTTTCATGTTTAGGTACACATATTTCACACACTGTTAAAGATTGGGACAGGATACGAAAAAATAGACCTATTTTGTAAAGTAACATTAAATTATTGATTTCGTGTTGAGATAATCAATAATGATAAATCAATTGCTTAGATTTTACAACTAGGGGTGTATTTATAAACAGTGGAAAATCTCAGTAACTGTTCATAAACTAAATAGTTTAATTCTGTGATAACTGGATTTTGTAGAGTATTTAAACATTTGTGGTTGTTTTGTGCAATTTACTGTGATGTGGTTTGACTTTCTCTCATACATTTAATTAATTCACAAAGGATATAAAGGTTCCAAAGGATTAATAGGAGTGTCAGTACTAACCTCAGATGAAGAGAATAACAAAATATTTGTTCCAAAAGTTAATTGAAAATCCAAGCATATAGGCAAATCAAAACTTCAATAAGTTAGGATTGTTGGGAACCAAATTAAGATAGTTTATTCTAATTTATGTTTGGTTAAACCTGTTAAACGAAGGAAACAGAGTTCGTAATTCACTTATTCTCTTAGTTATTGGTTCACTGTATAACAACAGATATTTCATTATAATTTTGTTTTAACAGATTGTGAATTTGAAAATGTTTTTCTTTACACAGTGTCAAAGTCAAACCTCACCCTAAGTAGGCTATATTTCACTGTTTTGTAAAAAATTTGTAAAAACACAATATTATTTTTTTTATAAATAGTGGCTTTTAAAAACAATGTAAGGAGCTATTTTACATATACTGTACTTTATTTGTACATTAATAAATGTTTCAAAAACGATAGTTTTGAACGAATCGATTTTGTTTTCGATTTTTGAACGAAAATTTAAAAATAGTGAATTTTTAAATTTAAAAAAATGTACAATTATTTACTATCGTAAAACGTAATTTATTTAATTTGTTTAACATTATTTTACAATTATTCAATGTGTGTATTTTTACCACACTTTTGAATGCACAACATAAATTAAAACTATAAAAACTCAATCTAAACAATTAGAATATTTAATATCTTAAAAACTAATAAAAGGTGTGTGATGGAGTGGATAAATGATGTGTGAATGTGATACAAAGTTTATTTGTGGGTAAGTGTTTTAAACAAATGTTATTTATATTGCTTATGTTAATAAAAGTTCTTTCATTCACAGTTTTGAGTTTGTTATACCCTTCAATGAGTTTTGAAAGATTTGTAATTATCGATGGTTAATTCTGGCTGGATATGATCTGGATGAAAAGTGAATTTATAATGTTGAATCAATTCCATGGAGGGATAAACAAAGTTATGTATTCTATACATCAATATTTCTAAGCTTGAATATTATATTTTAGTTACTTAACTGTTTTTTTATCACTGAAATAATTATTTAAAATACTTAATCTTCCTGGATCTATAACAGTGATGGTGTCTCTTTGGATGTTTTTGAATAGAACGTCCCAAAACTCTTTCTTCTTCTTCTTCACCGTAGAGACTTTCTTTTCTTCTTCTTCACCATAGAGACTTCCTTTTTCTTCTTCTTCTTCACCATAGACTTCCTTTTTCTTCTTCTTCTTCACCATAGAGACTTCCTTTTTCTTCTTCCTCTTCACCATAGAGACTTCCTTTTTCTTCTTCCTCTTCACCATAGAGACTTCCTTTTTCTTCTTCTTCGCCATAGAGACTTCCTTTTTCTTCTTCTTCACCATAGAGACTTCCTTTTTCTTCTTCTTCACCATAGAGACTTCCTTTTTCTTCTTCTTCGCCATAGAGACTTCCTTTTCTTCTTCTTCACCATAGAGACTTCCTTTTTATTCTTCTTCACCATAGAGACTTCCTTTTTCTTCTTCTTCGCCATAGAGACTTCCTTTTTTTCTTCTTCACCATAGAGACTTCCTTTTTCTTCTTCTTCACCATAGAGACTTCCTTTTTCTTCTTCTTCACCATAGAGACTTCCTTTTTCTTCTTCTTTACCATAGAGACTTCCTGTTTCTTCTTCTTCACCATAGAGACTTCCTTTATCTTCCACATGGTACTTCTTTTTCCTCTCTTTTTCCATTTTAATTTGAGACATATAATATGATTTCTATCACTGTTCATGTTGCACAAATTATATGGAGATACAAAATATGAATGATATTCACATCTACTGTGATGCGTGTTTTGATTAAATGTTTGGTTTTTGTCGGTGATAATGGATGTTTAATTGGGTGATTTTATGTTATGCATGGTTTTTTGTTATTGGTACAAGTCCTTTACTGAAATATCATCCACTATAATGTTAAATCGATGTCCAAACTTCTTATATAGGCTCCGAAGGCTATTTTAGATTCCTTTCATATTTAAAATTCCAAAAAATGGAACAAATTAATAATAATAGGTTTAATTGTGAAACATTTAGTCGTATTGAAATAAACTGATTCCAATTTTCATCGAGAATAATTTAAATTCCAAAATAAGGTTTGAAAATTTCAAAATATAGACGTTTTAAAACCTTTAAGTATCATAATGTGAATATTTTTGACCTTGTTTGACCTCCAAATCATGATTAGTTTATTACGTTTTATTGATTCAATTAAAAAGTCATTCAAAGTTTTTGGAAATTCCTTCAAAACTGAGAGCGACATTTTTGAACTGTTCACTTCCTCCAACATACTTTTATAAAAACAAAAGAAGAAAGGTATTAAATGTGTTTTTTGAAAGCTTGGCTTAAAATTTTCAATAAACAAACAATGGTTTTTTTAATTAATTTATGATCATTTCAAATTAGTTAATATTTTTTGTTGAGAATCTGGGCTAAAATCATATGACAAACATCCAGTGGAATAAGGTTTGAAATTAAACATACAAATAATATAATAGAATCGTGTAATATTAGATAAATCTGGCAACAATAGAAGTAGTTAATAATTGGGCCAGTAAGTTTAAGAAAAGGGACTTTTAATAGTTCACCCAATTGCCGTTATAGCAGGACTGAAGTTAACAAGGTCAGATGTGGAAATGCATTATCATTAAGTGAATATGTTACTTGAAGCATTCCATTTGCATTCTCATGACTGGCTTCTGAATTCTGATTGGGTAATTGGGTTTATGCTCTAATTGAAATTGTTTGTTCTAATAATTTAAATGTTTTAATACTGTTTATACTGATGACCTTTTATTTCTCTCCAGAATTTTGACCTAATTCACCTCTTTTGACTTTCATCTCCAATTAATACAAAACAAGTGAAAATAGCTTTAAAATAAAACAAAACATGGTTCAGTTGATATCAGCTGATTTAAATGACAACTTTACAATTAATTGCAAACAGTATTACCAACCTTTATATTATATAAAGAAAGTAACTTTCAGGCCACTCCGTGTTATCCGCATTGACAGATAATCAATCGTGATCTATTTAAAAAAACTTCCTTTGTTCTAAAGGCAATGTATGTCCTTTGACTACCTAAGGCAGTAAAGAAACTTGTAAAACCTATATGTACACCATTGTAAGAACAATTTGTTGTAATGTTCATTGTTTGGTGTCCAAGTCACTTTATATAATATATTGAGTAATAAATTATTTTTATTACCTTTATGGTACCGTCATGTGACTTTGTACTTGTCTTATTACAAAGACGCGTTTCGGAGTCGTAGCTCCATCTTCAATATTTCACTCCGTAGAGGTCGTCAAAATATTAAACTTGATAAAAACATAAACACTATACACACAAATATATACACGTATACATTGATTTAAACAATATATTTGTGTGTATAGTGTTTATGTTTTTATCAAGTTTAATGTTTTTAAGACCTCTACGGAGTGAAATATTGAAGGTGGAGCTACGACTCCGAAACGCGTCTTTGTAATAAGACAAATAAATACAAAGTCACATGACGGTACCATAAAGTTAATAAAAATAATTTATTACTCAATTTATGTTTGCCTGTAGCGTTTTGTCAATATTATTACAAACATAGAAGGTACTGATAATTTAAAGGTACCTTTAGCAATGTGTTTATGGGGGAGGGGGAGTAGTGTATATAAAATCTAAAAATTTGTATAATTTCTCAGTTAAAATACGTATTTATAATCTGGTCACCATAATTCAAAAAATCTATTATAAAAATTGACTTTAAAAATATTTAACTATAGATGGGATTTTGATAACAAGTATTTTTTTACCGATAAGCCTTTTTATAAGCATATTGTAGGATTATATTTAATTGAAAATACACACACAAGCGCGCGCGCACGCACTCACGCACACACACACCGAGGAAAATGAGTACCCGTTCACTTTCAATCCCAAAGGAAGTGAAAGACGATGAACAGAACTGTTTACATCTGTCGATAGTGACAATCAATTTATTATCTGACATGAATCAAAAGCGAGATTTCCAATGTTAAAAAAGTGTGACGCCCTGCTGAGTTATTTACAAAAGGGTGGGGGGGGGTGTTCTGCTTTCAATCACTCCCAGTTGTGTTACTGACACAATAATCCGTCTACTTATAAAGCCCTAATTACTTACTATCAAAATGTTTAACAAATGGCCCACTCTAAATGAAAGGCGTTACAATTGACTCTCGATTCACTTAGTATAAAAAGCCTTGATAAAGATAGCTGAGTGAGTTACCGCCTGATATGATTAAACTTACTGGAAAACAATTAAACTCACTATCGGACAGTTGACTTGCTTGAAAGTCTCAAACAAATCCTTACAATTGGAAGCACTGAGAAAATAATTAAACGAAAAAACAAATTAATGAAATAATAATAATAGTATACTTTGGGGGGGGGGGGAGTGAACAAACATATTACACAATATTTCCTCACTATAGTATTACACCATGATAATATAAAAAGGACACTTCGTGGGTGTAAAGGGTTGTCACGTTTTAAAAATATCTCAGTTGAACTCGGTGCAAACAAAACCACTTTAGCTTCAAACAACTGCCTCTAACGACCATTAGCTGGTCATTTGTTCCCTGTCCTTATCCTACAGGACTAATTATTGCAAACGTGGCACTAACATTTTTATAACTATCCTACACAGCCTCTTTAGGGTTCGGTTGCTATTTGAAAATAAAACATTACTTGTAAAAAGGTTTGGTGAGGTTAGGTTACTTTGGGTTAAGCCTAGTTAAATATATTTTAAACGGCTGCGTCCATGTTTAATTTCCACTTTTTAACGGACAACATCCGAATTTTTGATCCTTATTTCAAGACTTATTTAACCCTACATTTCAATTTTGAATAGCCTAAAATAAATGACATTGTGTAATTTGAAGTGTTTTATCGGTGCATCGTAAACTATTAATCTGATGGAAGACTTCAAGGTTGTTACTTTTCGGTTTAAATTAAAATCAGTTTTACAAATTCTAAAAAATGACCGTTACTTTCCATAATGGCTGCCGACTTCTTAGTTTCTTTAGGGACATCTATTTTTTGAGGTGTTTTCGGATTATGTACAAAATTGTATAACTTTTTATTCTTAGTTGTAGTTTGATAAATCAACTCGTTTAGGAGTATTAGGTGTAGGTTAGGTTAGGTTAGGCTAGGTGTAGGTTAGGTTAGGTTAGGTTAGGTTAGGTTAGGTAAGGTTAGGTTAGGTTAGGTTAGGTTAGGTTAGGTTAGGTGTAGGTTAGGTTAGGTTAGGCTAGGTGTAGGTGTAGGTTAGGTTAGGTTAGGTTATTTTAGGTTAGGTTAGGTTAGGTGTAGGTTAGGTTAGGTTAGGTTAGGTGTAGGTTAGGTTAGGTTAGGCTAGGTGTAGGTTAGGTTAGGTTAGGTTAGGTTAGGTTAGGCTAGGTGTAGGTTAGGTTAGGTTAGGTTAGGTTAGGTGTAGGTTAGGTTAGGTTAGGTTAGGTTAGGTTAGGTTAGGTTAGGAGTAATAGCCGCTTAAAGTTTCGAACATTTAACGTTTCAAGCCTAATCACCTGACCACAGTGCAAAACGAAATTTCGAATTTATTTTGCAAGTTTTGGATTCTAATTTTAGTTTAAAATATTAACTATTTTTTTTACTACATGATTTCGATGAAACACATTTAGTTCACGAACTATTGGAAGATACATAGACAGACAAGTGGAATTTGTATCTAAGTTGAAAAACTTTAAGAAGATGTCAAGTGGTATGAAGGAATTGTATTTTCAGATGAAGCTACATTTTAACGAACAGGATCTTTAAACATTCATAACTGTAATTATTATAAAACAAAAAATCCACATATTTTTCACGGAGTGGACTTGAAATCAAAGGGTCTGTTTGGGCTGCCGTCACCAAGGATGGTGTTTTATCGTATGACATCCCATCTCCATCAGACAATGACTGGAGACAGATCAATATTAACTGATCACATAGTTCCTCATCTTACTCAGCCGGAGATGAGGGATGTTTTTTTCCCCAACAGAATGGAGCTCCTCCTCATTATGCTAATGTGCCTGAAGTAGTTTTGATTGAGACTTTCCCAACCGTTGGATAGGTCGTGGCAGCAACTTCATGGACTAGTCTCCAAGATCCCCAGACTTGACTGTTTGCGATTTTTCCCCTTCGGGGCTTTTTGAAAAAAAAAAAGTTAATCTCACCCTAAAACAACAGATGATGAATTAATGAGGAATTCTGTATATATCTCGGCAATTTTTCAAAATCGCTTATAACTTTCTTTGTTCGTTGCTATCAGTACATTCAGTACATCATACCTATTGATAGACATCAATTAGAATAAAGGACTAATTTAGATCATTAACAATTTCTTACTGTTATTTTTCTTTATTAAGTTTTTACATATTTTCATGTTATCTCCAACAGTTTGTAATGGTTATGCAAATAAAATCGTTTTTGTAAAAAGTACCATTATTTTGCTTTCCGCCATTTTGTTTTGATTGCCCATAAAAAAATTGAACTCACATTTTTATGTAACATAACTGTAAAGTGTCAAACTTGTAGAGTGTTCCATATGTCCGGCGTATTAATTCAAAAATAGCAACTTCGTGGGACACCCTGTATATGTGAGACGGGGATACGTCATACATTTTATAAGTATAAGATTATTAATGACTCAATTTGTTATAAATATCGAGTGTAAGCAATTATAGTTATAATCAGATGGATTGTTGTGACAGTAACACCGCTGGAAATGATTGAAGGCAGAACGCCCCCGTATATAACTCAGTAACAGGTCTAGATTTATCTCATTTCTTTTGCCAATTGCTTCTCTTTAATAATTTTTTTATTGAAAATCATACTCTCAATATACAGGTTGTCCACAATATTATATAATATATCTTAGTTGTCCATCTATCGGCAATATTTTGTACAAAAACCGTTACAACTTTGAAAATAGAAAGGAAAATGAATTCAGATTTGGTTACCCATTTTATACGTATAGTTTTAAACGTGTAACAAAAACAAACAAATTATTTTGTATATTTTCAAAATGGCTGCCGTTTAGCATTTTTAACTTCAAATAAATTGGAAAACTTTATAGAAAAATTATTTTTTACTATAGCTGGTAGGATAATTAAGTTATCGGCTAAACTGAAAACATAATTTCTTGGAAATTATCTACAACATTCAAAATTATCCTGAAATCAAAATATCTTTGAATTCTGACAATTTTTAATATAAACACCACGTTTATATGTTTTCCAATCACACTGCCTTCTTATTAAAAGATTAAATGAGAATACAAAAATTAAAATATATTTAATCTCTCTTGAATATGTTCAAGAAAAATAATTTAAAAACCTAAATCTGTTAATTAAAATTTAATCTTATCCTCAAAGCTCCCATTCATACTTCAGAAGGCAGAGATGATAATGCAAATGTAATGCTTGAAGTACAAGATTCACTAAATTAATGATAATGCATTTCATTATCTAACCTAACCTTGTTAACTGCAGTGCTGCTATAATGGAGTCTGGGTGAACTATTAAAGTTAAACCAAACCTAATCACTGATTATTTGAAGTGAGAATATCATTACTTCCACTGTTGTCAGATTAACACAATCACATGAGTGTTTTCAAATTTGATTTCGGAAAATGGTTGTTAATTTTTCTTACGAGAAACGAAAACTTTTTAGTTCAAATATTAAATTATAGGTCTGTGTATTTATGTCCTGATTAAATCTATTCCCCCCCCAGATATATTGAACCATCAGTTACGATACTATCATGGAGGGTGTGGGGTGTTCTGGAATTAAATTTGTCCGTACGGATAATGAGATGATGTTTCATTAAGTATCACTGCAGTGATTTTCCTTAGTTTAAAATAATGTTGCCTTTTTAGGACATTTATATAATATTAAAAATTATAAATGATCAAAAATTAGTGATAAAAAATTAATAGGTTTATAATGGCAAAAATTACAATGTACAAACTACAATTTAACGTACAATAAAGGATAACAAAGTATAAAAGAGAGAATTAAAAATACAAAATAGAATAACAACGTACAAAAGAGAATTACAACTTACAAAAGAGAATTACAACATTCAAAAATGAATTACAACATACAAAAGAGTATTGAAACATACACAAAATACAATATACAAAAAGTATTACAACCTACGAAAAAGAATTCCAAAATAAAATACAATTATTACAACATTCAAAAGAGAATTACAACCTACAAAACAAAATTAAAACATACAAAAGAGAATTTCAACACACACAAAACCAATTACAACGTAGAAAAGAGAACTAAAACATATATAATTCAATTAACACATACATAGGACAATTACAATATACAAAAAAAAACAATATACAAAAGAGAATTACAACATTCAAAAGATAATTACAACCTACAAAAGAGAATTACAGCAAACAAAAGTGTATTACAAAATACAAAAGAGAATTACAACTTACAAAAAAGAATTACAACATACTAAAGATATTTCACGTACAAAAGAAAATTACAACATACGAAAAAGAATTAATTAAGAAATAGAAAAATAATTACTACAAACAAAAGAGAATTACAACATAAAAATCACAATTACAACATACAAAAGAGAATTACAACATACATAAAAGAATTATAACATGCAAAATAAAATTACAATCTTCAAAAGAGAATTACATCATACAAAAGAAAATTACAACACACTCAAGACAATTACATCATACAAAAACAATTACAACATACAAAAGAGAGTTACAACATCGTGGAATGTACTTACAAATATCTCTCATTTAAGCAACTGGATTTTCTATTTGAGAAAGAACATGTGAATCAATTCGATCGTAAAACACTTTTTGAATTATGTATTGTATCTTTTAAGTTTCGATGAGTGGTTTGTAATATTTCTACAATATGGTCAAATTATATTTATTTCATCATAAATTTTAAACATTCAATATCACCTTCTTCTAGTGTACAGTCGATATATTGATAAATAAATCTTAGTTAGTTGAACACTTTGCATTAGTTTTAAAATAACCAGGTCTCCCTTAAGTCTGAATTAGGTGTATATAAACACTTGGCAAATGAGATGCATTAATGCAGACTGAAATTGGATTCTGAGCGGAGTTTTATAGTTTGGAATATACTTTCTTCCTGGTGACAGCGAACTCTGTTTCTACTTGGGATAGGCACAATACATGGTTTTGTATAACATACAATAGTTCCCACGGTAATTCGATACGTAGAAATAACACAGCACAGTTTAGTAATGCTATAAAATATACAGATTTAATGATACTGAAATATGGCATCATGGGTGTAATGAAGTGCAATTTAGAAGCGGTACTTTATAATTAATTAAAGCTGTCGCATGTGCAGTGTCACTAAACCATTTATAAGTATCATAAAATAAGTTACTCTGCCATTCTGAATACTGAAACACTACTGATTTTATTATGTTTAGTCGCCATATTGTATATAATTAAATTCTACAGTGCACAGCTTTATTAAAACCACTATTATAATAATCCAGTGTCTAGTCTTGTCATATTTTACTGTTTGACGGGTGTGTGATACATTTCATAATCAGAATCATACGTACAGGGTGTCCAGCATTTACTGACTAAACTTCAGTAAGTGATTGGGTAGGACAAAATATACAAGAAATGTCATGTAACATATAGTTCTATCTTGCTTAGATTATCGGTCTATCCGCCATATTTTTTAATGAAATTTTTTTATAACTTTTGAAATATAGAATATTGATTTCATATTTGGTGTACGCATATTTTAAGTGACACTATAATATAAACTTACAGGAGATGTGTAAAAAATATACAGGAGACAAAAACATTTCCAAGGATCTACATAATTAGTTTGAGTAAAATCTTCTACCTATCCTAGCATTTCTTATTATTTACACTTTTTACGCGTTTCAGAATTCCTCCATCTTCGACCAATATAAATAATACGATAATGCTAAGATTAACAGAATATTGAACTCAAATTAATAAAAATAACATTTAATTAATTAAGATTCTTAAACCCTCACGAAAATTGAAAAACAAAAATAAAACTACAACAAAGATCAGAGTTTCATCAGCATGAATCGAACCTTCTAAAAGATATGAGAGGATAAAGTAACGCTAAAGATATCTTGACCTGCGATCTCTAAAAATAGGGAGCTACAGGACCAAGAGAGATACGATTACAAATGAGATTGTTTGTTCATCAGGACAACAAAATTATAAAATATAAGGATATTTGAACAAATTAAATTGTCTAAATAAGTTGAAAGAGCGGTAAGTTTAAGAAATCAAATTAGGAGTCAAACCATTCGTATAGGGATTAAGCAAATGACCTCATCTCGACTACCAAGGTCAGAGTTGTTTTAATTGAGTTCCTAATATGTTCAGTTAAAGCGGCATGTCATCTCTCAAGAGGCAGGACATAGAGCGGATTTACGATTACTCACTGCCTTTAACAGATTGTTATTGAACATACAAAGAACATTTTGTGAAAGTTTCATTAAAAAATATTAATAAATACGCGTTTCGTAATCGTTTTTATAAAATATGTAAAACCAAATGAACCGATGGAAGGAAATAAGAAATAACCTGCAGTTTTTCGGTACACAGAATTATTGAAACTTGTTATATCGTGATGAAATGTACACAGAACATTTATTTATGTATATAATTCTTTTAGATAAAATTTCATTAATAGATATTAAGTAATATTCAAATTAAAAGCGAAAACCTACTCCGAAGAACAATTTACAATCACGCCTAAATGATTTTTGATAACAAACACATAGTTAAATATAGTAGATTTTATTAAAATTATAACAGATTGTTATCGAAAAGCAAATTGACAAAGTCTGTCAAAAGCTGTGTTCAGGAATTTTCGTGTTAAAAGAAACTAAAATCATTTGGTAGCCTTAGTACTTTAAAAAAAGCCTACTACAGACTTTACCCACATCTTAACAATGGAGTCTTATTATGGGGAAACTAGTGTGCTCAAAAAGTAGTGTTCCGATCAATATTTTTCCGTGACAATTTAAAAGTTAACGTCTCCTAATATATGGTTTAGTTCGGAATGTTCTAGTGTCAAAGTTGAAGCATGCTATACAGTATTCTGTCCTTGAAGTTAGCAATAGTGGGCCATTACATTGCAGCATTCCAACGATTCAAACCATACTATGGAGACGGGATCAGTGACGACACTCAAATTGGGTCTTGTTCTACATTGAGACAAAGTCATGTCAAGAGATTATTAAGCCTGACGTACCACTGGTCAAGAAAACTGAAACAGATGTGAGAAATTCTCAGTAGTGTTGAAGATAATTTTTTTTTTACCGCACGTGAATTGTGCTACTTTTGGAGTGACAGTGTAAATATTATTTTTAGTTTTGTAAATAAAACGACATCTTGTGTACAAGATTTTCGTTTCGTTATTTATTATTAAAAATGAAATATCCCAATATTGCAAGAATAAACGGTACAAAAATAGATATAAAAGACAAAAGTCTGTTTTAAATAGCGGTTGTAGAATCACAGAAAGGCCTCAACAATAAATCACCAAAGCAGAATATGACTTCATTAAAAGCTGTTATTTTTCATTCTATTTAATTATATTAGGGCGGAAACAGAAGAGGACGAGGCGAGGGTAAAACAAAACAGCGTCTCTGTGTAAGATTACATACGGAGGTAATTTAATGGAGTCTGTTTAAACTCAATAAACAGAATTAATTCAACTTGAATTACAGACTTGTAATTTGATTCAATGGTAATATTAGGAAACAATTAGGAAGTGTGTTGAATTTAAAAGATGTTGATAGAGTTTTGTAAACTTTGTCGTACATAAGTATAAAAGGGTGAACCGATTTGAATGAAACTACTGTGTGTGCGTATTGCCACCCAATCTTGTGAAACGTTAAGGTCTTATGAGACTAAAATACAATATATTTCTAAGAACACAAAAACCTGTATTGGTAACAATTTTCCAGATCTGACGATCTTAAAGTAAAAAAAATGTCTTTAAAAACTGACATAACCTTAAACTTTAATATTTCAGTCACCAGATGTGTCCTATTTTTACATTTTAATATTACAGAACGTTTTATTTTTACTTATCAGGAACTCAATAGAGTATGCGACGTTGCCAAATCGTGTTAACAAAGCACGTTGCTACCATAAGTTTGGCCCTTTATGGCAGATCAGGGACATGTATTGCACAGACATGCTTGGAAACAAGTGTAGTATCTTAGAAATTATTTCAAGCGTTTTAGGATAATTTATTGCATATAATGTTTTTCCAATAGATATTGAAAAGACAATACAAACAAAATAACAATTTTAAATTTTTTTAAATATGTGATATATTTAACGGACATTCTTTTTTTGGTGCTGCCTCAACCATTTATGGCTCTTGTTTTGCCAACGAGTCTAGGATCGTATTTTACCATCTTCCTCCCAGTCTTCTATGAGGATGTCAGCAACACTAGTAGGATGGCATGTCTCTAGTGGCAACACTCCAGAGGCCATGAGTAGCTGTATCATCTCCGGAAGTATTCGATCTTTATAATCCTTACCATGGACGTTGTCCAGCTCTCATGGCCAAATTTGGTCGTTCCAAAAAGTAAATGTACTTTGTAGTTGGTGGCCCTCTTCGGACGCATCGTCTTCCATCGTGGCCAATCGTCCATGCACTTGCACTCAGAGCGGATGGCTTCGTCGTCCTCGTACTGCGTATTCCGTTTTTCTTTCTCTTGAATTTACCAGGAGGAGCAGATGTAGTTTTGATGTCAGACAGCGGGCTGGCTATCACCATGCTGCTCTGTGGTGTTTCGAGCAGTACTGGGGGAAGTTCCACGTGAACGGAAGCCTCCACTCCGGTGGTCACTTCTCGGAGAGGTCCTCTTCTGTTGGTGGGGTTCGCTTGCATTCCTTACAGCAAGTACGATGGTCCTTCTGCGCCGGTGAACGTGTAACTCGGACAGACACAGCTAGCAGCACCACACTGCGAAGAGTAGCCTCAGCAACAATATTTGTCTCCTTAACAATGTTTGCCTCTCTAACAATGTTTACCTCCGTAACAATGTTTGCCTCTCTAACAATGTTTACCTCCGTAACAATGTTTACCTCCGTAACAATGTTTACCTCCGTAACAATATTTGCCTCCTTAACAATGTTTGCCTCTCTAACAATGTTTACCTCCGTAACAATGTTTACCTCCGTAACAATGTTTACCTCCGTAACAATATTTGCCTCCGTAACAATGTTTGCCTCTCTAACAATGTTTACCTCCGTAACAATGTTTACCTCCGTAACAATGTTTACCTCCGTAACAATATTTGCCTCCGTAACAATGTTTGCCTCTCTAACAATGTTTACCTCCGCAACAATATTTGCCTCCGTAACAATGTTTGCCTCCGTAACAATGTTTACCTCCGTAACAATGTTTACCTCCGTAACAATGTTTGTCTCCGTAACAATGTTTGCCTCCGTAACAATGTTTACCTCCGTAACAATGTTTACCTCCGTAGCAATGTTTGCCTCTCTAACAATGTTTACCTCCGTAACAATGTTTACCTCCGTAACAATGTTTACCTCCGTAACAATATTTGCCTCCGTAACAATGTTTGCCTCTCTAACAATGTTTACCTCCGCAACAATATTTGCCTCCGTAACAATGTTTGCCTCCGTAACAATGTTTACCTCCGTAACAATGTTTACCTCCGTAACAATATTTGCCTCCGTAACAATGTTTGCCTCCGTAACAATGTTTACCTCCGTAACAATGTTTACCTCCGTAACAATGTTTGTCTCCGTAACAATGTTTGCCTCCGTAACAATGTTTACCTCCGTAACAATATTTGCCTCCGTAACAATGTTTGCCTCCGTAACAATGTTTACCTCCGTAACAATGTTTACCTCCGTAACAATGTTTGTCTCCGCAACAATATTTGCCTCCTAACAATATTTGCCTCCGTAACAATGTTTACCTCCGTAGCAATGTTTGCCTTTGTAACAAAGTTTACCTCCGTAGCAATGTTTGCCTCCGCAACAATATTTGCCTCCGCAACAATATTCCCCTCCGTAACAATGTTTGTCTCCGCAACAATATTTGCCTCCTAACAATATTTGCCTCCGTAACAATGTTTACCTCCGTAGCAATGTTTGCCTTTGTAACAAAGTTTACCTCCGTAGCAATGTTTGCCTCCGCAACAATATTTGCCTCCGCAACAATATTCCCCTCCGTAACAATGTTTGCCTCCGTAACAATGTTTGCCCCCGTAACAATATTTGCCTCCGTAACAATGTTTGCCTCCGTAACAATGTTTACCTCCGTAACAATGTTTACCTCCGTAACAATGTTTGCCTCCGTAAGAATGGTGACGTTTTTAAATCTACGTTTTAGTTAGGCGAATGAAAAGTTAAACTATTTATTGTGAAGTCGTCAAATAACTCTCAACAGGAAAGTTGTAACTGCCTACACTTAGTTTGAACAAGTGTCAAATAGTGTCTCCTTTATTAGACATGAGGTGATTTACAGCATCCAATATCCATTGACCTTTACTGTATGATGTATCGGAGTAAATTAAAGTCACATCTGCCTCTACTTTTAGTTAGAAATACATTGAGATGGTTTCTAAGTGAAATGTATGCAAACTTTAATAAAATACACAGCAAACTTCAAAAGTTCCATCTTATTTAAAATTGATTAGTTGGTTAAATCAGAACAACTAAAACATGTTTGTTATATCACAAAAATAAACACTTTACAAATAGTGTAAGATCGAACAAAACAAATGGAATAAAGATTTACTGGTTAAAATAAAAACAAAAACATCAAATCACTGTGCACAGTAAATTAAAATTATAAAATTTATTTACATTCATTTTAAATTGTATCTCAGATGGAAGAAATTCTCTAAGGACTTTCCAGGATCGACTGGAAGTTAAATTATATTTCTGAGGTTTTGTTTATAAACTAATTCAAAACTATGCACCCAATCTCTTATTTTGTTTCTTTACTTAATCAATATTTTTTTATTGGATGTGCAGTTATTTCACAGTACAAATTGTGTTTTATTGACGCTGATTTTTATAAAATTAATTCACTGTTTACAGTTTTTTGTGTGATTTAAAGTTCTGGAAAACTGTAAATTTATGACTATTTTTTTTATAAATTAATATATTATTTATTTGTTTATAATATACCTGGTATTTATATTTTAAAAATTAGATTTTTGTTCTATATTTATGGTTAATTTAATTGGATTTGTAATTAAAAGTACTCAATTATATTATTTTTATTCAAACTGATATTCCTAAAACATGAGTCACTGTTTAAAGTTTTTGTATGTTGTCTTTGAAATACATATCTGCTATTTATACTTTCATTTTAAATGATAATAATATGCAAACTAAACACAATTTAACTCAAAAGATAGAAGCTAATAAAGTAATAAATTCATTAAATTGAGTTAAATGATTATAAATATATTATTTTACTTCTACAGTAGTTCTCATTGTATATATTACGAGATGTTTCACCGTTACACAGACGACATCTTCAGGCTGATATTCATCAGTAAATACTAAGGTATTAAACCTAAGGTGTAGATTCTGCCCTTAATAGTTCATCATGGGCAGAAGGTTCTTTCCGGAGAGGTTGGGTTTGAAAGTGGTTCTAACTCAATCGCCCCTGTTTTAGAAACTAATCCTATCGTAAGGACCTGTGAAATAGTGATGCGTGAGTTCGAATTAAAATACTCGGTGAATCCGAGTATCAAAATCCTCGGAACGTTCCGATTATTAAAATCTTCGATTTCGGAATAAAATATTCGGACAAAATATTCATAACTAGTAACAAGGAGACGATATAATAATCGTTAGTAATTCGCTGATTGGTAAAGCTGAGTTCGAATCCAATGCGCAAAATCATTCTGCGCAGATACTCGATTTCGAAATAATAATAGCATTGAAATCATTTGAAAGCGATTAATTCGATTATCCATTTCATCCGAGTATTAACATCGCTTTATGCTTTATGAATAATTTTATTAATAATAATTTAAAGGAGATAAAACAATGTAAAATGAGACAATACGAGACATAATTAATTGTTAAGATGAAATATTAAATTTTACAAAGATATAGTCAAAGAAGAAATGCCTTTGAATTTTTGTAAACAGGAAATGATTGTTAGAGTAGATTTCAATTGAAATAAAATTGACTTTATTAATATTTGTCATTTTATTCTTGATTTCAAACAAAAAAACATCAACAAAAGTTTAGAATGTAAATCAAAATGAGAAACAATCGCGTGATGTCAAACGACTTTGAAAGATATTTGAGATAAATACTTGTATTGGCAATATCAATATTGTATCTTGGAAACTTGTAGAAAAGAGGTATGACAGATGTTATTAGAAATCTGAAATTGGTACATAAAAGACCTCTTCCACGACCTTCTAATTTTTGAAAATTTAACAGTAGAAACGAACAATCCAAAACGACCTTTAATTTTCAAAACTTTAAAATTAGGAAGGTTTTTTGTGAACTGTTGAAAAATATCGTTTACCAATACTTTGGCTATGATTTAAATTATACAAACACCAATTGTGTTCAACTTTAAAACATAAAAAACTTTGTTTCTTTATTAAACGCTTTAGGAAAAAATTAAAACGTATTAAACACCGGTAACAGCGAATTAAAATTTATACCTTTCAGAACTGACTGTCTTAAATATTCTACAACAATCTCAGAACTGATTAGAAACATGTGAAGTGTTTTGAATGTATGGTTCAATAAATAAATAAATTATCCAAATTACAGTGTAAATATAACACTTTATATAAGCGTCTTGTCTTACTCTGTATTGCTTCACTCACTTCCAACACAGTCGAACAACTCCAATTTAATTTGTTACTGTCTCCACAATGTCTAAAACACCTGAGGATTCAATTGGAAATGTAGATACAATACGGTAATACATAAGGAGATAAGGATGTACCACGAAGTTGCTATTTTTTAATAAGTTGGACATATGGAACACTCTACAAACTTGACACTACAGTTATGTTACATGGATATGTAAATAGTATGAGTTGGAGTCAGGCTTGATGGCAGTTTGTAAAATTATAATTCAAATCTGGAAACCCAATTACGAAGTTTGGTTCTATTCTCTCACTGGTAATCATATTAGGGAATCTGAGAGTCGGAAATTTTAAGTTACAATGCTTTTAGTGTCTTTTTTGTACGTAAAGAGCGTTATGCGGTAGGTCAAAATGTAAGTTGGGTTTTTGCTAACGTAACCATCGATTGTTTATGTAATAATGACTGTCGTCTCGCTCTAACTCTCTCTCTAACTCTCTCTCTCTCTCTCTCTCTCTCTCTCTCTCTCTCTCTCTCTCTCTACCCTCTCTCTCTCTCTCTCTCTCTCTCTCTCTCTCTCTCTCTCTCTCTCTCTCTCTCTCTCTCTCTCTCTCTCTCTCTCTCTCTCTCTCTCTCTCTCTCTCTCTCTCTCTCTCTCTCTCTCTCTCTCTCTCTCTCTCTCATATATATGTATGAGAGAGCGAGAGAGGAGAGTGTGTGTGTGTTGTGTTCTCTTGAACATGATTGAGAGCGAGAGAGAGAGAGAGAGAGATATTTTTTATTTACCAACTATAAAATAAAATTCAATACTCTTACTTCCTTCTGTTTAGAAGCAGTCATTTTTTAAACACCCTATACGTACGACGTTAATACTTTTATCAAATTACCTTTTGCAGTTAAATGCGGTCAGTACACGTTATTAGGTCTCTTCATTGTGAACGTCATTTAAGGGCTGAAAGCACTTTAGTCAGTACCGAGCGTTTTTAATTAATTTTCCTAATTTTCACAGCCAATGATTTAATTAAATTGAAAGGCACTTTATTTGTATTGACATTTTAAAAGTATATGACCATAGAAGTTTCAAATTGTATATATATATTATATATATATATATATATAATTATATATTATTTTTAAAACAGTGTTAGGTTAGGTTAGGTTTTTGAGAGGAACAACAAATTATATTTTAATTTTATTTAATATATAAGATTTGTAATTTAATAATTCAGCAAAGAAAGAGAGGAAGGGTTGTTAAGGGTATTACAATGGTATATAATTAGAAAACCTTGTGTTTTTGTATATACAATTGTAAAAGAATCGGGATGTATAGTCAAAATGGGCGTAGTGGCATTGCCCCGACATTTTGGGTAGGCTACTTTTGAAACGATGAAACTGCCCCGCTCATTAAAGAGGATTAGGAAGGGTCGCCTCGCAAGACTAGAAATGCTGAAATTGCCTCGAACGCCCAAATAATATTGAAATTTTTATTTTACATGTTACGCTACGGGACCTAACCTAACCTAACCCAACCTAACCTTACAGGCTTATATGCTTGATTGAGGTTAAATTTAAACACATACTGATGAAATTGCGTTTGGAGCATTTCAGCATTTCTCGTCTTACGTTGCAACCCTTCTTGATGAGCGGGGCAGTTTCATCATTTTAAACGTACCTAAAATATCGGGGCAGTTTCATAGTCCCCGTCAAAATTTAATGTTAAGGATTAGAACAATGAAAAGTAATATATTATAAAACTAACTGCCCAAAATTAAAACAAATAAAACATTTTTTATTTCAATTTTAATAAGAAATTATATATATATATATATATATATATATATATATATAGAACTTAGTAACTAAATACATCAGATAAATAGTGTACCAGATATTAGGTAATTTAAATTTGGAAGCAAAATATTAAGCATGTCATTTAAATGGAAAAATCATAAATGTTGATTTCATGTAATATTATAATGTGTAAATTGTTAACGTTAAAACTTATAAATATTAATACTTTATTTATTCCCACTTTCAATCAAAATATTCTCTCTCTATATATATATATATATATATATATAAGTTATGTGAACAATATTTAGCTTTAGTAAACACAATAGTGGTAGTTTTCCTAGAATAAGATAGAGTAAGCATTTTGTATTTCCTAGCCTTTGTAAGCCACTATTGTCAGTGTTCTTTACAGACTCACTCAAGACAGTTCGCTCTGTGGATAAGAGTACTGTATTATTATAATCACATTTAATTCATTTAAATAAAGTTATAATAAAATAAAGTTTGTTGTTTTTTTTAAAAAGAGATTTTTAAGGAGCAACGACATAACTGGCGCAGTCGGTAGGACAGTCCAAGAAATTAGTGAAAATAATTATCTTCGGTTTTAACCGTTAATGGAGTGCGAACAATACTTAATAAACGCATATTATTAAGTATAAATTCAAACTTAATAAAAGTATATTATTAAGTGAAGAAAAAGTGAAAGCAAAAGTGAAAAGTGTGTGAAATTAGTGTTATCCAAGTGTTAATTGATACGCGAAATGAGCATAAGATTTTGGATTTTGTGAGTAATTAAAATAAGATAATTTGTAAGAATATATTGTGTAATAATATTTTAATTTGCAGAACTTTAGCTCTTAGTTATTTAGTTATTAGAATTTTATTAGATTATTTAAGCTTTTATTATTCAAAATGACGACTCCAGTCTTAAAGAAAGAGTACCTAGACATGATCCCGGAATTTTCGGGTGAACCCACAATGCTTAATAGATTCATATCGATTTGTGACAAAATATATAATAAATTTTATGTATCTGCTAACCCAGATGATTTTCAAAATGAATATTTGCTTTCTACTATTTTGACAAAGTTAAAAGGTACAGCTTTGGAATTAGTTGTAAGCTCAAATAGTTACTCTTGGTTAGATGTTAGAAAAACACTTTTATCAAGTTATTTAGACAAAAGAGATTGTTATACATTAAATCTTGAAATGTCGGAACTAAAGCAGGAAGCCGGTGAAACACCATTTAAATTTTATGAGAAAATACAAAAATTGTTAAATCTTCAGATAGCATATTTTGTTAACAAAGAACCAGGGGCACAAGTTGTATTGTGCAGTTATACACAAAATTTAGCTTTAAGAGTTTTGTTAAGAGGTCTACACGAACCACTTGGCTCTCTCATGAGAACCAAAAATCCCACAACTCTTGGGGAAGCCCTTAGCATGTTAACTAATGATTTTCAATTTAAAAATAATAAAATGATGACATATTCTAATAAGCAAAATGTTGTTCCTAAAGATCAAAATAGTTTTGTTAAGAGACCATTTAATGCCACATTTAACCAAAATCCGAGACAAATGTACCAACAATCAAACCCGTACTATAAACCTTTTCCTACTACATCTGGTCAACTTCAACGTGGACAGTTTAATAATAACCACAATTCGAGACCTCAATCAAATCAAAAACAAACGTACCAACCCACTCCTATGAGTACGTCAACCAGACAATCGGATGGAATATCTAGGCAAAATCCTAAACTCTACCAGATGACGGGACGAAGTACCGAAAATAACGAGGATTATACTATGTATCAAACACCGATCCAAGAAAATCCAAGTTATGACGAAACTTTTCCCGAATATCCATCAGACAACGATCCATCAGACTACTGTGTAGAAGAGACAAATACTCAGACAGAACAGAATTATTTTTTAGACCAGACGGAAGAGAATCATTTTTTAGGATAACAGAACCTAAGAACCATTTTTCAATTATGAATATTCTAAATGATAATAATGAACTACCCTACATATACGACCCGAACACCAATCTAAAAATTTTAATAGACACCGGTAGCACAAGATCTTTCATAAAGAAATCATTAGGATTCAAAAGTTTTAAAACAAGCCTAATTAAAGAACCATTTGAAGTAGCTACTGCACACGGAGTTTCAAAAGAAAATTACAGTTGTAAAATACCCCTATTAGGTAAAAAATTAACTAAATTCTACCTATTTGACTTTCACAATAGCTTTGATCTACTATTAGGATTGGATAGTATTAAAGATCTAAAAATAAACTTAGACTTCATAAATAATAAACTAATATGTTGCAATGAAAGGATCCCAATTCTTTATCTTAATACAGAAACGGATGTTCTAAACACAAAAACTAAGGACGTATCAGTCAAAGAAATGTCAAGCTATCATATCCAGGCTCGTACCAGCCAAATAGTGTATAAAAAGGGTAAATTAAATCAGAATGCTGACGCACTCTCAAGGATACAATTAAATATTACTGACAATAATCCAAAAATTACTGACACAACGATTAACGAAGACAGCCTTGATGCAATATCAGACTCAGCGAACATAATTTCCAGATACTTCCCAGAATTAGAAGAAAACCAATCAATGATTGCCAACTTAGACGAAACCGAGGACACAATTTCGGACACGGAAACAATAGAAGATAGTGACCAAACTGTACATTCGAACTATGAAGGGAACACCGTAACCGAAATACCTATTTTAGACGAACCCGTAAATTTTGGAAAAAACCAGGTCGTATTGTCCCTAATAAAATATGAACCCCAAAAAGTTAGAATACAGAAATTATTTAAAAATAACAAAACCAGATTAATTGTAGAGATATCTGAAAATAATTTTGATAACGATATAGTAAAGTTCGTAAAGGAATATTTAGAACCAAATATAAAATATAGTCTATATTTTGAAAGTGATTTTTACGAGAAATTTGCAACTTGTTTAGCTAGGACCTTTAAAAGTTCACAACTATGGTTGGTTAAATGCACAACTAAATTATTAGATATCGAAAATGAGAATGAGATTCAAGAAATAATCAATAATTATCATACAGGAAAAACTAATCATCGAGGAGTTCAAGAAACATATGAAAAAATAAAAAGGAAATATTATTGGCCAAATATAAAAAATTACGTACAAAATTTTATAAACAACTGTGAGATATGTTTAAAAACAAAATATGAAAGAACGCCTCTTAGATTAGAGATGAATTTAACGCCCACAGCTTCAAGACCGCTTCAAACAATCCATGTAGATAGCTTATCTCTTGACAAGCAAAAGTTTCTGAGTATAGTTGACAGCTTTTCCAGATACGCCCAAGTGTATCGTATTGCAGGTGCACAAGCAGCCGAGATAGTTGATAAACTGTTAAACTATTTTGCTCACCACGGCATACCAGAAGTTATCATTTCAGACAACGGGACGGAATTTAATAACAAGCTAGTGAAAGAATTGATGGACTTGCATAAAATAAAGATCCATTTTATAAGCACGCAACACCCAGCGTCCAACGGAATGGGAGAAAGATTGCATTCTACATTAATTGAACACATACGGCTATTAAACAATCAACCCGAATTCAAGAACGAATCAATTGGAAATAAAGTAAAATATGCAATCATTGCTTACAACAATAGTATACATTCAGTCACAAAATTAACTCCATTTGAAGTATTGTACGGACACATTGACTCAAATTCAATTTTAGACATTGATATAGGAAGACAATTTATAAGTGATTATATTACAACCCACAAAGAAAAAACGCGAAAACTCTATGACCATATTAGGGAAATTAATCAAGTAACAAAAGAAAATGTCCAAGCCAAAAGGAATATCAACAAGGAACCACTTCCCGAAATTCCAACTGATGTTTATATTAAAACTGTACAAAAACAAAGTAAAACCAAAAATAAATATAATAAAGAACAGATAACCTCGGTAAACCCAGAAAGGAAAACAGGTAAAATTGAAAGAAGACACCACAACACTAAACAAAAAATTCATTTATCAAAAATAAAAAGACCAAGAAAAATCAATGTAATTCCACAATCTAATTCTTCTGTAAATCCTGTTCCAGGTCCCTCCTGTTCCTCAAAGAAGCCGCCTTAGAAACAACTGAAATAAGAGACATTACCCAAAATTTAGGAGTAATCCCAATTGATCAAGGGCAGGCAAAACTAAAGTGAACCTATCATACTTTTATTCATTATTTTAGTTTAGAAGGAATATTTAAGCAAGTAAATAATTTAGAGTTTTGTTATAGAATTGTGTCAAATTGTTTTAATCAGAATTGTGGTAATTGCTTAGCAAGTCTAGATGGAAATATTGAATTTGTAACAGACAATGGTAGTAAGATAAGAGATGTTGTTAATTACTTTAAGTTTATTAACCATACTAGAGAAACAATAACAGAAAAATTAGAAATAATCTCTGTAAGAAATAACGATAAAACGAAAAGAAAAAGAGGTATTGCTGATGGTTTAGGCTCAATATTGAAATTGTTAACTGGAAATTTGGACGCTTATGACGGCCAAAAATATGATAAACTAATAGAAAATATTAAGAACGATCAATTCAACATAAAAAGCCAAATTGCATCTCAATATTCTGTTAGTACAGACATTATTGTAGAATTTAACAAAACTGTAAATATAATTGAAGAAAACTTTAGTGAATTAAGGAATAAAATGTTATTTATAAATAAGAAGTTAGATGATTATGTAGAATTAGAAAAATTTAGAGATGTACTAAATCAATTAAATATTCTATGTAATATGTTGTTAAGTTTAGTACAAGATATAGAGAACTCACTAACATTCTGTAAACTAGGAACGCTACACCCAAGTATAATTTCCACAAAGGAATTATTTTATGAAATAGAGAAAATTCACAAATACTATAATAATAAATTGCCATTAGAACCCAAAATAGAAAATATTTGGGAATTCGAAAATTTGTTAGAAGTAAGTTGTAAAATTGGCAAAAATGAAATTGTATATTCTCTTGATTTACCAATTGTAGATGAAACAGATTTCAATATTTACAAATTGTATTCTGTACCCACTAAATATGAGTCAGGTTACGTAACTATAATCCCTACAGTAAAATATTTGTTAGTATCAAAAAGTAAATTAAGTAAATTTAGAATATTAGGTTTGGATAATAAATGTAACGACAAAATCCAATCAAAATTCTTATGCTCATTGGAACAAATATCCCACAATGAACTTAACTGTGAAACATCTATTGTTCAACATGGCACAACAGACAATTGCAAATACACCGCTTTGGAGATCATAGACAATCTAATTAAATGGATACCTGAGATGAACCAATATTTAGCAATATTCCCTCAAAAGGAAACCATTAAAATAACAAATCAAAAAGAAACTTTAACTAAGACACTTCAGGGTATTTATTTAATTAACCCAAACAGTGATACAATTTTCTACAAAGATAAACAGCTCTATCACTCATCCAAAACAGAAGGTGGACATCCAAAACTCTTAGATGCTTCTGAACTACGTCTTTCAGTTAATCAACAACCAGAATTTTCAATTAACCTAAAGAATATAGAATTTGACAAAATAAATTTGGACACCATCTCATCAATTCCACAAAAGACAATAATAGTGACAGAAATTAGTGTATGGACAATAATAATTTATGTAATGTTGCTAGTTGGAATCCTATACTTAACTTATAAAATATTTTGTAAAAAACTCCAACCTGGACCTAACTCTCAACAACCCCCGGAAGTTTTGTTTAGGGATGGAGGAGTTATGTGAACAATATTTAGCTTTAGTAAACACAATAGTGGTAGTTTTCCTAGAATAAGATAGAGTAAGCATTTTGTATTTCCTAGCCTTTGTAAGCCACTATTGTCAGTGTTCTTTACAGACTCACTCAAGACAGTTCGCTCTGTGGATAAGAGTACTGTATTATTATAATCACATTTAATTCATTTAAATAAAGTTATAATAAAATAAAGTTTGTTGTTTTTTTTAAAAAGAGATTTTTAAGGAGCAACGACATAACTTATATATATATCTTTATCTCTTTATCTATCTCACTGTGACCAAAATCCACTTCACATTCTAATTCTATACTAGAGCATAAACCTTAAAACTTTAAAATAATCAATTTAATTAGGTACTTCCTATTCTTCAAATACTATTACATAATATTTTGTGAGATCAGTCTTTTAAATTGCATATACTCCAAATTGTTTATTTTACTGTCCCATCAATAATACCAAACAATTCTACTGAAAAGGCAATCTTTCTTGGGATTGCGTGCTTAGGGACTATAATTAAATTTACTTTATTTTGTTTGTGTGTGGTACGTGGTCGACAATATTCCCATTATTCAACCTCCCACCTTGGAATGCCGCATCTCGCTCCTATATCGCGGTTTGTCTCACCTGACCAGCCATTTTTGAAGAATCCTAAATTAAATTTATTTATAATTAAATAACCTTATATTGTTAATAATTTAGACTTGCGAGGAATAGAGAGAGATAAATTGGGATTGCATTGTGGTTAAAACAAGAGTCTAATAGCTCATTTTGGTGTCACTACTACAAATTTATTTATTTATTTTATATATACTATTCGTATCTGTCAAATGTAGACTTTATTTTTATTTTTACCTTCTATGTGGCTACATGTTTCACTGCCACAGGCAGCATCATCAGGCCAGCTGCTATGTCCACTCAAACACTTATAAATACACAACACTTGTAACACATATTTTCATACATTTTTTTGTACACGTCATATAATAAATAAATTTGTTTAACAAAATTGACGTGTACAAAAAAATGTATGAAAATATGTGTTACAAGTATTGTGTATTTATAAGTGTTTGAGTGGACATAACAGCTGGCCTGATGATGCTGCCTGTGGCAGTGAAACATGTAGCCACATAAAAGGTAAAAATAAAAATAAAGACTACATTTGACAGATACGAATAGTATATATATAAAATAAAATATATGTACTTCTAGGGCTGTTCAACAATGAAATTAATTAAATAATTACAAAGTGCGAGGTCCATAACCCCAAAGGGTCGTACGACCCTTCCCAAGAAACAAATAGCCACTCATTTAGGTGGAGTTAGGCCAAATTCCCATTATAAAAGCCTCACAGGTTGAAACACAAAGCACTACTCTGAACACTATGCACATTCGTTAGTAAAATAAAAGTAAAAAGAAGCAGGTCGACGTCGCAAGGTTTCAAAGTGAAAGTAACAACAGTTAGGCTTAAAGAAAACATGAAATTATAATACTAAAGATTAAACACAGAATATTTCAGAAACCAAGAGTTGGCAACAAGAAAAACCAATGGGGTCCAGCCAGGAGAGTTAATATAGAAATAATAAATTTCTCTTTAATTTTAAAATTAGATTAAAGAAGGAAAGTCTTTAAATGTCTATAACTTGCAAAACAGTCATCGAGAAGAAGATATGTATGATGTACCGACAAAATAATTACCTCTTTAGGAAACAATAAAGACACAAATTCTGGAGTAAGCAGAGAAGTACCGCCGAAAAGGAAAGCACAGAAATTAATCTTTTATAGTAAATTCAATTTGTTTTTATGTAATGTAAATTGTTTTTTATATTTGTTTGCGATACATGATAAACTGCTTTGTCAACAATTAAGTATGGATGAGTTTAATAATATTTTAAACTTTAAAAAGTTTTAATTGTTGACAGTTTCATTCCAAATATTTCTAAAAACGATTTTATGTTTATTACAATGTTTCTGCTGAAAAACTGAATGAATTTTAATGCAGTTCCCTTCCTTTATATGTGTTGCTTACATTTTTTTTTAAATATTTAATAAACAGAGTATTTTTTAATGGAAAATATATTTTTATTTCACAACAATTTTATTCGACAAACCAAATTTATGAAATTTATAGTTATCTCTCCCCTAATGTATATGTGAGAAAGGTAAATAATTATGTAGAACTAAAATATTTAAACTGAGATCCTTCTGGTTCACTGCACTGTATCGTCTTCTTCATTTTTTACAATTTTGTTTTAGAACTATCTTCAACTTTGATAAAACAAAGTTAGTAACGTCTGAATAACGTACAAGAAATTGCATTAACAAAGTTAGTATACAATTCCAAATTTTGTGATCATTTTGAATATTTTGTATCAGGTTTTTTGGTTCGTACATTAAATATTGTTCAAAGAAATATTTTAGCTATCACAAGTTGGTAATAATCTTTAGATATCAACAAATTAGTTTATATATCAGAACGACATATCTGAACCTGATGATGTCGACTATGTAAGGCGAAACAGCGTTGAAGTGTTTTTTAAAATCTATGAAGTTAGAATTGCAACGGCTTAATAAACAAAAGTATGTATCGTGCAATTAAGCGAACCGAGCAAACTTGTAAATAAATATATCTACTCTTGTTACAATGGTGGAGGGAAGGTTGAAGTAAATGATGTCACATTCCTTTAACCCTTTTTATATTTTAATCGTATTGGAGGCCTTAGGTTTAAGCTGCAACATTTCAAACTTGTTGAACACTTATTATTAATGGAAACCTTAATTTTTCTACTGCTATGTCCGAAAGCTTTATCCTAAATAAGGCTTAATTAGTTTTCGTTTGGATAAGTTTTTCTTCGGTATATTATTTTACCCACTTAATTAACAATTAAATTTATATTTGTTAATAACAAGAGTTGATTTATAATCTCGAAACGTCGTCTATTAACTTGTATGTACACTTTACCGATTACTCAAGGACCAATAACTCAAGAACTTTTCAAAGTGGCGAACAATATATTATATTTGGGCGTTTTAGGCAACAATATGATAAAAACCATTGGAGCCGATTTTGTGAAATATCCAATTTAATTTTTTGTCTTATTGCCAATGTGTTTAGGCTGTACCTCACTGCAATGACGACATTGGGCAGACAAACTACGGACAAGAACATTTCCCCAAACCATTTTTTACTCAAGGGACCTCAAAATGGATAAATGTGCAAAAAAAAAATCGGCATCGATTTTATTTACACATCACATAACTGTCTCCATACTATGTATATCTGAAATGTAAAAATGTTATTAAACTTATGTCAAATTCCTACAAAACCTATCTAAGCCATTATGTTTTAATTAAGAATCCTTCTTTAATAAATAAGCATACTAGATGTATTTAAGTTTAATTTAATTTATCGAACAAAAGGTTTTCACTGTTCAGCAGCTAAACAAAGTTAAGTTTAATTTATTTCTAATTTCTTGTTGTAAAGTTTTTATTTTATTATCCTTTAACAGTTACTATTTAAAAAAAAAAATTTCGTGTTCCTTATTTGAAATTACAAGGAGAATGAAAACAATTTTATCTTTTACCATTACAAGATTAGGTAAACCAATCAGTGAAATTATTTTACATTGTTTTTTATATTTACGGTATAGGACTTGGTGAACATAAATAAATAATATAGATAAATGTAATATTGAGAACTATTAATATAAAACATAGGCGTTTAGAAATGATTTATAACCTAGGAAATATTAAAACTGCGCTTGTTATTTAACAACAAGAACTCTAATAATCACAGAGACCATCATTATGTTTGTGTTTTTAATTTTTATAAAATGAACATATTGTGAAGTGGATACATTAAACTGTTTTCTGCAAATATTTAACCAAGATTTGAGTGAGATTATTGACACCAAACTTTAGATATGAATAAACAACAAATCAACTAACATTTCGTGAGGAAAAATTAATGAAAATAAAGAATCTGAAGTTTATTGTCGTAACCAACTTTTATTAGACACAAAACTACCAAGTGATCATATTCAGTTGTTAGATGTATACACAATACTCAAAACTTTATTAGACACAAGGCGGCCACATTTGTCTTAATAGGCACATGACCAATAATTATTTAGTTGTTAGATGTACACTAACATTCTTGGCTAACGAAAAACTGTGTGTGAGTTATTAAAAAGTCATCTTGTCATGCAAAAAAAAAAAAAAATAGAATGTTTTTTAATTAAAAGAGAAATCACGATAGAGGTAACAAATAATGATCACAAAAAATATAAAGACCAGACTGATACAGCACGAGTCACTTATTATTAATTCTAATAAGGAAAACACATCAGTAATAATGAAGAAAGAAAATTACAATAGCAAAGTTGAGAATTGTATTAATAAAAACACCTCAATTAAAATAATGAAAGACCGCACAATTAATATTTTGAAACGATAAAAAACCTAATAGAAATCAACAGATCTATTATTTTAATTATATAATAAACAGAGATGAACAAACCACATTAAGGCGTCTGCACAGAGTAATGATTATAGAGATAATAATTTCAATAATGTGCCAATTTATAAAATTACACATTTTTTGGAAGAAAAAAATCATGGAAAAGTAATATTAAACAACAAGAGAAGCCAACTTTATCCCCTTTGATGTAAGCAATTTATATACCAATATAACTGTCAACAAAACCATACAAATAGTACAGGACAACTTAAACAGGAGTCATCTAAATATTCTTCAAATCAACGACATAATAACTTTCAATGAAATATCAAAAAGAAACTATTTTCACGTAACGTAAACATTACATTCAGAGAAAAAGAGCACCGAAGGGATTTCCATATAATGAATCATATGCGGAAACATTTCTCAACCACATTGGAAACATTCTAATAATAAACAATCAGAATAAATTCAACAAAAACTTGTTTATATTACCACAGGTTTAATGTCGACTTTATAATGTTATACAGAGGTGGCAAGAGACTAATACAAGAACTCAGCACCTGCATGAATATCAAATTATCATATAAAGTCGAACAGAACGACGTAATAAACTGTTTAGATTTAATAATTTTAAAACAATAAGTGAAGGAAAATGTCAAGATTTTTAGAAAACCCACATATACGGATCAAACTATACATGAAACATCAAATCATCCTCTAACCCATAAAATAGCGGCATTCAACCACTTGATTAATAGACTATACAACTTTGAATTAATTAACCACTTAACCCCTCTCAGCGGAATTCCATAGTACTGAATCTAGTCAATATATTTTAATTGTGTGTGAGTACGTTATGGTTTATGTTAAACTTTAATGTGTTTTAACTCCTGACGATGGACGATAAATGTCCGAAACATGTGTCGTGTAAAGTCAACTTTAAATTATTCCTTTGTTTAAGTGACAGCACAGTTATTTAAAAACAAAACAGGTTGCTCCAGAGTAGTAATTTTAATTACCTTGTTTATGACGATAGTTTATTTTATTTTAGAGTTTAATATATTGTGATTATTCTTACTGTCTTTTTAAATAATACATTTTAAAATTAGAGTTAAACCACAATTTTATTTTATTTGTTATAATTTTCTTTCAAAAAATTATATTTTCTAAGAACGTTAGAGTTTTTATTAGAAGCAAATATTTTCTACAAACTTATATTCCCATATTCATTTAACAAAATGTACATCAACATTTATCCATTTATAAATTGTGTATGGAGTGAATGAAAACATCAAGCCCGAATATGTTATTGAAGATAACAGTTGTGTAAACATATATTTGAAATGTTTCCGTCTCCCAGTGCATCTTCCCATATTGTCATTTAGTGAATAGTGTCCAACTGGGTGCCGTGGATGGCAAAAAAATTAGTAGAAGATAGAGGTAAGGAAAATTTCATGAAATAACTTTATTATACTTCAATACAAAAACTTATCTCATTCAATAACATAGACGTCTCATAAAATAATTATGGGGTTTGTGCCTTGAACAAATACTCATAAATTCCATTCAAAATTATTTATTAAAGTTTTTGTTTCAAAATATTATACATTTATAAATAAATAATATTTTGAAACAAAACTTTAATAAATAACAAATTAAATTAAATAGAAGTACCTTTATCTTCTACTATTTTTTTTCCCCAGCCACCTCACCCATAAGCACACTATTCACTAAATGACAATTTGGGAAGATGCACTGGGAGACTGAAACATTTCAAATATATGTTTAGACAACTGTTATCTCCAGTAACACATTCGGGCTTAATGATGTTTTCATTCACTCCATACACAATTCATAAAATGGACGTTGTTCTGTTAGTCTGTATATGATAATTTGAGATTGATATGATTGTATTAAGTTTAGTTTTGATTAGTTTTTCGTTTCCAAGGAGTTTTTAAAGAATTAAATTCAAGAGTATTGTTAACAATAACAATGGTTTTCGTTTATTAAAGATTTTACTTTAAATACATTTAAATAATAAATTATTACATTTTACTATCGTATCGTTGGATAGTGTTAACTCTGGAAGGCAATTATTAGAGAACAGTCATGACACATTTTCTTATTATAATAGTAGTTTTGTTATTCTTATATATATATATATATTGGTAAAATATTGATACTACAGTAGATGTTCGAGTTCTGATTATATGCAACATCCCTACATCTCTTGGCTCTTGCATAAAAAATGTAAGGGAACTGTGTTTTTTTCAAAGGCGATTTCTCACAAGAAGCAAATTTTTCAGTAAATTCAAAAAAATCGTTTAAAACAGGGTCTTTGCTGGGATCCACTCTTTAAAAACATGCAAGATTGCTTGCCGCTCCAAATCAGAGCACTCCTAGTAAAGACTTTAATATTTCCTTACTTTTCTTATTGTGACACCGTAGTCAATGACATGTCTGTTGTTCTGGCTAAGAGGTTGCAGCGGGCACAGAACTACTGCGTGCGATTTATTTTTGGCTTAAAACGCGATGCTCATGTAACTCCTTCTTAACGATTTCCGATCATTTCATATTTTAATTATCTTGTATTCGGTCCTAAAAACTGGAGTGCCGAATTACTTGGCAGAAAAGTTTGTTTTCACCTCTGATATCAGTGCAAAGAGCACAAGAAGAGGTTCCACTTTGCTTATGATACCGCTACATAGAACTGTTATGTTTAATAAATCGTTTACTGTGTCCGCTTGCCGCTTGTGGAATTTACTTCCAGAGGCACTTAAATCTGTTTACAGTAGTGTCCAGTTTTCAAAATTACTTAAGACCTTCTTTTTGAATAGAATGGATTTGGTGTCCTCGTCCTAGGGTGTGGCGGAATAAGTTTTTTTTTGTAATAAGTGTGAATGATTGAAATAAGTATTTGTTACTTTCTTTAGCTTTTACGTAGTAATAATAGTGATTATTTTAATTACGTGGTGTCTTTTTTAAATGTTATTATGTATTTATCTGTATCAACACATGTAAGCTACAGTATTTCATTTTATTTTATTGTTTATAAATTCTAAATTTTATTACGTTGTTTAAATTTAAATATGTTAATTTTTATTTTATTTTAAATTATAACTTTCATTTTGTCACTTTAATTTTAAGATTGTTAATTTTTATTTTATTTTAAATTCTTAATTTCATTTTGTAGCTAGTTTAAATTTAAGTTTGTTAATTTTTTATATTATCTTAGTTATTTTTAATTGTTTTAAATATTTTAATTTTTATTATTATCAAGTTGTATTTTATATTTTTATAGTCTATATGTTGTTATGTTGTAATGGGGTTAGGTGGTAGAGAGGACTATACAGTCCTAACCTCGCCCTAAATAAAGACAATTCATTCATTCATTCTCTCTCTGTCAGATGTCTGTCTATCTATCTTTCTATTTGTTTAGTTTCAACAATTATCCTACATAAGAACAATTTTCAAAAAACTTATCAACTCATCTACAATCAGAAAAATAAAGGCAAAATAAATATTTTTTATTTTTCTCGTTTATGCAGTAAAACACATTTTCGTTAACAATTTTGACTTTTTGTTTGTTTTGTGGGTGGATGTGTAACAAAGTTTCTACACTGTTTTTACGACAATTATTTAACCAGTTTATTTATGGATAAACAAACATACATACTTAAACTTTTTTTTTTTCATTATCGAAATATTTTCGTATCAACCGATGTTTTTAGTTTTTACATAGAATAAATTAGTGTCTGTAAATAAGATGTGGCAACACTGGATGTTGAGGAGGAGGCGTGGCTTGAAGCTGCGCCATATATTTCAAATAATTTATAAGCTGGACAGCTAATGCACCCGTTGTTTGTAAAATTGAAATTAAAACTGGTAATCAAATTAACAAAATTAAATTTCATAAATCGATAGATTCTTGACATTTGAAGTAATTACTTATTAATTTTGCAAACTTGCTGTTCATTTAACCAAATTTATGTACTGTTTTTTGGCTTATTCTAAAAAGATTTAATTAAAATATTAACCTCAAAATTTGGTTTAGTTCAAAATTAGCTCGACCTTATTTGGTAGTTATTGGGTAAAATTTTCTACAAAAGTAAAACAAGGAAAACAAATTAATACACGTTGCATTATTAATTTTGTTTTGTTTTATTGTGAAAATTTTTGTTTCATATGTTCGACTTCCTCAGAGCACCTTGTATACAGGATTAATAAACTTAAGCTAATATAGTATTAACTCTGATTTGTTGTTTTATTGTTAAATTATCTTATTATTTCACATACTTGTTACTTATGAAATTACAAGTAACAGCTTCTGGTAGTAGTAATGAAATTACGAAGTGTGGCTGTTTGCCACTAGTCCGAACACCATTTGTACTAGAATAGTGGCAACGAATGGTCATTAGTACTTACCAGTTCCAAGGGATGGTTTTGGTGCTGACAGAAAGAATTGAAACATCCTTGCATTTATATTTCGTTAGTCATTACTTAACAAATATCCGTGACGTATTGTCAATAACAAAGTCAGAGAAGATATACTGAAGATTGGGGTAGATTACAGACAACAAAATAAGAGGAACACATGTTTTATCAAAAATCACATTATTTGAAACAGTGTGACGTTTCATTTATTCTGCAGTTGTTACAAGTTAATGAACTTTGTGCCACTGAACCAAAAGAGCCAATTAAAATAATGCAATAAAGTGTGAAAGAATGGCCTTGTCTCTTTTTGTTCAATGACACGAAGTTAAACCCATTTCATGTGATACATTTCGGTTTTTGGTTAGGTTAGGTTAGGTTAGGTTAGGTTAGGTTGGGTTAGGTTAGGTTAGGTTAGGTTAGGTTAGGTTAGGTTAGGTTAGGTTAGGTTAGGTTTGGTTAGGTTAGGTTAGGTTAGGTTAGGTTAGGTTAGGTTAGGTTAGGTTAGGTTAGGTTAGGTTAGGTTAGGCATTAAAGTAAACGGTAGCTGGGTCGCTTCAAAGCTGACAAAGTATCTTGGATATTAAATGTTTGAGTCAAAAAATTAAAATACTGTTTACAATAATATTATATTTATAACGTGCTTCGAAGTAGAGTCACCCCAACTCATCCAGTTGGCGTTCCAATTGCGAACAGATGAATCTTTGGTCGCGCATTTAGTTTTAATCTTGGTTGCACAACTAACCACGATTACCAACCCGATTGTCAACACCATGACATTGAGATGGGACTGATTCACCTGTGGATAAAATGCAGTAGGAAAGCCTACAACTTGTAGTGAAGAGAAGAGTTGAGTGTTCAAACAGCATAATATTGAAGTGATTCAAATTAATATGACGGGAATTGGCGTTCTCGATATTCACGGGAAAGTCTACGTAATATATCAGACTGCAGTATATACATGGAAATGGCGGATGTTTGAAATATTTCTACGATGTACGTCCACCTCCAGTTACAAATTAGAATGTAAGTTCTCAAAATTAGTATATTATAATTAACTCTCATTAGGAACTGGTTACATGGATTAGGTTAGGTTAGGTTAGGTTAGGTTAGGTTAGGATAGGTTAGGTTAGGTTAGGTTAGGTTTGGTTAGGTTAGGTTAGGTTAGGTTAGGTTAGGTTAGGTTAGGTTAGGTTAGGTTAGGTTAAGTTAGGTTAGGTTAGGTTAAGTTAGGTTATGTTAGGTTAGGTTAGGTTAGGTTAAGTTAGGTTAGGTTAGGTTATGTTAGGTTAGGTTAGGTTAGGTTAGGTTAGGTTAGGTTAGGTTAGGTTAGGTTAAGTTAGGTTATGTTAGGTTAGGTTAGGTTAGGTTAAGTTAGGTTAGGTTAGGTTAGGTTAGGTTAGGTTAGGTTAGGTTAGGTTAGGTTAGGTTAGGTTAGGTTAGGTTAGGTTAGGTTAGGTTAGGTTAGGTTAGGTTAGGTTAGGTTAGGTTAGGTTAGGTTAGGTTAGGTTAGGTTAGGTTAGGTTAGGTTAGGTTAGGTTAGGTTAGGTTAGGTTAGGTTAGGTTAGGTTAGGTTAGGTTAGGTTAGGTTAGGTTAGGTTAGGTTAGGTTAGGTTAGGTTAGTTATAATTAACTCATTAGGAACTGGTTACATAGAGTATAGCGTTGATCTGACGGAGTAAAGTAAATTAGGATCTCTTAGTGTATGGGTAACCACGTTGTCCTCCGATACCCTAAAATGTAATAGGATTGTCCCTACCGATATAAAATTAATGAATTTATCCCGTAGTAAAACTAACTAGTTGCATCTTTATATAATTGTCTATAAACAAACCAATATTAAACAATTTAAATAATGGAAACATTCTCCTATAGTTCAATCGATTCAAGACTAAACTTTTATTTTAAAACTCGTGTAATATTGCAACTTAAGACATAACGACAGACAGATGTTTGTTTATTGGACTTAATAATCCTGAAAGTAGTATAGCAGCCAATACATGTCACATAAACTGTGTTAGGCTCTCGTTAGGTTAAAACAATGCTGAACTGAACTAAATATAACCAGGTCATACTGTAAAGTTTATACTGTACAATAACCTGCTTTCCTTGCAGCTAGTAATGTACTGGAAGTTTTATAATCTCTTTTATAAATATCATATTATAGTTTATGTTACAGATGTTAAAATTTTTATTTGTTTTAAATCATTCGTCCTTTATTTTCTTCATTTACAGTTTGTTTTTATAATAGTAATTTTTTTTTTTTAACGAAAAAACATTACACGTTCTTTTTTAAATATGAACCAATCAGCTGTAAGTGTAACTGTTCCATAGAACTATTAAAAAACAAGTTTTATAAGTAAAAATACAAACAAATGAGACTGAGGAGATAACAAAATATGTACAACTTAGAAACACTGGACTATAACTACCACTCGCACTGTAGTCCTGTGAGAACTGGACGTAATAAATTACAACGAGAGAATTCCAGATATGAGTTCCAACATTCTCTGATAAATGGCTACGCTGTCTGGAACCTGCAAGTCAAGATATTTATTTCATTTCAAACCGCCCTCGTAATTTATCTGATACAAGACAGGGATGATAGATTAGAATCATTTTCTGTAAGTACAACATGTTGAGTAAGGCAGAAAGAGCTACTGAAAAAGGATAAAATATCAGGTTCTGTGTTTTGTAACATAAAAAAGGGATTGCAGGTCTGGGTTGCAACCAAATCCAATCCATATTTATTCTGTCAGTCAAGTAATAATCAAACCAATTTCAGGTTACATTGTGAAATTCAAAGTCAGAGGATAATGCTTTGAAGACTTAGTTACTCTGTAGCGATAAAACCAAGTTACTTTACAACAGGACATTGGGGTGTCAGGGTAGACATTTTGAGAGTAGGATTTGTATCTACAAACATAGAAACTCAACTAGCATGTTGGAAAAGATTGAAATAATTTTATCATGTACCAAAATCAAATCTAATAATCACCAAAACTCTATTTGGAAATATATATATATGTGTGTGTGTGTGTGTGTGTGTGTGTGTGCGTGGGTGTGTGTGTGTGTGTGTGTGTGTGTGTGTGTGTGTGTGTGTGTATTTTTAGATCTCACCTGAATTTGCTATGATTATGCTGTCCTCAATTTGAATCTTATTCAACTATAATTGACCATTTATTGACAGCAGTTATTTTTAATTTTTTGTAATTATTCTTGAACCTTAATATATAGGTTCCGATTTTGCACACTAGATTGACTTATTTCATTTCACATTGGACTAACTTTTAAACAAAATCGGTCCAGTAGATTTTGAGATATTACGTATTAATCAGCCCTATGTACCTAGAGATGTCGAGCAATACATTTTGTTAGAATCCATAGAGGGCTACAGTTGAGCGAATATTAATCAAAATGTTAGTACTGATTTTGAAAACATCGTACTGTAACTTTATTTTTTATTACTCTAAAATTTAGGGGTTAGTAAAAAAATGGAAAATAAGTTCTGAGATATATCTAAATTATTCGAAAATTCCCTAAAATTAGATTTTAATCGGTTCAGGCATTTCTTTTGTGGAACACTGGATGGACAAGAGGTGTTACAATCTAGACAGAGCATAGAGAGAAATAATTTTTAAAAACTACTTTTTTGAATTCATGGACCTCTAAACAGATATCCGAGCAAAAAACTAAACATCGATATTTTCCCCATCATATCTCTATACTCTATCCTTATACTTCATCTCTATACTCTATCTACATTCTCTATCAATATATTCTATCTCTACACTTTATCTGTATATTCTATTTGTATACTCTATCTTAATACTCTATCTCAGTGCTGTCCCTCTATACACAAGCTCTGTACTTAATCAATATACTCTATCCCTGTACTATATCTCTATACTCTGTGTCTATCTCTATACTATATTTCTATTTCTATACACTATCTATATACGTTACTTCTATACTCTATCTCTATACTTTATCTCTATTCTATATCTCTATTCTCTATCCCTATACTCTTCCTCTATGCTATATTTCTATACTCCATTTCTACACTCTATCTCTATAATCTTTATCCTTTATCTACATCTCTATCTCTACAATCTCTCTCTCTCTCTCTCTCTCTCTCTCTCTCTCTCTCTCTCTCTCTCTCTCTCTCTCTCTCTCTCTCTCTCTCTCTCTCTCTCTCTCTCTCTCTCCTCTCTCTCTCTCTCTCTCTCTCTCTCTCTCTCTCTCTCTCTCTCTCTCTCTCTCTCTCTCTCTCTCTCTCTCTCTCTCTCTCTCTCTCTCTCTCTCTCTCTCTCTCTCTCTCTCTCTCTCTCTCTCTCTCTCTCTCTCTCTCTCTCTCTCTCTCTCTCTCTCTCTCTCTCTCTCTCTCTCTCTCTCTCTCTCTCTCTCTCTCTCTCTCTCTCTCTCTCTCTCTCTCTCTCTGGTATCTTGCTAAACATGAGATAAGGACACTTTCATAGAGTAGTCTCTCTTTGTCCTGCATACTATGCGAGGATATGGGACTCGATCAATAAATAACCTTTGACTGTACGTCTCTTACTGGCAATAGTTTTCTCTCGGATTAAGAGTTCTTTGACTGGTTAAAACTCTCTTAAAACAAAAATTCTGCAAATTAGGATCTTGATCTTAGTGGTGTTCATTAATCAGCTGTTTTGGTTCCTTTTATTTATCTCATCTAACTTGAACTATGTTTTAACTGTCAAGGTCATCTCAAGGTTGAACTACTGCACACATCTCTGACTTCAAGTATATACTTTAGTTAACAAGTAACGTAAATTGACAAAGGAAATAATCACAAGTGTGGAAGTAGTTCTAACAATTAAATTAATGTCTTGAAAGGAATTGGAAGAGACAATTTTCAACCCATTTTCCAAACTTTAATCAATGTTGGATCTGAATATACTTTGTCGTAAATTTATACAGTTGTGTAATTTTAATTACATACGTGTTTATTTCTTAATGAATTTTTAAACGTAAAAAATATTTTGTTCGATCATTTTAAATATTGTTATTTTACTTGTGGTTCAGTGCATTGTATAGCTTAATATTTGTATCAACATTGCTAAACCATGTTGTGATACATGAGCTTTCACCGCCACAATCATGGTCCATTTCCCGTTTTTATACCGTTAACAGCTGTTTATTTTGTACATGGCGACCAATGGGGTTTTTATGGGGGCCTTTATTGTAGCATTGAAACCTTTATACCAAATTAGCGAAACATAATTTATATTTTTTGGTAATTTTTCCCATTTATTTTTAATTTATCGTACAATAAATTTACAAATATTTCAAAACTATTTTTCTCTAATTTTAAAATATCGATTTATCTCGCAAACTATCGACTAACCCTGTATACGTAATATTTCATTCAGTATTAAACATTTTCATAACACTTTACCGTGCAATCTCAACAAGTACCAAGCTGAAGTGTTATCCACCCCTATCTAATATTTCTCCAGGGTTTAATATATCAATCTTCATACTACCCCGGTAGTAAATTTTACAATGTTGTTGAATTTGATTTTAAAATAAATATTGCCATGCTTTTAAAAATATCGAATAAATAGTTGAAAATTTTAATCGAGACCTAATGGTATAAAAAGTATATTTTAAAACCGGAAAAATTGATTTCTTTAAAACTGTTGTTATATGTTTGAAAATAACGAAATAAAGTCCATGTAAAATAAAATTACTCTTCTACAGAATGTGAAATAAAATCAAAATTTATTAATTTTGAGTCGTAATGAGCCGAAATACACTATTTTTGTAATGCCCGACCATTTAACTACTTGGGGTGTGATTTTCAGACTGATTGACACATTTCGTTCAATATAGGTTTTGTTGCAACAGAGAGAGGTTTAAAAAAAACACATTTAATCAGCTGTAATGAAACAAGTTTAGTTTAAATGTACTCAACAAATGTCAAATTTTTCGTCACAGAATATTTAGGAATTATGAATAGTGGTGTAAAAGTGTAAAGCTAGTTTTCATTAAAAAGGACATTGAATTTGTTGGATATTATTTGCGCAACAAAACCGTGAATGAACCCGCACGGCACTGGTTAGGCAATAGTGATACAATCCAGAGTGCGGGTTGCATATCCAACTGAAGCCAGGCGTTGTGTAGGCATTACATATACATCGGAGACCTTGTACAAACAATATTTTCCATGCAGTTTGATTTTTGTTAAAGGATATTTGATATTTTGGTAGTCTGTAGACAATAGGTTTGTAGTAGAAGTCCCAGGATGTGTTTGTAGAGTGGGTGGGCGGTTTTGTTTAGTGGTAAAAAGGACAACTTTTGTTGTTTTAGATTTCCCCATTATTCAGGACAAGTATACTAGTATTTTATTCTTTTATTCAACTCTGACAAATGGTCGTCTTAACAATAAGTTTTAAATTTCAGCTGTTTTTTTCCTGCTTAAACACTGTTCGATTTACAGTGCAACTTGGTGCATAATCAATGTTTTTCTTTTTACACAAATCATTTATAAATTGAAATTTCTGCTTTCTAATATACACAATGAATAATGGACTTCCAATTTATAATTCTGTTGCTGTTGTATTTATTTTTAGAAATAATCTGTGGAGGGAACTCTAATGTAAATAATATTTTTGTAACTTTTATGAAACTCAAAAAGATAAACACTTTTATAAGTGAAAACATAAAAAAGAAGTAAGTGAAAAAATATTGCATTGTCGTTCAACTAACCTTCCTGTGGATGTCAAGTCATTGTGTTTATTACTTTACTGCACGTTCTGTATTTCAACTCTGAACACTCGTGTCTATATCTTGGAATGCTGCAGTACTAATGTTGATTTGTAAATATAATTTATAAATTTAAAATAAAACAGCTTGTACATCCACATTTTGGACCATTTTTAAAGTATTTTATTTTTAAGTTCCATAACGATTGGTAGACTTGTTTAGGTTAGGTTAGGTTAGGTTAGGTTAGGTTAGGTTAGGCATTAAAGTAAGCGGTAGTTAGGTCGCTTCAAAGCTGACAAAGTATCTTGGATATTAAATGTTTGAGTCAAAAAATTAAAATCCCGTTTACAATAATATATTTTTACATTATTATAATAATGTTTAGTCGTAATAACGGACCTTTTTAAATATCAAATGGAAGATTTAAAACTGTTTTATCACTTTTAAATTAAAACAAAATTTCACTTATAACTTAAAAATAAACCACATTTATATATTATCTTAAATTTAGAAACGAAACCGAAATATCACGAAGTGTTACGAAGATATCTTGATTTCGTCACCAATGAAAAAGGTGAATTCTACAACGATCATAAACAGGTCTATAAAATAAAACTAGTCCTAATTTTACTCTTAATAACTGTCAAATATGCACGAGTTAAAAAGGATGGAAACTAATTTTAAAATACATAATCAAATTGTAGGCTACTGTTTTAATTAACTCCTTCATGGATGCGACAAAGATTGAAAATTATTAACAAAGAACAAGTTTTAAACATTAATGGAAACAATGATTTCAGTTTATTAAATTAAATTTTGTTGATCTGATTAACAGTTTGGATTTTAATTTTACAAACTGGCATCGACAAGGCGTCCTAACTGTATCAACTGTCCAACTAATAAATTAATTTAAATAAATGGGGCAGCTCCAAGCCACTCCCTTTCTTCCTCTATCACGACAGCAGTCAGTGTTGCCACATCTCATTTAAATACACTAACCTGTTCGTAAAAAAAATCGGTTTTAATTTTAAATAGAAAATAATTTTTTCTGTAGTTAATAAACTTTGCAAAAATGTTGTTAATCTATAAAATAAGAAATAAAACATAAATATTATAAAATATATCCGGAAAATATAAGGAATGAATTTTTTTATAACTGTAAAATGAAAATTTTGTTGGGGAAAATGGTAGAAAATGAAATAAACCATTGATATCTGACACTAAAATTCCATCATGGGAAGACAATTTAACAAAACACTAGTGTCTTCAATACATCAGTAATAGATAAGTTTCAGAAGGTGAGAGACTTTTCTGGAAATCTTTTTTCTTAATAAATATTAATAAATTAGAATTTAGCTTATTTTTATATTACATGTCAATTTTGATAAAACTAGTTATTTAAATGAATAATAAGAACCTAAGAAAATATCTCGCACTAACTTTCTCATATTTCCATTTATTATGTAGAACCGAGTGACGTTATTCCTAATTTATATTCAGGTGACGTTACAATTCTATCAATTTCCAGAAACACGGAAGTGTAATGTTTAGCGAGGAGGAATTATAAGGATTAGCAATACAGGATTAGACTTTCCTGTAAGAAAGTTGACTTCCAATGTTACAGGATATACTTTTAACTATTTCTCGAATAACTTGATATTCTCTGAGATATCACGTGACTTCATGCGTTTCTGACAGACACAGGGTGTTCCACTGTTTAGGTGATTAATGTCAACTCCTTTACTAAGGAAGTCTATTGTATTAAAAGTATTTTAAAGACGAGATGTGTAATTTTAAATTACTTTAAGTGTTCAAATACAGTTTGCTTGAATATATTTTTGTTTTCGACCTTCTTCAAAGGGAGTTTATCCACTTAAACACTTGAATCCAATTAAACACTTAATTTCTTATTTAAACTATTTTTTTTCTTAATTTGGAGGTTTTTAACATTTTATTTTGTTGTGGTATTTCTTAATATTATCAGTTTTTCTTGTCATAGTTTAAACACGTTGAGACACAACTGAATGGAGATTATATTAAATGTTGAGCTTGATTTATGAGAAACATTATACAGTATAACAAACACACAGAACACAATTCTCACAAAAAAAAGAATCTGGGACTAGAGCCAGCCTGTGGTATATCTTACAATACCGTAAGTAATGGTCCACGGAGAGGCATTGTAAACGCTGGCAGGATTATTATGGACAAAAGTTTATCAGAGCTACATCTCATAAACTAACTTACTCGTTACTAAGACTGAGTAGAAACCAGTTAAAACTAGTTATAAAGTTACTTACTGGACACGGCCACTTCTGGAAACATTTCCTAACACCAATAGTGGTCCTATTTGCAAACGTTCTGATGATAGTTTAAGCATATCATCTTGGAATGCTAGACGCTTGAGGCATATTAGCCATGTGCTTGAGGCATAGAAGAGCCATATTTGGACCTCTACAGCCGGGTGATGATTTCAACGCTAACATAGGACGGAATGTCTTGAGCGTCATTCAGGTTACAGGTTTGCCTTGAATCCCATCCCCCAAAAACATAATCATAATCAATCAAGTTCATATTCTCGCGTGTTCATGAAGAAGAAATAATCTCTACAATGGGAAATACTCGAATAGAACTTCTGAATAACGTAGTGATTATGTCAAAATTAAATTTAGAGATTTCAAAATTTGTCAACGTTCAAGAATAAACCATTTCATCTTGTCAAATCAATGTAGATTGTTTTTAAATCTCATGTTAGTTTATTTTCCTTTAAAACATTTTCTGCAGGCAAAGAAACATTACTTTGTGAACCTCCCTTCCACTCACATCGCCTCAGGTGAAGTCAAATCCCTCAAGAAAGGAAGCAATCTTTCATGTCTACAGTTTACTGAAGGAGCTACTTCGCTGAGAAATGTTTTTAAACATTGCTTCAAGTCTTACAAATACTATATTTATAATTTAGCTCTTAGCTTAGAACTATTGTTCCTTGTTGATACTTAGAGTGTATTTGTTTATAATAAACAAATTAAGTTAATTTATCCTTAGAAAAACACATAAATGTTTAGGGTGAACATCGCCTTCAACCAAAAAACATTGAAACAAATATAATCGACAACAACCGAAATAAAAATGGATGGAAAAAACATGTACAGGGTGTTTCTGAAAATAGTTTAAAACTTCAGCGGTTTATTCCCCACGTTAAAACTAATAATATAGTTTATTAAACAAAAACAAGTAGCTATTTTGTATTTTTAACAAAACAAATCAAGTCTTTCAACGATGAATGATATGGAGTTGAAATTTTGCATAATACATAATGTTAAAGATCCAATTTGAGAAAAATAATCAATAGATTTCACTTAATCATTTCAAAATGGCGTATATTTAAACTTTTTAACGTCGATTATCTCAAAAACCCGTTATTATTGAAAAATATTTACAAAAAACAATAAATATTACTTGTTACATATTACTATTGTATGTTTGGATAACTCAGTTGTACAGGAAGATTTTAGAAATAAAGATTGCAGAATTGAAACAATAATTTTAGTTCTAGGCTAATCTTGGGTGTTGTAGACAATTACCAAGAATAATTTTTTTGTTTCGAAAACTAAATTATCCTTTAAGCTACAGAAAGAATAAAAAACACATTTTGTTTTTTGTTAATATACGTGACTCGGTAAGAACAAAATATACTTATTTTTATTATAATTGTAACTTGGATACTTTACCATATTGGGGTTTTAAAGCTCAGTAAATAACTGTCAAAGGAGGTACATTAGCTTCTATTTTTATGTTACTCATTTGAATCTGCAGAGAGATCACATTTATAACATCTGACTCGCGGGTGTTGTAATCTAATAAATCCACGCCTTTTTTTCGTAACAATTTGTATTCTACAGGTAAATTTGTCAGATCCACCCCTAACCCATCAACTGAAGGGTGGGTACTCTTAGATTGCTGTTGTCATACATCAGCCCACATGTCTCCTTCCTATGTTGCCGAGAACCCGCCTTCTCCTTCATCCATCCTGCTACATTAGTTACAATGAATATATACCATTTTGTTTTGCACTTAAAATAAAAATAGTATAGTAAGCATTCCGTTTAAACTGTTAACATTTCTATACACACATAGTTCGAGATATTAGTCATTACCAATAGGTAACATTTTGAAATAGTGTTATAATGACAAATATAGAGAATATCTTTCAGAAATATACAGAACTTCACAAGATGTCTTATATTTTTTTCTGCTTCTTCCTTTTTAATTTCTTTCTTGATATTTTAAATTATATTTACTCTTTATATAGTGGTTTTAAAAAGACAATTTCTTACACTGACTAACTTTTACTTTAATATAATTTTGATCTTTTTAAGTTCTATTGTATAATGTAAATTTTCTACCTTGTAATTCCGTATCTTTAGGAGGTTTAGGAATTTTATTTTGTACTATGTCTGCAGTTTAGTATAAATATCAATGAGTCTTTAGTTTAGTAGTATAAATGTCTTAGAAAATTTACACGATTAAAAAAAAAGGTGACGATCACTTTATTTTGGTTCAAAGTGAGAGAGTTTTGTGAATTTAAAATTTGTTTGATATAGTACACAGCTAAGCCTTTTTTGTAATTATGTTTATTGGATTTAAAGACAGCTATTTAGGTTCTTTGGAATGAGCAAATTTAGGTTAGGTTAGGTTAGATTAGATCGTTGTGTTCAGGTTCTTTAAAATGGGCAAATTTTGGTTAGGTTAGGTTAGGTTAGATTAGGTTAGGTTAGGTTAGGTTAGGCTAGATCGTTGTGTTTCAGGTTCTTTAAAATGGGCAAATTTTGGTTAGGTTAGGTTAGGTTAGGTTAGGTTAGGTTAGGTTAGGTTAGGCTAGATCGTTGTGTTTCAGGTTCTTTTAAAATGGGCAAATTTTGGTTAGGTTAGGTTAGGTTAGGTTAGGTTAGGTTAGGCTAGATCGTTGTGTTTCAGGTTCTTTAAAATGGGCAAATTTTGGTTAGGTTAGGTTAGGTTAGGTTAGGTTAGGCTAGATCGTTGTGTTTCAGGTTCTTTAAAATGAGCAAATTTTAGTTAGGTTAGGTTAGGTTAGGTTAGGTTAGGCTAGATCGTTGTGTTTAAGGTTCTTTAAAATGGGCAAATTTTGGTTAGGTTAGGTTAGGTTAGGTTAGGTTAGGTTAGATCGTTGTGTTTCAGGTTTTTTAAAATGGGCAAATTTTGGTTAGGTTAGGTTAGGTTAGATTAGGTTAGGTTAGGTTAGGTTAGGCTAGATCGTTGTGTTTCAGGTTCTTTAAAATGGGCAAATTTTGGTTAGGTTAGGTTAGGTTAGGTTAGGTTAGGCTAGATCGTTGTGTTTCAGGTTCTTTTAAAATGGGCAAATTTTGGTTAGGTTAGGTTAGGTTAGGTTAGGTTAGGTTAGGCTAGATCGTTGTGTTTCAGGTTCTTTAAAATGGGCAAATTTTGGTTAGGTTAGGTTAGGTTAGGTTAGGTTAGGCTAGATCGTTGTGTTTCAGATTCTTTAAAATGGGCAAATTTTGGTTAGGTTAGGTTAGGTTAGGTTAGGTTAGATCGTTGTGTTTCAGGTTCTTTAAAATGGGCAATTTTTGGTTAGGTTAGGTTAGGTTAGGTTAGGTTAGGTTAGGTTAGGTTAGGTTAGGTTAGGTTAGGTTAGATCGTTGTGTTTCAGGTTCTTTAAAATGGGCAAATTTTGGTTAGGTTAGGTTAGGTTAGATCGTTGTGTTTCAGGTTCTTTAATATGGGAAAATTTAGGTAATCATCAAAACCTATACCTATAAATAAAGTTAGATTGGAGATGGCTAATATAAAATACTGTTGCTTTATTAACACAGTTATGACTTTACAAAATAATTATTTTACAAGTTTAATTCCCATAAACACATTTAGTTTTACTTGGGTATTGTTTTGTTTTGTTTTTTTTTTTTTTTTTTTTTTTTTTTAATTCTCTCGACCAGCCACTTTTATGGCTAAGATTTTCGAATGATAACAAGAAAATAATCAATTGTTTCAAATAAAACTTTTCAAGGACAACTTATTACTAATAAAATTATTTGGTGATACTTATATCTATCTGGGTGATAGGCTTTGGATGAATGTATGGGATGGATGATACAATTTCCTGAATAATAGAAGGACTCAATTATGGATTAAAAGTCAGTTGATCGGTATGTCCTTTATTTTTTATGGTTTATAGTTTATGAACACATCAAAATAGATATTTTTGATGAATGTTTAACTGATGCTGGCCACTTAACAGATTCCTGATATTTATAGTTACAAATATCTTTGCAGAAATTTAACTGTGATTATTATAATTGTTCTTAAGTGTCTTTTATCTGAGGTGATAAACTTATGCCTCCTTTTGAATTTTTGATTATTTTCAGAGCCCTTGTTAAATATGTACTCTCCAACAATAATAATAACCTCCTTACCTTCTTTGTCTTTTTTGCCTCTAGAAACCTCTTTTCTTATTTTTTTTCATCAATTCCTTTTGATATATATATTTGCACTGCACTTTAATAACACATATAACCACATGGTATTTTAAAATTGTATGGATTACAATTTTGGTGGTTATATAGTTAGGTTTGGCGAATGAAATGGTAGATAAATTAAAATGGGCTGTGATGGGAAGTTTGGTGTTCATGACTATTTTGGTGGCGGTGGTGATATTGTGGTTGAAGATAGTTTATTTACAACCTGAATTATGTTAACATTATACACCACAGTAGATATAAATATAATTCGTATTTTGTATCGTCGCTTAATATGATTTATGTGCAACATGAACAGTGATAGAATTCATATTACGTGAAGAGTTGAAAAAAAAAAAAAAAGAAGAACTACTACTGAGAGGAAAAGGAAATCTCTGTGGTGAAGAAGAAGAAGAAAAGAAAATTTTTGGTCATTCTATTCAAAACATCTAAAGATGCAGCATCATTGTTATAGATCCAGGAAGATTTAGTATTTTAAATAATTATTTCAGCGATAAAAAATCCTGTTCCTCTTTAATTTCCAGGCGTTATAAAATAGTATCTACCTCATACCTATTTAAAATCCTTAATTTTGTAAGACAGGTCGTAAGTGTAAAGTGACAGGTTTTCGTTGTAGCGATACCAACATTCCAAAGTTTTAATATCATGAATAACATAAATATCACACAATTATATTCATTATCACCAACCAAAAAATAAAACTCATTTTATCAAAACCTATACCACAGTAGATATCAATCATATTTTTTATTTCCATATAATATATTTTGTGCAACATGAACAGTGATATAATTCGAGTTTTATGAAAATGGTAAAAAGGAGAGAGAGAAGTACTGTCACTTGGGATGAAAATAATGTCGTTATGTTGAAGAAGAAGAAAAAATATCATTTTGGAGCATTCCATTCATCAAAAAATCCTAAGAGGTTAATTGTCATAGATCCAGAAAGGTTGTGTTTTAAATAATTATTTCAGTAATAAAAAAAAAACAGTCAAGTAGCTAAGGAAACATTGGTGAGTGGAATATATAACGTTGTTTATTCCTCCAAGAATTTAACTAACAAAAATTACAACTCTCTCAAAATCCATGAAAGATCACGATAACAAACTGAAAACTGAGAACGAAAAAACTTTTATTAACTTTAGCAATATAAATACCATTTTTCTTAATACAACCCACCATTAACTTTGTATCACATCCACTCCTATCTTTCCTTTATCATTTCCCATTAAACCTTTCATTAGTTTTTAAGATATCCTAATTGTTTAGATTAAGTTTTTATGGTAATTCTGAGCAATTACTTGGTCAACCCTAAACTTTTTCATATTTTACTACGATAATGTAGAGATGTATGTGAAACTAAAAAAACATAATTTAGGCCCCGGAAAGTTAATATATGCTATATACAAATAGAAATTACCTCAGTAATCGCCGGGTTCAACGTCCTCATCCGAGTCAGCGGCAATTGCATCAGTGTTCTGTTGCGATGGTTCCCCGTTGTAAACTTCACCGATAGCCCGAAACAAATGGTGTAGTCTTTGTTTGTAATCCTTATGTTTCCGTTTGAACATGAACTAGCCATAACAGTACTGTCACAACTGGCCTTCCGCACGTCTCCCGCAAGCCACTGTTATCGCGTGGACTTTGAACCTTCTTATCGCTCGGCAACCTGTACGATGGCCTTGCGGGCCTTGAATTATATGTGTCTTGCTTTCTGAGAACATCCTTATGACCGTAGTAAAATATGAAAAAGTTTGGGGTTGACCAAGTAATTGCTCAGAATTACCGTTTTTATAGTTTTAACTTATCTCGTGCATGTAAAAGTGTTATTTAAAAGCCACGGCAAAAGTTACAAACTGTTGGACTTCTGAACCCGAGATTAAGGCTAGGCTATTTTATATAGTCTGTAATTGAATATTTCTAATTGTTTACTATTTATCTACAACAAGCAGGAATAATGGTGATAGATGCAAAATAGTTCAGGAAGAAAGCAGATGAGGTAAGGGATCTGGTGATTGAGGAAATTAAAAGGGAAAAGTAACAGTATCGGAAGAAGAAAAGCAAAAGAGACGTCAGAGGATGAAAAAATACTAGTGCCTGAAAAAAGTCAAGTTAGGTTAGGTTAGGGCTATATTATTTGACATTTCATCTATAAAAACCTACAATACTTATTACAGACAAAGCACATTTATAAAAACTAAAAAAAATAGACACGAGTATTGAGCATACATACTACACATTACATAAATTAATATTTTTTACTTAACCAAATACTGTAATAGTGCATAAAGTAACACATGACATCAATTATTCAAGATGGAAGATGGCGACCGGCATACGACAAAACACATGGCAAATGTTCAATTTTGCATATTTTTTTAGATCTTTAATGTTTCTGCTAAAAAATATTACCTTTTGATATAGATTTTTGTTTTTTAATATTTAAATAAAATTCTATAGAAAAAAAAATTTTTTTTTTCAGAAGTAGCCTACCAAAATTATTACAAACAAAGGATTCAAATAAAATCAAAGCTTCTGTTGAAAAAAGCAATAGGCCTAAATATATCTTTCTCACATTTTCCCCACGATAATAGCCCTATAATGAATAATTTCAAATTTTATTATCAATTTGTTGTTTTTTAATCATAAAAAACTTCACAATTATCACCGCCTTAAAAGAAAAGAAGAAAAGAGCTTAAAATAATGAGAATGGCCCTAACCACTTGAATACTGTAATACTATAAGGGTCAAAAGAGAACCAGAGTAAGTTTTTACAATAAGAGTCCTGAAGGAAAGATAAGAGAAGGATCTACCCAAAGACTAGATGAAGAAACTTCGTGATTGTCACACCCGTACTCATATTGTCACGCCCTATGGCCTATAAGTATAATCCTGTTTAATTAAACAAAAACATAATTAGAAACCAATATAATGACCAATTTATTCTTAACTTAGTTAGTTGCCTACTCCTTCCAGCATTTTACATAAATTGTGAACGTGTTATTTGTTTTATAATTACCAATATTATGTAATATTTCATTCATATAAATCACACTTATTAAACGTGACTCTAAAATGATTGAATGATGTTATATAATTCATATATAGCCTATAAATTAAATAAATATGAGGTTCTGCATCATTTATGATTTAGTTTGTTTCTGGTTAAATATATTTTTGTTGTTTTTAGGCAAAAAAACCATTGCAAACATCTAATCTAACCTTCACAAAAAAGACTTTAAAATGTTCTTAGACATACAACTATTAAAGACATTAAATACTCAACTATACATAAACTACATAAACTATATATTTATAACTATATCTACAATGTAATACAAATGTCGTAAAACCGTTTTTCAGAAAAGATCTACTAAAGAAAAACAAACTAGAGTAAGAATATTGGAGTAAACGAATAAAAGAAATATTTATTATTATGATTGAAAATGTTACTATATTGTTTCTATGGTTACATTCCTGAACGAATTGTTTATTGTCATTGAATAAATTGTTAAGTTGTCAACACATTGTTGCACTAGACTTTATAAATTGACTAAAATAAAATATTATTTTTTAATCTAGTGTGACTCATAGAAGTTTGGCATTCTGGTTGGTAATAGATGAATCTTTGGTTGCGCCAATCTAAGTTGCACGGCTAACTGACATCACCGCGTCATTGAAGTGGCAGTGATCAGCTGTAACCTACAGCTGGAGTGTCTGGACTGGTCGACAGATCTCCGAAATTATTTAATCTAGTGAGATTTTTCAAATTAGTGGTGATGTCTTCTAGAAATTTACATCAACGTTTGGTCATAAATAGGTAAAAACCTACTTGGATCTTTACGGCAATAAAATATATTTTCTCATGTTATACGTACAAAATAAAACCTCCGTATTGACAACACGTATTGAACATGTATTTCCAATTGAATTCCCAGGTGTTGCGCCATTGAATCCCTTGTGGACACTACAGTAAAGTAGCTGAGTTGTTTAAATGTAGGATAGTTTCAATACAGTAGTGTATACAGGGGTAACATAGTCCCTTGTATACACTATAGTATTGAACATGTATTTATTGTTTTACTTTTTAACTCAAAACACTTCATCAGTTTATTTCAGTTGGTGGATATCAAAGGGAGAACTGGTAATAAGTGGAATAGTTAAATAGGTTCAAGTATCATGAAGTTCAAAAAAGTATAAAAGAGAATTCGCTTTTAATCATAATGTAGTTTTACATCGTTTGAAAATGGCATTCATTATAAAGTTTATATATATCGTTAATTACAAAAGAAAATTGCTTTGGCTCTCTGGAAAAGATTCCATACTCGAGAGTGGGTTTTTACTAAACAGCTGATCAGGTATTTTGTGTATTTAGACAGTCAATGGCTTGTTCATAATTGTGCAATGAATTCAAATTTATCTTGTTGTAGCTTTCTCAGAAGCGTAAGGTGGTTAGTCACAACGGCTTTGTAAGGCTGTGATTCCAGTCTGTGACCTCCTATAAGATCTAGTGGCCTCCTAGTGGTAAGCTATAACCCTATTGTACACCGTGCACCGACCCCAGTGTCTCTGAGAAGCTCAAGGATTTTGTGTAGGATGTTTTAGTTAATTTTTGCTGAGGTCCAAACATTCTCCTTTTGGACTCCAGGGTTCCGCAGTCAAATAATATGTGTGCTACCGTCTCAGTTATGAGACCATAAAGATGACAATTAAATGAGACTTGTAGTAGTCCCACCTTATTATGGCCATATCTGGTATCATGGAAACGACCTGTCTCAGAGACTCCTGTTATACTGAACCAGCACCTTTGTCAGTGCAGGATTTAGCCCTGAGAGAAGATGTTTTCCTAATCTCTATTCAGGAAATTGTCTACAACGTTTGAAATACTCCCCCCGTGGCCATTTTTTACCGCTCTTCTTCCTCTTGCCGTTAAATGACTGATCCCGTAAATTTAAGGTAGTCTACACCTTGCGATGAGGGATTATTGATTCGGGGTTTACTCCCCTAGATCCGACGGAATCAGTCTGGACTAATTGTCCAGTGCAGGGCCACCTCGAGCAGGATGCAGTTCTTCACTGCACTGAGTCGCATCTTATTGATGCGCCCCGCTCCGTCGGTCTTGAGTATGGTTGTATCATACCCCTGAGATTGGGGGAATGACCAGACACTCAACTGAGTGATCACTTCCCCAGCCTCTCGACCCCAAGACTGAGTTCGAAATAATTTACAATATAAGGCACTTGTTCCCAAGCAAGTCTGTCCCTGATCTGCCATAGATGGAATGAGACAAATTTATTTTAGCAATTTGTTTTACTAACACGACTTGGCAACGTCGCACACTGAGGATAGGAAGATAAAAGTTCTGTATTAAAATATGGAATAGGACACATCTGGTGGCTGAAATCTAAGTTTTAAGGTTATGATGTGTAATGACATTGACTAATGAGATATCACGTTTTGTATTTTCTAAGTTGAACTTTTAGTGTTGCAGCAAAAAGTGTTTTTGGGATGTACATGATGTGGGTTGACAGAGAGAATTCATGACTAACAAAAAGAAGGATTTTTAAATATAAAATCCTACCAATTGTGAAATATATAAATTAAGTTTAACCTTAATCTTCCACTTTATAATGCTGATACACAACTTGGCAACAACCTTTTTTTCTCACAGTATGAAACGTAAACGCTAATAAGACACCAAATTTAGTTAGACGTTGATAGATAGCCTCGGTTATATAAACCGTTGGACATGTTCCTTAACGAGATTATTTTCGAAAGATTTTAAAATTCAAACAAAATTTGTATGGGAACGTTTTCACCCATAAAATGTTTTAAAATATAAATAATTTGTACAGTTTTAAATTCTTAGTTAATTGATGTCCAAAAGAGTTTTCATTGATAAAAATTATTAGCTTTTTATTTTAAATATAAAAAGATAGTTGAAAATATAACTTCCAAAAATCATTGTAAACTGCATTTTATTATTTATTATTTTTTAAATGTTTGAATACATTATTTTCAAAACAAAAACTTGTGTTTTCAGTTGTTGTATGAAAAAACTACTGTTATAAACATTACTGTTACATTATTTTTATTTATATATTTCTCCATTACACATGACACGAAACTAGAAACAAATGTAGAATATAGTTTTAAAAATTATACTTTTTTGTAAGTTTGAAATTTTATCCTCCATCTGCCATATTGAATCTAACTTTATTTGTCAAATAGTAAATTGGACATGTAATACATGATTGATTTTCCTGTATAATTTGCCAAAGAAAACAATGGTTGAACCAGTTTTTCGATCAATGCTTTCGTTTATGAATAATAAGCATTTAAAGTTGTAATGACGAAAAAATCGCGTTAGCAATAAAACGGGGTAAAATGCGCGGTCGAAACTTTTCTATTATTATTACTTCTGGATCCAATAACGAACTTTAAACAGTTCGAATAAACAATAACTGATAATTTGTTAACAACACAACTACAAATTAACTTTCAAATCAACTTTAATTATTACAATATTTAATTTTAAAATAAAAATAAATGTTTTCGATCATACATTACTAATAATACCATTCTACAATAAATGTTCAAAGTGCTTACCCTCTACACATTGTCAATGCGCTAAACCTCAAGTAATATCCGTTTATGAGAGTAGGCCTAGTTTAAATCAGCTGTTTGCATTACGTTACAACAATGCAGCTTATTAAGTTGTAGTGGTTCAAAACTGCTTTCTAGATCGTTATTGGATGTATTTTGAAGGGAAAACACAATAGAAGAGTTTCGAAGGCCCATTTTACCCTTTTTTTATTACGAACGCGATTTTCCGTAATTGTATAAAAACGAAGAAAGTTATTGAAAACGACTTTTAGCATAGTTTTTCTTGTAAAAATTTACATGAAAATCGTGTATCACATGTCCATTTTCTTATTTAACGAATAAAGTTTTATTCAATATGGTGGATCCAAGATGGCGGACAAAAATTAAATACTAACAAAAAAAGTATAATTTTTTAAGCTATGTAGATCCGCATTTGTTTCTGCTTCCAAGTGTCTCTCAGTTATGCATCTTAAAGCCGTCTACATATTTAAAAATCACCCTGTATATATTGCCAACACAATATGTTTGTAAGAATATTCATAGAATTAACACATTTTTCCCCCTTTTAATTTAGTTTTAACATTTTTTTTCAATGACTATACGTACCTTTTTTCTTTTGTTTATCTCTTCATTTTCTTGGACCAGTAAAAACTGCGAAAATTATCACTGAACCATCACCAGACGAATCTAAATACACCTATCACTAAATTAGCTTCTTTTTATTTTTAATCAAAGTGAAAATTTACAAAGTAAGATTTTTAAAATCTCTATTTTACACACACCCAAAATAACAATAATTAGTTAAGAAATTAATTTTTAATATTTTTTAAGAAAAACATTTAGCTTATTAAGAGTTTAATAAAGAAGTATTAAGAAAAGAAGAGAATATTTTGTAATTATTCTGACCAGACAAGCTTTGAGCCTGAAAGATATAACAGATACTCTCAGAGTGGATATTATAATATATTGATTAAAATTAATTTCGAATATAACTTTTAAACTTATTTAGAAGTTCAATCCTGAATACAGATGGTATAAAATTAGAGGTGTATTACCTGGTTTGAAAAAATATGTACAGATCTGTGATACGATATATTTTACGTAAGCGAAAAAAATTATTTAGGCTCTTAATTTTTAAATAATCAAAAAACTTCTGCTCCCCCTTTTTAAATTTTCATTAGATTGAAATATTTTCAGTTTCAGAGTTATGTTTAACGATTTTACTACAATTTTTGATGAACGGTTTTCATGAATATAAATATAAAAAATATTAGAAAATTGTATGTGGAAAACAGCAAGGAAGAACTCGTAAATGTTTACATGTAAGTGAACTGTTGTAAAGGATGTGAGTTTTAAAATATAAATAAATAATTTTTTTTAAATTGTTGACATTATTTATTCAGTTGACTACGTAAGCAACCAATACAAAGTTTTGTATTTCAAACAAAGATGTCACAACTACAAGATAAATCTGTTTTTATATTTTCATTATTAGAAGGGAAGAGATAAGTCCTTTTGGCCGGCACAAACAATATTTCATACAACTGAGGTCAACATCACAGAAGTAATACTTTGTATCTTCACTCATCATTTGTTAAATCACAGTTCTAAAGAGAAGAAGACATTATATTTCTATTCCTAAATAAAAGGTCCACAAATATTGTACAAACTATGTCATAAAACCATCTATATCGATCACATTTAAAAATAGTCAATGCTGCATAAAATTAAAACCTAAAATGTTTTTTCTCACATTTGGTTAAAATGATTTTGATCAAACTCTCTTAGTGGGTAACAAAATGTATTGGTTGCCATATTTCCAACAATGGTGGTTCTGAAATGTTCTGTCCTCTTATGTGTGACGAGGACAACTAACTGTGATTGGTTGAGGGGATCAGGTGACAGGTGGGGGGGACGCTTCGTTTCAGTAGTAATTGTAGTTATTAAGGTTAGTGTGTATTGTACCTCTGAAGATAACAGCATTGCTATTGAAATGTACATAACATAGATAACATAATTATACAGTGTTTGTGTTGTTAGTGTTTTATTTTGGTTTTGGGGAATTTTCTTTCGTTCTGAAGTTACTGTTTAAAATAAAAAATTTACGATGGGCGTAGTCAATTTTCATTGGATGGTCATGTCAGTTTCCTTGTTTTATGTTTACTTTTCTTTCACTGTCACAACAAAATAACACCCTTTCCAACCAAGAGACTTATGATTTCATGACAGTGTCTGTACTACTGAACCTATAAATTGAAGTCTAACCGTAGAATTTAAAATTTTGCTTTCGTTTGAAAACTATCTATCTATCTATATAAATAAATAAATTTAAGTCAAAACCCACTGACTGATCATGAAAACTCTGTATCCAAGAGACGCCTAGAGCTATGAATTTTTAACATGGTTTGGGGTAAGTCTTTAGACGTTTATTATGAAAGGGTTTCGAAAATGTTCCACTAAAAGGGTGTTTTTTACCCCCTAAAACAAGTATCATATCTTTGTTATTTATGGGTCGATTTTGATCAAAATTGGTGTGTTGCTGTATTTGGACATACTTTATTTTCATAACACCACCATTAGGGTTGTGCTAAAAAAATTATTTCTTTATAAAACTATCTCAACTATTCTCAGGTGAAACTGTCAGCTAGTCTTATATATAATTCAGTAGAAACTAAATATGTAAATTAAAGAACTCCTCAGCGTCCGCTCAACCTACAGAGATCGGGATGGTCTCATTGGAAAGCTTAGGGTCTGAGGATCAATAGTATATATAGAACGTGACTTTTGGACAAGGACACATTTCCTGGGTTTTGAAATAGTTTTTAGTTACAAACCTATTAACGCCTACTTTTGGAGTTCTACCGGAGCGGTTTTGATGCGGTTTGTTTTAAGGGAAAAAACATTTTGCCATTAATTGTAAATTTATTTCATTTTTATAGCTAAAATAGTATATTTCATCACCAGGACCAAAAGTGAAGCTTTTCGATACAAGCTCAAGTTTAACGGCCGAGGCGGAGCCGAGAAATAATAATGCAAACAATATAAGAAAACAATTTCACAAACACTAAAATCTTTAAATGTTTGGGCAAGTTACACAAGTTTACAGCTATTACAGCTGTTTATTTGTGTTAGTGGTACATATTAATAAAATCGATGGTAACAGCTGTTTTAACGGTTATTTACAATCGATAGTATCGGTTGTTTTTATAGATGCTTTACAGTCGTTAATTAATTCGTATAAGCGAAGTAACAACTGATGACCTCGATCTCAGCTAATGCTTTTTGGTCCTAGGACTAAAAAGAACAACTTTCGCATCTCAATGCATGTATTTAAAACAGCTGTTTTTGAAGCAGTATGACGAAAAACATTTTATAAATCTCACCACAGCTAATTTAATCTATTTTTTATGTATTAGACCTAATCAGCTGTTTTAAATATGCATTGTTTTATTGGTTGCTATGGTAACTTAACTTGTATGTAAAATCACTTTCCAAAATTGATTCACATTAGTCTATGTTAATCCTAACCTATTTTCGTACTTATGAAAGTAATAGATCTAATCAGCTGTTTTAAGTATGCATTTACAATTTGGTTGCTATAACTAAATTTGTATTGAAATCACAAAATCAAGTCTAAAACACTTTCCAAATTGTTTCACATTGGTCTATGCTAAACTTAACCTATCTTTGTGCTCTAAACAACTCCTTCGGTCCCACTCAACCTAATATGGATGGTCTTATGGAGAGTCTGAAGAAAGTCTAATATCTTTAGGCGGGGTTTTTGAAATGGTTTTTGGCAACAACCTTATTAATGCCCATTTCTGAAGTTCTACTACTTAGGAGTTGACTTTTAACAAAAATTTATCAAAAACGTTTTAGCGGAATTGGAAAAAAAATTTAATGTGTCAGGTAGTCTCAAAATTCTAAGTTATCATAACAGTACAGAAGTAGGATATGTTAAAATATAGTCACTCTCACAAATTATTAAATTTGGTACGTTTATTGTGGCACTGCAGACATTTTGAAATTTAGTACCTTTGCCTAAATAAATACTTGATATTAAAACTTTAATTCCATACAAAACATACCATATGTGTTTTAATTTTTTTTAATGTGTAAATATTTTAAAACACACAAAACTGTAAAAAATAAAATTCCCTTTCCACGAGGAAGATAACAAGAAGTTCGGAAAATAGCTACTAATTGTGAGAAAAGACAACACTTGAACACAAACTCTTGAAAAAATATTTTTTCTTCAAACGCGTTTCAACGTCAAAGACGCCATCTTCAGTGACTATTTCTGAATATTGTAACTCAACATCATCACAATGTTTTAACAAGGCGTTCTGTTTTCTCTTAAAACAAACAATGTAGTCCAAACAAACTTCAACATTTTGGTTACCATAGCTACCAGTTTGTTATATTACTAAAATGTTCAACACAGTTTTAAATATCAAACAACTTAAAAAGCGATAGTTTTACAAACGAATTTCAACAAACAAAATAAAGAATGAATGATTTACATATCATCATTTTCTATCCAGCCAGAAAATTGCTTCTTTGTGCGAATATGCAGTAATGTTAATTAAATTACTTTTGTACTGAATTGCTTCCTAACCTCAATTCTATTTTCTACAAGTTATCATATATTGTTCCACATAGCGTTAATTATATTCTCTAGAGGGGGTAAGCAATAAACAAAAATTTATCTACTCAGCTGTTTTTCTGTAGTGACGACCCAGTTTTGTGAGATAAAGCGTTGAACAAGAAAACCAAAATGTTTGACTTTAATTTCTAACAAAAAGACAAGCCTTCGAAACAACTATAATTCCAAATTTTTCGTAAAAAACGAGAAAGGCAAATCTATAGCTTATAGCTGTCATAAGTTTAATAAATTCAGTTAATAATTGAGTTTTGATAAGTTTGGATTTGAATTTTTTTTTTTAGATAGATTGCCAGTGTTATGCTCATTAATTTTACTAAAATTTCTCCAAGGTTCTTTTACTTTAAACTAAATAAATCAGTATTAATGTTGAGCTTGACTTATGAGAAAAATTATACAGTATAACAAACACACAGAACACAATTCTCATAAAAAAATACGCCTAAGTATCAGACGCGTTTCAACGACAAGGTCGTCCTCTTCAGTGATACATATAGTTTATAAGTTATAGTTTGATTGGTGTAGCTCGTGTATCACTGAAGAGGACGACCTTGTCGTTGAAACGCGTCTGATACTTAGGCGTATTTTTTTATGAGAATTGTGTTCTGTGTGTTTGTTATACTAAATAAATCAGTATTTCAGTTATACAATTAATAACCTGATTATCTCTCACACAGCTTCATCATGTACTAATACAAATATCTAAATCTTATTACCACTTAGAATCAAGAATCTGTTGTGACTGATTGACTACGTTAAAATTTAATAAACTGACTCTGAACAATTACAAGTTCTTTACAAGTTTGCTCACTCTTCTCGCAACTCTCGCAGTTTCTTGTATGGTCCGATCCCCTATAGTTTGATTTTTCGGGGATGGAACCTGGCGGCTTAGCGACCCTTACTACCACACACACACAACCCCTCCCGACCGCTCCGGGGCTCGGGCCGAGACACTGACTACACTCTTCACTATAAAATAATAACTTTTTTATTTCGCGTGTTACTTATTTAAGGTTATAATTGGTGTAATTGGCTCAAAATTACATTAAAAATGAATCGAAATACGACATAATTGCGACAACTTTAAGTCACCAAAATCTACAATGTGTTTATTGTATTGCATTTCTCGGCCTTTATTAGCTCTTTATTGATAGCTTTCGTAATATTTTTGTTCTTATACTTCTGTTAACACTGTAGGCGGTAATAGATGATATATCATACTATGATGATGATATATGATCATAATTCTTTGTGACTGGCCAGCCCAGGGTTAAACCGAAGCAGGTTATGGAGACTATTGTTAACCAGTTCAACCCTTTCGCAGAAATACCTCCCGAAATCCCCCACTTGTCCTACCTACTTTCACTACTGACCCTATCTATTGTGACTTGTGAATTGGTTTCAGTCTGAGTTTTCAGTTCTATCAACCTTTTATAAATAATTCTATCAACACGCATCAACCTTTTATAAATAATACAGTATACCGTAGAAGGATTTTCTGTGTTGATTTTGTTTGTTTAAGTGATTAGTGTACATATTTGGAAAGGAAGTGATTATATTATGACGGAAATGACTCCAAACACTAGTAGAGAAATTTGGTACATCGTTGAGAGACACAGAACTTTTCCACGGTAGCCTATCTTCTCTAAACAAAATAGTGAAAAGTTTGGGCTTTGTCTACAAAAAGTTTAATTCCAGGAAGGTGTTAATGGAAAAACCATCTGTGGCGTTGCTAAGATGCCAATTTCTTAGAAAGATGCATAACATAAACATGGAGAAAGCTGTTTTCCTTGATGAAACGTGGATGAATGAAAACCTCAGTAACGATAAGGGCTGGACTGATGGAACAGTTAAAGGAACGCTAGGTTCCCCTCTGGGAAAGGGAAAGCGTTTAATCGTCTGCCATGCTGGAAGTAAACAAGGTTGGATTGAAGCTCCTCCTCTGGTATTTCAGTCTAAAAAAACTTCCGATTACCACGAGGAGATGAACGCGGAAGTATTTGAAAAGTGGTTTTTCGACACTCTACTCCCTACTATTTCTGCTGAAAGCACCATAATAATGGATAACGCTCCATACCATTCAAGGGTTAAGGACAAATCTCCAACATCAGGTTCAACCAAAGCCGTTATGGCAAAATGGCTACAAGATAAAGGAATAAGTTTCTCTCCAGATTTAAGAAAACCAGAGCTCTACAGTGTTGTTAAAATGCACAAACCACCTTATCCCACCTATGTAATTGACTCTAAAGCAGCAGAAATGGGGTATAAGGTAATCCGCCTTCCCCCTTATCACTGCCACTACAATCCAATCGAAATGGTTTGGGGGAACTTGAAAAAATATGTACGGGATAGGAATAATACCTTCAAGTTGAGGGATGTAGAACAACATTTCCACGAAGCCGTCTCTGCTGTAACACCGGAACAATGGAGCAAGTATGTGGACCATGCCAGGAAAGCAATGGACGAGGATTGGAGAAGTGAAGGACTTAACGACGCCAGTGTTCAAGAGTTCATAATACGCTTGTGTCCTGGGGATTATGACAGTGAAACCGAATCCGAAACTGACCTGGAAGATGAAAACATTGGATGCTCTCATTTAGAATAAGTAAGTGTTTCAGAAAGTAATAAACTTACAGGCCAGTTCAATTACCACTCTATAACTACATAATAGCCTATATATTGATAAATAAGGTAGTTTATAAAATTATTTTCTGTAATAATCAATAAAGGTCATATATTGGTTAAAATTATCCTACGGAAAATCACTAATAATGTGATAAACGATATCTCATAGTCGTCATCACTTCCAATGCTTTAATGAAATATTTTAAAACTTTTTAATGTAAGGGTTGTATTGGTAGGCCTATTTTGTATTTTCTGGTTAAATATTGTTAAGAATGTCGTGTTTGGGCTTATTTTTCTTATAACTTTATGAAGATTTCAAAACTGTGCAAATATAATTTAAAAAATAATTAATTAAAAATGTTGTTGTTGTGCTTTGAGAACCAACTGATTATACGCTGCAGGCAGGTAGGCCGGGGGCTGCGCGCGTTCCTGCCAGTGTGCGTGTGAGAGCTAAGGGTCGCTAAGCCGCCAGGTTCCATCCCCGAAAAATCAAACTATAGGTAACCGTTTGCCAGGTACGTCTGTCTAACTTCAATACCTCCAAAACTTGATCAATTACCCTCCTTCTCTTTCATCTTAACGTCTATATACAACTGTCACTTTAATGACGTACATCGTACTTGCAAGTAAGCAATTTCAACAGTTTTCAGTCACAATAATCGTTGTTACTCTGTTTTCTTAAAAAGAACTTAGACTATAATATACCAAACTAAATTTATCCCTATTTCCTAACACCAGAAAAGAACAAAATAATGTCAAATTCTATCTAAACGTAATATCCATTAATTATACAACTATTTACAATTGTAGATAATACCTAAACTAGGTTACAAATAGTAAAAAAAACTTTTATTTTAAAATTTTTAAATAGTCTTAGTTGTGACATATTATTAAGGCGTTGGATAGGCAATTCGATTACACAGTCTGCCCAAAGCTACTACTGTATCTGGACAGCTTAGGGGTTAACATTAAGCCTATCTAATCAAAAATTGTACAAAGGGTTCGTGTTCCACACAGGGCACATAGTTTTTCCTGTCCAATTTATCAATACGTAGCTCAACTTGCTGTAAATGTCTTAAAATTGGATATGTTCTTGCGAAATATGACTTTCCTAGCATTCTACTTTGTTGACGTCATTCTGTTTACTATTTTCTACCAATTATTGTGTAATTGTAATAAAAGTATTAACTTTTAGATCAGTCAGTGCTGACTGAAACTATCTCCATCAAGGGGGGTTATGTGTGACGGGGTATGTCACAGAAATAGGTTAGGTTAGGTTAGGTTAAGTTAAATAAGATTAGGTTAAGTTAGGTTAGGGCAAGTTAGGTTAGGTTATGTTAGGTTAGTTTAAGTTAGGTTAGGTTAGGCTAAGTTAGGTTAGGTTAGGTTAAGTTAGGTTAGGTTAGGTTAGGTTAGTTTAAGTTAGGTTAGGTTAGGTTATGTTAAGTTAGGTTAGGTTAGGTTATGTTAAGTTAGGTTAGGTTAGGTTAGGTTATTTTAAGTTAGGTTAAGTTAAGTTTGGTTAGTTTTGGTTATGTTAGGTTAGGTTTTTTAGTTAAATCTAAATATTAACTGTAAAGTAGGTTTAGGTAAAGCCCCTTTTAGTTGTGTACCATAATAAGTTGCTCCTTATAGTTTTATCAAATATAAAGTTAGCAAAATTTCTGTTATATAACAATATTACTAATATATTCGGTAGATGATGTGTGTAGACCTGTACTAAATTGTAGGGAAATATTGAGAAAACCGCATGCGCCGAATGTCAGAGTCTGTCACTGCGCTCTCTGGCGTCAGTCTCTGTGTACACACGGTTACGGTAGCAACTAGATACTTGTAATAGACTTTATAAAATCGTATTTTTGTGGTTGTTTTCTGCAGTTTGTTCGTTTTCCGGAATATGAAAATTTATGACTGTTTGAAGAGGTAATTTATTTTAATTTCATAAATAGAGAACGTTTTGTGTTCAACTAGTTTTATATTTAGTTTTTTAGGGAAAATCCGTTTTAAAGTTTTTGTATAAACACATTCCAATATTGTAATTCAAGAATTATGAATTTAGATATACTTTTTTTAGAGCAAAAGTAAAAAATGTGTTCTGTTTTAAGACTTTTGCGATTTCAAAAATTGTGTAAACAAACTTTGTTCATAAATAATCTAACCTTTTAATCTATTATTCTACTCGTTACAAAACACAATTGGACAGTTTTTAATGTAAAAAAATATAGAGTTATCTACGATCACAAAATTTTTAACAAAAATTAAAATAGTATGATCATTTATTTGTGAACCCAAATTCGGGAGGAAGTTTTGAGTGTAACCCAAACAGTAGCTGGTGTATCACTGAAGAGGACGACCTTGTCGTTGAAACGCGTCTGATACTTAGGCGTATTTTTTTTATGAGAATTGTGTTCTGTGTGTTTGTTATACTGATTAAATTGTGATTTAAAATAATCCCAACTCCCTTTCTGCTCTGTCTGTCTGTGTGATTGAACAGTCGGATGAGTATACGTGAAAACAGACCAGAAAGAAATTGGTTAGTTTTATTACATTCATTGAAAGTTTAATATTTTATTAATTTTTAAAATTATTGATAGTTAAAATTTTCACTTCTGTCTACCTTCGTGCGACCGTAACTTTTTACCATTTAAGAATTTTTCACCTTGTATTTCAAAGAAGGTAGAGTAAGTAAACACTTACTAACTTCTAACACGTTGTGATAGTTTTTCTTTTCTATTTCACGGCATAATAATACTTTAAAATAAAACGTTAATAAAGCACAATCAATCATAGTAATATTTAGACGAAAAACATTCTTTTAATGCAATTATTTTCCAAAAAAAACTGGGACGGATTTTTGATTATTTAAAATTTCATCCCTTGTAAGTTTTGGAAACAATTTCTAATAGATATGAACATTTTAGCCTTTTATATTTGAAATGGTTTACACAGAAATAGTTTGGTTTCACTGAAATCGGTTGATATTGCCGTTCATATTAAAAATTATTAGTCCGAAGACCACATCGCCTATAGACAATCTAAATGTTTTTTCATTGTGTTTTTGCGCCGATCTGTGATTGTATAATATAGAGGTAAAAATATAGCTTAATATTTTGCACCACTTGGACAAAAAGAGACTAATATTTTTATCACTGTCATATTGTTTAATCAAGAATGTTACAATCGTCTCAAATTTTTATACAGTATCAAAATCATCAAATAACTGATATTTGTAATTTGATAGTGTTGGTAATAAACTATTTAAAAAAACAACAAAAATTGTGACAGATTTCGCATTTGAAAAATTCAAACCACTTTCATTCGTAACATTGCCTGACAATAGTGGAAATGAATTACGTTTCTTGAAGTTTCCCCACTCTATCCGGCTTTGTACTTTGGTATAATTATAGTATTTAGTTTAGAAACATTTAACAAATTATATTCTGTTAGTCGGATTTCAAGAGAAAAAGTTGGTGACCAAGATAAAATTAACATTTTACATACACGTTTGTATACAAAAATGGAAAAAAACGTTCTACATATACGAATTGTTTTACTGTATTGTCTTTGTTTTAGTGTATTGACTTTGTTTTACAGAACTCATTTTGTTTTACTGTATTGTCTTTGTTTTAGTGTATTGACTTTGTTTTACAGAACTCATTTTGTTTTACTGTATTGTCTTTGTTTTAGTGTATTGACTTTGTTTTACAGAACTCATTTTGTTTTACTGTATTGTCTTTTTTTTAGTGTAGGGCCTATTGACTTTGTTTTACAGAACTCATTTTGTTTTATTGTATTGTCTTTGTTTTAGTGTTTTGACTTTGTTTTACAGAACTCATTTTGTTTTATTGTATTGACTTTGTTTTAGTGTATTGACTTTGTTTTACAGAACTCATTTTGTTTTATTGTATTGACTTTGTTTTAGTGTATTGACTTTGTTTTACAGAACTCATTTTGTTTTACTGTATTGTCTTTGTTTTAGTGTTTTGACTTTGTTTTACAGAACTCATTTTGTTTTACTGTATTGACTTTGTTTTAGTGTATTGACTTTGTTTTACAGAACTCATTGTGTTTTATTGTATTGTCTTTGTTTTACTGAATTGACTTTGTTTTACTGTATTGACTTTGTTTTAATGGACTGGTTTTGTTTTACTGTATTGTCTTTGTTTTAGTGTATTAACTTCGTTTTACAGAACTCATTTTGTTTCATTGTATTGGCTTTGTTTTACTGAATTGACTTTGTTTTACTGTATTGACTTTGTTTTAATGGAATGGTTTTGTTTTATTGTATTGGCTTTGTTTTAATGAATTGATTTGGTTTCACTGTATTGACTTAGTTCTACTCCATTGACTAAGTTTAACTTAAATAACTTTGTTTTACTGCACTGACATTGTTTTACTGTATTGACTTTGTTATATTCTATTGACTTTGTTTACTGAAATTTTTATTGGGTTAAACGTAATTGTGTTAATATGTAGCTGTTTTAATTGGCAACAGATAATGTTGTTTGCTCAAATTAACGATTGATAATATTTATTAAATTAATAATGTAAATAGTTATTATAATGATGAATTAAATAATTTTCAGAAAGATGTAAATGTTATAATGTGAAAACGTACATAATAATCTGTCACAGGTACACATAGTGAAATAAGAGATATGATGAATTATGTAAAATATGAGTGTTTGCACAAAGTTTTCCAACGTTTATTTGAATTATTATTATGGTTTAATTCTAACTTGTCCCTTAATTTGTATATAATAAAACTAATACACGACGTTTCGAGAGTATAAATCAACTCTAGTTATCAAATGTAAAACTAGAACATAAAAGCTAGAGAAAAAACACATTTCTCTCATATTCTACAGTTTGACACTTGATAACGAGAGTTGATTTATATTCTCAAAACGTCGCGTATTAGTTTTCATGTAATGATGGAAATGTCCGATAAAAACATATGAATCGATCTGTCATTATGAAATAATTTTAAAACCACTCATTTTGAAGTTGTGTAATTAACTTTTTTTTTGTTTTAGTAATAATTTTCTTTTTTTTATCGTAGTAAACTCGTTTATACAAAATTCGATTCTGGTTTTAAAACTACAATAAATCGTATTAATACGTTACGCACTGCATATATATATATATATATATATATATATATATATATTTTTTTTTTTTTTAACTTCAATATTCGCCACTTATTTGAATTTCATTCGCCGATTTTTCTCGAGAGAAACTTGTTAAGTGGTAAAATCGATTCTGAATATCGAATAAGACCAAAATTTCTACCTTCAGAGTTTAGAAACTTATAAAATGAGACAAGAATTTTATAAAATTGATCCATGTTGCGTCTGTTATTGAAGAGAACAACCCTTCAGCGTGGAATGATTGGAGAGAAGAGGGTGGCATCACATCAATCTACAAAGATTCTTGTAAATTAAATTACCCGAGCAGCCTGCTCATTACAGATAACCTGGGGGTGACTTTTATTCAGGGAGTTTTTAAATATATAAATTACTAACATTAACTCGTCTCATTTAAATTTCAGGAGAAAATTGACGAAATTTTGTACCTAAAATGGAAATTTAATTGAAAACAAACGCTAAATAAAAGGAATGAGAGAAACCAAGTTACTCTGCAACGATCGATTTGCTGTGATCGGAGTTTAATTTTTTTTTTTTAATTATAAAAACCTTTTTCATTTTATCAATATGTTCGACTACACTATGTGCTAACAAGTGATTATTGTTTAAATTGTTGATTCTAACACTTATACATTTTCACCAAGCTAGTATTATTAATTAGGTAATTATTTCAAGTGAAAAATATAACACCTAGACTGGGAATCAAACCCAGGATCTTTGGCTTTAAGCGGCAGAGCTCTACCAACTGAGCTATCATTAGTTAGTTCAAAAAGTGACGACTTAAACCACTACGCCACAAGAACACTAACATTCAGTTATTTTTAAGAGGTATTGATGGTTAGAGGACTGACTACGTAATTGACTGCGCTACAAGAATACTATGGTTCAGTTATGTTTTAAGAGCTATTGATGGTCAGAGAAGTGACGACGTAATTCATTGTGCTATAAGAACAATAGGGTTTAGTTATGTTTCGAGCTATTGATGGTCAGAGAAGTGACGACTTAAACCACTGCGCTACAAGAACACTAACATTCAGTTATTGTTTTAAGAGCTATTGATGGTCAGAGAAATGACGACTTAAACCACTGCGCTACAAGAACACTAACATTCAGTTATTTTTAAGAGCTATTAATGGTAAGAGAAGTGACGACGTAATCCACTGTGCTACAAGAACACTACGGTTCAGTTATTATTTAAGAGCTATTGATGGTCAGAGAAATGACGACTTAAACCACTGCGCTACAAGAACACTAACATTCAGTTATTTTTAAAGAACTATTGATGGTCAGAGAAATGACGACTTAAACCACTGCGCTACAAGAACACTAACATTCAGTTATTGTTTTAAGAGCTATTGATGGTCAGAGAAATGACGACTTAAACCACTGCAATACAAGAACACTAAAATTCAAATCTTCAGACAAGCATAAATTTGTAAAGATTGTATATGACGTTATGTCGGTTATCGAAAAGGTAAAGTTTGGTCGCCACAGCATTCTGCAAAAGTTGTAAAATAATTTACTCGAGAAGTCTGTGTAGTGCAGATAAGACGGAGTGAAACGCGTAGTTACAGATTTTCAAATATTTCAAATAATCAATGTTTATCTAAATTGTCATATTTAAAATTTCAGTACCCATTTTATGGATAAATCTCTTGTCTTCGTTTACGAAAATAAATATATTTATTAAAGAAGGTTAATTCTCATTCTATCTATACAGAAAGATGTACGAAAAATTCGTTAATCTTGTGTGTTTTACATTTTTTTTTTGAATTTTTGACTGTCATAAATATTGTTAACAAATATCACATTAAACACCTAAAATATAGTTTCAATAACTCTAAGGTTTTATATAATTGCAACCGAAATTAACAAACTGTTAGAATTACTGAACAAATCAAATATAGTTAAATATAAAGTCAATTGGGAATTAGCCAAAATAACACTCCGTGAAAAATCCGTTAAAATAAAGTGCTTCAAATTAACTCTCTGCGGGAGTGCAATAAAACTTGTGAGTTGACATTAGCGAAACCCTATTCTTTGCGGGTTAATTTTCTGCGTGTTGTTACTCTAGAGGTTTAAAATTCGTGAAATATTTATTTTTCAATGACGAAGATAGCACGTCTTCAGGAAAGAAATGGAAATATTGATTACATAAAATCTATTTAAAATTTTAAGTCTCTCGGAAACAAGTAGTAATTCCACAAGAGAAAATCGCTGAGTCTCTCACTGTTATTTATTAAACTATTGATTTATTTTTTAGAATGTTACTACTAAGATATGATTAAAAAATAACTGAATGTTAGTGTTCTTGTAGCGCAGTGATTTAAGTCGTCACTTCTCTAACTAACGATAGCTGTTAAAAAAACAACCGAACCTAGTATTCTTGTAGTGCTGTGATTTACGTAGTCATTTCTCTGACCATTAATATGTCTTAAAAAATAACTGTACTATATTGTTCTTGTAGCTCAGTAATTTAAGTCGTCACTTCCCTGCCCAACAATAGCTCTTTCAAATAATTGTACCTTAGTGTTCTAGTACTGCAGTGGTTTAAGTCTTCATTTCTCTGACCACCAATACCTCTTACAAATAATTATGTCTTAGTGTTACTATAACTCAGTGGTTTAAGTCGTCACTTCCCTGCCAAACAATAGCTCTTTCAAATAATTGTACCTTAGTGTTCTAGTACCGCAGTGGTTTAAGTCTTCATTTCTCTGACCACCAATACCTCTTACAAATAATTATGTCTTAGTGTTACTATAACTCAGTGGTTTAAGTCGTCACTTCCCTGCCAAACAATAGCTCTTTCAAATATTGTACCTTAGTGTTCTAGTACCGCAGTGGTTTAAGTCTTCATTTCTCTGACCACCAATACCTCTTTAAAATAATTATGTCTTAGTGTTACTATAACTCAGTGGTTTAAGTCGTCAATTCCCTGCCAAACAATAGCTCTTTCAAATAATTGTACCTTAGTGTTCTAGTACCGCAGTGGTTTAAGTCTTCATTTCTCTGACCACCAATACCTCTTACAAATAATTATGTCTTAGTGTTACTATAACTCAGTGGTTTAAGTCGTCACTTCCCTGCCAAACAATAGCTCTTTCAAATAATTGTACCTTAGTGTTCTAGTACCGCAGTGGTTTAAGTCTTCATTTCTCTGACCACCAATACCTCTTACAAATAATTATGTCTTAGTGTTACTATAACTCAGTGGTTTAAGTCGTCACTTCCCTGCCAAACAATAGCTCTTTCAAATATTGTACCTTAGTGTTCTAGTACCGCAGTGGTTTAAGTCTTCATTTCTCTGACCACCAATACCTCTTACAAATAATTATGTCTTAGTGTTACTATAACTCAGTGGTTTAAGTCTTCACTTCCCTGCCCAACAATAGCTCTTTCAAATATTGTACCTTAGTGTTCTAGTACCGCAGTGGTTTAAGTCTTCATTTCTCTGACCACCAATACCTCTTACAAATAATTATGTCTTAGTGTTACTATAACTCAGTGGTTTAAGTCGTCAATTCCCTGCCAAACAATAGCTCTTTCAAATATTGTACCTTAGTGTTCTAGTACCGCAGTGGTTTAAGTCTTCATTTCTCTGACCACCAATACCTCTTACAAATAATTATGTCTTAGTGTTACTATAACTCAGTGGTTTAAGTCGTCAATTCCCTGCCAAACAATAGCTCTTTCAAATATTGTACCTTAGTGTTCTAGTACCGCAGTGGTTTAAGTCTTCATTTCTCTGACCACCAATACCTCTTACAAATAATTATGTCTTAGTGTTACTATAACTCAGTGGTTTAAGTCGTCACTTCCCTGCCAAACAATAGCTCTTTCAAATATTGTACCTTAGTGTTCTAGTACCGCAGTGGTTTAAGTCTTCATTTCTCTGACCACCAATACCTCTTTAAAATAATTATGTCTTAGTGTTACTATAACTCAGTGGTTTAAGTCGTCAATTCCCTGCCCAACAATAGCTCTTTCAAATATTGTACCTTAGTGTTCTAGTACCGCAGTGGTTTAAGTCTTCATTTCTCTGACCACCAATACCTCTTAAAAATAATTATGTCTTAGTGTTACTATAACGCAGTGGTTTAAGTCGTCAATTCCCTGCCAAACAATAGCTCTTTCAAATATTGTACCTTAGTGTTCTAGTACCGCAGTGGTTTAAGTCTTCATTTCTCTGACCACCAATACCTCTTAAAAATAATTATGTCTTAGTGTTACTATAACGCAGTGGTTTAAGTCGTCAATTCCCTGCCAAACAATAGCTCTTTCAAATATTGTACCTTAGTGTTCTAGTACCGCAGTGGTTTAAGTCTTCATTTCTCTGACCACCAATACCTCTTAAAAATAATTATGTCTTAGTGTTACTATAACGCAGTGGTTTAAGTCGTCAATTCCCTGCCAAACAATAGCTCTTTCAAATATTGTACCTTAGTGTTCTAGTACCGCAGTGGTTTAAGTCTTCATTTCTCTGACCACCAATACCTCTTACAAATAATTATGTCTTAGTGTTACTATAACTCAGTGGTTTAAGTCGTCACTTCCCTGCCAAACAATAGCTCTTTCAAATATTGTACCTTAGTGTTCTAGTACCGCAGTGGTTTAAGTCTTCATTTCTCTGACCACCAATACCTCTTACAAATAATTATGTCTTAGTGTTACTATAACTCAGTGGTTTAAGTCGTCACTTCCCTGCCAAACAATAGCTCTTTCAAATATTGTACCTTAGTGTTCTAGTACCGCAGTGGTTTAAGTCTTCATTTCTCTGACCACCAATACCTCTTTAAAATAATTATGTCTTAGTGTTACTATAACTCAGTGGTTTAAGTCTTCACTTCCCTGCCCAACAATAGCTCTTTCAAATAATTGTATCTTAGTGTTCTAGTACCGCAGTGGTTTAAGTCTTCATTTCTCTGACCACCAATACCTCTTTAAAATAATTATGTCTTAGTGTTACTATAACTCAGTGGTTTAAGTCTTCACTTCCCTGCCCAACAATAGCTCTTTCAAATAATTGTATCTTAGTGTTCTAGTACCGCAGTGGTTTAAGTCTTCATTTCTCTGACCACAAATACCTCTTAAAAATAATTATGTCTTAGTGTTACTATAACTCAGTGGTTTAAGTCTTCACTTCCCTGCCCAACAATAGCTCTTTCAAATAATTGTATCTTAGTGTTCTAGTACCGCAGTGGTTTAAGTCTTCATTTCTCTGACCACCAATACCTCTTAAAAATAATTATGTGTTAGTATTACTATAACTCAGTGGTTTAAGTCTTCACTTCCCTGCCCAACAATAGCTCTTTCAAATAATTGTATCTTAGTGTTCTAGTACCGCAGTGGTTTAAGTCTTCATTTCTCTGACCACCAATACCTCTTAAAGATAATTATGTGTTAGTATTACTATAACTCAGTGGTTTAAGTCTTCACTTCCCTGCCCAACAATAGCTCTTTCAAATAATTGTATCTTAGTGTTCTAGTACCGCAGTGGTTTAAGTCTTCATTTCTCTGACCACCAATACCTCTTAAAGATAATTATGTGTTAGTATTACTATAACTCAGTGGTTTAAGTCGTCAATTCCCTGATCAAAAATAACTCTTAAAAATAGTTAACTAAACCATAGTGTTTTTGTAGCAGTGGTTTTTAAGTTGACACTTCCTTGATCAACAATTTCTGTTAAAAACAAAGTGAACATTAGTGTTCTTGTAGCGCAGTAGTTTAAATCGTCATTTCTCTGAACAACAATAGCTGTTAAAAAATAATTACCTAAACCTTAGTGTTTTTTAACGCAAAATTAAAATTACATTTCTGACACAACCAAGCTGCAAGTTACAAGACTTCTAACAAGTAACAATCAGCTTAAAGAGTACTTTATGACGATGTGTTGATTATTGGAGAAGGAGCAGCAGGTTAGAAAAGAGTGTACTTCATATTAATTTTCCGAAGTTGTAAAATAAATTAACTAATCCGCCTGCTCAGTTAAGATAGGAAACTCGGTGACGTGTTTTTTACAGGGTTTAAATATTTAAAGTAATGAAAGATTACTTTAATCGCATGACTTTGTCACTCCCATTTGATGAAATAACCTCATTTGTTACTATATATAAATTAAATAACTATTTACTTATAGAAAAAGTATCATCATGAATAAAATGTTGAATTTAAGTTGTACGTGGTTAAATAACGATTCGTTTTTCAAAATTTGTTCATGAAATATGTCCGTCTGTGTTGATTCCTCTGAACAATTTGACGAGTTTTATTTAAAATTGTGTTGTTGGTATTTTCATTTCTAATATCACCAGAAGGCTGTTTTTTTATTTTCACTTAGAGCCTGCAATTGGTTCGATACACCCCCCATTCCTCCATACTTTTAAATGCATTTTACTATCTTACATATAACATAATATTAAAAAGATTTGTGATGAGAAAAAAAATCTATTTGTAATTTTTTTAAAGAAGTATTTGACTTGGCATTGCCTCAGTCTATAAAAGAGGTTTTGGAATGATCTCAGTCTATCCTTAGCACAGAACAGATAATAGATTTTCATAAACAAATTTTAGTTTTTGATATATTTAAGGGTTAATTATTTTAATTTTCTTTTTTCACATAAATGTAATACAGAGAAAATTATGCGATGCTTTAAAAAACTATTTCGATCTTTTGAATTCAACAAGTGTTTTTAAGAGTCTCTCTCTCTCTCTCTCTCTCTCTCTCTCTCTCTCTCTCTCTCTCTCTCTCTCTCTCTCTCTCTCTCTCTCTCTCTCTCTCTCTCTCTCTCTCTCTCTCTCTCTCTCTCTCTCTCTCTCGATTGTGATTTGATCTAAACGTGTGCGCCGATTTTAATCAATTTAATATGTGAGCACACGTTTATAATTTTTATTCTGATAAGACGAAATTGGTAATTACGATTATGGTTAAATTTTGCTCAAGTTGAACTTCTAAAAGCCCAAATAAAACGTAACAATTGCTATTTCTCCAAAAACTCCTGCTTCATCAATTATCCGTAGAAAAACAGATATCGGTTGTGGTCTGATATAATAGCATATTTCATCACTAGGTCCAAAAATGAAGCTTTACAAAACAAGCTCAAGTTTAACGGTCGAGGCGGAGCCGAGGCCGGAAAATGAACGAGGATCTAAAAGCTTCTTTTGGTCCTAGTGATAAACTATATTTTTCGTTATATTGCAAATAATATAAGAAAACAATTTCACAAAAACTAAAATGTTACCTATTTACCTTCAAATCGATGGTAACAGCTGTTTTAACAGTTATTTACAATCTAGAGTAACGGTTGTTTTTATAGATACTTTATATAATAGTTAATTAATTCGTAAAAAGAAGTAACAGCTGATGACCTCGACCTCAGCCGATGTTGAATAAAAAGAACAACTTTAGCACTCAATACATGTATTGAAAACAGCTGTTTTTGACGCAGTATGACGAAAAAGTAGTTTTTCTCAAAATCTATTCTACCGATTGCATGTGAATTTTAGTGAACTATGAAGATTTACGTTCCTTAACCGTTTAAAAAATTTACAATTCAGGAAAAACAATAAACTTTGTTAATTGTCATTAAAAACTTGATTTTAAATAAATACAATTTAACCTGAGTATGGCACAAGCGAAACAAGTTCTTGATCTATTTGAATATATAACTATTTTTTCAAGCTGGCGTCCAAATTACGTTTTTTTCTTCTTGAATATTGTAAAACAGTAACTGTTAGCAAATAGTCTGGTAGCTCTATGATTTAACACGTCACTTTTCTGGTCAAGTATTTCACCTGAGAGCGTGAGCTCAAATCTCAACCATTACAGAAGGTTTTAATATTTAAAAAAAACAAAAAATATCAAGTTATTCACTCAATGTAAATCTTTGTAGCGTAGTGGTTTAAGTCGTCATTTCTCTGACTATCACCTTAAAAAAATAACTGAACCCTAGTATTCTAACAGTATATATACTAACAGTTATAGTTTAGTTATTGTAACTCATGTATCATTGAGGATGGCGACTTTGACGTTGAAAAGCGTTTCATTAAGTAAGCGTTATTTTTGTGAGATCTTGTGTTCGAGTTTTTTCTAATCTATAGAAAAGTATATCATTTAACATCTATAAATTAAAATTTACAATATTGTAATGCGCAGAATTCTTGCGCAATGACAACTAATTTAATTGAAAATCTAAATGTAAATTAAAAAGTAGAAGAAAAGGTGACAATACCGTAAAAAAAATACTGTACATTAAAATAAATAATTAGTACTAACTATAATTGGTAAATAAACACAAAAAAAAAGTTAAGACTTCTATTAATTAAAAACTGTATAAAAACTCTTATTATAAATAAGGATGAACTTACTCCCTGATAATTTATCAAAGTCCCTCTTGGATCCCCCCCTCCACCTCCCACAGCTGGTTACCCCTCTTAGTGAGATATAAAGTAGACTAACAAAAAAGTTTCTATTTCGTGCAGTTTTGCTATTTTTATCTTCATTTTAATTCCCTTTCCAATTAGATAGTGAAATCTGTGTAAAAAGATTATACTTACTTTTTTGCACACCCTATACACAAAATAAAAGTTTTCTCCGCCATCTTTCTTTTACCGTTAAACCTTTAAAACACTTTACAATAAAAACAAAAATGTACACTTTACGAAAATCTTTCTTTACACTATTTAGCCTACAGAAGATTAAAAAGATTTTAAAATATATTTTCCATTATTTCTGAGTTTTTCCTTTTGTATTTCTTATGAAAGCTAAAGTTTTATGGAAGAATCTTCCCTTGTCAACGTTATGGGAATTTAAAATTAAATGTTGTACAGATCGTAAACTTGTTGGGAGTTTTTTTTTTTTAGAAAATTGTTCCAGAGTATAGTTTTTCTACGGTAGCCTACAACAAATTTTAAACCTGATGTGGGACATTAATATGTACATTTTTACATTTGAACTTTATCTGTAAAACACAGGGTTTTCAAAGTAATGCAGAATAATTAGGATCTAAAAAAAATTCCAAGAGAAATATTTAAGAAAATTATTCAAACAGTTCTGACAAATCAAAGTAGATGGACAAATACTTCTGTTGTTTTAATTATATTTTAGGTTTATGCATCTCAGAGGTTCATATTAGTGAGGGTTAGGCAATCCCGATGGTTTCTAGCTGGATCTACACTTTTTTTCATGTAGTCTTGAATTAGTTCCCTCTATTTCAAGTTTCCTATCAGGTCTCTACTGAACAATTTTTGTGATTTCCTATCTTAACGTCATTTGATAGTTTACGTTCTCTATTCCACGGCATTTTGTTATCTTCCTTTTATACAGCAACTATGAATGTCAAGAAAATTATCTATATCCTATAATTATGTAACAATCTTAACAACATTTAACAAAAGATTTCTGAGAAATAAAAAGCAGACTAAAATACATAGATTTAAAAAAATCAAGGAACTAAAATGATACATTAGTGAAATTCACAAAACGAATATTTTGCTCATCACAATAATTTCTACACAAATACGTGAAAATCTATATAAAACGTTTAAAATCGAAAAATTGTCAATTCAAGAGCATCAAAATCAATATTTTTCCTATCAAAATATCTATTTCTATAAATAGATTGAAAATATATGATAAATTAGATAAACGTTGATTATTTAAAGTCTTTAAGAACTCTGTGAATACGCGCATACTTCCGTCTTATCTGCACTACACAGTATGCTTTTGTAATTTATTTTACAACACTTTTTGGAGATTAATGTACCGTACAATGCCTACCTCATCTGTTCCTATTCAATAACTGGCACAATGTAATGTACAAATCAAATGGGATTGTTGCTTATCAAAACATTTCTCTAATTGCCGCTGTATTGTGTTGAAAGTTGTTAGAAGACAGTATAATTGCAATTTTTAAAAAAAATATCCAAGACTTTATAAAAGACGTAAATTCTCAAAATCAGCTAAACCGATTTCGTTCAAATTTTAGTAAAATGTTCAAATCCGTGTGATAAATTTAAATTAAAATCTTATCTTTTAAGAGAAATTGGCAAAAAATTAAATAAACTCCATCTTTAAAAGTTATTTAATGCTGCTCAAAATCTTATTGTATAACGTTATACAACATATGTGTAAAAATATTACCATCATAAATTTATTTTAATGCTGTTTAAAACCTTATTGTATAACGTTATACAACATATAAGTAAAAAATTATAATGAAACATTTATTTTAATGCTGTTTAAACCCTTATTCTATAAAGTTATACAACATATGAGTAAAAAATGATAATTAAACATTTATTTTAATGCTGTTTAAACCCTTATTCTATAACGTTATACAACATATAAGTAAAAAATTATCATGAAAAATTTATTTTAATTCTGTTTAAACCCTTATTCTATAACGTTATACAACATATGAGTAAAAAATTATCATGAAAAATTTATTTTAATGTTGTTTAAACCCTTATTCTATAACGTTATACAACATATGAGTAAAAAATTATCATGAAAAATTTATTTTAATTCTGTTTAAACTTTTAATATATAACGTTATACAACATATAAGTAAAAAATTATCATGAAAAATTTATTTTAATGTTGTTTAAACCCTTATTCTATAACGTTATACAACATATAAGTAAAAAATTATCATGAAACATTTATTTTAATTCTGTTTAAACCCTTATTCTACATCGTTATACAACATATAAGTAAAAAATTATCATGAAACATTTATTTTAATTCTGTTTAAACCCTTATTCTACATCGTTATACAACATATGAGTAAAAAATTGTCATGAAACATTTATTTTAATGTTGTTTAAACCCTTATTCTACATCGTTATACAACATATGAGTAAAAAATTGTCATGAAACATTTATTTTAATGTTGTTTAAACCCGTATTCTACATCGTTATAATACATATGAGTAAAAAATTGTCATGAAACATTTATTTTAATGCTGTTTAAACCCTTATTCTATATCGTTATACAACATATATAAGTAAAAAATTATCATGAAACATTTATTTTAATGCTGTTTAAACCCTTATTCTATAAAGTTATACAACATATGAGTAAAAATTGATCATTAAACATTTATTTTAATGCTGTTTAAACCCTTATTCTATAACGTTATACAACATATAAGTAAAAAATTATCATGAAAAATTTATTTTAATTCTGTTTAAAACCTTATTGTATAACGTTATACAACATATGAGTAAAAAATTATCATGAAAAATTTATTTTATTGTTGTTTAAACCCTTATTCTATAACTTATACAACATATGAGTAAAAAATTGTCATGAAACATTTATTTTAATGCTGTTTAAAACCTTATTGTATATCGTTATACAATATATAAGTAAAAAATTATCCACCATCTTTCTTTTTCCGTAAATACTTCTACACTATTTAAGCTAAACGCGATGAAAAAATATAGTTTCCTTTATTTCTGATTTTATTTCTTTTTGTATTTCTTACAAAAACTAAAGTGTTATGAAAGCATTTTCTCCAGTCAACGTTTTGTGATTTTAAAACAAAACATTGTACAACGTGCTTCGTTAGCAGAAACTTATCATGGGGACGTATATCTTCACAATTGTTTTTTAGAGAAATTTTGGTTTTTGCCAATGTTTCCAGGTACCTAATTTTTTTTACTTGCAATTTAGAAGAATGATTTGAGATATTATTGTTAATATTTAACACAAATTTATTAAATGTCGTTGCTACCGATTCTGAGAAGGTGAGTCTTTTACAGAGATGGCGTTTAATATGTTTTTATTGCATCTTCATGAGTTACAAATTTCAAAATTTCATCAAAATTATTAGAGGTGATTTAAAAAAAATAGAATTTTGTATAACTGCCGTATGTTAAAGAATCATATAATAAAAGCAAACAATTCTAGGGATACAGTAAAATTATATCCATAAAATTGTATCAAAATCGATCGACTGGTTTGAGTTGTATACTGTACCGACGACAGACATTTATTATTCTAGAGACTAATTTTTTACATATGACCTCAAAACGGATATGTCTGCGTTAAATCAACATCAACCCTAACCTAACTTTAACTAACCTAACCTAACCTAACCTAACCTAACCAAACCTAACCAACTCAAAAATAACCTAACCAATAGATATATCCGAGTAAAATCAACGTCAACCCTAACCAAACTTTAACTAACCTAACCTAACCAAACCTAACCTAACCTAACCTAACCTAATGTAACCTAACCAAACCTAACCAACTCAAAAATAACCTATCCTACAGATATATCCGAGTAAAATCAACATCAACCCTAACCTAACCTAACCAACTCAAACATAACCTAACCTAACCAATAGATATATCCGAGTAAAATCAACGTCAACCCTAACCAAACTTTAACTAACCTAACCTAACCTAACCAACCCTAACCTAACCTAAGCAACTCAAAAATAACCTAACCAACGGATAGATCCGAGTAAAACCAACATCAACTCTAACCTAACCTATCCTACAGATATATCCGAGTAAAATCAACATCAACCCTAACCTAACCTAACCAACTCAAACTCGGGACACCCTGTATTTCAACAAACTTCTAACACTTAAATCCACGTAGACATTGTCTTTCCGTAAGCATTGCTCACTGCTACAAGCATTACTGGCATCTATTCAACATCGATTCCAAAAAAGGCCGGTAACAAAGTGATAGATGCTTGGGTAAGCACGCAACTTTGTTCGTAACTAAAGTGGCTTGAAATATTTGAAGGATCTGAGCATGCGCACTGTACCGGTTAACTGCGCCGTCTACTGTCAGTCCCTGCGTAAACTCAGGAGAGGCGACGTCGATACCTTACTACGGGGAACGATTTCACTTAACGTAAATATATTTAGTGATTGTTCAGCTTAGATTTGCAGAGAAGTGATAAGGTTGGTACGATTGGTTCATTGTGTCTTAACAGATGTAAATTTTATTTATTTCGAGCTCCATCACGCGACACATGAGGTCATTAAATGTCCACTAATACTATCTATTGCGATAATTTGACAGATTTTTTTCTACTGCATGTTGTATTTCATTTAAATACATAATATCTGTATTGTATATTAAATTGTTTTGCAATTATATATATGTAAACCTATTTTTAAAATTAAGTGTTTTTAACTATAAAAAAATAAATAATAATAATAATAAATAAATTTATTTATTATATTTAATTAATATATTTAAATATTTAAATATATATATAATATATATTATTTTAATATATATATATATATTTAATATATATATAACAGATTAAACTGCGCAATTAAATGTCCACCACTCTTAATAATTTTACCTTGATTTGTAATTTAAAACTACTATGTTTTGAAGAAACATGTGTTCTTCATCATATATTTTTGGAATTGAATTTAAGTATTTTATTTAAGTGAATTTTGTGTTTTAAGTATTTTGTTCTTTTTTTAAATAAATTTTTTAAGTCCTGAGTTTTCTGAAAAGTCGTTTTTAAATATTTTAGACAGCTTTTAAAAATCGTAAATTTCTCAAAATTTTGAATCTTTACTGGATTTGAAACTACTAATATTGATTATAGAATGTTACTATTTTTGCAAACTTTAAAGGTTAATAACTAGACAATAATTATATTGCATCTAAAGCAAAACAAAAACACATATTTTAGATAACGTATTATGTTAATTGATTAATTTTTCTCTGTGATAAATATTCATTAATTTATGATTGAAATTGTTTTAAAACATTCCGTAGGCTTATAACAAAAAATAAAACAATAGATGAATTTATTAATTAACAAATATTTAAAGCAATAAACTTTAAAATAATAAAAGTAACCAAATGTATAAATTAAGAGGAAAAAAGTTAATCTAAAGTGATTTGTATATGTTTTGTGAAATAATAAAATAAAAGGAGAATTTTAATAGAATATATAAAAAAGTGTTATATATTATATAAAAGTTTTCTTTTATATAAAGTGTTTGCAGAAGAACTGTATCTAAATTTAAATATAAGAAAGGAACATAGGAACATTAATTTCGTAAGTACACAAATAGAATTATATATATATATAGGTCAAAACCCACTGACTGATCACGAAATCTCTGGATCCAAGAAGCCTAGAGTTATGAATTTTTAACATGGTTTGGGGTAGGTCTGTAGACGCGTACTAAGAAAGTTTTTTTCAAAATGTTCCACTCCAAGGGTGTTTTTTACTCCTAAAGCATATCTGTGGATCCAAGAAGTCTAGAGCTATGAATTTCTTAACATAGTTTGGGGTAGGTCTGTAGACGCGTACTAAGAAAGGGTTTTGAAAATGTTCCACTCCAAGGGTGTTTTTACCTCTAAAACAAGTATCATATCTTTGTTATTTATGGGTCGATTTTGATCAAAATTGGCGTGTTGCTGTATTTGGTCATGATTTATTTCCATAACACCACCAATAGGGTTGTGCTAAAAAATATTTCTTTAAAAATCTATCTCCACTATCCCCAGGTGAAACTGGAGCCACCAGCTAGTATAAAGTATATCTAAGACACTATTTAAAAGTATACATAAATTGTCTTTAGAATTTTCAAATGGATATTATCTTTCGCAATAAACATGTTGAAATAAGAATAGAGTTATAGAGAAATATATTTAGATAAAACAAAAACTTAATAAGTAATACTTCTAAAAATTTCACAATAGATTTTTATATAGGTATGAATGGATGTGCAAAAGTTTTTATAAAGAATTAAAGCAAGTCATGTATTTAACTGTACATAAGTAAAGAATACATTTAAAACTTAAATTTATCTCTGTATTTATTATCTCTTATTCAAGTTGGAAATACCTGAAACACAAACAAGCTAGCAATATTAATTTTACGATTTTCTATTTTCAAAGGTGACGAAATCATAAAAATTCCTATGAACCAAAAATAACCTTACAAGAACCACCAAAGTCTTACAAAAAATAAAAAATCGTTTAACAATATTCCAGTGTGATTATTTAGCTTCACAATTCCGTAAAGTGTGCTTTATTTATACTGTTATAATTTTGTGTATTTCTAAAAATATTTAAAAATAGGAACTTTTATGAACAATTGTGTGTGTGTTTCTAGTAAATGCTCGAAATTACACGCAAAATTTGCAACATACGCAAAGTTTGTAAATTACTGTACAATTTCAAAAATGGTTACCCATAAGGCGGGTTAGAAAAAATTATAAAATATTGTGTCACACTTAAAACTAACAGCATAACAATTTTTCAATTCGATATTTATACCTCAATTCGTTCTAGAAGTAAATCTTGTTTTTGCAAAAAGACAGAGAGATGAAAACTGGAGCATTTTATAACACATGTTTATAGGAAATATTTCTTTTGATGTCCAAAATCACTTACCAAAGTTTGGCACCCTAGTTACTTTACACCCTGTGTTTTAAATTTGTTAAGGGAAAACGGTTTAAAGTGAAATCTGTGATTACAAAAAGGGGTTTCATTTATTAACACACCATGTTAGAATTTTATGGTAAGTTTAATCATATTAAATCGTTATAGAAAATTAATAAAACACAATTTCTTTATGACGTCATCTTGATATTTTGGGCTAATACCTACAACTAATACCTACTTAGCTTATATTTCATAAGGGTTAAACAACCCAAATACAATGTATTAAAATTTATCCAGTGTTCATAAAGTGTGGAATATATAAAAAAATGTTTAAAGCGAATCAAGATAAAAAGTTTATTTTTGTATTGTTTATAAAGAAACATTTACTTCCAATTTTGTTAGTTTTAAATTTTTGCAGCCATCTTAGATCCGACATTTTAAAATTTGGTTAATTTTTTTAAATAAAAATAGGATCATGTTTTTACATTGTTATTATTTAATAGTGGTATTTGTTTTATTATATCTCATTTTCTTGAAAAGTTATCAACTAATACAATACAGAACATTTAAAATTAATTTACAGGTGGACAAATGAGTTTGGTACCTTTAAACACTATCATGCTGTAGTTTGGAACTCTTTATTTTCAAAGATGCTCAAATTGTTCCCCCAGAGCTATTTGACACAGTTTTAAACGATTATAAAAACCAGGAACTTCTTTATAAATTGTCTGATCAGTAACAGAGTTAACTTTTGTTTATATTCTATTTTGTAGTTCATTTAGGTTTTCTGGTTTGTTAAAATACATCTTACTTTTTTAACATCCAAATAGAAAGTAATTAAGAGGAGCAAGGTCGGGGAAAACTACAGCGTGTACCTGTTTAAAGGTACCCAACTTATTTGTCCTGTAAATTATGGTTTAAATGTTCTCTAGTTGTATTAGGCCTACTTGATAACTAATTAAGGAAATAAGATATAAAAAAAAAACGGATTCTACCATTAAACTCAGATTAAATAAAAACAATGCAATGGCCGCCATTTTGAAACTATTTGAGTTACAACAATGAAATGTAACATACTGAATGAAACTAATAATAGCAACAATGCACCCAGATTTGGATTAATTATGTAGAGTCGTTTTTAAATACATTTTTTTAAAGATATATTGTTGGTTGACAGACAACAACAAAAATTATTATTTTTTTTACTTTTTTTTTACCCAAGGAATAATACTCCAAGGTTTGTAAAGAGAGTTTTGAAACACCCTGTATTAGATTGCTCTTTCTCTGGAGTTGGAATATATATAAACCACAAGAGGGAATGTTTTCTTTCAATAGTATTAGGTCATGCTTTACAATGCAGAGTTGATTGTTGACACAGCTATTAGTAACTGCTATATACTTTATAAAGACAGAGTGGGGGGGAATGAGACTACACTAATGGAACTACTTTTTGTATTAATGTTTATGTCTAAGTATCTAATTAATAGTTTGTAGATACAGTATGTTTACATAATATAAAGAGTGTCCAGAAGTTATTAGACCACGCTTTAGGAACTGATTTGGTAGATTTACAAGAAATATTATATAATTATTTTTCGTCTACCCGCCATTTTGTTTTTACAAAAAACGATAAGGATATTGAGTTCATATTTGATATACGCTTTACACGTGTACCAAAAACAATGAAATTACGTAGTATATTTGCAAAATGGTTGCAGTTTACAATTTTGAACGTTGAATATCCCGGAAAATTATAATAAAAGTTAATAGAGAAAAGGATTTTCTTTTTTTAAAGACAAAATACAGTTTTTTTTGTATTTTTACATTAGCTAGAAGAATAATCAGGTTATTGATTAAAAAAAACCAATAATAATTTCTTGGTAATTGTCTACAACACTTAAGTTTAGGCTAAAACTAAATTGTGACAATTTTTAATAACAAAATCCATGCATCTAATTTCAATTTCATATTTCTAATCTAGAGTGTTGTAGACAATTACCAAGAAATTAATTTTTTTTCTGTTTTTTTGTCGATGACTCGATTATCCTTCAAGCTACAGTAAAAATACAAAAAACAGGAGCTTTTTCTTGGTAATTTTTTTATTAAGTTAACGATTTTCGAGATATTTTAAACGGTAAGTTATAATATTACATTTCTTAATTATTTCACCTTCTAAAAACAAATCAGCTGTTACAAACATTTTTACACTAGAATCGTCGAAGGGGCTAAAGTGAAAAATTCCTCACTGAATTAAAAAATTTTAAGATGAAAATAGGGTGCCGACATCAAATTCAAATTTGTGGTATACTGGCGCCTTTAGATTTTTTAGGGGGCATACAAAGGTTCCTCTGAGATGGGCCCTAGGTCGCTATATGGGGCTAAGACTATTCGGACTTAACATTTCCTGCAGAATCTAAATTTGAGAAAAATTAGAGTTTTCTATTGAAATTTTAAAGTTGGGGCCCTTTTAGGGACCTTAGACTCAAAATCTAATATTGCCAATCGATTAGCTAGGGTCTAAATATTGCCATACTAAGGCCCCATTGGAGCCCAAGATGTATTTTTCCTTAGAATTATAATTTGAAAAATATAGCATTCCATATTGAAATTACAAAGTTTGGCACCGCGGGGCCTTTTAGGGACCTTCGACCTATAATCTGTTATCATCATTCGATTCCCAGGGGGGAATTATTTGGGAACTACAAATTCAGATATGTGTTATTTTAACCCTTTACCCTTTAGATGTTTTTAGAGGACTTACAAACGGCTTTAAAGTCCTTGAGATGCGTCCTAGGGTCCTATAAGGGGCTAAGACGTATTCGGACGTAAAATTTCCCGCAGAATCCAAATTTGAAAACATTATGGTTCCATATTGAAATTTCAAAGTTGGGCCCTTTTAGAAACCTTGGTCCCAAAATCTGACATCCCCATTCGATACCCAGGGGAAAATTACTTGGAAAATACTTTGTCTCTATAAATTGTCTGGATTCATGAGGCTCAGATGTTCCGACCATCCTGTATGTAATGATCACTTTAGCGTTTGAAGACATGTTAGAAGGATTACACTCGTGTTTGATATGCAATTAAATGTAAACATGTTTTGCTCTAAAGCACGCTGAATGAAATTGTTTTTGTGTTTAATACGAAATGAGATGAACTGTGTGAACGTACAATAAACAATACTGATATGTTGACTGACAATAGACAATTTGAATTTATATTGGCTCTGTGTTGTTTGTTTACTCGCTCGTTTGTCAAAGTTCACTTTGATTATATATTCTGATAGTTGAACTGCTCAAAATAAATAATTACTGGTTCATCCAATACCTTAACAAAGACATTTTATAAACTGCCGTTAATTTTTTTAATCAAATTCAAGGAATAGGAAATGCTTAACTTACACAGGATGGTTTAGAGTCCCTTCTCCCTTATTTCTTTCTCACGCATTATAGATATAAAAATATGAGATGTTTGGGATTATCAGTGGATGAATCTACGTCCAAGATGTCGGAGTCAACATCAAAAATTTTAATGCGAAAGTAGTCACGGCGACATATCGTTTAAAACTATCATTTTTCTCTAAAAAACAATGTTTGAATCAAAACTGATCAACATTTTACCATTTTACCGATATATACTAACTTAACCTAACCTCAACCTATTTATATCCTAACCTAACCTAACCTTTTTATATCCTAACTAACCTAACCTAACCTAACCTAACCTAACCTAACCTTAACTTATTTATATCCTAACCTAACCAAACCTAACCTTAACCTATTTATATCCTAAACTAACCTAACCTAACCTAACCTTAACTTATTTATATCCTAACCTAACCTAACCTAACCTTAACCTATTTATATCCTAACCTAACCTAACCTAACCTTAACCTATTTATATCCTAACCTAACCTTTTTTGTACAATTGAATTCTAACATATTTCTTACTACGAACTACTTCTCTCATTGTTGTTCTATTGTACTAGACTATACCCTGTTCCACCAGCCGTGGCACCTAAAGGATTAGGAGACCCTTCCTCTCGCACGCGCACTCACAAGCACCTTCGTCTGACTGGCCCAGACTCATACACTGAGGCGTCCAGTAAGCAATTGCTGATTTGATATAATCGTTAATTTTAACAAATTTAAATGGCATATTTGAAATCTTTGTTGAATTGAAAAGAAAACGACACCAAACACGACATAATTATGACAATATAATGTTTTTAAACGTAAGTATTAATTTTGTTGACGACACTTTAATTGGTATTTTTTTATTTTATGACTAAAATAAGGACTTGGTGATTATAAAATGTTGAGATTTTTAATAATAATAAAAAAATGTTCTTTCTACTTATAATAACAATCATTCTACTTATATGTGTTTTTTTTTTTTTTTATTCTGACTCAACACATTTGTCAAGTAGTTAAATCAGCTATGTAAATAACATTTGTAAAGAGTGTACACAACTTCGGAACTAAAAATTGAGCCGTTTCAAGATGGCATTTGAAGCAAAATTTCGTGAAAACTGTTATAAATATGAAATATTTACAAGATAAATAAAATAAAGTTTTTAAGACAAATAATTATTAATGCATTGTTTTTATGATTGTCACATTTGCGTTTTTAGACTATTGCATATATTTCTTATCAATATCACTATTATAATATATTGTTACTGTTTTTGAATGTTTTAAAGTTAATGTCTCTGTTTTTTTTTTTTGTTTTTTTTTAACAGAGACATTAACTTTGTCACTATTATCCGATTATTGTTGTTGTAGCGTGTTTAAAAAAAAGTTTATCTATGGCATCTATGTTCTATTATAATTATTGTATTTGTCACTGAAATTGTTAGTAAATAGTTTATGCCGTGAATTAACAAATAAATAGAGTAAACAATATTTCTGGTTCGTTTATTGTCTATATTTTTAAAACGTCTAAATGTTGACTGAGTGTTAAGTGCGTCATGTAAATAATGTACATATAAAATTTAATATTAGTTCTAATTATACTAGATTTTCTTTTTGATTATTTGTCAGTTTTATTATTAATAAATAATAAACTTGTTTTAAATCACAGAACTTTGCGTTTTTTCTAAAGAAACCTCTTAGTCCCTTAATTGTTATTGTAACAATACGGCATGTTGTTTGGACTCATTACTATGCATATATTATCATAATCATGTCGAGTTTGGTGTCATTTTCTTTTAAATTTAACGAAGATTTCAAATATGCCATTTAAATTTGTTAAAATTTGTGTTTGATCAAATCAGCAGTTGCTTACTGGACGCCCCAGTGTATGAGTCATCTACCTGGCGACCGGGCCAGCTGCGATTGTGTGTGTGTGTGTGAGTAAGGGCAATGACTACATAAATACTATAAGACACGACATAGGATAGGGAAATAGTCTACGCTTTACGGGTGCTGTTCGTCACAAGTTTGACACACAGCTATCAGAAAGCGCTAGCAGCAGGTGCTTGACTGTACGCATCCCACTTGGTTGAGACTGTACAACTGTTGACCTCTCTCTCACAAACCTTCTCACTTACTTCCGTCAGCATAGTCAGTGTTGTCAGTTCGTGCGCTGAGATAAGCGATTCTCGACCTACCCTCGCATCTCTGGTCCCATATGTGGCATCAGTGCGTTTTCTCTTACCCGCCTGAAACATTGTTTGACCGTAGAGCCACCTAGCGCCAGTCACATCAACTTCAAATTCTCTAGCAGAGCGACCTAGCGGGTATTGGACAACTCAAGAATAAGCGTAGAATATTTAACATGGCCATGTCGTGTCTTATAGTATTTATGTAGTCATTGGTAAGGGTCTCCTCATCCGTCAGGTCCCACGGCTGGTGGAATAGGGTATAGGACAAATTTTGTGAAAAAAAATAACGAAGTATTTTTGTTACTTAGTGGCTGAAAGCATCACTTCTCTGAACATTAGTGCCACCTAAGCACATGGCTTCGAATCTTAACCAGGACGCAAGGTTTATTCTGTGCAGTACCTGTGGTATGATAGAGGGAAGGCCCACTGTGAAAAACAGTAGTTGTCTAGAGTGGAAGTTGACGGGGTAGGTTTCCATCTGAACAGGAAACACCCAGTTTGGAAATTTTACTTTTGTAGAAGTTTTATCTCAAAATAATCCACAGCATTAGGTGCTTTTTATTTTAATTAAACCTAAAATAAACTATAAGCATGTAAATTGATTTCAATTAATAAAATTAAATGTTTCAATAGACGAAAAATTACACTTAAAATTAAATTTGCAAAACGAAAGTTCTACTGAAATAAGGATGAATTTGTTCTCTAGTAATTTATCACAACGTCCTGCAAGGATTTGTTTCAGGATGGTCATCCTTATTTGTCTTATTTTAAGGAGACACGAGAAAGATGTTTTATTCAGTTTGTCTATATTTTTTATCTTACCTTTGAATTCCATTCCAATTAGGAAGTAAAATTAACTGTACAAAAATCACTATAAGAATTTTGTGAATTAAAAAATTACATTTATACAGAATGTCTAGGAAATATTGTCCCAAATTTCACCAGGCTCTTTCTATAGGTGGAAAAAAGCTACGGTATTCTATATTTTAGCCGATAATCCGGTTACCTTTTGATTTACGAAAAAAAAAAATGTTTGTTCGTCATTAAAAAATTATTTTTGTTATTTACTGTAATTAGTTTGTAAAGTTAGCGATTTAAGAGATATTTGAATATTTTAAATGGCCGCCATTTTGGAAATGTACAAAAGAACTTCCTTTTTTTTACAGGGGTAAGAGATTAGGCAAAATATATGTACCGTACATAAAATTTGAACTCAATATCTTTTCTATTTCCAAAGATATTAAGTGTTTATTTATTTAAAAAAAAAAAATGGCGGATAATTCTAAAACTAAGCATTTCCAGACTTATGTTTATTGGAATAATTTCTTTACTTACTTGCACCTATAGAATAGCCTCGGGACAGTATTTTCTAGACGCTCTGTATAATTTGCGTTATAAACTTGTCCAAAGAGTAAATATTTGATTGAAGTTCAGTTTTTATGACGACAGTCAAGTTTCTTTCCAATAAATCACTCAAGGGTGGAGAGCGATAATAGGGTGGGGGTGTGAATTGATTGTCACGCATTATTTGAAGAACGGATGATCTGAACGACTTCAAATTTTTCATTGTAATGTCAGATGTCATAAGGATGATTAGATTTTTTGACGCGATCTATTAAGTTAGGAAACAAATAGAGAGAGAAATTCTTTATTTTAGGACAAAGTGGATGTCTCTTCCACTGTATACAATGTACAGAAGTACAATGCAAACAATTTAAAGAAACCCAATAACAACTATAAGTAAATTATGGTTTCCAGTAGAAACGAAAAAATACAATGAGTCCATGAAATGCGTTTCGACTATTCACACAAGACAAAAGATTGATAGAGGGTGTCCCGAAAATGGGCGGATTGGGTGGTTGTTCCTTAGGTGAAAATAAGATTAAAATTTCCAATAAACGTAGGTCTAAAAACGCTTCGTTTTCGGCCTGTCCGACATTTTGTGTTTTTTGAAGAAAAATGTATATCTTGAAAACGATTATAGATACCTATTTGAAAGTTGGTGCATATGTATCTGTCATCGTTATTAACTGTTAAAAAAAAGTTTATTTTTAATTTTATTTTTTTAATTTCAAAATTGCTGCTATTGTAATTTTTCAACTGTTAGTGCGTCTTTAATCTTAAGTTTTATCAAATTCCTTTTCAGCTGAACAAAAAGATACCTTAAGCTTTCAAATATTTAAGATTTGACAGTTTCTATCTAGTTCATATTAAATCAAACAAGGAAAATGGATGACCATGATAAGCCTAAAAGAGAAAGTTGTTTGTGACTGATAGTGGGTATTCACGCAAACAGGAAACATACTTGCTTTATGTGGTTGTTATTTGCAGCATTGTACCAATGACTACATAAATACTATAAGACACGACATAGGATAGAGAAATAGTCTACGCTTTACGGGTGCTGTTCGTCACAAGTTAGACACACAGCTATCAGAAAGCGCTAGCAGCAGGTGCTTGACTGTACGCATCCCACTTGGTTGAGACTGTACAACTGTTGACACAGCATAGTCAGTGTTGTCAGTTCGTGCGCTGAGATAAGCGATTCTCGACCTTCCCTCGCATCTCTGATCCCATATGTGGCATCAGTGCGTTTTCTCTTACCCACCTGAAACATTGTTTGACCGTAGAGCCACCTAGCGCCAGTCACATCAACTTCAGATTCTCTAGCAGAGCGACCTAGCGGGTATTGGACAACTCAAGAATAAGCGTAGAATATTTAACATGGCCATGTCGTGTCTTATAGTATTTATGTAGTCATTGATTGTACTCTACTAATAAAGACCTTTAATTTGATGTACATAACCTATGCTTACATATAAGATATCCTTTTAACTCATTGAGGGCCGTCCCCTTAAGGAGGTAAAGAACCAGTGAGCAGTCAAAAAAATTGTCTTTTAAAGCCAGATATTGATTTACAACGTTTTTCACTTCATAACCTCCACCTAGTAAACATTATTAAGCTGTTATCAACCTGACGTTATAACGTATATGAACTTTAAACGCACGGTTTTTTAACTAGGGTCAACCTTTTGAGGTCGGGTTTGCGGCATTGTGTTCTACTTATAAAAGCCTTTAATTCGATGTACAACTCGACCTATGCTCTCATTAAAGATTTCCCACTTACTCCCTGTGGGCCGTCCCCCTGGAAAGGAAGCGGTCCAATAAATACGTACTAAAGGTATTGGTGTCCATTAACAATGTGCAAAGCTTTGTAGCTCTATCTGTAATGGTTAACAAAATATTACGTCTCGGAACTTATTTAACATCCGGTAAAATAAACTCCAATACGTATGGAAGAGGTTAGTAAAATGTAAACTAAATATGATTTCAAATTAACAATTTATTATATATATAATAAATTATCGGCAGGCGGATTACGAACATTGAACGAATTTCAGATTTGTTTTATCACAACTACGTCATGGTTTGTAATTTGACAAGATTTATGGCGACACAGCTCCCAGCGACTGTTTTATTAACTGTAGTATACTTTATGAAGTCCAGAAGGGAGGGGATGATACTGTACTAATGGACCTTTTAGCATTAATGTTTTATATCTGAGCTGCGAAATGTTTTTTAATGAGTTTACATATAATCTGTTTTGTCAATATCTATTATAAGAAAATAAATTATTATGGTAAGGTTTTAGACACTGTAAGCACATCTGGGGTGAGGTTTTCATAAATTGGTTTAACTAAATTATTTTCAATTGTAAATAGTTAATTACAATCTATATTAAACAATTTGGGAGTATTTTGATCAATTTAATCTACCTAACCTGTCAACTTCTACCAAACTCAACTACCGTTTCTTTAAGGTGAGCCCTCGTTATAGTTAAATTGAACATCACAAACCTTGTGTCTATTGTTTGAAACTAAATTATTAGGGTGAAGTTTACTACCTTTTTAGACACTGTACGCTCATCTGGGGTGAGGTTTTCATAAATTGGTTTAACTAAATTATTTTCATTTGTAAATAGTTAATTACAATCTATATTAAACAATTTGGGTTTATTTTGTTCAATTTAATCTACCTAAACCTGTCAACTTTTAATGATGACACCTACCGTTTCTTTAAGGTGAGCCCTCGTTATATTTAAATTGCACATCACAAACCTTATGTCTATTATATGAAACTAAATTATTAGGGTGAGGTTTACTACCTTTTTAGACACTGTACGCTCATCTGGGGTGAGGTTTTCATAAATTGGTTTAACTAAATTATTTTCATTTGTAAATAGTTAATTACAATCTATATTAAACAATTTGGGAGTATTTTGATCAATTTAATCTACCTAACCTGTCAACTTCTACCAAACTCAACTACCGTTTCTTTAAAGTGAACCCTCGTTATAATTAAATTGCACATCACAAACCTTGTGTCTATTGTTTGAAACTAAATTGTTAGGGTGAAGTTTACTACCTTTTTAGACACTGTAAGCTCATCTGTGGTGAGGTTTTCATAAATTGGTTTAACTAACTGAATTATTTCCTTTTGTAAATAGTTAATTGAATTCTATATTAAACAAGTTGAGAGTATTTTGTTAAATTTAATCTGCCTAAACCTGTCAACTTCTACCAATGTCAGTAGAACCTTGTTAGTGGTTGAATGATGATTGGGTGTAATTATAGCCTACATCCTTGCCCACTGGGGATGAGGATGAAGTGAAATATGAAGAATAATGACCAAAAGTAAAATTTGCAAGTAAAAAAATCCTCATTAATAAACAAAAAGTTTCGATAATGAAGACCGATAAAAATTAGTTATCACTTTTTGACTGAAAATTAACGAACTGAAATGTTCGATGATCGGTTTTGGTTGGTTTTTGTTTGGTATTGGAGATGGGGAAGTGAGGAAGTTTGTGCATGAGTTAGTGGTTCCAATGACAAAGTAAAAAAATTCTTTATTTATTGGATTTATAATCTCCCCTGTTTTAACTTTATATATTACCTAAAACAGAGCAAAATTAATCATTTATTTTCTCCCTTTTTTACTGTGACATGTACAGGGTGGACAAAAGTCCCCCGTACGTTGCAATATCTCGGTTTCTAGTTGGCGTAGGAAGGTTTTGATTGAGGTTACCTACAGGATGTGCCGAAATGCAGGTTGTCCCGAAATATTTTTCCGTTTTTTTTTTTTTTTTTTAATAGAAGCATATCGATGTTTCACTCAAAGTTACTCCTTTATTCTGCTGAAAATAGAATCTTTTCATTTTAATTAGATACTGTGCTGGAAAATAGTATGTCATACAGTAAATTAATGTAAAGAGCTTTTCCAAAGAATAGTCACATAAATGTTTTTCTTGACCGAGTAATAAGACTGTGAGTTTTGACTCCTCATAACTTAGTATCTAAGTAAAATAAAATATTCTCTTTTCACTAAAATAAAGAGACTCTCTAGGAGTAACTAGGGGTAAATGTTTTAAAAAGAAGGGAGAAATTTTCTATTTTTTGGAAGACCATGTATATTTAACCTGAGTTTTTTCATGTAACATAGAAAGGTACTAAACACAAAACACCATTTTCTACACTATGTCAATCACACATTTTATTTTTAATATTTAGAAAACCTACTTTAAATATAGTGGAACTTCTGTATAACGAAACTCAATATCCAAATAAAAAATTCGTTATTGGGGGGTTAAGGCCTTGAACTCATAAATCAATCCGGTGTTATGCTTTGGAGGCTAAACTACTGTATTGAATTTACTTACTTACCTTTTATCACGAAAACTCCATTTTACCATAGATTAAAACGGGACCATAACACTGCGGTGTAGAATAAAAATACTGCAATAATTATGTTTGAACATTGCACAATTTATTATTCGCATAGACTCTAGCAACAACACTTAGGAACAAAAAACTTTCGCCACCACACAACAGCACTGGTACCACACTACATGCTGAATGAATAACAATCTCCTCAGTCAAGAGCTACACTCACACAAACAGTTATTATTAGAATGGAAATGGAGGCCGAAATCAACCGCGCAGCACCTGCAATAAGCCTGAATCGGCCGAAAACGACCGTACCGCAGCGAATGTGTTGAGTTGTAGTCCTCGCCTAATGGTTTTTAATGATCCTAAAATGTCGTCATCAGTTGGATTTGTATATTGTAATTCACAATGATTGTCAGTAAGATTTGAGTCACAGTTATCTTCCTCTTTGTCTATTTCAATTTAAATTCTTGATGGCCCAACACCGCAGCAAACTCTAGAGCTTTTTCTTTTATTATTGAACTCGAAAATGGAAGATTTTTTTCACTCATCAATGTTATCCACTTTATCATGGCTTCGTCAATGTCCTCATAAGTACACAATTTTTTTTTTTCTATTTATGTCGTAGTCATTTCCTTGTTTCAACATTAAATCACAATTTTTTTAAATTGTTGATAACGAACTTTGTGGGATATAAAATTTTTTGCTGTCTTTTTTTTTAACACCTTTATCAACATCCTTTAAGATGGACATTTTATCTTAAACATTTAAACACTTTCGCTTTGAGATGATGCACGGAAAACCTAACACTTCTAAAGACAACTGAGAACTGAGAACCGTGAGAACTGCAATAAATACAGTAGGCCTACTGTATAGCTTAAGTAAGGCTCAGTTCATTTCCCGGAATTGACGAGTGATTGACAGTTGGAAGGTGTGGCGAAACGGATGTTTACTGTAGAAGGGTGGACAAAGCTTGACACATTTATGACACTATACGGTGTTTATGGTTTTTTTTTCTTAAAGCTTCGGCTTGCCAAAATTCTTTCAATTTTTTACTGTGTGTTTGTATCGACTTCGTTATGGAGAGGTGTAGCATAGCGATGTTGATACTCGGGGGAAATGGATACTCGCATTACTCGGTTTCAAATGATTTCAATACTCGTATTATTATTTCCAAATCGAGTATCTGCGCAGAATGATTTTGCGCATCGGATTCGAACTCAGCTTTACCAATCAGATCGTTTTAGATAAACCTACACTTTTGCGTTCTATCTGTTAGACTGATCCACCAAGTATTTATTTTTTTAAACAATATATGATTGACACTTGTAATACGTAATTAAATGTTATCCTGCCTCGACACAAATTCAGTAATTAAACGTAAGTACAATTATCACCAACATTAATAATTTAGTTGTTATTTAAAATAAGTTAATTTACTATATTTTTTTTATAAAGATGGTAACCTATTAATATTTATTTAAATATAAATAATAACAATTAAATAATTAATTAATTTACTTTTTGTTAATGTGAAAATAAATGAATATTATTATTTTAAATTGAACTTGTTACCCAATCTAAATCATTTTAACTCAAAATCGTAACGTTTAATTAATGTGTAGTGAAAAATCAGCTTAGAAACTAATATAACCAAAGTAGAAACACCGAACATTTTGTTTGGAATTGACACAACACTAACGAATATCGTTGTCCGAGGATTTTATTTCGAATTCATACTAGCACATTACCTCCTCCTTGTTCCTAGTTACGAGGATTTCGTCCGAATATTTTAATACTCGGAATGCTCCGAGGATTTTGAAACTCAGATTCACCGAGTATTTTAATTCGAACTCACACATCACTAGTGTAGCATTCGCTACAAGGAAGTCAAAACAGATGTCACGGAGAGGAAAAAAACTTCGTTGTTTGTAGGATTTCGTTACATAGAAGTTCCTCTGTATATCATCTTGGCACTGGATAACAATAATATTATTAAGCCCAGATATCGATTCGGAGAGTCCACATTGCAACAATCAATTGAAACTTTTCATCAACACAATCCACCGTGTAACTCCGATTACATTTTCCTCAACCATTGTCAACTTAATCGATTTCCAATCCGTTACAACTTTAAATTCAGAGCTTCTACAAGTTGTGTAACAAAACAGAATGCATTCATCAAATAAATCTCTCTTATGAGTTTGCTCTATAAATCAGGTCACTGGTCAATCCTTGAGTTCATTAAACATTCTTTTTAAGCTGCTTTAAATACAAAACTTTATAATATCACAGTATTACTTTATAGTATCTGTTGTTGCTTCTATTAACTGCAACATACTTTATAAAAGGTAGTTTAGGAGGGGGGGATTGTCCTCGTGTATGTAGGGCGTATTACAACGGAAAACATAGTTCTTGCGTATAATTAGTAACAAAATGGCTGCAATTCTCTGTATATATCAATTTATTACAATAAACGATCGCTGAATATGTAAATTACTTTTTTTTACATAAAATAAAATAAGTAAATTTGAACTGAATTCAACCTAAAGTCGAATGTTACCCAACTTTTCTTTCCATCGTAATTCTAAATTAAATTGCAGAGAAAAGGTTTTACCCTGAATTGGATTTGAACCCACTAAATTTCTTGATCAGAAAACAATGCACATAAACCACTTGGCTATTCGAAAAACAATTGGAATTATATAAGTTTATTTGAGTAATCAATTTTATATTTTAAACCTTATTATGTAGGTAGTATGACGATTGAAACAATTTTAATTTATTTTTAAATAGGTTAATAAGTAATTATTTCAAATAAAAAATATACGTTATAGACCGGGAATCGAACCCAGGACCTTTTACTTCCCACGATTTTACTCTACCGACTGAGATTATCATTAGTAGAATTTTTAAGTTATTATATCAACTACCTCAGGATATCATTATTTCAGATCCCTCCGATGATGGTAACTTGGTTACCGAAATGTACATCAGGGGACTGCAGTACCAAACATTTTATGTTTATTTATTTTTGTGAAATGTGTATCAGTGTGTTGTGTAAACGTGTTGTTTCATCTGATGATGGTATATGTTATACCGAAACAGCTGTAATGAAATATTAATAAATAAATACTAAACACAAGATTGCTAAGACGTAAGTAATTTAGTAATAAACTTCCTGACTTACCCCAAAACTACCCCATTTTGGGTGTAAGGGTTGAAAATTTCGATACTTCAAAAAAACTCCTCCTTTGGTTATCTAAACTTTCCCCAAAGCAAATCTCTCTACTTCCATTAATAAAAAAAATAATTGAGGGGGTGGGACTTTTGGGACACTTGGTATATTATAGTTACTGAAGGCTACAATATCGCGTGATTGTTCTAACGCGAGGCTGAAAACATTATACTCCACCTCATTGTAGGGTAAAAGTGGATAATATTTATTGGACAATGGAGTGTGAAAACATGTTGGGGTTTATTGTATTTCACAGCGTCATGCAATAACTCCATTAAGAGACAAAGCGCTGCATCTGCCCAGGCTGGAGGTATTGTATTTTTTTTTATTATTATCTTACTCAATGCGTGTAAAATATTATTTTCCAACGGGTAAATTTTATTTTTTGGTGGGAAGTGAATATAATGTTAGTTAATGAGTAGTAACAAAAATTAAATGTAATTTCAACATAAAATAACTTTTTATGTAGCCGATATATGATATTTGTGTAGTGATATATGAAGATTAGCTTGTTGGACGAACTCTAAAATTGTAAGGAAAAAATACACTTTTTCTACTATTTTTACTTCTTTTTTCTTCTTTGTCTTCTTCTTTTCCTTCTTCGCCTTCTTTGCCTTCTTCTTCTCCTTCTTTGCATTCTTCTTCTCCTCCCCTCTCCTGCTCCATCTCATTCTTCTTCTCCTTCTTTTTCTTCTTATTCTTCCCTTCTTTTACTTCTCCTTCTATTTCTTCTTCTTCATTTTCCTTTCCCTCATCTTCTCCTTTTTTTCTTTTTGTTCTTCCTCTTGTTCTTCTTCTCCACCTTCTTTTTCTTCTTCCTCCTCTAATTCTATTTCTTCTTTTTCTTCTCCTTCTTCCTTTCCGTCTTCCTCTTCGCCTTCTTCTCCTTCTTTTTCTTATTCGCCTTCGTCTCCTTCTCCTCCTCCTCCTCCTCCTCTTCCTCCTCCTCCTCCTTCTTCTTCTTCTTCTTCTTCTTCTTCTTCTTCTACTTCTTCTTCTTCTTCTTCTTCTTCTTCTTCTTCTTCTTCTTCTTCTTCTTCTTCTTCTTCTTCTTCTTCTTCTTCTTCTTCTTCTTCTTCTTCTTCTTCTTCTTCTTCTTCTTCTTCTTCTTCTTCTTCTTCTTCTTCTTGTTCTTCTCCTCCTCCTCCTCCTCCTTCTTCTCCTTCTCCTCCTACTCCTCCTTCTCCTCCTCCTCCTCCTCCTCTTCTCTCCTCCTCCGCCTCATTTTCCTTCTTCTCCTTATTTATCTTCTCCTTCTCCTTATTCTCCTTCTTTTTCTTCTCTTTCTTCTTCTTCTTTTCCTTCTCCTTCTTCTTCTCCTCCTCCTGCCTCGTCTAATTCTTCTTCTCCTTCTTTTTCGTTGGATGTGTTATTTGATGAAATCTTTAAGGTCCTAACCTTTATTCTATAGTGACTATTCTCCTAGTACTGAGCCAAACCCCGCATTCATACAAAACTAAAGGGACACCCTAAACCTACTTTACAGCAGCAAGGGTGTTAACAAGTATCTTGCGTCACTCTAGATAGCCTGGAGTTATCATGTAACTAATATAATACTACTGAACTAATCATGTATCTAATAATACAGTTCGTGTTTTTACATTGGTCCTAATTCATTATTTACAGTTACATTACTGTTTATCTTATTACAAAATCCATCTATTGTATTTAGATTTGTAATATTTTTCAACAAAACAGAGTTTTCTACTTAAAAGTATTGTTTTTTTGTCTAAACAGTGTTTGGCCATAGCTGATTATTTACCAGGCTTACTATATTATTAGTGGACAAAGTGTTCTTTAGCTCTTGGCATTTCATTTTGTTTGGTTTAGATATTTATTTGAACATACTGTATTTCACAATTTATACAATTATTGCCAAGTTTATCTTATTCTTGAATTTTGTTTTTAGAGTTTTAAATATTTTACCAACATTATGCTCGCCTGACAAAACTGCATTTGTATTTGCAAAGCTAATGATTTCTTTGACATTGTTATAGCAAAAGCTGTTTTTAACCCATCGTTGTCGACGCTTGCTGGTTGCAAGAGTACATCTCGATTCCTTAATTTCTTAAATTTCGCTTTCTTTATTATATCTTTTGGATAACCATTAAATATTAGTGGATCATAAGTATACTGCTTCGCCTAGTTTTCTTTAGACAGGTGTAAATTGATTAATCGGTGAACCAGAGAATTTAATCGGGTATTTTATTTGGGGGTGACTAAGGGTGAGTTCTTAGTTATATATCTGTCTATCTGAAGGCTGTCTGTAAACACTAAAAGTCTGCCTAAACATATTAACATTCAAAAAATGGAAGGTTATTAATTCAGATTGTTCTTTATTTTTTTACAGCGCTTTAGAATGGTTCCATGAAAGTTGAAAAGAAAAGAAAGTGATGTCGTCAAATGGAGTCAGCGTAGATTTAAAGAAATATACATAAACAATGTGCATACACCTCCTCCAGATGCTTCTGATATCTGCTTTTGTCAGTATACTAGGAGAAACTGAAGTGGTTCAAGGTAAGGGGTTCCATTTCAATAGCAATAAATAGTGATAAATGTTTCCTGAAATTTCTTTAATCGTTTCTCTCATTGATTGGATTAGATTTCAAACACTTTAGTTGGTGTGAATTTGGTATTTGCTGAACCACGTTTGGTTAAGAAAGGATTACGACTAGTTTTACAAAATAATTTTTAACTACATTTTTTTGTTCCGGAGGTTTTAAAATGATATTAATCGTTGTCATTATGAATCCTGGATGATAAACTTCTTTAGAAAGAAGAAAGATCTAAAAGTCAAATCAATTTCATCTGATAGTTATTTATGATCTCATAGTTATTTATGAAATTCTGAATCCTTATCAATGTATTGCCTCCTACCTGAACTATAATGAAAGTACACTTTGATAATTGACCTAGCAAAATAAAAATCTGAGCGATTGATATTTCTTTTGTATATCTCTTTGAACACAGATATGTCATACAATGCTACCAATCGTTACAAGTGAACGTCAACGGGAAATTTCAAAATAGTTTGACCGACTATGTTCATGTTGGGTCATCTTCGGCCAATTCAGATTTGGAATCGCCGATGAACGTCAACGGGAAATTTCAAAATAGCTTGGCGGACTTTTTTAGGTCTTCTTCAGCCAAATGAAATTTGGAATCTCCCGTGAACGACAACGGGAAGTTTCAAAACAACTTAGCAGACTTAGTTGAGTCATCTTCGGCCAATTCAGATTTGGAATCCCCCGTGAACGTCAACCGGAAATTACAAAATAGTTTGGCGGACTTTGTTGGGTCGTATTCGGCCAAATGAGATTTGGAATCTCCCGTGATTGACAACGGGAAATATCAAATTAGCTTGGCGGACTTTGTTGGGTGATCTTCGGCCAATTCAGATTTGGAATCTCCCGTGAACGTCAACGGAAATTTTCAAAATAGTTTGTCGGACTTTGTTGGGTCATATTCGGCCAAATGAGATTTCGAATCTCCCGTGACGACAACGGGAAAATTCAAAATAGCTTGGCGGACTTTATTGGGTCATCTTCTGCCAATTCAGAATTGGAATCTCCCGTGAACGTCAACGGAAAATTTCATAATAGTTTGGCGGTCTTTGTTGGGTCAAATTCGGCCAAATGAGATTTGGAATCTCCCGTGACGACAACGGGAAGTTTCAAAATAGCTTGGCGGACTTTGTTGGGTTATCTTCGGCCAATTCAGATTAAGAATCGCCGATGAACGTCAAGGAAATTTCAAAATAACTTGGCGGACTTTTTAGGTCATCTTCGGCCAAATGAGATTTGGAATATCCCGTGAACGATAACGGGAAGTTTCAAAATAACTTAGCAGACTTTGTTGGGTCATCTTCGGCCAATTCAGATTTGGAATCCCCCGTAAACGTCAACCGGAAATTACAAAAGAGTTTGGCGGACTTTGTTGGGTCATATTCGGCCAAATGAGATTTGGAATCTCCCGTGATCGACAACGGATAATATCAAATTAGCTTGGCGGACTTTGTTGGGTGATCTTCGGCCAATTCAGATTTGGAATCTCCCGTGAACGTTAACGGAAAATTTCAAAATAGTTTGGCGGACTTTGTTGGATCATATTCGGCCAAATGAGATTATGAATCTCCCGTTATCGACAACGGGAAATATCAAATTAGCTTGGCGGACTTTGTTGGGTCATCTTCGGCCAATTCAGATTTGGACTCTCCCGTGAACGTCAACGGAAAATTTCAAAATAGTTTGGCGGACTTTGTTGGGTCATATTCGGCCAAATGAGATTTGGAATCTCCCGTGAACGTCGACGATAAATTCATTATAGCTTGGCGGACTTTATTGGGTCATCTTCTGCCAATTCAGATTTGGAATCTCCCGTGAACGTCAACGGAAAATGTCAAAATAGTTTGGCGGTCTTTATTGGGTCATATTCGGCCAAATGAGATTTGAAATCTCCCGTGACGACAACGGGAAGTTTCAAAATAGCTTGGCTGACTTTGTTGGGTCATCTTCGGCCAATTCAGATTTGGAATCCCCCGTGATCGTCAACCGGAAATTACAAAATAGTTTGGCGGTCTTTGTTGGGTCATATTCGGCCAAATGAGATTTGGAATCCCCCGTTATTGACAACGGGAAATATCAAATTAGCTAGGTGGACTTTGTTGGGTGATCTTCGGCCAATTCAGATTTGTAATCTCCCGTGAATGTCAACGGAAAATTTCAAAATAGTTTGGCGGACGTTGTTGGGTCATATTCGTGCAAATGAGATGTGAAATCTCCCGTGAACGTCAACGGGAAGATTCAAAATAGCTTGGCGGACTTTATTGGGTCATCTTTGGCCAATTCAGATTTGGAATCTCCCGTGAACGTCAACGGAAAATTTCAAAATAGTTTGGCGGACTTTGTTGGGTCTTTTCGGCCAATTCAGATTTGGAATCTCCCGTGAACTACAACGTGAAAATTCAAAATAGCTTGGCGGACTTTGTTGGGTCATCTTCGGCCAATTCAGATTTGGAATCCCCCGTGATCGTCAACCGGAAATTACATAATAGTTTGGCGGGTTTTGTTGGGTCATATTTGGCCAATTCAGATTTGGAATCTCCCGTGAACGTCAACGGGAAATTTGCAAATCTTTTTTTTCTATTTATTATTTGTTTGTGAACTTTACATGAACAAAAACTCTGTTTAATTAACTAGTATAGTTTTACTAGCTGAACGACTTGTCTGGTTTGTAGACTTCAGTTAACACTTAATATATACGGTACCGACCCTATCATTCAACCAAGACCATATTTACCTAAACTTTGTCTTGTTTCATCACTATGGAGGATTTCCTAAACTTCAAATCAACAGTTTCTAATATCTTACAGCACGGTTAGATTATATAATACCTTACAAAGTTATGTTAGGTTAGGTTACGTTGTATAATAGTGCATCTTTCACACACGTTAGGTTAGGTTAGGGTAAGTTATATAATACCGTTATAGGTTATAATTCAAAGACAAAGTACGTTTATATTTGTATAACAAATTCGGGGTAAATGGATTAGTTTGAAATTAAAAATTCATACATGCCTCACGATTTGTGCCTTTGGTACCAGATCTTAAATTCTACAAGAGTTTCACAAAATTCTAAAAGAAGTTTAACCATGTAAATCATTTCACAGGTTTACCCAATAGAATGCTTATGAGAACCGATTTCTCTTTTAACACACCCACGATTCAATTATAAAACAGGTGCTATCGGGAGTTGTGAATAATCCTATTATATTACACCATTAAACCTTCTTCGCATTGAAGTAATGATTTATTTTATTGAAAAACTCAAACTGGCTGTGGTTTAAATTCATTTCATACAAGTGTAATCTATTCTTAAAATCACTTATTTATTTATAAAACGCAAATAGTATTTTTGTTATGAAAAGACACCAGCCATGGTAGGTGTTTTCTTTAAAATTTAAAAAAAGTTTTTTAATCAATTCAAAATTATAAACAAATAACTCGCTTCGCCCCAAATCCTCAGTGCATTTGACAAAGTACAGAGGAAGGGGAGAGGAAGGAGAAGAGAGTGTTTGACATTGGTCAAAGTTGTAAATCGAAACTTAATAATTTTCACAAATTATTCTTTTAGACGTACTTATAGAATAGATTCATCAAATTTGATAGACATACTGGCGCAAACAAACCTCATAAGCGTGCCAAATTTGATGATTTTAACTGTCCTGCAAGTGCGTCAAAAGATTAAACAATTTGTGGGAATGTACAACATTCAACTAAAATCTAAAATCCAGTTCTATCTAAGGGTAAACCAATGGAGATATGAAAAAGCCACAGAAACAAACTTGAAAATTTAACCATTTCCGTAGCTGCTGGTGAAATCCGTTTTTCGAGAAGTCTTACTGTTTAGCTACAATAAATCTCGAACAAGTTCCAGTTGGAATATCATTTAATAAGTTCAAGTGTGGATATTTATTTTGTTTCGAAGTTTCCAGATTGTGTAAACAATTGATAAATCTCGTCTGCGGTGTCGGGGGGGGGGGGGGGGAATTCACCACATAGAAACCAGGTGGACTTAATCAAAGGTAGATTTGAAGGGGAAATTTGGTTCTCCGTAGAAATTATCGTCGTTAAATCACTCGCCAAACACTTCTCTATTTAACCAATTGTTAATGAGTTAATTATAATTAATTTAGAGATGTTACGACTAATTAATCAATCTACGTAACACAAACCTTAAGGTCAAGGCTATAGGCCAAGACTATCTCAAGGTTCAAGGTCAAGACTATCTCAAGGTTCAAGGTCAAAACTATCTCAAGGTTCAAGGCCAATACTATCTTAAGGCTCAAGGTCAGGACTAACTCAAGGTTCAAGGTCAATACTATCTCAAGGTTCATGGTCAAGACTGTCTCAAGGTTCAAGGTCAAGACTATCTCAAGGTTCAAGGTCAAGACTATCTCAAGATGCAAGGTCAAGACTATCTCAACGTTCAAGGTCAAGGTTCAACGAATCTCCCGACTTTCACGATAATTTCAGGAATGCCATTTCCCATTTTCCCTTAAGATAGATCATACTATAAAGGATTAAATAATACAGGACTCCGTACAAGCTCCAATCGGACATTCTACACCGGCTTTGAGCTTGTGCTCAAAGGTTTTGTTTGTGTCTTGACAAAAAAAAACTTTAATCTGAGACCCTTTAGAAGTTCCCGACGAATTTATCAAAGAAATTCGTAAAGCTGATAAAAAAGCACCTTTTAGACTGTGGACATGTATGTGTAACAAACTGACCAACAAAGTAGGCTATACCACTATGACTTAGAGTAGCTGTTGTCTGTCTCCGTCATCGCACTTGTCTAGCTGAAGAGGAGAAATGAAGCCGAAACAGAGCAAACTGCAAATGTCAGAGCTGGTATTCAAAGATTATGTTTGTGTCAGCAAAGAAACTTTCATCTAAGAAATCCTTTTGAGATTCTTGACAAATTTGTCAAAGGAATTTTCTCTTTGAAAGAAGTGATATTCGTTACATTGAAACTGGTAGACCAATTTCGATAAAACTTTATATGTGAGCATACCGATCGTTCTTTTACCATCTGGTGCATGCCAAATAGAACAATTTAAGTTACTCTTCAACAACTATAAAAGATAGCCTACCACAACTTTAAATATTAAAGACAAGGTTCTTACAAATATGCGTTCGTTAGAAAATATGTTCATAAACAGCAAACATTTACAACCGAGAGGAGTATAAATACTTTTATGAGGAAATAACATTTTATAATAAGTATTCTTTTTTACGAAATACTAATAGGAAAATTAAATTTTTTAACTTTCTGTTCAATTAAAATCGTAGGACTTTTAATTTAAAGCGAGCCCTCCTCCCACTTTATTACAATTTTAAAAGTAAAAAATTACGCAAAATAACCTTTCATAAGCTGGATTAGAACCTGTATCATTACTATAGCACATGAACAGAGAGTGACGACTTTAACCACTTGTCTACCAGGACACAATGGGATAACATCTTAAACACTTATCAGCCAAACCAATTTATAAATTGAGTTATTGCGGCTTCGTTAATAAAAACCTAAAAACCGTTATTGGAGATAAAAATTCTTCAACTTTAAATAAGACTGAAATTTTGACGCTTATTTCACAAATGAGAATCATTACGCGATCGAGGATTAAACTCTTCAAAGAGAGGGGAATAGGTTGTTTACCCTGATAAACAGGATAAATTTCTCTTGGCTCTATCCTTTACAATCGGTTTATCGCTGTTCTTAGAATAGTATAACTTAAGACCCTTATCCCCAACAAACCAAACATCACTCTATGTAACAAGTTCCTAATTAAATAATTATAATAAATTAATTTCTTACAAATGTAACGCGTTATAATTGTTGGTGTCAAATTAATTAATTGAATACCACCATTAGACTAATGCACACCGAGTTTAGTACAGGAAACGTGGCCAATGATTCCCTTATCCCCAACAAACCAAATACCACTCTATGTAATAAGTTCTTAATGAGATAATTATAATAAATTTATCTGAAGGTCTTGAGTTCTGATTATAAGAATAACTAACTCGGGTGGCTTAAAAGGGGTGACCTAATACGTTACATCTCCAAAAATAGAAATATAACGCCGTCCTAATTATTTTACTTCATCAAATTTACGGCTTAAATTAAACTATTTAAATTAAACGATTTATATTAAACGATTTAAATTAAACTATTTAAATTAAACGATGGCTGACATTGAAATTAATTTTTTCAAGTGCAGAATATTTTTACAATCATATATTAGAAATGCATTGAGGATGAAAAAACACGTCATATATTCCAGCCGTACAGAACATTTCCCTCAAGTGTTATGTACCACTTAACTCCATAAACTGTTTTTCAGCAATTAAAGTAAACCAAAAGGACTCGGTGAATGTAATTAATTTAGAAAAATGCTTGATAATTATTTATAGAAAGTGATTAAAATTAATACTACCCAGTATGAAATCACAAGTGGGTTTTTAGACTTTTTGCGGAGCTGTTAAATTTTTAGTTTTGTAAGGTGTAAACAAAATCTGAGTTCAGTTTGTTTTGTATATCTTCGTTTTTGTTCACCGAGATCAAATATATCTGTCGTATAATAGAAACGTGTGAACCGATTTAGAGCAAACTATGTGGGAATAGTTTAACAGTACTTCGAGGTGTTTTTTCCCCTTCAAATCAGCACAAACTATTTTGATTGTTTTACTAAAATCTATGTAAAGATTGCAAGTACATTTTTATATATTTAAGTATGATTGCATAAAAAAAACAATTCGTGGATTGAGCTGTAAAATGAACATGGGGCACCGTTTTAGGAGAAGTACACAAGCATAATGTTTTAATTCTAATCATACAAAAAATATATATATTCAAGGACAGTAGTTATTTTCTTGTGCGCGTTGTTCAACTTAATAGTTTTAGTACGCGCATTGTACTTTCTAAGACTGTATCCATATTTTTTTTTATAAATAACAAAAGAACGACAGGTTTTAATAAAATGAGAAAATATTTTTGATTGGATGGTACTTATTTTTGAATGAATGATACTTATTTTTGATTGGATGGTACTTATTTTTTAATGGATGGTTCTTATTTTTGATTGGATGGTTCTTATTTTTGATTGGATGGTACTTATTTTTGATTGGATGGTACTTATTGTTGATTGGATGGTACTTATTGTTGATTGCATGGTACTTATTTTTGATTGGATGGTACTTATTTTTGATTGGATGGTACTTATTTTTTAATGGATGGTTCTTATTTTTGATTGGATGGTTCTTATTTTTGATTGGATGGTACTTATTTTTGATTGGATGGTACTTATTGTTGATTGGGTGGTACTTATTGTTGATTGCATGGTACTTATTTTTGATTGGATGGTACTTATTTTTGATTGGATGGTACATATTTTTGAATGGATTGTACTTCTTTTTGATTGGATGGTACTTCTTTTTTAATGGATGGTACTTATTGTTGATGGGATGGTACTTATTTTTGATTGGATGGTACTTCTTTTTGATTGGATGGTACTTATTTTTAATTGGATGGTACTAATTTTTGTATTTTAATATGAGGAAAAGTTATGTCTATATTTTTACATCGTTCATTAATTATTTTGTTTCGAAATTTATATATTTTAATTAACTTTTATTTATTTAATTACTTTCATTTAATTTGTAATAAACTTAAAATACCCAGAGTGTTTCTGTAATGCGATGAGATAATTCAGGGGTTGGTTATATAGGTGGAAATAAAGAAAAAGTACATATAAAAATATGTCTGGAAACACTTCTTTTACCAGCTATCAGCCATTTTTTTTTACTAAATAATTTATATCTCTATAACAGCTTAACCGAATGAGTTGAAATTTTGCAAGTTCATCAATGTAAATACCAAATTTTTAAAAACTCAACTTGTTCCAATACCCTATTTTAAAATGGTAGCCATTTAAAGATTTGAAATGAGTTGATTTCGTTTTAAATATTTAAATGACCGCCATTTTGAAACAGTATATTGGAAAAAGTTGATTATTTTTTCTAAACTGTGTACTTATATTTGTGACTATCATCTAAAATTTCATCTCAATCGGTTAAGCTTTTCTAGAGATATAAATTACTTAGTAAAAAACAAAATGGTGCATAGCTGGTAAAAGAAACGTTTTTGAACATATGTTTATAAAAACTTTTTTCTTTATTTCGACCCATTATAACCACCCTTGAATTATCTCCGCGCATTATAGAAACACCTTGTATTTAATGTACAATGTTATATATGACATATTGTCATATTTTATAGTTCATAATATCAGTTTTAGTGACGTATATATGAAACTGTTTCCTTTTGTTATTACAGTGTTTGCAATAATCCAGAATTTATAGACCTATAAAGATAAGATTAAGACTGCTATTCTTCTATATATAAGGTTGTTTTCAAATGACATGACCTAGAGCGGAGCTAAAGATATTGAAACCTTTATCGTTATTATTTAAAACTCACATCCTTTTTTTAATAAATATATTTCCTTGTTAGAGTTTATAAAAAAAAAAAGGTTTTGTTTAATAAAATAAGATAATTACATCAATAGATTTTTGTCTCTAAACAGAAGTAATATTTGTAATACAGAAGTATATAAGATTTGATAATCTTTCAGAGATCTAGTAGTTTAACCTAACCTCAAATTTATTTTAACCTATTTCTAATTAATCAGCCGTTATTAAATTTGTAAAATTGGTTTTAATAATACCAATATTGAACTTGTTTGAATTTTCAAGAAACATACAGATAATTTGTAAATCCATATAGACTTAGTATATTTGAAACAGTCTTTGAAGAATGTAGGCCTACTAAACGGCTTTCCGGTCTGGTATTGTAAGTTAGGTTAGGTTAGGTTATGTTGAGCAAGGTTAGGTTATTTGAACTAGGTTAGGTTGAATTGTGTTGAGTAGGTTAGGTTAGGTATAGTTAGGTTAGGTTAGGTTAATTTGGGTTAGGTTAGGTTAATTTGGGTTAGGTTAGGTTACGTTACGTTCAATGTTGAATAACCAAGGTACTTAGGCCTATAGTGTTTATTAGCTTATGATTTTGGCTGTAACACAATTATTTCCTTTTTTTGTATTTTTGTAAAAATATAAAAATGGTTTTATTTACAAAAATCTAGACATTTGTTTTTTTTTTTCATTACTATTTCCAACAAATACTATTTTTTCTTTTTCATACTTTTCATAAAAATAAATTTTGTTGTTTCACATCTGCCAGGCGTTCCGCGACGATTCACTTTTTTAAATTTCAAATTCAGCAACAGCCATTTTAATCTCTTACGATTGAATGTTTTCCTGGCCTCTTGATATCTCCAACGGACCCGGTGGTTTCAAACTTACCAACAAGCTTTTCATACGCGACTACACTGCACGGTCCTTCCTTCAAACCTTTGCGAATACGAAACTTTCTTAACCCGGCTGATAAACTCCTTTCACATTTATAATAACACTGAATCAATGCGATTTGTAAAGTTATTTAAAAAAATATCAATTGTAAACTACTACAAGTTCAACACCTCCTAGATTCCAGTGTTTGAAATTAATCAACAATGAGAAAACTCGTTGCTATGGCAACAATGCAATGCAATGAAAATAACAGCTGATGTTTTACTACATCACAATAATTATATCTGCATACAATAGAGAGGTTTTTCTCAAGGATTGGACAACAAATAACGAAACCACAATCATTTAAAGTTTTTTTTGAAAAACCCGTACTTTTCATGAAAAACTTTGTAAATGAAACAACCTAAAATTACAACTATAAAGTAATGGTAACAATATTTTCCAAATATAAACTCAACTATTAGCTTTAAGGAAGCCTTGGATTAGAAAGAACTCCAAACAGAAAACTCTACGACAAGTAAATACTTTTAGTAGGGTTAATTAACGCCCGTGGCCAAGACAGAGCAATCAAGATCAAGATTACAGTGTCAGGTGACTTCTATCACAAGATAAACACATTATTAAACTGTTTGAAGTACAGAAAGTCACCGCTAGGGGATAGACGCTTGTCAATAGATACTGTCTCTTGGAGTGATGCAATGTTTGTTTAACTTTGGAAATAACTCCCAAATTGTAAAGTTAAAATTGCAATATTATACATTGTTCTCACAAGCTGACGGGATAGAATGTAATTTTCTGTTTCTATTTTCGATCTCACTTTGATGCTTCACACAGATCTGCACAAAACTAGCTGTGATAGTCTGCTATACAGGGTGTTTGACGAAGAAACGGGAAGAATTCCAGGACGAGTTTTACTGGTGAAAATAATGAAAAATGTTCATAGGGACATAGGTTCGAAAACGCTTTGTTTTCAGTCTGTCGGACATTTTGTGTCAAACAAAATTAATAACTTTTGAAATTAGTAATATTATGAGATTAAATTTGGTAGAAGCAATGTTTATACTATTGTTTATCAGTAGCCTATACCAAGATCATAAACTTTATTAAGTAAATATTTAAAATGGCGACGATTGAAATTACTAGAAGTCAAATATCTCGAAAACTGTACATATTACAATATTTTAAGACGAGCAAAATGGGCTTTTAAATTTTTCTGCACCTTGAATAATAATTAAGTTATAGTCCAAACAATCAAAAACGAAAATGGGCTAATAGTTATTTCTTATTGATACAGTATCATTTACTCGTGCTAAAAAGCAATATTTTTTTTTATCAAAACATACTCAAAAAGTAGACAACAACTTGTTTAAAATTCAAGGATTAAATAAAGCAATAAAAGCTAAAGTTTCAAAATTATTTTAATAATATAAATGAGCTACAATTGTAACAGCCCGATGATGTCACAAAGCGAAACAATTGTAGCTTATTTATATTATTAAAGTAATTTTGAAATTTTAGCTTTATTGCTTTATTTAATCCTTCAATATGAAGTTTCAACAAGAAATATCTTCATTTTTTTAATATTAAAAAAAAAAAAAGTTTAAAATTAATTGTCTGTATTACAAAATTTGACAACTGCACAAGCACCAAAAAAAATATAATAATATTAATGTAAAACTTAATGAGTTTCTTTATTTCGTAATGAAAACAAATTCCTCAAAACTACAATAAAACACTAACAACACATAGGCTGTATAGTTACCACCCACCTAACAGTAGGGTAATTACCCTGTATTCGAAAAGTTAGATTCTATGAAATTTTCTAATTTTTTTATTACTATTTTACTAATATATATATATATATATATATATATATATATATATATATAACTAAATAATGTATATTTATATTATTAATATATATATATAATATATACATATTTAATATATATATATATATATATATATATATATATATATATATATATACCTTGTTTCCGTCTTGCAATTTTTTTTCTGCGCGTTTCAGGAACAAATTTCCCATCTTCAGGTTTTATGTAAAATTTTTACTCACATGTGTAAATAATTTACTCACATTTACTCACATTACTCAAATTTTATATAAAACCTGAAGATGGGAACTTGTTCCTGAAACGCGCGTAGTATTACACTACAGAAAAAAAATTGCAAGATGGAAACAAGGTATATATATATATATATTAATATTATAAATATACATTATTTAGTTGTTAAACTATTGCAATTGGAGACATAAAAATGTATATATATACACCCATACTTGAACATCTTCTAATTCTCCTACGAAACCCATGAGGACGTGTTGAAATGAACCTCTTAAAACTTCAAACACCTCATACTGGTGTACTGACATTTTCAATTCGAAATAGCCACTCATTTTTGCGAATTTGACCTGCAAATTAAATACTCAAAACACACTTGTTTCCCGAAATCAGTGCACACTATGAGTCCGCATGCTATCAGTTTGTACTCTGTTGGAGGTAGTTGGGGCAGCACTCCATTATCGAAACGGCAGAACGCCTGCTACTCAAAGGTATGCAACTTATGGTGCATGGATGCGGAGCATCACAACGTGGCATCTCACAGCGCCGTGCTTAGCAGACCTACAGCGCGCTAAATGAGTGACGTCATGAACATTTCCTATTTCGGTATCCCATTATGATTCTCTCTGCTGTCACATGATCAACGGATACGATAACTTCACCTTCAAACATCCTCAAACCGACACATCCGTAAAAAAAACTCCACTTCGATTTTCTAATCGATCACTTAATGATCTCTGTACTGTGTACAAAGCCTATTAGAACCCAAACATTATGTGTCGATCTCCCTGAAAATTTCGAGTCGAAGATAAACAGGTTAGGATAGGTTAGTTTAGGTTAGGTTAGGTTAGGTTAGGTAAGGTTAGGTTAGGTTAGTTTAATTTTAATGTAATAGCAGATATTTCTTGTTGAAACTCCATATTCAAGGATAAAATAAAGTAATATTAGCTTAAAGTGTCAAAATATTTTAATAATATAAATGAGCTACAATTGTTTCGTTTTGTGGCATCATCGGGCAACTGACATCAATAATTAGCAGGTATAGACAACTATTTATACATACACAAGTAACAGGAAACTGAAATACAATATAGAAATCTGGAAAGGTAGGGGGAATGACTTAGCAGGTAGATAAAGTATTGAATTGTATTAAATTCCTTATCCCTTCTCAAACCCATTCTTAACATAGTTCATTAACCTTCATCTACCTGCTAGGTCATTCCCCCTACCTTTCCAGATTTCTCTATTGTATTTCAGTTTCCTGTTACTTGTGTATGTATAAATAGTTGTCAATACCTGTTAATAAAATTATCAGTTGCCCGATGATGCCGCAAGGCGAAAATATTGTAGCTCTTTTATATTATTAAAATATTTTGAAACTTTAAGCTTTATTGATTTATTTTATCCTAGGTTAGGTTAGGTTAAGTTAGGTTAGGTTAGGTTAGGTAAGGTAAGGTTAGGTTAGGTTAGAAATATAAAAGATTCTAAATAATGTTCTCACTACAAAAATAGTTAAAAACTAACAAAATTACGTTATAATCTAAAATCAATATAACTCGTAAAAGAAACACATTTCCTGATTCCTTAATAATTTAAAAAATAAAAGAATGGATTTTTTTTTAAATTCTTAACATTATCTTTCTCGCTTAAAAGAAAACATTTACTGAACAATAACATAGTTTCAGAGATAATCTGAACATTATGTTTTGCCTGAATGTAGTAGGAAAATATTTAGCCCTGACTTTTAACTCATTCACTGATTAGAAACAGCAGTTGAAAAAATGTTGCCTTCCAAGTCGTTTTTCTTTTAAAAGTTTACTTTTAAATGACCTGTCACATCAATCAGTTCCTCTCGCCATTAAAAACTTTGAAATCGCAATCAATGAGACAAGTTTAAAGATGGTGGGAGATTAAAACAGACACTTAAAACGTAGTGTTTTCTATCCAAACAATATCGCTGATTTGATTTCCCTGATGTAATTTTGAATTTTCCTAACTATATTAAAAGTCTAAATTGTTAAAAACTTCTTGAATATGTTTTTGGTTTAGTCGTTAAAAATCGTATTATTGATTATATATTGACTAATTGTTAATTAGTTTTTATTAAAAGCTTAATTATTAATTGATGATTAATTATTAAATAAGTTTTCATCTATTTTAGAGTAATTATTGATTAATTGTTGATTAATTATTAATTAAATTTTCATTATTTTTATCAAATGTGGATTTCATATTGATAAAATGTTGATAAATTGTTGATTAGTTGTTCATCAATTTTTTTAATTATAGATTAGGTGTTGATTTATTTATTTGTTTTTTTTATTTATTATTGATAAATTTTTGAGTAAATGTTGATTAATTATTGATTAGGCGTTTAATAATTTATTGAAAACATATTTATTTATTGTTGATTAATAAATTTTATGATCTTATGAATTTTTGAGTAAATATTGATTCACTGTTGAATAATTTATTTTTGTCTTAATAATTCATTCACAATAATTGTTTAGATATATTATTGATTAATTGTTGATTAATTATTAATTAAATTTTCATTATTTTTTATCAAATGTGGATTATCTATTGATAAAATGTTGATAAATTGTTGATTATATGTTCATTAAGTTTTTTAGTTATTGATTAGGAGTTGATTAATTTATTTATAACTTATTCAATATTGATAAATTTTGAATAAATGTTGATTAATTATTGATTAGGCGTTTAATAATTTATTGAAAAATTATTTATTTATTATTGATTAATTATTATTAGGATTTTATCAATTTTTGAGTAAATGTTGAATTATTGTTGAATAATTTATTTCTGTCATAATAATTCATTAACATTAATTATTTAGTTATTATTGATTAATTGTTGATTAAATATTAATTCAATATTGATAGATTTTTGAACAAATGTTGATTAGACATTGGTTAATCTACTGATAATTTAAACATTTATTATTAATTAATTGTTGATAAATTATTAATTAAAGTTTGATTTTTTTTTTTAATAAATGTGGATTATATGTAGAATAAGTGTTGATAAATTAATAATTAGCTATTTATTAAGTATTAATTAATTAATTTTTCTGTAAATGTTGATTAATTATTGAATAGACGTTGATTATTCTATTGATAATTTATTTATTATTTAAAATTATTAAATTTAGTTTTGATAAATTTTTGATTAAATTTTGATTAATTGTTGATAATTTATTAATTAATTAAGAGCTTTTTTATTTATTATAAATTAATTGTTGATTATTATTGATTAATCTATTGATAACTTATTTATTATTGATTAATTAATTTGATTGATTTTTTCATAAATGTGGATTGTATATTGATTAAGTGTCGACAAACTATTCATTACTTATTTATTAAGTATTTTTTAATTATTGAATAGATATTGATTAGTTATTGGTTAAGTATTGATTTGTTTCAGACAAAGACTTCTGGTACGATGAAGCCAGAGAAGGTCTTCACACTCGTCTTGCAGATGTAACTGGGAAGCGGCCCAGAGCACGGAATGTTATCCTGCTAGTGGGGGATGGACTGGGGGTGTCGACACTCACTGCGGCAAGGCTATACAAAGGTCAGCGTCAAGGACAACTGGGTGAGGATGCAGTACTGGCGTGGGATAAGTTCCCTGCAGTGGCTTTAGCAAAGGTAAGACGTCTATAGTAGTGATGTGCGAGTTCGAATTAAAATAATCGGTTAATCCGAGTATCAAAAAATCCTCGGAACGTTCCGATTATTAAAATCCTCGGATTCGGAATAAAATATTCGTAACTAGGAACAAGGAGATATAATATTCGTTAGTAATTCGCTGATTGGTAAAGCGCTGAGTTCGAATCTGATGCGTAAAAATCATTCTGCGCAGATACTCGATTTCGAAATAATAATCCGAATATTGAAATCATTTGAAACCGATTAATTCGATTATCCATATCACCCGAGTATCAACATCGCATAGCACAGTAAGCTTGAGATAATCTACTAAAGGTTTCTGTCACGTGTTTGTGAATAAGACAGTGCTACCCTACCTTGTGTTCACCTTCTAACGTACGCAACGCTCTAGACTGTGTATCACTACTCCACTATAGGCCTACCAGATAGAAAGAAACCTGCGCAGAACCGTCATCTCGAGAGTGGCTCGCGCACGCATGTAGGGGCGATGGCGGGGAGGGGATTGGAGCGGTGGTGGGGATAAATTGTTAGGAATTTAAAACCTATAATTTAATGTTTTTTCACGTCTTCTTTTACTTTGTAAAATATTTAAATTTACTAATTGTAGTTGTCAACTTAAACGATACACATTCACAGTTGTTTAGCGCTGTAGTAGGTTTGAAAAAAAATTAAGCCCTACGCATTGAAGCAGCGGCCGGGTATGTCTAGCGTAACTCGGGCTCTCCCTCTACCACCACAGTTCTACCTGGCGAGACAAAACCGGTGCGAGGTTCTTTTTTAAGCGGTACCCTCATAAGTGGTTGGTTCAATTAATCCACTGCCTGTTCTTTTTTTATGCTGTTATTTTCTAAGTCCGCTCACCACCATAATCAAGTTCAAACAATACATTATCAATTTCAAATATTGTTTTTCATTCGTGGTTAATTTAAATAGTAAACCTTTTGTAAATCTTTCGTGGTTTCAATCGTGACTTTTTTGAACTTATGATTTTGGAACGCGCATGCTTTTCACTTCTTCATCGGTATTTTCTACCTCAAACAGTTGGAAAAATTTTAGCAGTTTCCAATAAACTGTGTAATCAATTCTGTATAGATTAGTTTGATTGTAAAATTTGTATTTTTTTAAACAAAAATTTAAAAAAAACTTTTTGGAGTATACAATTTACAATTGCATACACTTCAGTACAATATACAATACAGTATACAATTTTGGACTTTACAATTTATATATTCGCAAAAACTAGAGTTAATGTGATTAATTTTTTTAAGGGAAGGGGATGTTCTGTATTAAGAAGTACCTATACAGATCCATAACACAATATGACTTATCCTGTGAAAGATGATACAAACGATTGAATCGTTTTAACGACCTGTTCCAAATGATCTAGATCATTAGACTGACCCGTTTTACCTCTCACTACAAGCTGTATAACAGTGGCAAAGGGATTGTAGGCTAAGCTGTTACACGGGTCAGTGTACCCACAACAGCGCTCCTATTATAAAGTGGTATAACGTAGAACTACTCTTCCTTCTTGCACAATTTCAAGTTTTCTCAACTACATTTGTCTGCAATATGTATTAATACAGTATATTTTGCAAAATGAGGGTGAGATATTAAATATTAGTAGATGGTTAAAGTTTACAGAAATAAATAACATTCAGCTTCATAGAGCGCTCAATTTATCCAACTATTGCGAAAGATAGTCTGAATATTTTCATAGGAATGCTGAAGCTAACCGTGTACAAATCACTAGGCGAGACAAATATTTGTAAAATGTACGGTTTGTAGATAGTCTACCACTTATTTGAACTTTATATATGAAGCTGTTTTATTGGACAAAAATATTTTGTAGTTATTCCATATTGGTATCTCTCTTTGGAAATTCTTAATGGGATACAAACGCCAATTGAGTGGCTTTAGATTCTATTAATTCACAGAATTAATGAAATAATTACTTAAATGGAGAAATTACAATACTTAAATTTAAAAAAATCAAGCATGTGCTAAAACCACACTACTTAGAGTCCGTAAGCATTAAGTCTTAAGCGGTAGTTTAATTCTAAAAACAGACGCGGGTGAAATTATAAGGGTTCATAGTTTTACCTACAGACCATAATAAAAAGAAATCAATGTATTGCAATCCATATTTTATGACTATTCAATTGTTTGTCTCACGTCTCACAAAAACTGCTTTTAAAACTTACACGCTACGTATTTTGTGGTTAAATTAAGTTGTATTCGTCGTACAAAAAACTATAATATATGATTTCGCACTGCAATTTAATTTCAAATACAAATATGTTTCCTTCAGATTTGTAGGTCACGTCGTGTTCAAGTTATAAGGGAGGGGGGTGATACCCAACACTTTAAATTTAACCTACCGCTAACATATTAATTTTTTCGTCAACTAACCATACATATTCGTAATCAGAATAACTTCTAGTTTTATTTGAAACACCACACATAATATTTCCAAAAGAAAAGGTAGAGTTTCCCCCTAACTACCCCAAGGTTATAGGTTAAGGTTGTTAAGCTTAACTGTTAAGGTTATTGATTGGTGTAGCTCGTGTAACACTGAAGAGGACGACCTTGTCGTTGAAACGCGTCTGATACTTAGGCTATTTTTTGTGAGAATTGTGTTCTGTGTGTTTGTTATACTGTACCCCAAGGTTATTTATCTATATGTGGGATAATATATAGAATAAAGATGCATGTTTGAAATATATTGGATTTGTCTTCTTGTCTGTGTAAACAGGTTACTTACAGACACGGGGGTGAAATTAAAAGGGTCATTAGTTTTACTTACGGACCCTAAAAAATACAATTTAAGAATATTTAGTACAAAACCGAAAAAACCTTGATTGCGCTCATAAAAACCTGGATTGTAATCGGATATAATTTAAGCTCAATTTGAGTTTATGCTACAAGCGAAGGAAGAAGCTCTATTTAACATATACATATTTTTTTCAAAGTTGTCACCTATAATTCATTTTCTTTTTCCAAATGACAACTACATAACTTATATTTTCGGTGATAAATAATTCTGGTACGTTTTACTTGTTTTTTGGTAATAGGTAAGCGAGAAAGTATATACATGTTTTCACACAGAAATGTCTCCATGAGTAGGATCAATGCACATTTCATAACCCTAAAAGTCAACGTGTCCATGTAACGAATCACAGCATCTTTAATTCCTACATTACAATTCCCTAACACAGTATTTGATGTAGTCCTGAAATATATTTGATGTATTCAACTTGAGTATTGCAAGGTTGTTACACCTGTTTACCCCTTCCACTTTACAGTTAGATACTGTGAATTTCATCCCTTTGATGTGTATAACCACGTAACATAGAATTTAAGTTTAACAGTCTTGCCCAACTGTTTTTTTTATTCTTGAATTAAATTAGACAAACAAGGTTTTAAACCACTTTGTCTGCAAAACTGAATGCATAAACGTTTCTGTTAAACTGTTGTACAGTTCTACCAACATTCTTCACTTCAATTACTAACTTTCATATTACCTTACACTCCTCAACAAAATCTCTACATGTTTTAAATCTGGACATTTTTTTTTCTAGTTGTTTAAATTTGATAAAATAAAACGTCAACGAAAATAGTACGTTTCGACGACAAAGTCGCCATCTTCAGCAATAACTTACATAGTATTTTTCCAAACCCCATATTTTATTCAGAACTTTATCCCTTACTGATATAAAGTTGGTTTAGACCAGGTACATTTAATTCTGTATAAAGTTTGTATGATTATTATTGACACGACACAAATACTCCAAAGTATTGGCTTTAAATTGACTGGTTTTATAGTTATTTGATAATAATCGATTGTTTATATTGTCGCTATGCTTTAATCGACCACTTGCCATCATTTGTGCATATGAAAACACAACGTTTCGAGAATATAAATCAACTTTCGTTATCAAGTTGTATGTAGTGAACACCCTTCAGTTAATGAAAACTGAATTAAAAATCGGAGTTAAAAATTCTTCTACTTTAAATAAAGATGAAATTTTTCAACCTATTCCACAAATGGGAATCATGACGCAATCGAGGACTACTCTCATAAAATTGGGGGCAAAAGTTTGTTTACCCCTTTAAACAGTTAGGACAACTTTCTCTTGGCACCATACCTTTTCAATCAGTTGCTTACAGTACATTATGCAATGTAGACTTGTGTGCCCAAGGAAATTATAAACTCTTTTCTGATTGTAAAGTCATTTGATAATGACTGATTGTTCGTATTAATACGGCGTTCGTCATCATTTGTGTGTTTAAAAACTACACGACGTTTCGGGAGAATAAATCAACTCTCGTTATCAGGTGTGAAACTATAACATAAAAGAGGGGAGGGAAAGAAACCTCGTGTTAGTTTTCACGAACTTTTGGGACACCCTGTACATAAAAATTGCTAAAATGAAGACTCAAGGGGTTTAATCAAAACATATTTTAATAAAAACTGCCAGTTTGCAACTTGTAGATTAAAAAGTGAAAATCAAACGTCGTAAAATTTCAAACAACTAACTCAATAATAAAAACTTTATTAGATAATGTCTTTATAATAAATAGCAATCTACCAAACTGTAAAAACGTCAAGTTCATAAGGTAGATTTCCTTTAGATGTCTTCGTGATATTTATAAAAGCTTGAACAATCCAACAATGCATTATCCTCGTTCTCTACGGTGACTTGTCGGCCATATTTATATCTGTCGTAGAAAGTGTCCTGTCTTAAATATTTTGTAAATGGTTTGTCGTTATGATGGATCTTAGTCCAAATGTTTTCTCCTGCTAGAAACAGTTAAAAGTCAAGGCTCCACTTGTATTGTTCAAAGGTGGACTTTTAAAGTTGGTAGGTAAAACCAAGGAGAATTGTGATTTCACAAGTGTGTCTTCAAACACTGCATCTAAGTTCTTTGTATTGTCCCATATATAGGAAAAATTTAGCGTGGGACAAAACATGTTAATTTTTTTTAGTTTTTTTTCCCCTGAAGGGTGCGTTTTAATGAAATATGAATTATAAACGTTAGGAGGATTTTGAGAATAGTACAATAGTGTAATCTTAGTTACTCCAAGTTTAAAATTATCGAAAACTAAATAACCAAAATAAGACAAACCAAATTTGATAAAGACCTAACCTAACCTAACCTAACCTTTCCTAACCTAACCTAACCTAACCTAACCAAATATAATAAAGACCTTACCTAACCTAACCTAACCTAACCTAACCCAACCTAACCTTTCCTAACCTAACCTAACCTTACCTAACCTAACCTAACCTAACCTAACCCAACCTAACCTTTCCTAACCTAACCTAACCAAATTTAATAAAGACCTTACCTAACCTAACCTAACCTAACCTAACCCAACCTAACCTTTCCTAACCTAACCTAACCAAATATAATAAAGACCTTACCTAACCTAATCTAACCTAACCTAACCTAACCCAACCTAACCTTTCCTAACCTAACCTAACCAAATTTAATAAAGACCTTACCTAACCTAACCTAACCTAACCTAACTCAACCTAACCTTTCCTAACTTAACCTAACCAAATTTAATAAAGACCTAACCTTTGAGCGTAGAATACTTCACCTATGACAAACATAGATACGTTATCCTCAAATTTTGTTTTGAGAACCCAAAAACCTCAAAAACTCTACATTTATTTAAACAACCATTACGAACTTTCTGCTCTACAAGAGATAATATTAAATGAAACAAAATATTACACAAACTTTCACTCTCATAAAAACGTACGCGTACAAACACATCAATCAAGCACTCGAGCAGTTATTTCCTCCTAAAATATACCGCTTTAACTTCCTAATTATTCACGAATTTCCATTTACATATATTACACGGTTTTGTAAGTTTTTGATGCGGCTAAATACAGTTTAATAACCTTTTGTTTTGCTTTTACGAGATGTGAAAATTTACATTTTTTTTTTTTTAAATACAGCTTCTATCTTAAGGTTTATAAAAAAAATACCCTAAGGCGTACACTATGGTGAGTATGGACGTGTCATTCCGTAGGACCTGGAGTGTTCAGGGTTTATTTAGTAACAATCGATAGTTCAGTTTGCAATATTGTAATATAACTTTGCTTTTTTTAAATCAAATACACTACCACAATTCAATAAAACAAGATTTAAAATTATTCAAACTAATTAATAAATCACTGATTCAATCATTACTGATTTAATAAATCACTGTTCAGTAAATCACTGATTCGATAAATCACTGATTCAACAAATCACTGATTCAATAAATCACTGATTCAATAATCACTGATTCAACAAATCACTGATTCAATAATCACTGTTTCAACAAATCACTGATTCAACAAATCACTGATTAAATAAATCACTGATTCAATAAATTACTAATCAATAAATCACTAATTAATAAATCACTGATTCAATCATTGCTGATTCAACCTAATTTAACATAGCCTAACATAACATAACTTAACCTAACATAGCATAACTTAACCTAACATAACATAACCTAACATAACATAACATAACCTAACATAACATAACCTAACCTAAACAAATTTAATAAAGACCTAACCTTCCCTAACCTAACCTAAACCAATGACTACATAAATAGTATTTATGTAGTCATTGCCTAAACTAACCTCAACCTCTGTGGATGGTAACTATGTTACTGAAATGCACATAAGGAAATAAATCTTGTTTAATTGAATTGTGGTGTTGGGTTTGACTTTAATCTTTAAGTTCACCAAAGTGTGCTCAAAATGTTGTACCTAACCTTGTTGTCATTATTACTAATGATCTATCTAAACTAATACAATAATATTGCCGTATTTATAATCCAGAGTGAAAGAATTCTTGTTACAATATTGCTTTCACTCTGGATTTTACTTTCATTACTAGCACCGAATAGTGACCATTTCCTGTGCGCCATCTTGTTTTACGCGGTCATTATAGAGGACTACTGTTTCTCCAGGAAGAGAATGCCGGCCTCTTCGAACATATGTCTTAATAACCCTAAAAATTAAATATAAAATTAAAATATCATAAAAATTTATAGCTATAGAATCATCTCCCGACATATCACCGTGCAATTTCCAGTCACCCTGTATATAATTTTTTTTTTCAAAGACATTGTCTATTTTTACTTTTTGATTTACAACTAGCACTATTGATTGTTCATTTTTAGTTGGGTGAGTGAGAAAATATTTTGCACTGTTTATTCGATAGTTTTTATAATTTTTAACCCAAACAGCGTTTAAATATATATTGAGAAAGCACTGGAGCGTCTTGCATAGTTATTATATCCCTAAGTTCATTAGATATACATCTTGAAACTAAACTGAAACAATGTTTCCTACATCAAAGTTCAGCAAATTGAGGTTATGTAACAGATCTAGACAATAACAAACTTTGTTTCCATAGCAACCACTTTCGTATAGAGTAATATCTAACAGTTGATTAAATTGGTATTCTAGTTCTACTTATTACCGCTAGGATAGATGCTTGTATTAGGCTATTTCGATAACCATGGTCCGTGGAGTTAATTTTTAAAATCTGGTTGTGTCTAAGTTTATTTTGTTTATATATAAAATTCCGTTTAAAGAGGTTGCATAATTGTTATGTAACAACGTCAGTGACAGAATCAGATTTGAACCGATATACAACAGTAAAGTTAAGATTCAATCACTGATTCAATAAATCACTAAATGATAATTCACTGATTAATAAATCACTAATTAATATATCACTGATTCAATAAATCACTGATTAAATAAATCACTGATTCAACAAATCACTGATTCAATAAATTACTAATTAATAAATCACTGCTTCAATCATTACCGATACAATAAATCACTGATTAAATAAATCACTGTTCAATAAATCACTGATTCAATAATCACTGATTCAACAAATCACTGATTCAGTAAATCACTGATTCAACAAATCACTGATTAAATAAATCACTGTTTCAATAAATAACTGATTAAAATAATCACTGATTATATAGTTCACTGATTCAATAAATCACTGATTCAATAAATCACTAATCAACAAATCACTGATTCAGTATATCACTGATTGAATAAATCACTGATTATTAAATCACTAATTCAATAAATCACTGATTAAATAAAACGCTGATTCAAAAAATCACTGATTAATAAATCACTGATTAAATAAATCACTGATTAAAAAAGCACCGATTCAATAAATCACTGATTCAACAAATCACTGATTAAATAAAGCACCAATTCAATAAATCACTGATTCAATAATTACTGATTCAATAAATCACTGATTCAATAAATCACTAATTTAACAAATCAGTTATTCAATAAATCACTGATTCAATAAATTACTAATTAATAAATCACTACTTCAATCATTACCTATTCAATAAATCACTGATTAAATAAATCACTGTTCAGTAAATCACTGATTCGATAAATCACAGATTCAACAAGTCACTGATTCAATAAATCACTGATTCAATAATCACTGATTCAACAAATCACTGATTCAACAAATCACTGAGAAATAAATCACTGTTTAAATAAATAACTGATTAAATAAATCACTGATTATATAATTCACTGATTCAATAAATCACTGATTCAATAAATCACTAATCAATAAATCACTAATTCATAAATCACTGATTCAATAAATCACTGATTAAAAAGCACCGATTCAATATATCACCGATTCAATAAATCCCTGATTCAATAAATCACTGATTAAATAAATCACTGATTAAAAAAAAGCACCGATTCAATAAATCACTGATTCAATAATTACTGATTCAATAAATCACTGATTCAATAAATCACTAATTTAACAAATCATTTATTCAATAAATCACTGATTAAATAAATCACTGATTCAATAAATCACTGATTTGATAAATCACTGTATCAATAAAGCACTCATTCAACAAATAACTGATTAAATACAAAATACAAAATATTTTTTAAAAGTTTCGCATTGTGTTCAAAGAAAATTCCTTTCAAATGATATACCATAAAGAATGAGTTGCTGTCTTTACAAACAAAACTAGAATTATAAAGGATCAAAAGAATTTATAATTTTTTTTTTTTAAACTACATTTGTAAAACTGACTAAAAAGTATAAAATAATTTCTTGTAGCTCCATACAGATTCCTAACCCCATAAAAATTGCAATAACAATTTTTGATTGTGAATTTTTAATAGCTATGAAAATACTTGTACAATTTAAATTAAAAAGGGTGGGTAGCATGCAATAGATAATAAAAGATTATCTCCATCTATTAAATTAGAAGCTATTTGACCTCCATTAGGAATTTTGTGAAAGTTTTCTCAATGACAGCTGCTCTCTGCACGCCTTTCTATTAGCTGTTACATGCGCCCCACGTTTTTCTTTTTAAATCTTACTAGAATTTTCATTGCTATTAAAAATTCACAATCACAAATTTCCAGCACAATCTGTATGGGGTTATAAATTTGTATGGGGATAAGAGAAATTAGTTTATACATTTTAGTCCGTTTTAAAAACATTAAAAAAATTATTTAAAGAATAATTTTCTGCTTTAGGTCTCTAATGTGTGTGAAATTTTGAAATAGATTTTAAACATCTTGATGAGATTAACAAATCTCCAAAAACCAAATTTCGATGCCACCGAATGGTTTATTTTCCTTCTTTTTTTTCAGTTATCGCAATCTAGAATCGATCATGCAAAACAATTCGTATGGAACCATAGAAATCTCATCCAGGAACAGGAATTCTATATCCTTCCACTGATTTCGCAAAACTTTCGAATAGTTACCACTCAATGGTCCCAAATTTCCTACCGTTTTTCCACCCTTCTGAACTGGTAATTTAAATAATGTGTGATTTCTTACTATAGCACCGATTGACGGACAGACAAGAAAGCGAGTTAGTATTGCATTGCCATCCAGTTCTGAGCTAAAGTTTCAAGTCTCTAGCTCATCGGGAAGTTAGTTTAAAATCGATTGCAAAATTTGTACCTAACAGACAAACAGACAAGAAAACGAGTTAATAAAAACGTGTTTTAACTGGATGGAAAAACCTAGAATGTAATTACATAATTATATTTATTAATTATCTTTGTTAGAATTCATAAAAAAAATTGGAAAAATATATAAAGTGGTATTTTATGTTTTTGTTTGGATTGGACAGCACTAAACTACAACTAAAATATTAAATAAATAGGCAATGTTTATTTATTATAAAACAAATATAACGAGTAAATATTGAAATATTTCTAAATTTCCCCCAAGCGACATCTGTTTTTATAACTTATTTAATATTTTATATGTTTGCATTTGACTACATATTGTTATTTAAATATTTCAACGTTTTCAATTTGACCCTATATTGTTATCAATAACTGGGTGTCCCACCTAAAATGTTACAATAGCAAACTTTTTAATTATAAATATGATAGAGTACTTTAAACGGGAAACCTTCCTTTCTTTTCAATGAAGTTTAAAAATCCATTTTGTAAAATGTAAAAAATAGCCGACATTTTCCAATATGGCTGCCAACTTTTAAATTTCTTATGGAACATCCTGTATTTTATGAGTTTTCAGGTGTAAAACAATATTTTAAGAATGTTTTATTCTTGGGTATTTTCTTTTATCTTTAGCCGTTTATAAATTACAGCCACTTAAAGTTCAGATAATTAAACGTTTAATAGGTCTACAAATAATTGAATCCCACCTAAAATGTTACAATAGCTAACTTTTGAACCGTTGGGGTACAAATAAGTTTGATTGGGGGAACTACTCTTATTTTTGTACGCTCTAAAATGACATGGAAATCAATATTGAAAAAAGTGCTAAATTTCATTAAAAATAGAGATTAAATTTTTGTAAATTGGTAACCCCCAATTTTTATAATGGAAAGTTATTCTTTATAAAGAATTTATTATTTCTTAAGTATCCAAATAGTTTGTTATTAGGATAACATTTATGTAACCTGTCTTGTAGTCTCACTATTTGTGTGATATGAAATTACATTATTCTTTAAAGCTTTTTTTTTTGTTTTTGTGATTTTTTTTGTTGATAATACTACTTATTTTACTTTGTAATCAACTTAATTTCCGATAAAACAGGACATAAAACTAATAAACAAAATCAGAAAATGTTCTTCAACTCTGTTATTAATATTTAATCCACCTCTCCAGCACTGAACCGCTTTGCCTTGATTACAACTTTTCTTTCTTTAATGGTGAGATTAGGTCTTTTGATTTTCAGTTCACAGAGATGTCTTAAATCATCTGCAAGTGAACTAACTAGAAAAGCCTGGTGTAAATAACAATAATAATAGTGCTTTATTTAGAAATAATTAACAATTTGAATATCTCATTTATTTAAATGAACACTTAATCAGCAATGGTCCACAGACCGTCTGCTGGGTTGGCCCTCTTCACACCCACACGAATAGCTAAGAAAAATAATCGTTAAAAATAAAATACAACGAACATTTAAAAAATGTATAATGATAAAATAAGAAATACCTAATATGCTTGTGTGAATAGCATAAACAAGGAATTGACTGCAACTTAAACTACCATAATAGCTATCTAATAAAACAAAAATACAAAAAAGCACAAGGATTGTCCTCAAATAGGTAAAAGAACTGCTCTTTCTTTATCTGAACTAAACTTAAATAAAATACTTCTGCAATAACCTTGACTAAAAAATGACTCAACACTGCATCTGCACATCCATGTAGTTTTATTTCCACAAAATAAGAAAAATGTCAAACATACCCGTTAATAGACTATAGTTTGTTCTGAAACCTCATAACAATCAGATTTACTAAAAACAAAAATCCTAAATCGAAATTGTCAACCCACCCCCCAATAACTATAAAATACAACAAATACACCAGAAAAGCCAGGTGTATTCTTTAAGAAGTTCTTCTTCTTTAAGAAGAAGGTCTTCTGGACCTTTAAGAAGTTCATCTTCTCCCTTTCTTGCTGACCCATATAGATCCAACTAGAAGCTAGGGAAAGAACTGTCAACCCTGTCAGAGCCCTGATATTTACTGCTAGGAGCTCGAACTCCCGGAAGCTCCGTTTGCTAGATAGAGCCTGGAGACATTCACCCCATTAGACACGGGTCACGTCACACCATTAGAGTTCGACTGAACATAAGAATCAAACAAGAGGAAGAGAAGAAGAAAGAAGATCTTAAATAGGAAAGAGTAGAAACAGGCAGACAGCATGTAGAGGAGTTATGCTGACTATAGAAAGAAAGGCTCCCAGAACAAGAAGAGAGCTGGGATTGGCTGTTTGCGATTGGTTGTCCAATCGGGCGGTGGGATCGCCAACCCCTACGCCATACGCTGATTGCTTGACCCCCTTGACTTTTTTTCATTTTGTTTACGTAGCTTTACTATTTATTAAAGAAGAGAATTTGCTAAAGAATCCCATAACGATTTAACCTCTTAAGGCTAAACATCCCAGGATTAGGTACAAATTCTGCCACCACGGCGCAGCACCAAAATGGAGTCATTTTGTATTAATGTTTATTGGTGGAATTTTCGTCCGATTTTTATTTGAAAAACTGATTTGTAAACAGAATAATATTACAATTTACGCTACGTAAGCCTAATTTTAATTAAGTTATTGGTTAAAAAAATAATAATAAGATCTTCATGTTAAAAAAAGAAATATGCAAATCGCAGGTAGTCATTTTGTAGACAATAATTTTTAATTAATTTTACACTTTTAATATTTAAAATCGCCCGAGTGGTTCAATCGGTATCATGTTTTATACATTTAAATTAATTCCTCTTAGGGGTATGAGGGCGTGGGAGACACGAAACACTTGCAGGGCCGAGGTGACTCACTGTGGCACACTCAAGGTAGGAATGTGTTTGGGGTGGAGAGGAAAAAAAGGACCCCCACACTTTGTTGCGTTTACTTTCAGCGGTACAACCCCAATAAAAAAATATAGACCTCAAATGCTTCTGTGTAAACGCGTACATCTTCGTTTCTTTTATCGGTGTAAATAAGAATAAAACGTTTACAAAAGTCTGTCACGAAGTTGTAACTTTAGGAATTAAATGTAGCTAAGCAGTAATTTGTGTACTTAGTTTTCTTGGAATGGGTTGTACCGTTAAGTCAGGCTAGGGAAGCAGGTAGAAGGGAGGACACGCCCCTTACACGAGACACACTCCTAGTCTGAGGCTACTGTAGAGAAACCTCCCTTAACTATGTTGTTCAATGCTGAACGAGCCTAGTTTGTCATTAAATATTGTGAATATGATGAAACATTCAGACGGTTTTCTAAAATTCTTCGTGTGTTTAAATGTAAGCAGAAGATTTCTGAGGGATGCTGAAAAGACATTTGATTTTTACGATGAAGATTAATTATGTAAAATTGTAAAGGTTTAGAAATTTGTTGACATCGTATTTTTCCATTATATTACACTCACGTTAATAAACAAATTGTTTAAAGTTAATAACATAACTGTATTGAAAAATAAATATATTGTAAAAAACATTAAAACATAATATAGTATAAAAAAACTAAATTAGTGAAATTAGAATATTCTTGTTGTGTGATAAACAATTATAGAAAAATTCTTTTCGAGCACACTTTATTTTTCCTTCAACGAATACTGTCTCTGATTTTATTCTCAATTTACATTTTATTTCGAACAAAACATTTTAATCAATCTTTTTCTAGATTAGAAAATCCTGTCATCCTTTGCCAATCCTCCTTGTAATTATAAATTCGTCGTTGAACTACAGGACATGAGTGATTAACGACAGCTGTTTTTCAATTAACGAACAATCAGCTGTAGCGATTACTGAATTCCCATTGGTTTTTAATGATGACGTAATTGATAAACGTGACGTAGTTCCTTTATAAATGATAACTTAAAGGGAAAGAAATGTTAAGGAGTGTTTGTAAATTTGATTTCCGTTAAGGATTGCCGTAGTGTTTAGTGTTTCCTTAGGGTCTCTTACGGAGTACTATGTGGGGGGGGGATAAAACCAGTCGATAAACGATTTAAATGCGCTCTTTTAATAACCTTCAAAAATCAAAATAAATAAAACTCCAGGAAATATCTTCTACACCACAGTAGATAATAAAATGTTATTACAATGTAACATTAGGTTTATAATTAGACACAAATTAAATTTAAATCTGTTTATCAGTGTAAAATATAACACACAAAATTTTAATATAGTATACAAGGTGTCCCAAAAAGGTGAACTGGGTACATATTTTCGGATTATACAGGGTGACCAAAAAGTATCAGAACGGCGTTATATTTTTTGAAGCATTACAGATTAAGCAATAAAACTTAAAATCAATTTAAACCTTAAAATCTACTTTTTAGAAGCAACTATCAGTTTTTCATTAACTTATTGGGGACGCCACGCAGGGAGTCAGAAGAAAATCTTAAATGAGACTTTTATATCATATTAAAGGTCTCTGTTAGGAGAATACAATGCTGCAAATCAGACCTCAAAAGGTTCACACTGTCCAAAATGGTGGCAGATTAAAGTTATGATGTTGGGCTTGTTGAAAATGGATTAATTTTCTTTCTTCGTATGAGTTACATAAGTAAAACCCCGACAATCCAGACTGGATGTAAGGAACAATTTTTCTGGATAGTGGGTGACTTTACACCTCCAATGGGCGGTCTACATGGAGGACGGAGAAAATATTTAATGCAACACATCAAATTAAAGTGCAATTTAATAATATCGTATTGATTGTCATTTCTAAAGGCGTCACATTTTGTTTGATGTGATTTGCGATAAAATGTTTTACTCCAATTAAATATTTTAATTCAAAATTCCAATTTTACTTTGTAAAATATTTTGTTTCTTATAATTTGTTTAAAGTTAACATCTTTCAATTTTTTATAATTTTAAATGCCCGTCATTTTGGAAGTTATAAAAATAAAGTGTGTTTGGTACACTTGTAAAACTTAACATACTTAATGCTTATACCAAATCAGCCATTATTTTGTTACGGACGTGAGAGTTACATGCATTACAACTTGGAAAAAAAGAAAAGTTAATTTTATTTTGTAAATTGTTAAAGCTAAACTGGTAGGTAATATTTTATACTATTTTTGCACTAAATTTGAAAATGATCATATTATTGGTTTTGATGTATAGTTCAAATAAGTTGGAGTTACGGACGTGACTGGAAAAGCATTTGTCTTCTGACATACTGTTACAATTGTTAAAAAGTCTGTTAATTTCTTGGGAAATTTATGAATTAAATTTTTGTCAGCTTATCTTAAGATAAATACCTCCTTAGAAACATTAGTGTTCAATCTTAAAATCCTGTAATATTTCAATTAAAAAATTGATAAAACGTTACGGACGTGACAATAAACTCAACAGTCTGTTAAAAGTACTTTATTTTACATTAAAAATTTTCAGTGTTCTTCTTACATTATTTTTAGTTAAAGTAAGACTTATTTGATCTATAAAAGAACATAAACAAACTTAATTACATCTTAAATATGTGTTTGAATCAGGAGGAATTATTGTGAAATTGTTAGGGAAATGTATTCATTATTAATGAAACAGTTATCATGTTTGTAAGCCACAATAACTTGTTCATAAAGTTTCACTGATATTCTTGGTAATTTACTGACAATTAGTCACTGATAAATATAAAGTGACTAGATGTATACCAACTTCAAAGATGAAAATATCCACAAAATGAAGAATTCTGCTACAAGATATTGTTGGTAATATTAGGTTAAGGTATTTTTAAGACTTTAATAAACTTTTTACTGAGAAATTCAGAAAATATTTTTTTTAGTGTTAGGTGTATATTTGTAAAGATTTATCTGAACTCGATATCTTATCTATTTCTGGAGTTATAATGCTTTTAAGGAAAAGAACAAAATGGCGGATAGACGGATAGTGAAGATTCGACTATATGTAGGAAAACGAATAGTCAGTCCAACTATTTCGAGACACCCTGTATTAGAAAAAACAAAAACATTTAGATTTAGCGACTGTAGGAAATCTCATTTTCAGTGTTGTAAGCTTGGGCTTTTTGTTACGGCGCAAGTTAGGCAATATGACTGCAATCTAAGGCGTTAGTTATGCAATTAGCAACAATCTCTATGTTATGTTACATACGTGCTAATAGCAAGGGGGAAGGATAATATTATCTGTATAGGCCTAACAGTTGTCTTGTATTACAACAATATTAAACACCTAAATAAGTTACCATTGTTTAGAAATGCGTTGTTATTTTGTAGGTTAGAAAACTAAAAACGTGCCATATTACTGTAACACTTTAGTTAGTGTAGGGGAAATTTGTAATAATCTAAACTATAACCAATGGTTTGATTTTAGTAAACGTTTGACTCTTTATGGATATGTTTTAGAGGTAATTATATAGCAGAGCTGCCTCACTTCAAAATCAATTTTTAAAGGTTTTATTCGTCAAATAAATGTTGGAAAAATATTTTACTATCGAAAAAAAAGTGTCGGAAAGATGATTACATAACATAATTTCACAAGATTACACAAGAAAATCTTAATCAGAGTCAAATTCTGCTGCAAATTCAGTAGAAGAGGAATTTATTGAATTTAAATGTATTTCACTCGTAATTCGCCATAAATGATGAAAACGATTATTATACTCATTGTACTTTCTCTTAAACATAAATTCGGCTATATGGCCATGGAAATGTTGTTTTGAATTTCCATATCGCGGCACATTTCCTCGCACCTCCCTCCATTGACGTTCAATTGTCTGCGTATGTGCTTCAGTGTACGCATATGTAAGGCTGTATTATTATATGTCACGAAAGGTTTGGCCAGGTTGCTATATATATATATATATATATATATATATATATATATATATATATATATATATATATATAGGATAAGTTGCTATATATATAACCACCTGGCCAAACCTTCCGTACGTTTATTGAAGTGAATGTCATGAGTATGAAAGATAACACAGAGTTAATTTTTTCACGAAAAAACTACTTGTGTAATTGTATTATTGTATTATGTAATCATCTTTCCGACACTTTTTTTCGATAATAAAATAATTTTCCAACATTTATTTGACGAATAAAACCCATAAAAATTGATTTTGAAGTGAGGCAGCTCTGCTATATAATTACCGTTTTAGAAACAACAGAAGAATTTTGAAACCAGTTTAAGTTATTGTTTTTAAAGTAAGAAGGCATAAAAGCTACCTCGAAAGTTTGAATCGTAAACTTTTTAAAGTTTCCAAGTGTTTTGATGTACAGTAATAGTAAATCCTTTTTGTGTATATACCATCATGAAAGATCAAAAATAAGTATGTAAACAGTGAGAAAAAATAATGACAAATTATATTACTACAATAAGTGGAATGTGAAGAAAGTTCATGAACTAGTATGTCGGTTTTAAGAGAGAGTACGTAATTACTAAAACTTCAAAAGTTGTTCCCAACGTATTAGCTTTGTAAAATCATATTTTATAATTCTGTCTTCAACTACCAAAGTAATTTGTGACGTCATCTCATTCCTAAAGTTGTGTAAGGTAATACTTCTGATGTAAGCAAGTTATCAATTTACAATAAAGTTCTACTGTTGGAAGAAACTGTATTACAGAAAGTTTATAAAGTCTAAGTGGTGAAGAGTTGAATATGTTAGTTGTCTTTACACTTTGCTGGAACTGTTTAATTGGATAATGTAGTAACTCTTCCTCATAACTGTTATTGTACAGGGTGTTCGAAAAGTCATGCGGTTTTGAAGGAATAACTGGAAAAGAAAATAGGCTACTTATCGCCCAAACTGAACTACCATAAAGGGGCTATCTCCAGATGGTTTATTTTCTCATTTGAAGCTATAATTCACATATTAGAATTTTTAAGAAGATTGAGAATGTTTTAAACTTTGATCAAAAACGCTACGGCCGATTTTTATAAAACCGAAATTTGTAATTTTTATTATTTTGCAGCTCCTCAAAATTTCTAATTTAAAAACAGCTTCATACCATAAAAACTTTGACCACATACTCAATTTGATCAACATTTGGACTGTTTTATTTATTTGGACTGTTAAAAGTATCAAAATTATATGAAAATAGTAAATTTGTATGTGGAAATCAATGGGATATTGTCTTTCGATGAGGCAATGTAACAAATATGTAACAATAATATAACGAAGATCGTTTAAACAAATGTTTACACTTTATTGAATTAAATACCATTTTGTGGGCGGGGCTTTCTTATTTCTTAGTACACGTCTACAGACCTACCCCAAACCATGTTAAAAATTCATAACTCTAGGTTTCTTGGATCCAGAGATAGAGTAAAAAAACACCCTTGGAGTGGAACATTTTACCAAAATCTTTTCTTAGTACGCGTCTACAGACCTACCCCAAACCAAGTTAAAGAAATCATAGCTCTAGGCTTCTTGGATCCAGAGATATGCTTTAGTGGTAAAAAAAACGCCCTTGGAGTGGAACATTTTCAAAACCCTTTCTTAGTACGTGTCTACAGATCTACCAAAAAACCATGTTAAAAATTCATAGCCCTAGACTTCTTGGAGCGAAAGATATGCTTTAAGAGTAAAAAAACACCCTTTGAGTGGAACATTTAACAAAATCCTTTGTTAGTACGCGTCTACAGACCTACCCCAAATCATGTTAAAAAATAATATCTCTAGGCTTCTGGGATCCAAGAGATATGGTTTAGGGGTAAAAAACACCCTTGGGGTTGAACCCTTTCTTAGTAAGCGTCTACAGACCTACCCCAAACCATGTTAAGAAATCATATCTCTAGGCTTCTTGGATCCAGAGATATGCTTTAAGGGTATAAAAACCACCCTTGGAATGGAACATTTTCAAAACCCTTTCTTAGTACGTGTCTACAGACCTACCACAAACCATGTTAAAAATTCATAGCTCTAGGCTTTTTGGATCCAGAGCTATGCTTTAGTGGTAAAAACATCCTTGGGGTGTAACATTTTCAAAACCCTTTCTTAGTACGCGTCTACAGACCTACCCCTAACCATGTTAAAAAATTCATAGCTCTAGGCTTTTTGGATCCAGAGCTATGCTTTAGTGGTAAAAACATCCTTGGAATGTAAAATTTTCAAAACCCTTTCTTAGTACGCGTGTACAGATCTACCCCAAACCATGTTCAACAATTCATAGCTCTAGGCTTCTTGAATCCAGAGATTTCGTGATGTCAGTGTGTTTTGACTTTTATAAATACTTTTCAGACATACAATCTTGACGCTCAGATTGGAGAGTCTTCTGCTTGTGCGACAGCGCTGCTCTGTGGAGTAAAAGCGAACTTTGAGACTGTTGGCCTTGATGGGAAAGGACATTTTGAAAACTGTTATTCGAGTTTTAACTCCAAAGTCGACTCTTTACTGGAATGGGCTAGACAAGAAGGTAACTAGAATAGATTTATCTTTAATATGATTTGTTTCGATAAAATTAGTGGAATGGCACTTATAGAATTTATTGTATTGTAACTATTGTAAGCACATGTTTGGACTCACGGTTAGAGGTCTTAAGAGAACATCGCCGTTTTGTTTAAGGAAAATTAATATAGAGGATTAGTTGGCCCTCCTCATGTCAGCTATAAAGTTATTGTACTCCCCAACATTTCATCTTAAATGACTCAAGTGCCTCTAACGTCCTTTAGAATCTTGTAAAGGGCGGTTTTTATCAAAATCTTTGTTTGGTTGCTGAGGTCCGAAAATTTCCCAGCTCCTGGACTCCACGGCTACCAAATAAAACTGTTTATCCACTTCTATTTCAAGGCCTTTTTGAAACAGACGACAACTAGTTGAATTTTGAAGTAGTTACACCTTATTTGTGTGACTCCGGATGTGCCAATATCAGGGACTTCCTGCTGAACTGAACAAGTGTCCTTGTCATTGCAAGATTTCTTCCCGAGAAAAGGCGTTTTCTAATCGCTATCCAGGAAATTGCCTGCAATGATCAAAGTGTTCTACCACAGAGTACATAAGTATATTTATATACTCTGTGGTTCTACCCTCCACTTTCTCACACATGTCTTGTCACTGTGAACTAACCCACAGGCCAGTTCTCGTCCCACAATGCAGGAATCGGCGGCTCACTTTTTGACGAACCGGTCACAGTTTGTATCCTTTTCCAGTTTGTGTGAGATTTCTACAGAACTAACGGTTTTGATTGTCCCTTGGCTTTCTGAGTATATTAGATTGTCCTTTCGTTTAGAGTCTTTTTCTAATCCTCAATATATACATGCTAAGATGCGGATCAGCACCCTATACCAGGGAACTGTGCGTCAATTGAGATCTCTGTACCAGTTCCAAAGATCTTCAGTTTCCAAAAAGTGTAATAATACCGTACTCCTATCCAATAAGGAACCTCGTCATCATACCGGCCGTATTGTACCAACATTGTAATTATTAATTCATGGTAAGGTCTGTATATAGTGATGATTTGAATCCTATTTGCTCAAGGATCATATCATACCATATCGGTTACTCTGTATCAGTTACTCTGCCAGTTACTTTGTATCAGTTACTCTGTATCAGTTCTTTGTATCAGTTACTCTGTATCGGTTACTCTATCAGTTACTCTGTATCAGTTACTCTGTCATTTTATTGTTAAAGGCAAATCTACTGGGATTGTTACCAACACTCGTATCACCCACGCTACTCCTGCTGCGCTCTACGCTCACTCGGCGAGTCGCTACTGGGAGGATGACAGTAAGGTACCTCCAACAGCACGCAAGTCCTGCAAGGATATAGCAAGGCAACTGGTAGAGGACGATCCTGGAAGGAATATCAATGTCAGTATATCTGTAACTTGTAAGTTGTATATAATAAGGAAACACTATATGTCTTAGTCTAATCTAACCACTCTTGTTGTTATGTTATTATGATAACATTAGACACTCGTTGTAATTGTAAAACAAAAATGTTATAATACATGACATAAAATCAATAATATCACTTTCTGAAATACAAGCACACAAAGCTTAACTTTTACAAATTTGAGGCCACACTATAAAAAAATAATCCATGAATCTGACATTTAAAATATCAAAATTTATAAGGTCGACATTTCAAATGTAGACATTCATAAGACTGAAATGTAACACGTTAATTCAAAAAGTCGACATTCATAAGGTCGACATTTCAAATGTCGACATTCATAAGACTGAAATGTAACACGTTAATTCAAAAAATAGGCATTCATAAGGTCGACATTTCAAATGTCGACATTCATAAGACTGAAATGTAACATGTTAATTCAAAAAGTCGACATTCATAAGGTCGACATTTCAAATGTCGACATTCATAAGACTGAAATGTAACACGTTAATTCAAAAAGTCGGCATTCATAAGGTCGACATTTCAAATGTCGACATTCATAAGACTGAAATGTAACATGTTAATTCAAAAAGTCGACATTCATAAGGTCGACATTTCAAATGTCGACATTCATAAGTCTGAAATGTAAGTTAATTCAAAAAGTCGACATTCATAAGGTCGACATTTCAAATGTCGATATTCATAAGACTGAAATGTAACACGTTAATTCAAAAAGTCGACATTCATAAGGTCGACATTTCAAATGTCGACATTCATAAGACTGAAATGTAACATGTTAATTCAAAAAGTCGACATTCATAAGGTCGACATTTCAAATGTCGACATTCATAAGACTGAAATGTAACATGTTAATTCAAAAAGTCGACATTCATAAAGTCGACATTTAAAAGATCAACATTCATGAGACTGAAAGCTAACAGATCGTTTCATAAAGTCGACAATCATAAACTAGACATTTCAAACATTGTCGTACATAACCCTAATATTTAAAACATTATCATTCATATAGTTGATATTTAAAAAGTCTACACTCATAAAGACGACATTTAAAACATCGACATTGTAAATACTGACACTTATAAGAAAGAATTTGGATCATCGACATTCTTAAAGTTGTCGACAATCATATGTCAGACATTTAAAACGTTGGCATTTACAAAATCGAATGTTATAAATTGCTATATAGGCTCAACATTCATAAAATCGACATTAAAACATCGGAACTCATAAAGTTGACATTTGAAACATCGACATTCATAAGATCGACATGGGAAAAAATATACTACACAAAACATGATGTAATTAAATATGGATTAATTCTCTTTTGCTATTGTCGACTAAATGTGACAGTTTTGTCGATATTAAAAACTAGTCTTAACTCAAGTTTCTTGATAACAGCTTTTCTATCGATCTTACAGAATTTATTCTACAAATTTAACATTTTCTCCGTGAACAATCGTCGTTATTTATGATCGAGAGAGATTAATCCGTTAATTGCCACCATAGAATATCTTGTTTATGAATATTTGTCCAAACGATTTGCTAAAGTTTAATGGAAGAAACCCAAGTACATGACTGCAACCATTCCATTTTACTAACTAAAACAAAAACATCTGTAATATAACACAATATAACCCTCAACTGTAGTCAAGACATTTGAGAAACACAATGGATCTTGACGTCAAATCTCTTGTATTGCTGTTCATGGCGTACAATTCATTATCTTCATCGTTCTTACTCCGAGACACTTTACGACCAGTAAAATTTAGATTGCCAGTAAGTTGATCCTATGCCTTCTATTTTACTGGCGTTATCTCACATTATTTATTACTGACATTTAAGAAATAAACATCACCCCTTTACGGGTGTCATCTTGGTCTCCAGGAACTGTCCCTGGAGACATCGTGTGTATTCTCCAACACACCGAAACACATGTATTGATGGGTCCATTTGTCTGTGAGCGCGGCTTGCTATGGCGCGACGGGGAAGAGGGGAGTGGTTATCGCTCATTTCCAAAAACATGTGGTTCCCGCGCGGCGCGCCGGACGTAGATTATTCACCTGTCTTCAATGTAGCTTCGAGTTGTTTGTAAACATCATGTTTTTATATGGACTACAAATCATGTAAACTGTAATTATGTGTCGCGAAAGGTAGACAAACATAGTTGGGTGAGCGAACCCTACTTTTACAGAACGGCTAGTAGCGTCAGAGCCGCGCGCACAGACAAATGGTCCCATCAGTAGTACCGCAAGAAACGATCGGTCTCTATATTATAACGCGTAATTAAGTTGTTAGACCGCCAACCGCAAGGACCAGTAGGGCACTAACGCTATCTGCTACTTATTATTCTATCTACGCTTAGAAAGATTGAAACAAATAGTTTCCTGAAATTAGTATTAAAAAAAAAATTATCATACTGCACGAAAAATAGATGTTTTTGCTCCTGAAATTGATTCGTAAAATCGACATTTCCGTTACCATATAATAGCGCACCATAAAATCAGCTGAGAGTACCTAACCTCAAACTTTGTTATTGTTTCATAAGTTTTGTTTGTGGACTTGATGAAAACAAATACAGTGTAACTTCTAAGTAACGAAATCCTCCAAACAACGAAGTTTTTTTCCTCACCGTGAACTATAAATAATATTGCATCTGTTTTGACTTCCTTATAGTGAATGCTACACCTCTCCATAACGAAGTCGATACATTGCACACAGTAAAAATTTGAAAGAGTTTTGGAAAGCGGAAGCTTTAAGAAGAAAAAAACATAAATACTGTATAGTGTCATAAATGTGTCAAGCTTTGTTTACCTACCTTTCTACAGTAAACAGCCGTTTCGCCACACCTTCCAACTGTCAATCACTCGTCAATTCCGGGAAATGAACTGAGCCTTAGTGTATTTATTGCAGTTCTCACGGTTCTCAGTTCTCAGTTGTCTTTAGAAGTGTTAGGTTTTCCGTGCATTATGTCAAAGCGAAAGTGTTTAAATGTTTTAGATAAAAAGGATGTTGATAAAGGTGTTAAAAAAAAGACATAGCAAAAAAATTTGATATCCCACAAAGTTTGTTATCAGCAATTTTAAAAAATCGTGATTTAATTTTGAAACAAGGAAATGACTACGACTAATAGGGAAAAAAAAATTGTGTAAATATGAGGACATGGACGAAGCCATGATGAAGTGGATAACAGTGATGCGTGAAAAAAATCTTCCATCTTTGCTGCGGCACGGTCGTTTTCGGCCGATTCAGTCTTCTTAGAGATGCTGCGCGGTTGATTTCGGCCTCCCCTTTCGTTCTAATAATAACTGTTAGTGTGAGCCCAGCTCTTGACTGAGGATGTTATTCATTCAGCATGTAGTGTGGTACCTGTGCTGTTGTGTGGTGGCGCCAGTTTTTTGTTCCTAAGTGTTGTTGCTAGAGTCTATGTGAACAATAAATTGTGCAATGTTCAAACATAATTATTGCAGTATTTTTATTCTACACCGCAGTGTTATGGTCCCGTTTTAATCTATGGTAAAATGGAGTTTTCATGATAAAAGGTAAGTAAGTAAATTCAATACAGTAGTTTAGCCTCCAAAGGTTAACACCGGATTGATTTATGAGTTCAAGGCCTTAACCTCCCATTAACAAATACCCCCTCCAATAATGAATTTTTTATTTGGATATTGAGTTTCGTTATACAGAAGTTCCACTGTACGTACAATGAAAGATAATGAAATGGAAATTCCTGATAGTATTTTAAAAGAAGTAATGGGAGAGTTTATTACCAAGTAGAGGTACGAAGCTGAATATGAAAGGTTTTTTAAGTGAAAAAATGACAGAAATGTAAACATTGTAAATGACGACGTTGTACTAGTTTACCTCTCTCAACTATCAAAGCTACAAACCCATGTTTGTTATGTGGTTAGTACTATGTATCTGTTTTATTTTGTAGGTAGTCATGGGAGGAGGACGCCGACATTGGTTGCTTAAAGTAGCAAGAGATCCAGAGCTAGTGTCAGATGAAGGGAGAAGATTGGCAAACCCATGTTTGTTATGTGGTTAGTACAATGTATCTGTTTTATTTTGTAGGTAGTCATGGGAGGAGGACGCCGACATTGGTTGCCTAAAGTAGCAAGAGATCCAGAGCTAGTGTCAGGTGAAGGGAGAAGATTGGCAAACCAATGTTTGTTATGTGGTTAGTACAATGAATCTGTTTTATTTTGTAGGTAGTCATGGGAGGAGGACGCCGACATTGGTTGCCTAAAGTAGCAAGAGATCCAGAGCTAGTGTCAGATGAAGGGAGAAGATTGGCAAACCAATGTTTGTTATGTGGTTAGTACAATGAATCTGTTTTATTTTGTAGGTAGTCATGGGAGGAGGACGCCGACATTGGTTGCCTAAAGTAGCAGAGATCCAGAGCTAGTGTCAGATGAAGGGAGAAGATTGGCAAACCAATGTTTGTTATGTGGTTAGTACAATGTATCTGTTTTATTTTGTAGGTAGTCATGGGAGGAGGACGCCGACATTGGTTGCCTAAAGTAGCAAGAGATCCAGAGCTAGTGTCAGATGAAGGGAGAAGACTGGACGGAAGGAATCTGATTGAAGAATGGTTGCGAGATAAGAAGAAACGGAACCTAAAAGCAGAATATGTTTGGAATAAACAACAGATGGACAGTATAGATCCAAGAAGAACGGACTATTTGCTAGGTAAATATAAGCAGATAATCAAAGTAGTGATGTGACTAGCAGTGATTTTACACTCAGAAATAACTACTAAGAAATAACTGTGATTAACTGTGATTGTGATTTTCTCTATTGGTGGCTGATTCTGCTCTACTCTTAGCATTATAAACATTATTTTAGTAGATAAATATTGAGTTAAGCTACAACCACTAAATATCATGTGTTCTTTGGACAATTCTAAGCATTTTTCCCTCTACCGTTTTTGTCGGCAAAGCCAATTTTGGTGGGCATAAAAAACCCAAAAAACGTTTTTTTATTAATCTTTGTACAATTTTAAGGCTTTTTGTCCTTAAACGTTTTTGCCTAAAACGCATATTTTGATGGGAATAAAAATCAAAAAAAAAAAACATTACCAAAGAACACAAATAATCACGTTTTTTCTCATTTTAATACATTTTTTAAACAATAAATATACTACGATTTTGGCCTCCGTGAACGCTTGCCCCGAGGCGTTCACTTCGGCAGAAACAATAAGGTTTCAATGGGTTTATTAACATATAATGTGTGAAAAATTATTGGAAAAAGTAGCAATTTCGGAAAGAGGAAATTGCTAGTTTTTCACACATTGTATGTTAATATAACTATTCAAACATTTCAAACCTTACGTTTCCGCAAAAAAAAATACTCACTCACTAACATTAACTATAGTATGAAAATCACACAACACAATTGAACTAATTGAACTGGTCAGTGGTCACACACAATGGTGGTCGGTGTGTGACTTGAGACTCGACTGAATCACAATCACAGTCAAACGAAAACAGGTTCACTCAGTTCACTGAGGTCCAAAGTCCACGATTTGTGAAAGCGCACGAGCAGCCGAGCAGGTAGCCAGGTAGACGACGGCGGCGCCCGAAACGAGTCAGTTCAGTAAAATCACAATCACAGTCAAGTCAAACTCACCGACAAAAAATCACAGTTAAGACCTGCTAGTCTGGCTCCACCACTAACAGGTCGAACTGTGATTTCAAAATCACAGTGACTCAATCACAGGTTCGCAAATCACTTCCCATCACTAAATCAAAGCTAAAGGATAATTTCGACATGTTTTCATCTTCGTTGTTCCACATCTGACAATTTTCCTTCCTCCAATCCCTTCCCCCATACATTTCCATCTGTAATCCAATCCAATATCTCTTCTGGTAATCTATTCTTCTCCATCATTCGAACATTTCCATACTAAAATCACGTACAAATAAATAATACAAATTTTTATAATCCATATACATTTAAATATTTTGATTTCTCAGTGTATCCAACTTTGAAGACCGTACAGTTCTCCTAAGGAATTCTATTTCTTGAGATAACAATATAGATGTAACTCTTCCTCACCATAATTTACATACTTAGAGATTTCGTTGTAATTATCTTTGTTTACCCAAAATTTCCTTGAAACATGTCTACCTCTTGGGAGCTCAAGTATTTAGTAGCAATCCTTATGGACGTACCTGAATCTACATTTTTTTATATAAACCTGGGGTAAATTCCTCACTTCCATCTTTCCTATCAGATCTTTCTTGAATCCATTAGAGTATTCGAGGGCTAAGAGACGTTCTTTTATGTTCTTTTCACGCTTTTTTTTGTAAAACGAGAGGTGTTTCACCTTGAAACAACAACAACAAAATAAACATTTCTATTTGCAACGTTTTCTAACCATTTGAGACACCAAAATTACATTCAGTCCTAGACTGCAGTCAATATTTCCGGAAATAATACTGTTTTAACCCAAGCCCATTTTTAGATCTAAAACAATCACCACAGATCTGCCCATGCACCATAGGATACCCAGATTTGAAGAAATTAATTTAATTTATACTACATTACTGAATTAAAGGTAATTAAACACTTACACAGCACAATCACTACTCGAACGAGCTGGATTTGGTTGTTAATGTCCACTCTACTCGTTTTTAGTTAATTTCGAAATTGGGGGTTGAACTTCCGGAGAACCCCGATCTCCATTACCCAATTAATTAATCAGACAATGCAATTTTGAATTAAGTATTAAAACCAAAAAGACACTACACGAATGTTCCCACACCACGTATAATCGCCTTCGCCAATTTGACTGTTCTGCTCAACCTAGCTACTCAGTCAGCTGTTTCCTCCTATGGATAGTCTGAGTAAGGCAAAAATAGACCTCTCTTAAGATGCCAATTTTTGTGGCGCACCGTCACGTTATTTATCTTCCTTTTGCTGTTGTTTCTTTATCACGTCAACCATTGTTTGAAATTTTGATTCTTAAATATTTGAATTCATCAAGGAGTTATTTCCCCCTGCTCTATCAAGACCAAATCTGTCATATCTTGACCTAACCTAATCCTATAAATAGCCTTTTACTTCAAATTTACTTTAGAACTTCAATTTTTATATTCTCTTATCAATTTCCTCTTCAACAATATCACAAACTGATCGCAAAGAGATAATAATATGTACGCCATACTGTCCCCAACCATTCTTCCATTTCTAGAGAACGTTTTCAATATAAATTGTAACTAAAGTAGTTGGACAAAAACCTTTATGGAAAACTTTCTTAATCTAACCTGAGATGGCATGTTTTATACTTTAGTTTTAAAACAACTTTTAGAAGACTTTTTATATAGAAACAAAGTTTTTCTATTGTCCAAAGGTTAAGTCTACGAGTCTGTTTCTTCTACATACGTAAAGTTGCCTACATACTTGTACATTGTATTGTAAATGTGTATTATGTAGTATGTATAGTATACTTATATATGTGTGAATACAGGGTGATTCAAAACTCCACGGCAATCTCGAAGGAAATGATTCTATAGCTAAAAACAAGATAAAAAAATCATATAAAAATTGATCTAAGTACGTTTCTTTAGCGTGTTATTGCTACCGAAAGATTTCGCCCGGATTTCTAATCCACCTATAATATGCGATATTGAATTCACAGGCCATAAATTTTGTGGTCCGATACGTGTTGTGACCTCAAAAATTGTAAAAAAATAAGTGATAGAAAATTTTTGTAAAACCCCCCAGAAAATGTACTCGAAAAAAAAATTCGAAAAATTTAATTACGAGTTAATTAATTGATGTCAATAAAAAATAGTATTCAAATAGGAACTTTGTCATTAGCCTTATTTGATTCTTAAGGTTTATAATTAAAAAAAGATTTGGGGATAAAAATCATCGTCATACAAAAATGTTTTGTTGTTAGTCCTTTCTTGAGTTTTGTAGACTTTTATTGAAGAAATAACATTGCTAGATTTTTGTTGATAACTCGGTAATCTTTTGAGCTGCAGAAGAAATAAAAGACATTTTGTTTTCCGATAGACAAGAGGAAAACCGTCGTTCTTAAAATGTAGAAAATAAAGTCTTGTTTTTCTGGTATACCGATAAAGGTTATATAAATAATGCAAATACTAAATATCTTATCTACTTCCAATGATATAATGTCTTTTTTTAAACACAAAATGGCCGACTGTCGGGAAAGGAAGCATTTATAGATCTATGTTTATATGTACTTTTTACCTTATAAGCTACAGAATCATTTCCCGGGAGACTGCCGTGCAGTTCTGTAACATCCTGTATATGATATTATACTTAAAACCTATTAATAAGTTATATATTATTCTGAGGAGAAAAATACGACACAACACTAATAAATAAATCACTTTCCAGGACTCTTCGCCTACTCTCACATGGACTTTGAAGCTGATCGGGATACAAGTCCTGTGGGAGATCCTTCCCTCACGGACATGGCCAGAAAAGCCGTAAGCGTACTGAGGAAAAACCCGAAAGGCTTTGTTTTATTTGTGGAAAGTAAGTATTACAACAAACCCCATTGATATGGTGCAATTTGTATGAGTTTGTCAAACCTAATCTAACCTAACCTAACCTGCACACCACTCAGGCCAGAACCGATTTACAGCTAATGTCTTAATTTAAACCTATTAGAAGCTTGTGATTAAATAATGATATTTTTTTAAATTATATATAAAAAGGTATATTACCTTATTATTTTCCGTCATACAATCCAACTGATTTTTCAGATTACCGGTTTCGACGGTTATATCGTCATCTTCAGATCCTTGTAGAAATATCGTTTGTAGAAAGGGCAGTTTAATGTCTTCACTCGAGGAATTTGAGATATACACAGCTACAAAAAACCAGAGTCACAATAATTATGTTTAAAATGATATTTTTGCCAACACATTTACACTTATTTGCCGATATTTTAGAACCAACTGGTCTAAACCATGACTGAAATAACTTACCTAATTATTACTAGATAAAATTACGGGGCGCATAATATTCGGTCGGGGTCGCCGGACCTTTATAAATTAAGTTTAACGAACAAATTGGAATTGTAGTTGTTGATGAATGGCGACAAACCTTTCGGTCATCATCGGTTTAAAAAAAGAAGAAAAAAACATAAAGTAAAGACCCTTAACCTTGGAATACTCTAATAACGTCAGGGTCGGAAGAGAACAAGAATTGGTCAAGAGAAACCTTATAGGAAAGATGAAAGAGAGCCTAACCTAACCTTACTTAATCTAACCTAACCTAACCTAACAAAACCTAACCCAACCTAACCTAACCCAAGGTCTAGATGAGAAAAGGTCTAGATCCACTTAGGGTCCACGGGTACGCTACAGCCGCACTAAATGAGCCCCTGGCGGTACAAATTGAAATTAATCCACGCACGTTACTCGTCACGTGATCTTTATAAGTTTCTGAGCCAAACTAAAGTCGAACATACGCGCTGTCACAAAAGCGAAAAAGAATCTAAAATAAACAAATGAAAAATATACGACCTACACTGGGAATTGAAACTATCTTGGTAAAATAAATACGTAAAGGCTGCAAGCCGAGTATACAGATTAGTTTCAATGTCGTTTATAACGAGGTAATTACTTTAATAACTCGAAAATTGCAGCAAAAACAAAGTCAAGTGACATGTGTACGCCCTATACTGGAAAGCGATCAAGCTCAGTTAGTAGAGCATTGACACGTAAAGCATAAGATCCTGGGTTCAATTCCCAGTCTAGATCGTATATTTTTCACTTGAAATAATTATTTATCATATATTATCAACCATTTTATTTGATTACAGGTGAAAAGTTAGGTTAGGTTAGGTCGTCCTAACTATCTCTCCATCTAGAATATCCTATAACGAATGTTAATTCGTGTATTATCATTATATTGTCAACCATTTTTATTACAGGTGGAAGAATAGACCACGCCCACCACTACAACAATGCTTATCGTGTATTGGATGAAACGTTAGCCTTAGAATCGGCATTGTTGGTGCTCCTGTCTCAAGTTGACCAATCAGAGACGTTCGTGTATTATCATATATTGTCAACCATTTTTATTACAGGTGGAAGAATAGACCACGCCCACCACTACAACAACGCTTATCGTGCATTGGATGAAACGCTAGCCTTAGAATCGGCATTGTTGGTGCTCCTGTCTCAAGTTGACCAATCAGAGACGTTCGTGTATTATCATATATATTGTCAACCATTTTTATTACAGGTGGAAGAATAGACCACGCCCACCACTACAACAATGCTTATCGTGCATTGGATGAAACGTTAGCCTTAGAATCGACATTGTTGGTGCTCCTGTCTCAAGTTGACCAATCAGAGACGTTCGTGTATTATCATATATTGTCAACCATTTTTATTACAGGTGGAAGAATAGACCACGCCCACCACTACAACAATGGTTATCGTGCATTGGATGAAACGCTAGCCTTAGAATCGACATTGTTGGTACTACTGTCTCAAGTTGACCAATCAGAGACGTTCGTGTATTATCATATATTGTCAACCATTTTTATTACAGATGGAAGAATAGACCACGCCCACCACTACAACAATGCTTATCGTGCATTGGATGAAACGTAAGCCTTAGAATCGACATTGTTGGTGCTCCTGTCTCAAGTTGACCAATCAGAGACGTTCGTGTATTATCATATATTGTCAACCATTTTTATTACAGGTGGAAGAATAGACCACGCCCACCACTACAACAATGCTTATCGTGCATTGGATGAAACGCTAGCCTTAGAATCGACATTGTTGGTGCTCCTGTCTCAAGTTGACCAATCAGAGACGTTCGTGTATTATCATATATTGTCAACCATTTTTATTACAGGTGGAAGAATAGACCACGCCCACCACTACAACAATGCTTATCGTGCATTGGATGAAACGTTAGCCTTAGAATCGACAATGTTGGTGCTCCTGTCTCAAGTTGACCAATCAGAGACGTTCGTGTATTATCATATATTGTCAACCATTTTTATTACAGGTGGAAGAATAGACCACGCCCACCACTACAACAATGCTTATCGTGCATTGGATGAAACGTTAGCCTTAGAATCGACATTGTTGGTGCTCCTGTCTCAAGTTGACCAATCAGAGACGTTCGTGTATTATCATATATATTGTCAACCATTTTTATTACAGGTGGAAGAATAGACCACGCCCACCACTACAACAATGCTTATCGTGCATTGGATGAAACGTTAGCCTTAGAATCGACATTGTTGGTGCTCCTGTCTCAAGTTGACCAATCAGAGACGTTCGTGTATTATCATATATTGTCAACCATTTTTATTACAGGTGGAAGAATAGACCACGCCCACCACTACAACAATGCTTATCGTGCATTGGATGAAACGTTAGCCTTAGAATCGACAATGTTGGTGCTCCTGTCTCAAGTTGACCAATCAGAGACGTTCGTGTATTATCATATATTGTCAACCATTTTTATTACAGGTGGAAGAATAGACCACGCCCACCACTACAACAATGCTTATCGTGCATTGGATGAAACGTTAGCCTTAGAATCGACATTGTTGGTGCTCCTGTCTCAAGTTGACCAATCAGAGACGTTCGTGTATTATCATATATATTGTCAACCATTTTTATTACAGGTGGAAGAATAGACCACGCCCACCACTACAACAATGCTTATCGTGCATTGGATGAAACGTTAGCCTTAGAATCGACATTGTTGGTGCTCCTGTCTCAAGTTGACCAATCAGAGACGTTCGTGTATTATCATATATTGTCAACCATTTTTATTACAGGTGGAAGAATAGACCACGCCCACCACTACAACAATGCTTATCGTGCATTGGATGAAACGCTAGCCTTAGAATCGACATTGTTGGTGCTCCTGTCTCAAGTTGACCAATCAGAGACGTTCGTGTATTATCATATATTGTCAACCATTTTTATTACAGGTGGAAGAATAGACCACGCCCACCACTACAACAATGCTTATCGTGCATTGGATGAAACGTTAGCCTTAGAATCGACAATGTTGGTGCTCCTGTCTCAAGTTGACCAATCAGAGACGTTCGTGTATTATCATATATTGTCAACCATTTTTATTACAGGTGGAAGAATAGACCACGCCCACCACTACAACAATGCTTATCGTGCATTGGATGAAACGTTAGCCTTAGAATCGACAATGTTGGTGCTCCTGTCTCAAGTTGACCAATCAGAGACGTTCGTGTATTATCATATATTGTCAACCATTTTTATTACAGGTGGAAGAATAGACCACGCCCACCACTACAACAATGCTTATCGTGCATTGGATGAAACGTTAGCCTTAGAATCGACAATGTTGGTGCTCCTGTCTCAAGTTGACCAATCAGAGACGTTCGTGTATTATCATATATTGTCAACCATTTTTATTACAGGTGGAAGAATAGACCACGCCCACCACTACAACAATGCTTATCGTGCATTGGATGAAACGTTAGCCTTAGAATCGACAATGTTGGTGCTCCTGTCTCAAGTTGACCAATCAGAGACGTTCGTGTATTATCATATATTGTCAACCATTTTTATTACAGGTGGAAGAATAGACCACGCCCACCACTACAACAATGCTTATCGTGCATTGGATGAAACGTTAGCCTTAGAATCGACAATGTTGGTGCTCCTGTCTCAAGTTGACCAATCAGAGACGTTCGTGTATTATCATATATTGTCAACCATTTTTATTACAGGTGGAAGAATAGACCACGCCCACCACTACAACAATGCTTATCGTGCATTGGATGAAACGTTAGCCTTAGAATCGACATTGTTGGTGCTCCTGTCTCAAGTTGACCAATCAGAGACGTTGATTGTTCTGACGTCAGACCATTCTCATGTGCTTACTCTTGGTGGCTTGGCTACACCACGTGGGAACCCTATTCTTGGTAGGTATCGTAGGAAGAGTACAGTCAGTACTATGGACAAGTGAACCCTATTCTTGGTAGGTATCGTAGGAAGAGTACAGTCAGTACTATGGACAAGTTGTTCAAAGCTTGTGTTCACCTTGGTGAGATCACTGATTGAAGATACAACCATAGAGTAAAGTTATATTTAGATATGCTGGTTTATATGAGGTATAAAAAAGGTGTCACAAAAAGAGGGTAAATTGATAGAAACTTATCATGCAATGAAAAAATATATTAAAGGAAGCAAACAGTTCATAATACTCTTTATTAATTTAGGAAAGCCAATTTTTTCATTTATTTATTACAATTTTGAATTTGTAAATTAAATTAAATCGTAGAAAGTTCGTAATAAAAATAATGCTTTTGGTTCTATGTTTACCTATCCTAACCTAACCTAACCAAACCTAACCTAACCTAACCTATGCAAACCAAACCTAACCTAACCAAACCAATCCTAACCAAACCTAACCTAACCTATTCAAACCAAACCTAACCTAACCTAACCTAACGCAACCAAACCAAACCTATCTAACCTAATTCGATAGAGTTTGCTTAGAGAAAACTAAATTAAACTGAACTCCTAGTTTAGTTTATTGAAAAAAACTAGTCAAAAGGCTGCCACTACTGTCAGTTTGCTGATAAACATTTGAAACTTTCACGATTTATTTTCACGTAATTTACAAAACGAAGTTTTTTTTTTCAAACCTCAAAAATTTAGTTTGAAAGATACGAAATCTTAAAAAGTCGAAATTTTAAGAACATGAAAGTTAACGAATTTTATTCCTAACTTCAACAAGCTATAAAATTAGTTTGAAGAACAATATCGATTTTTTAGTGGTGAATTTTTTGAGGATTGAAATATTTACTTTAAAATGGATTAATTATTGTACCTCTGAAAATTGATTAAACACTTTTTCGAAAAATTAAATAAAATCAGAAAATATTAATCTGAATCACCAAAATGTTAGTTTAAAAAGTTAACAAATGTTATAAAAAATTGTTGATTGACAGTTTCTTTTTCAGGAGCCGACTCTAAAGTTTCGGACATAGACGGTCTTCCTTACTCCACACTCCTCTACGGCAACGGTCCTGGTTACAGCAGTCCTCGTCCTCTACCCGGTAATTTGACTTCCACCGCTAAAGAACGTAACGCTGTTCACGGAGCAGCAGTACCACGTCAGTGGGCAACTCATGGTGGAGAGGATGTCCCTGTATACGCTCAAGGTCCCATGGCAACTGCTATCTTCAGCGGTACGATGGACCAAAGTTTCATACCTCATGCTATAGCATACATAGCATGCCTAGGGGAACACAGGAAACGGTGTTCTGGTATCCAGGAGAACCTCACGTTTGCAAAGTCAAATGAGGTGAGATATCAAGAAATATAGAGTGTCCCAAAATGTTATCGGAAATGTATAAAATCCAGACATTCTATAGAAAAGCTCGGCATTGTATACATTTCTGATAAAGTAAGACACAAAGTAATTTTGTTACATCTTTACTCACTTTGCCTAGGCGTTGTGTGAAAACCTCGAAATTTTATAAAATTCCTACGCTTCTTTAGCCAAAATATTAAATGTACAGATTTGTTATTATAAAAATTCTGCTGTGCTATTTTTTTAATTTGTTTTATTCTCCCATCTATGTAATATTTATGTGGTGATGTAATGATAATGGATGATTTAAAAAAAAAAAAAAAAAGAAAATGAAGCCTGTGATTCAATCGAAGAGTTGTCCAGTATTAGGATTGTTTTCTTCACGACAATGCTAGCCCTCACACTGCTGCTTTGATGATAAGCTATTCTATAGAATAGCTCGGCAATGTATACATTGCCTAATCATTTCTGATAAAGTAAGAAACAATGTAAATTGCCAAAGTATTAAATGAACAGATTTGATCAGAAAATATTTATTTACAACATAAAATATTCAATGGAGAAAACAGGACGTGTGTGTATTGAAATGAACCCAACCTAACCTAACCTCAAATGTAAGCCATGGATAAACGGGTATTCTGATCTCTGTCTGAAGTGCAGCAGGCGTTCTATAGAATGCCTAGACAAAGTATGAAATACGCTCGATTTCATACTTTGTCTGCCAACTTTAGGCAATTTATATAATGTCTAGATAATGTATACAATGTCGGATTTAACACATTGCCGGTAACAAATACATCAAAAAGAATAAAAAATGTCAAATAACATATAGTCGAATTCCGTTTCATTCTCTATTTATCCGCCATTTTGTTATTTTTCAAAAAAAAGTATTATAACTCCAGAAATAAATAAGATATTGAATTCAGATTTTGTATAAGTATTACAGTATGTCACGTTTTATAAGTGTACCAAATACAAACACTTAATTCTTATAATTTACAAAATGGCGGCCGTTTAAGGTTTTTACTTTTGAAAATCTCGAAAACCGTTACTTAAAAAATTAAATACAAAATAACCTTTCCTAAGTTAACCTAACCTAACCCACATAACATAACGTAACGTAACGTAACCTAACCTGACATAACCTAACCTAAGATAACTTAACCTGACGTAACCTAACCTAACCTAACATAACGTAACCTAACCAAACCTAACTTAACATAACATAATGTAACGTAACCTAACCAAACCTAACATAACGTAACCTGACCCGACCTAACCTAACCTAACATAAGTTAACCTAACCTAGCCCACATAACATAACTTAACATAACATAACGTAACGTAACCTAACCAAACCTTTCCTAACCTAACATAACGTAACCTGACCTGACCTAACCTAACCTAACATAACGGAACCTAACCAAACCTAACTTAAGATAACATAACCTAACCAAACCTAACCTAACCTAACATAATGTAACCTGACCCGACCTAACCTAACGTAACATAACGTAACCTGACCTGACCTAACCTAACCTAACATAACATAACCTGACGTAACCTAACCTAACATAACGTAACCTGACCTGACCTAACCTAACCTAACCTGACGTAACCTAACCTAACCTAACCTAACATAACGTAACCTGACCTGACCTAACCTAACCTAACATAACATAACCTGACGTAACCTAACCTAACCTAACCTAACATAACATAACATAACCTGACGTAACCTAACCAAACCTAACCTAACCTAACATAACGTAACCTGACGTAACGTAACCTAACCTAACCTAACGTAACGTAACCTGACCTGACCTAACCTAACCTAACATAACTTAACTCGGAATTACGACATTGTAAGTAAACCGATGATAAGATCGTTTATGGGATACTAGACATATTTTAAATCTAGGATACGAAATTAGAATTATTACAAATATTTATTCAAACCACGTCATACATCTGAAAAAGTTCAACTAGTCTTTTATTTTAAAAATATGAAAACACATTCTCCATTATTCCACTTTTTATTGTTCCTTTTCAGGGATGTTCTACACCGGAAGAGAGCGGTGCATCTACAGGAAGAAGCCGTGGAGGTGTTGTATTAGCGAGCAGTGTGATGAGCGACGACACATCTACAGGAAGTAGATCAAGCACTTCCGGTTACATGTATCTATTGTCAGTTTTACTGCTTTGTTATTTGGATGTAACATGATGAACATACAAGATTTAAATTTATGTGATTGTGAAATAATACAACTAGAGGAACACACCAAATGTCACAACAGATTCATCTTACATGTCGATGGTTTCGACCATTATTTCGTTATCATCAGGTCCATTACCTTCAGGGTTTCCACCTGGTGATGGCCACTCGTCGAAACCCCATCATGTTGAGGTGAGATTTGGTGTGTTTTATTTTAAAGAGTTACATTGAAGTGATAACCCCAGTTTGACTAAATGAATTAGAAACTAAAAGTCTTTTGTACCATTTGGTGATTGAAAAGTAAAAGATTTAATGTATAAATAAATATTGAAAATATGTTTAGATATAATAAAAACTGAAGTTAACTTTTTTTAAATGTTTGACGTTCATTTTCCTAAATCATTTTAACTCTAATTATTTTTATAAACAAACACTGTGTTACTAACAGAGGACTGAAGGTTTTACCATACAAAAACAGAATTTTACGTTCATACTAAAATATGGTTACCAGATCACTTAGGAATAGTTTCTATATTTACAATATTCAAGATTTTTTAAAGACTCACTACGTTAATAAGTCTAGAGTACAGTAATACAACAAAAAATGGAAATATTGTGTTTTCTGTGGAACTGAATTCTAACAAAATCCATAACTTCCATCAAACCAGCTACCGTTTGTTTAATGTGCGCCCTCCCTCCACATTCCATAGATTGGAAATAAATAAATTATATGCAAAAATATTTTACATTTGTTAGATTTTAATACACGATCTTATTAGCGCTTTTTAGGAGCGAAATAACAACTTAAACCGTATGGCTACCAGATCACTTAGAAATAGTTTCTATACTTACAATATTCAAGAAAATTGTGTTAACACATAAAATTCGATTTTAGCTATTTCCTCTTATTGAACTTTTTGGTAATTGTGTAGAACACTTACTGGCTTACACATTTATATGCATTAACTTTGTTAATTAGATATTATAGCCGAAACCAATGTATAACCAATGACTACATAAATACTATAAGACACGACATGGCCATGTTAAATATTCTACGCTTATTCTTGAGTTGACCAATACCCGCTAGGTCGCTCTGATAGAGAATCTGAAGTTGATGTGACTGGCGCTAGGTGGCTCTACGGTCAAACAATGTTTCAGGCGGGTAAGAGAAAACGCACTGATGCCACATATGGGACCAGAGATGCGAGGGAAGGTCGAGAATCGCTTATCTCAGCGCACGAACTGACAACACTGACTATGCTGACGGAAGCAAGTGAGAAGGTTTGTGAGAGAGAGGTCAACAGTTGTACAGTCTCAACCAAGTGGGATGCGTACAGTCAAGCACCTGCTGCTAGCGCTTTATGATAGCTGTGTGTCAAACTTGTGACGAACAGCACCCGTAAAGCGTAGACTATTTCCCTATCCCATGTCGTGTCTTATAGTATTTATGTAGTCATTGGTATAACAGTGTTTAATACAATTTGTTTTTAATTCACAAAGTGTAATATTAAAGAGCTGGTGTAGGCCAGTGGATGTTCTAGACAATTACCAGAAAAATATAATTTTTGTTTTCTATAGAAAACAAAAAACTCCGTTATTCCTCAGCCTACAGAACAAATAAAAATAACAGTAGTGTTATTACACCTTTACCTAAGCTCTAGTTTAAATTTCACTTCAATTTGAATTTGAAAAATAACAAAAATCGTCACTGGAAATAGCTTAAATTTGAGAATTTTTGAAACATATAATTGCCTATATCTCCTAAAAAGTTAGAGATATAGAAATATACCCAAGATAAAAAAAGTTTTGAAATAACCAGTTATATCTAAAATTGTTGTTTTTATTAGAAAATTACGAACTTTCCTCCATATTGGAAAAAATGACGAATGATGTAAACAATTTTTAAAAACGAAAAATCGTAAGGTTGTCTTTTAAAGTTATTTGTAACATTTATACTTATCGAATAAAACAGCGGTTTTCAATCACCCTGTACCTTTTTTGGTATTCATATGAATTAAATGAAATCTTATTAATTCAAAGCTAAAAATCGAAATTTTGTTACTATAATTTTTTTGCTTACTTTAAACTTCCATTTAATGTAGGGCCTGTTGCATTTTCACAAGGTAAATTATTAAAATATATAATATTTAATTCAATTAATTTGGATACAAATATATGGAAGGATAATTTATGTAAATTGTTGCCGAGATCAATCCAAGATTTGTTGAGACGGAAATGACATTCTCTGCTTCCACATTTATCAATATCAATCTTACAACTTCCTCATTTCAACTTCGAACACAATCTATTTAATAAAACCAGGTTAATGTATTTCCAAACTCATACATTCTGCTTTATATTACTTGTATAAAATATCGATTAATCAGTCTTTCCTTGGATATTGTTTGAATTACTTTTGTATATCTTCTGGTGGCTTTACAGAAAATGTTTTCAGTATGAATAGTTAATGATAAAAATAAATTTGTAAGTCCATTCCAATAACTTTCGATTTGAATTTTTTATCCGCCATTTTGGATCCGCCATATTGAATCAAACTTCATTTTTTTAATAGGAAACTAGTGTGATACATGATTTTCATGTAAAATTGAACAAGGAAAACGATGGTGGAAGCAGTTTTTCGATAAATACCTTCGTTTTTGAGTTATAAACCATCAAAGTTGCAATGACGGCCAAATCGCGTTAGTAATAAATGGGGTAAAATGCGCGGCGGAAGCTATTCTATTGTGTTTTCCTGCAGAATTAATTCAATAACGGATTTTGAAAAAGAAATTAAGAGTTTTAAAAAAATTGATTCTTAACAGCTTACTTTAAGGGACACCCTGTAATACAGTAGCCTCAGACTAGGAGTGTGTCTGGTGTAATGGGCGTGTCCTCCTTTCTACTTTCTTCTCTAACCTGACTTGGCGGTACAACCCATTCCAAGAAAACTAAGTACGTAAATTACTACTTAGCTACATTTCTTAAAGTTTAAATACAAGTTAATTCTTAAAGGTTTAATTTTGTAAAAGTTTTATTCTTATTTACACCGATAAAAAAAAAACGAAAGTAGGGTACGCGTTTACACAGAAGCATTTGAGGTCTATATTTTTTTATTGGGATTGTACCGCTGAAAGTAAACGCAACAAACAAAGTGTGGGGCCCCTATTTTCCTCTCCACCCCAGACACATTCCTACCTTGAGGATACTGTACATTTGGTAAATTATTGCTGAAAATAAGATTACCTGCAACACTAATGTACGAGATAGTAAATAATAAAAAGTTACGATTCAAAACCATTGGCAAAAACCGAAAATATATCTTGTCCACCGTTTTTTAAGTCCAAATTTAAACTCGTACGTAAGTTGGCTAAAGTTTTTTATAGTTTAACACGGTTCATTTTAAGATATACTTTCAAATAAAAACTGAATTCCAGACTAGAGTTCTTCCACAATCTGTTTCCTTGCATCTTGAAATAAACTTCTGGAACAGTTTGTTAGGAAGGTTATTAGGAGAGACAGGAAGACATTTTGTAGAGGAATAGAATTAGAATGAGAGATGTTACAGAATCCTGTGTAAGAGAGTTGGAATTTGTTTCTCAATTGTTATTTATTGTGTCTCAAAAAGCTGTGAAGTACATAGCCTCGATTCAGATACTTCCATGTGATAGATAACAGCTGATTTGAAACTTGGTAATTTTAATAATAATACGCTTGATTTATGGCGGCTTTAACTGAATTTTTGGTTAATAATTTCACAAACCAATTTCCTTTATTTTATTTTGAAACTTTCCTTCCAGATTTATTTAAAAACTTGCAGCCATTGTCCAGCTTTCTATTACCTCAACTTTGTCTTTTCGTAATAAATTTAATAAAATCAATTTAATGTAGGGATTTCCAATCACATATATTCTCTTTTATATGTCCGTTGAATAAAACGTGGATATATCTCAAAGGAAATTTAATTCTGTGGATATTGTCCGCACTGCTTTTATACAGTGTGTCCCAAAAGTCCCGGACCAGTTCAATAACTTTAAAAACTAAAAAATATAGACAAAAGATATTTTATATGTGCATTCCCATAAAAAAAAACTTTTGGGGAAATAAAAAAAAACTACTTTTTGGGAAATAAAACACTTTTAACTGTTCCCATAAGTGGGGGTTTCGGGGGGCAACTCAATAACCTTAAATAGAAACCCCCATAGAGTGACCCCTCACGTTAAAGGGTTTATTAAGTAAATTACAACTGTACAAACTACAGGTCGATTTCTTGCTCCTATCTAAAATGGCGGCTGTTTAAATATTTGAAACAGCTATTTTACTTTATTTATTTCATTCACAATTAATTAGAAGGCGAAAAATATGGGATCAAAATATATAAAAAAAATGTAATGTTGTAATCATAGTGACTGTTTTTGAATTATGAAAAAAAAAAAAAAAAAAAAAAAAAAGATTTCCAGTACAGGGTTTGTGAATAACTTAACTTTGAATGATTGATTTTATTAAATACCAATCCATTATGGTTTAGAGCAAGTTAAAGCTGAATGGCGCACAAGAATTTTTTTTTCAAGACCATAACCATAAAGGCGTCAAAAATATATATGACACTTTTGAATTATAAACTCGATATATATGTGAAATCAGAACACTAAACTGTTTGTTAGACTAATCTTAGAGAAGCATTCGAAGTGTTTTACCTGTCCCCCAAAAGTGTGGTACTTTTGGGCACATTCAAAATACAAAAAAAACCCACGTCATGTGAAATATCTCCTTTTTTTGTTTTTTAAGGCGAAATGGAAGCAACAAATTTCACCTTTAACATTATTAACAAGTTTATTTCAAAAATGTGATATTTTCAAACAAATGTATTGCCTTTTTACAGTTAGTGTGATAGTTACATTACACAGTGAAATTTCTTGAAAATTTCCACATTTTGAAAAAACATATTTAATCAAGTTAAAAATGAAATTTATTGGTGCCATTAGTTTTGTTTAAAAAAACACTTTAATTTGATATGTCACATAACGCGGTTCTTTTTTTTTATTTTGAGTACGCCCAAAAGTACCACAATTTTGGGGGACTGGTAAATTTCAGTTCAACTTCAAACGATTCTTAGTAACAATTTAAACTGTATCTGATTTAGGGATTTTACAATGCATACATTTTGTACCCCCAATTAGGTTATAATCAAAAAATATTTTCTAAGCGCCTTTAATTTCGTCTTTTTATGGTCTTTAATTTAACTTGTCATAATATGAGGTTTTTATTTGAAAATTTTGAGTAACACCAAAAATCCAAACTATCATAAAAGAAACTTTAGGTGACATAGTTAACAGTCCCTAAAAGGTTTGGCTATATTTAAGTTCATACCAAATTTAATGTGGGGGTATATTCTCTTACAATTGTCAGCTGTTGAGGATACACAAGTTATAGTTTAGTTATTGTAGCTCACTGAGGATGGCGACTTTGTCGTTGAAACGCGTTTATTAAGTAGGGCCTAAACGTAATTTTTGTGAGATCTTGTATTCGAGTTCTATCTATACACAAGTAAATTTGTTGTTTTTGATTAACTCTTGTGAGAAAGTCTGTGTTGCACTTTTTACTTTCGGAAATATTTTAAAACTCGACCTTCAGTTCAAGACTGAGATTCTTGTTAGTTTAGTTTTATTACAACTTAAATTAAATTGCTTGAACAGTTTCTTAAAAGAATTAATCTAAAAACAGTCAAAGTCCAAATTAAAATGATTTAGGCGCCTCAACGAGGGTGTTTTCCAGACAGAAATCCCAATATTTCTTTCGCTGTCTTTAATGTACTGGAAACATTGTTGTTAAATTTCATTAAATGTTGACAGTTGGAGTTGAACTGGAGCCAAATAGTGGGATAACATGCAACCTTTTTTATTGTGGAGTAAATATACAGGGTTAAACTCCTAGACAAGATATATCAGGGTGTAAATTAATCTAGGATACTTCCGAAATAAAAGTTAATGACCAGTGATAAGGAAAATGTATTAAATGTACTATATTGTTCATGTAGGTTACAAGCGGGTCATTCTATGTTTATACAGGGTGTCCCGTAACTCTCTGGACACATGTATATAGCGTTATTGCTTGGGTCAAGACATACACATTTCACCATAGGAACATGGGTCTGCGGTGCCTAGTTTTCCGTCTATCTGTCTGTATGTGTTTTTTACAAAACAATTCCTTACTCCTAAACGGTTTGAGGTACAACGTTGAGATTTTGCACAAATGTTTATCTTATTAAGACCTATCTTCGTTTAAAATTATACTAAAATATCGTCAACCGTTTCAAGATGGCGGCCATTTAAAATCTTTGATGCCAAATTCCACGAAAACCGTTGACTTTACAAAAAAATTGCAAGAAATGAAAAAGTTAGTAAATTTTATGTAGTTTTCAATAATACATTATTTGTTAAGATCGGATAAAAAACAACAGAGAAATTGGCTCTTTTCGTTAAGCATGACCACTTTTCTCCGTTTAAAGAATGCTAATACTCTTTTTACACTGTCTAAATAATCTAATAAATCTATTGCTAAGTAACATTAATTTTACCAAGTGATCGGTAAAACCAAAGCCTCACGAGCGGGTCTGTCTGTAAGTCGCAACCAGTCTACACAGACAAGACGATAAATCCTATATATTTCAAACTTTGTATTTATATTATCCCACATAATTAGAAAAATATAGCGGTAAAAAAAAATGACCTTGGTGTAGTTAAGGAGCAAAAACTATTGATTTGATAAAACATTTTGGATTTATTATTTGTGGGTTATCAAATAAAACTATTCTAATCACGAATATGTATGTTTATTTGACGAAAAATTAATCTGTTGTGGCTAGGCCAAATTTAAAGTATCAGATATCACCCCCCCCCCTTTGTGACTTGAAAATGGCATGACCTAAATATCTGAAAAAACATTAGCTGGATGTTAAATTAAATTACACTGCGAAATCATGTATTATAGTTTTTCGTATGACGAATACAACTTCATTTAACCACAAAATGGGAAATGTTTTAAAAACAGTTTGTGTGAAATGTGCGATTTCCCATTATTAGGGTCCTTAGGTAAAACCAAGGAATCTTATAATTTCCGTCTGCAGAGACAAGACGAAACTATCCAAACTAAACTAACCTAACATAACCTAACCTAACCTAACCTAACCTAACCTAACCTAACCTAACATAACCTAACCTAACCTAACCCAACCCAAACTAACCTAACCTAACCTAACCTAACATAACCTAACCTAACCTAACATAACCTAACCTAACCTAACCTAACCTAACATAACATAACCTAACCCAACCCAAACTAACCTAACCTAACCTAACCTAACATAACCTAACCTAACCTAACCTAACCTAACATAACATAACCTAACCTAACCCAAACTAACCTAACCTAACCTAACATAACATAACCTAACCTAACCCAAACTAACCTAACCTAACATAACCTAACATAACATAACCTAACCTAACCTAACATAACCTAACCTAACCCAAACTAACCTAACCTAACCTAACCTAACCTAAGATTAGTTTTAGTTAAAAGATAGAAATAAGAATTATTATTACATTTTTTAAATAGTAACACCGAAATGTCACACACTATATTATTTCCTCGTTTTCTTTCCCATTTTAATAAACGTATTCTACATTTTATTTTACAATTATCTTGTCTTCTAGACTCATGAAAGACAGACAGACGGATCAAAAGACACTTACGTAGTTCAATATAAACACGAAGTAAATTTATATCCAAGTTTTATTTAACGATTTTAATCGTTTGCAACTCTCTTCTGTGTAGAAAATGTAAACAATAAAATTCCTTATTTAGCAATAAATAGAAGGAACACCGTACGTGTGTCATAGTTCAAAGCTTAAGAAAACTGTTCGACTTTTAACAAATAATAGAATATTGCTTTGAAAATAAACAACAGACAGGAAATGAGCAGCAATATAACGAGGTGCTTCATTTATTCCTCAGGTTCTCATTTATGTCAACATGCATTTCGTGTTTTATATATTACATTTTTCCTAGAACCTCATAATGGACTGCGACAATCGGGTATTTAAAAAATGTGCAAAATTCGCTGACGTGTTGAAAGGTAAATTAAATTATCGATTTTTCTCTGCTCTCATTTACCTCGATGCATGGAGGGAGCTCGTTAAATGAGCTGTTATTGGAGTTGGAGATAAAATTACAGAAAAATCTGTCCAACAGCCGCCATTTGGAAATGGTTCATTATTTATTATTGACAATCGTATTTAATATCTACTGTCATGGTCGACCCCGAGAAACCTGGAAGAGGACCATTATTAAAGAAGCAAAAGATGTTAACAAGACTTGGGTTGAAGTGAAGGCACTTGCTGGAGACAGGGACAGATGGAGAGCTCTTCTGGACGCCCTATGATCCAATAGGAGATAAAAGGAAATAAGTCAAGTAAGTCAAGTCATGTATAATTTGGAGTATCTTTCAGCTGAAACGAATTTACCTAAAATTTCAAAATGACGTCATAAAGGAATTGTGACTTTTATTGATTTTTTATAATGTTTAATATGATTAAACTCACCATAGAATTGCAACATGCAGTGTTAACAAATAAAACCGCCATTTTATATTCCTTACATTACATAAAAGCAGAGAAAAAAAGTATTTTAATGCCAACTGTTTGATATGTTTTATCCGGTAAAGATAAATCAGCTCAAGTGACAGAACTATACTGCACTAACTCTGAACAAGACATCCTGCAAACATCCATCTTACAGAACTTTATTACATTAGCCGAGCTGAACTTTGAACTTTTCATTTAATAAAACCAAGTTATTACGTTTCACATTACATTACATTAGAGTTGTCGCTTCGAGTGGATGTCATCAACATCTTGAATATGACTACTCTTTGCATCAGTTCTTGATTTTTTTAATACAATTTTTACAACAGAAAAATATAATATTATAAAAAAGTTGAAATTATTTTATATTGTCATATTCTCGAAAATAAATCAACAAATTAAATTATTCTGTTTTTTTTTTTTTTTAGGTTTCGATTGTAACCTAACCTAACCTAACCTAAAATACACTAACCTAACCCAACCTAACCAAAGCTACACTAGCATACATATAAAACTTATTCTGTTTTTTTGTAAATGCATAGAAAGATGTAATGTTTTGTATGGCAGCGGTGACCTTGAGATGTGCATAAGTTTTTTTAGGTTTCGATTGTAACCTAACCTAACCTAACAAAACCTAACCCAACCGAACCAAAGCTGTATGTAAGCTGAATGTAAGTGAATTTCGGATTACATTCATGTTGTAATTAAATCTCTGAAACATTGTAAATTTCTTTGTAAAATTAGTTGTTGTTTTTCAGGCAGACTAAACATTTTCAGCAAAACAAAATTTTGCTGCTTTTCTAAACAAAAAAGTTTCAAATGCTTCCCTCCAGTCTGTTCAAATACAAATAACAGACTGTACTTGTTTCGGATATACATCATTCTCAATAAACTTAATAATACTCCTATTAAATACTTAGAGTAATTAAGTATTTTGAGAATGGAGTATATCCGAAACGCGTCAACAAATGTGAGATTAACGAAGCTGAGAAAGGCGGAACAATGTACTCATTTTAATTATAAACATTCTTAGCTGAGATAAAAATGAATACAAAAATTAAAATACATGAATTGTTATTTCTAGTTGGTAAATTCATTTTACACAATTCTAATTGGAAATTGTTAGCTTTATTTTCTAATTAATTACCTAGATATATTTTTCAGTTATTTTGTATGTTCATTCACAATATTCCTCCAATATTTAAATGAAACCCTATTATTACACGCTGTTTTATTACAACGCCTAGTTTTACAATTTATTAAGTGTTCTCCGGTAACAATAGTTAAATATACAGCTAACCTATAGAAATAGTTAGGTTAGGAATGTTAGGTTTGGTTAGGTTAGTTTAGGAACGTTAGGTTTGTTTAGAAAAGTTAGGTTAGGAAGGTTAGGAACGCTAGGTTTGGTTAGGAAGGTTAGGTTTGTTTAGAAAGGTTAGGTTAGGTTAGGTTAGGAAGGTTAGGTTTGTTTAGAAAAGTAAGGTTATGTTGGGTCAGGAACGTTAGGTTTGGTTAGGTTAGTTTAGTAACGTTAGGTTTGTTTAGAAAAGTTAGGTTAGGTTAGGTCAGGTTAGGTTAGGTTAGGTTAGGTTAGGTTAGGTTAGGTCAGGAACGTTAGGTTTGGTTAGGTTAGTTTAGTAACGTTAGGTTTGTTTAGAAAAGTTAGGTTAGGTTAGGTCAGGTTAGGTTAGGTTAGGTTAGGTTAGGTTAGGTCAGGAACGTTAGGTTTAAATAGGAAGATGACAAGACTGGGTCTAAAACAAACACTGCAGTTTACACTATACAGTTTACATTTCTATTGGGATTCAAGGTGGGGTTTGTTTGCTTCACGCATACATTACACATCAAACACTACGAGAGTAATCCCTCAAGCGGGGAACGAGAATAAGTGAAAAATATATATAAAGTCAAATTATAATTCAAATAAATTTGTTAGTCAGGTTTTAAGATGGTCTAAATGTGTTGTAAACGAAGGAGATTTACTTTAAATGGACAGTTCTATTTATTAATTTTATTTTTTAACTGTTTTATTGTTTTACAAATCGGGGAAGATGTTTTAAAATAGCAATACAGAAGTGGGATTGAATCCTACTTAGTACACAAAATTTTTTAGTGGAATTTAATCTAGAAGAAAAGGGTGAATGGTGGGTCAGAGGGATCTAAATTTCTCGAAAAGATTTGAGGGACCCTTCTACACTTATTTCCCATAAAAATAATTGGAAAGTGAAAAAAAAATGGAAATTTGTATTTTTTGTTAACCCTACTCTAAGTATGAAAATTGACACAAATATTTTTATCTAAACACTACTGAAATATATATATATATTTGAAAATTTTACAAAAAGTGGTGAGAGGGGTTTGTCAATCATCGTTTTCTTAGGTAAATTAACTGAGCGATGTCTCTATTTCCTCTATAACCAAGTGTCTCCCATAAAAAATACACGGAAAAACTGGGATTAAAAAATTTTAAAAAAATTATTGGTTAAAATTGTTCGAACAATAAAGCTGAACTTAAAACCCCCAAAACTTTTTTTTTTAAATTTCAAGAAAATTCGTAAGGGGAGGACCCTTTTATACCCACGTTTCTCCCTTAAGATGCTTCAGTATGAGATAGCCAATGAGGTTAATTTAAAACTGAAGTCGGTCTTTTTAAAAACTTGTAAATAACTTCACAACATTAGATAATATAGTGTGAACGGTAGAGACTTTAACGGGAGGTTAGGAACGAAGTTCATATGAGTGAATCGAAGAGCTCACGGTAGCAGTTCAGCTGGAAGTCGGAAAGGTGATATTAGCTGTTATAAATAATAACTATTACACTTGTTTGACTGTAATAGTGATACGTTAATTATTACAATAATAATGTATTTTGATATCAATAATTAATAGTTTTTATTATTCCTAAAATGGTGCTTAGATTTCATTACATCTCACAGACGGTATACTGTACAACATATTTACCCAAAACGGCAAAATTTTGGTGGATATCATTAATTCTGACACACTATATTCTAGTTTTAAAATTATTACTTAATGATGGAATATTTGTATTAATATTATTGTCTGTTCGGACATTTGTCATCATTTGTGTGTAAGAAACACTACACGACGTTTCGAGAGTATAAATCAACTCCCGTTATCAAGCGCCTAACTTACAAATTACAACGTGCAGACAGAACACACGCTTGATCACATGTGAGTTTCTTTTTAGTTTTTGACCGCTCAGGGTTTGTTCTGGGTGTTTTTTCATTAGGTTTAGTTTCTGAACAAAGGCCTAGACATATAGGCGTGTGTTCTGTCTGCATGTTTTAGTTTGTAAGTTAGGCAACTTGATAACGGGTGTTGATTTACGCTCTAGAAACGTCGTGTATTGTTTCTTATACACGAATGATGGCAAATGTCCGAACAGACAATAGTATTAATACTCATTATATATTCTTTGTGTGCTCAATATATTGAAAGTTTTAAAGTACAATACTACTCCTGTAGTTTGATGCTTTATTTTGTAATGTATACAGCATCTGTTAACATTTTTGCTTGTTTTTGATTAAAGCCACGAAGATTCGGGGCGATTTTCGTCGGAAGAAAAGAGCATTTACTACCCCCTAGTCTTGCAATACTGTAATAGAATCAGGATCGAAAGAGAACAAGAGTTGGTCAAGAGTTCTAATAGAAAAAAATAAAGGGATTTGATCCAAGATTAGATTTAGTAAGGTGTACCATCTGTGATACTTAGGGGATTCCAACACTATAATTACGCCCTTAATAGGTTATCTGTTTTTAGGTATCGAAAAGCAAAACAATTGGTTTTACAATAATATCCGTACAATAAAATTCAACTCAAGAGGGTCTAATCGATTTTATTACGATTTCTTACATTTGCATGTTTTTTAATATTTATTGTAAATAATTTATCGAAATATATTTTTGTGTTTTTGAACTGAAATCTTTCGTTAATAATAATAATGAAAACGTTATGAAAATGTCTCTGATTGAGAACAAATATGAAAAATAGAAAATTAAAAAATGGCGGAAGTTTATAAGACTATGACTAATTCTTATCTGAGCCTATAATGACTTGTTTTTAGCAGTTTTATGATCTTAGCAAAGGAAAAGAAGAAGACATTTTTGTCCTTTCAGTGCCTGCCGTGTATTAAAAAACAATGATTAATATGAAACGAAAAATAAATTCTATAACAAAAACAGCATTTATAAAAGAGGAAACAATGATACAGTTTGAATTGATGATAAAAGTTCTAAACATTATCTTGCGGCGCCACAAGTGTCCTTTATTCAAAGTCTATGAGACAACTGTGCTAAGTTTTAATTTGTAAAACTTGTCTAACAAGTATCCTGTGACTACAAACCTGAACCAAACCAAACCTAACCTTAATTTAAATATTGGAGGAATATTGTGAATGAACATACAAATAACTGGAAAATATATCTATATAATTAATTAGAAAATAAAGTTAATTTCCAATTAGAATTGTGTAAAATGAATTTACCAACTATAAATTACAATTCTTGTATTTTAATTTTTGTATTCATTTTTATCTCTGCTAAGAATGTTTATAATTAAAATGAGTACATTGTTCCGCCTTTCCCAACTACGTTAATCTCACATTTGTTGACGTGTTTCGGAAATACGCCATTCTCAAAACACTTAATTACTCTAAGTATTTAATAGGAGTATTATTAAGTTTATTGAGAATGATGTATATCCGAAACAAGTCAGCAAATGTTATTTGTATTTGAACAGACTGGAGCAAAGCAACCTTAGAAATAAAGAAGACGACGCTATAACAGGCTGAACAACATTAATTTTGATATGGATCTGAAGATGACGGTATATCCGTCGAAACTGGTAATCCATTAGGAACAAATTTGGATTGTTTGACGGAGATAAAACACGGTCTCGAACACAGTTTTATAGTTTTTTTTCTGTTTTACAGTTATAGTTTGGTTATTGTAGCTCATTTATCACTGAGGATGGCAACTTTGTCCTTGAAACGCATTTGATTGAATAAACGTAGTTTTTGTGAGATCTTGTGTTCGAGTTTTTGTTCTATCTAATATTATCTCATAAGTCAAGCTCAATATTTATTTATAAAACAAGGTAATTAACGTACTATAATTATTTAAATGTACTGGTACCTCATTGTATTGAGAGAATCTGACTGAAATAAAACAAGATTTTGTCTAGTGATATTTTCTGACTAACTGTAAAGAAAAAGTATTGTCTTTGGTTAATAAATATAATGTTATAAAGGGAATATATATTGTATATAATACAATATATTCTTATATATTTCAATTTGTATAAATGTATTTATATATTAGTTGATTTTAACAATATTTTTATATGTTTTCTTTAATTCAATTATTATAATAATTGTAAACATTTTATATTGTTAAATAGGAGGTTAATCAGAGCCCCCCCTCCCCATCACTATAAATTTACATAATCAACATGAGTTTAATTGTAAACAATACTGTTGTCATTAACTGCTGTATTCCATCTACATTTGATGTTTACATAAACTTACACTATTCCCTTTGAAAATCGAAAGCATAGGATGACCCTGCACATCATATATGGAAGAACGTTAAGCTAAAACTTAAAAACAACAATTAAACTACCAAATGGCATCGATTTTTGTTAGAAAACAAACGTTTTCATTCAACAATGTCTATATTTTTGTTAATAAAATAACATATTTACAATAATTGAGACGTGTTTAACTTTTCAGAACGTTTTTCTTGTCTTAACATCAAGAACAAACTGCAGTTGTACAGTTTCTTAAATCCTGGCAGTAATTGGAAGCAGTTTAGATGAGAACAGGGAAGGAATTCACTGAGGGAGTGACAAAGAGGTCAACCACGAAATGGTTCAAAAGACTTGTTCACAAGGTAGGCAGTGAGTTTAACTTGAGGTTAATTTTTAATTAATTGCATTGAGTAGAAATTTTGTCACTTTGCGGTTTGTTTCTAAATAATTCCATTTTCAAAACCTCCTGTTTAGCCCTTCCACAGATGAGTTTCCCCGCCTAGTTAGAAAGTAGGAAAGGCGACGTGTCGCTCAATCCAACTACTCTAATATAACTTACAAAGAGAATTTTAAAGGAAAATACAAGTATAAGTTTTATAATAAAACTTATATTAAAACATAAAGTTAAAACTACTACAATACAGTATGTATATAAGAAAATACAAGTTAAAATTAAAATGGAAATAATGAGACGATTATTTAATTCCACAAAACAGCTTTAATTGCGACATATGTTTCGCCGTTAGGCATTTTCAAGCAATTAAAGCTGTTTTGTGGAATTAAATAATCGTCTCATTATTTCCATTATCATGGAATTCCATCATGTACCGACTGTTGTAACGTTGTAACATTAAATTATATTAAAATTAAAAGTTAATAACTGTTCACTATGTATAAATAACATTGTTTTTATCGTGATAGCAATTTACTGAATAAATCTCTGCTTTAAACAGTCAACTCACAAGGAAAATGAAACTTTCGCACCCTAATTAAAGCCGCCCTTTGCTGGTTTATCAACCCTCTATCCCTGACATACTACCCTCTATTAATAAAGGTTATCTAAGTTGTGAGTCAATGTACAATTTGGAAATTTAACTAATTGAGAAGTTATCTTTTAAGTATTTCTTACGAATGTCCGCCTCTAATGTTTGTAATAACAGTCTTAAAATAAGAAAATTAACCTGGCAAGAATCTCGTCTTGAAGAAAAAATTGAGTCTTAAACTATTACACATACTTTCTCAAAACAGCTAAACATAAAAACGCTTTGTACTAGGTTCATTAAACGTACCAATGTAACAGCTGACAAGTGTACGGGAATATATTGAACAAATTCTCTGTCAAGCCAACGAGATCTTTACAGAGAGCAGTTCAGGGAATATCCACGGAAAGAATTACTTTATGAATATATTGATATTTTATTCAAGTAATACACGCAGAATGTATGTTATTGGAATTACATTAACCTGGTTTTATTAAATTGATTGTGAAAAGTTCAAAGTTGAAATGAGAGAATGGAAGATGTAAATCTTGAACCTCATTCATTTCTGTCACAAAGAAGCTTGCGTTTAACTCACATCAATTTGCATAAATCTACTTGTTTCAAGATCGCTCTAGTTATATCTAAATTTTACGTTTTTTTTTTTAAAGGCAAGATATTTGTGCAATTTTAGGAAGCAAAGATGACATTGGTTTATCAAGGCGTAACAAGAAATAAGCATTATGGATTTATTTATTTATGTTTAATACGTTGAAAGAGGTTTAAATTCAAATTCTTGACACGTTAAACATTAAACAATTCTCTTTTTATACCAAATATACTGATTGAATTTAGAAGATTTAAAACTTTGTTGATTTTGTATGCGCCTGAGGATATTTGTATTTCTTACCCTCATGCAAACGTTTTAAACCATCCAACCGTTTTCTACGACCCTGTATTTTATATTATATTCAAATTTTCTATTTAGTTTTATAAATTCTTCATTTGGTTTTCTTTCGCTAAATTACAATCATTGATAAACTAACATTTAGACACGACATTAATAAAATGACCAACCAAATTAAGTGTAATTTATTTCGGCGCCCCGACGAAGGTGTTTCCAACCGCCCATATTTCTTTTCCTTGCTGTTTTTAATGTAGCGGAAACATTGTTGTTCAATTCCAGTAAATGTTGACAGTTGGAGTTGAACTGGAGCCAAACAGTATATGCAACCTGGAGTAAATGTACAGGATTAAACTCCATTACCTGATATAAAAGGGTAAATTAATGGACAACACTTCCGAATAAAAAGTCAATGACCAATGGTGTGAAAGCTTTTTATTTTTGTTTTATGTAGAATTTATTTGGGTCATCATATGCTTAGAATAAAAATAACAAAATGTGCAGTTTGCAAGTAGAACACTATTATAATAAAGTACAGTAATTTATTCTTTTTTTGTAACTAACAAGGAAGTTGTTCCCAAGCACAAATAATTCTAACTTAATTTTCATTTGAAGTTTTATTTGTTTATGTTAGCATGCCTGTTATGTTCAATATTTCAGAACGCACTCTATATCCCTAGTCAGTTCACCCGAGTTGTTTACTCTTTGATAATTATATCCCTCTTTTTTAATGTGTATTTTCTTGTTTTAAGACAATGAACAAGTTAACACCAGACATGAGGCAAAGTCAGAGGCAAAATTCTTAATTTACTTCTATACTTTTACCAACAAGTAACTACACAATGATACTTATACAAAAATGGTATCGAAAAATCCATTTTCAAAATTCGTGCTATGCAAAATGGTTCAAAATAAACCTGAATTTCCAAACAAAAACCTGGTTTCTGGAAATCTAACTAAAATAAGTATAAAATTAAAACAGATTTGAGTATTTATAAAAGTTCCTTAGGACTTCCTTACGAGACCATAAAGAATACTTAAAGCACATATTTATGAAGTTCCTTGGGACTTTATTAATAGAATCTAAAGAAATACTTAAGGCCATATTTATGAACGTTCCTTAGAACTCCCTCGAGACCCTAAAAAATACTTAAAGCACATATTTATAAAGTTCCTAGGGACTTTATTAATAGAATCTAAAGAAACACTTAAGGTTGAATTTACGAACGTTCTTTAAAACTCCCTTTAGACCCTAAAAATACTTAAAGCACGTATTTATGAACGTTCCTTGGGACTTTATTAAGAGACTCTATAGAAACACTTAAAGTCGAATTTATGAACGTTCTTTAAAACTCCCTTGAGACCCTAAAAAATACTTAAAGCACATATTTATGAACGTTCCTTGGGACTTTATTAATAGAATCTAAAGAAACACTTAAGGTCGAATTTATGAACGTTCCTTAGAACTCTCTTGAGACCCTAAAAAATACTTAAAGCACATATTTATGAACGTTCCTTGGGACTTTATTAAGAGACTCTAAAGAAACACTTAAGGTCGAATTTATGATCGTTCCTTAAAACTCTCTTAAGAGTCCCTAAAAAATACATAAAGCACATATTTATTCCTGCTTTAATTTTCATAAATTTTATAAAAAAATATTCTTTCATGGGTTTAGAACTGCAATCTACTAACTATGCATGTTACACACAAAAATAATAGAATTAATAAAATTAATTGTAGACTATAGTGGAACAGGCTTAAGAAGGCACTTCGCAGATCGGGTGAAAACGCTGTACTATTCTCAAAGTAAACGTTAAGGGGTGCGAGGAGGGCAACTCTCAGGTAGCTGGCGATTCTGAGGTAAAGTCAATGTTTGTGGAACGGTGTTATTTTCCGACAGAATCCACCTCTTCCTCTACCGCCCCACACCAGGCACAAGTGCCTTCTTAGGGCTGTTCCACTATACCTATCTACAACAGGAAAAAATCCGAAGTCAGTCCAAATTATAATAAAAAATAGTATTGGATAATCATGCACAAATATTGCTATTGAAAACTATTGTTTCTCCATACTTTTAAAATTATCAGTTTTAAAAAAGCAAAATCAGAACACAAAACTGAATAGTTTTTTTAATTTAAAAACAAGTCAAATTTACTACATAAAAACAAATTTATATAAATAAAATCCCCTACCAAAAAGCCAGTTAAGACACAAAGTAAAATACTTTCTTAAAATGTAATAAGATGTTTTAATTACACTTTTAAAAATACTATATTTTTTCCCAGTTAGTAACAATACTAAAGTGACTTGTTACACACTTGTTTAATTTTACAGGTAATTAAAGTATACCAACTCGCAGAAGAATTTAGTTTCTTAAAATAAATATTTTACTTTCTGTCCTGGATGGGGAATGGCTGCTTAATTTGTTAACCACAAAAATTTCTTTTATCAATAAAAATATAAACTTAAAATTTATAGAACATTTAACTCATTGACAAGTTTAAAATTAACCTTTTTTTTATACTATCCAACCTAAAATTCTTCTTTGTTAATGGAATTTGCAGGAGCAAATATCACTATTTTATTATTTCATTAAAATAAATATAACTCTTGGTTATTATGAATAAAAAACTACATTGCATATCCTCATTTTTAAAATCAAATACACCATAAATAATCATAAGGTTTAAATTTAGTTTTAAGTTTTTAAATTTTTTGATCCAACTCATCTACTTCTTCTGTCTTTTCCTGAAGGAGAGTTATTTTATTTTCTTCCAAGAGCTTGATTTGGGTACTTGTGTATATAAGCCCCCCCCCTTTTTTTGTACATCGAACAAGAACTAATTATATTAATGCAGTTTCTAAAGATTTATTAATTTACATTTTTTAACTGAAAAACTTCATGAATCTATTATAACATAACTTGACCTAGGAGTTTTAGATAATGTAGATTAGATTAGTGATTGAATCACCACATATAGGTTGTTAATATAAAAATTGTAGGACTAAAATTGAAAAATATAATTAAAATTATCTGTGTAAAAAAAAAGAGGGGTTAGTATAATACACAAGTGTCTAGATTTCATCTGTAAGTTGTTGTTTTTTTACGATTCTCTTTGCTTTTATTCGTGGTACCTTTTTAATTTAAAAAAAAAAAACTTTTCACAGACAATAATCACAGATCTTGAAATGACCACATCCTTGGGATGGTCGACACTGCCATTGTAAATTAGTCTTTGGACTACAAGTTAATTATCCTTGAGAAACCTCTACACCTCAGTAATTCCATCAAACATTGGATTCACATTTTCTAATCCTGAATCTCCCAGCGTCTAATGATAAACGTATCATTTGATCTAAATGATTTCAATTTTTCTTGTAGTGAAAGTGTTTCACACAATTAGCTACAGCTGGAGTCATATGATTCTCGCTGACAAATTTCTCTAGAGATATTCTCAATGGTTCATTCACTCTTAATTACATCTGGAGAAATGCAGGGTATAGTTTCAACTATCTTGTAACGTAAGAGACACTTGATTTCTCATAAAAACTTTAAATTAATATTACGACCGTCTACTGATATTTGAATATTTGTTAATGACAAACCAAAGCATTTTTGAAAGATTTCTTCTACTGCAGAGTAAATAAAAGTAGATGTTACATAGCTTTTTGCTAATCTTGTTAATGCTTTCATCAAACAATACAGTTCAAAAATCACTAATTTTTTTCTGGAAATATGAGTCAAATCCATAAATGATCACGTAAGACAATTTATCTTTTTACAATTTTAAACTGCTAAGCTATCAAACTATCTGTAAACATCAATGGAAATAACTCGGAACTGGAACTTCTCGAAGAACTACATTAATAGCCTACAAAATGTTTGCATTTGTTATAATCTGTCATGATGAATTTGTCGAACTGCTTCGTTTGGTCTGAGAATGTAGAAGATGCTTCACCAATTTCAACATCCTCTTCCGGATGAGAAGTTGATGTGTTTGAGAGGACAGTATACTTGATTTTAAACTTTGACTTTTCTGTTTACTAGTTTATGACGAAAAGGACTACTCAGAGTTGCTTTTTCATGGGTTTTAACTGTAGAAATTCCATTATGCCCGAAATAAAAATGAAATTTGCAAAGTATACACATAGCTCGAATATTATATTATGCTATTTGCCAAAGATATAATTTCCAATCCTTTATGTCAATCCATTTTTTTATTAAATCTGCATTTTCCTGACTTCCAAGTTACAAAATTAGTTCATCTGAAACAGTTAAACATGTTTGTCAAGAAAAAACCAACAAGATTTTAATTTGTCCTAAATGTGATTTTAGACGAGAAATAAATAATGTGTACAAACTTCATTACCAAGCATAATTGCTACTTTAATTATTACTGCTACTTTAACTGTAACTGGTACTTTAACTGCTGCTGCTATTTAAAATGCTACTTTAACTGCTATTGCACATGCTACTGCTACTTTAACTACTACCGCTACTTAAACTCCTACTTTAACTGCTACTGCTACTTTAACTGCTACTGCTAATTTAACTGCTACTGCTACTGTAACTGCTACCGCTACTTAGTAATAATAATGTAGTATGTAATATGACTTAGCATTGTTTTGAAATGGGTAAAACCACAGCATATACAATTAAATTATAAAATAAAAGGATTAGTGTACCGGTATTTGTAAGAATTTTATCAGTTAGTGGCTGAGCAAAGTGCAGTATACTGGGTGATGGGGCCGCCAACTCCTTAGCCGGGGAGTTATTAAAGACCAATGTTTCATTTCCTGACTTTTTCTTGACCATATAATCCCCTGCTAGGTCATTCCCCCCTACCCTTTCCGATTTCTCTATTGTATTTCAGTTTCTTGTTACTTTTGTATGTATAAATAGTTGTCAATATCTGTTAATTATCAGCTGCCCGATGATGTCGCAAGGCGAAACAATTGTAGCTCATTTATATTATTACAATATTTTGAAACTTTAAGCTTTATTGCTATTTATCCTTGAATATGGAGTTTCAACAAGAAATATCTGCTGTTACATTAAAATTTAAAAAATACATACTTTTATTTCAATTGTTGGAAAATAGGATTTAAGCTATGTCGACTTTTCAATTCGAATATATACATACATATATATATATATATATATATATATATATATATATATATTTTTTTTTTTTTTTTTTAATGTCGAACGATAACAGTGAAGAACATTTGTCAGAAAAAGAAATTCAGTACAAACCTTACTTTGAGAAGTAAAATACTATATTTCATCACTAAGACCAAAAATGAAGCTTTTCAATACAAGCTCAAGTTTAATGGCCGAGGCAGAGGCGAGTTCGGAAAATGAGCGAGGATCGAAAAGCTTCTTTTGGTCCCAGTGATGAACTATATTTTTCATTATACTGCAAACAATATAAGAAAACAATTTCACAAAAACTAAAATGGTAAAACCTATTTACCTTCAAAAGTTTGCATAAGTTGCACAAGTTTATAGCTATTACAGCTGTTTAGTTTGTGTCAGTAGTACCCCAACTAATACGATGGTAACAGCAGTTTTATCGGTTATTTACAATCAAGAGTATTAGTAGATTTTATAGATTCATTACAAACATTAATTAATTTGTATAAATAAAGTAACAGCTGATGACCTCGACCTCAGCTGATGTTTCCGTCCTAGGACTAAAAAGAACAACTTTAGCATCTCAATGCATGTAATGAAAACAGCTGTTTTTGAAGCAGTATGACGAAAATAGTATTTCTTCACACAGTACACTTTTCCACTGTAAAAAATATACCAAATACATATACATTTTTTTTATAGAATTACTTAAAACTAAACAAATAATTTCTACTCATTTCACCTCTTTATAATTGAAAATACGTATCCTAACTTAACAAAGAACTGATTTAAAATTGACTTTCATTATGTTTTAAATAACCACTCATAGATAATGAAACATACTTCCAATCTAGAAATGAGATGAGGTACAGAACATTAATAATTATCTCCCTTTATTTTTATACTTTCCCTCGTACAAATTGTTACACAACAATTACCGAGCTTACTGATGTTGTACAATGTGAGGCGTTGACTTGTGCTAGCATGGCATACAAATATTAGTATCAGTGAATAATAAAAGTCTCCCTAGGCTAGGTGAGCAGGCAAAATAAAGTGGACCGTAAGAAGACATTGAATAAAGCTAAATGACTAATAAAATTGTATTTTTTATTTACAAAATTTTATTTAAACTAATAAATATACTAATAAAATTGTATATTACTTTTATTTACAAAATTAAAACTGTTAAATTATACAAATGATACTGTTTTACTGACTTAAAATATTTGTTTTAGTTTTTAAAGGTGCAAGTGATGTGATTTTACTTGCAGCGTCCAGAGACAGACAACGGCAAGTACAGGCTGTAACAGGGCACTCAGAATGTTCCCTAAAACAAAAGAAAATACAATTACTAACAAGATGACACAATGTTTTTTTTTCCATTTATATAGTATACGGCAAAATAAACTGTAATGAAACTCACAAACATATTACATGCATTCCTTGCCAGGTGGTTTATAGATAATTTGCCCTGAAAACGTAATATGTTTCTTCTAGTGTTCTAACAACTCGGCATAGCCGAGTCACCTTCACGAGCATAATGAGTGGAGATTTCTTTCAAATATATACAACTTTGAGGCTTATAAGCATATTAATATTGTTCAATAATAATTTTCTTCTTTACAGGACGGTGATTGTGGTTAAAAACTAAATTCAAATTTAGTTTTTGAGATATTTAAATTGTTCAAAATGTGACTGTTAAGCATGTAGTGAACTGGATATGTTTATCGACCCCTAGATGGTAGTCAATTAATCCGACACAGAAAAGGACAAACAGCCAATAGAGTGGTTAATACCTTACAAGGAGTTAAAAATAAAGTATTGTGAATTCTTTTTATCTGAAGAAAAAATCTCATCTCTTCAGCACTTTCTTTCACCTGTCTTTGCCCAAAAACATAATTATTTTTCTAAGTAGTTTAAAACTTATGCACATTAACATTTACAAATATTAATTTTTCCCTCTACAAGATGGAAATTACACTTGAAAACCAAATTTTATAACTGTTCAAGTTTTCAAGATAGTTTGAGAAATGTACTGAATATTCAAATTGCAACTGTTCAGCATAATTAATTATAAGGACACTCAATTGAATTGATTGAAATTAAGAGCGTAAAAAAGTATTTTTTTAACAATGTAAGTTAATTTAACAACAAATATTGTATCACATTAATTTACCCTTTTCAGCACATATCAAACATCACAAATTTACATATCCAAAAATATCTCAAAAACTAAATAAGTTTTAAAATATCACGATTTCTGTCTTGAAAATGAATTATGTAAAATATTAATATGCTTATATTTAAAACTTCTTAGAAAAATATGTTTTTGGAACACTCTATATACTTGAATTTTAATATTTAGAGCACACTATAGATATTCCTAAACTAGAACTTTCCAAAAATCGTTCTACCATTCTATGTTATCTAGGAACCGATATAAAAATTATATTCCAGATTTTCTACTAACCCTGTGTAAGTAATCTTTTACAGGAAGAATACGGTATTTTTTAATATAAACTGGCAAAAAATGGTTTTAACATTTATTAAGACCACATTTTTTCAACACATCAGATCAACAATTTAAAAAATGAATTTCACAATACAAGTTGCGTCGCCCCAAACCTCCAGTGGGTTTCAACAAACCGGAGACAGGAGGGGAGGGAATTTGTTCAACATTGTAAATCAAAACTTAATAATTTTCGCACATTATTTAATTTTTTACACACTTATATATATATAGGACATCTAGAATCATCAAATTTGGCAGGCATACTGGACAAACCAACTGCCATAAAGTGTCAGTTCCCTTTGAACCATTTCCTATATAGCAACATTATATTGAACATGGCAGTAAATTAGATCATAATATGGCATTCTTAAAACTGGTAAAGTGCAATACAGTAGAGTACCGCAAACTCAGCATAATGTGGACCGGAAGTGTGCCGAGTTTGTGAAACGCCGGGTTATTGGGAATAAGGGCAAAAAATAAATTGTAATTGAAACATGCTGCGGCGATATCAAACGACTACGTCGATAGCGGTATCCCATTGTCGGCGGCGTAAAAACACTGCGGCATTGGCACCCGTCGGTATAGCAGACATACACCTACAAAAACGTTTGATGGGCCACTTTTTTTCCACGAATCAAAAAAACAATAATGCATAGTATACATTATGGAAAATATGACATTTCTTTTCAGTTTTCTTTGACTGGTTATTATCTACGCACAGTATATACAGTAAATAAAAATGAGCGAGTTACGAAAACAGAAGCGAGTGTTGGTTTCGATTGAGACACAGTTAAATGTGTTAAAAAGACTTGACAGAGGGGAATCTGTAAAAAAGCTTTGTGACGAGTTTAACGTGGGAAAAGTACCATCAACGATTTGAGTGATCGAAGTTAATGCCCGCTTTGAGATCTGCCGAACTTTTACGAAAATCGTTGTTTTTAGCAATGTATTTTTTCCCATCGGGGTCGCCAAGTAATCCGGACTGCCGGGTTATCGAGTGCCGAGTTTGCGAGACTCTACTGTACTATATTTTTTTAATCATAAATTGAAGAATTTAATATTGTGGACAATGTATTTATATGATTATTCCATTTTATTTGTGAGTCCATTGTCAAACCTTTCTCAATCAGTAGAGAGTATAAAAATAATACTAATGAAAATCTAAACTAATAGGCTATGTGCCCTATTAAACTCTAACCTATATATATAAAACCACCTAGCCAAACCTTTGTGATCATTGTTTTAAAGTCCATTTTAACCCAGTAAGCCTAAATGGCAAAAACAACATTGTATGGAATATTACGTTTTAATATTATTTAACGTTTCATAGTATAGTCAAGTAACGGTAATTACAATAAATAGTAATATTATCCAAAACCCAACTTGTTATATATCATTTTTAAAGATTAACAATGGTCCAAAAATTAAAACATACTGATTGGGTTGCTCATAAGGAGTTTTGTGTGGAAATTTTACATCGATTGAATGAAGACCAGAATTGTAAACATAATCTTCAAAGACTCGATTTTCCATGTACGTAATAAGCTGGCACTTGGGCTTGGCGAGCCGAGGCAACGGACTTCGGGTGAGGGGAGAGTGGAGTATGCAGGTATAAATACTTTCGGAATGCATTGACCCTCGAAAGGCCGCTTTGTATATTGCTGAAATTGGTTTGTAATCTATGTCAAATCTTTTTATAAACGGCTGACATTAAATATACAAATTTCAATTATAGGAGCCAGAAAATTACAGTTGTACAAAAACAAAACAAAGGAAAATTAAAAGATAAACTATTAGGGAAGGTAATTATAACCTTAATATACTAATCTACTTTATTTTCTTGTTTTTGTACGATTGTATGATATTTATATTTATTTCAACTGCTTTAAGTAGTTACATAATAATAAAAGTTATCAAAATAAACTAGCTAAACTATAAAAACAAGTAAAATTATATAAATTTTTTAAACAGTAACAATAAAATAAAATAAATCAATTACAGGAGTATTTGAATACGCTTCAGCCACAACTCTCGCCCTGCGGAAGCGGTTGTTGACAGTACGGTAGCTGATGTTTTCAAAAAGATGAATACAGGTTTTCTACCTAGCAGCCAAGTACCAGTTTACGTTTGGCCGACTGTACGTCATAAAGTGAATATACATAACTGTCAGATTTTGGGCAATGGAAATCCACAACAAAAGTTAATGTTTTACCTTAACCGAGAGCTAAGTTTACGGCGCTTTCTTTTTTCAAGAGAAACTATCAACGGAATAATAGTGTACCTAGAGAGGCTGGAAAACTTTTTAACCCCACAGATTGATGAGGATGACCAATAATGCTGCATAAACTTCCAGCTATATGGCGCATCGCCACACTAATTCACAGAAGTCCAGGAATTCCTCAATAACCGCTTTCAAGGTAGATGGATAGGTCGATTGCATTACCTCGTTGACAGGATATGACACCAATTGATTTTTTACTTCTGAGGATAAAGTTTATAAACCAGCTTTACTGGGTTCTCTCACTGAGCTCAAAGCAAGAATCACGCCGCAGTTGAAAAAGTTACGCCTGACAAGCCGCTGCAAGTCTGGGAAGAAGTCAACTTCAGATGGGATGTCTACAAAATGACCAATGGAAGTCATACTGAACTTAACTATAAAGGTAAGAAAGTTGATGTATTTTGCTACAAAATGACAGCAAAACCAACTCTGTAAGTAGTTTGAATTTACAAAATCTTTTATGAAGCAGCCTGTATAGTAAAATGTTTAAAGTAATAATTAAGTATAGAGCTAAATTATGCTTAACTTAATTTATGTATTGTATATTCAAATATGTGTTTAAATAAAGCTTAAATAATGTCAGTAACATTTACTATAAAATTTATTTTGTCAACAGCATTAGACAATAATTAAATGATGTGGTTATACCTTTATTTATAGCATTAAGTATGTAATTTTAAAATTTGTATTGCAATTTTGATTTTCTTTTTCTTTTTTTTTTTGGTATTATTAATTAATTATTTATAAGATGTTCCTTGTTTTCTCTTTACATTCATTTGTAGATTTGATTTTTTTATACAATGTCTTCTGTGAAATAAAAATACATTCAGTGAACAAAAAATTTGTGCAAAATTAGTCCAATAATGTTGGTTGTCAGCGTATAAAAATTCACAAATAATATTACATATTTCAAAATATGACTCTATTTTAGTAACTTTGCAACAATTCCTTCCGTAACAACATAACAAGAAAATCATCTTTCCTACACACGCATCACAAGTTTGTTTATTTACATTTAATTACACTTAACCAATTAACCTACATCTGTTTAAATATTAATGTATAATTTTATCACAACACAGAGACACTTGCTCTGATATAGTTATAAATGGAATATTTTAAGTTTGTGATTCCGTTTCTTTTACCATTGACGATTGTAAACGACTCTACGGCTGAACTATGTTCTCAACAGAGTGTCAATCACATTGCAGATTTTTTACTAACACAGATAACTCAAAAATATCCAAATAGTTTACCGTTACCGAACATTAATCTCGGTAATGTTTTAATCAGTTTCGGAACATTAGATTTAACTGCAGGTGCTTTGACCGGCCTTAACACGCTTAAACGAAACAGTGATATAAAAACAACATCGATAAACGGTACAACTCAGATTGTAGGTGAAATAAAATTTGATAATTTAACAATCATCTACAACAAGTTCGATTTACAAGTGTTTGTTTTAAAATCAAGCGGAATTTTACAAGCGTCCGTTGCAGATCTGACGATACAGGTGAGAGCGACGATGGGAAATAAATCTTTATGTTTTATAACTCTTGAATCTACTAAAATTGTAAAAATTGGTAAGTTCAACATATATTTAATATCCAACTGCCAATTTTGCACCAAAATTTCAAGCGCTTTAACAACAAAAGCGGCGAATTTGTTTAAAGAACATATTAAACCTCTTATTCAAGCAAGGATTAACAATGCGTTGAAGAAATTGTTAAATTCGAATAATAATTTTGTATGCAGTAATATGAAGATTTAAGAAAAACTAAACCAATTTTCGTCTTTATATGTGCGTAAATGTATTATTCTTTGTAAATATTATTAAAATATTTTATTTCTAACAAGTTTGCTTGTATGATTTTATTTACATCTTTAATAATATGTTTGGTAAATTTTTTTTCAGTATCTGATTTAAAAATTCACACATTTTATTTCCAGGATGTAAACAAAAAAAATTGTTAGTATTTCAAATCTCTATTGAATCATCCTTTATTTATTAAGTTAAATTAAATTCAGATTTAAAGTTTAGGGTTTAAAATCTTAAATTTTGTGAGAGGTATATAGAAAGCTAGTAGTTGCAATCTCACATTTTCGCATTATTTAAGGTAATATCAAAATGACTCCTTGAGCTGTTCTGGGGATAAGACATGAGTGTCGCACACAATCCCCTGAATTGAAGCGACAGTCGATTGAATGTTTAGGATCAGACAAGGAGTTTTGCTTGTGAACTTCTTATCTCAAGACTTCACTATCAACGTGTGTGTCTATAGCCTTACTCTAAGTGTTCTGATTCATGACAATGTCTGACCACAGTGCAACATTTTATAATGATCTTTGGCTCGGAACAATTCTATTATCCCTACAACATATGCATGAGTTCAACATCTGAAATCGATCTTTGTTAAGCAGATGAAGATAACGATCAAAACAAATCGTTAACATGTGGTGGCATCTTCATCTATAATGAAGGAATTGCATATCTACATGCCCTGCTTTGATAAGTACCTCAATAATGGTATAAAATAATATGTAAAAATGTAATGTAATGTGAGGAAAAAATAGCAATAAAAAATAGGTTGAAAGTATATTATTGTTTTTCTGTAATAAAAACTGACATCCCTCATATGTGTGAACAAAATATGAAAATGGCTTAATATTTCGAGAAATGTTTTGATAGAAAAATGTTCGACCTCTCATTTGTACCTGAGTTATGTACAGGGTGATACAAAAGTATAGTACAATATTCAGAGTGTTTCCAAAATTAAGAAAACATAATTTTTCTCGACTTTTTTAAAAGTAACGATATTATTATTTTTACATATTCTAATAGATCAATTTAAGATACTTAAAAGAAATTTTAATTTATCTTTAATAACAACCAAGTTGTGGCGTTGTAAAATTCACAATTTTTTAAACACAATATTAAACGTTATCTGCAAGGCTGAGTGAATAATGATTTATTATTTGGTTATTATGATGTATTGAAAAATATGTATACCGTAGGGGGTTCTAAAGCATAAATTAAGCCTACATATTCCTTAACTACAGTACACAAATTATTAAAATATCAATTATAATATCATTTAAAAATCTAGGACATAAATAATAAAGTGTAGTAATCATGTAATTTCATATATAGAATATTCTAAAAAAATTAACAAAACGTTCATTTTTTAGAAAATTTACAAATAGAACTACTGTATTAACTGTTTTTATTTAACCTGCTTACAAAAGTTTTTCAAAATACATGGTGCCCAGACAACATGAAATTTCACTTTTGGACCATGGTGTAAATTTGGAACTGCTTCCCTTCTAGAGCTTGGAAATGTGCCAATTTAAGATAAAAACCTTGATTTTTATAGTATGTCTGGAGTGATACTTTGTTTATTCAACTTTTGCTGATACTCTGAACATCTATACAGAGTGTTAAATAGTTTACGTCTTCTGGGCTTAGTTCAGTAAATGGGCTTCAAGCATCTCCAAAGAAAATAATCTAATGGGTTTAAATCGGATAACCAGGATGGCCACTCTATCCCCCCCCCTGACTAATTCAACAATATGGGAACACATCATCCAGCAACTGGCGAACTTAAAGGTGATAATGTGGAGGTGCCTCATCTTGCCAAAACCACACATTGTTAAAACATGGCCAAGTCTGGGTCTTACTGTTAGAGCTTAACAGATTATGTTTGTTATGGAAACTTGCAAAAAAAGGAGATGAATGTAGTTAAAGCACTTAGAATAGAGGATCCATAGTCCTATGAATTTATCAATTATTAGGTTACTGTGAATTACATAAAGCAAACATTAGCTTCTTAGCTTGCCTCAGTCATTTTATTTCTTTGCAGAGTTTAAACCCACTGGCTTCGTCACGTCTTTTAAGTCTCATTTTATAAGGCGACGATGACAAAGGTTTTTTACCTGTGCTGATTTTCCCACTACAATTAGGGCCCCGATTACTTATACATATTCAGTGTTATGAGAGTTGCCTAATACTAGTATTACAGGGGTAGCTGATACCTTGCAATGTTATCTTGGACGTTCCCCCACTCTAGCCGGGTTTCGTGACGTTTGTGAGCATTGAGTAATGCATCATCCACCTAATAAACTGGACCTGTGGAATCAGATTCAGCTTTTTGGAACCTGAATATTGGAACTTTAGCTTCAGTATTTCCCTAATAGTTAACCCCCCCCCCAATAATGGTACTTTAGTCAATCAATATTGGGACGAGTCAGTTGACCCCATGTTAAATGGTGCTAATAATTGGTTTTCCGAAGTTAAGGTGAATAATTGAATCTTAGCCATTTTAAGCTAGTGCATACACTTGGATCACTATATTATTAGAATCAATCCATATTATTTCGAAAAGTATATAAATTAGTTATATGTAGTCATTAACCAATATTTAGAATAATTAGTATTAGTCCCTTATCGGTGCTGACTGACTGAGTTTAGTTGTAAGTCGATACGCCTGGGTTGTGATCGTTGTATTAACCAAGTTCTAAAAGATCCACACCTCACCTCACAATATAATATTAATCACAATTTCCACCCCCATCCCCAAAATAAAGGGGATGTCCCACACACCCTTAAACAACAACAACAATTAAATAAAACAAAAGGCACCATTATTTATACAGTAGAACCCCTCTAATCCGCCCTCGGGTGGTCCGTTACTCTGGTTAATCCGACCGTGCTTGAGCTCGCGATAATGTGCCGACTTGCCGACTTTTCGATGACTCACGGCTCGTCTGGCGCCATTCATCTGGTTTGTTATCGCTTTCCCGCTTCAGTGCTGTGTCATCCCGCTTCAGTGCTGTGTCATCTATCGTGTTGTTTCTATTGATTTGCTATAGTACTTGCAGAGTTTATATATAGACTTTTAAAAGTTTATATATCACTTATTTCACTTTAAAAAAATCTCTTTATAAAATATGTAATAAATATTGACTGTTTTTCAGATAATCCGAACTTTTTTGTGTTTCAACCATGCCCCCAGTCCCGAAGGTGACGGATTAGAGGGGTTCTACTGTACTTTAATGCAAGAATCCCTTCCTGTCTTCCATAACAGCTTTTTTATATATGCGAATGTTAACATTTTATAATTGACACAGATATTTAAATATATTGCTTTATAATAATTAGGAGTTAAAACTGAAATGGTTTGAATTCTATTCTCATTCCAACTGAAAGAAGTGCAAGATATTATTGATTTAAATATAATTCTGTAATTTTTTAACCCCTCAAAACATGGTTTACCTAACAGTGCTCGCATAATTTTACCAACTGTATATGGCAGTAATCTGACAGCTAATGATATGTACTGACTATATTTGGGAGTATTTCAAGAAATTTAAATACACAGAACATTGAAGTAATTCAATATGTCGGTTAAGAAAATGAAGCTACTTTAAAAAGAAAAATTATTTGAACTTGAAGAGTTCTTACTTTATTTATTTAACTAATGAAAAAATTGAATTTATAATGATTTACAAAGTTTTATGGGCGCCAGGTAGCATTTAGCTTACCAATAAAAAAAAAAAAAGATTTAATTAAATTTATTCTCAGGGTCGCAAGTTCTTTTAAAAGTGTACTACACAGTGAAATTTGGTATGCAATGAAAATACTTTGGCTGAAATATTAACATAAACATTTATTAAACATAAAATATTGTATACAAGAACATATTATTTAATATACTTTATTTATTTTAATTTCTTCTCTGAAGGAGACTGTTTCATTTATTCCATGAATTTAAATCTTTACTTTAAATGTTGCAACAAGAAATTACTTTTTAAATTTAAATTACTTTGTAAATCTATGAAGGAGATTTACTTTTAAAATTGAAAATTTCATTATTTTATTAATTTATTTTTCTTAAAATATTTTTAAGCAGATAAAGAAAAATCAAACATGTACAGCACATATATCAAAATATAATACAATTCATTAGTCTAGAGTTAACATAGGGTGTTTATATCACAACACCAATTTTTATAAAAAATTGTCCGAAGGTAGTAGTTCAGACGTCCCGTATCTTGTAGTTTACTGCGATCGTGGCTTTCAGGAAAGTTCATGTTACATCTATGCTCGCACAGCACTCAAAAAATGTTTTTCTTATAATAGTTCATAGCGAGTTTATTGTCTTTAACGGAAAGTTTATCTCTACAAATTTCTCACTACGTGGAAAATGATCTGTTTCAAACTCGCGCATAGAAACCATTGTCTTTTATGTTCCCGCGACATTGTTATTGAACACACTCTTTATCAATTTTTAAACACTTTCAATCTCTACTTGAGACAAAAATCAAATATACATTGTTCTAACAGAACCTAGAAACTCTTTCCTAAGACTGAATAACTCAATCATGCTCTACTGAGCTCTTATTCACATCTTACTCCTCCAACCGCTAAACTGATACTTATTCACCTTGTCTCTCCAGACGCTGGACTCATACTGACTGTTGCTAACCACGAGATATATTCCTTCCGAAAGCGTCTTTTCCGCTTTGCTGTTATAAATACTTCACACACCCCTATTTTTCACACAAACTAATAAACACTTCTTATTAAATAAATTATACTAAGACTAAACATGATTATTTATTTTCTTGTTTTGAAAATCCATTTTGTTCTTATAAATGAATTTACTGAAGACTGATTATTATTTCAATAGCTTCCCCCCCCCCCATGTACTTTACCGCGTACTTTTAAACATATGATAGGCTTTAATTTTTTACATTATTACAACATGTAAAAGCTATTAATCATTACCAACTGTCTACCTGAACCCAGTGCATTTTATTAGTTTGAAATACATTCTGAAATCAAATGTTTCTTTGCTAACCAGGTATCCCAGCCTCAGCTGTAAAGTACTATTGTGCTAAACACAAAGAAATTTCTTTACACAATGTTTTAATAGTATTTTTTTTTTTTGTGTGTGTTTTGGAAAGATAAAAGTGAATCTTTGCGTTTTAACTACATGTAAAGATTGTTTTGTCATTTTGTTGGTATGTTTTTGAAAGATAAGCGAGTGTGTGTTTATCGGCTAATATTTTTATAGGTTAATTCTGGAATTACTTTTGTTTATAATTCTTTTAATAGTTTTTTAGTAAATTCAAAAAGTTTTTAGCAGTGGAGTTAATAATGTGCTTACTGAAAACACCTCCAAAACGTATCGCAGAAGGTATTATCCCTTACTACAAGTCTACAGCATTGATTAGCAGTGGAGTTAATAATGTGCTTACTAAAAACACCTCCAAAACGTATCGCAGAAGGTATTATCCCTTACTACAAATCTACAGCATTGAAGGGTGGATGTACAAATGAATAGAGTTTTAATACCTTTACGGATCTTGTCAACTTTAGTCGATGTGGATAATCTCTTTGAAAGTACCTCTGTCGACTACAGTGGACATCTTGTGCAACATTGAATTGTTTATACATCTTTGCATTGTTCATTACAAACCTTTTATTGCATGTATCAATGAAGATACAGTAGAACCCCTCTTAACCGGTCTAGTCGGGACTGACACCCGGGCCGGTTACCCGTTTGACCGGTTAATCCGAGGCTCCCGTGAAAAATCGGTTTTCGTCCAAAGAAAGCTTATTTAATTAGGTAACACTAAAAATTATGCAATAAAGATGTTATTGCAACTCATTTTATTGTACATAAATGTATCGTATATATTATGTTATGTATATTATACATCAAACATGAAAAAATTAAACACTACAAAGCTTTTTTACAGATTCCCCCCTGTCAAGTCTTTTGACACATTTAACCGTGTCTCAAACGAAACCAACACAACCTTCCAAGAAAAAGAAATGTTATATTTTCCATAATGTAGGCTATACTAAATTGATTCGTGGAAAAAAAGCGGCCCATCAAACGTTTTTGTCTGTGTATGTCTGCTATACCGACGGGTGCCAATGCCGCGGTGTTTTTATGCCGCCGACAATGGGATACGCTATCGCCAAAGTCGTTTGACTCGCCGCTGCTTTGGTGCCGCCGACAATGCGATACCGATATCGACAAAGTCGTTTGACTCGCCGCTGCTTTTGTGCCGCGGTGTTTTTGCGTCGCCGACAATGGGATACCGCTATCGACAAAGTCGTTTGATATCGCCGCCACTTTGGTACCTCGGTGTTTTTACGCTGCCAACCTTGGGATACCGCTACCGACAAAGTCGTTTGATATCGCCGCCGCTTTGGTGTTTCAATTACAATTTATTTTCGGAAACTCTCATCCAACCAGTACACTACGATATAGGCCGGTTAATCCGAGGACCGGTTAATCCGAGGCTGGTTAACAGAGGTTCTACTGTAGTGACAATGTCGTTGAAACACGTTTTAGTTAATATTATTTTTGATAAATTGTGTTCAAGTTTTATTTTTATTCGAACATCATTATAAATAATTTTACTCTCAAATTAAATTAAAATTATTACTAGAGTGTTAACAAAATAAATCGTACCGACTATGATAACAACATTAATATAATTACTAAGATAGAACATCGTCTATTTATAGACAGTCAAACTCCTTCTTAAACTTGCGGATCAAGTAAGCCTTTGTTCAGTTAATAATTATTCTGTTCTCTTAATTTGTATCCAATTTCACTATTTTCATTAGCTACAGAAATAAACTTTTATTCGGTATATAATACTTTCCAGAAATTTAGTTGTGGATTGGTAGGCCTGTATCAAAACATAGTTTTTGAGTAGCTGATTTCTATCAGCGTGCTTAAATAATCATTTAGAGAGTTTTTTGATGTTACTTGTTTATTTTGGTATGTTGGCAAACACACTGTATATCGAACTTTTTTCACAACATGTTTTGTAATCTCTGTCTGTTTTGTAAGCTGAACTGTTGCTCCGATTTTCATATGGTTTTTCTTTTCTGTGTAGGTACATAATCTGGTTAAGTTTTAGTATAGAGTTTAATTAAAATTGTTCAGTAGATTTGGTATTACGAAAACAAAAAATTTTAACATATCTAGAGAAATAAAAACAAGCGTTTTTGGACCTATGTTTATATGAACTTTTGATCTTATTTTTAGCTATAGAATCATTCACCGAGAGATTGCCGTGCAGTTCCGAAGCTCCCTGTGTATGTAGAGATTTATGAACTTATACAGGGTGTTGCAAAATTGTGTTTCCAAACTTCAGGAGGTGGTTTCCCACATAAAAAGTAAGAAAATGTTCCTGTAAACATATTTCCAGAATTGCCTAGTTTCACAGATATCTGCTCGTTTTGTTTTTCACAAAATATGTTTTATCTTCAGAACAGTTGAACTGATTGAATTGAAACATGGTATCTAATAAGGTGAAGAACTCTTTTGAAAAAAAAATAACCAACCTAATCCAATAACCCATTTCAAAATGGCGGCTATTTAAATTTGTATAATCTAAATAACTCAAAAACAGGAATTTTTTTATAAAAAAATTAAGCAGCTGCCATTTTGAAATGGGTTATTGGACTAGGTTTTAGGTTATTGGAAACATTAACAAGTTTCAATACAATTATCAAACCATTCTGGAGATAAAAAATATTTTGTGGAAAAAACAAAATGGAAGAATATCTGGGAACTAGGGTTTTTGAACATAATATGTTTATAGGAACTTTATCTTACTTTTTTATGTGGGAAACCACCTCCTGAAGTTTGGAAACTTAATTTTGCAACACTCTGTATAACACCAAAAATTGCCTGGCATTTAGAGACATCTAACTGACAACCTAAGGTTAAGTCAATTAGATGCTCGCAAACTTATGGAAATGCTGTTGCTCTAAATGGAATAGTATTAATTATAAAACATTTACAGCACTACGTGACTAAACCAACGTTCTTAAACCTGCTGACCTCGTTTATTTACATATAATTACCAACCAATTAACTTTAACAGACAAATATTTTCCATTTATTCGTTTGATATAACTTTAAAAAACAGTTATACAGTTCATTCTTGAAAATGGATTACCAAAAGTTTGTGATTGTGTGTGTATCATTATTCTTTGTACGAGACTACATAGTCGAACTACACTTACAACAACGAGTGAATCGTGTAGCTGATTTTGTTTTAACACAATTTGTTAAACAAAATCCAGATAGTTTACCTTTACCAAATGTTAAAATTAATAATATTTTAATCGGTATCGGTTCGTTGGAAGCGAGTTCTGGTACTCTGTACGGCCTACGAACAATTAAACGTAATAGTAACATAAAAGCAAAAAACTTTAATAGAGCGATACATTTAACAGGTGTAGTAGCTTTTGAAAATTTAACCATAAACTATGACGAATATAAATTGGAAGTGTTTATTTTAAAATCAGAAGGAAATTTAAAAGCATCTGCGGCAGACGTCCGGATCAAAGCCAGAGCTTGGATAGGAAAACAATCTTTGTGCTTTGTAACGCTTGATTCTATTAAAGTTATGAAAGTTGGTGACATTGAGATTTGTTTTCTGACAAAGTATAAGTTTTGTAGCAGATTCTTGAGTGTTCTGGCGACAAGTGGTGCCAACCTGTTCAAAGGAAAAATTAAAAAAGTTATTCCAGAAATAATTGACAGTGCGTTGAGAAATTTTTTGAAAACAGGAAGCCATTGGTTGTGCAATAATATGAATGAATCGGTGTTTGATATAACATACACACGACACGATATGTTATATTATTAGTTATGTGATACTTATATGTTACATACATTTAGATTTTGTATGGATAGGAGACACAGGCTTACCTTGGAAAGTGGTTTTCGGTATTACCTAGTAGTATATAAATAGAAGAACACTACTAGGTAATAGCAAGGACCACTTTCCAAGGTAAGCCTGGGTCTTGAATCCATACAAAATCTAAACATAGTAGGCTATATGCCTTATTAAACTCTAACTTTATACGTTACAAAAGTTATATAAGTTTACTATACCGGTGGAATTTAAGTTGGTTCACCCAATTCCCCCTTCCCAGATTTTCCTAGATGGTGTTTTACGATTTTAAAACTAAAAAACTACCTTTAAAACATGTATGAAAATGTTAGGATTAACCACTTCAATTTTTTTAAAGAGAGGAACATTAATATTTCATATAAAGTGAGTCATGTGACATATCATTTAAGACTATTTTTTTTTACTCTAAATACAATGCCACAAAGAAAATTCAAATATCTTTTATCATTATCATATTTCTATTTTTTGTTAGTTTGATCCATTTTTTCCCTTTTTTTATAAATAGATAGTTTAAGACTGTGTTTTAATTCTAAAGCTGATGGTTAGCACTCAAGTAAAATACAATATATTCACCCACAAAAAATACAAAATGTTTGTTTCTTGAAAACAATACAAGTTGTTGTAATTTTGTGTGGAGCATCGGCTTTAGAATCAAAAAGCAATCTTAAAATTTACTTTTAAAAAAAGGTGAACAAATTGGAACAAACGAAAATGGAAATATTTTGGAAATGGTAAAAGTTCCGTTTGTGCCATGTTTTTGGAGTCCCCTAAATGATGTGAACTTCTTTTTGAAAATATTTCACGTGAATTAGAAAAAGTAAATAAATCACGAAAATTGAAATATTTTCAAAACTGTAAAATATATTTGTATTCTCTTTGTGGCATTATTTTTAGAGTAAAAATGCAGATATAATTGATGTGTCACTTATATCTTTTTTATAATTGTAATTTCAAAGTTGACCCTTGCATATTGAAGAGATTTGAACCTCGTAAATTTCAATAAATGTCTAAAATCATCCATTTTTGTGTTATCTATGTGGTGAAAAGAAATATCCGGGAAAATTTGTGGAAAGAAATAGTTTGAAAAGTGACTTTAATTTCATAAGGTATCTGTTTTGTATTGTATTATATACAGTTGTATTCTATACAATAATGGAGGGTTTATAATATTACTACTGTTTAAGAATACATTTATGTGAAGAACTTTTTATACAAAGTGTCTTTGAAATAAACGTAGAAAATTTGGGAATGTATTGCTCACATAAAAATAAGAAAAAGTTCCTAAATCGGAAATGCTTTCCGATCTGTATGAGTGTTTTCTAAAGAAATGTATAACTTTATATCAGCATACAAAATCCAAAACTTTATTTTGTACATTTTCTAAATGACGGTTTAAAAAAATGTTTTACGCTAAATATCTCAAAAATAATTAACTATACATGTGACAAACTATATTTCAACGACCTTGATAACTTCATTATGAGTCAAAATATAAACCTAGTTATCATTCAAAAGTAACTAATTACAGTAATAAAATACATCGACTAATCCTTTTTTATCCAGGTATTTCTTAACTTATAACTACTGCAGTTTCAAGCGATCGTCTATCATCTGAGTAATAAAAACACAATTAACACACATTCAAAAACATATCAACTATGAGAGGACATTGTAAATAGTTCACGCATTAACAGATTTACACACAAGACATATTTTCAACGACGTGACCGGCGAGTTGATTCTGTTGTCCTGTTTCTTATCTCCAGTCAATCCAAGTAAACCTATCCCAACATTGACTTGCCAGTCAGATGTGCACATCATTGAAAACATGTCTTGTGCGTAAATCCATTTATGTGTGAACTATTTACGACCTCTGTGTGGAATGATATCTGTTTGTATATTTATTACTCTGAAGAAGGGTTATCGCCTGACACTGCAGTAGGTATAAGATAAGAGATAACTGGGGGAAAAAAAGAACTAATTGACGTATATTAGTACTATAAAATTATATAACGTGTAATGTGTTTTAACAAGATTATTTTAAAATTATTCAATTACAAATGAGTAGTCAACTTTTAATCTCGGGGTTCAGAAGTCCAATAGTCTGTAATCGTTATCTTGGGTATTTTTACAACACTTTTGGATGTACAAAATAAATTAAAACTATAAAAAAATCTAAACAATTAGGTGATATTTTAATAATTAATTAAAGGTGTGTGATGGAAGTGGATAAGTGATGGGTGAATATGATACAAAGTTAATGGTGGTTTGTGTTAAAAAAAGAAGTATTTATATTGCTTGTGTTAATAAAAGTTCTTTCATTCATAGTTTTGAGTTTGTTATGAATTAACGAACTATAATTAATTAATTATGATGAGTTTTCATCCTTTAATGAATTTTGAGAGAGTTACAATTTTTGTTGGTTAATTTTTGCTGGATATAATCTGGATGAAAAGTAAATTTATAATGTTGAATCAATTCCACGGAGGGATAAACAAAGTTATGTATTCCACTCACCAATGTTTCTAAGCTTGAATATTATATTTTAGGTACTTAACTGGTTTTTTTTTTTTTATCACTGAAATAATTATTTAAAACATGTCAATAAAATAATTTTTTAAACACTTAATTTTCCTGAATGTCCCAAAACCTTTTTTGTTTCTTCATCACCATAAAGACTCCCTTTTCCTCCCGAATGATAGTTCTTATTTCTCTTTTTTTTAATTCGTGACATATAATTCAAATTCTAATACAGAGATACAAAATATGAATAACATTTATATCTACTATGGTATGGGTTTCGATGAAATGGGCTATGTTTTTGGTTGGTGATAGTGAATATGTTAAATTGGGGAATTTTTATGCTATGCATCTATCTAATAATTTTGGAATTTTATTATCGTTATGCCATAGTGGAATTTCAAAAATAATCAAAATTTTATTTTGTTTAATTGACTATAATAAAACACTATGAACTTTATGATACCTGTTACAGTATTTGTTATTGTTATTGAGTGTATACATTTTTTTTGGAAAAATTCGACTTAACTTGTGAATATTCAGTCAACTATGAAAATTTAGTATCAATAACTTGCTTATCCTTGGACTTACAATAAAAATTAATTTATCATCGTCTAAACGTTTAAAGGAGTAACGAATTTTGTCTCCTCTTAGTTTCATGCAACATTAATAATGTTCCACATATTCAGCATAGAAACACTTTTAACTGCTGTCGTTTTTAAAAATATACAAAATAAAGTTTTGATTTTGGAATACTGTTAAAAAGCTATATTAAGTATACTGAATCTGGACTCGATATCTCGTTCATCTACGAAGAAATTAATTAATTTTAGAAAAAAACAACAAACAGAAAAGCATTTGCTGACACATTACAACCTGTACACATATTAAATCTTAAAAGCTTTCTTCGCTTGTTCAGGGACTATCTTCACAAACAATCTTTTATAGATAAATTATTCATCTTTTATAGATGAATAAATTGACATTAAAAATGTATTATATAATGTTGGGTATATTTTGAAAGTGCAATTAAGCTTTTATATAATTTTTATCTTCTCATTTATCAATAGTATAAAGTTATGAGATAAATTAAAACATCAATACTGTGTTTTTAGCTAAAATACACATTTTCAGTCAGTTAATGATCACAAAACTGAGGAGGGGAGAATATATTTGCAAATATTCATTTAAACGGTATTAACAATTAAGTATACAATAGAATATATCACTATTTATATAAAAATTGTAACAAAATTTGTTATTAATATATAAAATTTAATTTAACATGTGATTTTAAAATGAAATGTAAACCAAAACGAAAGTAAAAAAAAAATAATCTATACATTTTTAATAAAAAAATACTGCTATTCGTCTTTTTCCATCAAGGTGTTATTCTAATAAATAATCTAGTTTTAGTTTTTATTTATCTTACTGCAAGTTAAACAATTTTTGAAATATCTCGTCATTATTTATCTATCTATATCTATTAGAAGTGATTTCTCAAAACGTTCGACCAATTTCGCTTATAACCGATTTTTTTGGTCCTAATTATCAATGTAATCCATGGGCGTCATCACCAGTTCATTATTGGGGGGGGACATATGCCGGGGGTCTGGGGGTATGGAAATTTTTTTAAATTAAACTTCTCAAAACATCGTTTTTATGTGATTGTAACATAAATGTAATGTTAAAAACCCTAGTAAAGACAAAGCCCGATCTTTACCTTTTAAGGTTTTAAGTAAATCATTCGTTTTTAGCAAAAATATTTTTACATCCCAAATATTGGGGGGGACGCGTCCCCCCCGTCCCCCACGGCGATGACGCCCATGATGTAATCTATTAGTCACTCTAGTAAAAATTTGATGTTACCATAAGAGAAAAATATATTAATTTACACCTCCAATAATTTTTTCTCTAACATATCCTATTAAAGTTCCAAATGTATCAATTGCCTCTCACCAAAAATGCTCCTTTGATAATTAATTGGACAAAGGTAACCTAAGGAGAGAAGTCTTCAATACCAAAGATGTTTTGAAAAGGGGGGGGGAAGAAGAAGAAGAAATACTGGGCTCTTGCTGTACATCAGAGTATCCAGCTTTATATGGTAATGGATTTATTATTAATATATCAAAGATTTAAATAAAACAGCACAATATATATCACTAAAATTCTAGACTGCTCATGTCAGCCAAGTCATGTTCTTCAATTTGAGAACAGGATGGCCATGGAAAGAAGTAATAGAATTGGCAAAAAAAAATGAAATAAGTAATCCACAAACCATAAATAAAACACTAACACATTTAACGTTAATAAATTTAATAAACTCTTATGTACATTTCGATAACATAGCTACCATTCGAGAGGATGGTAGCAAATAGCTATGTTACCGAAATGTACATAAAGGTTTATTGTTAACATTAACTGCATTAGTGTTTTACTTATAGTTTGGGGATCACTTGTTTCATTTTGAAGTTAGTATAAGTTATATTAAGGAATACAGCAGCATTTCACCGCCATACGTATGAAACAAACTTTAATTTTAGTTAACAGAGTGGACAACACGTGTGTATCAAAATACCACCATGTTCACTTTTCTAAATCACTTATGAACCGTAGTTTCCTTGTGGTTTGACAAAATTTATTCAGATTATAAATCGTCAAATGTTACCATAAATTTTATCAAAATCACTTCCACTGATTTTGAAATATTCTAAGTTTTGTCTGTAGATCAAAGGATAACAGAGTTTCATACATATTTGTTTTCGCCATTCCGACTACTGATTAATAATTAGATATATTAATGAGACTTACAGTCACAATAGTCTATATTCGTAGGTAGTTATATCACTACGGCCGTTTCGGCTATTCAGCCATTTTCAAGTGTTTTATGCTGGGTTTTCTCGTTGTCTTAGTTTAAAAAATCACAAATCATGAACACACGACACATAACGCGTACTCAAACGACCGTAGTGATATAACAACCTACGAATATAGACTATTGTGACGGTAAGTCTCATTAATATATCTAATGATAACAGAGTTATCAATAAAAATCTAAAATTATAATTTCTTGGTAAATGTCTACAACACCCAAGATTAACTAAAATGTTGTGGAATTATGATAATTGTTAATAATAACATTCCCCAGAAAAATACCAAAAATAAAAATGTTTCCCATATTATGAAAGTTTTCCTAACCTAAACTAACACTAATAAAAACTTTACCTGAACCACTGTGTCATGTGTGACGAATGTCCTCCATGTCTGCACGTCTGACACCAAGTAAACCAAGAAGCAAACTCTGTCAGTTTAATTGTAGAAGGCCTTGTTGGAGATCCTGTAGGCGGTGATAAACCTTGGTAACACGATGGTGTACCCATGTTTACGAGGCATATTGCACATCTTGGTTGCGGTTTACGACAGTTGGGACAGGACGACATCTGTAAAGAAGTGTAAAGTTTTAATTAATTAGTCCCTAATTAAATATATTAGATAGTTTAAAGTCAGTATACAAGAATAATCACAAAATGTTTCATAGTATTTGTTTTAGAAATCTATTAGAAGAAGTCCTACTAGGCCTATTAACATGATAAGCCATCCCTAATCGGTCAGCTAGGGATCTCAAAAAATGCTGTATAACAGTGGTTATCACAGGCAGAATATTCTATGAACAGGTGATAGGAAAGCTAGTAATGCAATATGAAAAAGTATAATAATTTGTTTTTGCCATTCCGAATATTGTTATATTAATTCAAATATATAAGACTTACCGTCGTCAATAAAGTGTTTGTAATTGACGAAGGGAAACCAGATTACTTTACAACTTGATAATGGCTGAATAGCCGAAACGGTCGTCGTTTGAACGACGCAAACAGAATATTGACGATGGTAAGTCTTATATATTTGAATGAAAAAGTAGTTTTAGATGTGCGCTTTTCGTAAAAATAAAATTAATTTACTTTCAATGATGTTAAATTTTATACCAAAATGATACTTCCTTTCTGGACACACCTTGTAGGCCTACACCAAAAAATTTTGTGGATGGGAAATTCAAGCATTACTGATGCCGCTATTTTTTTTCTGTTGGAAATGAAAAACAAACGCTAAATATATTCTCAACGTCTCAATGGTACTTAAATAAACAATAAAATCTAACACACAAAAAAACAAATAAATAAAAATCTAACACTGCTCTACTAATTGACTAACAATTATTGCAAATGAACTTTAAAAAAAAGTAATATTCAAATGTGGTTTGAAAATCTAATTAAATATAAAAATAAACTTTAAAAGACTAAGCAAAAAAAAGAACTTTTTTAGTTCTTTTATCTGTTATTTTTAAACAATGATGAATATAACAGTTTTTCACCTTAAAACCCCAAAAAAAAACCTGATATTTCTTACCATGTATGAGGAAACTAAGTATGTAAGGTCCACCTGAAAAAAAAAATTTATACCATTTTTGGGGGTTTTTAAAGAAAAATTGGAGGTGCACAACTTACCATCGAAGAAAGTGAATAGTACAAATTGGTTCTACCGTTTAAGATGTTGAGACTATATGGAAGCCCTCAAACAAAAAGTTATCAACTCTTTTCAGTATTTTAAATGTCTGCAAGTTTAAAGAACAGGAACATGAAACTCTTTTTTTTTTTTCAATTCTTACTTTTTAACCAATTTCAGAAACACAAAGAACATCACATGCAAAACCAAGATATTCTTTATATAAAAATGTAGGCTAAATTTCACACTATAATTATCCAATTATTTCAATTAAATTTAATTGATTAACTTACTTTTAACTTATTTGCTGTTGTACCTAACCTAGCCATCTGACCTCGACTACGTGCTACTCCTTGCATATAGACAGATATGCTCTTGCCACAAAAGTTACATGATACAAATACTTGTTGGACAGGTTTAGCATTTGTATTATGAGAGTTGAGTGCGATGTCAACGTGTGCTCGTTGTGTCCAAAGTCTCCATCCGTCAAGCAGTATTCTGTAACTGTATTATAACAATATTAACATAGATAACCGTTACATATCATGTTTATAAATTAAGGAAAACAATTGATTACAATAATCAAACAAGAATTGTAGTAAGATAGATAGCTGCAGGAGAACCAGATGAGTACTATCTAGATAAATGGCAAGAGGAATGAATCAAAGAAATTGATAAAGCAGCGTGGACAAAGAGTCTCATATTGTAGGTGGATAGGAAATATGGGATTGATTTGAGAAAAAAAAAAAGTTTAACATATTAGGTGGTATAGATTTGGGAAAAGGAAAAGGGTTTACTCTAATAGCAAGGTAAATCACACGGTGTGTGTGAAAGTATATTACGTGTAAACACAGTTGGTCCTTGGTGAAATTCCATATTAAGGTAAATAATAACTCGCATGTAAAATTTTACAAATCAACATATATTGTGACAGATGTTTCACAATTAAGCATCTTCAGACAACTATGAACTAAAATTTACAAAATCCAACTTAAGTAAAAACATCCATACTAGGGGAACTGAGCCAAGGACAACCTGAAAAGGTAAATGACCTGACAGGACGTGACAATGGGTTTTAAGTTTTAACAAAGGAGATGGGATAAACACTTGTTCATTGAGGTTGGAAACATGGCAATTGAGAACAGATCTGTTGATTTCTAAAACTTCTGAATAATTTAATTTTCTACTTTTTCGTTCAATATGCAAAACTTTGACCAGAATCTAGTTGAAGATTCTTAAGCTTAAATGAAGATGATTAATTGTAAAACAGCTATCATAATATATGTTGATTTGTGAAATTTTACATGTGAGTTATTATTTACCTTAATATGTGAAAGTCTTAAATTATTTAAAAAAGAATAGGTTATCGATATAAAGTAGTGGTGGTTGATATCCTACGACTATTGCGAAAAACGTCAAAAATTACATCCCCTTTTTATTTTTTGTTGTTCCTGTTTATCCACTAACCTGTTTATCCACTCCTGTAAGGTAGGATCCTTGTCTAACAGAGCTGGAGGAAATGTACGAATTGTAATTACACTCACACTCTGTACATCTCCTGTCACATCCAAGTACCTCTGCAGTAGGGGGATGCCTTCACTGCCTGCACCTGCAAAGCAAACATTAAGTTAAGCATACATTTTCTCACATCTGTACTTTTAACCTAATCACTGTTGTGTCCTATTAGTACCTTGTATAAACTATCGATGAATCCCCGTCGTCAACAATTATTCTGCAGTACTGATATATTTTACTATTATTCTAACAGATTGCAGTATGTTTTATATCTACATATTATTTTGTAGAATATTGTATTTGCAAATCTGTTCATCTGTTATTTATATATTTTTTGTAAAATATCTATAGAGTTTCATTGATTTACACAAATATAAGATACATTATTATTCACGTAACTCCTTTGTTCCCTGTGATTTCTCTAAAACTCAATGTAACTTATACATCATGAATTAGAATGAAATATAAACAACAGATCGTTTAAGTTTCCAATGAGGATCGACGACTACTGTTTGCAGAACTTGTATTGAATAATAACACATGCTAACAAAACCAAAAGATAAACTGTTTGTGTCATTTACTTTACTACAAAATAGTCACATGTACTGTAATACATTTTTATACTTTTAAAGTTGATTCTTACCTGTTAATAACATTCCAGCCAAATCGCCTTCCTGTATTAAAGATTCAGTCAGCTGACTTAAATATTCATAGAGCCTGGAATTGGAAAGAAAGATACAAGCAAAGGCGACTCTGTCTTGAACTGCAATGCCAGTCTCATTCTGGAAAATACAATATAAATAGTGGTTTATTTCATACAAGGCTTAACCTGAAATTGTCTTGAATAATTGAATTATTGAATCAGATGAACCAAATAAGCTGTTTTATATTATTAATTAAATAATATTTTAAGTCAAAACTTTGTTTTAAATATTGTTCCAAATTATTGATATTAGTCCAGGTTAGACCTAACCTAAAATTATCAGAATAATTTAATTATTGATGCTGATGAACCCGATCACAAGTTTCTTGTCTGTTTTTTATGCACATTGGTTGCTATGGTAATAAATATAAAAATGGCTACAAATCGGCATATGTAAATCCTAACTCACCATTGTTTAAAAACTAATTTTCAATGATATTGCTTTTTGTTGAAATATCTCGATGTTGGGTACAACTTCATATAATATTAAAGATGTTGCAATATAAAAATAGCCAATTTTTTTTTCTATCTGAAACAGAGCTCACAATTCAGAAATAATAATATAGATTAACCCTACAAGTGTTCATTCAAATTTCTACAGTGGGTGGTCATTTTTGCTTATTTTTAATACTTTGTTTAAAAATTCACAAAAAATAGTAACATTATCCAAAACCCAACTTGTTAAATACCTATCATTTTTATCGGAAACCTTCATAGAATTCATTTATGTAATAAAAAAATCATTTGGAAGTAAAAATGTGGAGTTAGTATGTCAGGAATTAAAAAATGTGCAGTAAAAAAAGTGGAAACTCCAAAAAAAAGTGCTCGTGACCACCATATAAACAAATTTTTCTTAAAATTTGTTCAATACATACAAAAGTTTTGAAATTTATATATCACAATACATTTTGAGAAATCAATTTTTATATAAAAAAAAAAAAGTGAAATGTAGGTAAAAAGTTAGGCTTATTTTGAAAAATTATCCAAAATTAATAATATTATCCGAATATAACTTGTTAGATTTTTCTTAGAAACATACATACAAGTCATCTGTATAATGAAAAAAAATTAGAATAAAAAAATGTGGAGTAACCTAAGCGAAAATGTCACAAAAATGCATATACCGGTATATATATTACACAAAATATTTTCTAAATTTTTTCAAAATGTACAAAACTTGTGTGATGTAGTTGTGAATAAAAGTTGGCAAAAAATGATATTAGTCAAGGGTTGAGTTAAATCGAGGTCAATCAATCAGCGAGCGGACCAGAGGTAGGCAGTGAGGCTGCTGAAAGAAGGTGAGATCATCAAACGTTGCCAGAGTGCCATCGACATTGTTGTGTTCTTCAGGAAAGCAAAGACTACGAAGGATCACAGCCAGAGCACAGTAAGGCTACTTCAACAGATGTTAGTAAACTTCGTGTGTATTCTATTCTTTCATTAACTTCATACAGACCAACCTATATAAAAAGAGATTAATTGAACTAATTTTCTTGTCGCAACATTGATTTCGCTCAAGTTAAAGATAGAATTATCTATTATTTAAGTATTGATTCTAAGTAATTGAACCACTGATGATTAAATATAAATATAACATGTTAAATCTATTGTATTAATTTAAGTAATTTAACCACCATTGTATTAAAAACATATCACATTCTATAAATTAATATTGAACTTGACTTGTGAGATAATATTAGATAGAATAAAACTCGATCATAAGACCTCACAAAAATTACATTTACTTAATCAAACGCATTTCAATAACAAAGTTGCCATTCTCATGAATAACTAAACTATTACTATAGCTCAAGTTTCTTTTTCTGTAGCTCAAAGGAATTATTGACAAAAAAAAAATAAAACATTAAATCTTGGAATTGTCTACCACATCAAATATTAGCCTAGAACCAACATTTGTGTGTGAATTCTGCAAATTTTTACCACCAAATCTACCTGTATCTTAAAGGACAACTATCAAATTGGGTGTTTATACCACTAAGTAGCGTCCAAAATTTTAACCACATATCAATTAACATTAAAATTATGTGAATTTTTTTGTTCAAAACACAAAATGGCGGCTAGATAATATGATTATATAAACTTTTTCATTGGTTTAAATGTGAGGAATTATCTTCTGAAGTTTTGGAATGATTTTTTTGAAACACACTTCCGAAAATATAATTACTTTCTTTATAAGAAATTAAAAAAGAGAGACCATGATGACACTGGATACAGAATGTGGAAAGAGACTTGAAAACCATGAGCAAATGGAATCGAGGAGTTGCTGGCAGAGAAGAGCTGCAATCAAATGTCACACGGCCTGCAGAGCTTCAGAAATAAGTTTATAAACAAAATACTTACAAGCACAGCATCATAGTTGTCTCCCTCCGCAGTCAGGAAACCAAAAGTAGCTCTGAGATATGGATGAGAGATTTGAGACTTAGCAGTAAGACATAACTCCCTCCACATACTGTTCTTGGAGTCTGAATAACCTGTACAGCACAGAAATATACCTTTACTTAAAACCCCTCAATGTGGTTTGTTGAACAGTGCTCGTATAATTTTACCCGCTGTATTTGCAGATTGCCGAGCACTGCATGAAAGTAATGTGTCAACTAATAATTTCACCGGCTATATTTGGGACTATTTGAAGAAACTAAAATATACGGTACATGTAGAAAAGCTATTTTTATCATTACTAATGGTCTGTCTGAACCCAGAGCATTTTAATAGTTTTTTTTTACAAAACCTGAAATGAAGTGTTTCTTTTGTTATGAGTAAAATTTTGGACCCTGGGTTCTAACTTAGAGGAGACTCTATTTTAAAGGTTTTGCTCACAAAGAAAGCAGCTCTCTCTTCTATACAACTTTCCTTCTTTATTAATGTTTATGAATTTTGCTTTATTGACTCTAACAATCATTTAATTCAAGAACAACCAATATCTACATATATATGTTCTAACCTTTTACATTTACCTTAATTTATTGATTTTTTTTACACTTATACATTATTTTACCAAGCTAGTATTATTGATTAAATTATTTAACCTTTGTATTTTATTACAAGCCCTTTTTACCTGAGTCAACGCAAACCTGAGTGAACCAAAGCTTTGAAATTTGACTTTCCCCCTCCCCCCGAATCAAGGATGTCCACACACACACACACACACACGCACGCACACACACACACACACACAAATACACTTGATCTCTTATTTGCTCACCTTGTTCTTTGCAGTAAGTGCCCAGCTTAATGTTGTCCAGTAATAATCGTCCCCGACAATGAACTTTCCTGCTCCTTCACGGGCAGCGGCTTCACGCAAATAGACCCCGTGTAGGAGACACCTCCCTTTATGTTATTGCTTGGCCTACTTGTTGTGTGCTCGTGCTTGTCTAAGAATTGCATCACTTTTTGAGGTGTTACTTCATTTCCCTCAAAGGTTTGCATTGACTTATTAATGTTTCTATAATTATTACTATATTCTAATCTATTAATAATAATATGCTAATATTAATAAATAATGTGAATGTGTTATTCCTGATACTTTGCTAATCAGCTGTCTCAGGTTGTGCTAAACTTGAAGAAGCTTCTGTCTTTTACACAATGTTTTTATAATATGAAAGGAATGATCCTAAAATCACAAATAAAACACCAACACAATTAACGTTAGAAACTGTTAGGAAGTTCCTTTTATTAGACCTGGGTTCTTTATTTTCAATCTACTCAGTGGTTCAGTTTTACTAGATTCTCTTTAATTTTTATTTTATAATCATATATAAACTGGATTATAACATTTCCCTAATGCTCAATACAATTTTGTTTATCACTACTCAGTATTCATTATACATAGACAATTATTATTTATTTATATTATCATTACAATTATCTCTCCTCTGTTCTTTAAATAGATATAATAAACTATAACATAAAATATTAACCCAGAATGGTTCCAACCGTTATGACTCTACTGTTTACTTTAAGTAATAAACAATTACAAGTTTTCCAATACACAATGATTTGCTCACCTTTCTTGCAAAGTTCTTCCAACGTTGCTCTCTCAACCTATTGGGCACTCTCTACTCTTACTCGCCAACTATAGCTATCTTCCGAACATGCCTCGAGCAGAGATTCCTCCTGTGATCCAAAAACCCCGTCTCCTTTTGTCCAAGAACTTATATAGCTCCCTCTTGTTTGTAACGTTGACTGCCTTTGCAAGATAAGTATTTCATCATAATTATTGCTCCAATTTTGCCTTTCGCAACAGTTGGTCTCCATTCTGACTTTAATATTATTTTTATTTATCTATCTTCTAACTAAATCTATCTTAATTCCTAACAAAACCTTAATAAACCTTAGTACATTTCGGAAACACCATCCTCAGAGGCATATAAAGCCGAAGAGTTTATTAAACGTTGTAATGTCAATTGTGTTAGTATTTTATTTGTGATTTGGGGAATACTTCTTTCATATTTTTTTCATATTTTTTCATATTTTGTTTTTATAGCATTTCTCTCATATTTTTATAGTATTATTGTTGTGTTTTAGAAAAACAAAAGTGAATCGTTGTTTTTAAATTATGTGTAAAAGATTGTTTTGTCATTTTGTTGCTTTTTATAATTTCTGAAAGATAAGTGAGTGCGTGTTTATCGGTGATTATTTTTATAGGTTAGTTCTGTGGTTACTTTTGTTTATAATCTTTTAATACTTGTTTTACTAAATTCAAAGTGTTTCTAGTAGTGGAGTTATAAATAAAATATAAATATTTGAATGAACAGGCGAGCGCTTACTAAAACATATTGTTCTCAAAGTGGAAATGGAAACAATATTTGAGAGTGTAAATTAAGAACATTGTACAATAATTGAAATGTAGTTCAAAGACCAAAGATTAACTATATTATTTATAAAATTGTAGACTTACTTCACACCAACTTTTATCAATTTTTTCCCTCCTTATATCAAGACATCCCCACATACAAATTAATATGTAACCATTATTTGTAAGACATTGAAAATGTTGCTTGTACCCAATATACGTAGTAAAAGGTAATTTTGGTAATATATAACCTCCAATTAAAATAATACAAATATAATACATAGGGTAAGATAGCCATGATTTGATTTTTACAAATATCAAATTTCATTTGTTTTTTATCTAAATACATCGAAATTTATCAAAATATGTCGATAGTATAACAAAGTATATTTGTATTCATCAAAATATAATGAGTAAGTCGAAATATATTGAAATTTATCAAAGTGTAACAAGTAAAACATAATATAACAAATACATCGAGATTTATAAAAGTAAAAACGGAATTGTCATTTGACTAACATCAATGAGCAAAATATCATCTTTCTATGACAACGGGAAATGAGTTAAATTAAGCTTACAAGATTTAATTAGGGAGAGCTAAAGAAAAGCATGTTTTTCATGAAATTTTTTTTTATAATGAGCAGAATATGTAAAGAGATCTGGATTTTCTAATTCTCAGCAGCAAAAAATTGTAATAATTTGGGAACTACTGCGTCAATTTCAAACAAATTTCAATGTACAAATTATTACCAACTAGTAACAGACAAAATAAATATTATTGATACAGTGGTTTTTGAGTTATAGCTTGTAAACATACGTCATAGAAGCGTTGCATTTTACATATAGAGAGATATCAATTATTTATCCGATATGTATATTTCAAAATAAAAATTTCATATTGAATATCTGAAATTTGTTGATAATATAAACCCATAATTTTCAGGTTAGACATCTGATTTTATTTTTTTCAAATCTAGATATTATTAAGAATAGATAGTCTTACCTGATAATGCCATCGCTACAATATTCAGATTAGTTAGGCTGTCTTGTTTATTTTCAATAACTGCTCCACGGTTCAGTATTTCTATCGCAGTTCTTAGTCGTAGATTAAACACAGCAATGGCTGCAGCTCGAGGATATTCACATTCACCTTCGAGGCGGTCGAGAAAAGTATTAAGAGCTGAAGTATCCTTCTCAAATCTCCAACCGCATAGTTGAAGGGCAATGTCTCTGTCATCGCTCCTAAATATAAGAAAGGAATTGTTTAACAAAAAATAATGTTAACATACAAAACATAGGTAAACATGTTATATGGATAAACAAAACATAGTATAATTCAAAATTTTACAAATAAGCCTATGTTACGATTTAAGGCTAAGTTAGATTCAAGCTATGCAGTAGAAAATATTCAAAGTCCCTTCAATAGACACCAGAGTATAAAAAGCTATGTCATTGTTTGGCTTACACCCTTCTAATGCATCACAAATAACTAATGAGTATAAAAGCTCCTGGTGGAAAGTAAACGAGGTCAATCGATCGACAAAAGGATTGGACCTAAGAGACTCTGCAGGACGGGAAAACGTTGCCAAGGTGTTGTGGCAAATCAAGCTGATTAGTGAAGAGGACCTACTACAGAGGATCATGGCGCAGGATCAAGATACTTCTAGAAGATGAGCAAGCCTCGTGTGTAAAGAAATTTAGTAAATCTTTGGAAGTCATTTAAGATGATTCTGGATTAAAAGCTTAGAATATTGTATTGACAGATTAGTTTACAATTATGTGTTTATAAATATCAACATATTAAAGGATAAATTTATAAAAACAATATAAATACATATTAACATCAATGTTTAACAAAACCGGGCTTACCCTAAACCTGCTTTCGTTGTTTTTCATTAGTCTGAGAATAATGTTATCAGCTGACGATCACTTAAACCAAGTTTAGTGTGAATAAAAGTGTTTTTAAATACACCTGATCATGTAGGAAACATTATCCCAAACAAATATACATACCTGTAAACTCTTGCAGTGGATTGACTGGTAGCGAAGTCTGCCCAAGGTAAACACACGAGATCTGACTTGTTTGCTATTGAAGACCCAACATCCATACCTAAGACTGACCTGGAACAAAGTGGTGAAACATAATTTATTTAAAACACACTTATAGCATGAACACTTGTTAACCTAACCTAACCTAACCCAACATCCATACCTAAGACTGACCTGGAACAATGTGGTGAAACATAATTTATTACAGCACACTTATAGCATGAACACTTGTTAACCTAACCTAACCTAACCTAACCTAACCTAACCTAACCTAAGACTGACCTGAAACAAAGTGGTGAAACATAATTTATTTAAAGCACGCTTATAGCATGAACACTTGTTAACCTAACCTAACCTAACCTAAGACTGACCTGAAACAAAGTGGTGAAACATAATTTATTTAAAGCACACTTATAGCATGAACACTTGTTAACCTAACCTAAAACTGACCCAACATCCATACCTAAGACTGACCTGAAACAAAGTGGTGAAACATAATTTATTTAAAGCACACTTATAGCATGAACACTTGTTAACCTAACCTAACCTAACCTAACCCAACATCCATACCTAAGACTGACCTGGAACAAAGTGGTTAAACATAATTTATTACAGCACACTTATAGCATGAACACTTGTTAACCTAACCTAACCTAACCTAAGACTGACCTAGAACAAAGTGGTGAAACACGATTTATTAAAGCATGAACACTTGTTAACAAATTTACTTATAATACAGAAATAACAGTTATGTGATCTCCTGATTTGCTGACTCTTGAAAAGTGATTCGGTACTATTATCTTACCCAGTATACAAAGTGTAGGGTAAGTTTTTGTAAATGTTAGGCTAGTAAATTCAATAAGATATAACAACTTCAATAGTTCCTCTAGTAAAAAAGAATTTTAAATTAAAGGTCATCACACATGAACAACAAAAAATGTTATGTACCAACTACAGTGCAGGTTTTCCCCAGCTCAATATATTGACCTAACCACAGACAACCTAAGCACCAGGATGAATGGCCACAGACATGATATAAAAATCATGGATATAGAGAAACCAACTGCACAACATGCAGCAATCCACAACGTTGTCACTTTTGATGACTGCTTCACGATAAAAATTAGAACTAAGAAGATGGGAACTGTCTCATCAATGGGTCACAAAATCTAGAGAACCCCTAATTTTAATCTTAAATTAATCATCCCTTATCCTTTTCCTTTTCCTAACAGCCTTAAAAAAATCATCTGTGGTTCAACACTCAGCACAGATCCATCCTAGATAAAAACAATTCAGTCTTCTTTTTATACTCTACAGATTGAGAAAGTGAACAGTGTTTACAAAATATTTCTAAACTTGAGGATTTTTTTGTGTATTTTCATAGTTGTGAACTACTAGATACCAAGGACCACTTTCCAAGGTAAGCCTGTGTCTTCTATCCATACAAAACCTAAACAATATATATATGGGAAGTAATAGTCAATATAAATAATAATTAAAAGGACAATGAAGTTAAATACACATCACCAACACACTAAAATTTCACTTAAATACTTGTAAACACAAATTCACTATTTATGTATGAAAAAGCGCTATAAAAAGTTAAAACACATTTAGCCTGGGAGATTGTAAACAAACCTGATGGTATGTATCCAAAAATCGTCATAATAATTCATTTGTGGAGATAAAGGGAAGGTATATGTGTGTAATTGAGTAAGTATAAACTCAAATTAAAGTGGCATAATAATATTTAAAGTAAAACTATTAAATAAATATTGTAAGAGGGAATATGGTTATTTGTGTGATGGCACCCATAAAGGGATATGAAACTATGTTTTTAAATAAAGTAAGAGTAGACAAGGAACAGACGGAAGCAATGTGATTGGTCGAAATAACTTGGAAATAGGAATAAACATTTTTTTAATGTAATTTAAGCTGAATAAATAAACAAAATAACATCATAAAGTAATAAATAAATAAATATGTTTAGTTATAGATTTAAATTGTGTAATAGTATTAAATATGAAAAAAAAAAAATATAGAAGAAAATAGAAAATAATTTGTTCTGTTTGAACTAAAAGAAAAAGGCTTTCCTGTATTAATACACCACTGTCGTTACAAAGGTTACTAAATATTCTAAGCGACGCCAACATTTAAAAGATGCGGGACTCTTAAAATAGTCGACAAAGAATGACACAAATCTACAATATTAAAAAAGTTATGAATTTTTTAAAAATAAATAATGTAAATGTACCAAAGTTTATATAAAAGAGTTAACACTTGAATTTCATCAAAGATCAAGCAGAACAGTTATATTTTCCAAGATTAAATTGTGTTAAGAGTCAAGGTAACAAATTTTCATCTGATATATTTTTAAAGCCAAGCAGTATAAAATTTTAGTAAATGGACATAAAATTTTCTACGTGTTGAAAATAAGAAACTTTAGTTGTACATAAGATATTTTTCACACAAACTTTTTAGATCATAAGATATTGTAGTTTATTTTTTCATGTTCAGTTGTAAGGATTTAAGAGTAAATTTATATATATAGGTAATTAACAAATGACAATGAACCAGAAAACCTGAGATTAAAAATTATATAAATAGTAAATTTAAATATTTAAATAAATAAACAGCTTGTAATTTAAAAATAAATCAAAAGCTTGAGAATAAATAATATTGTATTGTAAATGTTTGAATGTTGATTTGTTTGTTTAATTTAATTTTTCAGCAATAAAGTTGATAAATTGAGAATAAGGTTTTTTTTTTAATTTTCTTTATAATTTTCTCTCACAACGTGTCGCTAATAAAAATTTATTTCTCATCATCACAGCACATAATATCTTCATAATTGGTAATCAAAAAAATGGCGACCTCCGTTTTTGAGTGAACATGCCGTCAGTCGTTGTCGTCTGTACATAAGTACGACAGCGGCCACAAAAATGAAGATTAAAACATAAAATTTGTTATAGGGGACTATGGTGTGTTCATATAGAACACTATTGAAAATTCAGAAAAATCTAATTGAAAATGTCAAAATGGCAGCCATTTTAAGTAGTTTTTTGTTCATAACTCGTGTGTTATTCAACTTATAACATTCTAAATTAGATAAAAATTTGCAGATTTCAATTCTACATGTAATGGTATGAAACACACCGTTCTATGATGACAAATAACAAAGTTATGTATCCAAAAGATAATTTTTGAACTCTCACCTCCCAAGAAAATGTGATATTTGTATAGTTACCGAGATTCAGCAGGACCGAAACACTGAAACAAGCGAACCGAATGAAGACTTTTTAAGCCGACATCAAGCAAGTTAAAATATATACTTCATAAAACCTAACCTAACAACTATTTTAAACAAACCTACCCTACTGGATAAGACCCCTTGATCTACTTGTAAGGGCCTGGGTAATATCATGATAGACTCATCAACTAGTCTGTACCTACCTTTCTTGATATATGGTAAATGTTCTAAAGTTTACAATATACATCAAATTAAAAATTTGATGATTGGTTATACAAATTGTTGAAAAGCACGTCAACAACAAAATTGGTAAATTCTGTTTAAAATCAAACTCAATATTTAACAAAAGTATGCACATATAGTTTGGATCAGAGAGGATATTCCTCAATTTTTGATTCAGTTCAGTTGTCATTTGAGTTTAAACACTTTTTATTTTAAATTATTATAACGCAAAATTAATTTGAGTATAATCAGAAGAAGCCAATTTTAGCAATTTCTTATTATTTTAATTTGTCAAAGCGTTTCGGAGTTCCTCCATCTTCGAAAATACTATAGTATGCCTCTCGTGTAATTTACGTTGGTGGATTTACTAACTCATCCAAAAAATAACCAATAGAAGTAATATAACAAAAATTTAAAATCTTAATGATAAAGAAATAAGTTAGTAAATCCACCAAAGAAATAAGATTTAATGGACGAATCCAAGTACTAAATTAAGTCTCAAAGATGCAGGAACTCCTAAACATGTTGACTAATATAAATAAGAATAAAATGATAGGATCGGCAGAAGATTGTACTCAAATGAATTTTTTTTATTTTCTCAGTCTATAATATAGAGAAAGTACTGCAAGGAGGGAAAATGGGTGTTATGATTTTCAAAGAGACATCAGTTTTAAATTCAAATAAACAGTGCACAACCATAACACAAACATTCCCTTGCACCCATTCACAAAACCAAATAAAAATTAACCAAAATTAATAGTCAACAAAATTGTCATTTCAGTAGTTACCAATCAATAAATGAACATGAACAATTATTGACAACAACTTTGAAAACATATTTAAAGTTTTAAACTTTAAACATATTTAAATCACAGCCTAAACTTGCTTTGATCGTGGCATATATGTCTTCGATAAGACATCTTCCTCAGTATGTCTTATTTGATTCAAATCAATCGTTTAATGATGGTAGTTTAGTTTATATCTGTTTTGTGACACGTTCCGAGAAACAGTTATCCTGACTCATAGATGTTGGCAGTCCAGTTGTGTATACATGAATCTTCAGTTGCGCTTGGAGATTCAGCAATTAGATTACGAATACCTCGGCAATTGAGATGGGTATGGATCACCTGTGGATACAGAAAAGCTTATGACGTAGGACGTCATAATTTTGAGTTATTGGAAAAAAAAATGTACTATGATAAGAGCCAAAATACAACCACAACCAAATTTAAAATTGGTCCACACATTTGAGCTGTAGAGCATTGCACATGTGACGGAAATCATTCCAAAAACATTTTTTAACTCAGCGTACCTCAACACGATAAAATTGCAAAAAAACTTGACCTCAATTTTTCGTTCCGTCACATAAGTTTCCCTATACTATGTGCATGCAAGAGAGTACATAAGTCACATTTCACAATAGTTATAACAGCCAAATAGCCTACCTTACTCCTGGATGTTTGGTTGATCCATTCACATCAATGTGGCCATCTTCAACAAGATTCCTGCTTAAATACAACCATTGCCACAAGTTCTTTAATGCATCATCTTCAACAAGTTCTCCATTCTGCCACAACTCTCCCTGTGGGCAAACGAAACAATTCTTTGACATAGTTCTCTATAATTAATTATTAATATACCAACTTTGTCTACTGCGATCTCCATCTTGGTATCGACAGACTATGCAAGTAATTTGACCTATAAATAAGTTTGTATTTTTCAAAATCATAGCTGATTTTCAATTTCTACAAACCGTTTTCACATGACGTAACTTCTAACCTGTAAGTCCCAGTTCAATAATCTTCCAATAACTGCTCAACAAGTTCCCGATAGGACTATCATACTGATTAGTGTAGACTAAGTATTCTACAAATTTCCAAATATATCTTGTTGGTAAAACTTCGTTTTACTCCCGATAAAGTTTGTAAACAAGCGACTTTTCAAATCGATATATTTAAAACCTTAAAAGGATAATAGGATAGGTTAGAAAGATTTAGGCTTGATTTAAAATTTAAAATTAATTAGTTTTGTAATAAATATAAATATGAAAGGTTCAAAAGACTTTAAATAGACGTTTAACATCAAAATATATAAGATTATCCTCAAAGAAAAGTTGTTGAATACAGTTAAAGTGTTAGTAAATATTCAGAGTCGAATAGTTCGTGAGAATTATAGAACATTTTTCTATAAATGTAATAAACAACAGCTTACGTTGAACTGCGTAATGAACTTCAGAGTGTATGGGGAGTGAATGTTAGCACATGGACAGTAAGAAGAAGGTTGCAGAAAAGAGGATTGATTGCTACTTGTCCTGCAACTGGCCCAAGATTGACCGCACGTCATCGGTAAGATTGTTTGTGATTTGCTAAAACCACCTGGACTAGTGACCAATGATGTAGTGTTCTCTAATGCGTCCAGATTCTCTCTCAAATCTCAATATGGACGTGAACGAGTGTGGAGAAGGTAAGTCATGAAAACATTAGGGGCAATTTGGAAGAAACAATAAAACAACTTAATTTTATAAGATAGGCGTCATCTTGGACGCCATCTTGCAAGCATGTGAGTATACTTCTTTTTACAATTACTTCTGTCTTTAATTATTCTATCTTAAAAGTGATTCTACTATTAATGAAAAGGTCAAGTTCAGTCTCTGATCTGTACTTACCGGTTGCTTATTTGTGGCACGGGACAGTGGTTTACACACAATGAAATTAACCAGCCATGTTTGTGTTAATTGAAACCGTTCTTTTTAATTGGTGACAATTTGTGAATTACAAACATATGAATGGATAACTTTTACAACTGAAGTTAATTAATATAAATTTAGGTCTTAATCTATCACATTTTGTGATATTAAAAATATACAAAGTTCTCAATAACTGTTCATCTTAAAACGGTTTTTAATTGAGATTACTCATTTGATTATGTAGATATCTGTTCATATTTACTCATGTATACTTGTAAACACAATTACTTCGCCACCATTGCCTTAAAGTTACTTAACAACACTTCTTCTAAGATGTAATGACTTAAACCGCTCCATAGCTAACGCAAGACTTGCGTCTTTCCCCCTTGAATCCTCTCATTAGACTGCAGGAAGCCAAGCGTTCTTCTTGCTTGCAGGTAACGCTAACGCAATGCATCATGGGATACATGTCACATGATAATTCCGTTTTGACGGAGACCCGTAGTTTTTAAGTTGCTTTGCCTTTCTCAATATTATCCTAGAGGGTATCATTTATTGAACCAACGCGCGCATTTTGAGTTCAAGTTTTGTACACAGTATTCGTAGTTCATTGTCTTTGAGTAATCTTAAAATCTAAATGACAGTCTCTTATTTGAATACATCTCGACATTTTTATATTTACTATTTATTATTGGTTGGAGGATGTCCCATGCTTACAAACATATCACACAGGGACAGTTTCAATGGTGGCTCTATCGTGGTGTGGGATGGAATATCAAGAGAAGCGTTAAATTATCAAAAGGTAATGCTAGCAGAACATGTTACAGTTTTGCAGGATTCATTGGTCCAGATTTTGTTTTACCGCATGACAATGCCCGACCCCAAACCACTGAACTGGTACAAGACTACTTTTGAGAGGTGCAAATCAATTCTATGGATTGAACAGCACTTAGTCCAGATCTAAATCCACTTGAGCATATCTGGGACTAGATTGTGAGAATGAAAAGAAGTCACCGCAGAGAACTACTAACTTTGCAACACCTTCGACAGGTTCTACTGTCAGAATAGAATAATATCAATCAAAATGTCACCTTGAACATATTTGAGAACATCCCTAGACGACTGGAAGATGTCATCAGAGCTTTAGGAGACAAAACAAGGTATTAAACTTGTGTGTAACAATTTAAAAATTTAGCTGAAGTTACTTTTAATGTTATTAATTTGTTAATTTGCTCGACTATAGGGCGCCAGGTTTGCTTTAGCATACCAATTTAAAAAAAAGAATGAATTTAATTATTTATAAGATCTCTGGGGTCGTAAGTTCTTTTCACAGTGTACTTACAGTGGATTTTGGTTTTTTAATGAGAACACTTTGACTGAAATGTTACAAAGAAAACATTTATTAAACATTCAAAGAAACATCCTACAAATATTATTAACCACAAAATCATATTATAAATACTAGTTATCCTTTTAGTTTTAATAACAAATTATGAATTTATATTTCCTTTATTTCTTTCTTTCAAATTAATTAATTTTATCTTCAAAAATGCTTCTACAAATAAAATTGTTGCAACAGGAATTTAATCTATGAAATTTTATTTTTAGTAACTTTGTAGCTCTAAAAGAAAAATGAAAAGATTCTATTTTCATTATTTAAAAGTTTCATTTTACTAGTATCTCTTCTAGTAACAATCTACAAATTTTCTTTAAATAGATAAACATTTACAGAAATTAATTTAAACATAATACAGGTTATTAATCAAACAGATAATATACAGCGTCTATACCACAACGCCGATTTAAGTAAAAAACATTGTCTGAGTCCGAATGGAAAACTGATGTCCTACAAATTGAAGTTCTACGGCTTGTAGAGGATTTTCCCTCGTTCAGAAGTTGTTTTCTCCAGTTGTTGAGAATATTCATAACTCGCGTACATAAATTATTGTCTTTTATGTTCCCACGTTATTGTCTTTGAAACACGCTAAACATGGATTCTTAGATACTTTCGATCTCTATTTGAGATAAAAAATCAAATGTACATTGTTCTAATAGAACCTAGAAACTCTTTCTAAGATCTTATTTCTCCAAACACTGGATTATTACTTGAAAAACACAACCTGTCCATTTTAAGCGGTTAACTCAACTTTTAGAAAACACATCTTGTCCCTCCTAACGCTGGACTTAGACTTTTTAGAAACACATCTAGTCCCTCCAAGCTCTGGACTTAGACTGACTTTACCATGAGGCAAATTCTTACTTCCGAAAGCGTTCCTTCCGGTTACTGTTCCCACGTTTTACCGCACTGCCGTAAAATACAAATGATTTACTTAACATAACAAACAAACTAAATTACATTAAAATTAAACATAATAATTCATACTGTTGTCTTGAAAATCCATTTTTCTTTTATTAATGACGTTACTAAATTTAAATTATTATTTGAATTTATTATCTCTTTGGCTTAACCGCGTCTTTTAAATGAGTCTATTTTAAAATCTGACTTTTCACATTGTCACAAAACCCCACAAGGTTTGTATTTCAATACAGGTATTGGAATACAAAGCTTTTTTATATATATATTTCAAACCGAAAAAAAAAATATTAATGGATGTTCAAGACATTTCATTTCAGAAGCTAAGGACCTCATGAAAGAAAATAAGTATCCCTAGTATACTTAATTTTAAGAAAGATTCTCTTTTCTTATAAAAACTAAAAAATCTATTTATTAATAATCCTATTTTACTATCTCAATTTGTTTGAGTCATCATAACTCATTTGTAAAAAGAAAAAATATATACGAATCAATTAGTGCCAAGCCTTATCTCTATTTATACAATAAAACCCATCATCAGTTTCCTTTCCAACCTTGTTGGCTGAAACTTTCCATCAACATTTTTTGTTGACAGGATCCCGTCACTCAAAGCTTATCTCCCAGACAGCCGTCTATATACTTTTCTTGTCTCATCCTCTTTGCCAAGACGACATTTCTACATCCTTTGAAAATCTACCTTTGACTCTAGATATTCATCTGAATCATTTTTTAATTAAACACAATTACAATTTAAAACCTCTCATTTTAATTAACATTTTTACGAAATTATTTACTTATTACTCAACATTACTTCAATTCACCTTAAAACTTTTCAATTATCATCTTATATTATTACTCATTTTAATTTAAACCCAATAACTATTTATTCTTACTTAAAATCTCAATTCTCTTTTGTCTTGCTGGGATAACATATTAACTACTGATTCTACAATTACCAAAAACTCTTTTCTTCAACTAAAATTCAAAAATATAATATCATCATCATCAAAAAAAATAAAATTACTTACAAAACTCATTTATTTATCTCAAAATTACCTCTTTACAATTGTATTGTCTCTCAGTATCCTATCTTAAAATTATTTCCATCTTATCTTTCATATTTTAATAATCAAAGTTGCATTAATCCCCAAACAAAAGTCTTCATAATAAAAAACTCCTTATTATTTACCTATATTCTTTCATAAATAATCTCCTTATTTCAACGTAGCTTCCTTTAAAAATCATAATAATCGTCGTTTATCCGCAGAATTCCTTAAATCTCCCTTTATTTCATTAAAATCGTCGCATATTTCCTTTATTTCATTAAAATCGTCGTATATTTCCTTTATTTCATCGCAGTATTCAAAAAACCTCTTAAAAACTAAAATTTACCATTAATGCAACCTAACTACTCTTTTTATAAAAGCTTATTAACAGAACAACTTCATTTTAAATACCACTTTACTCAACAATTCTGTAAAGTCATCATCTTCATATAAAACTCAAAAATTCTTTCATTTAAATTACTTCATTAAAATCTCCTTTGTCCTCAACCACTTAAATACAAAAACTTCAAAAAATAATAAAATTTACATTGTTTCCCAGCTAACACCGTATTTCATCAAAATCTTTAGACACCTTTATCAAATAACTTCTCACAATCATCTATTATTTCAAATTCAATTATTGTTTATTAAAAATCGTTAATTCTTTTATTTTATTTATAAATTTCATCAAAATCTCTTCATATTATATTATTTATTACTCCTTCCTTTAAAAAAAACAAAAACTTAACCTCCTTTATTCATTATTTAACATCACAAACTTAAAAAACTTAATTATTATCTGTCTTGGCAAAACTCACATAGATTCTCTTCATATTATATTATTTATTAATTATATCTCCTTCCTTAAAAAACAAAAACTTTAACATTTTTAACTCTATTATTCATTTTATTACCATTTCATTATAAAAAAAACAAAAAACTTCAATATTATCATCATCTTAGCAATGCCTCTTGAAAACCACTCAATTCCTTTACAAGTCACCTTTCAAATCTCAAATTATTTAAATCTAACAATATTTTGCATATAATTACTTATTTTATTATTCTTAACTTTTGTAAACAAATATCAAATACTTTCTACATATAAGCCAAGCATTATTACTCTTAATCTATTATATATATTTAAAAATTACTATCTTTCTTACTAAATTACTCCCTAATAATGTCACGTCCGGTTTAATTTTGTATATACAGATTGATCAGTTCTGTATACACTACACTTTATCTTTCTTCTATCATCTGTCTAAAGTATCATTACATGGAAATTCTATGTAATATTATATCAAATTATTATTGTCTTAACCGTTGTTACAAAATCTCCATCATCTCATCAAAAAAATTTTCAATTTTACTTAAAACATTTTAATTTCAAAACTTTTACAAATTTTAACTCATCACTTTCCAAAATTTACTTTTTTATCCAAATTTTAATTATTTAGTAGTCCCTTGTATATTCTCCTATTATCTCCAATATCCACGACACTTCTTGTCGACTTAATTACACTTTGTATCCTTCTGATTACAACTTTAGACACTTACATTGAAGTCTGCATTATGATCTTCAGATGTGAGAAGGTTGAAATGCAAAATTCCTACTCAGTTCAGAATAAAGCCCACCTCACAACCTTACAACCACAATACACCTTAAATGCTGTCTACATGCCTTATTTCTAAGAATAAGACATGTTTTCGACTACCGTTACCCTACCATCCTCCCAATTGTTCATTTAATTACCTAAATGCACTTATTCTAAGAAAATTTTAAAATTCATAAAAAATTTCATTTAAAACGTATCATCCGAAGTTGAAATAATGTTTATTTTACCAATCTTATTACTAGCATCGTCGATTTTTTGTTTATGTATTCCTTTCTAGATGTTATTATTCAAATTCAAAAAGAAATTTTATTTTTAAAACTTATTCTAAGTTTTTTACTTAGAAACTTTACTTTTAATTCTATTAAAGTTATTTAAGTAATCTACTTTCGTTCTTATTTACTTTATTTAAAACCAATTTTCCTTTATTTAAGTAGTTTTTTATTTGAAAACGCAAGTTAATTTTCGATTATACGTCAAAAGTTTTTCATTTTCAGAACAACAATTCTGTCACACGCTGTATCTCGTCTTAATATCATGCAAAGGAATTCTAGGCCTGGTTTAAGCATAAACAAGTCCCCTCGATATGAGACAATCCTTATCTGTCTACTGATAAGACATGAAACCCTTTTAGATCCAATACAGTCTACAGATGAATCTCACTCTGTCGTCACATTTTATTGAATATTTAATATTGAATCCACCTACTTAATATTGAATATTATTTCTTCAACGCTACACTAAATCCTTGCTTCGAACTAACTATCTTATCTATGTCACGTTTCATAATTATTTATATTGGAATAAACAACATTCAGAGTTATCTACTGATATAAACCTAGCGTCTTTCACTTAGCAAATACCTAAACGTTTTCTAAAACTAAACTCTTAATCATACTAGCTTGGCTTATATTATTATTTATTAATACTCATACTATTGTTATTTCAAACTATAGACTATACATTATTCAATTTTAAAACTACTTATTAACAGAATCTTAACTACTTTTTATTAATTATTCTTCAAAATCAAGTCCGTGTGTTTATAAAAATGTCTTTACATTTATATCCGTCGTTCCAAATTTCAATTGATTACAACAATTATAAATTATCTATTTCTTTCGATGGTTCCCCGATTGGTGAAAGATTTTAAAATACATGATTTGATTTTTGTAAATATCTCTAGCGTTAAATACCTCTGTCCACACGGACAGTGTGTCTAGCCTAGTCATCACAACAGACCCTTTCCTAACAAAAGATCCCACTTTGTTATTGTCTCTGAGTATTGACAAAATACTTTTCTCTTTCTCCCTTACAGACATATCTACATTTCTCTTTCTCTCAAACATCTTAGAATCTAATGACCCAAATTTGTCATCTGTCAGCTTAGCATTCCTAACCTTATCATACTCCTTTGCTTTTACAAAAATCTCTTTCACACACCCATTTTTATATTCACATTCAACATTATACTGTTCACTAAAACTTTTAATTTTTTTCTCTTGAATTTTAAAAATACTTGTAAATTTCAACATTACGTAGTTCTCAAAGCTTACAGTGCTACAAAAGTTTTGCCTTTTTACACAAACAGCTGACTCTTTTATTATTACATCATTTATCTTACTCACACATTCATTTACTTTAATTTTACCCTTGTTATTTAAATCACTTACAATCTCTCTAACCCCATCAAAATTGGTAACCCCATCATTTTTCTTAATTTCTACATTACCTGTTAACTGTTTTAAATCATTGTTTTCAAAAGATTCGTTTTGACTTACATTAGGCTTAACTATTGTCTCATTTTTTAATCTGTTCTTTTCCCATTCCAGATTTTCTTGTTCCAACTTCTTAATAAATTGTGTTAATGACTGTTTTTCTTCATTACTTAAACTTAATTTCCATCGTTTTATTTCATCCGAAAATAATTCTGTTATTTGCTTAGCTCTCTCCTCACAACTTATTTGCTTATTATCCATAATATTACTCATTTTCAAATATTTATCACCCTCATCAATCTGACTATTGTTAATCCCATCATTACTTTTTTTATTTTCATTTATCAAATTACTATTTTTATTTATTGAATCATTTAAAACTTTATCTTTTCCATCAAAATCATTAACCCCACCATTTTTCTTAACTTTTAAATTTTCAGTACTATTCACCTGATTATTTACTTTATTAACCTTATAAATGACCTCATTCTTTATATTATCAAATCGACAACGCCCATAATCTACTTCTTCTGTCTCATTACTTGTTACTATTCCAGTTACTACAGTTACGGGAGGTGCTTTTTCTAATAGTCTATCTTTCAATTTTTTATAAATTTCATTTCTTGCTACAGATCCAGCTATTATCATGTTTTTCATTTCTTCTTTTAATTCAAATTCCCTTTCTATTAAATTTTGTCCTAACTTTACATGCCATTGTTTATTTAATGCTTCCCTGTCTAATTCTATGTACCAATGTTCCCCAACTATCTTATTATTCTCTATTATCTCTTGACATGTTATTTGTTTATATTCTATATACCATTGTTGCCCAAAAAACCTATTATCCTCTTGACATGTTATTTTTTTATTTACATTTCTAAAATACTTTTTAACTCCTTGTTTTATTGCTTCTAATTCCATCTTAAGCCTATCTAAATCAGTTATTAACTTATTATTATCATCTCCCTCCATTTTTAATTATTATTATTATTTAAACTTTAAATTTAGAATTAGTTATTTTAAAATTACTTATCTACTTATTATAAAAAAAATTTTAGAGAGAACATTCTTATTTTTATGTTAATTATGAATATTCTTACCTTTTCGATAAGAATTTCTAATCCACCAAGAAACCACTGTTTTTTCGACTTATATTCTTATATTTTTCAATATAAGAATACAGCCCCGAGTTGAGCGACACTTGTAATAATTTAAAAATTTAGCTGAAGTTACTTTTAATGTTATTAATTTGTTAATTTGCTCGACTATAGGGCGCCAGGTTTGCTTTAGCATACCAATTTAAAAAAAAGAATGAATTTAATTATTTATAAGATCTCTGGGGTCGTAAGTTCTTTTCACAGTGTACTTACAGTGGATTTTGGTTTTTTAATGAGAACACTTTGACTGAAATGTTACAAAGAAAACATTTATTAAACATTCAAAGAAACATCCTACAAATATTATTAACCACAAAATCATATTATAAATACTAGTTATCCTTTTAGTTTTAATAACAAATTATGAATTTATATTTCCTTTATTTCTTTCTTTCAAATTAATTAATTTTATCTTCAAAAATGCTTCTACAAATAAAATTGTTGCAACAGGAATTTAATCTATGAAATTTTATTTTTAGTAACTTTGTAGCTCTAAAAGAAAAATGAAAAGATTCTATTTTCATTATTTAAAAGTTTCATTTTACTAGTATCTCTTCTAGTAACAATCTACAAATTTTCTTTAAATAGATAAACATTTACAGAAATTAATTTAAACATAATACAGGTTATTAATCAAACAGATAATATACAGCGTCTATACCACAACGCCGATTTAAGTAAAAAACATTGTCTGAGTCCGAATGGAAAACTGATGTCCTACAAATTGAAGTTCTACGGCTTGTAGAGGATTTTCCCTCGTTCAGAAGTTGTTTTCTCCAGTTGTTGAGAATATTCATAACTCGCGTACATAAATTATTGTCTTTTATGTTCCCACGTTATTGTCTTTGAAACACGCTAAACATGGATTCTTAGATACTTTCGATCTCTATTTGAGATAAAAAATCAAATGTACATTGTTCTAATAGAACCTAGAAACTCTTTCTAAGATCTTATTTCTCCAAACACTGGATTATTACTTGAAAAACACAACCTGTCCATTTTAAGCGGTTAACTCAACTTTTAGAAAACACATCTTGTCCCTCCTAACGCTGGACTTAGACTTTTTAGAAACACATCTAGTCCCTCCAAGCTCTGGACTTAGACTGACTTTACCATGAGGCAAATTCTTACTTCCGAAAGCGTTCCTTCCGGTTACTGTTCCCACGTTTTACCGCACTGCCGTAAAATACAAATGATTTACTTAACATAACAAACAAACTAAATTACATTAAAATTAAACATAATAATTCATACTGTTGTCTTGAAAATCCATTTTTCTTTTATTAATGACGTTACTAAATTTAAATTATTATTTGAATTTATTATCTCTTTGGCTTAACCGCGTCTTTTAAATGAGTCTATTTTAAAATCTGACTTTTCACATTGTCACAACAAGGTATTAAACTTGTGAAAGGAGAACCTACCAAGAGTTACTAAACCTATAGGGGAACTTAATTTTTTAATTTCAATTAAAGTTAAAATCTAACAGAACATTATTTTTATTTTCCAATTAATTATACACAATACAATTTGGCAATTTCTATTATTTTATTTATTTATTTTTATTATTTTTTTTTTTGTTATATTTTTATTGGTATTAGTGTCTTTTTGTTGGTTTTCAGTTAGGAGAAATAAAATATTGAAGAAAAATTAAGTGTCACACTTTTTTTACACCTGAGTGTTGTTAGGAATATATTTAATTAAAACTTATGTTAACTACAATTATATCATACAAAGCTCAGAATGACCCAACTATTGTGAAAGAATTGAAAAAGTGTTGAAATGCTTGACTTGCAACGAAAGTAGAGCACCAGAAGCAACGAGAGATATATAAGCAGCCGCCACAATGTGGAGGGGATCTTTTTCTTGAAGCTTGGGAGATACCGGCCATGTCGCGAGCTGTGGTGGAAGATAGCCCAGGGAGCTTGATTCTCGGACAGAGGGACAAAAGGAATTGTCTAAACTTGAAACTCTACAAAGGTGAGCAAGCATTGATATATAAAGGCACCAGTAATATCAGTAATTTCAATTGAACAAGAGTAACAATAGTTGGAATATTTCTGGGTTTTGAGTAATGCAAATTTAGTTTGAATATTGTTCATTTGATTGTGTACTCCTTTTTGTATTATATTAAATTATCAGAAAAATAGATATAAGTTTATGTTGATAATAAAAGTTAATAAAACATTGAACAACTATTTTGATTAAAATTAAGAATCCAGGCAGTTTAGAGGAGCCGTTCCTAACAGTGTACATGTGTTTTATTTACTTTAAATTCATCAAACTAATGAAGGCACTAAAATGCTGTAATATACAAAAAAAATGTTCCTACTAACTAAGCATGACTTTGAATTAACACTCAAAAAGTGTTCTGGAAATCATGACTAGTGTTCGTTGATAATTTCAGATCTCAACTTTAGACATGAGGGTGGTCTGTAACAGCTATATATTTTGTAATAATTCAAGAAAATGTATGAAGTTATTATTTAATGTAATTAATTTGTTAATTTGCTCGACTATAGGGCGCCAGGTTTGCTTTAGCATACCAATTTTGAAAAAAAAATGAATTTAAATATTTAAAAGAAAGAAAAAATATTTGGGGTCGTAAGTTCTTTTCACAGTGTACTTACAGTGATATTTGGTATTTAATGAAAACACTTGTCTCTGAAATGTTAACATAAAGATTTATTACACTATTAGACAGATATAAAGTTTGAATAGTCATATTCAACATCTTACACTAACACATCCTATCAAATTACTCCTATTAAAATGATATTGATAAGAAAAAGATCTGAATAAAGTTTATTTACTGACGTTATCTTACTTGTTGCAACATACAAATAAAAAATGAATTTAATTGAAATAAGAATTGCATCCTTTTAAATTAATGCAAGTTATATTGTTTTACTGAATATCAGAAAATTTATAATTTGTTTTCTTCATAAAGTTTTAAGTTTAAGGATTTACCCTTTTTTATTAAAATTCTAATCATCTATATATTCTATATCTAATATTGAACAACACAAATTCTATCAAATTCATACATAGTTTAAAATAAGAGTTTCTGAAACGTGGATACCAAACACGTTATTGTTTTGTTGAAAACACTTTGAATCCGTGGTTGACTTCTCCTATTGTCCAAGACACCATGATCCCGCCTCGTGGAAATGCTCTCTCCCTTATGATGACATCCTCGAATCGTTTCTCCCTTTGTTTTATGGAATTCATATTTATTTTCTGTTTATTAAAATGAAAATTAATATTCATTTAAATTAAAATTTCTTTTAATATTTCTCACAAATAACAGTCTTGTCTATAATATTATCAACTCAGCATTAACACTGAAACACTGAACGTTCATGTCTCATTCTACAAGTTTATACATTGGTTTAAAAGTTCACTATTTATAACAATCACGTTCAATACTTTGAATATGGGTTTATAGTCCTATTGTCCAGAAAATATTCAAAACTCAAACCTTTGACTCATGGAAGCCATTGCAAAGAAAAACCGCATGGTAATTCATTCTACTATATAACAAAGTCTCTCGTAAAGTCAGTCTCTAAAAATTCTTTGTACACTGATTTTTTACTGTCTATACCTTATGTCAATATCAACTCTATTGTCCCTTCTAAATTATAAAATCTTACATTCTATCGGTTTTTTTATTGTTCTATTTGATAACGCACAAACGTCGAAATACGTCTGAACCCTTCAATCACTGAACTGAGACTTTTTTAGAAACAACCTGTCACTCCTAACGCTGGACTCAGACTGCTGTTACCATGAAGCAAATTCTCACTTCCGAAAAGCGTTCCTTCCGGTTACTGTTCAACATTTTACCGCACTGCCGTAAAATACAAATAAATTACATTTTATAACAAACAAACTAAATTACATTAAAATTAAACATAATAATTCATATTGTTGTCTTGAAAATCCATTTTTCTTTTATTAATGAAGTTACTACATTTAATTTATTATTTGAAACTCTTATCTCTTTGGCTTAACCGCGTCTTTTAAATGAGTCTATTTTAAAATCTAACTTTTCACATTGTCACAAAACCCCACAAGGTTTGTATTTCAATACAGGTATTGGAATACAAAGCTTTTATATATATATATTTCAAATCGAAAAAAAAAATATTAATGGATGTTCAAGACATTTCATTTCAGAAGCTAAGGACCTCATGAAAGAAAATAAGTATCCCTAGTATACTTAATTTAAGAAAGATTCTCTTTTTACATAAAAAATTAAAAAATCTATTTATTAAAAATCCTATTTTACTATCTCAACTTGTCTGAGTCATCATAACTCATGTAAAAAATAATACGAATCAATTAGTGCTAAGTCTTATCTCTATTTATACAATAACACCCATCATCAGTTTCCTTTCCAACCTCGTTGGCTGAAACTTTCCATCAACATTTTTTTGTTGACAGGATCCCGTCACTCAAAGCTTATCTCCCAGACAGCCGTCTATATACTTTTTCTCGTCTCATTCTCTTTGCCAAGACGACATTTCTACATCCTTTGAAAATCTACATCCATCTCACACTATTCATCTAAATCATTTTTTAACTTAACACAATTTAAATTTAAAACCTCTCATTTTTAATTAACATTTTTACGAAAATTATTTACTTATTACTCAACATTACTTCAATTCACTTTAAAACTTTTCAATTCAGACTTTACATTATTATTTATTTTAGTTTAAATCCAATAACTATTTATTCTTACTTAAAATCTCAATTCTCCTGTATCTTGCTGGGATAACATGTTAACTACTGATTCTACAATTACCAAAAACTCTTTTCTTCAACTAAAATTCAAAAATATAACATCATCATCATCAAAAAAAATAAAATTACTTACAAAACTCATCTATTTATCTCAAAATTACCTCTTTACAATTGTATCATCTTTTAGTACCTTATCTTAAAATTATTTCCATCTTATCTTTCATTTTTTAATAATCAAAGTTGCATTAATCCCCAAACAAAATTCTTCATAATAAAAAACTCCTTATTATTTACCTATATTCTTTCATAAATAATCTCCTTATTTCAACGTAGCTTCCTTTAAAAATCATAATAATCGCCGTATTTCGTAGACTTCCTTAAATCTCCTCTTGTTTCATTAAAATCGTCGTATATTTCCTTTATTTCATCGCAGTACTCAAAAAACCTCTTAAAAACTAAAAATTAACCATCAATGCAACCTAACTACCTTCTTTATAAAAGCTTATTAACAGAACAACTTCATTTTAAATACCACTTTACTCAACAATTCTGTAAAGTCATCATCTTCATATAAAACTCAAAAATCTCTCATTTAAACTACTTCTTATTAAAATCTTCTTAATCATCTATTACTTGTATACAAAAACTTCAAAAAATAAAAAAATTATCATTGCTTTCCCAGCTAACACCTTATTTCATCAAAATCTTTAGACACCTTTATCAAATAACTTCTCACAATCATCTATTGTTTTAAATTCAAACCTTATTTATTAAAAAATCGTTAATTATTTATTTCATTTATAAATCTCATCAAAATCTCTCTTATTATTTTTAATTTATTACTCCTTCCTTTAAAAAAAACAAAAACTTAACCTCCCTCATTCATTATTTAACATCAAAAAACTTAAAAACTTTATTATTATCTGTCTTGGCAAAACTCACATAAATTCTCAAACTTTAAACAACTATTCTTCACATTCTCAAATCATAAATCACTTAAAACTAACAATTTTTTATCTCATATTATCTAATAATCCTTAAAATTTATCAATATCAAACATACAACTTATCGTTTTACAATTTAACATCTAATTACGTATCCTAATCAGCTAATCAACATTTTTACAGTTTTATAAAACTTTTCGTTTTATTTAAAAAAAAAAACTCTCCTTCCTGTCACGTCCGATTTATTTCTAGGCTTTGTTTCTTAAACACACCCCCTCCTTTCACCATGTAAGCATTGTCCTATTGTCCCTTGACGACTTCCCTCAACATCTGTTTCTATTTGTTAGAATAGACCCAAAAAAAAAACAAACTTTTTCTATATCTATGAAAGTTTATGACACTTACAAACATAAGTCATTGTTTATGTTTTTTGCCCAAAATTACATGTGACAGAACTTTAAACAACTACGTTGGATTTTTTGGTAAGTTTTCCAATTAACTCTAAATCACTACCTTCTAGAAATGATATCTTAGGCCTTGATTATATCACTTCTCGAACATAGCTACATCCTGCCTCGAAAGACAGTTCGCCCACCAAACTTTATATTTTTATAATATACTCAAGAACTCTATGTTCTCTCTTGAACTTCTTCTACTAAATTTCTGTATTTCTTAATACAAAATAAGAACTCTTTGTTCTTTAAACTTCTCAAAATTGTCAAAGTTTTAACTATATTTCATTTACATAAGTCGTATGACAAATTTTTTGTTTTTTGTTTTTTGTTTTTTCTTATTTTATTTTTCAAAACTCGACCGGGGTTCATCATAGTCACAGTAATTGAATTATACTCCTCTATGCTTATGATGAAGCCCTGCCGAACGTCGATCAATAAAACCCTCCTTCGTTCCATTTTCTATTTTATTTTTTATTATTATACCTTTTTTATTTATTTTTTATGAATTTTTTGTTTATTTTATGCATTTGACCTCCTACTTTCCCCACTACAGTCCTTCTGACCATCTACTTTATACCGTGCATACTTCAAATTGCTCTTTGGACTCTTACACAAAGTAACATGTTGTGACGTTGAAATGTGCAGTGGTTGAATGCAATATCCCTACTAAATTCAAGATAAAGCCCAAAACACATCCCTATTCCACAACACGCCCTCCATGTAGTCCCAGAATGCCTTATTCTTGCGAATAAAACATTCTATTATTACTACATAAACGCCTACCTCCTCCCAAAATGTTCATGTACTCCTTAAATGCATTTACACGAAGAAAATTTTAAAATTCATAAAAAATTTCATTAAAATCGTTTCATCCGAAGTTGAAATAATGTTTATTTTTACCAAGTTTATTACTAGCATCGTTGATTTTCTGTTTATGTAATCCTTTCTAGATGTTATTATTCAAATTCAAAACGAAAATTTTATTTTTAAAGTTTATTCTAAATTCTTTACTCAGAAATTTACTTTTAATTCTATCAAAGTTATTTAAGTAATCTACTTTTGTTCTTATTTACTTTATTTAAAACCAATTATCCTTTATTTAAGTAATTTTTATTTTGAAAACGCAAGTTAACTTTGAATTATTCGTCAAAGGCTTTTTATTTTCCTAGACAGCATTTTGGTAACACCCTATATTTCGTCTCAATGTCATGCATAGGAATTTATACCTGACTAAGGAATAAACAATCTCCCCTAGCTGTATGAAGCAATATATCTGTCTACTGATAAGAAGTGAACCTTTTAGCTCCAACTAGATTCTATTTCTCTCGTCATTATTGAATATTTTATTGAATCCACCCACTTATTATTGAATACTATTTCTTCAACGTTACTCTGAATCCTCGCTTCAAACTAATCTGCTTTATCTTAACACGTAAAGTCAATATTTATTCCTTTCATAAACATACAGAGTTATTTACTAACAATCTTGCAGCTCCAATGATCCTCTCATCTAGCTAATCTGTTTTCGTCACGTTTTCTAAATATTAAGATCTTAATAAACATATAAAGTTGTTTACTGCTATAATCCAGCGTCTTTACTTTACAAATACCTAAACGTTTTCTAAAACTAAACTCTTAATATTTTACGCTTGGCTAATAATTATTTTCTATATTTTTGTCTTAGCTTACAAAATTCATTAGTACACACAAATTATTAATATTCATAACTCTTAATCATTTATTATCAAACTTAAACTTACTTATTAACAAAATCTTAACTACTTTTTATTAATTATTTTAAAAATCAAGTCCGTGTGTTTATAAAATGTCCTTACATTTATTTATTCATTCCAAATTTCAATTTATTATGACTCAATTATAAATCATACATTTTTTTCGATGGTTCCCAGATTGGTGAAAGATTTTAAAATACATGATTGAATTTTTTAACACATTTTTAATGTTAAATACTTCTGTCCACAGGGACAGTTTGTCTTGCCCAGTCATCACAACAGACCCTTTCCTAACAAAGGATCCCACTTCGTTATTGTCTCGGAGTATTGACAAAATACCTTTCTCTTTCTCTCTCTCAAACATATCATCACCCCTCCTTCCCTCAAACATCTTAGAATCTAATGACCTAATTTCAACATCTGTTCGTTCAGGAATTCTAACCCCACCATTCTTATACACTAGTACAAAACCTTCTTTTACTATTTCTACATTTTTACTTTCAAGATTATATTTAAAGTTAGATTTCTCACTAAAACTTTTAATTTCTTGTTCTTGGGTTTGAAAGATACTCTTAAATTTTATCATTACATAATTTTCAAACTCTACATTTTTATGACCCACTTGTTTTTTAAAATAAACAGCTGATACCTTCGTTATTAGATTATTTACTTTTACTTTGTTTTTCAAATTACTTATACCTATTCCAACCCCACTAGACATATTAATTTCAACATTACTTGTTATTTCTAGATTTACCTTTTTACCTAACCCATTATTCATTATTTTAGAAATTTCTTGAACACAATCATTCACACAATTGTCTTCAATTATTATTAAATCATCTGACATCTCTTTTGTTTCATTAAAACTGTTAATTTCTACTTCAGCTACTGTTTGATCTAAATTGTTATCCAAATTATTAATATTTTCTATCAAAACACCTTCTACATTATTTATTCGTTCAAATTCTACTTTTTTCTCACAATAGCTTATTTCAATTTCTACTTTATTATTAGTTTCCATTACATTAATTTCCATTTTAAGATTCTGTTCAAATTTTACATAATTTGGTTTTAATTCAACCCTCATTTCTTCAAATTTTTTACACATTGCTTCTTTTAAGTCTAAATTATCTTGTCTTAGTTCTAATTTACTCAGTTTCAAGTCATTATCTATTTTATCCAGTTTGACATTATTCTGTTCAAGTTTAATATTAAAATCTTCTAGTTTAGCATTGATTTCCAGCTTATTCTGATCAAATTTATTATTAAAGTCATCAAATTTATTATTTAAATCTTGTTTCAAATCTACATTATTTTGTTTTGTTTCTAACCTACTCTGATTAATTTCTTTTTTTGTTTCTAAGCTACTTTGTTCAAACCTTTTTATATCCTTTCTCATTTCTATCAGCATTTCTATCATAAACGCCTCACTTTGAGATTTTTTACCTTCATCTAACCTATTTGGCTCAATTACCCTAACCTGTTCAATTACCCTAACCTCTTCAACTCTTAATTCCCTATCTGAATTTTCTTCTACAATTTCTACTTCTAACATTCCTACCATTTCTTTATTGATATCTTCACACTGTTTTTTACTCTTTAGAATCCCATCACTATCAAACCCATTAAAATCCGAACCTGAACTACTATTCGCGTTCACACTTGAACGTCTACTATTACTATTACTACTTATTTCTTGATCTAAAAAATTTTGTGCAAATTGTTCATTTGTTTGCTCATTACTTTGCGATTCCTTCTGTAAATTATCAAAAATATCCCCCGTAAATTCCAATGGCTCTATATTATTTAAAGAATTTTGATTTCCTAACCCTACCTGTTCATCACTATTATTAACATTTACAATTTCTGACTCCATTTTTATCTTATTATATTTAACACAAAAAATTTTAAAAAAAGAATCTTTCTTATTATGATAGAGAGAGTCCTTACCTTGATTTTAAGAGTTCTCATTACCAAAATCACTGTTTATTTCGACTAAAAAGGCCCACAGTTGCGGCGACATTTGTAATAATTCAAGAAAATGTATGAAGTTATTATTTAATGTAATTAATTTGTTAATTTGCTCGACTATAGGGCGCCAGGTTTGCTTTAGCATACCAATTTTGAAAAAAAAATGAATTTAAATATTTAAAAGAAAGAAAAAATATTTGGGGTCGTAAGTTCTTTTCACAGTGTACTTACAGTGATATTTGGTATTTAATGAAAACACTTGTCTCTGAAATGTTAACATAAAGATTTATTACACTATTAGACAGATATAAAGTTTGAATAGTCATATTCAACATCTTACACTAACACATCCTATCAAATTACTCCTATTAAAATGATATTGATAAGAAAAAGATCTGAATAAAGTTTATTTACTGACGTTATCTTACTTGTTGCAACATACAAATAAAAAATGAATTTAATTGAAATAAGAATTGCATCCTTTTAAATTAATGCAAGTTATATTGTTTTACTGAATATCAGAAAATTTATAATTTGTTTTCTTCATAAAGTTTTAAGTTTAAGGATTTACCCTTTTTTATTAAAATTCTAATCATCTATATATTCTATATCTAATATTGAACAACACAAATTCTATCAAATTCATACATAGTTTAAAATAAGAGTTTCTGAAACGTGGATACCAAACACGTTATTGTTTTGTTGAAAACACTTTGAATCCGTGGTTGACTTCTCCTATTGTCCAAGACACCATGATCCCGCCTCGTGGAAATGCTCTCTCCCTTATGATGACATCCTCGAATCGTTTCTCCCTTTGTTTTATGGAATTCATATTTATTTTCTGTTTATTAAAATGAAAATTAATATTCATTTAAATTAAAATTTCTTTTAATATTTCTCACAAATAACAGTCTTGTCTATAATATTATCAACTCAGCATTAACACTGAAACACTGAACGTTCATGTCTCATTCTACAAGTTTATACATTGGTTTAAAAGTTCACTATTTATAACAATCACGTTCAATACTTTGAATATGGGTTTATAGTCCTATTGTCCAGAAAATATTCAAAACTCAAACCTTTGACTCATGGAAGCCATTGCAAAGAAAAACCGCATGGTAATTCATTCTACTATATAACAAAGTCTCTCGTAAAGTCAGTCTCTAAAAATTCTTTGTACACTGATTTTTTACTGTCTATACCTTATGTCAATATCAACTCTATTGTCCCTTCTAAATTATAAAATCTTACATTCTATCGGTTTTTTTATTGTTCTATTTGATAACGCACAAACGTCGAAATACGTCTGAACCCTTCAATCACTGAACTGAGACTTTTTTAGAAACAACCTGTCACTCCTAACGCTGGACTCAGACTGCTGTTACCATGAAGCAAATTCTCACTTCCGAAAAGCGTTCCTTCCGGTTACTGTTCAACATTTTACCGCACTGCCGTAAAATACAAATAAATTACATTTTATAACAAACAAACTAAATTACATTAAAATTAAACATAATAATTCATATTGTTGTCTTGAAAATCCATTTTTCTTTTATTAATGAAGTTACTACATTTAATTTATTATTTGAAACTCTTATCTCTTTGGCTTAACCGCGTCTTTTAAATGAGTCTATTTTAAAATCTAACTTTTCACATTGTCACAATTTTAAGAATATTTTCTAATAACTCTTAGATATTTAATGAACAAGAAAAAATTACCTTAAGTCCATAACCATCGAGAGCTCTACGTTTCATTTTGGTTGAGATGTCATTGATGTTACTGTATACATTATCTTTATCGCTAATCATTTTAAGTGTTCTACGACCGAATGTCCAAACTATGTGTGAGCTAGACGACCAGTTGAGCGTCATTCGTTCAAACACAACGTAATCAGTTAGTGTACCTGTAACAATGTATTATTTATTCAGTATACAAAGTATAGGGTGACATTGGTAATTTTTAAAAACTGAGCTCTGACTTTTATTTTGAATTATGTTATCCGAGCTGAGTAAATTAATTTTAAACAGAGACTTTTAATAAATAAATTTTAATGTTTTAAATAAAATGTGTATTGAATAATAATTTTTTGTTAGAAGAGATTAAATTTGCCTATTGCCAATAGAAAAGATATATGAATTTCAATCTTATTGCTTAGGACTTGGTGTTGCATAAAGTACTTAAATAAAAAGACAAACCTTTTAGACCCTAAAGTATAGAAAGAAAAAAAACTAACAGAATTAAAGATTGAGCAATTTGAGAGTGATATAAAAAAAAGGATTTTCATGAATAGGCAAAAGTTTAGTTTAAGATTTAGAAAAGTGACGTTACTGCCCGATATCATTTTTTAATGACGCTTAATTTTAATTCCACTCATTATGCTAATGTCTTTAAATGTAAAACATTATAACGTAAGAAAAATACATCTATGAAACAGCTCCCTGGCTAATAAGGAAGACACTAATATTGGCGATAAAATCCTTGAACTTATACCTAAGATAAAAATGTTTGGAAAAAAAAACCCCCTACTTCAATCAGATATTCTGGAACTAAATTTGTACAAACCAATGTTAAATTCGTACTGAAAACTCAACAATAAGAAATTATTAAAGACAATTAAGAAATTAATTTAAATTTTAATATATTTTTGACCTACACCCATTTCCATCAATCTTGCTAACCATATTGTATCGGCAACTTTTTTTGCCTAGTCTCGACCATTTCTAAACGTACTGCTTTGACCCAAACCTATTTTGAGGTATAAAACACTCATCCCAGATCTACCCATCCGCCATAGGGTACTCTAATTTGAAAAGATTAATTTAATTTATAATATATTACTGAATTTAAGCTAATTACTCACTCACACAACACAAATTAAGATCATACCTGACCTTGAGTGAAACCCATTCTCAAACTCATCTAGTTTTAAATAATAAATTAACTGGGGATTAAATAATTTTAATAGACTTGGGGATTGGGCCTCCCGTAAAACACCGAACGCTTAGACCCCCAATTAATTAACCAGCCACAATTAATTTAGACATTAAATATTAAAACCAAAAAAGAAGTTTACACTTAACAACACGACTGGTAAGTCGGAATGCTTCTCCTGCACTCTATCATGCTCTGCTCAAATAGCTGCAGTTTCTGTCAGCTGTTCGCTGCCGAAGGCGAGGCAGATAAATAGGTCTGTCAACTATCGGTCCCGAACTCAATGATACCATCATAATCTTAGTCTCTAGATTTTGAACAAAATTTTGTGATCTTCTACCCAACATCGAAATTACAAAATCTTAAATCATTCAATTTTAGTCAATTTAGCCATTAAGCCATTAACGACTTCTATATATTACTTTATCTAGAAAAAAAATCTTATTAAAAGAGCAAAGTTCATTAATAATAAATTTTAATACTTTACTTGCATTTAGTTCTTCATATTGTCACTAGAGGATAATACAATTAACTTAGAATAATTTGAAATAAATCAAAAACAAATCTCTATATTTCACCAGTAACAATTGAACAGCTGATTTATTAATTAGATATATTAATAAGACTTACCATCACAATAGTCTATATTTGTATGTAGTTATATCACTACGGCCGTAAGCGTTGTGACAGTGGGCCTACTGCATCATATTTTAAATGTTTAAAGAACTTGTGTATTTGTTTTGTGTCGTGTGTTCGTAATTTGTGATTTTAAACTAAGACAACGGTAATACCCGCATAACACTTGAAAATGGCTGAATAGCCAAAACGGCCGTAGTGATATAACTACAGACAAAAATAGACTATTGTGATGGTAAGTCTTATTAATATATCTAATTATTAATTAGTAGTCGGAATGGCGAAAACAAATATGTATCTGATTTATTAGTCTACACAGAAACATTTCAAGCAAGTTCTTATATTTATTACTTTAATTTTGAGGACATTTAGACATTCTTGTGCACATGTTGCAACCCTCAAATTTAATGTGTATACATAAATATACATTTAATAAACACAAGCATCTAAGCATTTGTTCACTTCTCAATAGAAATAATCTTAAAATTTTCCATCTATAAAGAATACTTACAAATACTACAGTGGCCACATTACCTGATATAGCTATGGTAAGCAGTCTGTTCTCGTGAGTTGGATGCCATGAGAAGGAAGTTATCTGATTGGAAGATCCTGGATGAACACTTCTCTCTAATACAGAAGGTTCTGTGTCATCCATCGACTGTTGTACATCATGTAAGTGTATCACTGCACTGTCCCTCTGCAATGATCCCAAGAGGTTGTGTCTGTCAAAGAAATTCAACTAACATAAAAAAAAAAATCATTCATTTTATTTTCAGTCCTGGACGAGAGTGAGTTTTGAAGTTTGAGGTGAAAGTTTGGCGCGAGTTTTCATGAAATACCGGGATGAAACATGAGAGGTTGAAAGAATTTTGAGACTATAAAAAGAGTTTTTTGAGATCAAAATAGAATTAAACATATTGCAAATCACCTATCATGCGCTCATAGAAACTTGTAGATTATGTTTCGCTTTATGAACAACATGCATGATCAACAAATGTGGAAGAAAACTCATCAAGAGCAGATTAATCATGTAACGTGTGTCATTTAGTTATTAATTTATTGTTTTATAATGAGTGGTTAATTCTAACAGGATGTCTGCTAACACCTGCTACTGAAATTGCAGACTTTTTTTTACCCGATTTATCCTGTCTATTTTCTCTAAAAATCCCTGATCTTTTTTAATAAAAATCTATCATTTAAAAGTGTATAGTGTTAATATGAATAGTGAATTTATAAAAATAAGCACACACAAGGGTAATAACATATTATGGAGTTCAAGGAAATGACAATCCATAGCAATATTTTTTCAAGGTGATAGCATTATATCAGTACTGCCAACAACAAAAACTCTGCAAATTCTGCTGTTTACAAAAAGTCCAAGTGAGGTAATGAAAATATATCAAGTTGAAATGGTCAAAACTGAACAAAATGTTCATTATTTATATTTTGTGTTGAATTAAAAAGATTTTCATAGCATTATTTTTTATCAAAGTGATCCCACTATATCGATATCGCTGACAACACTCCACTGTTCTGCCACAAAACGTTCGAACGATATATATATGTATATATATATAATTTCTAAAGTACATTTAGTGTATTGTCTTAGATAAAATTACTATGTATTAGTACTCGTTAATATACTCTCAATGTATGAGCCCCTGATGGTCCCTGTTCTAATATAGAAGGGTCCAGGAACCCCAAACAAATTATATTATTATACGAACACAAATTTATCAACAAAATATTTAATATGTAAATTTCAGACTACGATTGGCCTCGTGACGACATGCTATATTCTATCAAGTTTTTGGTTTTAGTTTATGGCCTACATTATGTGTACCTGTATAAGTCAAATTATTATTATTGGTTCAACACAAGCTGGTTGCATTAACCAATAACTTTAAATTGAGACATTAGCTGTGAATCGGTTTGACAATCAATCTAACCTTTCTATGTTACAACAATGTAGAAGCATGGTACCAACCTTAACTAATTAATACAGCCCACAACTATAAAACCTTACAACAAATCCCCAACAAAATTATCACCTACCCTCCCCGTAGTGTTACAGATTTTTAAAACAAAATGTTTGAAATGTTTACAGTACTGTCAGTACAGGAGAGAGAGAATGATATAACTCTGTGACATTTACTCACAAGTACTCGTTACACAATAATGTTGGCTAGAAACAAATACAGTAGAACCCCTCTAAACCGCCCTCGGGTGGTCCGTTACTCCAGTTAATCCGACCGTGCTCGAGCTCGCGATATTGTGCCGACTTGCCTCTGAAAATGTTCCTGTTATTTTATCATAATATTTTTAATTGTTTGGTTTTATTAAATTTAATTATTTATTATTTGTGTCTGTGTTCTGCTCCTGGTCTCTAGATCACTCTGAATGTAACATTTGTTCGTAATATTTCATCAATTACCTGTATTGTGTAAGCATGTGACTATTCAGATTGATAAAACCAACAACTTATTAGGATACCAGAACAGGTTAGATGTACAGTACTACCTCGTTTATTCGGACCTCATTCAACCGGATGTCCAGATTATCCGGATCGATCCGGAACAAAAAATAAAAAATTTAATCAAGGATAAAATAAAGCAAAAGCTTAAAGTTTCAAAATATTTTAATAATTACTGTATTTTGAATAATATTTTAAATAATATTTATAATATTTTGAAACTTTAAGCTTTTGCTTTATTTTATCCTTGAATATGGAGTTTCAACAAGAAATATCTGCTATTACATTAATGTTGATAAAAACGTGATTTCCTCAACACTACAGTGTCGCCTCGAGGTATTAGGGCGGGTTGTTGATGCACTGGGAAGAGAAAGTGGAGGAGTAATGACCTCTGCATCACCATCCCCCTACCCCGGTGCGGCATGACAGTGACCTTGTGACCTTCTATGCCGGCGGGTAGTCTATCACGTGCTAGCGACCGGAATACATCATTACCATATCGTGCTGTGCCGTGTTTAGTTTCTTTACATTTTTGATCGGATAACCAAGAATGTTGTGTTTTTTAAATAATTAATTCAGTAATAAAAAAAAAAAAAAAAAAAAAAAACAGCTAAGTAGCTAAAATATTCAAGCTTAGAAACATTGATGAATAGATGTAAGCTTGGGACATCTCCAACCAATAAAAGTATAAATTAGTAATAATTTAAGTTATTAAGGAATTAGATTCATAATAATAATAATTAAGAAGTTAACATAAAAAGTGCAATGATTAATAACAAACTTAAAAAACTTTGAACAAAAAACATTTTAAACAAATATTAAAAATCAATAAAATTAAATTAAGCGCTATTATGAATGTAATGTACACCCTCTAGGCTACAATTGACAAAAGTGCGTGTGTTGCAAAGCAACTAAAACGACGAAGCCTTTAGGAACGGAAAAATACAAAAATTCTAGGAATTGCCCTATGCTAGCTAGGCAAAGCAGTCAAGCGTTCCGTTTCACAACCGAGAACACACACTTCCAACTTAGCATGCCTTAGAGGCAGGACGCATCTTCAGATCACTCTAAACGAAAAAATCGACATGGAGCGTTTAAAGAAAGTTACAATTAAAAACTTTTAAGTAATTATGTTTTTTTTTATTTAGTGATGTGATTGTTAATATCTTTTGGACATAAAATGTGAGTAAAAGACATTGTAATATTGATTTATTTGTAATTGCACTTTGGACAGGACTTTATTCCTAACATGAAAATTTGTAAATCTTGTGATAATGTATTCTTTAGAGTATGTAAGTTGAAAAACTGTCAAAATTCTGCATCAACATAATTAGTTATAATTATTCTGGAATTAAAAGAAGATATTAATTTTTAAATATGAGTGAGTAAAGTTCTCATTGAGTATATCCTATCATTCACGTGTCACGGGAATCAGTCTGGTGAGTACAGATTGGAGCCTGAACTATAAATTCTTTTATTTAAACTTGAAATATGATATAAAAAACTATTAAATTCACAAATTAAATAATTAATGATTGATATATACAAAAATTAACATAAACTTTGTATATAACTTTGTTTATACCTCCAGGAATTGAATCGACATTATAAATTCACTTTTCATCCAGATTATATCCAGCCAAAATTAACCAACAAAAATTACAACTCTCAAAATTCATTAGAGGCCAAATAACAAATTCAAAACTGTGAATGAAAAAACTGTTATTAACATAAGCATATATAAACATAAGCAATATAAATACCATTTTTTAAAACACAAACCACCATTAACTTTGTATCATATTCATACATGACTTATCCACTTCAACCACACACCTTTCGTTAGTTTTTAAGATATCACCTAATTGTATAGATTTTTTTTTATAGTTTTAATTTATGTTGTGCACCTAAAAGTGTTCTAAAAACAGTCAAGACAAGAGTTACGGATTATTGGACTTTTGAACCCTGAGGTTAAGAGTTGACTATTCATTTTGTAATTGAATAATTATAAAATAATAATATTAAATAAATAACCTTGTTCAAACGCATTACAGTTGTACGATATATAATTTTATAACGTATATGTAAGAAAATAAAACTATAAAACTACATCGATATGATGCGCATCCCAAGTGTAGCGATACGGTAAGTGATGTATAAATTAATAAATATATATATATATATATATATGTAAATGTCCATGTGTTTTTATATTTTATTTTAATGTTGTTAACGATCTCAACTGAGTGAAAAGAACTCTGAAGATGGAGCAGATGCTTTGAAACGCGTTAGTGTTTAAAAAAGAAGTCACCTGGCGGAAACCATATAAGGTAATTCAATTGTTAGTTTATAAAACTACATTCGTATTAAAGGGGGAGATCCAACCCTCGGGATTTCTACGTCCTTGAATATGGTGACCATTATGATGACTATAATAAACCATTTAAAACACACCACAATTTAATATTGCAGTTTAAAAAACTAGTTAATGACCTAAATAAAACATGCTTTCTTCTATAATACATTCTCCTCATTTAAATTAAATACTATATTAGCGTCTGTAAGGATTAACTATTGAATTAAACATACCTCGTAGGACACCAAAGAATTTTGGAAATCGGCTTGGCCTGGGGCAGCGTTAGCACAGGTTTTTCAAAACTACGTGTGTCCCAAATAGCAATCTGGTTTTCAAAATATGAAGCCAATTGATGATCACTGTGAGGCGCAACTGCAATTCCATACACTGCTTTAGTTGGAGCCGAATTGGCAGCTTTTGATGGATCTGTAACAAATGATATTTATATTTTTGAAAGCTAATTCCCTAATATAGATATTACAAATGGTGCATAAATATTGTAAATACTCATCATACATTCTCAGAAAGAAAAAAAAAGAGAGAAAAACTTTCAAGAACAGTACTTACTTTAATACTTAATGACTATAACAATTGTTTATACTGATGACCGACGGCACTTGATAGAATTCCATGTTATTCAAATAAAACACACACAAGTCTGCGTGTCTTTGTATAAGCCACGTCAATGCCATAACTAGCAAAACCATTATAGGCTAGACCTAATAAATATAAAATTTACAAAAGAATTTGTGTGTTTTATTTGAACAATAACAATTGGTGTTGCAACATCTTGAGAAGTTTCTAAATCTGCTAGATGACTTTTCAGTTGGATACATTGATTTCCTGTCACTAGCCTTCATAATTAGATTTTACTACCGATCATAATTCTCTACTGACCCCATGGTGATGGATCCAACACATACCTTTTTAAGCCTCTATAAGGATTAAACTCGGGACCTCTCGAATAGCATGTGGAGCACTAGACTTAAGATACAAATATAGTCGAACCTTCCTGGTAGTATGTTTCTTTAAAAAGTAAACCATCATAATTATTCTTACTAAAATGATTGTAAATATTAGGAGATCACAATTATTTCTCCACAGACTAAATTCTTACCTTACTCTGGAAATCAAGTTATGTACAAACATTTACAATACAATTATTTATTATCGTTAAATTAAAAGTTGTAATTTCCTTTAAAAAATTTAATTTAACAATTTATTTATTTATTTGCGACTCTTCATCTCGGATTATTCTGATTCATTGGTAATTGAAGTTTCTGTTTAATCTTTTATTATTTAAAGTTTAATTAATTAACGTTCATTATTTTCCATACACTGTCCGTATAATATTTGATAATAAATAATATTTTAGTTTGTTATTATTTGAAATGTTTATACTTCTTGGCTTTATAAGATGATTTTTTTTTAACACATTTTCTTACTGAAAACTCTTACTTTTCTGCATCTATTCGATGAAATTCAAAACCACCTATTCTTTCTACAACCTTTAGTACCATCACATTATATATTTTTCAAACAAAACCACTATTCAACACTTTTTTACCATTACAGATTTGGCATCAGACACTCTCGTCGATCATTTTTTAAGCCCTATGTCCTTTCAAATTTGACGTTGCTTTAATTTTTTCGTAACCTCTCATACTTACCACGGTAGATTAATTCTGTAAACAAAATTGCATCTTTTTCTTTTTAATCCAATCAGAAAACAGTATTTTTTATTTCTTATATTGAACTCTATTACACAATTTAAATCTATAACTAAACACATTTATTAATTTAATATTTTATTATAGTATTTTTTTTTAATTCACCTTAAATTGTGTTATAAAATGTTAATTTCTATACCAAAAAGATTTCAACCAATCACATCGCTTCCAGCTGTTCCCTATGATTATTTCTGGTTCATTAAAACATTAGTCCATATCCATCATGGCCACCGTTACATGAGTAACCTCATCTTCTAAATGTTTATATAACCCTCCAAGTGCTGATTATATTAGTCCTCAGTGCTAAGCTAATTCAACGCTCTGCGCAAGGCTTTTATTATTACAGGAAATAATACAATTTTATTGGCTGAAATATGACACATTATACATCAATATTTTCAGGAAAACCATAGAACAAAATGAAATACAATTTAAACTTACCACTGTAAAACTGAGGTCTGCTTCAACTCATATCCGCAAAAAATAATAATTTCTTTTGTCCATTTAGTGACAACGTAGGTAATAACTAAATTATGATAATCCAATTTCTAATATATACAAAATGTAGCAAATTTTGTTACAAAACTAGAAATGTAACATAAGTACCACTTTCTTTTCTTCATAATGTCAACATCGTTGTAAACATTTATACATACACAAACTTCAAATTCAGTAATTTTGCCCACTGTGTGTCACCTACATCCAACTTTTGCAAATTAGTGTGCTCTATTACTGTGTCTTTAGAAAGTATTGCCATTTAACCTTTGAATATCATGTATTTACTAAAATTAGTTATTATAAATATGTAATACACACACAAAAAAAAACAGAAACAAACATTTTGATTCCTACATCAGAGTTACCGCTTTCATCACTAGCAGTATCACTTTCACACAAACAGTTATGAATATCACTTGAATTGCCAAGTTCACTCATTATTATATGTGTAATACTACACTAAAAACACTACCGATACACTAAATAATCATAAAATAAATTGTATTTACCAAAATAATATAGACAAAAACACTAAACAACAATTCACTGCCGGGACGCAGCAGTAAACATCAAATTGTCTTTTACAGGCTTGCTAACATTGATTTTTCTTATAACCAACAATAAAATTGTGCAAAATGAATAGAGCGTCTTTTACTCAGAGTTACTATATAAAATACATGTAGTTTGGATAAAAATTACCGTTGGTATATCGATTTTAGCAAACCTTGTTTAATTAGATCGCGATCGCGACTCTTAGCACTTGGAGGGTTAATAATTTTATTTGTATTATTATTATTATTTCACTTTAATTTGAGTTTATACTTACTTAATTAATCATGTATAAATTATTAAAATGATTTTTGGATTCTTATATAAGGTATGTTTACAATTTTCTAGGCTAAATGTTTCTTTACATCTTCGTGTTATTTCACATATGTTTATTTACAAGTATGAAGGCAGTAGGATTACCTACTTGTATGCTGGAAATGTCTCAAAGTATTAATCTGTTCATATATTTCTAATAGAAAATAAAATGGTCTCACCTTAACAACTTTATCCAAACTTATAAAGAAATATTTTAAAAGAATCTTATATATAATTAGCTATGAAATGAAATGAAATATCTTTATTAGTCAACTATATACATATACATGTTCAGATTACAAAACTTTACAAACTTAAGACTAATAAAGTCTGACCCCGAGGTTTATAAAAAAAATGAAAAAATGAATTAGCGTCATTTGCACATTTTTTTAATACAGGGCCGATTTTAAAGAATGAATGTCAAATTATAAAGTGTTACCTTCAGATTTGCTGAAAATTATTCTCTTCCTTGTAAACACTTATTTTGTAATAAATGTATCATTTAAATAACATCCCTGTTATGAATAAATAACATGTTTCACAACAAAAATATTTGAAATAGCTGTTATAAATATTCAAATATGTTTTATTTTGTTTGAGAATTTACAACAGCTGTTTTAAAATATTTGTAGATTAACTTATATAGTGTTTACTTCATTTGTGGGGATTCACGTTGCGTTGTGATTAATAGCTTACATTGCTGCAAAAACTAAACAGTTTATATGGTTTATTATTAATGTGTGACAATTGGGTCTTAATTTGTTATCTCGCAAAAGTTAAAAACTTAACTGTACATATGGTATAGTTTAATGTTACAACAGTCGGTACATGATGGAATTCCATGATAATGGAAATAGTGAGACGATTATTCAATTCCACAAAACAGCTTTAATTGCGACATATGTTTCGCCGTTAGGCATTTTCAAGCAACTAAATTGAAAACAAAACAAGTCTAAACTAAAAATGTGAGACAAAAATAAAAGGTTAGAGTAAAAGGGGCTGAGAAATGACAAAAGAAAGGTCAATGATCTAACCTGTGGGATGGAAGTGGGGATGTTTTAGAAAACAAAGGTTACACAATAGGTCTCAATAGTGGTGATGAGTTAAGATGTATTTGTTCATTTAAGTTGGAAGTATGGTTTTTTAAAATTGATCTATTAATTTCTAAACATTCCAGGTTATTGAGTTTCCTACATTTTTGTTCCATATGCAGAAGTTTAACGTTTAACTTAGGATCAAAATTATGTCCTGTGTCTAATAAATGATTTGCAAAATTTGAATTAGATTTGCCATACTTCCAACTGTGTACATGTTCTTTAACTCTATTCTTAACTGACCTTCCGGATTGACCTATGTATTCACAATTTCAATCATTACAAGAAATTTTATATACACCACTATTTTCTAAACTATCTCTCTTATCCTTATTGTTAATAATTAATTTTCCTATATTTCTAGAGCAATAAAACGCAGGTTTATAATGATATCTATTAGATATTAAATTTCCAACTTTATAACTAGTGTTTCCAATGAAATTAACCTTACAATATTTGATGTTTTCTTTTTCATTGTACTTAGAATTATATAGAGAATCACATATTTTACGTTTTAATTTTTTATTTAAAATATTATCAACTAATTTGGTACTGTACATGTTATTGACAGCAATTTGTTTGATAGTATTCAATTTATTCTGGAAATCTGTAGGAGATAACCGAATGCTTATAAGTCTATGAATCATGCTATGGAAGGAGGCATGCTTATGGTTAATGGGGTGGTTAGAATATGCTGAAAATGCCTAACAGTGAAACATATGTCGCAATTAAAGCTGTTTTGTGGAATTGAATAATCGTCTTATTATTTCCATTATATGGTATAGTGCCTACTTCATTTGTGATTTATTGCTTACAAAATTTAATGGTTTATTGTTAATGTGTGACAATTACGTGGGAGCTTTGATATTCTAAATTTTACGCAGTATAAAACAAAATGCAGCAGGAAGACCGTATGAAAACCGTCAAACGCTTACTGTTCAATGAAAAAATGTCAATGATAGAAATCGAAGGTCACTAAAATCGTGAAGTAAACCATCCAGTTCAACTTTTTGATGCCAACATAAACATCAGACCTTGATATTATTTTTACATGGCACATTCATTTGATATTAAAAATCCATATTTTGATGTAGGTAATCTTTCTGAAGGATGTAGATATTGCAGTGATTTCATGTAATAACCGCACGTTATTCAAAATTATTACAATTCTTAACTGGAATTGACTAGTTTAAGTAAAGACTATGGTTTTTTTTACATGACAAAAGATATAGATCCAGCTAGGGTCCCTCTTGATTGCCAAGCTCGTACTCATTAAAGTGAGCCCCTGAGGACATAACTTCATCTTTGTACTTGAAAAATAAAAGGGATAAAACAAGTACTTGAACCACCTTCAATGTGATTGTACACACTTCATACTAAGCTAACAACCAGATAACCAGCATTACGCCCTGCTACTCGCCAAGCTTCAATGTGTTGGCAAACCTAACCTAGGGCTCCCAATACTTAAGATTTTCTCAAATTCAGCCCTTATAGATTTTTACTTCATAATTTGTTTAGTATATATAGTAGGACAGAACCTACATTTTCTTTGCTCTTGTGTACACTAAAATCTATGTTAATAGAATTTGTAACATAGCTTGTATTATTCGTATTCTTGTTAAATATGTTATGATAATAGATTAGCATAGTTTTTATTCATGTATCATTATAAAGAAATTTGTATCTACTATTATTATTTAGTTAATATGTTAAGATAATTAGTTTAGGGATAATTATATTGTAAATTCTAAAACATCTTTGTTTGTTAGAGGATTGGGCCTTCCCTATTCCAGGTAACAGTACAGGTGTTTGAACTGTCAACCCTATTGTTGATAGGTCAATGCACCAGAGGAGTGGGGTAGAGAAACTGGTCACTTTAGTTGTAAATAGTTTTAATTTAGTCTTTGTTAAGATTCCCTCTGAAGATGACAACTTTGTTGTTGTAATAGCTATAAGGGTCTAATAGGAATAAACATTTTACTTTTGACAAAAATTTTTGTTTTTTGTTATTTTGTTTATTCCCAAGTGTGGTAAGGGACTTTTGAAAGTGTATCTGTATATATTGTCACCACAGTGCTCTGGTCTTTGTTTACATAAAGTTATAATTAATCAACTGTAATGAGATAAACTTGTATCACCAAAGAAAAACATAACTAAGTTACAACTTTTTTTTACAATACAAATACAAGACAAATATTTTATGCTCTTTTCTTCTTTTTTACTATAAGATGACCAAGAAGTTTTCCAAATTCAAACAAGAAGAAAAAAATTATCTTTTGTATTATTTAAATACGTGTATGTGTGTTGGTGTGTTTATATGTCTATTTTAATATTTTATAAATTACCTCTAACGAGCGAGAAAATTCTGATAATGAGATTTCAGTTCTAAAATGTATAAAGATGTACAAATATACATAAGAAAACAAACGATGGCAAAAAAAAGTATTTTAAAATTATAATAAATGTATTTTACTAATCCATAATAAGTTTAAGGAATCCTAATTGATAATACGCCTTATATAAACTTACCTCGAAGGTCAACCATTTTCAAATGTTTATTGTTCATGCCAATGACTAATGACTGGGGTTGTGAATTGAGCCACGCAAGAGAATGTGCTGTATCTGATAATCCAAGCTCGGCGACAGGGCGAGCATGATCGCTTGGGGTACTCGTACCATGTGAACGTGTAACTGGACATTTAAGCACATCCCACAGAAGAACAGAATGATCTGTACGATATTTGTCCAGTCCAGCAGCTATAAGGTTGGAATCTACTGGATTCCATGCAACTGTGTTGCACTGTCGAGCGTGTTTGGGTGCTGTAAAAAGTTAAAACATGTTTGCTTCTTTATATTGTACAAAAAGGATCTATATACTACTGACTACAAGATTTATATATATTTTTCTGGTATGAAGTAAATGGAAAAAAAAATGTACTCTTACAAACTCCTTATATCGCACAATGATCCTGTTACACACAATGTTCTTAAGATATAGATTGGACATAGAAGGTCAGGTTAGGATGTTGGTTAATAATTAAAGTAATGGTAGAGATAGTAACTTAGGTTAGGGTGGGTTAAGTTATGTTGTAAGGTTAGTTGGGGGGGGCCAAGATTCAGCACGATGATGATGATGAACTCGGAATACTCTATTCTGTTGATTTCTGCGTCAATCTGAAGTGATGGAATTAGATCTGATATGTACGGCATCATGCTCACCGGTATACATATAAGACAGTCTCTGTAAAGTATATTTTAGTTCTGATAGGTGTTCCTCCTATTGACCTGTTAATACAGTAGAAGTTGAGGAACGGAGCTTTACAAGGAGCTTTACGAGAAGAAATAATGGTAACCTTGCAGCAGAGATGAGAGGTAAACGATGGCTTGGGAATTTGGATGAGGAAGATGATTCCAGACCTCAGAAAGTGAATATTGAGAGGCCATTGTGAACTAATGTAATACTCAGGATGTACTATAGGAATTCAGGAGCATAGTTGGATACACTTCGGAAGTAAAGAACCTTGGGACTATTTTTAACAAAACGAAAATGCTTAGGGTTTTGAACATCCACTCAGAAATGACATGGTCATCAGCTATTTGTCTAAAATAGGCCCTAGTCACTATGGTAGTTTAGGTTTTTCCAAAAAGTTAAGCTATTTGTAGTATTATTATTTAACAACCCAAAGACAATAAATTAACTATCAAAAGTAATAATTTATTGAGTAGCTAGAATTTCCAATCAAATTTTAAATGTAAGCTATATTAGGTTAGGTTAGGTTAAGTTAGGTTAGGTTAGGTTAGGTTAGGTTAGGTTAGGTACTATTTGTTACTAATAAACGTTTTAAACTTTCAAATGGCAATGAAAGACAATGAATTATTGTAAAGATAAAATTCTGATAAAATTAAATGTAAACTTTAATGTAATAGCAGATATTTCTTGTTGAAACTCCATATTCAAGGATAAAATAAAGCAAAAGCTTAAAGTTTCAAATATTTAATAGTATAAATTTTAGAAGAGGTGACGAATTTAATACAATTTGGTCATTTAGGTTGAGAATATGAGTATTCTCAACTTAAATGACCAAATTGTATTAAATTCGTCACCTCTTCTAAAACCCATCCGTAACCATAGTTCATTAACCTTTATCTACCTGCTAGGTCATCCCCCTACCTTTCCCGATTTCTCTATTGTATTTCAGTTTCCCGTACTTATGTTTAAATAGTTGTCTATACCTGTAAACTATCAGTTGCCTGATGATGCCGCAAGTCGAAACAATTGTAGCTCATTTATACTATTAAATATTTGAAACTTTAAGCTTTTGCTTTATTTTATCCTTGAAATTAAATGTAATTCATGTGACAAGTTTTATTTAGGTCTAACAAGGAGAAAGATAGAAACAAATTTCAAAGAACAAGTGGCACATGACATATCAAGTATAATAGGATGGAAAATCTAGTGTAGCTGAACATGCAATCTCTATTATGCATTGTTTGGGTTTTAATGTAAAATTGAAAAAGAAAAAAAAAAAAAAAAAGAAGTACCCAATAACTTATTGCTAGATAGGCTTTGAAAGTATGTACATTTGTATTGTGTTGAATGCAGATAAAGGGATAAACTAGTTCTTCGTTGTTCTCCTTGTTAAGCCAAGATAATAAATGTCACTCCCATTAGTTAAGTTAGTTTTATATCATTATTATTATTATTATTAGTTAATTTATTTATATATTTTTATACCTTGATTTTAATTGTTACTCCATTACGTAAGTTAGTTTTATTTTTATACTTTTATTACCAAAAATTATTATTATTTTATACTTATTTATATATTTTTCATACCATGTATTACAAGATAGCGGGGTTGGCACCGCCATTGACATGATGTGTGACGATGCCAACTGTGATTGACCGAGGGGATCAGGTGACGGGTAGGGGGGAACGCCTCACTGTGGTAGTAATTGTAGTTATTAAGGTTAGTTGTATTATACTTCTAAAGATGATAGCATTTCTATTGAAATGTACATAAGGTAGAATAAACATTCTTTGTGTTGGTGTTTTATTGTGTTCTTGGGGAAATTCTTTCAATGTGGTCTAGTGTTTTTTATAGTTTAAAATGGGAGTTTTTTACAAACTTTGTACTACCTGAAGATCCTACATTAGCCTATAGCAGCTGATTTTATTCATCTTTGCGACCAGTCACACTGGTAACAAGGTTCTGATCGTATTTTTTTATTTTTAGCTGTGAGATATTATATGTGCATAGGCTTCGTCAGTTAACAAGTCACAATAAACTTAAATTTAACAGAATACAGACACAAAACAATTACAGCTAAGAATTACAATTTTTATACTTAGATGGGGGGGAACAAAGAGTAATATTAAAAAAGATAATCACTCAGGAAGCAGACTATTATTAAAATAACACACTTCAATCAACAGACAAACATGGAAAATGACTTAAAGAGAAAATAACTACAAGTTTTAACTAATTTAAAAACACTGAACAATTCATTTAAAATAAACAAATAGGGTTCAGTGGAAAGAAAGAGATCGCATCCTTTGACTGTCTCAAAACCGGCATACAGCATACAAACTTCTAAACAGAATGCAAGGATTTAGACAATAGTAATTCTCCAATCCTGTTTTTAAAAAGTTTAAAAAATCCTGAAGGCTTTTAATGCTCTAACACCAGCTTATAAAAAAAATAAATTATAAATTCAATTTGTGCTGTCTAGCACGATAATTACTAACTTGCCTGATACTATAAATGTATATATCTTTATTTCTGATATGATCACATTTGAATTTGAAGTAAAGTGTAATCTCAAGTATATATATTTGGAACTGGAAACTTCTTAAACGCAACCCTACATGAGTCAGCTTTTTTAAGTCATTCTACAGGGTGTTCGAAAAATGTGGGGCAATAATTTACGTAGTGATTCCTTGGGTCAAAATAAGCAAAAAAGTTTATATAGACATATGTCATATCTCGTTTCGTTTAGCTACATTTTATGTATCTTGCAATTTTTTTGTAAAATTAACGGTTTTTGTGAAATTTGCCGTTAAATATTTAAAATAGCCGCCATTTTGAAACGGTTAAAGATTTTTTTATTCATATTTTTTACAAAGATAGCGGCCAATAAGATGAACATTTGTGCAGAATCTCTACGCTGTAACTCAAACCATTAAGGAGTTATGAATTACTTTGTAAAAAATACTTACAGACAGACAGACGCTAAACGAAACGAGATAGGACTTAATAAGGTCTATATAAACTTTTTTGCTTATTTTGACCCAAGGAATCACTACGTAAATTATTGCCTCACATTTTTCGAACACCCTGTATAGTCGTCTTGTAGCCTTTTTTTTTTTTCAGGACAAAAACTCTCTGCATATTCTAAACCGACAAAACTCGCCATAAAGGGATTCCACAGCTCAGATACAAGACCATAGTAAGCTGTTAATAGAATATTAGGATTGCAATATAATTTCTAATTTGTAAGTACAAATATTCCCTTAGTACTTGTTGCACAAATTTTTAGATTAAACTCGCATCCTATCATGTCAGCGTATCATCTCCATGGTAAATTTGATTAAACTAAACATACTTTATAAAATACTACAAATAAATCATATACAAAAACATTTTCAACTAACTAAATTGGTAAACTTACATAATTCGAGTCCAGTTAAACCAATAGAATCAAAAGCTGTCGGTCCAAATGTCGTCAATACAACCTTCCCATTAGCATGACCAATAGCCAACAAGATATCAGGCTCTTGTTGCGGATAAATATCTACACACTTGACATAATGATGGTTAGAGTTAGTAGCGAGCAAGTGAGCGATAGTAGTATCAGAGATGGGTACATCTAAAAAGTAAACTCTTTATTATTACAATATAGATTTGAAGAAAGATAACAAATTGTACAGTATGTCTATAAAGTTATGAAAGGTTTTAAATATATATTTAGAAAAATATACATTTAAAATTAAACATAAATAAAATAACTCTTTTTTGTGGTTTTAAGGCAAAAAACCATTACGGTCTTCATCGCCAACACGATATTGAACAAAAGATGTTCCACATTAAAAACTACAAATATGTTGTTGTTGTTGTTTCCAATGGCAGACTATGTGAGAATCAACCCATGAGTCTCCTGGCATCCCAGTACAATTTAGGAAAATTCTTCGAAATCTGGTGCTCAGAACCAAGCCTGGGGCACCTCAAAAGATGTTCCCTATTCATTGGCTCCCCCGTTTGTCGGCACAACACACATAAGTCAGAATCCAGGACATGGATTCTCTTCAAGTGGGCCGCCAAACAATCATGTCCCGTGCCAAGGCGTAGATATGCAACAGCCTCTTTCCTAGGCTTGTTCTTGTTGTGTTGCCATTCGTTCTCTATGCACTTCCACCTCCTCTCACTTCCTAAGGCTCGTGCTTATTTCAGAAATTCCTCTTGTGTTCCATTGCTGATTAGTCTTCCAGCTGAATCCAAGTTCAAGGATTTGTTCCAATGAAGCAGATTGGATCCCTTCTTAGCAAGGACATCCGCCATCTCATTCCCCATTACTCCCATGTGAGAAGGCACCCACTGGAAATGGATTGTCTTTCCCAGTCTTTCCATCTGCCTGATAGCAACTCTTGCTTCCCTGACAGTGAATGAAAGAGAACTACAAATATAACAAAAACTAAAAATATATAATTTGAACAACATTAATAGTAAAACTAGTTATAAATCGTTAAACTACCATAAAGTTTAATAAACAACAATATAACATGTTACAAAGCTGCGAAGAAGCCCTGCAACAAGTTAACAAACTATGATAAATGCAACAATTTAAAATGATGCAGGGGGTGTAAAAGGGCCCTCCACAAAAGTTAACAATTTTAAAAATTTTGTAAAACTTAATAACCAATCAACAAAAATAATATTACAGGGCTGTAAACGGGCCCTGCAACAATCGAATCTAAATATTTTTAATATTACCAAAAACATTCAGGCAACACAAAAACGACAATAACCGATCAAGTATATCAGAACGTCTCCCAACAATGTCCTAATCGAATTAAGTAGGAGAAATGTCCTAAGCACATGTGTTAATAAAACACAAACAATTAAGATGTGCCTAACTGTTAGAACACTTCGATAGAATGGGAGTTGTGGTAGACTCCCATGTTCTATCGAAAATCCATGAGAAATCATGGAATGATCAATGGGAAGACCGGCAACCACCACCTCCTCACAACAACTGACATGTATGGATATAATCCACGGACACAGTATCTTTTACTTCCCTCAGGTTATTGGAATATATATTTATCTATTCTTCCTCCCATTGAATAAACAAAACGAATTTAACAATTGATATAAAGTCAGATACATGTTGCACGACTGACATCTGACTTGTAGCTTCCTTTGGTGTTTAATGAGCCTTTGTGTTTCCCATAATTCCGCAATGCTCAGTTATCCAACAAAATGATACCCCGATATCTCAAAGCTGAAGTCTCTGTATGGAACACAGAATATCTTCAACCTAGGGATTCGTAGAATACATATCCTGGATATCCTGTAAAGCACTTTTGGAATCGAAACACAATAGATAGTGACGGAAACCAGATAGCAGAGTTCAGCAGTAAATATACTAGAAGCTGAGAGTAAACCATATATACCGGATGAGTAATATGCACAACCAACTTTATTGTCCAGTTTAGAGCCAGCTGTGAAAATAATTTCACTAGATGGGTTTTCACCAAGTACATACTGAAATCCTGATGATACACTAACTACATCAATGAATCTGGACAATGAAAAATCAAAATGTGGCATTTTAATAAGCCGTGGAGAAATAAAACATGGAAAATACTCGTACATTAGAAGAAGTACAAGTCCCAAATTGATGAGGAGACGTAAAATGCCAAATGGGGCAGTACAGTAATAATCACTCTCTTTCACTTTTCCTATCACGTCTCTCTTGACAAACTCTTATTCTCTTCCAACCTTGACCCTATTTAGAGTATTCAAGGGCTAGAAGTAATTATTCTTTATTATTTTCTTCAGGTTTATTTTTTATAAGACGATAATAGCAGAGAGGTTTTACGCTTTAAACAACACAGAAAAACAAAATAGTTGTTATTTTAGTTCACTGTGCAAGTAAATAAATAATTTATTTCATTTTTCATTTTAATTAAATAAGATAGTTTTCCAACACACTTATCATCTTCTTGTTTCTCTTTTTTTTTTTCTTTTTTAAAGGTAAAAACCTCTCGATCATTCATAATTATCTTCACAAAACAATCATTAATAAACCACAGATGTTCATTTTTTTTTTTTTTTTTCTAACATTTCTAATACTTGTTAGAGCCTACATTCTATTTCTGTGATTGTTTTACAAATATAAACTGGTGTTAAGTTCAGGAAAATATCCTAAAAAATAGGGTTACTTAATTTAGGAATATAAAGTTCAAGGAAATATTGGAAAAGTATGATTAAGATCCAGAGAGGTCCGATTTAAAGTAAGTGGCTTGTAAACATACTAGAATAGAGAAATGGGGCCCTCTTTTTCTTCTGTAATACAATGGAACTTTAATAACTCAAACCTCGAAAGCTCAGTTCCTTGATATCTCAAACCTTTGTCCAGTCCCCTTCAACTACCAATAAAATTTTCTCTCTATAAATAGAATATTTTAAAGAAAGAACCTCAATAAGATCTTTTTTTTTTAATTTCTTGGACACATTGGTAAACCTGTAAATCGAAGGTAGGCGCTCGAAAACATCTACAAGTCAAAATTTTAATAAAATCACCTATAGCTGGAAATTTTGGCCAGAGGACCATTGTAAGTTGTAATTTAGAATAACTGTTCTGTGCGAGATAATAATATTTTCGTGTTAAGAGATAAACTTCCCCCTCTCCTGCAATTTGGCTCAGTACAGCTCTACAGTTCACCCAGTGTGTATGTATGTGTCTATCGTGGAGTTTTACTTTTCTTTTAATCAATTGTGAAATGGTTTGTGCTACAGTATGTCAGTGAAACAAAAATGTAAAATTTTGAGTATAAAGGAAAAATAAAAACTATTACAAACAGGCGTGAAGAAGAAAAGTGAAATTTCAAAGGGGTGAAATTGCTTTGGATTCCCACCAAATATCTTATCAACCATGAAGAATCAACTGGGTTGGTCGAATCTGTTAATTCATGTGTAGTACAGCTACAATGAAAATGAATTACCAAACTTAATTTAACTTCAATTAACCAGCAATTTTGTTCTGAATAAATATATATATATATATTATATATATATATATATATAATATATATATATATATATATATATATATATTGACATAGGAAATAGTATTCCAAAAATTGATAAATATAAAAGGTTCTGATTTTGAGGACATTGTTGAATGCTTAAGTTCATTTATTCCTTATTACAGTATTACATAAATAACAATGTAATCAAAACACACTGCCGAAGCGAATAAAGGTTAGTCAATTTGAGTCAGTGGTATAACTCGAACTTGATGATTTTTGCCATCGATAACTCGAACCTCGCTATTTGGAATTACTTAACAACTCGAAGTGTTATTAGTAATTCCCTTGAGATTCCAATTATCGAAGTTCCACTGTATTTTCCCTAACCAGACTCATGTCTAGATTACATGTAGTGTTTAGGACACATTTCAGGCATCTAGACTTTCACAATTACGATAAAAATTATATAACTTACGAGATGATTTAAGGATTTCTTTCCTGGGTAATGTTTCATATAGAAATATTTCTGTTCCCCATGTGATAAACATATTAGGATGGATTGGTGACCACTGAACCTCTAGTCGAACACCCGTCATTGTTCTGTATTGTCTAGATGTGCAGTCTATCAAAAGTTGAACAATGGTTTCTACCACATTTGTTTAATTCTAAAAATCTGAAACATAGAAACAATATAGACTATTCACATTAATAAGTTAGCCCAACAACAACTACATATCTTCTTCTTCCGTTATTGAACAGTTACAAAAACGTTTAATGTGTTGGGAGGAATTTTAAAAGGTTAACAACATTGATTAATTTCAGATATTTACAAAACCTAAATCACTAGTTATTTCTTCACACGATGTAACTTCGTTAGCCTTCAATTAAAACTAACTGAAAATAAATTGTAGAGTTGTTGACTGTTGAAATTCCTTTTTTTGATTAGGCCTATATATACAATTTAATAATCAGTCAAATTAATGAGAATAAAAATTATTGATTTCTTTAAAATTATCCTAAACTTAATTGAAATTAATCATTAATTTTAGCTGATAGACTATGATACATAACACTGTAGACCTACTCGTTAACACTGCATTTTTTTTAGCGATGTGAGATTTAGTTTCACCAAATATCCAAATAAAAACACGTTGAAGCGCGTCTGATACTTAGGCGTATTTTTTGTGAGAATTGTGTTCTGTTTATTTGTTATCCTGTATCCAAATAAAGACTAAAAAATCTAAAGACAATGAAACATGGAACTAGTGTACAAAAGATATACAATGTGTTTTATTTTAGAGGGGTACAAGCAATAAAATATATCTTTAATTATGACAAAAGGATATGAAAGGAAACCTAGCCAGCCTAGCCTTTATTGTTACTTATGAGTTATAAAACATGGAGCATAGCCAGCGAGTAGTGGGTGCAGCAATGAAAATGGCTTGCCTCTGCAGAACCATAGTTTTTGCAGAGCTGGTAATTTAAAAATAGTTCCAATCAAAGAACTGTTCTGAAATAGTAGTTCTGTTCTTTAGAGAACATCTCTAGATTCAATAGATTGACTAACATTGTCATACGTTTTAATGAAGACAGTTGCCTTAACCTCACATAGCCAGGAATTTGCACTTTTAAACCACTGATTTTTTACAAAAAAAAATGGATTTTTGTAATTCAAACGGATTTACAGATTGAAAAGATGATCTAATGGTCATAACAGAAGGTATGTACAACATGATTTGCATAATTTTCCCTACTTAAATTGACGAAATATATTTAACAACGTGTATACTGTATATTTACCTATTCACCTACCAAAATGTTTTTCTCATAATTCTTAAACCAAACAATGTAATAATATTAAGGTAGCAGATGAGATGTTATGTGCATATGTCATGAGTAAAACCATATACATCAGTGGGCTTCTTACTACGGTAAATATGTATTGTTTCTGTCATCGCTATTTTATCACAAAATTTCCACAATTTGCATTGTAAATACCTTTAGATATAACCATTCCATCATCCTTTATAACTCTGTATACTTTTTATGTTTCACAATACCTTAATTTCACTTTAAAATCATGAAAATTGAGCTTTTTTTTCATTCTCAACTACACACTCGCTCTATTGTGTCTTGGTTTAATTGTATACGCATATTAAAATCACTCATGGGGTGCAGGCGCACTTCAATAACTCCAGTTTTTCAAATCATTTAAGAATACATCAAGTGTCTGATTTTAATTCGAGTGTACATTTTAAAATATTACATTTTGATAATAAAGGTAGGAAATTGAATGCTTTGGAGAGCTTAGAAATTAAAAGAATAAGATACTGTAACCCTAATTTAGTTTTAAATGACCAGTTAGATTTGTATAACTCTCCATTAGTAAAACCTTTAAAAGTTATTTGTACTTAGAACAATCAACTGGTTTTCCCAATATGTATTGTTCCTATGGTCATTGCCCAGGCCGGGTATTTCCCCAACCTTCCATTCATTGTATCCTAACTCCCACCCTCTAGTTTTAAGGTTTTCTGTTTTTGTCTTTTTTTCTTCAGTCTGTAATACAGCCTCGTCAATGCCTTAGCAGGTGAAACCATTGGTCAGCTAGACTAATTAAAAGTGGATATTACAAAATAAATAATTGTGTTTTATTATCTTTCAATAACTTTCACAATTATTAGTGTGAAAGTTATTGAAGTGTGCAAGCACCCCATACATATTTAGTGTATGTGATAAATATGCAGGAGAGTTCTCCGATTGTTTTAAGTGCTAAATCTCGGCATTTCGTCTTCAAAATAGCATTTTTCCAATAATTTCAATCATTCTTAACAAAGCTAGTCACTTTTTATATATCCCAACTCATTAATTCTGTTCGAAAACAACGATTTAAGTCCATTAAGTGAATTACTTGTCAAAATAGATTTCTACGCGAATTTTTACCTTACAAGGTCAAATAAGGTGGCTATATATAAAGTCACCTTATCTGACCTATGCATAATTACATGCTTTCAGTTTACACCTGAAAAAAGCAAACTACATAATTACCATGTTTCCAATATAAATGGTTACTAAAACTTACAGTAGGATATTTTTATTTAAAAACAAAGCATATACTATATTAATTCGAAATTGAACTTATCTTACTCACCGTTAAAAAAACAACAACTAATACCAAAATTTATTGTTTTTGTTCCGAAATTGTGTAACAAAAAGTTCATTGAAGAAAAATAAATAACCTAAAACTACATAGGACTAGCAAAGGCTTATTTTCATTTTGTATTCATTTTTTAAATCCCATTCCAATGATAAAAATAGTCAACACATTGTACTTCTCTATATTAATTTACCTTTAGGTAATGTTTTAAATTAATACACAAATATTTATTTCCTTCTAAACTCTCCAACCTCCACACAAGTTAACAACAACAAACATTACGACTCACGCCTCACAATGTCACAATCACAATCGCAGAACTCGGAACGTCGGAACTCGGAACATACTAGTCCTAGTCCTAGTCTTAAAGTATCAAATTCCAATGTTTCAAAATATATCTCTAGGGCGGTAGGGCCCTGATTATTTGGATTGCCTAATATAAATATGTCTTAGTTTCTATTTGGCTAGGTCATTGTAGTCTAATTATCCAAATCTCAATTAAAACCAAATACAGTTTAGAAATAGTTCTCAATATAAACATAAATTATTCTACTTGAAAATCATGCTGGCTAAGCTGCAACGGGGGACGCTAGTATTTATATATATATATATATATATATATATATATATATATATATATATATATATATTTTTTTTTAATGGGTAAACTAAGTGTGTCGGATATTATATAGTATAAATAATAATAATCATTATTTTCAGACATGTGAGGCTTGGTAATACTGTTGCAACTAACAGTCCTACGTGTTCAGTTTGGCAACAAGGTTCTTAATATCACTTTCAGAGACCATGAATATAAAACTAGTAAGGCGGCAAACGTAAGCCTCCTCATTGGATGAGGCGAAATGAACAAGAACATAGAGCCAACCAGAGATGTAATCATTTTGAACGAGGTACTAAATAATGGAACCGCGCATTCAAATCTTGTAATATTAAAAAGAAGCACTACTACAATTCTAAAAGCAAGAACCATAAAGATATTGCTCTAAATATTTTATTACAAGATGACAGAATAAATCCTGAATTAATTATAAATCCAAATTATAATGAAATATGAAGATAGCGAAGAATGCCCTGTGGCATTATACAAATTTATGAAAGGGCTTTATGTCAGGGCTTTGAGATCCCCAGAATTGTATTCCCCCCCCCCCCCCCGTTGGTTAATGCTTTTGAACTACCTGTGAGATCAGACTATAGTTAGTATAAAGACTGTGAAAATAATGATGGTCTTGGTATACTTCTCTATTAAGCAAAGTATTCCACCTAAGGATTTACAGAATTTGCTTGAAAATCATTCTATTACAAGCTTCTAAATACACTTTAATGAAGAAGCAAAGTATCCAATGATCTTGTGCAAAACTTGGAGATTCCCAATGATGGCACAGAACTTAGTATTGGTATATTTTATACATATAAGAATTGAATTTTTTATGGGAGCAGCTCTTATAGTGAAAGAAAGATGTTGAAACATCAACTAAATAGATATGAGGCAATTCAGAAGAAATTATTATACATATTATGTAATTCATAATTCCCTCCAGTATTTCAACATTCAACAGCATAGTAACAAAAACACGTTTATTGCCAAAATTTATGCCAATAGACTAGGGGAATCTACATATTTTTCATAGTTGGCGTAGTTGTTGGTTATTGCTAGGAGGCAGTAGCTTGCGAACATGACATTTCTAAGTAAGCAGAAAGTGTTTTGTCTTATAATTTGCTGAAACAAATTTTTTATAAAGCTTCGAAGTGAGTTTCATAACAACTATAACACACACATCAAAAGACAAAACAATTAGAGCTTGGTATACAAAATTCTAAGAGATTGACTGTTTTAGTCACTAAATTGAGACTCAGCAGGAGTCCTCAAAAATAAATATATCATGTAAGATACTGCAAATGCCTTATTCAACCGTTTGATGTACACTATGAGAAAGACTTGTTTTTCAAACCATTCCAGTTACAATTAGTACTACTCTCACATTAACACCATAATCTTCATTATCAGTATTATGTGGATTTCGAAGAAAAGCAGGAGGATGATGGGTTTGCTGGTAAACTTGTTTTTAGTGACAAGGCGTCATTTCATATTTATGATAGAGTTAATTGTTACAACGTGCATATTTTGAGGAATGGAAAATCCTCACGCAATGATGGCACATCCATGACTCCCCAGTTAGTAAAGTGTATGGATCATTTTTCTTTGGTGGGAGAATTAATACTGGCATTACTTACCTTTAAAAATTCCTAACATGAAAATAGAGACAACTTCATTTTACAACAGGATGGTACTCCACCACATTTCCATTTAGATGTATGTGCTTATCATACGCTACTCTTCCTAATCGCTGGATTGGACACATTTCAAACAAAGTCTTAGATCTATTGCCCTGGCCCTCAAAGTCACCTGGTCTCACTCCGTATAATTTCTTCATCTGGGGTAATATGAAAGATCAGGTGAAACTTATTTACCACAGCTCACCTGAAAATGGCATGTTTGCACACTACTGCCTCCTAGTGGTAAATCGCACAACTTATCACAATAACAACGAAACGATTTGTACATTTTCTTTATCTATTGGTATAGGTTTTAGCAATAAATGTGTTTTGATTGTTGCATAGTTGAATATTGAATTACCCTGTATTTTGTGCAAGCGCTAATGCAGTGAAAAAACTTAAGTGAGAGCCTAAAAAAATGGAATCCATTGAGAATAACTATGCCAAAAAGTTTTCAAAAGGTATATGATAAATAAGCTGATGTGGTTGGTTCCAGATAAGAGCTACACTGGAACCAGGGAAGAAATGATTCCTCATCTATTGGAAGTGTATTAATTCCACAAAGTGTATGGTCTTGGTGGGAATAATCTGAGGAACGTGTAATTCCTGAGGTCACGATATAAAAACAAAGGTTAAGGCTGGCAGATGAAGATTCAGTCTAGTTGCATAATTAAGAAAGGATTTAGTCAACAGACTAGTAAGCATTTTCATAGTGATCCGATTTATAGAAATAGTAGATGGCAAAGATGGAGGTGTTGCCCAAACCAGAGAAAGGTATAAGTACAAAGGTATTTTAGACCAATTGGACGTCTTTAAACGGAAAGGAACCAAGCGCCATTTTTACGAAATTGAGTTAGTGGTGCTACCTTGTAGAGAGCTATCGAATTTATATAGTCATAAAAAAAAGTTGAAAATATCTGTTGTCATTTAAGCAGTAAAAAATAACAAAAAAAAGTTAATTGCTGTATCCAGTATGCTGTAATAAACAGAAAGGAACCAAAAGCCATGGTTCTCTTTTCTCATTGGCTAACTGGAAACATCCTACATCGCAAGAGATTAACATTTTTAAGAAGGCCTCTAGAGGCAGACCTTGTTCTTCTGAAGCTATGGCCAATAGCTGACTTGAATCCTCGATGGCCAAATGGCAAAGGAATTTCTAAGCTCAAGATGAAGGACTTAAAGTCTATGCTTAGTTTGATACCAAAACCGTATGCAAAACAGTTCTACAGAAACTTTTTTGAGGATCCCAGTGTAATTGATGATATAGAAGGGTTTAATGAAGATTTGGATTTTGATATTGAGTTTAATGATGCTTAGCCCCTTGCAAATTGTATTTTAACATGTGATATTGACCAACACAGTGGGTACCATAATATGTTTGTTACACTATACAAAAATATCTAAGTTTTGTATGTTAACACAGTTACCTCTTTAATTTATTCAATCCTTACTCTATTTTGACTTAGTCTTACTAATAAAGGGTGGCATTTTTTATAGCAAACAGCTATAAAACTAACGGATAATATGGACTTAGTTCCTTTAATAAAAATTGACAATTCAACAGCTCTTTTAAACAGAAAGGAACCAAACACCATTTTCCTTAATAACTATAAAAAAACACCTCCATTGCCATGACAACTGTTGATTTTAATTAAAGAAAATATAAATCTTTCAATATAAACAATATCCAAAGACTTCACATAATTCAGGAATTTTAGACTCACAAAAGAGTTTAACCCTCATTTTCTCAAAACTGCACTGATGGCGCTTGGTTCCTTTCCGTTTAAAGACGTCCAATTATTGTGTTGTATGTAATTTACTAAAGGTCGTCAAAAATATAATGAATAAATGCATCATGGTAGTTGACGCAAAGCTGTCATAGTATCAGTTTTTCAGGTTGATCTAATCTTAAATTCTTGGGTGAAATATGCTCAAGGAAAAGAAATGTGTGACCTTTAAGAAGACTCTGATGATGCCAAAAGTGAGGTGATTAGAAGAATTGAAAAAAACCACAAATTCTGGTGTTTTGTTAGACTCTCACAGATTGCTAGCAAATAATTACTGTGGCAACAGGTTTTGTAGGTAGAGCAGTTGGCTTCCTTTCTTTGGTATGAAATCTCTGTTGTTAGAGATGATATATATTAAATACTAACAGCCCATATCTTCATTACAAAAATCGAACGTTAACATTAACTGATATTATTGGTTAAATCTTTCAGGTCCTGGATATGGATACACGATTCTCAGTTAAATTTAATCCTTAAAGTTAAAACATACTCCAAGTTTAATAAGTAGCTTGATTGGACTCTTTTGGAATTATAAAATATATATTTAAAAGAAATATAATCATTTAGAAGAATATGTTTATTAAACAGCCTATATAAGAAATTTTTATTTCCAAAAAATGGACCTCAAAAAGTGTTTGGCACAACCATTTTGGGAGCAGAGATCCATTGCAGAATTTGAAACAAAAGTCCCAACCATAATATATGTTTTTAAAGTATTTGTTTTACTATATATTTATGATCTTAAATTAATTCCTCTTCATCAAGTGATTATCTGGTTTTTTTATTACAATGGTGGCTTGTTCATTTTCAAAATTTAGCAATTGCATATCATAAACACAATTTCCCCTATGACCATTAGTAGTGTAAACAAAAAAGATTTGAATTTTTCAATTAAGGGGGGGGGGGACAACAAACACAACATATCAAAATCAACAAAAGAACAATTTACTCTGTATTAAATATCATAGCTATAAACACGAATGGACACTTATTTTGTTTTGATTTACTGAATTTTTTTGTAAATTAATCTTTACAAGTTGTGTTCACTATTCTAAACTGTTGTTAATACATTATTATTATTTTTTAATTTGGATTTTGGCATTGTCAGGAGCAATCGACCTCAGCACAAAGCGGTTTTTCAAAATTCTAAGCAGTTTTTGGGTTTCTGGGGATTGTTGTTTTTAGGTTGGGTGACTAATAACCAACACTGTACACTGAGCCGAGTGGCACGGCTCTACTTGTATGGAAGGGGGTGATGTGGCCCAGTCAAGGGTCAGAAAAATTATTAATAAATAGCCAAAGAAATTTCAATTATTTTACTTAAAAATACAGTACACAACAATCGAGAAATAACAGATTTTGTTGGATCACAATTACATTGAACTAGAGAGAGAAAAGACATATGTGGAGCTGCTTGGCTTATGCTGAGTCCTCTTCGAGTTCTAAAAGGAGTCGTTCACAGTTTTGGACATGTCGACAATCTAAGTTTATAATCATGTCTTTTAAAAAGGGAACGTATTTTGTTTTTGTTAAATTTGTAAATTTTAAAGATATTTGTAATTTAGGGAAACGTACTCTAAATAAATATTATAAACTTGGCTATATACTTTGTTGCGTTTTATTCAATTATCCTTAGACCAATCCTTGCCGCCATCCTGACAAGATTTTGGCCATGTGGGTGCAGTCTTTCTGCCAGCAGAGAACTTCTGATTGGACCAGGGACTTTTCTGCTGTGAAAAGCAGGCGGAGACCCATACAGGGTTAGGGGATTTACTAAAATTGTTTTTGTTACCAAGGGATATTGTTTTCTACCTTTTTTTTTTTTTACAAAGCTATGATGACTGAGAGGTTACCTATAAGCAACAAGAAAAAATAATAATAAAATAGAAAAAAAAATAAGGTCATATACATACATATTAATTTGAAGGACGTAACATAAATAAACAGTAATACTTCAGGAGATCATAAAAGGATGTTAAATGAACATAAATCCCAAAATGCTTCAATTATGGAACATTTATTTTTTACAAAACATAAAATAATAATAAATTTACAGAAATGAAAAACAATTTATTATCTAAGATATTACATAACAACACACCTAACCTCTAAACATTCTTAACATGTCAAAACCAGAGGTTCTACTTCACACTTTTGATAACTAGGCCTAACCTAACAATATGAGTGTATTATTGGACATTTAACATTTAGTTTATAGTAGGAACAATAATGTTAGTTATACTATTTTTTAAATATACTTATATGTATATTATATTTAAAAAGCGGACAGTCCATGTCAGTATTTATGTATAAGTTAAGGATGCATAATACCTGGAAATAAATTAACTAGCAGTCTGTAATCTTACCACTTTCACATGAAAATATAAAGTTAAACAGATGTATTTGTTCTTATCATTTGTAGAAAACACCACTTTTAAATAATTGAAAACAGTTGATACATGTAATGACTTTTTTTCTATTTTCTACAAATTATAAATTGGAGTTTCTTTAAAACATGTGTCTAAACTTAAATATCCAGTGCAAAAAGATTTCACAAACTTTCCTATTCACCCATCTCCAAAACCAAATAAACCAAAATTAATTGTTAATATGGTTTAATCGGATATTTGGCATCATTTGTGTATAGAAAAAATTAATACACAATGTTTTAATAGTATAAAGCAAGTCTTGTTATCATGTGTAAAACTAGAACATAAAAGAAAAAAAAAAGCATTCTACCACAAGGTGCTTCATTGTGCTGGTATAATTTTAATGTTTTTATGATTCAGGAAATCGTTATTTTTCCTTATTAGCTTTCACTACGCACACATAGTTTTAAGCTTGAGTACTTTTCTCAGATTATAAATTTAGTTTCGAATATGGACCTAGGCTAGTAGGCTATGATGGTATTTGGTACTTACGTATTAACACCACCGCAGCAGAAGTTGCGCTAATGCACATGCGCCAATAAAGAGCAAACTGGTTTAATTCCATTTCCATGGGTTAATTCCATGGGAAGCAGAATTCCATTTTTTTCAGCTTTGAGATTCATATACTTTCATTTTATGATTTGTCGCAAAAATTTTAGGCGTAGATTGGCGGCACTTCACTTTTAAAGCTCATGCTTATCCATGATCTAATTTCAAATTATTAACTTCAATAAACTTACGAAAGGTTTGGCCAGGTGATTATATATAGCTACCTGGCCAAACCTGTCGTGATATATAATTATATCGCAAAGTAGGCAAATATTGGCGCATGCGCATTAGCAACTTCTGCTGCGATGGCGTTAATACGTAAGTACCTGGTATTTTTGTTCTTTTCCCCCTTTTATGTTCTAAATTCACATGTGATAACGAGAGTTGATTTATACTTTTGAAATCCCATGTATTAATTTTATATACACAAATGACAGCAAATGTCCGATCAAACCATATTAATAATATGAACAATTCATCATTATAAAATCATTTTAAAACCAAAATTAATTGTTTCGATATCAGTTCAGTAGTTGTTACCAAAAAATTATAAACACTCTGTCTTTGAACAAATATTTATATATATACATATATATATATATATATATATATATATATATATATATATATTAATAAGGGCTTGCTTCACTTTCTATAAACACTTCTTCAGTACAAATCATATTTGATTAAGATCATGTTTTTAATGACAGCAGCCAAAGGTTCATTTTATTATTTTTTTCCAATTATTCCTGATCCGTACATTTTTTTCTTGGTGTTTCGTTTATTAATCATCACTTTTCACACAAATTTGAACAGAATCGGTAGAGCCGATTTTGAGAAATTACATATTTTATAATGGCCCCATGGCTGATTTTTAAATTTTTACCCGATAACATAACACTTTTTGGAGAGATAGCAACCAGCACATTTTGTTTCAGTCCTTCAAAGCTACTATTGAACAAAATGTGATGTTTTTAAGAAAATCATAATTTTATTTTTGTGTTATAATAACTACTCCCAGATTTTAAGTAAAAAAAAAAAAAAATCGTGAGATATGCCCACATGCCAAATTGATTATGATCTGTCTAATACTGTACATACAACAGACAATTCAAAAACCACTTTTGTGTGACTCAGACAACCCCAAAACTGTAAAAAAAAATAATAATAATAATAATAAATAAATAAATAAAAAAAAAAAACATTAATTTTTGGACCCATCATATAACTTTCTCTATACTACTACATATATGCGAGAAAGTAAAAACGTAGCCAGATATAAGATCCTAAATGCATGCGCACAATTCTCTAGGCAGTGTAAACATGGAATACCTCCATCAAGCTTATGTTTTGTCCCTGTTGCAATGTGAACCCTGAAGAACACCTCGCATTGACACTACGCCATTAAAACACAAGAATACAGGGTGTTACAAAAAAAATCTTTCGAAAACTTCAAAAGCTTATTATTCCTCACACGAAAAACAATGAAAAAGTTTTTATAAACATATTTCCTAAAATACTTAATTTTCTATCTAGCCGCCATTTTGTGTTTTTAACATCATTCAAATGGTAAATTATATGAAGTTGAAATTTTCACATGCAAGTTAGGGGTATAAAGACACAATTTGAGAAAAACAACCCCAGTTATTAATTTGGTCCCCAATTATACCACACTATACATTCAATGAAAACCGGTGTTGAAAATTTCACTCTTTCATTGCATTTTCAATTGACCACCTGTAACTATACTTCAGATTTTGTGTATTCCACTTCTTGTAAATATAGATTTAGTGAATAAAATCCAATTAACAATATTTAGATTTTCTTATTCCCATCAACAACAATTTAATCTTAAATCGCTGTGAACTGGTTGAAGATTTCGGAAATAATAAGGATGCAAATTTTCTTTCTTCAGTGTTCTCCAAATTGTGGTACAAGATATGCCTGTTCGATTTGAAATTTTTGATGCCGAGGTGAGGATTAAATATTGTCTTCTTCAGTTACAGGCTTATCTATAGGACGTTTAATGAAACAAGCAAACGTTGGAAAAGACCCATTAGTTCGCAAGCTGTTGTAAACGAAGGAAAATTTTTCGTGATGAGGTATTTTTCTGTTTGGAAATCTTCGTTAAAATTCATGTTTTTCGCCTGACTATATCCATTACTAGAACCCTTTTGAAAAACAATATCTGCATAAGTCTGGTTTTGGAAATTTTAATACAAGTCAAACTTATTTTCAAATTTAACATTGTAGCCAACGGATTAGTAAATTTATGAATAAGTAAATGAATTACCTTATCGGTACGTCAACTAATCCTTCCGTTGATTCGCGATCGATTCGCCAGGGAATACATACCGGCCGATATATAATTATTTTCATTTTGTGATCGTATGAACATTAAATGTGCGTAATAGTGTCATGTCATGTTTTGTGTTATTATGTGTGTACTGTGTATATTCTACTGACAAGCTCCATATGGAACGATTTAGTATAAACTAAATACTTTATACGATCTGAAGATGGACTCACGAAGCCTGAAACTGCAGTAATCTGTAAATCAACGGAAGGATTAGTTGACGTACCGATAAGGTAATTCATTTACTTATTAAAAAAAAAAAAAAATTGAATAAAAAACACAAAACACGCACAAATCCCAGCTGATATATTAGTTATGATAAATATTGTAATTAACTTAAGTCTTACTGTCTTATAAATTAATTATTGTTGAACAGCTGTTTTATGATTTCAATTCAAATTTTGTTTCTGAAGATTAGGCCTACATTGTTGCCAACTAGGTTTTCCATAAACTTAAAAAACAATTTAGTTAACACAGTACAGTTATTTCAAGAAGGTTTTTTATTTTGGAATCACATTTGAATTTTTGATGAAATATAGGAAATGGATTTATTATTTTCATTAATTATCAGAATTCAAAACATATTTTGATTTTAAGTCTATCATGGTTGTTGTAGACAATATCGATTCTTCAAGCTAAATAAAAATTTGTTTTAATATTTTGTTTGTTGTTAGAAGAGGAAAATATATTGTCTTGTAATTTTTTGTAACAGTTTTTGAGTTATTTAACGTTAAATTTGCCATTTAGAAACTATACAAAATAGAGTTTTCGGTACCTTGTGTACAGTTACATCACAAATGTAATTTCAAACCCTGACCCCTGAAAAAAACATGATACTCGTAAAGTTAAAAGATCCAGCACGGTCGAATCGCTGACATGAATGTGAGCAACCCACATATGTGTAGTTTGAGGCCCACTAGGGCCTAGACACTAGTGGTGGGCATTAATGCTAACTACGATCAACGTCAACAACAGTTAAAGTTGAGCGTGATTAACTGTTGAAAAAAAGCTAACGTTAACCTGCCAGACAGAACAGAAGACCAAGCATCTTTGTTCAGTATGCACGTGTAAAATAGTAGGCTACAGCAGAAACATACGTTGATTCGTTGATGAATAAACGTTGACGTTAATTGATTCGCTTTAGTTGCTCAACTAAACTAACAGACAACTGAGAGGCGTACGTGTAGCTGGGTTCGTGCGCATCGAGTGGGCCGCTGGCGCTAGCAAACAACCACTGATGCATCACCTGCAAGCACTAAGCACTTGATCAACGTTAGCAGTTAATGCACTTCTTCGTCAACTGCGTTGAGCATTGACGATGGTCAACGTTGACGGTTAGCTGTTACCCGTTAACGAACACAGCACTAGTAGACACTGACATGAGTGAAGTGAGACTTTAATATATACACATCTACGAAGTTCGTTAGGGTCTAGCCGATGTGAGAAATATAGACAAGAAAGTAAATATACACAATTACTAAATTCAGAAAACCTGTATAACAACTGTTTTAAACACACTTACCCTACTAGATAAGACCCCTTGATCTGCCGATACAATTTAACTTTTCATACGAACTTCAAGAGACCAACTTTTGGGCATTACATTTAGAGCATCTGCTTGTATTACATTGTATCATGGGTGTGATTAAGTACCACGATGGCTTTCACCAACTTGTTTTCACCTTTCACAGCGAGAATCGAAGACACTGTAACTAGCAATAACACACTTACATAGTATAAAGAAACTTGTGTGATTGTTATAAGGACCCAAACAAGATGTATTGGTCATCATTTCTAACAAAAAATTATATTTGAAAGTTATGGGGGGGAAAAAATTAAAATAGAACATGGACGTAAAAGATGTAATTTTTTTTATATCGACAATAATGATTACATTCAAAATGTCTAGTAACATTCAATCGCTAGTAAACAAATATTACGGTACAAGAGTAATTAAAATTAAAAGCTTGATTTTAATCAAATATGATTTATGCTGAGGATGCGTTTGTGACAAATCAAACTTAGGCTGTAATTTTATCCCCTCATTTTTCAAGCGGAAATTTCCCCTTATTGACAGGTACAAAAGAGACAGGCGATACACAAAGGAAATCGTTGGAATTCTGTCAAACAGTCAAGCTGCCATCAAAGCACTCAGCTCTCCAATCATCAGTTTGATGAAGTAAGCAGGAGTAATAAAGTATTGAGGACATATGAGAATAGAGAGGAATAAAAATGTAGATGACCTTGCGAAAAAAAAGGACAGCCATCATTCATAGGAGCAAAACCATTCTTTGGACTTGGAGATGAGATTCAAAAGAGAGCCAGTAGGTGAAAACTCTAGAGAGAAATAAAAGGACTAACACAAGCTAAGGAGCTGCTCAAAAATTATGACTGTAAAAGATCCAGGTCATCTATGTAAGAATAGGCTAAGACTACTAACTGGCTTCTTTATAGGACATGTCACATTCAAAAGACCTCCCAGGACCTAACAGATAACACGACCTCTAGGTACTGTAAGCAGAGTGAGGAAACCATTCATCACCTACTAATGGACTGCGAGGCCACAGCTATTAGAAGAGTGAAAACTTTGGGAAGATAGCAATTATAAGTGGAAGATCTACTCTCTCAAATCATGAAGTAAGGCTGCTTCGAGATTAGAAAGGATGATGTAACTGAGGACACGATAGATCTATAAAGGTTGCAGTGGTCAGCCCCCTATATACAAAGCAATCATTCAATAGGCTGAGGTAACAAATAACACTCCCTAGTAACACAAATATATTTGTAACATTTGTTTGACAGTTAAGCAACACCAGACAAATAAGAACTAAAATTTACAAAACAACTTAAACCAACATCAAAGTATTTGTGTTTTGTGAAATTTACTAGGGAGTATTATTTGTTACCTTATCATGAAATTTCACCAAGAACCGACTGTGGTCGCAATTAATATTATCAACAGCCAGTATTTAAATATGTTAATATTTTTTCTTAGACAGCGTCCATGATAAATTTTCATTTGTATGACATTTTTGGCTACATATAATTTTTGGCTACAAATTTAGGGCAGCTGTACTGTGCGAGATGACAATATGTTCATGTTAAGACCATGCACTTCCCCCTCTCCTGCATTTTCCCGTATTTGGGCTCAGTACAGCTATTATTCATTGTTTATAGTATGTGCTTACCATTTTGTATTATACTAAAGTTTTGCTTTTTATTAAAACGAATATGAAGTGGTTTTTGGTGCAGTAAATTAGGTAAGCATTTATTACTATTATTGTATTTTAGATAAAATAATTTGGATGATTTTCAGTACTGCACTGTTCTTATATGTAAATGTGTCGATTTTTTAGTGTTTAAAAAAATTATGAAATGTTTATTAAAACAAAATACTTGTACTGCGATGTTTTCTTTCACTTATTCCTTATTACAGGATTAAAAATGGAATCAGAACACTCTGAATAAAGGTCAGTCAACTTGGGTCCTTTATAACTTGAAATCTATGATTTTTTCCTTGGTTAGCATTTTGATTGTGTAGAGTATGCGAGAAAATTTGTGAAATTTATTTGTACCTTTTATCTGTCAAAATAAATAGTACAAATATGTATCATGAAAAATAGAGTTGCATCTTTTTTTAAAACACCCAAATAAAACGTAGCAAAACATCCTAGACAAAGATCTAGTAATTAATCATATTTTATCAGCTAGGAAGCAGGTCAAACATCACTTTACTTTTGTAATAGCACAATTTAGTACGAAAAGTTACCTGGTCTGACTGAGTTTCGAATCTATGCCATGAAGATTCTGTGTTACCCACTCAGCTTGATTTAGAATATTTCTGTTCAAAAACAAACTCTTCAGTTTCTAATATTGACATAGTTTGTGTGGACATTTGCCTTCATTTGTGTTTATAAAAACTAAACTCAATGTTACGAGAGTTATAGATTAACTTTTGTTATCAAGTTCAAAACCTAGAACATAGTAAACATGAAAATCTTTAATTTCAAGACAAAACAAAAATGATAAGCACTTATAATTTCACAAAAAACAATTTATTGCTACAGCTGTTTCACCGTTAGGCATCGTCAGACATCGGCGATGCGAAACAGCTGTAGCAATAAATTGTTTTTTTGTGAAATTATAAGTGCTTATCATTTTTGTTTTTACCTTATTATGGAATTTCACCAAGTACCGACTGTAGTCACACTCAATATCTTTAATTTCACCCACATCAACAAGTTTTTGGTTCGATAAACGTGTCTTTGATAGTATGGATGAATTCAAATATAAACGGGACTCTCAAAGGTCTGTTCTTGTAAAATGTTTAAGGTAATCACTACTCATTGGGCAAAGACATGCATGTTTGAACACATCATTAGTTGTACTAGTTCCTCTTTGCAACATTTCAGATCGGAGTAGGAGATACACAGTAGTATTTCACAGCAAATTATTAAATTTTATGACAAATTAAGGTGTTATTCCATCTCAGATTTAATAAAGACTTAAAAATCAGTTTGGATCTCTCATAGTCCACAGTGTAATGTAAGCATGTGACTTTTCAAATCGATACAAACTAAAACCTTAAAATGATGCTAGGATACGTTAGGAGGATTTAGGCTAGACTTTAAATTTAAAATTAACCAGTTTTGTAGTAAATGTGAATATGGAATGTTCCAAAGCCTTTAAGTAGACGTTTAAAATCAAAATATAAAAGATTATCCTCAATGAAAAACTTAAAAAATAAATTATTGAATCTAGTAAAAGTCTTAGTGAATATTATAAGTTGAATAGTTCGTAAGAATAGAATGTAACAAATTCATAGAAGTGTCTATAGAGATTTGTGCGATGATTAACTGAATGTAGATATTCTATAAGAATCTTTAACAGACAATAGTTAAGAAGGCACTGAGATGAGGTGATGTTGGAATTTTTGGGTCTTTTGTTATTCCTCTTGCCTAAAGTGTAACAAATAGTTTTGATTAGAGGTTTCAAGCAGTTAAACGTGTTCTCCGTGGAGTGCCAAGTACAACTGTTCTATGAGATGCATGTTTAGTGGACTTGTAAGATAGGTTCTATAAAGTATTTCTGAACTATTATAGATGACTCTGGTATATAACTGTTTTGATGACTATTTAAAATAAAAGAGAAATAAATTTGTTGGCGGAGGTAAAGAATCATTTCAAAATATGCAGAATAGGTTTAAACAACCTTTTTTTTTTTTTTTTTTTTTTTTTTTGACGCTATTTATTGTAGTTAAACTTGTATGATATTATAATATATATTTTTTGTTTAGTGTAATTAATTTTGTTTTATTTTTGAGTCACATGAAGTTGTAAATAAATTCCACCGTGGTAGATAAAAAGAATTTATATAAAGTCGAACATTATTCAAATATCTTGGAAAAATCGTGGGAACAGAGTACCTTTAAGGAAAAATGAATATTTTAATGCCTCAATTATAAATTAGTAACAAATTGAAAGAAAAATTGACGATTAGGTGTGAGTGTGTTAGAGAGAGAAACAGAATAAAAAAGTTGGATAAGAGATGAAAACAAACCACATGGAATCTCAACCAATGAATACAGGCAAAAAGATGCCAATTCAAGACAATCAGATAATCACAGCCAAATGAATCACTGAGAAACTTTGAATGTTGGTTTCATGAGTGCCAAGTGGGTTTTTTTCATATTTTGAAGCCTAACCACAAAGAAAAAAGATCGGTTGCAGTCCACACCTTCTGCAGCATAATGTAAATGCTGGAGACAAGTTTTTAAATTCTATTGTAAGCTGTGATGAAATATGCACTACTTTACTTCACAGTCGAAAAGAGCCAGCATTCTATAGTAACATACAAGTTCATCTCCGCCATAGAAAACCAAAACCACATTTTTACTTTGGAAAATCAAGCCTCTTTCTTCTGGGACTCACAAGCAATTTCTTACATCAATTTTTTTTTTTTACAGAACAGAAAATATCACTGCTGAATACTACTCTACAATTTCAAAAGAGAAACTAGTGCCAGTTATTCATTTCAAGAGAATTGCCTAGCATTTAATTTGTTTCCTTGAGTACAATTCTCACCTACATATTATTGCTTTGAGGTTGAAATATTTCAGAAACTCAAGTAGGATATCTTACCTCATAGTCGCGATTTAGCACCATTGGATTTTCAGCTCACTTAAAGAATATTTAGGAGGGGAGAAATTCAACTCTAATGAGGAGGTTATTGACGCTGTACAAGAATGCAGTGAGAAGAAACTCTTTTAGAATTAAGAAACTTGTTTTGCTGGAACAAGTGTTTACAGTGGCAGGAGGACCATATAGAAAACCAGTATACAAGTCCATCAATAATTGTATTCAACAAATAAACTTTAGATGATAAATTGCTGTTTATATTTGAACACCCTTGTATTTCAATCAGTTAAGCAACTTTCAAAACAAACATGGCTAGATAAGAGCTATATTTAATACTTGAAACAATTTACAACTCGGGGTAGCTTGCCTTATAAAATGTACAGTTCTCACAAGATAACTTAAACTCTGAGAAATATAACAGTGAGAAAATTTACAAATAACTTTTTAGTTACTGTTGCGCATTTTTTTGAGAAAAAGGAATGAGTGTTAACTTCGAGATAAGTGAGCTCAATTTCCACCAGAGGTTGACGTAATAACTGGTCGACAAATTTATAAAATAATTTAAAATTTATACATAACTGGTTACAGTAAAAAGGTTATTTCTACAAATTCAGGAAATAATAAAAAAATAATAATATTATTTAAAACAAAAAGGTAAATACTTTTATTTTAAATTATAAACTAGCTTAAAAAAGTAACATAAAAAAAACAAATAATTTCACAACAATTAATATATAATTTAATACATAATAAAATCACATTTAAGTATGTGTGCATAACACAATTATGACTAATAAAATTCATTTGCATATAAATTTAATAAACAAATATAATAATATAACCTAATTTTTAACCCTTGATGTATAATGTCTTTCCAAAGTGACAATGTCACCCTCTATATTTAGTAAATATTTTAATATGTCCAATAAATTTGTTCAAATTTCTGTTACTGGAACTACTAAATACTATTAGTCATGAAGATGTTTAAGTATATTTGTTTATAAATATTTGAAGACAATTAAGGCTCTTTTCTTGTTGAATTTTCCCAAGATTCTACCAAAACGTGTCGGGGGTTTTTTTTGCGAGTTGCATGACTAAAACTAAAACCACCTATTACTTGCTTCTGAAATAATTTTAATAATTTGAAATAAAGTTTAAATTATATACCAACTTTCTTATTGTAAAATGTGTGTTGCCGCTGAAATATCAAACATACACAGAAGTTCATTTTAAATGATACTATAAAATTATTAAAACCTGAGAATTACTGCATCAATTTAAAAAAAAAAAAATTGTTTTCAGTTCCAATTAGGGTTTGTCACTAAACATTTTCAAGAAAATGGGTAAAAAATTGGTTTTTCTATTTTTCAGCCCTAAAAAAAGATTATTAACTTAGGAACTTACTACAGTGATTTCAAAAAGATTTATTACAATTAGTGTTCAAATTATATACGAACTTTGTAAATGATAATTTGAAAAATAAATGATGAAAATTCTAATTTTCGTATTACTTATGCAGGCAAATACAGTGAAACTTGAACCTTGACAGCTCAAATTTATGCCATTCCCCTTCAATTTCTCATAACCCCCAATGCTAATTTTCCCGCTATAAGTAGAAAGAAAGAAAACAATATGTTTTATGAAAACACCCCAATAAGACGAACTATGTTGCATTTCTGGACGTGTTGGTAAACCTCTATAATTTGAAGGTAGGCACTTGAAAATCGACTCTGAAGTCGAAGTTTTAATAAAATCACCTCTATAACTGTAACTTTTGGTCAGTAGACCTTTGAAAGTCAAAATTTAGAGCAGCTGTACTGTGCGAGATGACAAAATGTTCATGTTAAGACCATGAACTTCCCCCTCTCCTGAATTTTCCCGTATTTGGGCTCAATACAGCTATATTGTTCATCGTGTATATTATGTGCTGACCATTTTGTATTTTATTAAAGTTTTGCTTTTTATTAAAACAAATATGAAGTGGTTTTTGGTGTAGTAAATTAGGTAAGCATTTATTACTATTATTGTATTTTAGATAAAATAATGTGGATGATTTTCAGTACTGCACTGTTCTTATATGTAAATGTGTCGATTTTTTATTTAAAAAATAAAAATTATGAAATGTTTATTAAAACAAAATTCTTGTACTGTTTTCTTTCACTTATTCCTTATTACAGGATTAAAAATGGAATCAGAACACTCTGAATAAAGGTCAGTCAACTTGGGTCCTTTATAACTTGAAATCTATGATTTATGCCGTCAGTAACTCGAACGTCGCTATCTCAAATTATTTGTTAACTTGTAGTGTTATTAGTAATTCGCTTGGGATTTGAGTTATCGAGGTTCCACTGTAGTGCTATAACTTAAGGACTAAAGGACAAATTTAAATAAAACATATTAAAATCTGACTAAATATGAAAGAAAGAAAACTGCAAGGAAATCAGATTAGCAGTTTCTGAATTTCAAGCTGTCAAATAGACAAGAGAGATATTGTGTTCTACAACTTTAAAGTTAGGTTTGGCCAGTGGCTGCAAAAAAATCCCGAGTTTGATCCCATAGTGGATTAAAAAGTTGCTTTGTCGACCCAGCATCGTGAGAAAAGTGAAAACTGTGATAAGTAATGAATCCTGGTCATTAAATTATCGCGACATGAAGTTGATGTACTAAATTATTTATACCAAAGACCGTAGGTACTTGGTGGTATTCCATTTTTAATAAATTAAAACAATTATTTTTTAGTATAAACCACAATATTTTAATTGAAACTTGCCGACCATGGTTTCGCTAGTTAAAGCATTGTCAAGTTTCAATTAAAATATGTTTCAATTAAAATATGTGGTTTATACTAAAAAATTGTTGTTTTAATTTATTTTAATGTACTAAGCCTACATCACTCGAAAACTAATCTAGCAGACCTACAACTGGCGGTTGAACTAAGAATATATTAATTTTAATACCGTAAATAACATGCTCCTCACAACTTGAGCACATTTTGCATAACTTGAAACTGTCTCTCGATTAATTGTATTTTTTTTATTTAATAGGTGAAAAAAAAAAGTTGTTTTTTTTTTCGTCTGTGAATTGGCAACAATTCCAGAAATTTGTATTTAAACTTAAACATGTTCTATAGAGTATTCTGAGTATTGGAAATAGATCAACTGATATACCTGGAATCTTATATACATGCATTATGTATACAGCGTGGCTGAACAGAAAACACCACTCCATCTTTTTTTTTTTAATATTTGAATTCTATTTGCTTCAATCTCTTAAGGTGAGAGGGGCAACCTAAGAAAGCAAAGGTTTAAATTATTTCAATTGTGAGGGGCTGGATCATGTGGGATTGTTCAAAAATAATTCTTTTGGTCAGCATTTTCTTTTGGTAGGAATTTAATTTTCTTCATTTCATTATTCTTGTCTCACAGAGACGTTTAATAGTACGTATTGGCTTGCAATACCTCATTTTAAACTTCTCTCTGAGACAAGAAAAATGAAATTAAGAAAATTAAATTCCAACTGCACAAAAAAAATGGCGACCAAGAGTTATTTTATTTACGAAGTTAGATTGGTACATTATATCCGCTTATATGACATTAATGTGTTAATATAATATAATGTGTGTTCACCTCATATTAAACGTCCAAACAGTTCTCACTGTACCTACATGTAGTAGTACAGTCTTTGTTCAAACATGTTTTCAAAAGTTTTGTTAGGTTAGGTGGTGATTTAAGAGATTCGCACAAAACAAGGAAGTATATTGTATTTGAAGCATTGAACCAACATTTACAAAAAAATCGATTGTCTTCCCTTCTGAGTCGATTTTCGAGCAACCTCCCATCTCCTCACAATTAAAATAACCTAAACTTTTGCTTTTTGTCCCTCTCATCAACAGAGATTGCTGTAAACATAATTCAAATATACAAATATTAAAAAATAAAAAAGGGGGTGTTAGTTTCTTTTCAACCACTCTGTATTAACTCTGCAATACATACAAAATAAGTCTATCATATTTGGGGTTCAGACGTTATCACATAGAGGGTTTTACAAAAGAAATAAAGTAATGTAATACAATACTACTATCATAATTTCATATTTAAATACAGTTTGAGTTATAATATCAGAACTGAATACGGTTATATCCACTTATAACTAAAATGTTCAATCTATTTTGGTTTTAAAGGTGTGCAGGACGAATGGAAACTAATCTAAATATAAAGATAAAACAAGTAACAAGTTCTTTGTAAACATCCAAACCATCAAACTGCAGAAAACGCAATTAATATTTAAATATGAACAGGGGGGGGGGGAAACACTACTTTAATCTCTTGACTGCTGTAAATGTGTTAACACTTCCATGACATACTGTCCGTAATATGCTGTAGATGCGTTGACGTGTTTCGTGTCATTTATTGGAACTGTTGTACTTATCGGTACGCTACTGACATCTACCGGAATTTTAGCGAACTACAGGTGTTTTTAGTATTACAATATTCATATTTCTTTGCATTGCATTTACCAATATTTCTAGTTTATTAATAAAGAGTGTCGATATGATGTTCACGTCTAGGGTTGTTATATTTGATGGGAGTTCTTTGGAATTAGACCAAATACTTTATAATAGCGATATTGGTGAGAAAGTGGATTAAAATGATTCTGTTTATGTTTGTGACAGTATTATCATTTCACAATAAGCGATATGACGATTTCAAGTTTACAATGTATAAGAAAATCCCTGGAGTGGTATAAAAAAACTCAGGTTCCACTTTTTCGATTTGATTGCTCACACATTATATCTCACAAAAACAAGAATAAACCTATTTTACAGGAATTTCAGTTGGAAAATATAAATTACTGAAAAATAAAGTTTCGAAAGAGAAAAGAAAAGAGCTGGACACTCTAGTAGTGACATCACAATAAGCCTTACAGATAGGGACTTTCCTTCTTTGATTCCATCGATTGTAAAAAAAAAAAAGAAAAGAAAGATGCTGAGAAAATGCTTTTTGTGTGCACATACAAAATTAAAATATTAGAAAAAAAGGGACAAGATATATGTATATGTGATGTTGCTCTTTGTATAGTGCCTTGCTTTGGTAACTATCAAACAAAAACGAAGATTTTAAGTGTTTTAATAGTATATTTGTGGTCAAAAATGAAAATAATAAAATAAAGTTTGTGAATAATATAATTAAACTCCTCTTAGTAACGGTGAGTCAAATTTATTCTTAATTAATCTACTGCATGCAAAGTAATGGACACTTAGAAAAATCCAGCACAGCAGGAGCAACCGAGCACTTATAATCCAGCAGTCAAGGGGGTTAAGCTGATGTAGTTGTAAACAGTCAACTGTAATCATTTTCTATTTTGTATGAATTATACTTTGGCGTTTCTTAAAATTTGCTGTTGTAATGTGTCCAAAATTAAAAATAAGATCTAAGTGCGTGCACAGAGTGGAGCCTCGCAAAGTTGTGGTAGTACGACGTACCTTTAATGATTTCAGTAACGCAATATAGAATAAACATTACATTTGTAACCTATGTTAAATAAATTGTATAGAGAAAGTTATATGATGGTATTCAGTTTTTAAACGATGGGATTGTTCATAATATTAGTATAACTTATTATGTTAAAACATGGTTTAGGTTAGGTTAGGTTAGGTTTGGTTAGGTTAGGTGAGAGAAGAACACTCACAACTAACACAGCATCAAGCACCTAGTCAAGACACAGTATTGCGCTGGTAAAGACATTCTGGCAAATGATTGTCATCAAATCTAGAAACAAACACATCAATATACAAATTGTATAGGCAAGACAATGAAGATGCAGAAGACCTACTACTTGACCATAGGGCCCAACAACCTGGAAATTTATGGACACTAACATACCAGACAAGATTTGGAGCTAAGCATTTGAAATCAGTCCAAGATGTTAGCCGTAAATGGGGTTGTCATGCAGTCTCTTTTAGATTCCTCGTTTTTAGTATGTTTTAATAATCATTGTTAAGCCTTCAAACTACTATACAGGGTGATTGAAACAGGTATGATCGTAGTTATATTCATTAAGTACAAATGTTACAAAAAAATTTTAAAAGATACTACAGGAATTTTTTTCCATTTAAAACTAGAGGTATTACCAAATTGTTTGTATCACCCTACTTTCTTTTATGACGTTTTCAGTTATAACCCATTATTTTAGAACTTTTTTATTCTTTGATATTTTTCTATATCCCCAACTGTTTGGAAGTAAGCACTTAAATATTTCAAAAATTCACAAATTGAAACATTTTCCAGAAACGATTTTCCTTATTTTTCAAAGTTAAAATAGATAAAATTTTAACTAGAGCTAGGGAAAAGATGTAATCCTTTCTGCTAGTCAAACCAGAAAAGGATTAGTGCGTACAGGCAGTCAGACATGGTGTTTAGTGCCTGTCTCGTATTAATTTGGTTTAAAAATAATTTTCTAAATGACACGATAGCTGTTTAATTAATCGAAATCAAAATGTTCAGGATTTTTCCGCACTCAATTTCCAACGCAGAAATGTTAATGAGACAAGTTGAGAATAGCTAATGGCTAACTTCAGCTTATGTTTCAATTAGTAATTAGCTTTAATTTAGTACGTAATGTTAAATAAATTAATCTCTTCAAAACTGGCTTATCCAATGGTGCATGGGGTGACCTGGGGTAATGATTTTGGCCTTGAAATGGAAAAGAGCAAATAACAGTATCGTTTTCAAAATGCAGACTATAGGCTAGGGTTTAATGTAATGTTACTGTGACAAATGATTAGGAATCGTTATAATTCGTTACACAGAGAAAACCTCAATCTCAAATGAATAAAATAAAACAACATCTAGTAGAGTTTTTGTAGGAATCTAAACAGACGTCATATGAACCTACTCAACCTGTTTTGGAACGCACAAGTTCAACTCTCTTGACAAATAGTGTTAGAATTATGTGAGTGTTTAATTAGTAATTGTTTTAATCCAGTAATGAATTATAAATTAAATTAATCTCTTCAAAACTGGTATCTTTAGTAGATCTATTATTAGTGTTTTAGACCTTAAAATGGGCTTGGGCCTAGCCAGTATGATATCCAAAAGGTAAAGAGACTAGATTAGGCTTAAGTGTAACGCTGCCGACACAAGCAATTGTTACACACTAAACAAAAAATTCATCATTGATATTTTGACCTATCATTTAACTTTATCTATAATACTAATAAAGGAGAAAGTATTAATTGAAAATGGAAAAAGTGACAAATATTGTAAAATAAAATTACCACAACTCTCCTCGATAGGTGACTGCTAATTTATTCATGAAATATTATTATTTTTTACTTGCGATTTTCACACAGGTTTGAGTGATTAATCTTCGCATTTCACTAAAATCGGAACAAAATTGTTAATAGCCGATTTTGAAAAATTATGTTTTTTATAATAGCTGATTTTTTTGTTACGGTCTGAACAAAATTTGATTCAAATCGGTTCATGAGTTTGATCTGTGACTCATACGACAGACACCATTAAAAACAAAACTTTAAAGACTCAGTCGACATCAAAATGGATATCCACAAAAAACTCTACATCGATTTTTTGAGCCATCATTTTTTAACTTTCTCTATACTAATTTACATAGGCAAAACTATAAATTGAAAATGATGAGAAACATAGTAAAATAAAATGATTTCTAAACAAATAACACATTTAAATTCATTAACATTACAATCATTAACATTTTGTACTACTTATTTTAAGAAATTTCATTTAAAAAACTGATTGCAACAAATTAAATTATTTGCTTACCATCGGTAGAATATACCTTTACATATCAGTTCTTAACTACTTTACCTTAATAAAACATAGTAAATGCCATTTATCAACATTCCATTGTTGTTAACCCTAGAAATAAAGTTAACGTTTGACTTTTATAATCCTTCCTTAAGTGATATGGACCGAAAATGACCACAATTATAATCATTTGTGAAAAGCGATGAAGCTGAACAAATATTTGGTCAACAAATGTAAACTAAATTTCATCAATTATAAACATTCTAATTCTATACTCCATTCCACATTTAGTCAGCAGTTTATAGAATGCAAAAATCAAACGTGTTTCTGTATTACCAGCCATTATCATGTTCTTAGTTATTAGGTCGGTTAAGACATCTATATACAGCTTTTGTCAGATCCAAAATGGTATATGGTGCAGAAGTCTGGAGTTCTCCACCTTAAACACTAAATTGCATACACAATTCAGTTTTAAGAATTTGTCTAGGCTGTCCAAAAACCATCCCTGCATATGTAATGGGAATAGAGTCGAACATCGAACCCATAGATATTCATCTTGACACAATGGTCTGGCATTTGAAAATCCTATCGCAGCCCCAACAAGTTTTCGCCATTCTACCCAAAGAACGGGAACCCCAGTATAAGAGCTCCTTCATCGAAACACTACCTGAAAAAAAATCCTGATAGTAAACCAGAGCCCTTTTTGAATCTAACATTAGACTGTGTCTGGCTAACAATATCACAATGCAAGATCTTCCTGAAGTGCAAAGAGCAGCTGGATTGGAAGCTATCAACAACCACTACAAACATTATTACAAAATATTCATAGAAGGCTCACTAAATCGACTCAACTTAAAATCTTTATTCGTAGACATTGTTTATTTTAGGACATGTTGCAACAGTATGTTTTCCTGGAAGTAAAACAAATTGAATAGGAAAATAACATTAATACGAAAGAGGCTTAGCTGCACAATAGGACAATGGATGCAGTGCCTGAGGTCAGTTTAACTTCTTAAACTCTTTGTTTTAATCTAACATAAGTATGATTGTTCAATGAGATGGTGCTACATAGTATAATCTAACAGTTCGACGTACACGCAATGAAAGGTTTCCTAACTGGTGGATTGATAGGGAAAGGTCCGATTAAGTGACCTCCGAGAAGATCTGACCTTGATTAAACGGGATTTTCTTTTATGAGTATATTTAAAAAACATTGTTTATAATGTATAAAAAATTGAAGACAAATCATCTACGGAAGCGGATTGTTGCCACAGTCACTTACGTGCGTGAAACAACGCACGTGGGTAGAAATCGACTATCATTTTGATATGTGGCCTAATAGAGAGCATATTAAAACAGATTAAAGTGTGTAAACAACAAATTATGATTTTCTGAACATTTTAACTCAAATACTTTTAAGTTGTGTTAATTTGAAATCTGGGCAATTTTTTCGAAGAGCGAATAATAAAATAAAAAGCCCATCACTTAAGGAAGAGACATTATATCATTTCTACAATTAACATCAATATGTTAAACAATTTGATGATAAATATTACAATACCACTTCAAAACATATTAAACTAAATATTATTTACAAATCACAAATTATAATGACTACTAAACCTGTTACACCTCTATGATAGGATTCGTCGCAATGTTTTCTTCGATAACACTTTCTTCGACAGACTCCACCAGGTCAGGTGTTGTATCCGTAGGGCTTTGAACTGTCGTCAAGTTACTCCACCAATTACTGAATGCACCCTTAGCCTGGGATAAAGCACCACCTGTAATCAGGTAATATATTAACACTTTGGTTATGCCGAGATTTGGTGTTGAATTGTACGTTTTGTTAAATTTTAGAATCTTCAACAGCTTGTTACCCAAACACTTATTAAAAAGATAGGACTGTAATTTATATTATTTAATATTTAGTTTTTACTTTCCGATATATACATATTAAAGGGAAAGTAATGTGAATTGTAAAAAAGAAATGTATGTCAAGTTTTTACGGATACATCCATTTTGAGGTCCTCTAATCCAAAATAAACGGTTTATACAATGATTTCTGTCATATGTAGTGTTTGGAACAAAGGCGTGGACCAATCATAATCACATTAGGTACGTGAGCATATTTTGGCCATATTTCTGGATCCAAATTATGATTTTCACAAAATCAGATCCAATATTTTTTTTTTTTTTTAATTGTGGTCCAGTGGAGCCTCCATTGATTAAAAAAAAATAACATATTTGGTCCCCATCTCTTCAAAAATAACAATTCCTGAGTTATTGGCAAAAAAAATCGGCCATGGAGATGATATAAAATACACAATTTCTCAAAATCGGCTCTAGCGATTTTGTTCAATTTTAGTGAAATCTGATTCTCCAAACCCAAGCGCAAAATCCCAAGTTAAATAAAGGATCAAGCGTGTGCTAAAACCATACGACTTAAGCAGGCTCCGATTTCAGGTACCTTGCACCCTAGGCAAAGCATTCTTATAGCCACCCCTTTTCACTTTTTTACTACCTCACCTCCCCCCCCCCCCCGCCAAACTAAGTTATTGTTGAATCAGAAAGATTTGATTTGGAGAGACATATTTCAAAAATATGGTGGACCAAACTAGATGAAAAACAGTGGTGAGTTTGTTATTCGCAAGGTGAGTAGTAAACTTAAAATTTAGAAACTAGTTTGATATGTACTAAAGACTTAAATATAAATAAAGGAAAGTAATTTCTGTTTCGACTAAATGAGAAAAAGTTCTGAAATCATTGAAATTAGAATAATTTCAATTAAAAGAAAAAATCTTTTATTTTTTGAACTGTGACTTTAAAAAACAAGACTTATAATAAACAAATCTTAATTTTGTAAGAATAAAGTATATTTAATTATAGTAATTTTGTTTTGTCAGATGAGTGTAAGTTTCCCCTTGTGACTATAAGAACGATATTTGAATTTCAATTTTATTGCATAATTCCTTAGACTTTGAGTTGCATAAAGTACCTAATAAGAAGATATGAACCTTTTAAACTCTAAAATATTAGGAAAAGATGAAAATAATTAAAGATTGAGCAACTTGAGACAGAAAAAAAAGAGGATTTTTATGAATTGGTAAAAAAAACCTTGTTTAAATAGAAATGTGACATCACTGCCTGACATCATTTGCTATGATGCTTAACTTCAGTTCACGTTGTTACAAACATCAATAGCAGAACAATTTCTGTTAAACATAAAAAAGTATTGATTTCCTTCAATACTTGCGTAAATGTATATAAAAGTAAGGTTTACCAAAAGTCAAATTTTAAGTGTTCGGAAACAATTTTCTATGGATGTTTTCGTGTGTAATCACTATGATAGCGCATAATCTCACTGGATGGATCAGGTCAATAAACTTATGTGATATCCAACTAAGATATGGAATGAGACCACAACTACCTCTTAGTCCAAACCGTTGACATTCTGCGAATATATAACCTTAAAAGGATGTCAAAGGTAGTTGACCTTGAGATACCATACATCTCATAACACAAACAGATCGTCTCAAGGCAAACCTAACTATATGAGGAATGCACCGACTTGGTACACTAATAGATTTAAAACCTACAAGGCCGCTGGGTTAGGTGTTTACACTATCAGACCCAGGGAGAGTGTCAACTTAAGCCTGGGAAAGCTGACAACTGTATTTCAAGTGGATATAATTACCCGGACTGAATGTGTTAGTAAAATATAGATGGAGTTGCTTCTGGCTTTGGCTAACTACAACGTAGTGTGGGATTGTCATATCACCCTTAAAACACTAGGAAAAACTAACAATTTAAACCTCAATGTAATTACCAAGGTTTTTTAGTTATAAATGTGATTCTAATACATCTAAAAATTTAACTTTTTAAATCCTATAACGACCACACAATTTTCTATATTCACTCATTTAAAATTAAGAGGAACAGGGGAGCAGGTTTTTTGGCAACCAACCTGTGTCTCATCTTACCTACTGCTCTGCCAGTTGTTGCTACAGCACGTCCAGTTGACAACATGGCTTGATTTAATTTTCTTCCTCCTTCCGTGTTTTGCATTGTACTGTCAAAACAAATTAAAATAAGAAATTCAATAAACAATGGACAAATTCTCACCACATCGGTACATTTAATCAAATAAAACTCAAAATTTAGAACAAGAACTATCATAAAAACAAAACTAAAAAGTAGACTTTAGAACGTTCATAAAAATGTAATGGTCACAATCCAGAAAAAATGTCAGCTCAAGAGTTACCAATTTATCAGTGAAAATGAATCTGCCTTAATCAGAAATAATCTGTCGACGAAATAACTTAATGTCGTTCTTAATTTGGAATAAACGAAAATGAAACTGAATGAAATTTACCACAGTATGTGACCTTTCAAATTGAAACAAACTAAAACTTTAAAAGGATATTAGGGTAGATTAGGAAAATTTAGGCTAGATTTTAAATTTAAAATTAATCAGTTTTGTAGTAAATGTAAATATGAAGTGTTCAAAAGACTTTAAATAGATGTTTAAAATCAAAATATAAAAGATTATCCTCAAAGAAAAAATTTAAAATTAATAAATTGTTGAATCTATTTAAAATGTTAGTAAATATTCAAGGTCGAATAGTTTGTGAAAATTATACAACATAACAAATTCATCTATAGAGAACACAGTGTGATGGTATAAAAAGTCATTTATTGGTGTGGTGGTATTAGTTCAACATAGAAATTCAAATGAAAAAAATTATTTTTAACTCTATGTTAGTTTTCTATTTGATACATCTGTAAAGAGTTTTTGGGAATTATATCCCTCTTGTCCAAAATTAATAAAACTTTGAATTGGAGACTTCAAGCAGTTAATTGTTCTCGGGGCAGTACCGAGCTACGACATGGTGAACTGTACAGATAAAGTGGATATGCAAGTGGGATAAGTTAAATCAAGTGTTTCTGAAATATTATTGATGACTCTGGTATGTAATTATTGTTATAATAACTATTTGAAACAAAATAAAAATAACTTTGTTTGTTAGTTGAGATAAAGGAATCATTGTGCAATGTGCAGAATAGGTTTAAATAAACTTCTAATCTTTTATATTTTTTGAACGTTCTTCATCGTAATTGAAATTTTATTATACATGTGTTTTCATGTAATGTATACATATTAGATGCGGATTAGAGGGGTTCTACTGTAGTCCAAGTTAATGCAACAACAGAAAAACAAGCTAAGTTAATCTTTAACTATTCATTAATCTATATTATTACAAAATATTGGTAAAACACTATTTAGTTCGCTACATAACTGTGTTAAATAGAAATAAGATAGTAGAATCACCAAAAGGTATGAAACAATTTATTTACATACATTTATATCAGTCAAGGTGTCAATTTCATTGTTAGAATAATTGTATCATAAATAGTTAATTATTGTCTTAATTAACATATTTAAATTATTCATTTGGTCCTTCAAGACCGGATAATAACATATAACTATTTCACATTTGTCTTCCGTCATAACAAATTATTCAACATACATGCGTTCTGACATTCCTGTACTTACTGTGAAAGCCTAAGTTTCATATCAGACACGGAGAGTTGGCCAGCGAAGGGATGTCCTGGATTAATCTCTAACACAGCATCCTTTCCTGATCCTTCTAACCAAGTCTGATAGTTATTTGTATCCTTCCATGCATTCACAAAGGCAGAGTTGAAGTGATCCAACTCCCTGCTTCCTTCTGTAATTAACAAAATATTGTCATTAGATATATTAATGAGACTTATCGTCACAATAGTCTATATTTGTAGGTAGTTATAACACTACGGCCGTTTCGGCTATTCAGCCATTTTCGAGTGTTTTATGCTGGGTTTTCCCGTTGTCTTAGTTTAAAATCACAAATTACGAACACACGACACACAACAAACACACAAGTTCTTTAAACATTTAATAAATGATGCAGTAGGTCCACTGTCACAACGCGTACTGTTATAACTACCTACAAATATAGACTATTGTGATGGTAAGTCTCATTAATATATCTAATTATTAATCAGTAGTCGGAATGGCGAAAACAAATATGTATAAAATATTGTCTTTTTAATGAAGTAGTTAAATCAAGTTTTTTGGAGATGTATTTGTTTTGAGGTACTTATGCACTACTGAATAAATGGTGCAAACATTGCACAAACTCTCTCATTTACAGAAAAGTTTGAATTTTTTTTTTTTAAATACAAAGATTTTTAACCATGCAATTTACATTTAGTTGTTTTGAATACTGATAATTCTTTTTCAACGAAGTGGGCTACAGTTAATCAAACATGTGAAAAGTACATAATATAGTCTATATAACTTAGTTTTAATACACGTATGTGATGTTTGACTTACTTACAGAAATTTCACAGAAGTTTTGGATCAGAAACTTGTCTATAGATATACAGGTTTTAAATTTAAAGGACAGAGTTTAAAAAAAAAATAGTCTATTCACAAATTTTAAAACAATTTATTTTAAACAAAAGTCTATTTCACATACTGTAACTATGAAATTCACTGATGATGATGCAGATTTTGATTTTTTATAAATTTGTTTAACCTTTTGCACGCTGAATAAAAAGTGCCTTATTTCACCTCAACGCTGAAATAACTTAAAATTTTTTTTTTTCTTTCAAAGTTAATTTTTGTTTTTGTTTTGTATGTGAAAGGTTAATTTTTAAAAAAATGTCATCATTGGTTTTCGGCTGCATTTAACATTGTTTTATGACATACAACAAAATAGTAAAATATTGCAAAAAAAATTTAGTTTTTATTAATTTTTGTAAATTGGAACAGTTATATTGTGAAATAATATAAAAAAATACAAGGTAATGTTAAAAAAACAAAAAACAATACTTCTTCAAAACAATGCTCAAATGCAAACACAGAGGCCTATCAGACTAATGAGACTGCGAGTATAGCCGTTATCCGCTCTGTAGAAGCTATAGAATGCGTGCGCCGCCGGGCAATTCCAGACAAAATAGCATCCCCCTCCACTGCCTCGAGGCGTAGAACTTTCAACAAAACGTTTTTCTATTCCTGAATAGACAGCGGACATGCCTCTGCATTCTACCGGAACTTTGGTGAACTAATTAACTAACCATAAGCTAAAATATATTTTTGCGACTTTAATCGTCATTCCCGTTTGGGTCAAAGTCTACCATTGCGGCTATACTCGTTTGCCGCATGGGAAGGGTTAATAATTTTTTAACGGCAGTATTGTGCAATTTTTGAAAATTAATAAAACTCACCTTCCTTTTAGAACTCTTTTGAATATGGTAATAAATGTCTAAAATAAAATCTTCCGGGTTAAATGGTAAAGCAACAGCTCCCTTGTCACTGGTTAAATGTATTAAAATAGCACGAAGAACCCATTACAATTAAATTTTCAATTTCATCTTTTAAAGATACAGCTACACTACTTTTAGCGCTTATCATTACTGGAGCATTATCGGCGCTAAACACAATGCAAGTGATCCAACAGCACAATTTCAATTTTTAATTTATTTAGAAGTTCAGAAACTATATGCCCTGTAGCATCACCATTAAGAATAGCAACAGACAATAAACCATATTTAATTTGCAAGTCCTCTGTGTCTAAATACATAACCCCTCTGGAGTAAAGTTTTGTATCCTTCTGGTTGCTCCTGTTAGTAGAAATACAAAATGGCAATTTTTTAATAATACTTAAAATTGTATCAACACTTTAAAATGATATTTCCCTAACTATAGCAGTTGTTTTTGTTTGAGCTCAAGCATATTTTTTAGTGATTTCGTTATCAGGAAACATTTTGCAAAAAAGTGCTCCTGCATGATCAGAACTACCAAGAGAAATAATATGTTCTAAAAAAAATTGTGTAAAGTAACATTCTCCTTTTATAAAATTGTTATTTTCTTAGTTTCGTCATTTTTAATTCATCAGTTACAATTTTTAAAATGTTTTCCACAGTTCTTAACCCTCCAAGTGCTACGAGTCGCGATCGCGATCTATTTTGCCACGGCCACAGTGCTAAAGTCGCGATCTCGATCTAATTAAACAAGGTTTGCTAGAATCGATATACCAACAGTAACTTTTATCCAAACTACATGTATTTTATATAGTAAGTCTGAGTAAAAGACGATCCATTCATTTTGCACAATTTTATCAATGGTTATAAGAAAAATCAATGTTAGCAAGCCTGTAAAAGACAATTTGATGTTTACTGTTGATGTTTACTGCCGCGTCCCGGCAGTGAATTGTTGTTTAGTGTTTTTGTCTATATTATTTTGGTAAATACAATTTATTTTATGATTATTTAGTGTATCAGTAGTGTTTTTAGTGTAGTATTACACATATAATAATGAGTGAACTTGGCAATTCAAGTGATATTCATAACTGTTTGTGTGAAAGTGATACCGCTAGTGATAAAAGCAGTAACTCCGATGTAGGAATCAAAATGTTTGTTACTGTTTTGTTTTTTTGTGTGTGTATTACATATTTATAATAACTAATTTTAGTAAATACATGATATTCAAAGGTTAAATGCCAATACTTTCTAAAGACACAGTAAAGACACAGTAATAGAGCACACTGGTTTGCAAAAGTTAGATGTAGGTGTCACACAGTGCGCAAAATTACTGAATTTGAAGTTTGTGTATGTATGAATGTTTACAACGATGTTGACATTATGAAGAAAATAAAGTAGTACTTGTGTTACATTAAATGTAACAAAACATTAGCAAATTTTGTATATATTGGAAATTGGATTATAATAATTTAGTTATTACCTATGTTGTCACTAAATGCACAAAAAAAATTTATTTTTTATTTTTTGCGGATATGAGTTGAAGTAGACCTCAGTTTTAAAGTGGTAAGTTTAAATTTAATTTCATTTTGTTTTATGGGTTTTCCTGAAAATATTGATGTATAATGTGTCATATTTCAGCCAATAAAATTGTATTATTTCCTGTAATAATAAAAGCCTTGTGCAGAGCGTTGAATTAGCTTAGCACTGAGGGCTAATATAATCAGCACTTGGAGGGTTAAATGATGACAATTCAACTTCGATTTCAACTTAGGGAAGAGGTAGAAATCGCAAGGAGGGCTAATATGGGCTGAGGGTTAGATTAGATTAGATGAGAGGTTTGGGCGTTAAACTGGCCCCAGGCACCAGATAGGTGAGGGTTAATGTACAGTAGAAGTGGGAGGATGATTTTCTTCACCATAAATATGCTGTACGAGATTGTGGATTATCGTAGTCCATCACCCAATCACACAAGATTCATCTTCAACATTTGATCAACTCTCTTTTCTACAAAAAGTCATAACCAAGACGCTGATAGCTTCAACGAGGTGCTGTGTTATTCAGTCATATGTAGAAACACCAGTACAGTTACTTTTGGAACAAACCTTTATATAAATAAATCCATTTTAGATTGGAGTAGAGAATATCTACTCATATCCTTGTGACGACAAGCTATATCGGCGTCCTTTTTTTTCATTTTTTTTTTTAATAATTCATAAAAAATAGTAATAATACACAAAACCCCACTTATGAAACATAATTTTTCTCAGAAAGGTGCAAAGAATTTATCTGCGTAATAAAAAAAAGTTATACGTCACGGTTTTGGAGTAAGTATGTTAGGAATAAACAAAATGAAGTTAACATTTTACAGAAAAAACTAAATAAACCAAAATACACCCGTTAACAAATTTTTTCAAGATATACAAAAGTTTTGTAATCTAATTGTGAATAAATGTTGATAAAAAAAATTATTTATAAAATTTTCGTTATAATTTTTTTTTACAAAATGAGGTAAAACGTTCTGCCTAATATGAAAAAATCACCAAAAATAGTAATGAAAATATAACTTCATTATATCTTTTTTCTGAAAGGTGCATAGAATTTACCTGTGTAATGAAAAAAAATATATATATATGTAAAAACATTATGTAGGAACCAAAAATTCTTACAAAAGCCGAAGCCAAAATTCGACATAAAAGGGTATATTTACTAAACAACAAATTTTAAAAAAATTTCAAATTATACAGGAGATTTGTAATATAGTTGTGGATAAAAGTTGGTAAAAACAAAAACCAATCTATAAAAATTTCATTAGTCAAAATAAACTTTTCATGTTTTTTGAAACGTTTCATGTTTCATGTTTCATGTTTCAACTTTTCAAAAGTGGAAATTTGCTAAAAATGTATGCCTAATTTGAAAAAGAATCACAAAAATAGTAGTTTTCTGTAGGTCAAAGGATAACAAAGTTATTGACAAAGAACTAAAAATACAATTTCTTGATGATTGTCTACAACAATCAAAACTAGTCTAAGAATACATTTTTGAATTATGTTCATTCGCATCCATGGAAACCAAGAAAATATACAATTATTATAAACAAATCAATTGACAAATTTACTTTTTAATTTAACATTAATAATAATGGAAATATGACAAATAATAACGCACACTGTGACACAAATCACAATTGGGTCTGAGGCACAGCTACTTAAACTGTACGTAAAAATTATAAAATAAAGAAATGTACTACTAATTCACCAAACCATCATTATTACAACATTTAATTTATATTTTCTTGGTTTTCAAACCAATTATATGAACATAATTAAAAAATGTGTTGTTGTTATATTAGTTTTGATTGTTGTAGACAATTACCAAGAAATTGTATTTTTAGTTTCTTGTCGATAACTTAGTTATCTTTTGACCTGCAGAAAAAATTTTAAAAAGGCATTTTGTTTGTCGTTAGGAAAGGAAAAAAATTTACCGCTTATAAGTTTTTTAAAAAGTTAAAGGTTTTTGAGATATCTTTCGTTAAAGATTTTAAATGGCTGCCATTTTGAAAATTATTAAAATAAAGTCTTGGTGTTTGGTACACTTTGTAAAATGTAACATACAAAATTCATATATTAAATTTGAATTCAATATCTTTACTATTTTTTTAAATAACAAAATGGCGGATAGACGGAAAATGAAGAGGAATTTGACTACAGTAGAACCTCTGTTAATCGGCCTTGGATTAACCGGTCCTCGGATTAACCGGCCTATATCGTAGTGTACTGGTTGGATGAGAGTTTCCGAAAATAAATTGTAATTGAAACACCAAAGCGGCGGCGATTTCAAACGACTTTGTCGATAGCGGTATCTCATTGTCGGCGGCGTAAAAACACCGCGGCACCAAAGCGGCGGCGATATCAAACGACTTTGTCGATAGCGGTATCCCATTATCGGCGGCATAAAAGCACCGCGGCACCAAAGCAACAGCGAGTCAAACGATTTTGTCGATAGCGGTATCCTATTGTTGGCAGCATAAAAACACCGCGGCATTGGCACCCGTCGGTATAGCAGACATACACCCACAAAAACGTTTGATGGGCCGCTTTTTTCCACGAATCATTTTAGTATACATTATGGAAAATATAATATTTCTTTTCAGTTTTCGGAAGCGTGTGTTGGTTTCGTTTGAGACACGGTTAAATGTGTCAAAAGACTTGACAGAGGAGAATCTGTAAAAAAGCTTTGTAGTGTTTAATTTTTTCACTTTTGATGTAGCCTATAATATACATAACATAATATATACGATACATTTAAGTACAATAAAATGAGTGCTACCTGATTAAATAAACTTTCTTTGAACGAAAACCGATTTTTCACGGGAACCTCGGATTAACCGGCCAAACGGCCCGCGTGTCAGTCCCGACTAGACCGGTTAAGAGGGGTTCTACTGTATATGTTATTTCACATTTTTTATTGGTATTGATGTATATAATCCAAAAATGAATAGCCAGTCCACCTTTTTCATTACACCTTGAATATGTCATATTGAATTTCCAAACCTAACTATGTTCACTAGACTAACATTTTCAAACCGTTACAACCTGGTATACTGTAAGTATTAAATATACACATTCAAATAAACAGTAAACATGAGCAGTAGAATGTAAACAGAGATCTAAAGTTAGTGTCAATGCTTAGTCTAACTTGTTAGGTCTGGTCAGTTCAACTACTTTCAAAACTCAAACTGACGTTTTTCATACTTGACTAACTATACACTAAATTAAGTTTTACTCCAGTACCTTGTAACAAAGAAGTCCTTAGGAGACACAGTAGGTAGACTCTGAACTGAGCTCGGATCCATTCATCTCCGCCTTCCCATCCGACACCATCGACAAACACATCATGCCTCTCTTCGGCAACATGTCCCACCAAGAAGTCTGCAAAACGGAGATCTTCAGTGGACAAATGTAACAGTCGCCTAAGTTCCATGTTACAAGTCTCTACTCTGGCGCTCTCAACCTGTAAATCAAGCAATCAATCATTATTGTTTATAAAACTTATGAAGTTTGAAGCACAGTCTGCATTAGTCTAGACCAACAGAATATTTTAATATTATCAACCTAATATGTGGTTTTGATTTATTATGTTAGAACGTTATTTCAAAAAATCATTTGTTCATTTTACTTTCTCATATATATGTAGTAGGATATTTGTTTCAAAGTTCCCTGAGTTTAAAATCTTTTTTTTTTAAATCATATTTGTCTGTAGACTGTGGTGTGCTTTCCCGCTCAAACACGTAATCTGATTTTAATAAAATTTGCTTTGTCAATTATATTTTGCCCCTGTTCCGGGTCTTTTAAGATCAGTCATACAAATAAAAAAACATAATATATGATTTTTTTCAAAATCAGCATTAACGATGTAAATCAAACTATGTTCATATGTGTTCTCTAAGTACTTAAACAAAATATTGTAACGATACCAAAATTCCAAAGTCATAAGATTATCCATGCATATCTTAAAAATCACCCAATTAAACATATTCATTATCACCAAACAAAAACATAACCCATAGTTAATCCATACCACAGTAGATATAAAGTATCGTTCATATTTTGTATCTCCATATAATATAATTTGTGCAACATGAACAGTGATAGAATTCACATTATATGCCACGAGCTACAAATGAAAAAAACTATCACTTAGGAGGAAAAGGAAGTCTCTGTATGGTGAGAAAAAAAGAAGGTTTTTGGGATGGTCTATTTAGAAGAAAATTTTGTGTTAAGTGAAGGTCTAGCGATAAAAAAAAAATGTATAAATACCTTATTACTATCATTGAATTCTCCTTTTTTATATTTACATAACGGCGCTGTTTCGCTGAACGCTGTCGCCATCCTCAGTTGAAGTACTCAATACTGAACATATACGATACACGATACACATAGTCCATGTCGTGATCATAATCCTTTCGTAGACTTTGATCACGTTTTTATTATTTTATGGAAAATAAACGTATAATTACGTTGATGGATATGAAAAAGTGCAACAAGCTAATTTGAAAGAAAAAAGGAAAGATTTCTATTAAGCTTAATTCATATTTAACCCATTAAATGTAGTAGAGAAGATATCATCTGTTATTATCAATGTTATAACTTATAACTCTTATTGTATGTTAGTGTTTTTTTTTTATAAATATATATTTATTTAAGTTAAGTTTTTTCGTTCCAGAAATTAATTCTTTTATGCTCACAGAATTTTTATTATATTATTTTAATTAATGATGCTCTAAATTAATAGATATGAAATTCAAATTATTTCCATTTCATAACTCATCTCATAGTCGTTTCCTATTTAGTCACATCATTATCATCTTCATATTCTGAAATACTACTTTATAATTCATTACAATTACAAAACACGTAAGACTGCTTTATCATTTTAAAATTCACGTGGTGAAGATCAAATAATGAATGTGTAGTACCTTAAAATGATACTAGGACAGGTTGGGAAGATTTAGGCCATACTTTAAATTTAAAATTAATCAGTTTTGTAGTAAATGTAAATATGAAATTAGCTAAAGACTTTAAACAGACGTTTAAAATCAAAACATAAAAGATTACCCTCTAAGAAAAACTTTAAAATAAAAAAACTGTTGAACCCGTAAAAGTGTTAGTAAATATTCAAAATCGAATAGTTTGTGAAAATCATGAACGTAACAAAAATTCATAGAAGCATCTATAGAGAACACAGTGATAGCCTAAAAAGTCATATCTATGACTTGGTGCGATGACCAACGATTAGCTCAATATAGAAATTCCACGAGAAAAAGAATCTTTAACTCTGTGTTAGTTATTCTAGTTAAATACATCTGTAAAGAGACGATAGTTAAGAAGTCTCTCGACCAAGAGTTCCAGGAGATGGTTTATGGGCTTATGATATCCGTCTTGTTCAAAAGTCTTCGAGCAGTCAGACGTGTTCTCATTGGAGTGCTGAACTACATCATGGCAAGTACAACTATTCTATGAGATGAAAATAAAGTGGACTTACAAGTGCGATAAGTTCTATAAAGATGGATGACTCTGGTATATAACTGTTTTAATAACTATTCGAAACATTATGAGAAATAACTTTATTGGTGGAGATAAAGAATCATTGCGAAATATCCAGAATAGGTTTTTTTGTTTTTTTTTTCAACATTCTTTATCATAGTTAAACTTTTATGAAATTATAAGTTTAGTATAATTAATTTTGTTTTGTTTTTCAGTTACATGAAATTGTAAATAAATTGTCTCTATTGAAAAGTCCTGGAAACGTCATGGGAACAGAGTACCTTTTAGGAAAAATGAACCTTTTTTAGACCCTCAATTAGAAATTAGTAACAAATTAAATGAAAGATTATAGAAAAATCTGTAAGTGTCAGTGTGTTAGAGAAAGGGTTTAAACAAATGTAGTTTGATGTTACAAACTTATAGTTTTAACGAACATAGTTCAACAAATTCTAATAGATGACACCCACTGTTAATAGATAATAATACTATTACACTTCAAAGACTGGCCTAGTGTTAGACTACAAAGTACAAATACATTTACAGACATGGTCCGTCTTTAAAGCCTATAGACGTGCATAGCCCCGGAGGCAAATAATTTCAATATGCCCCTGTTGTTCAAAGTTTATATAAAGAAATATTTTTGTTTAATATTTCAAAAATATTTTGTTAGTAATTCATAATTACTTAACTTCTTATCTTTATAGCACCGTTTTGATGTGTTCCCATCCATTAGTTTCATGGGGAAAAAATTACACGTTAAGAAAAATTAAAATCATAGACGTCAATATTCGGTACTTAAACTATACACAAAAAAAAATTAAGTAATGATAGACTTACTTCGACTATAACTTCAGCAATTTTCTTCTTCTGCTTAAAGAGAACGTTTGTAGCACCAACGATGTATCCTCGGACGTTATCATCTGTCAGTAAGTCCATGTAAGGCAGAGAAAGATATGGCAAGCACAAATAACCCTAGAACATTTTATAATAAAAGAAAGTGATGATGATTTTAAACGTGTAATATTTAAAATTAAATTACACCTATAAATCTGATTCAGACTTTTGGAAAGTATGTGATGCTTACATCGATGGAAGCATCTTTAAAAAGTTAGGTTTTGATGTAATGTTTAAAGTTTAAGAAAAAGGACTTAAATAAATTTTACTAAAATAGCATTTATGTTGTGTGAACCGAAAAAGATAATTTTGACAGCTAAAATATTTTAGAGCGTTGCTGGTAAATAGAACTTTTTCGAGGTACCATTATCATCAGTCGTCATTAGATTTGAGACTTAAGTGGTCGTGTATTGGAGTAGTGGCCAATATATTAGAAGTCGGCGTCTGTATTGCACAAGTGATCGTTATATCTTTAAAGTCAAGTGAAATGATCAAGTATCAGCGAGAAAGGAATAAGAATGGACGAACATTATAAGTAAAACTTAAATTAATAAAAAATTGTTAAACAGAGAAGTAACATTAGATTGTGAGATATCAGGTGGTGCAACAAATGAGTTTTTAACTAATTTAAACTGATTCCATTAAAAGATAATGAACAATAATTACAGAGATCTTTTATGTTAAAGAAATCATTTAAATAATAAGTTTATAAATATTTTATTTGCCTGAACAACTTATAAAAACTATTGGTTTACAGCTGTTTCGCTTATTTGTCAGGGAACATGTAGAACACTTACCACATTAGAATATGATAAAATAATTTATAAACACACACATTTAGAAATCACATTTAAACGTAAAGAAAAATAATTTTTTAACACTATATTAAATTTTATGTCACATTGAGTGACCGTCCACTTTCATATTGTCCGACTGATTTTTAAATGTGTTTTTAAAAAAATTATTTTAACATATTTTAATGTGATGTGTTCACATGTTCTGATGATGTCTGACAAATAGTCGAAACAGCTGTAAACTTTAATTGTTTATATAAGATTGCTCAGCGAAGTAAAAGATCTATAAATGTATTATTTTATAGTAGCAATCAGTACCATTACACCAAGGTAAATACACTTACAATAGTTGTGAAGATAAATCTGTATCAACAAAATATAATAAATAAATGACTATAAATTAAAAAATAATAAACTCACGAAACATAACTTGAAATACGACTAACTTGGCTGAGAGATAACAATGTTAGTGTACAAAATGGCTATCTTGGACAAACAATTAATATTCTGTCTGAGAAGCACATTTTTGAAGGTATAGTACAAACAAATTATTTACACAATAGAGATGTGCAATATACCAAACAAAAGCTATAAACTTTGTCTTTCCAGCAATATATAAATCACCTGAAAAATTTTAATATTAAGATTGTCGGAAAAGACACTGACGCTTTCTTTTTGGTAATGACATTTAAAAATATGTGTATTCAATATATTATGAGAGTGATGATAATTTAGAAGGCAACGTTCGAAAAATCAAAGAAAAATACTATAAAATATGACGTAAATTTGCCTTCTGCTTAGACAACCGTTTATTGCTAGCGACGAAATACAGTAACATTAGTGATTTATTAAATTATTTTTATTACGATTCATGAACTTTTTGTTTTAAGAATCTGTAAGCATGAATCGTGAGCTATACAATGATTATTTATTGCTATATGACAATTTTTAGTGGACGAAAAGTTGTTTTCTAAAAAGTATGATTTTTACGACAATGCAGTTGTCGAGATCAACTAAAGAAGTGCAAATTTGTAACAACTGGTTGTTGAATACCAGTTAGAGGGTTTTAAAAAACTCAGGAAACTTACCATTTTGAAATGATAAGTTAATCAATTATACAATAGAGAAGTTAATGAATTCAGTCATAATTTTTATTAAATCACCTGACAGTTCATCGCAACCTGCTGATTTAGAAACGTTTCATAATTTTAGAAAACCTCGTGCTCTAATATGGGATCTAAAGACATGATAGTATCCACACTGAGGTTACTGCTGCTCTTAACGAATAATAATTGTCAATTCAGAAATTCTTTTGAGGATCTTTATAAGTAAAATTTTTATAAATGACTTCTGATATATGACTACATCCCATATCCACATTTATTTCCTTTTGAACTATACCCTCAAGCATTCTTTGACATAAATTAATTTATATTTTCTTACATATTACAAAAATAAAGACATTTGTATTTTTTGTCATTTTATGAAGTTCGTTCTTTCCTCCCTTTCAATGCTGAGAATTAATTATTCTCAGGATTTTCTAACCAGCAACTTAAATACTGGCCATTTCAAAATTCAATTAAACAGTCGTCAAAGGATCTTCAAAAGCAAATAGATGCCCTATTTAAATGTGAATCCAAAGACGATATCCATGGTTCATTTTCACTGATTGGCTGATAACTGATATTTATTGGTGATGAATAGTTTTTTATTTGGTTTTGAGGAAAGGTTGACTGATGAAGTTTTCCACAATGTTTTTGTACCATTGATTACATGGTACCTAACCTATTGTATTAATATTCTAATAATAGGTTAGATTAAGTTTTACCAACTGGGAAATTATTATTTATTATACTGTTTAAATTAAAGTGGAAGGAACACATCAAGAAGAAGAAGAAGATTTAAATATAAAATACAAATAAAACACACAAAGAATTTGTGTGTTTTATTTGTATAACATGGAATTCTATCAAGTACCGTTGGTCATCAGTATATAAACAATAAATATAAAATATATAAAGATGTATTGGGTGGCTTGGTCATAATTCAGAGTTGTCGATATACAATAACCTTATGTGACAAGTACTCAGACGTGTGTGGAGATATGTATAACAACCTCTGGGGTTGCTCTTGAACATCCAATATTAAAATACTTCAGAGTTTCCAGACCAAAGTTTTGCAAGAAAATGTCAATACGCTTTGGAACATACAAAATAATTACCTACATCGTGATATCCGGGTCAATACAATGCAACAAGAAATTAAGAAATATGCCTAAAACATGATGTCCATATTCATCTGTATGCAAATCAGGAAATGGAGCCGATTCTTGAAGAAATAATGTACATCGACAAAAATTGACCAAACCATATGAATTTTAAAAAATTAACTTAACTAAGATATAAGTTATTGTAATATATTTCATTTTATTTATTACAGCCGTCGACAAGTTACCATTTATGATGGTCAAGTCATAAGATTCTCAAACATTCCTATCAATTAGAACATTTTCATAAAATCACATTCATTACAAAACAAAGAAATAAAATCAACAATAACAAACAAATAATATTACAAAACATTTAAACATATACCATCAATATTTATACAATCCAAACCTTATAAAACATTAATAATTTAAATACAATCTTACAGTAAGGCAAACAAACCACAGTGTCGACACAGAAACTCCTCCACAGAGTAAAATGATCCAGACAATAGTTGCCTAAGGTTGTTTTTAAAAGATCTATAATTTTGCAAACCTTTTATGCTTAGGGGGAGCTAATTCATTAATTTAGTACCTGCTTGTGAAGGAAATTTATTGTACACATTTAACCTGTGCTGTCTAGCACGATAATTAAAAACATGTATATCCATACTCTGGACATGAGGTCACAATTAAATTTAAAATACAACAACGTTAAAAATATGTAAATACATGGTAGTAAATACTACATGTAATTTATTGTAAGAGATATTAGTTCTCAGTTGATCTTAATTAGATTGGTCAGAATAAATTTTATAAATATTTTTTATAGGAACTGAATTATTGTTATTTGTTAAGGCATTATATAATACAAATTTATTTCCGCAGAGTTATTCAGCATGTAAATCAAAATAAATAAATAATTTACCTGTGAAAATATAGCAAGTGGAGTTCCGCAGCTCTCAGCGTTAACATGAGCGATAGTAGCTATATTGGATTGTGCAGTGGCATCTCCTAGAGCATCCATACTAACATCCCTCTGTATCTGTGACACAGATACACTCTCACCGGTACTCTCTTCAGATCCATTTATAGTTCTGTCTGAATTCATAACAGACTCACTAGACACCGACTTTTCCCGATCTTCTGTCCTTATCTCACACAAAGTACCGTTATCTAAACATTCACTTAATATAACACTCACTTCACTATCAGAAACATTTTCTGCTTCGTTTTCATTCACTTTATCAGTATCATAATTAAAATGATTTTCTACCAAACTGGCAAAAATTTTATCCGGTTCTTTGGTCTTTTCTTTAATTGCAGAGTCTTCAATTTTATTATCGGTTTGAGCAGGAATATCAGTAGTGTTAGTAGTTGCAGTTTCGACAAATTGAGGTATAGGCGACATCGGACGAGAAGGTCTGAAATATTAATTTAAAAAACAATTGTAATTAATTAATAATTATGATTGTTTCAACTCAATCAAACATTTTCCAATTTTTGGACATAGCTATTTGTGTCTGATTAAGCTATATATTTACATATCTTTACGAGCTCTTGGAATAATTTTTGGGCAAACTAGAAGAAAGTCGTGTAGGCTTCTTTTTCAGTCTAGTAAAATATTACCTTTGGAATGTGTTTTTGTTCTGGAGAGTGTGTTCTTTGTAAATAGACATCCAGGGTTGTTCAGGGAAACCTCTTATTATCATCAGTATAACACTAGGCAGAGATGTGACTTTCGATGTAAACATCATCTCGCTTTAAGTCAGAAAGAGGTCCATTGCATGGGGGGTGAAAATGTATAATCATGCTTCCAAGTAGCATGAAAGCAGAAACGTACTAATCTTTTGAAGGAAAGTGAAGGAAATACGTTTGGAAAAATGTTTTATTCTATTGACAGTTTTCTGAACGAATGTTCAGAATAAAGGTTCTGTTTTTATTTTATATATTGTATCTGTTGTGCTGATGCATTGAAATGTATTGAGGATGAAGGTCACGACACCTGCTATGCAAATTTAACTGTTTTTGTTTTTATTTTAACATTGTATTTGTTGGACCAAAGTAATATAAATTATCGTAATGTGTTGGTATGTACTGTTTTGGTTTTGTTACGGTAGTCCATTAAGATTTATTGTATTGTGATATGGATTAAGGGTGTGACACCAGCTATGCAAATTGTATATTTGTCAACAGTAGAGTAAATAAATAAATAAATGATTTTCGAGAGGTATTAAAAACAAAGAAAGATGAAAATGCTCATCACTTGAGGGTTTAAACACACCTGAAGAAATTATGAACATGGTTGTACCAACTATATAATGAACTTTTTTTAATCTTACGGATGTGGTTGATATGAGAACAGATATTTTTTTAATGATAATTTTAATAATACATAATTTTACACTTCTTTAATGTTGGCAATCCACATATGTTGTAAATTTTTATATTTTGTTGTTTTCATAAAAACAATTTTTAGAATGTAAATAAAGCATATGCTGTAAAGATAAAATACTTTTTATCATTGTCTAGCCACTACCGCTTAGTTTAATAAATTGTTTAATTATTTCAAAGAATCAAAACAATCCTATCCTATCGTAAATGGTTAAAATAAGCTTGAAATAACTTTTTATCCAGAATTATTTTGAAAATATTAAACAAATAGAAACAGTATTCAATGAAATTTTAATACGTAAAACAAGATAATGTTTTTCATAATTTTGTAACAATACTTTTTAAAAGTCAGTGTAGCTTGGTAAATGTAATTTACTCTATTTTACGTAACCAACTTGATTGCATAGAAACGGAATTTGTCTAAATGTGGGACTGGATAAGTGAGTTATATTGAGGATTAGAACGAACGAATACGTATTACATAATACAGTGAAAAGAAAAATACTGTCAAATTACTCCAACAAGTGGGATAGTCTTGGGGTATCAGTGTTTGTATAAGGGAGATTATACCAGATAAAAAAATCAAATTAGAATAGATTTAGATAAAAATAACTTACTTAACACAAGCACACTGAAATAACCCATGTTCCATCATCCCTGGATGTAACGATAAAAGAGACAAAATGGCGGCACATAGAGGCTGTACAGGAGATCTATAGAATATGACTCTGCGCTCTAGTAGCAATAACTTGAATAACAACAGAGTTTTGTGGCGGAACTGAAGAATCAAATTTCTTGCTGACAAACCTGAAATGAAATAAACGCTTCATCAACATAGCGTAAACTTTCTCACACCCATTCATAATTGAAATACAGTACTAATCAAACAAAACTGTTCATTATCAGTTTGGTACTTGCCAGTCAAAAGGGAAAACGAACCACGGATGCAGTTTTTAAATAATTATATATTTAAATAGGCAATACATTTGCTTCGCTTTTACTACAATGGTTTGAAAATGATAGGTTAGGTTAGGAAATTCAACATGCTCTACAGGTGGTTCTGTAATGTGTAGAGATAATTCAGGGAATGGTTAAATGAGTTAAAATAAAGAAAAAAAAGTTCCTATGAACACATAATCTGGTAAAGACTCTTTAACCAGCTATCCGCCATTTTGTTTTTTACTAAATAATTTATATCTCTAGAACAGCTTAAACGAGTTGAAATTTTTACAGGAACTCATGAATGTAAATATCTAGTTTGAAAAAAAAATTTGTTCCAATAATCCATTTCAAAATGGCCAATTTTAACGATTTTAAATTAAAATAACTCATAAACGATAAATTTTTATAAAAAACGTCAAGAGTATATTTGTTTAGACCATTTATTGCTATAACCGTCAAAACCATCGAACAAAAGGTAACAGTAAAACATCGTTCGTTAGTTTGATGGATTTCAACATATCGGTCTTTCATGCGAAATTTTGTTAAATTCGTAATGCATAGCAATTAGCTCCGATTTATCTTGAGTTTAAATATGGTGTTTAGATTAATGGTCATATGATATGCCCTACCACTCTCACACTAATGCACACTAATGAACGATGTTTTACTATTAACCTTAGTTCGATAGTTTTGACAGTTATACCATTTTATAGGAAATTATACCAATTATAGGAAACAGCCTAAACCAATTTACTTTTGACATTTTCTATAAAATTTTACTGTTTTGAGTTATTTTTATTAAAATTTTTTAAATGGCCACCATTTTGAAACGGATTATTGGAACAAGTTATAATTTTTTTTCAAACTATGTTTTTATATTAATGACCATTGTGGAAATTTCAACTCAATCGGTTAAACCGTTCTGGAGATATAAATTATTTAGTAAAAAAATTAAATAGTAGTATTTCCGAACATATGTTTATAAGAACTTTTTCCATGATTTTTACCAATATAACCACCCCCTGAATTATCTCCACTCATTACAGAAACACCCTGTTATATAAATAGGGAAGTAATAGTTAATGTAAATAATAATTAAAAGAACACTGAAGTTGAAATACACTAGTGATTACAAGGTTCAGTAAACGTGTATACCAACTGTTTTAAATAAACTTACCCTATTGGATAAGATCCCTTAATCTACCGATACAATTTAACATTTCCTACAAGTCCCAAGAGACCCACTTTTGAGCATTACATTTGTGGCCCAGCCAAGGAGCCCACCAAATAAAAACTATAATAAGAATAATTTAGAATGTAATGGGAAGGGATTCCAAATAATAAAATATCAATTGGCACTTGCGATTTTGTTGAGCAGTGCAAGATCACGTAGAAGGGGGGGAGAGACGAGGAGTGGAGGGCTTGAACCAGCGAGCCGGGAGAGTCTGTTCCGAGAGCCGCGAGAAGAAGGTTGAATGGCAGACTGCTACGGGACAAGGTCAGTCAATTTTCGGCCATGTGCTATTTAAATTAATCGGTATGCTTTTCGGCCACTATTAAGGCCTTTTATCTAGCCATTATGTCTTTTTTATAAATTATAATTATTACTGTAATTTTCTAATTCGGCGCTAAAATTAAAGATAACATTAAATTTAACTTGCGTTGCGTGTGTTCATTAGCGACCTAACCCGACTCCTTAGCCCATCCTGACAAGATTCGGCTAAAGTGTATGCGGTCCCCAGCCAGCAGGAGCTTCCAGCTGGTCAAAAGAAGTAGAGACGGTCACACATTTAGAGGAACTATGATAGGACTGGGTAGGTAACATGATGGTGCCCATCAACTTGTTAAAACAATTTTTAATTTATATAAATTAATGCCTTTTCAAATTGTATAGGGCTTATTAATTATGATTTTATCTAAAACTACCTGGTAACTTAATGCTTACCGACATAAAGTTGTGGCGCTCCGTGTAAGTCTTGTATCTGCATTAAACAATCATTTAAATGATGATAAGTATCTTTGAGAATAGATACTTTTGTAAAATCGCCTTCTTTAAAGTAAGCGTGTGTGATAAGTTCCATCTTGACTTGTATATGTCCATAGAGAGGCACAGAACTCAATACGCACACTGACTTCTGCACAGTGCCTCGAGTGATATCAGCTGTGCGGTTCTTTAGTTTCTGTAACAACAGTACAAACGTGTAAAAACAATTGATGCTTGGTGAAAGTTCATATTAACCAATATAGTAAGTTATATTTAATTCGCTAAGTCACATATTTCTTTACCATAGGGTTGATTTGAATGATTGAGGTGTCAAATTACCTGCAGATTTACTGAAAGTTATACATTTTCCTTGGAAACACTTATTTTGTAATAAATTTATCATTTTAAATAACGTGTATCAAAACAAAAATAATTTTAAACAGCTGTTATAAATTCTCAAATAATATATTTATGTTGATTTGTTTGAAAATTTATAACAGCTGTTTGGAATTATTTTTAGGTTAACTTACATGATGTTTACTTTCTCTGTGGATATTCATTGTTGTGTTGTGATTGATTGCTTACAATTTGCAAAATTAAACAGTTTAATGGCTTAGGCTTACTCCAGCTCTTTATTATTACTAAATGTATTGTACCTTGTGAATTAAGGACAAATTGTATTATTAAACAATGTTAATACATTTGTTTCGGGTAGAACATCTTATTCACAAGGTCATCCAGTAATAATTACAAACTGGTGTAAGCCAATAACTGTCAGAAAACTCGGTAAAATCCCCTCTTTGAGAAATGACAACATAATTTTTTGAAACCGCTTTGCATTGTAAAATTTCCATAACAGATGGTTTAGGGAATAAAGAGTATGAATTACCTACCTGATATTTATAAAGTGTATTGCATACAATTATTTTCTCAAAAGTGTTGTCAGTTTTAACCCCTGTCAAATCAGTAAAAACTGAACACAAAATGATGCTTTTTCAAATGTATAATATTTTATTATACATTACAGTCTATTCATGTTTCAATTTTAAATTCGGTTCAACTGTTTTTGGTACGGAAAAACACCTCAAACCTTGTATTTCCACAACTTTGAGCTCTTATATCTCTTAAACGGTTAAATATATAAAAAAATACCAAAGAATAAAACAGTCTTAAAATAATGAGTTTTATCCAAAATCACCATAAAAAATTGGTGTTCTCATATGAAAATTTAGAGCTGACCGCCAAATTGGAAAAATAACTTGTGGTATAAAAAAATTAATAACATCTCTAGTTTTATCTCAAAAAATCCTGGGGTTACTTTTTAAAGTTTTTTGTATCGTTTATACTTACAGAATAAAACAACGGTCACCCCTGTTTCAATCACCCTATATACAACACACATTAAAAATATAAAATTCAAAAATAAAACTTTTTTTAAACTAACAGTAACTTCTTACGATTCAGTGAAACAATGTTATAATTTATTACTCATAGTTATTTCGAAAACAAACACTAAATTGTAAAACTATAAATATAAACAATAACACACTATTAACAACCTCAAATAAAGATACAAGTACGTAAACTAGAGACTGGTGTAGATTTCTACAATTCCTAACTGTCGAAACAAAAGGTATTTGTTTTTGCAAAAGAACAATAAATATATATATAGTATTGAAACATTTCTTCATTTTTTTTTGTCATTAGTAACACAAACTTTTGATTGTTTCTCTTTCATTTTAAACCATTTTTATATGAATTATGTGAAAAATAACCAAAAGGATACATTGGCTCAAGGCCGTTTAGGATACAAAGTTGCTGACCACATACAACGGTTATCTGTTGTTAGAATTATTTTCCCCGAGTTGTGATGGTTTGAAAATGTTAAGCTAATAAACAGTGTTAGGTTAGGAAATTCAATATGTTACATATAAATATATATATATATATATATATATATATATATATATATATATATATATATATATATATGAGAATGAAGAATAGTCAATATAAATAATAATTAAAAGAACACTCAAGTTAAATATACATCACTAACACACTAAAATTTCACTTAAAGATTTGTAAATAATACAAATTCACTATTTATAAAAGAAACAGCACTTAAAATGTAAAAACAGATTCAGCACAGGAGATTGTAAACAAACCAGATGTAGTTATTAAAAAGATCGCCATAATTTGTGGGCATAAAGGGAAGATGTATATGATTAATTGAATAAGTATAAACTCAAATTAGAGTGAAGTAATAATAATAATTAAAGTAAAGCTATTAAACAAATTTTGTAAGAGATTGAAAGTAGGTTATTTCTGTGATGGCGGCCATAATGGATTTGAAGCAATGATTTTAAATAAACTGGAACGTAGGTAGGGAACAGCTGGGAGTAACGCGATTGGTTGAAATAGCTTGAATATAGAAATTAACTTTTGAAAAATTAGAAAATACTGTGTTTTGATTGGACTAAAAGAAAAAGGTGTTACTTGATTTACTGTTTAATACGCTGCTGTAGTTACGAAAGGTCACTATAAAAACCGAAGAGATGCCTACTTTTTAAAGATGCAGGACTGTTAAAATGGTCCATGAAGAAGAATGACAATAAATCTGTAATAAGTTGTGTTTTTCCATAACTGAATTTAAAGGTAACAAAGAAAAAAATACAAATTTGCGATTGTAAAACACTGCATATGCGACAGACATCATTCCAAAAACATTTTGGAGTCACATGACCTTAAAAACTATATCCATAAAAAAACAACATTTTTAACCCATTCACAACTCTCTATATGTGAATATTTAAAATGAAAATTCGATTCCCTCATTCACGGCCTATCTGTTACTCTCTGCGAACCACATAAAGGCATCACCTCCCTTTGTTACACACATGTCATACTTTTACCCCACCATGTATATATCCAAATAATAAATCTTACCTCCACTGGTATTTGTCTGAAGCAAGATATACCAAAGACAGTTCGTTTAGGATCAACTAAACTTGGAAGATGAAAATAAACTGTATCCTCGTCAAAATTATGTGATCCATCAGGCAGTGCTAGAGTCGGTAAGTATTTCCATCCTGGAGGACACTCTACAGTTTCAGATTCCCCTTCTACGAGAGGTGGGTACGAATATTCAACCTAAAACATTTTAATGTAACATTAATTTATCAATCTTTAAAAAATATATATATAAACTTTCATAAAACCCACCGTATTAAAAAAAACAAAAGTGATGGGGTCCATCATTGTACTTACCCAGTCCCATTATACAATGTAAGAGAAAGAAATGTTTTAAACGTAATGTCCAAAATTTAGTTTCCTGAACTTTGTAAGGAGTGGAAAATTGTGGCTGGATCAAGAGGTGTTATCCAGTAGATTAGTTTGTATTTATAACAATTTTCTGAACTTCATAATTGTGTATACTAATACTTTCATGATATCGTAAATGTGTATATATTAAAAAGTCTTTACTCATGTTATGGTCTTGGCCCTCACATGATAGTTCGAACCAAAATATGCTGCAATTACTTTCATTCTTAACATACTTCTAACCAAGAATTATCAAAATAAATTTGATTTTTATTGCATTAGCAGGTGTCCATCTTTCTGATAATTATTATGGAATCAGTCAAAACTGATTACTTTAAATTTTTGTAATTTGTTTACTACATACCTTATTTTGAAATAATAATATAATATTTTAATGCAGAATACACTTTTTCACTGAAATTGAAAAGTACTAAATGCACGTAGCGTTATGAACACATAGCAATGGAAATTCGTATGTAGATAATGAGAAGAAATAATAATTTTTATTATCTGTGATGGGAGATATCATGTACATACTAGACATATGGAATGGTAATAGGTTTAAATAGCCACTTAGCCAAACCTATATGTGATGATTCCTTCAGTTATAACTAGACCATGACCAAACGTATCTGTTTTATTTTAATATTTGTGAGCGTAATATGTATTAGTGTTGTTTTGTGAATATTATATATATATCAACGCACATTGAGTACAAGAAATATTAATGTTTGTTAATGCTTGAAAGAAAAGACAAAACGATCGTCATGTAAAGGAAAACAAATCACAGGATTGTGAGCAGTGGATTTAATTTAATTTTTCTATCAGTATAAATAAGTAGGCTATCCCAATGCCATAGCCGAGTTAGAATATTCAGTTCTATTCTACCTATAAACTGAGTAAACCAATATTTACCTTTCTGTCCAGAAGGACATAGTACAAAAAGTTTACAATGGTTGAGGCAATACTAGGCATCTAACATCCTTCCTAGCTAAACGAAACATAACATCTGATCTAACCTGTCCCAGCATAAAAAAATTTGGTTTAATAATATACTGAATTTCTTGTTTAACATTCTGTTTACAACCAAATCTTCAATCATATATAGGCCTATCTATACAAAATGACTACTAAACTCATGTGGTAATTATGTATTGACCCTCACGGTGTGATTTAGTTAAGAAATTTCTGAAATTCGATTACTTCATACCTTATTTTGAAACAATGAGATCATATTTAATGTCTGAAGACACTTTTCAAGAACCAAAATACAATAGTTAACTAGAAAATAAGAAATATACCAGTAGGAAATAGTTTTTGAAAATAACAAATCAACCTTTGCATATAGTTTTTGTAGGTTACACAATGGGACAACAATCTCGTATCGTATGACGCATGCACATTAGATGTCATCTGACAGCTTAATATTATTAGATGGATGATTGAAAAATGAAGACATACATAATGGAATACACTGGTATGTGGAAAGGAAGCCGTTAACAAAAAGGACACGTAATTTGTAAATATACATCGTATAATTACGTACTTACTATGAGAAGTAATTACATCAGTAAAAAGATCTCATGGACTATACCATTTGAAGTTATTATCCAAGAGAGACACGATATTGTGACAGAGACTGGTCTTCAATACAGAATAGTATAGGGTAATTGTTTACTGTATCGCCCCAATTTTAAGATATATTTTCCTCGTTATTTTTGTACTTCATACGGTACCTCTCTTTATAAGAATAGTAACATTTTTTGGTGAGCAAAAATGTTTTTCACTTCGAAATTGACATAGCCTATTTCAATGACGTATTTGTAGGGTAAGTTTACATGGCAAACACAATGACCGAATTTTAGAATTTCTATTCTAAAATAGAAATATATATATATATATAGCTCCCTTTCTTGACGTTGTAAGGTAAAAACAATATCCGATCACCGAAGTCGAGCAACATTGAGCGTGGTTAATACAGTACTTGGATGCGACACACTGCTTGGGAACACCACGTGAAAAATTTCAATTGGGATTAGTGTTGTCATATTGTATCTAGGTTTATTTACGCATAGGTCAAGTTAGGTCATATATAGGCCTAAGGTAAAAACAATTCACGTAGAAACATATTTTAACGTGTAATTCACTTAATGGACCTTAATCTAGAAAACTTGAGATTATGATTTTCCCATGAAAAACATTTTTGTTCACAAAAAAATGTTACTATTCTTATAAAGACAGGTATGTATTACAAAAATATCAAAATTTGGGCGCTAAGGTAAACAATTACCTAGTATAGAATACTATACTGATGGATCTCGCAATAACTTCGGACCAGATGCGGGCATATATGATAAAATAACCAAGGAAAATATAAGCATAGCATTGGGAAAATACACAACTGTATTCCAAGTAGAAATCATGGTAATACTGAAATGCCCACAACTGTGCCTAGCTAAGGAATACACCAATGAGTATTATCAGGTCGGACAATCAAGCTGCCATAATGTCCGTAAGCTCACACAAACACTATTCATAATTAGTGTGGGATTGTCTCCGAAACTTAACTAAGCTTTCAACACAAAACCAGGTAAAACTCAACTGGACATCAGGTCACAGAGGATACGAAGGTAATGAAAGGCAGACAAACTGGCAAAAAATAGGATCAAAGGATACTTCATAGCTCCAGAACTTGTATGCGGAATAACTAAAGTCATAATAAAAGATAGTCTAAAACAATTGCGAAACTCAGAAATTGAGGAATGATGGCCTAAATACTCTGCGGGAAAACTATACAGATCACAGGTCCAACCAGATCTGAAACTCTCTAAATTCATCACTTCAAAATGTAAAAGAAAATGAGAAAAATCTTAAGCTTTACATCAGGCCATGGCGCTTTCAAGAAGAATCTTAATACCATGGGGTTATTCCAAGGAAACCTGAAATGCAGGCTATGTATCAGCACCTGGAAACTGCAGAACACATACTTCGAAAATGTGAAGCATTAGGACATAGAACACTACTGATCTTCGGCCCAGATGCTACCTTTGAAATGACAAGCAACCTTGACTCTAACCAAGGGAATAGACATAAGTTAGTTAGGAATTTAAGAAGTACACAAAGTCTTTCAGGCATAAGTGTCTACGGGGCAACACATACTTCTATATAATAATATATTTTGGTAATTCAAAAGTGTTTTCCCGACATCGAATATGATCTCATTGTTTCAAAATAAGATATGTAGTAAAACGATATTCACAAATTTTTTAACTAAATCCCACTGTGAGGTATAATACATAGTCAGGTCAGGTACAATACCACTTATGTCATGTCTTTTTTGCATAGGCCTACCCTACAACAAAATAACCCTAATCCTTAGACTAAGGTACAATTTGTTTCCTCGTTAACATGATATTGTTATCAGTAATGAAAATACGCCTACTTTTTGCATTAACATATGCGTAGAAACGCCTATTAGACCTTATCTATTGGTTAGAATTCTTCCTCAAAAGCCTAAATAAATTTTTGTAATTAAAAAATTTAACTTAGCTAACGTACCTGACATCCTTTTTTGTGATGAAAGCCGATAACAAGTACATGTAATATAGGACTTTCTCTTGAAGAAAAAATACTATTTTCGTCCATTTGAAAAAAATAAAACAATAATATTACAATCTGACAGCATAAACAAATATGCTACACGTACATGTAACAAAAGAATTCTAACTACAGGAAGTATCAAATTGTCTTCAGTAACCAAAGTTTACCGAACGAATTGTCGTTAGACCATTTTATTGAGAAGCTACATAATAATAATAATGGATAAATAAGAGTCTATTTGTAAATTAAATCAATTATGTTTTTTATATTCACAATAAATTATTACTAATGGATTCTATAAATGTATATTTACACTTAAATCTATTCATTGAATAAAAAACATATTCTTACACGTTATAAAATACTATATTATACATGTCAGCTGATTCAGCTGGTGTACATTATATTGCGGACCTGAGACAACCAGTAATCAAAATTATGAATTTCTTGGAAATAATATTTATGGAAAACTAATAAATATTTAATTTAAATAAATAAAGTTAATTTTAATCATTGTTATTACTATTATATTTCACATCTTATTGACAAAAATTTCAGTTGCTCAACGCTCACTTAATCAAGAAAGCTTACATATCCTACAGTCCCAGATTGCTTTGCGCGTTTTCTGTTAGCAGTCAAAGCAGTCTTGTCCTTGGCATCTTTCTGTACTTTTCACTCTTTTCAGTTTGCGTTTGATTTAATTTAGAAAGAAGACAACAAAATTACAAAGGTGAGTTTTCTTTCCTATTTTAGGAAATATTTTCATCAAATAACTGAATTTTGGAATTAACTTCTTGTTGCTCTGCCAAATATTAACTTCATTCTCAAATTTCATTTTTTGAACATGTAAACTTGAGAAAATTTTGTTGTATTGCATTTAGAGACTTGAGGTAAGGGAAGCTTAAGCCTAGTTGGGGCTTGTACATTTAAAAAAGATGAACAATTTGTTTATAGCAGTAAGTTTACACTATTTGAAGACTTGGAGTAAATTTCAAAACTAACTGATATTGTTTTCAGTGTGTAGAATTTGAAATGTATGTTCTTGTAAATTAGGGCTTTGCTTCCCTAATTCACTTTGTATTAAGCTGGCCATTTTAGTTTTCAAAAATGGCGCAATTTGTTGAAGTGATGTTATCAACTATTTGAATAATGTTTTATTCAACAGTTTTTTGATGTATTTATGTTAGTAAATGGTAAGTATTGTATATGTAAAAGAGAGGAGAGAAATAAAATCATGATATGAAATGAAATTTGAATCTAATAAGTTACCCTTTAATAAGGACTTTAACACTGAAATAGGTGAATAACTTATGAAATGATACCAAAATAATTGTAGTGTTTTTTTTTTTATTTTAATTATTCTTTCAAGTGATAGTATTTAGTGTTTTAGTAGATTAACAATACTAGGCTAAGATCCTTATTATTATTTTGTATGTGGTTTCACATTTTATAGTGAATAGCTCTGTAAATTATTATTTTTCTATTTATGGTAAAGTTTAAACTTACAGTACCTAATGATTCTTGAAAATTTGTTTTTTTAAATTGTGATCTTATACAATAGATAATTCCATTTTAATATTAAGAATATTGATTTCTGTAAACAAACTAAACCTCTCAGTTGCACATTCATTTTAATATTTATAGTAATAAATATGTGTTGCACATAAATTTCAGAAGATATTTCTGACAATTAAATAGGCTAGTTAGGAAGTTTAATTCCTAGCCTAGACTAGTTCTTATAATGTAAACCTAACTTAGTATGAAACATGTTTTCTAATTTATATATTACTTTTTAGCTGTGTTCTAATAGTGATTACAAGTAGGCTATTTCGATCTGTTGCTATTCTCTCAATTTGTATCTGAAAATGTTACCCTTTTATTATATTACGTAGATTTTTTCTTAACCTTATATTCTTTGTAAATGTTTTTTACAGAGTGTTCATCCATGTCTTCGAGAATAGGCTGTTGGAATTAATAAAAAAAGTACGATTTTCAAGAAGTTTCATCTCCATTCGATTTTTTTGCATAAAATGCAAGGTTTAGGTATGACAACTTGAAAAATCACTATCCGTACGCATGGTAGGTTGGGAAAGGGCCAAAAAATGCATTGATAAAGACTTATAAAATGCGTAAAAATAGTGAAAAATATACTTTTTTGCATAATTATGCATTTTTTGGCCCTTTCTCAACCTACCATGCATACGGATAGTGATTTTTCATACCTAAACTTACATTTTATGCGACAAAATTGAATGGAGATGAAACTTCTTGAAAATTGTACTTTTTTTATTAATTCCAACGGCCTAAAAACATGTTACCATACTTGCCCAATGTATCAGCAAAGACTACAACAACAAACAGTCCACCAATAATATTCAAACGATTTAAAAACACATATATTAGGTGAGTTATTTTATTAATACAATTTGTTCAATTAATCAACCTGTTCTTATTTGCCTATTGGAGTGAGATCAGCATTGCTCTGTAGTAGATTTTAATCCTAAGAAATTAAAAATGTAATTTGTAAATTTAATTTTATATATTGTAAGTTTAATATTGAATATGCATTGAACATTTATTCCAATTAACCATAACAACTACAAAAAACATAATGGAAATAATGAGATGATTATTTAATTCCACAAAACAGCTTTAATTGTGACATATGTTTCGCCGTTTGGCATTTTCAAGCAACTAAAAAACATATGTCGCAATTAAAGCTGTTTTGTGGAATTAAATAATCATCTCATTATTTCCATTATCATGGAATTCCATCATGTACCGACTGTTGTAACATTAAATTACGGTATATAAAAAACATTCTTCTCATGTTTTATGTATGCAAATATTTACATGATCAAGCAAATTGCACCAAGTTTCTCGCACACTCATCCATAAAACAATAAATATGCTACTAAGTTTTTAGGTTTTATACCAACGATCGAAAGTGTTTGGTAAAACTTCATATTAAAGACACAATATTTAGTCAAAATTCTCCAATTTATTGAGCTTTTGTACATTTTAGAAACTACGAACTTCTGTTTCTTCAGCCTTTGTCTAAACTTTAAGATCCTAGTCTCTCCCGCATCCCTTCCTAACCTTTTACCCGAAGTGTATTTTCCTAATATCTATAAATTGTTTGCTTTCTAATATTAAAAAAAATATGTGTTAAGCTGCCTCGTAAATCCTATAACTGGAGAAACAATTGACAGCTAGACTTACTAAATTGTAAAATATTTACTAAATATTGTGTTTGTGTATCATTTTACAAATATTAATCACTATTTCGCCCAAAAAATTTCTATAGTATTAATATGTGAGAAATAAAATATATGAGTTTATCACGTTTTCATCGCCTATTAGAACTTTTTTCATTGGACATTTAGAGAATAATTTGAACATTTCCCTTGAACTGCCTAGACTACTATTCTGAACACAAATTTCAACTCTTAAACCCGAATCCCCTCTCAAATTATAAAATCAATGTTTTTGGACGTTTCTGTGTGGTATTACCTTAGAAGCTACTTAAACACCTCTTTCGAAAAATCTAATTTTATTTGTCTACAGAGGCTTTCACACATGAGAGATAAATTGGTATAGAAGTGTCTCCTTTTATCAATTTTTGTAAAAATTTTTATTATTTTTAATCCAAGAAGTTGTTTTCTTCTTTTTTTTTTAGTCTGACAGATTTTTATGTGTTTGAATAGAGCAGCTTACGCTGTAATTATTTGATAAGTCGATTTAAAAATTATTTTATAAAATTTCTCTAATTCTTGTACAACATACCATATTTTGAAATTTTATAGTAATATTTTAACGCGGAATTCACTTTTTTCACTGAAAAATTATAAATTGAAAATTAACAAATTCACGTATTCATATGTTATGGAAATTTGTAAGTTCAAAAATGACTTCTAAAACATTAACTTTATTTTAAAAGAAAGTAATTATTTAACCGTGAAGTTAGAATACTGTGTTAATGTATAGACTTTGACTACATTTTATATACAAATATCACCTACTATCAAGATTCACGTATTGTATTGCGCATTACTTCTCTTAAATTTGTTTTTATTAAAACATAATATAATGTTATTTATGTTATTTAGACTTTCTGAGATGTTATTGTTATGGATGAAGACCAGACACACAATTTTATTGAAAATATAACTTTAAAAAGATAATTTTCAATTTTTCAGTGAATAAGTTTATTTCCTGATTAAAATAATCTCTATATCGGCTAACTAAATAACTACCAACCTGTGCTTGCTTCGCTTCTGCCATAAAATGGCTCTAAGCTTAATTTTTTGTTAATGTTTTTAGAATGATAATTTTGTAACTTGTGATTTTGCACACCATTATAGGTTAATCTTTACTTTTCACCAAAATTTTAATGAAATTAGTAGTCTTTTGAGGAATTACATAATTTATAACCTTTTAGTTTGTTTGTTTTTTACGTACAGAACCAATATTTTTGAATAGATAGTGAACACTGCGTTTTGTTTGGGTCTGTAGAGAACAATTGTATCAAAATAATTTGAGCTAGTTTTGAGAAAAAATTTCCTTTTTCCCCCTCTTTTCTTATGGCAGTTATTCCCAAATTTTGAATTATAATCAAACTAATGAAAAATATTCTAAAATTTGGACTGAATGGGGTCATCATCCGTAAAACCACTTTTTTCTACTCGAAAGCTCTCAACAAGGATATATCTGCTAAAACTTTTAGGAAGTTTTTTCTGATTTTTAGAACAACTACATTAACTTTAAAAAAAAATAGCGTCTTTTATAACCAGTGTTGGGGGGGGGGGGGAATATAAATGATTTTATGTAAAAGTTTAGTGATATTGAAAGTAGACTAGTTCTAGATTCATTATAAAAATGTGTGCTTTTTATTTTCAGTAAACGCAACATGTTGCATTCATGAAACAACCTGATGAAAGATAGAAACCTATTTCACTCTACCTACTACAAGAGTGTTTTGACACAAACTTACAATGACAGCAATATATTGGATCAACTAACACTTGGTAAGATGATAAGAACACAGTTGATTTTTTTTTTTTTTTTTTTTTGTTAGACAATTATTATTTTATTTATTTATCAGGCTAGATAAAAATGGGTACTTACATATTAGCCGGAGGCCACCCTTATACAGTGCGCTGCGGCGGTTTTGGTTGTTTCAATGACTAAGCTAGATTGCTATTAACCTGGCTAAACCTTTCGTACATTTATTGAAGTTAATAATTTGAAATTAGATCACGGATAAAATCTTTAATCACGGATATTATAGATTGAAATATCTGGTACTAACGTATTATCCTACTGCATGGCAATAAATCACTCGGGATACTGACCTAGACACACGCCGAGACAGGCAATGCGCATGAAAGTATGACTGATCTGGTATCGTTATATTCGTAACAAACTAAGGAAACTCCGACTGAAATATTTATGACAACCAAAACTGATCTGGTATCGTTATATTCGTAACGAACTAAGGAAACTCCGACTGAAAAATTTATGACAACCAAAACCGCCGCAGCGCACTGTATAAGGGTGGCCTCCGGCTAATACGTAAGTACCTAAAAATGTTTAAAGAGCTAGGATTTTAACAAAGTCCACTAATCTTTTCATTACTCACATTATACTTATCGGGATATTTTGGATAGTTCCTGACTCTGAAACTTTTACTCTTAGCTAAGAAAATGTTATAAAAAATTATAAAGAACGAAAATGATCTGTTCTTTTTTAATAAATGGAGCTCAAACTTACGCAGAGTCATAGAATGAGCACTGATCATATAATCCATAAAACATGTTTTCAGAGTTTGATTTCTTATATATTTTTGTAAATGTGTGCTACTACTGTAGATGTCTTGATTTTTATTTTATTTTGTTCCAGTCAACTTTTATACAATAACTTGGACTAGTTTATTGGTACACAAAGTTGGATGTTAAATGTTAAAATGACCGCTGTTGTAAATAGTTGCTTTTGATTAATAATGTTGTAGTAGACCCTATATGTTCATTATTTTATAGCTTTAGGAAAAGAACAAAATATATATGTACTGATACCAATCATCTTTCTGGTAGCCTAATTTGGTGTCGGGTATTAGTCAAATTAAGCATATTACAGTCTTATACAGTTTTGTTAAGTCAATGTTAGATGCTATGTTTAAATCATGATATCCATTGTTTTTAATTTATGTAAATGGTATTTCATCAGTACATGTGGATAAACTAATTCAGTTTGCTGACGACACGACATTGAATGTTCAAGCAGAATCTTTATATGACTTGGAGCAGAGGGCTTCCTCACAAGTTAATGCTATTAGACAGTATCTAAGTCGCAATGGGTTATCTATAAACCCTAGTAAGACTAATTTTATACATTTCAATTTAAAAGAATCTTTTAATCCAAAACTTAATATTAGGTTGGATGATAATGAACTAAATGGAGTATTTTCAACAAAATTCCTGGGTCTCTTCATTGATAATAAACTGTCATGGAGAAATCATATAGATTATATATGTGCTAAAATTAGTAGTGGTCTCTTTGCGCTGAGAAGTCTGAAACAATATTGTAATGCTCAGGTTCTTATAACAGCGTACTATGTGTTGATATATCCTTTTCTAAAATATGGAATCGTTTTGTGGGGAGATTCCTCACTCCAGAATGTGACTAGAGTATTTGTTCTCCAAAAAAAGCCATTAGGATAATTGGAGGACTTTCTAAATTTCAATTGTGCAAAGAAACATTTAAATTGTTTAAGATCTTCACCCTACCTTCCATTTATATATTTGAAACAATCCTTTATTTTAAATTTAAGTGTAAGCACATTCAAATAGGGATTTGCATGATTACCATACCATTCTAGAATGGCTTGCAAATATCGGGGTAAACAGCACAGGCTAAATTTATTTACTAAGTTACCTTCGCAGGCTGGGGCGCTATTTATGAATAACCTTCCTCCAGACTTGCTAGAGATAAATGATTATTCATGTTTTAAAAGCAGACTGAGACGACTGCTGTTGTCTGGATCTTGTTACTCTGTGGAGGAGTTTGTGGGGCACTGACAGGGGTGTGTGGAGGCTCCATGTTTCTATCTTTTATATTTATGTGTGTTATTTTATTTTAATGATTGACTATTGTTCGGGGCTTTGTAAGGTTGTTTGTAGTCTTGATCATATTTTATATTTTGTTGAATTGTGTATAGTTGTATTTTATATTTTTAATTCTGCTATCATAATAATTATAAATTTAATAAACTTTGTAGGGTTGCTGGGGTAAAAAAAGATTTCTTGTATTTAGTTTTAAGGTTTTATTGCAAAACTAAAATAATTCATGATATTTAGACTATCACCACAAATATATTTTTAATTTTGTTGAATTTATTCATTGTTATACGATTTTATTCTTTTATATTAATGTTATAATTTTTCCCCCCTCTAGAAAAGAACTTCAGCATCAGTCTCAAAACATCTATAAACCATCTCTAATACATCATCAATCATCACCTACCATCTTGCCATCCAACGCATCTCATCACCACCATCATCATCAGTCAGTGTCTTTGCCACCTAAATCAGGTATGCATTATCTAGCTATTTTTCTATTTAAAGTATGAATAATGTTTTGTTTTTGATTTTTATCAACATATCAGTTATTTATAATTGTTCCGCCAATCAATCGTCTTCATTAATTGTACATTTCATTTTAGTAGTTCATGAAGAAAAACATTTTTCTTATAACTTATTACAATATTTTGTCATTGTAATTGAAAATTGTATCTCTTTTTAAGATTAAAATTTAATACTTTTGTAGAAAATAATTTTAGTTTATTATACCTCTTTTGTTAATAAATTTAAAATGTAGTAAATAAATAATTTAAGTGATAATTTGTAGTTACGAACAACTATTAATTTATGATTGACTTTATCTTATAAAAGGTTTAATTGTGAAAATTTAGACAATACACATTTTTGGATCCCGTACTATTATGTAAAATATGATTTTTTTTAAATTGTATTTTCTGTCTTTTTGACATTTTATAATTTTTTTAATTAGCTAAACAAACCGCCAGTGATAGTAAAACACATGTGTAGTACAAAATGTTAAAGTGTCAACCCGGTTGAAAATATGAATAAAATTTATTTTCTGTCATAACTGTGGTAGTTCAATCATTTTAGTGTTTATCATCTATAGTATGCATAACATTTACAAATTAAATTGCAGTTAAAGGGAATAGTTTATTGTAAGTTCAATTATTCATATATAATGTATACTTTAGATTACTGCTATTTTTATAAACTATTTGTTTTTTTTTCTGATTAACACGTTAGCTGCCATATCGGTCCGAAACTAAGGTGAATGTACATGCAGCGTTTCGGCACAATCGGACCGATAAAGTCACTGACGTAATGTTTTGTTTTGTGGCTCACAGTTTGATAGTGCAGCAACCTATCGGCATATTTTGGTATTCTCTGGATTGGGTAAAGACGTGTGTTAGACGTTGTATATTGTATGCTTTAATAACCGTTACCATGGTTACTCTATATAATAATAAAATCAGTGGATATTTTCACGTTTTTGTCGGCACGATCGGACCGATTAAAAATTTTACAAAAACATTTTGGTTTAGTAATGAATAATTCACAAAGAATACAGTTGTAAAATGAAATTATATGTATTTATAAAATAAATATTAGACAAATAAAATAGTGAGCGTTGCCAACATAAAGAAATGAAATAGCCCGTTTAGATTTTTTTTTTTACACGAAAATTACCTCGGTCCGATCGGACCTAAACGTTATACTACGATTAAAATTAAAGCCGAAAAATTGCATTTCGGTCCGATCCGTCTTGAAACTATATATGCATAAATGTAAATAAAATTAGTAAATACTATTGCCTTATATTATTTAACATAGGTAGATGCAAAAATAATAATGGAAAAATAATTTGGTAATCGTGGCACTCCAGGCAAGAGTATCGTAATAGGCCTTGGCAGCTAACGTGTTAACAAATTTAATCAAGGTAATTTTATCAAGAATATAATCTCGGTAATGATAGTACAAAAATATATTTAAGATCTGAATTAATTGTATTGTAGATATGTTAACATTACATTTCTTTTGTCTTTCTACATCCAATCACTCTCTCAACCCATCTCGTCGTTTACATTTAACCTTCATCTAACCGAACTCCTTCATTATCCGAAACCTCAGTATTTCATTCCTGTAGATATCTTAACATTACATTTATTTTGTCTTTCTACATCCAATCACTCTCTCAACCCATCTCATCGTTTACATTTAACCTTCATCTAACCGAACTCCTTCATTATCCGAAACCTCATTATTTCATTCCTGTATTATTAATAATTCCTCTCGTCTCATTTCTTTTTTGATCTCAATATTATTTTGAACACGATTCAATTTATTTTCCAGATTGGTACCATTGGTGTTTGATGTGCAGTTTACCAACAATTATAACCGACACTGAATTTGTTGTATAAATTAAACCTAGTAGCAACTGTTTTGAATTATTAAAAAAATATATTGATTTGTAATATAGCTAGGACAGAGAGCAAGGATTTGATGGTTCAAACTGTTTTTATAAATAAATAACTCAAAGTTTTGTTTGTAAGAAGTTATGTTGTAGTTATTTATAATACAACTCTTCCGTCCTTATACCATTCTACTTTGTCCTTTGTTCCTAATCTTTCTTGGTTAAACACTAGAATCAATCAAATTCTTTTGCTGTAGCGTACTACGCTTGGTTTATAAAATAATAGGTTTATAATATGTCCGTTATAATATAGTCTCTAAGCAATATATTTGTTTTATTGAATTTAAAATACTGTCCAGTTGACTGAGAGAAGAGTCTAAAATCAAAAAGATTGCTGAAAGATCATTATTTGGTATTAATAAATCTATTATTATTAAAATCAACCAATCAGGAAGGGACAACACAGATTTTTTATTACATCTAGAATGAATGTACCCAAAACCAGATTGCTGACATTATGTCCAGATGTGTTCAAATGGAAAAGAATATTTAACAATCAAATTGCTGGGAATGCAAGAAGTTTTGTCTTTATATTTGTAATTGTTTGTTTACAGTGAGAACTGTCAGATTATTAATTTTAAGTAAGTCTGTTATTAACCCTGCAACTGCTAAATGACCGATCTCTAGTTGTGTTTGTATTAACAATTGCTATTGGTTTTATAATTGCCTTTAAGTCTTCACAGATTGAAATCATAAAACACAGACTTTCAGTTGATATGTCATTAGTATTATTTAGATGGCTATGGAATCGAGTGAATACCAGTTATAATGGATCACGATTACTGTGCAATTTGTGAAGGTCGTTGTGTTGTATGATCCCTAGCTTAAAATTATTAAACTGCTGGACCCACTGAATGATTCATCGAAGAGTTATTTTCTCTCTTATGATAACGTAATCATTTGATGAGAGTATCATACATTACATGTCCATTTTGACATAAACAAATGAGGTTTGCGACGGCTCCACAGATATATACCCCCCATACAAACTGGTTTTGCGAAAAACTACTTTTTTGAAGATGGTAACAAACAATTTTTTACACATTTTCTTGAATAAAATTATATTTATTATTATAACTTTTCTCAGAATTAACTTTATTTGACTGATATATGTAATTTTTACTTAATAGTCAACATAAAAGCCATCCTCTTTTTGTAAGTCAAATAACATTGCTAAATTTTTTTTTTCCAATTACTAGATAAAATTTGCTACATATTTTGAATTTTAGATAATGTTATATTTATGGCTTGTAGAGTACCTAAAACTTATATATTTGTTACACTTTTTAAAAAAAGTATAAAATTCCATGTTCTAAACAACAAGTTTGCTTTTATTCTATGCATTTTTCTGAACACAATGGTGTTTGCTTTCCAAATATTTTATAAATATAAGCCTACAAATGGGAAACTATAAATGGTGCAAAATACCACAGCTTAGAGGAAGAAAAGAAAATGTTAAGTAAGTTGTGTCTAGCATTGAAGGAAGTAGACAACAAATTTATAGTTCTAAGCATAATATATGTTCAGATAAAAATATATTTTAGACAAAAGTACTCTTTAAGTGGGGGGCGGGACAAATTTCTTGGCCTTGTGTAAGCTGTAGTAGTTTAGTTTTCTCTTTATTTTCTTGAATCAACATCCTTAGGCTTTCCACATTTAATGGACTTGAGACAATAGACTATATTTTTGGTCTTATTGAAAAAGAAATAAAATTTACTATTTTCTAAGGTTTTTGAAAAATACCATTATCCCTATAAAACTACAAACTTTTAAATACATATTGTTGCACAATTTCTCTAGTTTTTAATAAATTTAAAATGTATTCATAGTTATATATTATTAAGAAACCAAAGCCCTATTTTGCAATGAAAAGGTTATTTAATATGCGAACATGTTTACTAAATGTAAACTAATTTTTTAATGAGTTCATCCCAACATCAGAAGTTTTACAAACATGTTAGCCTTTGACATCGCACAATTTTAGTATTTTGTAAAGACAACTTTAAAATGGTAATTGTAAATTAACTCTTTTAATTTTATGTATTTTTTGTTTTATTCACAGGTGGCGAAAAATTTTAATGTAATTTAAAAAATAATTCAATTTTGTTTAATCAATTAATTTTCTTTGTCGTATTTTATATACTATGTATATTAATTAAAAAATATAAAAGAACAGTTTGTTATAAAACGAAAACTAAATTTTAAAAAGAAGCAATTGAAAACACACTGTTAATCTAAATAAATAAATAAATGCATTTTTTAATATAATTCAGTTAAAAATAACAATTGCTAAATATACAGTTGCTATTGTTTTATGTAACTAAGTCATCGGCTAATAAAAAGCAATTAAAATATATCAATCCACAAAAATTATGAATAACAGATAACAACCCTCCTTGTCTTAATGTAGTTAAATCAAAACTAATTCATATATAAAACACTACATTCACACATGTAAAACATTACTTACTAGTAACGAAACTATTACAAAACATACCTACAAGATCATTATACGAACTGTCATGAAACAAGTCCATTGAGGGTGAAATAAATAAATGTAACAGAAAGCTTTCCCCTTAAATTGCAAGAAACTTCAATTTAAAAATAATATTTTGTTTTGTTCTGGGTTATTACAGGGGAAATAATTATCATTGAAGCAACACTTGTTTAAAAAATAAATATGTCAGTAGAGCTGACATGTTGTTAATGTATCAGTTAGACTAAACTTATTTAAATTATTACAAGAAAAAATTATCACTTAACTCAAAAAAACTACTTATTTACGCAACTCTATTAGCATTGCAAGACGTCAGTAGCCTCGTGCGGGGAGCTGTTCGAATTGACAACCGCTCTACTCTTGCTCTCCTATTGGCTATTACTTAACGGACATGATTTGTGGTACAATTACAAAAAACGTATCTACAAGATCAGCAAATGATGGTGTTGAAGTTGCTCTTATTGAATTTATTTAAACTTTACATATGACTCACAATAAACCAATTATATAGTTTAACTATAAAGGTCTTGAGAGACATTTCTTTTAATGTTTTGTGACAGGCTGCTGTTGTAAAGCCTTAATTCTAAAATTATAGTAGTTGTTAAATGACTTGGTTAATCTAAATTAATTCTAGTTTAATAATTGTACTGTTGGAAAAATTAGAATATACAAAAAAAGTTGTTTTTTAATGGTAATTAGCAAAAATATAATACCAGGTGTCCCACAAAGAAACGGAAAAACTTTCAGGATGTATTCTTCTGGTGAAAATAAAGAAAAATGTTCACCTGACCTAAAATGGTTAGTTTTATATCTAGCTGCCATTTGGCATTTTGAACGTAAAAAAAATCATGTTTTGAACTGCAAATGATAGAGTTGAGATTTTGCAACTTTAAAACCCAATTTGAGAAAAATTATCAACAGATTTCCTTGCCTCATTTCAAAATGGCTGCCATAACATCAAATATTTAGAAAACCCTTAATTTTACAAGGGACATGATTAGTGAAAAATTTTTTTTTGTATATTGAAGCATAATTAAGAAAATGGAAACGTAATTTCTTGGTAATTCTCTACAATGTCAGAGATTAGCCTAAAACAAAAATTGTCTGCGAGTTCTGCAATTTTTTTAAAATTCCAATTTTTGAAAGACAACTATACTCGTTACTGAATGTATCCCAAACTGCTTACTTTTGTATTTAAAAAATTTCATCGTAGTCCCCTTTGATGCACACATCAGTAAAATACCATATTTTATGCCATTCTCAGAGCATTTATTTGATCATTTTGTGTTTAAGATCTACAGATGAATTTAATTTTGAAACAATTAATTAATTGGTCTAACCTACAAATTTGGTAGTTCACTCAATTGTTCACAAACATCTCCAGTTTGTTCTATTCTTCACTGTTAACAAATTATAATTTCTTTTTTCAAAATTAAAATTTACCAAAATTCTATTATTTATTTGAGGTTAAAAAATTCCAGTATCAAGAAAAAGGTTTGGTGAAATGAACATTCAACCAATGAAATTAACTTAATTTTAGGTATATATTTAAGTACTTAACTCAGTTATACATAAACATAAAAAGAAACTTGTGGTTCACTTCATTAACCAAGGAAAATTAAATTTATAATCAAAAAAGAAGAAAGTAACAAATAGGAAGCATAATAATAATGCATAGAGTATACACAATAATTCATTTATCTCTATTTTTGTGTTAAATCACAAAACTTCTGATAACCAATACAAAGTAGGAGTTACCAGTTGTGTGGTTTGTTTTGAGTTCCAAATTTCACTAATTTAAATTTTAAATTAAATAAAATTGTACTTTTTTTAGTTCAATAGTTATGGTAATAGTTTTACCAAATTCCAACAGAATGTGTGGGAAGTACCATAAAATGACTAATGTTATGTTAATAGTTTTACTAAATTTCAACAGAATGAGTAAGCAATACCAAAAACGAATTATTCAGAAGTCAAGTTTTTTCAGTAATTAATTATTTATTAGAATATAACTAGAGAAACATATGAGAATTGAAAGCTGATTGTTCAGTTTCATTTTTTAAAGAATTTGTGTCTTGGTAATTATTCATGTCAAAAAAGAAAAAATCTTAAAGCTTTGACCAAATCATTAACAAAAATACAAATTGTAAGATAATTTATTATTCTTTTAATGATACTTTTGTTATGATTGTATGGGCAAACACACTCTTGGATTTCAATTCTTTTTTGATGATTCCAAATAATATTTTCTGGGCAATTAAATTTTGTTTTGCTTTTCATAAAAGATAAAACCAATTTCAAACTTGACAAAAATTTGGAAGTGAGGAAAATTATTATTGTTTGCTCTGCATTTTGTTGCAAACAACTAATTTTATAAAATGTAAAGAACAACGTTAAAGAAGGCTAAAATATAAAACATCTTTTTTTTCTGGAAATTGTTCAGTGTGCAGGATTCATTTGTAATAAAAATCTAGACATTCCAAACACAAAACAAATTTTTAACCATGTAACATCATGAAACTGTGAAAAAAATACAGAAGTTTGGTAAAACCTGTGGAAATAAGGTAAATCCTGCAATTTTGTTGAGATTTATTATATTTTTTTTTAATTTGCGGTTAGATTAGTAAAGATTTAAATAAGGTGAAAGTAGTAAACTCCGAGTGGTATTTATTCCTTGGCATTTTTAGAAAATTGTTTTGTAGGCTTCGTCATTTAATATACAGTACAATCATGACAGAAAAACAAATTTTTAAGAAGGTGACATCTTGTGCTAAGATTTAAAAAATAATTTAAATAAATATTGTGAGAGTAGTGTGAACTTTGCAATTTTTCTGAGAACAGCTGTTTGTATCAAATTAATTTTAGTAAGGTTAGTTTAGAAAAGAATAGCGTTTGATAAATAATTTAAGATGAAATTAATAAGATTCACTTTTCACGGAAACTGTTTAACATGGTTTATGTATGATGGTCTGCCAAGTACCAGACAAGAAGCGTCCTAACTTCTCATTTATAATTTTCTTTTCTTGTTTATAACTAGTGACAAAGTTTAGTTAATTTTTAAAAAATTGAAATGTAAACAAAGAATTCCTAAATATGATTTAGTTTGTTTAAAACATTTAAAGTACAAAACAGATAATGTTATGGGAATTAATTTATTGACTGTAAACTTTTGATTGGTTTTATACAGATTTCGTACAGATAAATTCATACACACTTTTCCTAAACGAGCATCGCTGCCAAGTAACAGCTCACGTAGTATTTCTTTAAATTTTGATATTTAGTTCTTTATTCATGATTTGGTAAATGAAAGATGTTTGCAATTTTTTTCTATCTAATAAAATATGAAATTAATTAGTTTTATGCTGTCAAGACGGTCAGTATGTTTTGTAGCTGGTTATTAACAATAATTAGGCCTACTTTGCTGATCGTGATTAAAATCCTATAAATTTTTAAGGACTATAAAGACGTTTATCGCCAGTTTAAATTGACGCTGAGTAATTGCTTTGAAGCACCGCAACTTTCGTTATTCATTGATAAAAGAATATACGGTACTAATCGGTAATTCTATTATTTTCAATTTCAATATTTTAAATAACTTGCAAAACTACATTATGATATGGAATGAATTTGTTTGTAAAACGATCTGTGGTTTGTCTTCATTGTAAACTACTAAACCAGTTTCATGCCAATTCATTCCTATGGATGCTAACCAACATAATTATACAGCTGCCAAGTAACAGATCTTAAGCAACGTAGTTCCTTCACATTAATTTCATTTCTTGTAAATTATTGATGACATGGTAAAGAAATGACATTTCTTATGTTTTTCTATCCAATAAAATGTTAACAAAATGATTTTATAGACAACAAATTTATTAAACGGTTAATGTGTGTTGTAGCTGGTTATTTATATCGCATCATTTTTATTGCACAAAATACATTCAAAAAGAACAGGTGCAAAGTCATTTACATCACTATAACTAATTGATTAATACTAATAAATTATAAAATTCATTCTTTACATTTCAGAGAGGATTATTAAAATATTCATCTGTACTATATAATAATAAACTTTTTTTACAACTTGTTCCTTTATAACATTTTAAAAACAAGCAAGACTGAGAGTCTTATAAATTTGCGGCAAACAGTTATACAATTTTACTCCCACACACTGTGGACTATTTTCAAACAGCTTTAGACAATGGCATGAAAATCTGTAATTTTCATTAGCTCTAGTACTATACCCAGTTTTTTACAAAGCCTGCTTTATTTTTGGGGCCCAGACTAAAGTTTCATAAGTATAAACTCCCGGCAACGTAAGTATGTTACAATCTCTAAAAAGGACTCTACAACTTCTTTCTCTGCCTATCCCAGAAAGAGTTTTTAGATTTTTTTCAGAAGTATAAATACCTTCTGTACACCAGCAGCATTTCCCCACACCACAATACCATACCTCAACACAGATTCAATATATGCATGATAAACCACCAAACAAGCCTTCAAGGAAACCCCATTTCTTAAAACTGAGAAAAAATAAACCATTGATCTCAACCTTCCCTTAATTTTTTCCAAATAACATTTCCATGTTAAACCCTCATCTATAATATATATATACCCCAAAATTTATGATAATTTACAGAATTTTGAATTTTGTTTCCAGTGTTTTTTCCATTAATGTTTATTTTAAAATGTATTATTTCGGTTTTGTCTGGATTCAGAAGAAGCCCATTTTCTGTAAACGAAGAATCTAATATTTCTAGTGATTCAAACTACATTGTTCAAAGTTTCAAAACAATTTTGCTTGTTAACTGCTGTGGTGTCATCTGCAAATAATATTAATTCTAAATTTGTTGCCGGTGAAAGATCATTATTTATATAAATTAATTAAGAACAACAATGGTCCCAGTATTAATAGTAATTCACTGCTTTACTGATCGCATTCAAAATCCTATAGATTTTTAAGGACTATAAAGATATTTATCGCCAATTTAAAGTTACGCCGAGTAATTGCTTCGAAGCACCACAACTTTGCCTTTGTTATTCACTGATAAAAGAATCTACCAATCCATATTTCTACAATTTGTTTCAAATAATAATTTGAATTTGCCCCTAACCACAATCACTGGAACTTAATAAAACACAATTGAATCAGTCATTTAAGAAAGGGCTCAATGACGTCAGGTTCGTTTTTTCAGGAGGATGAAAAAACATATAATTTTTTTAAATAATTCTTATTTTAATAAAAAAAATGGACAGTGTTGTAGACCATAAAGAGTTTTAACCATACAACATTTAAAATATTTGAATTTTTAAACAAATTAGCCTTTTGCCCTAAATTAAAATTTTGGATTTGAGCCCTTTCAAATATGACTGAACTTGAATTCCCTAGTAGTATTAACTTTTAACTAATTTGTAAGGTAAAAAAATGAAGTTTAAAACAGTTAATATTTGTAGTGAAAAATGAACAATTTATTACAAATACAAATTACAAAAATCATCACAACAATATAATAATATTCAGAATAGAAACTCTAACTTTCTTTTTAATCAGCTCAGTTGTCAGCAACTCTACTACAAGTAGGCCAATTCAAAACATCATCATAAAATATTTTATGTTCATCAGGTATATAATGCATCAGTTTTTTTAGATCTTCTATTTTGTTAATATTAATAGGAATTTTATCACTATATACTTTTGTAGTTGGAAGTTGAACGGCTCTCAAGGCACCTGGTACTTTTAGATTAAAAGTGTACTTCGTAAGACCATCAATGTATTTTGAAGCAATCAGCTGACCAGGATATACTGAAGAATGTTCAAATTGATTATAAAATGTAGGTTGAAACATAACTCTTTCATTCCGTGGTTTATCCCGTGTTTCAGATGCCGCTACAGACTTTTTGTAAAATTTAGGCCACCATTTAACAACATCAAGAATGTCATCACTATCCACAAGTGTCACCTTAAACCTATTATTTTTAGCTGCTGCAGTTATATATGAGATATATTCTATGACAGAATATACACGGTCTTGTTTCCGAATGAACCGTTTAATCAAACCGAAATCTCTATCACACGCATTAAATGAATGACCTCTTACAGGAAAAAACTGTAAAACTTTTTTAAATCTATTTGTTTCCACTAAGGCAGCACAAATTCTGATCATGGTGTGGTTTTTGTTTTGCCCGACACATCCATCACAGTACAAGTGAAGTTCGGTAACATTCTGTGGTACATAATTTTTTATATAGTCCAAAATAAACGAACACACTTCGTTGGCACCTTTCTTTGCCAAACCTTCATGGTAGACATACATCATAGACTGACCAGATCCCAGATTGTGAATATTGAAAACATTCACCCATAACTGGCGAAGATAAAAAACATCTTGTACAGGAATACGTGGTAATGGCAAATTTTGCATGAAATCAAAGCAAAGTGCAACTATATTATTACTTGCTTTACACATTTCCTTGCTCTTCGACATACTTGTGAAAAATTTCTTAGCTCTACGCTTATGAACTACAAGTTCTGCAGCAGCCACCTTTTTAGCACATTCATTTAAGGCAGGACTTCGTAATTTAACCATGAGCTCTTCACATGTTACACAAGTGTCAATCTGGGGTTGCCCAAAAGTTAAATCAAAATTTTTGTTGAAATAATTTAGGTAATACTTGTATTTAATTTTAGTGCTTGGGTACTTCCCTTTAAACATATCATGCATTTTTTTCACAGTATGATCATGGTCAAGGTAGTGATATTCCCTTGAAGAGTAATGACTGCATCGCACAGGAAAAGATATTATATGGTCATGAATAAGCTTGCAATCACTTTCAGAAAATGCTCTGTTTTTGTTACCAATGCCTCTTTTATCGATTGGACTCTTTCCATGCACAAGTAAAGCACCTAGTCGCCTAACTCGCTTAGCTGTGATCCCAAACAAACTAAGAAATGCTGGCTTACATACCTGCATCCTACTCTTACCACCGAGTTGAATAAAATATTTGAAAGAATATCCTTGTGGCTTGGAGGTCCTGCATTCTAGTTCGGGTTTACGCCGAATTCTTTGGATTTTGGAACCTTCAATGAGAGTTTGTAGAAACAAATCCTGTTCATTCTTCGTTTGAATTTTGTTAACTTTATCAAGTAACTCCCACTTCTCAGGATCACTCAGCTTTGAGAAACACCTATTCCTGCAACTGTAAAACATTCTTAGAAACGACAGGTAAAACTTTAGTACTTCAAACCACTATCATGGTAAACAATACTAATAAAATATTTCACTTAGGCCTACTAGGCCTACTCATTTTGCTTTGTTTACCGGAATAGTAATTTGAACTATTTCACACACAATACATTATGGATCTAAATAGATAAATGTCGGTAGACTATAGTACTGTAGATTAAATGTAAACTTTGTTCAAACAAGATAATTATGTAAAGCTTTTATAATGCTTACCTACAACTTTTTCCAGTAGTTCTAGCTGGTACAATCTTTCCCACATAGTTCAAATGTTCAACACCAGCAACTTTACTTCTTTTGATAACTGCACTTTTGTATTTGTCACGATTTTGTATGCCTTTCTTTCGCTTTTTTGATGAATGTTCACATTGAGACTCCATTTTCACTAAAACAATGCTAACCTCACTCTTTGTTTGTTCACTTGGAGATGTTCACAATCAACAGATGTTATAAAATAGTACTAAATAATTTAGAAATTAAACACCAGATGGAGGCCCGAAATAGTGCAGAAAATACTCACCAGATGTCAGGTGAGTTCAGTTTTAAAAGGGCTCAACTCCAGGAGTTGAGCCATTTCTTAAATGAATGCTAAAAACAGTACAGTGCTACTACACAAGTTAGTGATGGAATTAAGCCCATTTAATACAGAATCATGCATCTAACCTAACTAAATGTACTTATGTAATAAACCCATTTTTAGAAAAAAATGGAGATGAGCCCTTTCTTAAATGACTGATTCAATTATCTGATTGATTGTTCTTTATTAATTATATCCACTTAATGCCCTGATGTACATTTCGATAACATGGTTATCATCATCGGAGGGTCTTGCTTATAAACTAAATCTAACCTTACATATCTATTACTAAAATAAAATTAAACCTAAAACTATGATAACCTGAGTGTAGGCTAAAATCCCTCCCACTCCACATATCAGTTGACCAGTAAGGGCTTGGGCTGGCTGTTTTATTAAGTTCCAGTGATTGTGGTTAGGGGCAAATTCAAATTATTATTGTGAATTTCACCACAGTGCTCAACAAGATTGAATTTTTTCAATTTGAATAATTTTAAATAACTTGCAAAATCATTATGTTGTGAAATAAATTTGTTTGTAAAATTATATGATTTTGTTGTTAGCTACTAAACCGATTTCGCTACCAATTATCCACACATTCTTACAGATAATAACAAACATACATCACTGACAAAAAATAACAACTCAAAAGCGACATAGTTCCTCAACTTCAATTTTGATATTTTAGTTCATTATTGATGATTTGATAAAGGAAGGAAATTATTATAGGGTTTTTCATCTAATAAAATGTTAAATAAATTTGTTTTATTTCGTCGGCAAATTTGTTAAACAACTAGTGAGTTTGTGGCTGTTGTTTATCAGACATTAAGCCTCCTCTTAACTCGCTCAAAATCTAACACATTTTTAAGAACTATAACTTACGTTTCAGTGTGACGCCGAGTAATGGTTACTAAGCTCCGCAACTTTACTTTTGTTAATCATTGATGAAAGAATCTCCCATTTGGAATTTCTATTATTTTTTTATTTGAATAATTTTAATACCTTACAGAACCATTTTATTGTAGAATAAATTTGTTTGTAAAATGATCTGTTGTTTTTTTTTTTAGTGTAAGCTACTAAACCTATTTCGTTCTAATTCACACATTCTTACCGATGTTAAGAAACATACATCGGTGCCAAGTAACAGCTAAAAAGCGGCGTAGTCCCTCAATTTAATTTTGATATTTTTGATGATTTGATTAAGAAAGGAAATTATTACTTTTTTACTAATAAAATGTTAAATTTGTTTATCCCGTTAACAAATTTGTTAAACGGCCAGTGTGTTTATGGCTCAATTTTATTAGAAATTAGGCCTACTCTTATCTCGCTAAAAATCCTACAGATTTTAAATACTACAATATACTTTTTAATATGACGCTGATTAATGGCTGTCAACCACCACAACCTTACCTTTGTTATTCATTTATAAAAGAATCTACAAATCGGAATTTCTATTATTTTTATCTGAATAATTTTAAATAACTTGAAAAGCCACTTTATTGTGGAATAAATTTGTTTGTAAAATGATCTGTAGTTCTTTTTTGTTTTGAGCTGATAAACTGATTTTGCTCCAATTCATAAATTTTTACTGAACCTACAATACAGAAGTCAGTAAAAATAATCAACTACTTTGACATGGTGTTACAAACTGTCATATTCTAAGAGTCTCATTTTAGTGAGTATGGTCTTAGCAATCCCAAGGGAACCCAGCTGGATGTATAACTTTTTTCATGTAATCTTGGATCAGTTCCTTTTGTTTATCTTTTCTATCAGGAGTTATCTTAAATATTGTTCTTTTCCGACCATTGTGTTATTTAAGAGCTAAGGGTCTTTATTTTATGTTCTTTTCTTCCCCTTTATTATTAGAACATATTATATAGAATTATAGAAAATCTTTCATACAGGCAATCTTGTAAAGAAAGCTTCATTAGGCTAAAAATAATGACTGTGCCTGCCCTGTACAATCATTTTCTGTAATTTAGTTTATGTAAGACAACATATTGAGGATTTTAATACTATGGGTTCTAACCATACATTTAACACTAAACATAAACAAGACCTTATTACTCTATATGCTAGATTGAGTAAATCTTATAATAGTTTTATCTGTCAGCAATATTAATTATTTAATAAATTACCACTAGAAATTAGAGAGAGTTGTCTGAAAGTCAATTTAAAAATGTCATTTCGGGTTGGCGAGTATGGCATTTTACTCATTAAATGAATTTATGAAATTTGATACGGTATGTGCCAAAATAAACAGTACTGAAACTGAATCGGGTGCAGCTGCCTTCTCGATCAGCTGTGTCAACTTTCGATTGTTGCCACGTCTTTGTGATTATTATTTGTTTCTTATTTGAGGTTATTTTTTGCTGACATGGTGCTAACTACTGCAGAGAAAGCTTTTATCGTAAAGCATTATTTTCGCTCATACGGAATTGGACATGTGGGTGGGCCAAGTTTGTCACACACTGCGTTACGTTTTCAGGAAAATTTTCACAAAAACCCGCCTAATAATGCTGTGATTATTAGTGTTGTTAAAAATGTTTGAAGAACAAGTAGTGTTTTGATGTAGCAGAAGGGCTATTCAGGTTGCCCAACCACTGTCTGTACAAATGAAAACTACGGAAGAGTGTTGCAGCAAATGTTGCAGTCACTGAAAAGAAGCCCAAACTGAACATCTTTGAAACTGAATATAAGCAATAACTCGTTGTGAAGAATGTTTAAAAACAATGGTGGTTTTCCCTACAAGATACAAACTGGACAACCTTTGAACTGTATAAACAAAACAGTCATAGTTCAGTACTGTGCTTCAATGTTTGCAATGTACTATGGAGAACCTAAGTTTCTGAGTGGTGTATGGTTTTCAGATGAATGTCATGTGCACCTTAATGGTTTCATAAACAAGCAGACAACACGTTTTCTTGGGTTTGAACATCCTGACAGTGTTGTAGAGAGGCCACAGCATAGTAAGCGTGTAACCATTTGGTGTGTTGTGTCGGAGAGAGGTCCATGATTTGTTGGAAATCATCTTACTGTAAATCAGGACCGATAATAGGGTCATTTTTGATAGTTTTATAGGAGACCTCAGGAGATTTTGTCGTGCCCGAAACCTGTCTTTTCGTTCATAATGGTTCCAGCAAGATGGCACAACCAGCCACACTGGCTTAAACCAACATTGCTTTCCTTCAAGAAACTTTTGGCAACCGCCTCATCTCTCTTAGAACAAACTTTCCTTACCCAGCCCACGTTCCCGATCTTACACCACCTGACGCCTACGTCTGAGGAATGTTGAAGGAGAAGATTTTCTGTGAAGAACCACCAGCTACTATCGTCCAACTCCAGGAAAAAATAACCATGTGTATAAGGAGCATGAAACAACCCCTCTTCACCAAAATAATGCAAAACATTAAAAAATGTACGAGTGTTGCCTAAAACTGAACGGAGGTCATATTGAACATGTTATTACCCGAGTCTAACCGATTTTGCTTCTTTTTACTTGTATATGTTGGTAAAACTATGTAAATTTGTTGGTAAAATCTTACAATTTCAGTACTGTTTATTTGGGCACATACAGTACGATAAAGTTAATGTCTCTTAATGTGTTAAGGATGAGAAAATGTTTTTTAAAGTATGTATTTGTAATTTGATGAACTTTGTTTCTTTGACTTTTGTCCATTACATTCTAAAATGTTTACCGGCAATAAAGCACTTATTGACTTTTTTATAAGGCAATGATGACTGAGAGGTTTTTCCTTAAAAATAATAAAATACTTGTGCCATTGATTCGCCAAAACCACCATTTATGGATGACTACAACTTGATGAGTTGTATGTGATCTGTCCTTCGATACTATCGTCGTTACTACATCCCTGATAATCTCTGAGTTATTGCGAGCTGAAATATGTCACAAAATTATCTCACATCCACCGATAATGTGTACATTATCATAAAATGTAGTTCTATGTCAAAAGTTATTTTAAGAGGCTGTCATTTCTGATAAACCATATTGACTTTTCATCAGCCATTATGAACGTTACTGGTTTTATGTTATTAAGGACTTAGACAGAACGCTCAACATTTATAGAAAAGTAAGTTATAATAAGAGATTTATTTGTACATATATAGCTTCTCTTCTTCAGTGATTGAATGAAATAAAACCTGAACTAAGTGGCACACAATAACTAGAGGGGTTTTTTTTTATTACCAGTCATAATATCCATGAGCCTATACTGTAAAATTATATAGTTTTCTTATGTCTAGAATCACATCCAAAAGTTTGGGAGGCTGATTGTAAAACACCCTGAATAGGAATTTGTTAATATCAACTCACCAGTTTCATTTCACTCCTGTATAACCTTTAATAAATCTATCTTTATGAGCCTTCAACAATACAGATTTTGTGCTGTAAAATTGAAGAACATTTTATAGTGACACAACCATGATAGTTATAATAAATTTTCACATGCACCTGCATAAAAAACTAAACAAACAAAATAATTTGTTGCAAATATTTTGAGTTGGGAGTTATGAACCATCCATCGAGGCATGAGAAAATATATCTTAGATTTTAGATGTATTGAATTCCTACTGCACTCCAAAGAAAAATAAAACAATAGAAATTAATTTTTTCAGCAGGAAACAATGCTCTAATGAACCTTTGTGGCCGTTGTCCACTTTTTGGCGGAAGAAAACCCCCTGCTGAAAAATCAGAAGTTCTCTTCTGGCTGGAGACTGCATCCAAGTTGGCCGAAATCTGTCAGGATGGCGACGAGGACGCGGTCTCAGGTGATAAATTAATCAACGCAACGCAAGCTTAATGTTAAATAAACTTTTTATTAAAAATAAAATACTAAACAAAATTTAAGTGACGTATTGAATTTAAATGTTAGTTCACAAATTTATACATTTTCGAATTGACATCACGGTTAATTTATCATTTTTATATGCCGAAAGTGGACCGACCTTGCGAAGCAGACTGCTTGCCAACAGTACTCAAAGCGGACTGACTCCAAACCACTCCGTGCCTGTTCTTCCCCCTCCCTTCTTAGTGATCTCGCCAACTCAGCATCAGTCTATTACTTTATAGAAAATTACAATTTAAGATCCCTTTTCAATAAATATCAATTATTAATTATATATTATACATGGTGGGCTCCTTGGCTGGCCCACATATTTTTACAGATTTTTATGGATTTAACACATATTGTGTAATCATGTGAATTTTGAAGACCATGAAAATAAACTGTTCCAAATTGTATTAGGTATATATTAAAAAGCCACACAAGAATGGTTATTAAAAAAAAAACGGGATAAAGTTGTTAGATTTTGTAGATCAGTAGAAATAATAGAATTTATCATGAAGTTGCTCAGAACTGAGAAGGAAAGTTATCGTATAAATGCTGTAAATAATAATAAAAATTATTTAAAAAAAAAGTTTTTCAAAATAAACCAAACAATGAAAAAACGTTATTGTCCCTGTTACAAATGTGGTTTTCTTTATGATGTTGGAAGCTGTCCTGCGTTTGGATAGAAATGCCTAAAATGAATGTAAGAATCACTTGAGGAAATCTTACCAAGTAGTAGAAGATGAAGATTCAGAAAAATGACAATTCAAATGTAAATTCTGTTTGTGACTTACTTAACAGTTAGTGAAAATAAATTTATAAACAGAAAAAAATAAGGAAATATTTAAAAGTAAATGGTAAATGTCTTGTAAAGTATTCAACTCAGTAACTGAGGCTTTGTTTCACTTGAATTGGCTAAAAAAATCTCTAATAAATTTAAAGAACAGAAATCAAACTATGAGGGTTTAAAAATCAAACCTAATATTAAACCCATAGGTTGATTAGATTTATTGCTTGAAAGATTATTGCTGAGTTTATTGTTAGAGATAGAAAAGCAACACCTTTTCTTAGTTTATAAAAATGTTGAGATATAGAGAACTGCTAAATGCTGTGATTGGTGGATATTTTGGGCCAATAATTAGGGTTCACCTGACGATTAGATCGACACACTAACACAACACAGTGAATCTAATGCTTTAATTTTGGGGAATTATTGTTTCTTAATTTTACTTAAAAACTATAAAAGTTTACAATATTTATTTTAAAACTATACATCTATTATTCAGTTATTTACAAATTTCATTCATACAACTCATTTACACATGATTCTATAACATTGACCAATATCGGAAACTCTTCTGTCAGTCAATAAAGGATTTTAATATTAGATGACATTGTGAGATACGACGCAAATCTCTTTTGTCGTATATAACTCACTTCATCTATTGAATCAAATACTAACACAAATTTGAGATCCAAAAATGTGAAATGTTACAAGGTTGATGGTTTGTTTATACTAAATGTGCACATAAATATGAAAATTATTTAGTCTTTTTGGTAGATAATAAGTTTATAAAGAATATTTTGTCTGAATTGAAACAAATTTGAAAATTAAATAAGATAAAATATTGACACTGGTAAATACAATTTAAATCAATCATTGCTGAATATCTCTTTTATCTTATTTATTATTCAAAATAATTGTTTGTTTAGCGGAAAGGGAAATTTATGAAAGTGAAACAGAAGACAGCATCAGCAGCAACAGCAACAAATACTACAATTCTACGATTTAAAACCAACACTTCAATGTTCAGTAACTTTCATCCGAGCGAATATATTTATGGTGAGTATTTGTATACACTATATTTTATTTCACAGGAAGAAACCTCTTTATAAATTAGTGATTAAAATAAGCTATGACATAAATATAAATTATATCATCAATAATAACCAATGAGTCTTCAGTAATCGCTACATCTGATTGTTCGTTAATCGCTAAACAGCTGTTATCTGCCATTAATTGCTGTTGTACTGTGTGTTAGTACGTTTCGATTTGTGGTGAGTAATCACCACAGTGGAAGCGTGCTATGCCCATAACCCAGAGGTCCGTGGATCGTAACCACGCTCTGCTACCATTCTGCAACGGTAGCGAGAAAATTGGTATTGCCGGGGGTACGATTTGGGTGGTTCGTGGATCTACTTCGGTAATGTATTACCGGGTCCCGATCGCGTGATAAAATTAATATAAGTACACTGGGCAAATCTCAACTTAGGCTAGCCATTTTTGACGAGTATTACTACAGACTAATTAACTAAAAATAAGAGAATTACACTAATACCAATATTAATATTAACTACACTGTATTGCAAGAACATGTCGCTGTATACCTGGGCCTAAAATGGACGCATATATTTCGACTAATAATTATTCGATATCCCAAAATCGCGATGCGCCCAGATATAAACCCCAGGGCCGTACCGGTCCTATTCCTTTGGGTTTTAGCAAGGCATGTTGGGTAGATTACGGCACTATAATAAATTTAAGAACAAGGGTGTCAGACGTCTGGTTTCACAGCTGTCTCGAGCACTACTCTGGCTTATCAGCTCTCGGGCGGATACAGCCAGATTCATGAAGGGGAGGGGGAAGTGGTGAGCAATCACCACAGATTTATTTTATTTGTTTGATAATGAATTCACAATCACAAGGAGAAAAGAGAAAGAGGATCCCAACATTTTCTAATGTAGAAAAATATTTAATAAATTATTTGGTTGAAAATATAAAAAAATTAATTGATAATAAAAGCACAGTGTTGAAAGGAAAATATAACGCGTGGTCAAATACCAATTAAGCATTTTGCTGTAATTTGTAACATTCAACAAAAATGTTCTAATTTCATTTTTTCCCGTGCAATATTATTCAATTTTATCTAGAATATCTTGATTTCTTGCTACAGTTACATCATGCAAGTTTAAACAATCCATTTATTTTATTTATATTAAAGGGAGGATATAATAACGGAAAAATATGATATTGCAAAATTATAATAAAAATATAATTAACTTCATAATAAAAATCAAATATCGTTTCGGCATCCGTCAGATATCTTCTTACTACATTCATATATAAGAAATTCTAGAAAAAAGGGTGGTTAGGGATCCCTTAGATCTTGATCAACCCTAACACTAATGGAGGATTTATAGGTTAAATCGCTAAGGAATTAGTTAGCACTTTTTCTTCGTTACTAAAGGTACGTAATAAATAGTAAAGATGTGTCTATAAAATTAAAGATCGTTAAGAGAGACTTAAAGAAGCAGCATAGAGGAGACCTTAAACAAAGAATGCCTAAGGAATGGTTATAAATATGGCCCTAAGTTTAGAAAGACAATGATAACAAGATGTGTATTTAGTTTAACCTGTTGAGGAGTACTGACGGCTATAACCGTCTAGCCTATTAGGACCTATAGCAGTAGACCAAAGTATCACTGGTGGACCACAGGGAGTATCGATAATTTTCTTTTTTTTCTTTCAAAATGTATTGAAACACTAAAAAATACTAAAATAATAGATTTTTACTATTTATAAGTAAACAAATTATACAGTAGGTCTATACTGCAGTTTGTTAGAACTTTTCTAATGTATGAAAATTCTCGAAACATGGATATACGCAAAGAGCTATTTTGCACTTAGAACACTCATATGCAGTTTCTTTTCTTTTACGCTCACTTCGAGTGGTGTTCGAGCACACAAAGGAGCGTTTGAGCTTTTTTCTGCCATTTTCCCGTGCAGGTAGTGGGTGGGGGAAATGATGTTCTGACAAGCATAGCGTCTGCTGAGCTCCGCCCACTGGACCTCTTACGGGCCTCTTATCACACCATTTGACCGTAATCATGTTATCTTTGTTACACACAGCAATGTCGCCTGGTTTCATTTTCGCATTAGAAACACCGCTAGAAAGCAAAAGCACTAATAATATTGTTAATGTAAACTAGCCTGTTCTGAATGGTTAAAACCGTCCGTACTCTTTTGGGATCATTTTAATCTACTCTTCAACAGGTTAATATGTCCAGACTTGTTCTTGCCACTTTGTTTTTCTGGGGAAGGAGGACTTTCATAATCAAATATTTTAAAACCAAACTTTAGATATCAAATTTTATTTGTAAGTAAATCACAAATAAAATTGTGAAAGTAAAACACCAATATTAGTTAATATTTAATGACACAATTTAGTGCATAGTATAGTAATTAGAACAATATCCATCATTTTTCAATAATAGATTTTATTTTATTAATTTTTTTCCCCCCAGAAATGGCTGGAAAATCATGATTTGATTTAGGAAAGATATCACAACACTTTGTATCAAGGGCGTACCCAGGATCAAAAGTGGGGGGGGGCAAGCCATGGTTATTCAATATACAATGTAACATTTTATCACGGAAAAGGTGAATGAAACCAAAATTTTAATAAAATTATGTATAATTATAGCAGTGCTTTATCAACTAAGTTATTACAATTATTTGCTTGAAAAAAATATTATTTTAGTTACATGCTTATACTAGTATCATTTTTCTTGGATTTGTAGAAAAATTGTTCAAAACTCTTGTTTCAACCCAGTCCTGATTTTCCTTAAATAATTTCCGATGGACGCTCATCAAACACAACCCAGTCAATCGGTCCTCTCCCATTGTACTTCTCAGCCAGGTCTTTACCCTTCGAAGGGTACTGAAAGATCGTTCAACAGTAGCCGTAGTGGATGGAAAAGCACTTAAAATGAGGAGTGCATGCCTTGTTGCAGGGGAAAAAATATTAGCCTCTTCCAAAAGTGCAGCCACTTCAATATCCTTTAATTTGTCTCCTGCTAAATCCTTCTTTTTCCACAGATTATACCACAAATCTAATTCTGCAGAAATATCACCCAACTCATAAAACTCCAAGAAAGATTTTACATTTTCTTCCAAATCTTTTGAAGTAATTTTTAGCATGTATGAAGGATGAAGATGGGATAAGGCAAAAGCAGGTGTATTTTCGTGTGAGAATCTAACATTCAAATGATAAAGTTAAAGAGTCAAGATAAGGGATGATCAATGACCGTCTCCAATATTCGATCGCAGTCTCAGATGGCGGATTACTTCTGTGTATTTGCTTTTGAACAATTCGTGGAACTGTTAACTCAACGCCGATTTTCTCTGCGATATCATGTGATTTTTTAAGTAATTCATTAGAACCATGTTCAATTTCTTGTCGATCCTTCTTGATAACATCGAGGATTTCACCAATATGTTTCCTCACCATAATTAAATCCATATTTTTACTTTGTAGAACGTTCACAACGGGTTCCAAAATTGCAGAGTACTTTGCAATCATGACTAAACCTGCGATGAAAATTGGTTTAGTAACTGCACAGTGCAATTGATAGGCAAATTTTCTTGTAGCATAGTTTCCTTCAACCGAGAGATGTTCTAGCGCATTGACAATTTCATGGAAGCTGTCTGAAAACTTTCTAATACTCTTGTACTTCTCAGACCATGTTTATAGTATTATTTTTCTGTTTTCCTATAAAAAATAATTGAGTACGATTGTACGATAATTTCGATCAACAATAAAATAACGATAAATTATCCTAATTTCATAATTTTAATGTGTAAATATTTTTTGATTATTAAAATAGTTATTTCAAGAATTGTATTAAATTCCAGCAACAAAATGTATAATAATTTTTTTTTTGCTTCCAGGGGGGGCAGCTGCCCCCCCTGCCCTTGCTGGGCACGCCCATGCTTTGTATAAAACTAAACAAGGCAAAAGTATAATAGTTACCAAACTGTGTGAATTTCTTAACTTTAAACATCTGATTAGTAATGTCCCCCCTTCCTATGGGAGTGTTGTATATAGATTATTGTGTACATTAATATTGGTGTTACATTATATATAGAGTGCATACTTTTTGTTATAAATTGTATTCTTGTTTACATTGTTTAACATACAGTAGAAACATTCATGCTGTTAACTTTATAAGAAGTAGGGAACTTATAAATTCCTGGCTAAAAGATAAATTTGAAATTTTGTTAGAATTTTTAAAGAAAACTGTATAACTTACTGTTTAAGGTGCTCAGAAAAATAATAGATACTGCTTTGCATTTTTCATCACAGTTGCAATGAGCATAATTTAAATAGAAGATACATCTGTAGCTGCTTTCCTTCCTTTTAAACAAATCGTCGGAAATTTTTTCAACAAAACAATATTTTACCAACTAAATAAATAAATTAATAGAAATCTTTCTCCTTAAATTGCAAGAAACTTCAATTAAAAAACTAATATATATTTTTGTATTCTGCTATTAATTAGTATTATTACAGGGTAAATAATTATTACTGAGCAAAAAAATTTACAAATTAAAATGTCAGTATCGCTGAAATAATGTTTAAATTATTAAAACAAAAAACTGTTATTTAACCCACACGAAAAATACCCAAACATAATGAAACTACTTATTTACGCAACACTGTTACCACTACAAAATGTCGGTAGCCTCGTCCAGGGAGCTGTTCGGTAATAATATTGATTAACTGTCTGACCTTCGAAGACCCAGCAGTAAACATAGACAATTCCACGCTTATCAAAAAAAAAAAAAACAATCACCATGACCTTGAATTTTGTTTTGCTCATTATCGTTTTTTTTTGGTGTAGTGAATTCAGGCTCTTCTAATGCATTGATTGGCGCTTTGTTTCGGGATCATAGGTAAAAAAAAAAAACATGATTCATCACAAGTAATCACTCTTTCTAACAATTATTTATCATTGTCAATGTTGTTCATAAATTCACCACAAATGTTCATTCACGATTCTTTTTGTTCTGAAGTGAGAAGTTTTGGCACCATTTTTGCACAAAGTTTCTGCTGTTCATGCAAAATCTGACAAACACTTTTCTTGGTTTCTATTCCTGAGATTTCAGCAAGAGCTTGGGCAGTTAGATAACGAATTTTGCACATCAATTTACCATTTTGTGGATACTGTTGTCCGTTTTGTTTTGTTGGGGGTTGTCCAGGGCGTGGATTATCGGAACTGTAACATTAAAATTAGGTTATACCTCTATATACAATGATTTAAATAATTTCAACCATTGTTATACACTATTTTGTCTTTGTTAGCCTGGATCAACTGATGTTAATTTATTACTTCAGCTTGCTAATGTGATTGTTGTTATTCAATTTCAAAACATCATTTTGTACAGATTTGGTCTTGTTAATTGAATACTGAATTTTAAAAATGTGTACTACAATACAAGAACGAGTGTTTATTATGGAAAACTTCAATAAATATGGTTCTTACAAACAGTTGGAGATGCATTTCTTGTAAAATTTTCGTAAAGAAGCTCCGGTGAAATGTGTTATTTAGAAACTTATTAAGAAATTTTGGTAAACTGGCTCAGTAACACACAAAAACCGTGAACGGAACAAATCTGTTTTAACAGAACAAAAGTTACAAAACATTGAAGTTGCTGTCAGTAGAGTCTACAAAAATTAAGTAGTCAAACTAATGTTTCCTGGGGTTCAGCCCATACTGCTGTAAGGAAAGTTTTTAAATTGTATCCATACAAAATTCAGTTTATTCATCTCAACTAATTTATCTTGATTATAAAAAAATAATTCAATACTGTGTTTGGTTTAATAAACCAATAACACTGAAATTTTAAACAGAGTTTTCTTTATTGATGAAGTGTGGTTTCACTTGAGTAGATACATAAATAGCCAAGCACTACTATATTTGAAATAATCATAACCGTCATAACTTTATTGAAACTCCTTTACATCCACAAAAAGTTGGTATGATGCGCTATATCAAGGAAAACAATTATCGGTCCACTGTCCTTTGATACCACTGTGAATGCCGAGGCGTATCAAAAAATTATTCAACAATTCTTTGGTCTGTTTGAAGGAAAGAGCAATACTGGTTACAACAGGACGCTGCAACTTGTCATACAGCTTGCTCTATCATGAATACGTTGTATGCATTTTTTAATGATAAAATTATCTTTGGCCACTGAGATATTTTTGACCACCTAATCTGTCAAGTTTAGATTTCTTCTTGTGGAGTTATTTGAAAAATCAAGTATTCAAAAGTAATCCACACACATTAGAGCAGTTAAAAATCAAAATCAACTGTGTTACAGCAGAGATAAGTGAGGAAACCCTAAGAAAAATTTCCAGAAGCAAGGTGAAACGTGTTGACAAGTGTATGGACATCACTTTGAACATTTATTACAAGTTTTGATCACCCTGTACTTTAATTTAAATCAAAGAAGTGCTGAACTCAGAACAACTGTTACATTAGGTGATAATATAATAAAAAAGATAAGTTTTGCTAAATTTCTAAATTTAATCATTGGTAACAAATTAACTTGGGAATGTCATGTAGTCGGTATTTGCAAAAAACTATACTCTAGGTTTTTTATATTAAGAAATCTTAGAATTGCTATAACTTTTCAGGTATACCATTAATAAATAAACCCCAGACAGTTTTTAAAACAAATTGAAAACTACAACACGTTTAAGAGTAACCTAAAACAACTTTTTTTGTGCGGATTATTTTATTCAATGAAGGAGTTTATCAGCCAAAAATATTCTAGGTATTCTGTGACTGGCTACAGACATGAATGTGTTAAGTTAACATTTTTGTATGTGATAATAATTTTTAATGTTCTTTGTGCTTTGTTGAAATTGGTTTATAGTGATAATTTTTGCCTAATTGTTTTCTGATTTCTGTCTTTATCTTTGACATTACTTACATAACTATGTACTGTTCTAAAAGACAAATAAAATTTTAATAGAAAATTTATAGCTCATAAGTATAACGTTCAACCTCAAATATTGTACCGATGTTTTTCTGCGCTTGAATATAAATATTTTCCATTTTTAAAACTAGCTTATACACCTATAAACTTTTTGTAAAATAAATAAAAATTTTATCGATCATTTTCATGTGACTGAATAATTCTAAAAAATGGAAATATTCTATATGTTCTAATCTAAAACAGAAATAATGTTTCACGACTAAATAGGAACACACATAGAATTAACAAATAAAAGCAAATGGATAAGCTGATGTCAATTCACTCACACAAAGTTTAAACTCAGAATCCACTCAATATCCACTGCTTGGCTCACGATTTTCAACTCCGCAACTTCAAAATGTTTGCACTTAAAAGTTATAAATGTCTGTGAAAACAAACAAGATTTTATAATAGATGTGTCAAAGTGAAATAAAGGATGACTTTAGTAATGAAATGCACAGTTTAGGCAAGCACTCAATTTTATGGGTGTCAACAGAGCTAGGTTCATCGACACTAATCTTGATAAAATTTACATATAATACTAGAATTTTTATATTGTTTAATAAAATTAGAAAAAAAAATTGCAAGGATACAATACAATTTCAAATAAATAAATAAATTTATATTATAAACCTTTTATATTTATTATATATATATATATATATATATTATTATTATATAAATATTATATATATAGTATTAACCATTGTTCTAAATCGGACATACAGGTCGGTTGTGAATAATACTCATCAAGACAGTTATATATATATATATATATGTATGGATTTCCTCCAGTTTTTACTGTCATACTCTTTGCTATTTTTAAAGCTTCCATCTAGTTTCCATCACTATTTTCTCTGGTTCCAATTCCAGATGTGCTCTCAGGCTATCCAGGATATTCTAGGAATCTCTTAGCTGCAGACATATTGTGGTCCATACACAGGCTTCAGTTTTTTTTAATTTTTTTTTTTTTTTTTATGTTGGAAGTCACTAGGCATTTCAGCCATTTAAGACTTTTTGTGCGCTTCCTTATCTTAGGCAATCCAACGTAGTTCTAAATACTTCGAGAGTCTTAGAACTTGTGCAGCTAGGTCGTCTTCCTTTGTAGGTATGCCTGTGAGGCCGAAAATCTGTAATCTTCTCCTCTCCAGAGCTTCACAATACAAAAGTATGTGTTCTGCTGTGTCTTTATATTGGTTACACAGTCTACAGGTTGTCCTGCCTTGAGTTAAACCCATGGTGTTTAAGTGTTCCCTGAAAGCTCCATGACCAGTCATGAAGCTTGAGACTTTCCTTAGGTTGTTTCTATTCAATGATATTACATACCTAGAGAGTTTCTGATTCGGATTGTACAGCGACCCGTAGAGTTTTCCTCTAGAGGCCTCCCTCCAGCGGTTGAGAGTTTCCTGTTCAACCCATCGTCTCAGAGTGGTTCTTGCGACAGATTTACTGATACCACAAGCAGGTTCTGGTCCGATGAATGGAGTCTGTGCTCCCAACTTAGCCAGTTCATCAGCTTTCTCATTTCCCTCATAACCTCTGTGTCCAGGTATCCAGAATAGGCTTACCTGGTTTCGGGTTGAGAGTTGGACTAGAGCTTGATTACAATCCCACACTAATTTAGAGTTGAATTACAAATAACCTTCAAAGCGGCCTGACTGTCAGATCTGATTGTGATATGTTCATCATCATATCCTCTTTCTAGACACAGTTGTGCGCAACCTAGTATGGCATAAACTTCGGCCTGAAATACCGTTGCATATCTACCTAGGGCAATGCTTATTTCCACCCTAGGTGATTTACTGAAGATTCCTGCTCCGACTCCTTGGGCGGTGCGGGAGCCATCAGTGTAGAATTCTAAGCTCTTAGCTGTAGCTACTGTTCCTTCTATCATGTCCTCCTCGTGTGGAATACACATATCGAAGGGCTGTGTCCATAAGATTTTATTAATCATATAATCTTGTCTCATAGTTAGAATTGAATCATAAGATTTAAAAGTACGGATTGTGCCATGCCCCTTAGGCCACCGGCTATCTCTCCACATTCCAGAGCAATATACTCTGTATGCTGCCAGACTTGCTTCTGCTATGATGCTGAAGTTAATCGGGTCTATTCCCAAGAGAGTTTCAAGAGCTGTAGTAGGTGTGCTTCTGAAAGCTCCTGAGATGCATAGACAGGCCAACCTTTGTATACTCATTAGCCTGTTAGTTGTAACGGTTTGGAGAGCTTTTGTCCACCACACCAGCGATCCATACTGAAGTTGTGGTTTAACCACTGCTCCATATAGCCATCTAATCATGGCTGGACGAAGTCCCCAGTTCTTTCCCAAAAGGCGTTTACAACTCATTAAAGATTTCGTTGCTTTTTGGATGCTATGTTCTACGTGTTTGTTCCAAGTAAGTCTTTTATCCAGTATCACCCCTAGATATTTGACCTCTTCTGATAGGCGCAAACGTGTTCCTCTTAGCTGCAGTCATATTGTAGTCCATACACAGGCTTCAGTTAGGGGTGTTGTAGTATTATTTTTATAGGTACCTGGACACCAGGGCCGGATTTCCCAATAGGCCCTGAAGGCCCGGGCCTATGGGCGCAAGCTCCCAGGGGGCGCACGGCCGAGAGAAAAAAAATATTTTAAAAAATATCTAGAAATAAAAATAAATAGCCATAACTTAACATATTTTTTGAATTGATTACAAAAAAGTCATTCTAATTTTGAAGTTCATTGGAACAAATAATTGTTGGTAAAGTTAAACTATTTTTCAACATTACGCATCAACTTCGTTACAACATAGGCTTGATATATTTTTTTAATAAAGGTTTTTGGGGAAGTAACTTTAACCAGACTAGGGGGCGGAAAAAATTATTGGGCCTAGGAGCGCCAAAATGCTAAATCCGGCCCTGCTGGACACTGTAGAATAACTGAAAACACAAAAAGAGACAAAGCAGCAAAGGATGGTACATGTCAGTTGCCAATCATCAATTTACGATTTCCTTGTAAAATAAGGAAATCAACCCCTCATAGGCATAACCCCATACTTGAAGTACTCACTAATTTCTTGTGAATATATTAAACAGTCTCTACTCACTTCGATCTTGTCTTACTCTAGCTAGCGTAAAACTGTACTTATGTGAAAAAGCCTCCACTCACTGTGCTCATGTTGAGGACCCGAACAAGTATCACATTTTCTTAGGAGGTCCGGGTTTAAAATTCCACTTTTTACAATAATTACTATTTGTCATCGTAGAGATATGGTGTTAGTATAGTTACATACAGAATTCAAATCTACTAATTTTTATATAATTTAGTGTTTTATAAGTTGAATAACACACGAGACATTAACAAAAACTGTTTTAAATGCCGCCACTTAATATTTTAAACTATTTTTTTGAATTTCAATAGCATTCAATATGAACTCACTAATATGTAGACCCCGAACATTTTAGCAATCATTCAAATGTAAATTTAATTACAAATAGATATTTTTTTATTTTGTGATGGCTAAAAGCAAGAGGAATGAAATGAAAATGTGTTATTTTTGTGGAGTAAAATATCAAATTTAATGAAAAACAGAAGCTCTGTCACAAAATGTATAATTTCGAGCAACTGATGGGACGAGAATTAAAGTAGAATATTGATACTTTTTAAAACTGTCATGTAGGTTTTTAATAATAAACAATGCAAAAACATTGCACAAACTTTCAAACTGCAAATAGAAGAATATTAAATTTTGCGAGGGAAATAAACAACTCTTTCCAACATTGTGTTTTTTTCTTCTAAATTACCTTCCAATTATGAACTGTAATTTTATTTTACTGTTATGTGATACATTTTTACATTTCATCAATCTTAGCAGATTTAGCGAATTTTTAACTTTTACTATTTTAACTGATTCCGAAATAGTCATTTTCAGGAACTCGACAATAAAGACAATCGACAATAAAGACGTAATAAAGCCCCTAACAGGTTTATAACCTCGGGGCAGTTTTTTAATTTATTTGTAGTTGTAGTTTGTTATATATATTTCTTTTCAATAAAAATTTCAATTTCAATTTGTTTGGGTTTATGGAGGCTACATTTTAGCAAAATTTTATAAAAAGTTGTTAAAGAATATTTTGTTTTTTAATCGGAATTTTTAGTTTTTGTCTTATTGCAATTAATTACCATCAAACTTAAGTTAATGATTTTTTTTTTTTAAACTTCTAATTATGGCTAAAATATGTCTACATACTAAATTTTATCAAAATCGTTGAAAAACTACTTTTTTAACTCAGGGTATCGTAACCCAAATTGGGTATATTCCACGAAAAACACATTTTTAAAAATCATTTTCAAGATTTTGCCTCTACACTGTACATGTATAATGTAAGAAAATAAAAGTTATTGTAGTCGTTAGGATGGCTATTTAAATTTAAATTTATTGTATTCAATATATAATAAAAATATGGAATTATAGTAATATTTATTGCATTTTGGGTGTAATAGCCTAATTTAGTTATATTTGTACGTAAATTCCTTTTATTGAACTAGAATGAATACCCGAATTTTATTATAATAAAAAGTTGATTTCTTTTTCTTCTATTTCTGTTGGTGATACTGAGCCAAGGAGTATGAACTAAATAGTTGTAGGCTACGCATGTCCAACGCTGCGCACATCTAGTGTGAAATGTTTTCATTCTGTCGACTACTATGTCAATTATCAGATTGAGCCTAAAAAGATTTATTTAAAATAGAATTCTGGTAGTTTAAAATTGATTTAAATTCGGTCATAAATCGTAATTAAGTAGCTAATTAATCAAAATTAAGTGTGGAAATCATTGAATTGTAGCTCTGGTTTATATAATTTTAGTACTTTCGATTTTTGAATTCAAAAAGTTTGGTTGGAATGCAATCCAGCGCATTTGAGATGCACCTTGTCGGAATTAACCGCGGGATCACCCGATATTACCCGAAGATGTCATGGCGACATGACGTCAGTATGTCACCTGTGCAAAACAATTTGGAACAGTTTCGCGATTTTGTAAAAGTATAGGTTTCTTCACAGTTGTAATAAATAATTTCAGTGGATTTGTTCAATTTCTTAGTGACTTTAAATATTTGTCGTAATTTTAAACATCGAGTTAACTTGCAGTGTTCCATAAATATTTAAATGTTTTGAGTTTTAAGTGACCATGCAAGAAAAGGATACGACTTGTATCAGCAACTGGCGGGCGTCCGCCATCTTCTAGATGAGGTTTTCTCGTTTAGTGGTGATATCTAATTAATTTTAATTAATATGCCCACATAATTCGTGTTTGTGCGGTGTTAATAGTGTGTGACAAAGACTGATATTCAATAAAGGATAATCTGGATAGCAAGAAAAGGTGAGATTAAAAAATATTATCATTTCTATTAACCAACATCTTATGCGTTTACATTCTATGGAAGACCAAATTGATGATCCAATGGAACAGAGAAAAGTAATGGTTGGCAGTAGAATTGGTTATAAAACGATTACATTAAAAATTGTGTAAAGGTTTTACTTTTTTTTACAATTTTTCCCGATATATTACTCATTTAGGAAATTTAATAAAATGATACTAAAGCGAGCCTTTGAATGAAAAATGGTTGACACAATCTTTTGTGTTTAAATTATTAATGAATTGAATGTTTTGTAAATTTGCCTATCTCAGACAGAAATGTTTCAAATTAAGGATGTTGTAATTTATCTGGGGGTATATGTAATTTTATTGTTTATTATTTTTATAATATTGGGCCTATTTGTCAGTATAAAATTCATGTTTTCAAAACTTTAGAGACTATCTTACATAGCCTAAACATATAATATTTCTTAATTAATTATAATTTAAAATTTTATTTAGGCATGTTAAAATGCTTAGGAAGGTATATAATTTACCTATAGTTTCAATATTTGTTTCCTAATTATAAAAATATAATTTAAATAAAAAATTTAAGTTTTTTTACAGATAACTTGGTTGTGTCCATTAATTGATTTTATATTGGCTACAAAAATTGATGGATCTATATTTCAGTGGAGCTAGAGTTTTAAGTATTTCTGTTAGAAAGTAGAGGTTAGAGTTTAATAATCTATGTCAAAAGTAGGGAAACTCTTACCTATCTATATAAATATTATTTATTTGAACCTATTATGTAAAAAAATTCTTGTCTTCGAAAAAACAAAATGTGATTTGGGTTTTAGTGGAACTTGGGTGTAGGCTATTTGTAAATGATGTTTTTATTAAATTTTTTTAAAAATAATCGCCTGAGTTAGGTCAAGTAAAGTAAATTACATATATCCTATCTTACTTTGCTCAATAATGGCATTCATGATACTTATGTATGTTTAAACCTATGGTTTTGTCAATTTAATATTTTTAAGCAGATCTTTTTAAAAGATAAACTATTATTAATTCATACTTGTGCTTTAAAATTTAATGAGGTCTAAATAGAAAGTGCAATGATTCATCTTTCATATTATTTTTTATTGTGTAGGCCTTCATATTTAAAAACTAGGTTTAAGATTTTAAGTTAAAAAACTAATGAGAAGATAGGCTATGTAAGGTTTATTTAGGTCTATATCGTGTAGAATAACAGAAGCTAATATTACATGCAAAGTTAATTAAAGTTCCCTGAACATTTTATACAGTCTATATGCATTCTTCACTAACTTACAAACAATGTAAGTTACTTATATACTAACAGAGAGATTGCCAGCCTATTGATAACAGCAAAGTAAAGATAGTGTAAGTTAAAGTTTACCGACATCCATAATAAACTCTGGCGAAAGTGAGCTTATAAACACAAATTATAGTTTACACATAGATAGGGTTTATGTTTTGTAGGTGACAATTATTTATGTAACTTATAAAAGTGGCAGTAAAATATAAAAACTTATTAGGCGTATAATTTTTACAGTAATTAGTCCTAATCAACAAAATAAGTTTAGCCTATATAAAATAACAATTTGCTACTGTGTCACCAATTCTGCTAGCCTATGTTAAACTTTGTGCATGCAGAGATATTGTTCTTTACATAGGCCTACTTTAAAGAAATAAATTCATCAATTACAACTAATGATATACCTAGCCTTCTAAGTCAGTGTTCCTGATTAGGAACACCGCAACTAACAACTTTAAGTCTAATAATATAATACGAAATATGTAATAAGATAGCATAGACTAGTATGGAATCAAGAAACATTTGAACTAAAAAAGCATTTTGGTTCCTAATAGTTATTATAAATTACTATATCTAGGCTAGAGATGCATACTAATTTAAAAAAGGGTAATTTGTTAATAACTGTCTCCGCTATTTCAGCCTAGTATGAATTTTGTTAGTTTAGGATAAATAAAAATTTGTTACATAGCTTAGTCTATATAACTTAAGTTAATTCAATTGAAGTATAACTTATTTAAAATAGGTTTACACATGATAGATTTAGAAAGAATTGAGGTTGCATAGTAGGGCTTATAGGCTATGTAAAAATAAAGTAGAAAACATTTCTGCCTTCTCTGTGTTATGAATTTTGTTTGAAGGCCTACGTTTTCTGTGTTAGTGTCACAAACTTCTATCTAGTGAAAAAAATTGAAGATGGACCTAATTATAAAATGTGGCAAACCAAATTTGGTCTATCTAAAAGCTTATATTCTGTAGGCTACTTATACTCTACATGGCCCAGTATCTCAATCTTTTGATAACTATAAACCTACAATTTCACCTACTGTATGTTTGGTAATTATCACATGGTCCAACATTATATGACACAAACTAATATTTTATTCATCCTTAACTATCAAAAACATGAAACATACACATAACCTAGGAGGAAGTGAGATAACACTGTCTTTTAAGCTAATGTTCTCAGTTATGTGTACACAATAACTTAGTCTAACCAAAGCTAACTTTTTAATGTATTGTAAGGATGTAATAATTTTGGGACTATAGGCCTATAAATAAACATTGATAATCCAGAATCAGCTATGGAAATATTTAGGCTATAGTATAATAGGGTGAGTTTTTTCAGGTTTAATTCGCTTTTAAAGATATAGGCCTACATAATGAAATGAAATTAATGGCTAGAAATTTTTTTTTAATGTTGGAATAATTTCTTTTGTGTATTTCCAGGGAATTGGGCAATTTATTGTATGTTCCTAGATTTCGCTTTTAAGATACTAAAATATTTCTAAATCATTTTATGTGTTTTAGTGATATGGTAGGTTAAAGTAATTTAATACCAACATAACCGTACCTGTTGTAGATGCCACACATTCGCTACATAGGTTATAAACCTTATTTAGGCTTAGTTAAATATTTGTTTGAAATTATTGGAACCCAAGAATAGACAAAGAAATTATAGTTTTCTATTGTCTTTGTATTGACAACAAATCTCTCAGATAAGTCTTTATTTATGACAAAAATAGAATATGAAGTATATAGGCTATGAATATATTTGTTTATTCAGAATATTAAAACTATGATGAGGTAAAATTTTACACCAATAATATAGGCTAGGTATTAACATTTTTTTAAAAATTAGGCTTAGCCTACCCCGATTACTGGGAGATGAAGGTTATTTTAAAAATAAAAATTTGACCTGATTTAATTTTACCCAATCTGTTGAGGACATCAAACTTTACTCGCGTTTTAAAATTATGAATGGAGGTTGCCCAAACTGCAGATGTTTACCCAGCGCTAGCTACAATATGCTACATCTAATAATGCCCCCGGCACAAGTTGTTTTGAACATTTTTCATAATTTATTTGTAGAAAACAAAAATAGGTAGCCTAAAATATTTAATGCACTGTATGTTTGTTTTTACAACTAAGTTTTTTTTTTTAAATAACAAAAACAAGCCTTTATTTTACACTCACTATTCATTTTACAAAAAAAGAAATCATTAGCCTAATATTTACAACTTTTATGAACAGTTTTTAATAGGCTAGCCTGTGTTTTGTTTTGCTAAAAATGGCAAATTAGTAATGGCACAACGTGGGATGTGCCTATATGTTACTTGTCATTAACTTCCCTTTACATCAAAGCTTCCCCCCCTCTCTAGAAGAAAGTTATAAACACATTATTAAAAGATGAGAGATCCTTATAAATAATGTTAAAAGTTTCAGAAACAGGGGAAAGAAGTTGTGTACATTTCATAGGTTACACCGGTGATCTCCATATGTTTGCTCCAGAGTACAATGGACAAGGCATTTCTCTGTATCTTACAGGCTTGTCGTTCAAAACTGTTAAAGATAAAAGGGATGGGTATACTAATGTTGTTGTAAGCTCCAAGCATAACTCAGTTGTTTAAAATTCAAATAATGATAAAGACAGTACTGTATATTTGATAAAATGATTGTCCTTTTATAAAAAATAACTTTTCTTATTGGTCACTCATAAATTTAAGAATTACTTAGGCCTCTTTAAATTATTAATACGCCTAGATAGGGAGGCCTACATATAAATCCAATTTTTACATATGTAGACTAAGATATAGGGTATGATATACGATAGATCTGTATGTTATGGCGACCGAAAGATAAAAATCGTGTCTATTTTTTCCTTGTGGTTTAAAGGCAAAAAATTTATGCTTATTATCAAACTAAACAAGAATAAAATAAAGATCCCTAGCCTTCAATATGCTAATAGTGTCTGAATCCGAAGAGGGCCTGAGTTGGTCTAGAGCCACATAGAATAAATATTCAAAGAGCAATGTCTGTTATTTACAGAACATCTAGTTTGATACCCTCAACACATATTTGGCATTTATGTCAGTAATTCATAGAATTTATGCTGCTTTAAATGACAATCGAAAGAGACCATTAACTTAGAAGGGGCAAACATTCCAAGAGAGACTTAACCTTTACTGGGGCTGAACCCCTTTTGCTGTGATGATTCCTCGTGAGATGTTTGCGCCTTCTAAGGTGAGAGCCACCCTCCCAGGTTGATTGCTTTTTCAGGGTGCCATCATTATGAATTTATGAACTGTAGCCTACTGGCTTTAGTACCAAATCAAATTTAATGGTTTTATTTATAGAAATGTGTAATTAATTTTATAATGCTAAAACTAGCAGGCAGATAATTTAATGACAAAACCATGAAATTTATATTGTCTTCGGCTACAAAAGAATTCGAATCTCTAGAAAACAATAGGACTAATTTAACTTATTAGGCTTAGCTTATTTTTGTTTAAATAAATTATCATATACATGACAAAATACTGACACACTGACACAGAATATGCACTTAAAAGTAAAGTTATATAAGTACTAACATGAAATGCTAATGAACAAAAATACTTATATAATAAAACCTAACGTAGACTATTAATGATAATTTGCCCAAGTACTGTTAGCTTACGAATAGCATGCTTTTTAATTTCAAGGTCTTGTGTAAAACATTTTTAGGGTTAGTTGTTTGACTTGGTGTTAAACATTGTTGATTTTTAGATGCAGTATTTTCATAGCAACATGCCTGGATTTTGTATCCTTGTTTTCAAATTTTGTAAACAAAAAGAATTAAAAAAAAAAAAGTAAGTTTTTTTATTGCAAAGCTAGACCAAATTCATGCGAAAGTTTGAGGAGTTCAGTAAACTACTAGGCCTAATTCTGAATATTTATTATTGTACAAACTTTTATTGGGAGAAGCACTCTCGTGGCAGATGGTTGAAATAGAAATGTAAAATCTATTTGATCTGTCATCGTGATTTTTGCACATAATATGAATATGACAGTCTTTCATTGGACACATAAGCGGTTTTTGTTGTTGTTGATCTGAGTCAAAAGTTGTAATTGATAAAAAATTTCAAACATACTAAGTCTATAAGAATTTACAAAGCTGTCTATTTCTGGAATATTTAATAACAGCTGATTCATTTAAGTGACATTCATCAATTAATTGTACGTTAAAAATACCATCTGGATTCTACAAGATTTATGCCATAATATATATAGGCTATATATATATAGCCTATATATATATATATATATATATATATATATATATATAATTATATCCCTGTTGTCACTTATAGCCCAAAAAGAGAGTTTCATAAATTATTTGAGTCTGAAAATTGTATTAGGCCTCTACTTAATTTTGTAAATGAAAACTGTAGTTTTTAACGGTTTTTATGATTGATGTACTATTAATGGTTCATTTTAAACTAAGAGACTTTCTCTACTCCAGTCTAGGCTTATAGACTGTCATTTGATGGCGAACTAGTATACTATAGCCTAAGAAAATAAATTACTATAGCATGTAATGTAGCAAAACCGGTTTAGATTTCAAATTATAAATCAGTAACTATTATAGGAAAAATAATGGCACTTTGTAGGCCTATTATACGGACCAGTGAAATAGGTTTTTTTTTTTTTTTTTTGCTAACCTCCGCCAGAGGCCTCACTGACGTCGACCTGAAGGTCTTTTGCCGCCCCAAGTTCCACACCCACTCAGTAATACCTGTCATCCTTATGAAGGAACAGATGCTACCCATAGGGTTCTCTATGATGGTTTCCATCTACTTCCCCGGAGGACCTAGAGAGTATAGCCTAGCTTGTCCTAACGCCTCGCACTCTAAGAGAATGTGTTCAGCGGACTCTTCAGCCAAACCACATTTCCTGCAATATTTTCTGCAGCAATCCCTATCCTATGTAGGTGTTTTCTGAGGTGACAGTGGCTCGTTAAAAGCCCAACCACCCACCTCATGTTATCCCTTCTAAGAGAGATAAGTTTTTCAGCATGTTTCTTGCTTGGTCTAAGTAGCCTCTTTGCATGTCTACCTGTAGTTGAATTTGTCCAAGCCTTATTCATCCCCTTCCGTATCCATGTATCAACCGCTGCTCTGGCATGTCCATTGGAGGTCTCGAGCACCGGTTCCGGGCCCACAAAAGGGGATTCTGAACCTACCCTGGCTAATTCATCTGCTCTCTCATTACCATCAATACCTGAGTGGCCAGAAACCCAGTCCACAGTGACTGTGTTCACCTGACTAAGCTTTATCAATGATGAGATACAGTCCCATACCTGCTTCGACTTTACTCTAGTCGTGTTTAGTGCCTTAATAGCAGCTTGACTGTCTGTGAAGATCAGAATGTTCTTACCTTTGTATTCCATTCTTAGATTCTTCTTGATGCATTCGGAGATTGCACCTACTTCTGCTTGGAAAACAGTAGCATGCTTGTCTAGGCACAGTACGGTGGAATTCTCTGGGTTATTCCCATTTATACCACCCCCGCACCCATCTCCGTTTTCGAGCCATCTGTAAACCAGACTATATCCTGCTTGTTGTATAACCTCTTTCCAGACTCCCATTCTTCCCTAGAGAAGACTTTCGTCTTGAATGGCTTATCTAATGAAACATTAGGTATCATGTGATGATCTGAGGGCATGTCTAACACTTCCTTCTTGACCACTTGATTGATCCTGCAGTGTCCAATCGCTGGCCATCTCACTCTCCAGCAACCCATTTGCTGCAGTCTATATGCACTCATCCTGGCCTGTCCCTGAATATAGACCCCTAGGGGAGGGAGATCCAGTAGAGCATTCAAGGTAACTGTTGGTGTAGACCCATGGCACCCATGATGGCCAAACAAGCCACCTTTTGGACACCATCCATTCCACCTCTATCACCACCTTGTACCGTCTTCGTCCACCAAACCACCGCTGCATAGGTGATTAGTGGTCTGATAATCCACATCACCACCTTTGGTTGCAGATCCCATCGTTTTCCAACAGCCCTCTTACACGCAAACATAAGACACTTGCTCTGGTTACTACCCGTTCTACTTGCGGGTTCCCGGTGAGCCTTTTATCCAGCACAATACCTAGGTACTTCACCTGGTTCTCCAGCGCTACCTCCTGCCCAAAAAGCTTAGGGAGCGACCTCACTCCCAGATTCCTTTTTCTTGTGAAGGGAATGAGAATAGTTTTTCCGGGATTCACAGCTAGCTGTTCCTCCTGGCACCACCTTTCCACCTGGATAAAGGCAGCCCGCATGAGTTCACAGACGACAATCATGTCTCTGCCTCTTACCACAATGGCCACATCATCCGCGTATCCCTGTGAGTAGAATCCTTGTTCGTTAAGATGCCTCAGGATCTTATCCACTACTAGGTTCCATAACAGGGGAGATAGGACTCCTCCCTGTGCACATCCACGCCTAGCCCTGACCGGTGAAATAAGTTAGGTAAGGTTATTATAGTTCAATGGCTAATTTTGTGAAGTATGGTTGTTTAACTTTTGCTCAATGTTGTTGTTTACCTGATTTTGAAAAGTAGAACTTTGTTACATGACAAAAGAAAATGTGAAAATGATTTTGTGATGAAGCTATATTTTCTAAAAACGAATATCATTTTTGGAAGTGGAACAAATGTCAGGAAAAATGTCGTCCAGATTTTTGACAGCCTAGTACGGTAGTGTGACGGGCTCCTCGCTGCTGGGTTCGACTTATTGGAGTTCCAGGGTGATGGGGTGTCTCTGGTTGTCTGTTGTACTTGTATCAAGAAGACTCTGTGTGCCACCCAACAGGGAAAAAAAGGGGGGAAACCCTGGCACCAGCAGAACTCAGCGCAACCATATCATCCTCCTACCAAGGAAATTGTTATAGCTCCAGCTCTGGTGGTAGCGGTCTGTTAAAACAGATGACCAAAAACAACAAAGAAAGGCGAATTTCCCGACGACGGAGATACCTACAGAGGACGATGCCAGGCTACCAACTTCTCGACCCAAGGCCAGGCCCCTCCGTCGGCAGATCTCAAGAAAGATCCCCTTACCAAAGGGAAATCCCGTACACCATTCCCCGACCTATATATACCCATTGAACCCGTCCCCATTACCAACACCATCCTCATTGACCCTAGAGCTCCTCTCAACGTGGTGCTCTAGAGAGCTTGGGGCAATCTGACCTAGTGGTCCTTTCCAGGGGCAACAATTGTCTCAATCCCACACTCAAAATTCCCTGCACCAAATCTCCTCAAACCTTCCAGATCAATCTCTCACCAAGCACTTCATTTGTCTCTCCTTTCCGCACTTCTGATCAACTTACAAAGACACCCAGGCTACTTTGGTTTCCATTTTAATCTTTCACCTCTTAATTTTATACTTCATGCTGCTGAGCGGTGTGAACAAGTTCGCAAATTATATTTTTGTCATTGAATCCATTCTAACTTTGGTACTATTTGTAATATCTTGCAAATACATTTAGTAAATGTTAACTGATTACCTACTATTATTACATTCAACCAAGTTCAACATGAAACAATAAAAAATTTGAAAATACTATAAATTAAAAATGTCAATGTTTCCTCTCTAGCTTTCATCGAATTCTATACCATAAAAGTAAAATTATAAATATTATGATTTCAAAAATATATTTTACACTATTTCTTATAATAATTGTAAAACAAACATAATAATGCAAATTTATACATACATCATTGAAAACATTTAAGTGTATGTATTAATATCAATGTACATAACTGAAGAGAGTAAAATTTTTTTCTGACTTTTAAAAGATTTATTTTAATCAGTACAACGTAGCAAGTAGTTACTGAGGATGATGACATTGTCAATGAAACATGTTTACAATTGTATTGTTTAATTTGTAGGATTCGTGTGTACTTTATTATAATTTTTAGTAATTATTTTAATGTTTTGGAAAAGATGTCAAAAAATAATTGTCTGTGTTTTTACACAAATCATATACTTCTTAATAGTTATAATTGAATATATTTTTTTCCATGCGTCCCTCTTGTCCGTCTTACTCTGATCTAGCTACATTACTGGCTGTACTGTTGTCTTCAATGTATCGGTGCAATGTCTGCTTGACACAGTAATGTTTACAGGTTGAGTAATAGTTCGGCTATCTCACATAAGACACATAATTAAAGGTGAATGTGGAACCGAGAATAGCTAATTTGGCTTTATATCCTTCGAAAGCCCCATAACTTAAGATCATCTGCATTTTCTGAAGTATAGAGATGGACAGAAAACCAGTAGTTCCTTTTGTTTCAGTATTTCACACTTCAGAAGTTAGCTTCTATATATATTTTCCACAATATAACATCCCAAACCAACATGGGTTTAGTCCATGGGATTTTAATGTTTCTTGAATATTCTGTTTCCAGTGAGAAAACTCCAGACTGTCAATTTATGTCTGCTCAGTGAGGTTATGTATCTAGAGAATTATTGATTAGGAGAGAAAATTACCCATATATAGTTTATTCCTTAAGATTTCCCTCTTATGAGGGTCTCCGTTTTCTTCCATTTTCTTATGGTGTTTATTCTGCAAATGGGTTCTGGATTGAACCTATTTCCTTCCCAGTTCATCATCCTTTTCATTACTGTCAAGTCCTTGTAGTTGAGAGTTTTACCAAATCCTGGTAACACTTCCATATTAGTAAAGATGAGAATTCGTGTGAACTCACTGCCTTAGTAGAAGCCTGATTGTCTGACCTGACTATTATTTGCATGTTGGCAAAGCCGTAGTTACTGTTGCAAGCTGACAGAAGTGTAGTGAAAGGGAAAAAAAATGCACAAGCTATTGTTCGCCTTATCAAACAATACTAACTAACTGTCCTGAAAAAGTTCATCATCACAAAAGTTATAAACTATTGCTCGGCGCTTGGCTAAATTCTGTGCAGAACTTCTCTTGTAGGATTCATTATTTTAACGGGTGAACAATGTTGAAAGTTTGTACAGCTTTTGCTAGTTTTACCATTCATAAGTCCTTTGTAATATTCTGTTTTCTCACCAATAATTTTGTTTTCGTTCAAGACAATTCAATTGGATTGAGATCGTACATGTATACAACATGTGTACATGAAATCGAACATAGACGCAAAACATCATGTTCATTTTTCTTAAAAATCTAATCCACTTTGAACACTTTTCCCGCAGGTTTATGTTTATTTGTTCCATTAGTTCAGTCTTACGCATGTCTGGTTGAAAAATAATGTTATTTCTGTCATTGCAGCTTTTGACGAGTAGTTGGATTAGCCTACCTTCTTGTATACAAAGGTAGAGAGCATGATCATACTATTAAAGAATGTTCATTAAAATTTGGAATAAGTTTTCCATTTCCGATTTTTCAAAGTTTTTCGAATCCATTTCTTCTCTTTAAATGTAAGTCGACAATTTTTTGATACCCGCTTTCTTAGATTCTTTTCGAATGGTTGTTGTAGCTTATATGGATAACCCCTTATAATTTTTTTTACCCATAAATTAGATTACTCAAGAGATGTGTTACTTGTCCATTTCTCGCCTCTTTCATCGCATTTTTCATTAACACGTCTAATTAGTTCTCTCATTTCACTGTGTATAGTTTTACCTAGCTTTCTTCCAGATACTATACTGAAACAAAACTACATGAAATAAAAACAAGAACCCGATCACAATAAAACAAACACAACGCATACCTCTTACTGTTTAGTCAGATTTCTGTTATTCAATGTACAACACTTGACTGACATTAACTACAGAGTAGACAAGTGGAAGCAACTCCGTTAATTTCTTATAATATTACCACGGCAACCTTGGATTACTTTCCCTTTCCTCTCCTCGTTGTCCTGACGACACATCTCATCAGTTCGCAACAGTATGTGGATTCCAGTATCACAACCATGATTTCCCAATGTTATGATAAGTTCAATTTTAGTGGATTTACCATAAACCCCAGCTCTTGCTTCACAGGCAGTTCATGACCCATACTATATATATTGACAGCACATAGATATTGTCTTCTATTATATCTTCCCTTTTTGGGATATTTACGTTGCAATGTGTAAATACAAGACTGTTCTACACATTTAGTCTTTCCTCATTGTAGAAACAGGATCATATGATCTGTGAATGACGTTGCTACCATGTCCTTCAAACCATTGACCCACCCATCTACAACTCGAACCATTGTATGCAGCTAGTCTTACCTGTGTTATAATGCTAAGGTCATGTGATACCTAGCAAGGTCTCAAGCGCTGTAGTGTATAGACACTTTAAAGCCCTCTGAGATGCACAGATAGGGCCAGTCGACTAGATAGCTTGTTTTTAGCTACTACTAGAGGTATTTTAGTCCATCACTCAACTACTGGATATTGTAACTGTGGTTTAACTACCGTATCATTACCTCGTAGAGCTATAGACACATCCGCTCTACCATCGTTCAAATATTAATGACATGACCCAAATCCGTGTGCAAAATCTAAGTTAAATAGTAATGTAATGGTTCATGTATAACACAAATCTCCAAAAAAAAAAAAAAATCCCAGCTGCATGGGATATATTTGCTGAATTATAATTATGTTTTAAAAGTCGTAGATTCTAAAAATGACTTCTATAACTTCCATCACATATAGGCTCTTTACAAAATAAAAACACTTATTTATTACAATGAACTAAACAGATTATATTTTCTTACAACTAATCAAAAAATTGTTTCTGATATTTATACACAATTTTAGATCTATTTTTTTTCTTGTGTACTCTTTCTTCTTCTCTTTGATGCTTTTCCGAACTCATTTCCGATTTCCTTCTCTGGTTTCTCTATTGAGCATCCAACATATTAACATTCCATCTTCCTAGGTAACGTCTCTTGATATCAAAGACATCTTGGTGAAATCTTTCACCCTATTCTTCACTGTAGGCTCCCAAGTTTTTAGGAAAATAGTCAATATGGGAGTGTAAAAAATGAACTCTTAAGCTTGTCTTGCATGTTTGAGGTTCATAATCTGGCACCATGTGTTGTACAATGGTTTTGAGTATTCCTCAAAACTTGTGCACTACATTCTTGAAAGAGTCTCACACTTCTTTTTCTTTCTCTCCCATTGTTTCCACAAAGAAGGAATCAGTTAAAAGTTTTCTTATGTCAGGGCTAGTGTTTCTTTGTTGACGTTTCACTGCGCATTCACCAGAAACATCACGGGAGAAATTACACAATCTCTATGAGCCAAATTCCAGAAATAAAAACACAAGCACAGTAGCGTTTGAATGCTGGATGTAAACTGAGTGTGGGATTAGATGGCCAGCGAGATACTGAACTTATTTAGTTTGTTGAAACATGATCTAATCCAACAACACAGGTTGTTTATATTTGTTCATAGTGCCCCAGATAACATGTCGAAACATGCTCAACCTCACCTGTAATATTACTCACTACAAACTAATAACCTGTCTCGACACAATCATGCAACCTCCCTCCTAACCCAAAAACTACTTTACCAACCCCCTACCACTACTCTCTTCAAGGATTAACTTTTATTTTCATTTATAGAAAATTTATTGCCTGTTATCCTCACTTATAGTAAGTTGAGTATGACAATCCCGAGGTATTTAGTTTTCTTTATCTAGTCTAGAGTTAGATTCTTTTCTTTCATTTTTCCTATTAGATTTCTCTTGACCAACTCATGTATCTGGGGGGGGGGGGGGTCTTTATGTTTTGTTAATAATTATTTGTAATAAATATTGCCCATCTAAGTTCTGCCTTTTTTTATTACTCAAACTGAACATTCCAAATTAAAAACTTATGCAGAATACCATATATTTTTATTTTTTCTGTTGATACATGTTCAACAAATAGGGTCACTAGTTATTACTGTTGAACTCTTCTGATGAGCCTCTAATCATACATATTGAGGTATTTTTGAAACTCGATGAATTTAAAGACCCTTCCATTATAATCACCCTAATACTATAATCTGTGGCTTAAGGATATCTTTTCTTCCCACAGCTCTCAGATTGTCTTCCTTCTATGGTTTCACCAAATCACTACCCTTATGGATTCGGTTATAGTAAATACAGTTGTGGTAATTTCGCTGAATCTATTTTTTTCTTTTAGAGTTTTAAGTTAGATCCCTTTCTTTTATCGTTCCTATCGGGTCCCTCTCTTACACAACTCTTGTTTGCTTCCAACCCTTACAGTATTATATTAATTGAGGGTTAATGGTGATGATAACCACAAAGTTTTTGCCTTTAAACAACAAAGAAAGATGAAAGCTTTGTAATATTTTAGATTTTTTATTTTTTATTTATGTGAAATTATTACTTCACACAAACATCAAGAAAATTTGCTCATGGAACCTATGAACAAGTAAGTGAAATTCTATGGAAACTAGTTCGAAAGAACTCCAGTGTATCTCTTTTATGCTCTTTTTTAATGGCACAAGTTTTTCACCTTTAAGCACCATCAGCAAATCAATTAGATATATTTCCTTCGCCTACAGAGTTCAGGATAGAGAATACTTACGGCATATTAATGTCACACCCTATATAGGGTTATTTCAGTAACATATTTTATAAACATGAATGACACAACATGATCACTATAGTAATAGTTTCATAATCTCTGTTAAGTTAATTAACATTATTTATTCCCTAACAGTTGATTAGAATTTCAGCTTAATCTTTGTGGTCAGTGGAATTATTTTTGTGGAGAAGAGAGTCTTTTAACCTTTGTATCTCTAGGCTAAACATATTTGTATCTTATTGGCTAATTTCTGTAGCCTATTGAAACTAAAACTCTAGCCTAGAGAATTATGACAAGACCAAAATGTTTACTATTTATGGTAATTAAAAATTATTTTTATTGTGTGTGTGTGTGTGCGTTTGCGCCTACCATACATTTTAGTAATCATTTAAATTTCATCAAAATTTTAATTTTATTATTGTGATTTTTTTTCTAGTTTTGAGGTTATGTTTTTCCAGTATAAATCTTGTAGTTTGTACCAGTGAAAAAATATTTTAGTATCATTGAATGGACATTATAAATCTGCAGAAAATGAGCTATTGAGTGATTCTGTACAACATTCGCGTGGAAAAATGTAATAAAAAACTGATTTTAGAATTTTTTTAATTTGCCATCATTATGAAATTTATGTACTGGTATTTACTTTCTTACATATAGATATAATAGGGGAAGTTATGTGCGATGTCGTGTTTTTTATGAGATATATCCGTTTTAAGTTTCTCTGAGTTCAGTTAATTTTAGGCGGTAAGGCTTACTACGCTGCTGAGAGATGATGTGCACCTCCTAGTCATGTTCCTATAGATCCATAAGCTTTGTGAACTTGAGGATCTAGTTGAGATCGTCTTGGGGAATTGTTAGGCCTTTCTACACATCTTAACTGCTGCAAAACTTGTGCACATAGGTTCTGCTGTAAAGATTCCCATCCTGTGGTGTACTTTCTAAAGTGGCCACACCCTGTGATCCAGCTTTGCGCCTTCCTTATATTGGAACGTCTTAACTCGATAATTGTAGAGGGAGCATGATGGTGTGAATCAGATCTGAGATGTTCCTCTACTTTGCCCCATGCTCTTTCTCAGCCCCAGTGTTGATTGCAAATATAACCTTTTGCTTCAAGATTCCACAAAACAACTCTCGTCATGAACTTTGCTGTTGATGATTTATTTGCTATCATGTCAGCATTCTCATTTCCGCTAATTCCAGCATGTTCTGGTACCTAAAAAAAGAGTAACATTTTTACAGCCACCAAGCTGTGATAGAGTCTTGAAGCACTCACAGATGAGCTTTGAACTGAATTCTTTAGAATCTAGTACTTTCAAGACTGTTGACTGTCGCTATAGATGCGAATTTCCTTATTCTCGTTTCCAAATCTTAGATTTTCTTATGCACATTATATTAGAGCTGTTATTTTTGACTGAACCATTGATTGAACTCCTATTCACAGCAACATTGTCTCTACAGATACTTGCATATGTTTTAGCAGCTTTAGATTTTGAACAGTCTGTAAACCACTCCAGTTCTCCTAGAAGTATGTCTTCTTCCTTCAGAGTATTTCTCGTGTTCTGGTATTGATAGTACCGGAGTATTATTAATAAACAAGTAGTTTTTAGAATGATGTTTGTCTGTCGTTTGTACAGTGCTCTGCAGTCCAATTGTGTGAACCCGTTTTAATTAAATTTTACATGCGGGCATATTTTGGCCATGTCTCTTAACGTTTTAATTATTTTTTTGATAACTTTAAATGTTTGCGATAGATGTCATAAGAATAAATACAAAATTACAATTTTCTAAAAAAATCGTTTATTGATTTTGATCAAACTTTGCTCAAGTGTAGCCCCTAACAGAACATAATGGTTGCCATGTCTCCAAAACCTTGGTTTGTGAGTTATCGGTAAATAAAACAAAAAATCGGCCTTGGGGCTGTTATAAAATATGTAATTTCTCAAAATTGGTTCAAACGAATTCGTTCAAATTTTAATGAAATGTGAGAATTACCAATCCTGTGTGTAAAATCAGAAATAAAAAATAAATTACGATTCAGGAATAATTAGAAAAAAAAAAAAAAAATTGTTTGAGTTCTTTTAAAAGCTCGATTTTAATCAAATTGAAATTACAGTGAGGATGTGTTTATGGCATAAATGAAGCAAGTTTAGGACTTTATTGAAATATTATTTTCAAAGATGTCATTTGTGGTTTATTTTTGCTTTTTGATTGGCAACTATCGAACTGACATTTTTTGTAACAAATAGTTTTGGTTGGTTTTTATTTGGTTTTAGGAATGAACGAGTGAGAAAATTTGGCAATTTTTTTTCTCTTTCATTATTCTGTTTTTCGTACTTGTTCAATGCTTCGTACAAGCGAGCCTACATTTCAAATAGAGCTACATTTGACTGTAATTATGACCTCAAGAAGATTTATTAAAATACCTATTATACAATAGACGTATGTAATGTAACATACACACATAAATGTACAGTGTTCCAAACATATGGAGTACGTAAAAGAATCGGCTGAAGACAATAAGTTCATTTTTGATAGTTGTTTTTAATTTTAGCAGCAATCTTGGATCCGCTATCTTGATATTAGGTTTAATTTTTTAAATAGTAATAGGGTCATGTGACACATGTTCTTAGATTATATATTTTTTATTCTGGGTTCAATGGTGGATTCTGTTTTTTTTTTTTTTTTTTTTTTTTTTAATCTCATTTCGTTTAAAAGTTTATCAACTAATACAAGTACAGAACATTTAAAATCTTAATTTACAAGTGGACAAATGAGTTGGGCACTTAACAATGTTGTAGTTTTGGACTTGTGCGTTTCAAAGATGCTCATATTGTTGCCCCACAGTTTTAAACAGTTATAAAATTCACCAACTACTTTAGAAATTGTCTGATCAGTAATAGTGTTAATTTCTGTTCGTAGCCTAATTTGTAGTTCATTTAGATTTGGTTAAAATACATCTTACTTTTTAAATATCCAAATAGGAAGTATTCAAGAGGAACAAGGTCGGGAAAAACTTGCTTGTATATGTTTAAATGTGAGCCAAACTCATTTGTCCACCTATAAATTATGGTTTTAATGTTCTGTAGTTGTATTACTTGATAACTTTTCAAGGAAATGAGATTTTAAAAAAAACAGATTCCACCATTAAACCCAGAAGAAGAAAAAACAACAATGTAAACGTGTGTCACATGGCCTTATTCCTATTTAAAAGTTAAAACTAATTTCAACATGGGCGCCAAAGTTTAAAACTATCAAATCTGGAAGTAAACATTGTCTATAAAAAATGTTCAGTAGTTTAATGATTTTTTAAAAATATATTTCATACTTTATGAACACAAAATAAACAGGGTGTCTTTTAGATCCGAGCCACCATTAAGATCTCTGAAACTATAAGATTTACAGAACACTTCAAATAGGGGACTACTTAATTAATTTTTTTCTCTGTAATGAAATAATGTGTTTGATGTTTTTAAGTTTGACCACCATTTTCCAATATGGCATCCAATTTAAAAATTTCTGATGGAAACCTTCATTTTTTATGTTGAATTTGGATTTTAAGACTTTTTTATTTTTGAGTATTTTTTATGTTCTTGCTCGTTTACGAGATAAAAGCTCCGAAAGTTTGCCAAAGTTCTTTTTAAAGTACATGGGAATAAGAACTAATTTCTTTATACTCTTGTTTTAAAATCGGTTATACATGTATTGTTTTATGAATACTGTTGACTTTAAGGTTTTATAGGAAAGAAACTTGACAGAAGCTAGGTATTTAGGATTCTGGAGAACATTTTGATGAGTTCCATTGAAGACCTTCCACTTAATATCAGGATGAAATTAATGTAACAGTAAGACGGAGCACCAGTTCATAATAGTTGCACAGTTTCTGAACACTTTTCCTGAATAATTGTTACATACGGGTTTATATCTTGGCCAGCAAGTTCTCTAGACCTAACGCGTCTAGATTTTTCTTATTGGGGTACAGTACATAAAAAATGAACTCTATAAGGAACGTTATGCTTCGGTCGAGATATGAAAGAATTTTTTTTTGAAAATCGAAAAATATGAAAGAAAATCGGTCGAGATCTTATTTTCAAATTTATCATACCATTAAAAAAACCTATCAATAATTGTTTTGTAAGAGGTAATGCTTCCATATTCAACAACGATGGAAATTTTGAATATCAACTGTAAGACTAGTCTTCATTAATTAATTGTTAAGATATCAAATTTTAAAATTATAGTCTATCAATCAATAAAATACAATATTGACTATTTATGTGTGTTGTAAAACCCAAAATTCAACAGTATTCAAAAAACAATACATGCATAACCGAAATTAATTATTCCCATGTATTTTAAACGGAACTTTGGCTAATTTTCGGGATTATAAAGGAGTAAAAAATATAAAAAAATAAGGTAGAATGAAACAAATTTTTAATCCAAATTCAACATAAAAAATGGGAGTTTCCATAAGAAATTTTAAAGTTGACCGCCATATTGGAAAATTGTGTAAATCTAATAGATTCAGAGATCCCAATGGTGGCCCAGTTAAATGCCACTATAATGAATGAAAATTAGTGTCATAATAAGCTTAACTAAATTTTCTGTTTAAGAAATTTACTAAATAAGATTATATATAGGCTTAAGATATTAATATGTACAACTTAAAATTTTCTTTTTTAAATGAGAAAAGTGTACCGCAATGATTGAACAATTTTTCGTAGTGATTTCACACTACATTTGGCCACCTTTTAGGCCCCTCATTTATCACTTATTACACTGCCTTACAGTTTGTGAACTAAATGGTGCAATCATACAGTACAGTTCTGTTCAGTATAGGTAAACAATGTTGATTAACTAACATTGAGATAACATAGGCCTACTTCATGCTTCATCATCAGCTTAAATCTACCATTTTACAATGACAAGGTACATAAATTTTGAATCAGCTGTTTATAGTAGCGGACATTTTAAAAACGGAAAATAAAATTAAACAATTATTGTAGGCCTACTTACCCACCCCACCCATCATAAACTGTAATACAAACAAATCTTCTAAATGTAATACCAAAATATTGGTTTTTTGGAGGTTATAGGAATTGTTAAATTGCATTGGTAGATCATCCAGCGAGGTTTTCTGCAACTTATAATTGTGTATAACATTAATTTCTTGACGTCGGCAAGGTCTAATCCTCCACTCACTTCGCTCGTGTCAGTCTCAGATCGAGCGAGCTTCGAAGTTCTAACAAAACTCTACGCACTTTTGTGCTCTTGTATCGGTGACTTAGCCCTGGCGGAATGTCATATTTTCATGGGAAATCAGGATTCGAAATTATGTTTTTTACAATAACTTTGCTATTTGTTGTCGTAGAGAGATGGGGTTGCTACCGTTAGATGAAGAATTGAAATGTGAAAATTTTCATCTAATAAGTTGAATTACATGAAATATCAACTAAAAACTGCCATTTTGATATTTTTAATTAATTTTTTCTAAATTTCAATACGGTTCTATATGAGAACACTCTATACTAAATATCATGTTCCTATCTTAATTTTTGTTTCAGCTATCGTTGAAATTTTTGACGATTACCAAACTTATCCTCTACTTTATACCACGTGTTAAATAAGTCCCGGGACGGCTTAATATTTTTTTTAAGCATTACAGATAGAGCACCACTTGTTAATGAACACCAAAACCTATTTTAGTTTGTATTCAGTCGACCGCTACCTTTCCAGTGGGCGGCCTACAAGGAGCAAGTAGGAAATCTTAAATGAGAGCATAGATTGAGTTGTACATCGAATTAAAAGCCATTATGAGTAGAACAAAATGCCGCAAAACCAACCTCAAAAGGTTCACCCTAGGTAAAATAGCGTGGGTTTAAAGATCGCTAAATTTGTGACAGTCTTGAAAATTTTACAACTTGGGCTACCAGTTTTCTAAGAGTAGTAGATGTTTAAAAATTATCACTCTTTTGGCTAGTTTAATATCCACAGCTTTAAGAAGGTGTCAATGTTTTTCATCAATCCAACCCCCCCCCCCCCTAATTACTTAAAACGTTTTGTTAACCGTGATTATAATATATACATAATGTAAAAGTCCCCCTTAAGTTAAAATTATCACTGAAATACCAAAATTTGTGTATTTTTTGAAATTAGAAAAATGTATTGTTTTACTTGTTTAGTGCTCAAATTGTTGACCTTAAGTGGTTTGACAATATGTGTTAAAACTTTTCAAAATCGATTCCTTAGGAATGCATTTTCAGCCATTCGTAAAATTCTATCTTGTGGACATCAGTTGGTGTTGTTTGATAGAGAAGATTTTTTATTTAACCCCAAAAGAAATAGTCTAGTGGATTATATCAGGAAGTCTTGCAGGTCATTTTATAACACCCTTTTTTCCCATCCATCTAGAGAAAACATTGTCCATAGTGTCGTACTTGATGGTGTGATGTTCCTCCAAAATGTTTGTTGTCCTTTGTCCTAACATGTTTGCGAGTGCAGGTATGAACTGCTTCACAAGTATCTTTAAATATTTTTATCAGTTTAATCAACCCGTGCAGGATATGCCAATATGCATGAGTTTTGGCATTACGCTGGTAATTTTGGTTAGAGAATTTTTTAGGTGTCATTATTTTTCTTCTAAATAAACCTTTCCAATGATATGTCACTAAGATAGAAAAAAATATAAAGATAAAAATATTTATCTTTAAAATATAAAGATAGAAAGGGGAGCAAAATATTTCATCCACAAAAAAAAATCACAAAAGGTATTAATAGGTATTTTGGAAGGCTCCTGTTGATATCTCAAGCTGTTTTATTTTTAACTAGGTGTGTTTGGATTTTACCCTCAGTTTATAGGCATATCAAGTAACAAAACTTTGAATGGTTATATTTCTCTTTCTGCACAAAGAAGTCTTACAATTGTATCGGCAAAAAGTAGTATAATTAAAGTTCTTAAATGAATGTTATGTTGTAGCTGTTATTACATTAAGAATTTTTTTTTACGTCATTCAAATATCTAGTTTCTTATCACTTGACACACACTCTTATCTGTAAATATTGTATACAGTGCTTACAACCTCAGAAAGGAATAATTGCTATATTGTATTGATAAACCGCAATATCAGTAGCAGTAAAATATAGGGTGTTCCTATGACCACTGTTGGCATTTCTGAAATTAGGATAAAAAAAAATTCTTTTTTTGAGATTATTAAAAAATCTTTGACCTTTCTGATATCAGTTTTAATTTTCTAATCTTGTGTACAACTTTATTTTTTCTAAAACCCTTTGTATAGAGTGCACCATTTTAAGAACATTTTTATTCATGGGTATTGCTTCCAAGAAGGCAGTCATTTAGAGTTACAGCTGATAAAAATATTTTTAATATTTATTATTTAATAGATTTGGGGATTTGTTTTAAATCTGAATGAAATTAAAATTTATCGTAAATTACGTAGTTAACAAGACTGGGTTCTTACAGCGGTGGCTGGTTTTTAGCTATATGAGGCCTTGATGACTGCTCAAAGAAGTAAGAAGTAATGTACCTACATTAAAAAATTGTTAATACAAAGTCATTTGTTTAATTTTTGGTTTTTTTTTTTTTTAGAGGGGAGAGGGGGTTGAAAGATCTATTGTGGATGTTGGATCCAGTTAGTATTCTACCCAGCCTTTGTATAAAGCCTGTAAGGATTATGGGATCAGCTTCTCTAAAAACTTCAGGACCCATAGATACTCTTTACTGAATTCACTGAACCTCCTTCGAGCAAACTCTCTATAACAGAGATGTGCTTAAATAACTAGTTGCATGTTTGGAACGATTCCAGTTGTAACGGTTACGGCTGTGGAACAGTTGTATGAAACAGTTCCAATGGAACTATTCAAATAAACTTCATAAATTTCTCCTCGGATTTGTCGGAAGAATAGTTTCGTTGGAATGATGTCTATGTAGTTGCAGTTGTGGTTTTCTTGCTTCTTTTGTCAGACGATTTATTTGAGCTTTTGTTAAATTCATTTAGTTTAACTGTTTTGTGTATGGTAAATAGTGAATAAAAACAGATAGGCTTACACAGTCGTTTTTGTATCAACATTTGCCTCCCCATCCGGTTATTGGAAATAAAATTGTGCTAATCTTCCCGCTCTCCTGAATAATTTTCAATTATAATGTACTAAAATTATAGTTTGATAAATTCGTAGAATATTATTGAAACAAAACTAATAAAAAAGAAACTCATTGTGTTTGTATCCAAGTCACTCTTTTTTATATAATAAAAGAACAATAATGTCCGTCTATGTGACTTTTCTAATAATAAAGTAGTTACTTACTTTATAATATGACACGTTTCGGAACTCGTTCCATCTTCAGAATATCGCTCTGCTGAGGTCGTTAAAACAATTAAATAAATTATTACACAACATATCGCAACACATATACACATACACGCGCACATTAACACAGACACTATCAACACGTGTGCATATGTAGCCTATATGTGTTGCGATATGTTGTGTAATAATTTATTTTAATGTTTTAACGACCTCAGCAGAGCGATATTCTGAAGATGGAACGAGTTCCGAAACGCGTCATATAATTATAAAGTAAGTAACTACTTTATTTTTAAAAAAGTCACATAGACGGACATTATTGTTCTTTTATTATATAATAAAAGAGAATTATAATAAATTCTTGTTGAAATAGAAACAAATAATAAATTCCAGTATACAAGTGTTAATGTTGGGAGATTCTTAATTTGATAATATTCAATTAACCGATGAACATTACACAACAGTTATATAGGCCTACATGTATTTATGATTACAGTTTATTTCCTGAGCTATTGTCTTGCAAAATATTGGTTTTGTATAATATAATTGATAGTTTGCAATTTTCACTAAACTAAAGTAACTTCTAATTTTTGTTCACAGCTGTTATAACCTCAAACAATAACTTCATAAAAACATGGAAATGGCTTAGGTTATTATTTAATGTACATTGCTTATTGTAATTATTACAGTTGGCCTATTATTAATAAATTATTGTTTTTAACCATTATTAACTACTCAAATAAATGCATAAAAAAAAAATTGTCTGTTGTAATATTAATATTGTCATACTTAATAATCTGTCTAATTATGTATTAATATTTTTAGTTATTGTAGCTCATGTATCACTGAGGATGGCAACTTTGTTGTTGAAATGCGTTTGATTAAGTAAACGTAATTTTTGTGAGAGCTTGTGTTCCGAGTTTTATTCTATCTAATAATATCTCACAAGTTGATATATATATATATGTACATGTTCGCTACGCCCCTTACAATCAAGGTCCGCCCCCTGTGTTATTTACTTTAATGGATTTACTTATTTATTTATTTTTCTTTGACATTTTAAAGTTTTGGAACATTACTTCCGATTGGTTATAAATTTGCTAGTAAATAATATTTTCCCATTCATCTTTAGTTTAAAAATTTCCATTATATTTGGACATCTTCCTTTGTTGCACTGATGTAATAATCTCATAGAATCTTTCATTTTCACTTGGGATATGGCCCTCTTTTAGTAAATGAATAGCCTAATTTGAATTTCTCTTTTCATATTTGTACGACCTAGTATATTCTTTAAATTTGGTTTTTAACTTTTATTTTGTTTGGTCTATATATATAGACCAAACAAAATTATATATATATATATATATATATAGGCCCCTATGTTGCATTAAACTTACATTTTATTTCGTAGACTCTATTTTTAACAAATGTTTCTTCTATATTCATACCAAATCTTGTTATCCTTGTTTAATTCCCCTTTTACATTGTATTACTTAAAACATTGTTTCATTTTATATGTTTCTTTCGTTGAAAGTAAATGCAGCCCAGATGTTTTTGGTGACTTTTGTTGTATTTTTTAAGTTTTTCATATTTTTCGTATTTCCTTATTACTCTCTTTTCATATCCGTTGTTTTAGCTATATGAAATACTGTGTTTAGTTCTTATGCGCTGCCTTACTTAGAGCTAAATTATATTTAATCACTTAATCATGTATTGAAAAGACACCTTTTTGTGTTTCATTGAGCGATTTAAATCGGCATTGATGTATGTATATTACTATTACTGTATGTATGTATCTTCCCTAAAAATTTCAAAATCGAGTCATTGTATTATTGTTCTGTTTACTTTTATTTTATTTTTTTCATTGTAAATTTTATATTTTTGGGAATTGGATTATTTTCACAAATATCAGTTTTCCTTTATTATTATCAGAAAGTCATCCACATATAGTATAATTATAACAATCATGCTTCTGCAAAGTGTTTTGTATGTATTTTTATTTTAAATATTGCATGAAAACTTCACTTCATATAGCAGATAATGGATTTCCCAGTCCATCTTGTATAGAATGTTGTTATATATTACATCTTATATAATCTCATTATTTAATTCTTAATTATCTCCATTTTCTTTTAACAATTCCTCCAAAAGTGTTTTGTTTTCAATGGATACATGTTCTCATATCAAATGATATGTTTATGACCTTCTGAAATTTCCATTTCTTTTAAATATTTGTGCTACTTCGCACGAGAAGATTGTACTTATGTACAGGGCGTGTGTACATTATAAATAAGTACTGTAGCTTTATAATGTAATGCAAAGTCTATGTGGATGTGTAAAGCACACATTCAATATCACAGATCAAACTTCTCAATGTTTACTATTAAATAAGAACATTGTATTGTGATCTAACCTTACCATTTATAAAATTGTATTAAATTATTATTTCAGACTTTAGAATTTTAATACTCGGCATTCTAGTTGACACAGTGATATTTTAGAATGTAAATTTCGTTTGGTGTTTTGTTACATCTACTTGTTTTTAATCTTTTTAATATATGTAGATCAAAATTAAAAATGAAATACTGTTTTAATTTGTATCCAAATTTTCTAACAGTTTTTTTCCAATTATATTCACCACATAGTAAAACTCATATAATCATATTTGGTTAAAATTGTGGCTACAAAAGTTTTTTAAATTTTGAGTTTATGACAGTTTTTTTTTTTTTTTTTAGTTATAGACTGTTTTATCTTCAATCGTAGAAAACAAAATTGGTCATTATTGGATGTATATTTTAATACTAACTTTTCATTTAGGTTTACGATGTCACAAAATTGCTCTTGAATGGTGCCCAATTTTTTTTCTCTGATTACAAATAAAAGGGTTTTTGTGGTAAAAGTTAAAATTATTAAAAAACAACATGTAAATTAAAATAATTAACAATAATGGTAATGATAATAAAGCATAATCACTTTTTTAGTTTGGCTTATATTGTGTCGTGGCAGTATGCAAAGGCCTATATTGTATATGTAATGTAAGGTTGGAAGTCAGGTTTGGCTTTTTTTTACTCTGAATTCCAGGATAGAAAAGAGGAACGGTGAGATAAATTAAGAGCAGAACTGAAATAAGGACATCAATTTTATTTTAGGTTAGATACAACGTAGGAGATGGCTCTTGACTAATTGACGTACTCTTCAAAGTCATTTGACTACCAAGATTATTCTCTATTCTAGAACCTTCCATCGTAGATCCTTGGCTCATATAAGACTCCAAAACTTACAAAAAGAACTCGTATTGTTAACTTTTCCCAGCATTAATATTTGAAATAATCATTATTAATATATAGATCTGGACTAAGAACGTACTCCTTTCCAAATCATTTACACCGTTAATACCCCAATATGAGAAATGAATCTTTTTAACATGTGTGAGCTGGAATTGTTTACAAACAGTTCTAAAACAATAGGTGAAACAGGAGGTAAGATCTGTGGAGGTAGATATGGGTTGGAACACGTCCTTCTGATGAATGTACCCAATAGTGTTTTAGTGGAATGAGCCTGAAAAAACTTGAAAGTTGGATACAGAGATACAGGGTGCAGCAGAAATCATTAGACAATGTTACTGTGCAAAATCAATGTTATATTTAAGGAATTATTATTATTCACTTACATGACAGGAAACTACACTCAAAAGCCTCCGTTTTATGTTTGTCTTGTAAATGATGTCATTCAGATGACCTCCATTGTCCCTCAAGCAAAGCTCTGCAGATCGTCGAGTAGAGGTCATAACCTTTTGCAGCATCTCCAGTGAAATGTTCTCTATCTCAGCTCTAATGAACTCTTTCAACTATAAATGTAAGATTTGTCTCGCACTTCTGTCACACATGCCAAGACCTGCAGAATGTTGATGAGCAGAACGCTTGGGACTATGCAATACCTCTCGTATCCTCTCCTCGTTTTCAGGTGTTCTCACTGTTCGTGGACGTCCAGGGTTTTTTTTTTGTTTAGGCCGATCATTGGCCGCCGATGGAAATTGAGTATTGTTTGCCATGTTGGAACAAGACCGTTTCTGGCTACATTGAAATGGTGCCTGAACTCACGCTGTGCGAGAGCCATATAGTCGTTTAATAAAAAAATTCCACTGCTAATGCTTACTGCGTTAAAATGACATGGTACAGCTTCTCGACTAGATTGCTACCATCCAATCACTGAATCAAGTCGTAGGGTTTAGACCTACACAGTCTTCGTTCTGAATTTCTATTTACTAGCATCTGGTTACCACTAGCATTAGTATGGGTTTGGAATCGTTCTTCATACTTCGCTGCTTTGATTTCATCAACAATTGTATTCACTTTAAAGGCTGTGAATATTTTCATTGCATATGTACCAAAGTGCATTCACTATCATATGAAATTTTTTTTTTTTTTGAAAGAATTGAATTTTCTTTATATTACTTTTCTTAGCATATCTTTAAATCTGCAGTCCATAGGATCCACACCGGCTTAACTTAATCCTGCTTTGTATCTAAATAGCCAACACATATCCTTGAACTTAATCTCAAGCTCCTTTCTTTTTTGTGATGTGTGTCTTCCAGTTCAGCTTTGAATCCATATTCATTCCCAAATATTGTAACTTCATTTTATTTATGGAATAATTTTACTATTTATTAGCACTCTGACTTACTTCTCTAAATTTATATGGGTTGACTTTTTCATTTAGTTATACACCACTTTTTGGTCCACACATTAACTATCAGTATGGTTTTCTGAAGTCTTTCTGTTGCTTCTTTAACACTATCCCAACAGCTAATATAGAAGTATCGTCCACAAATGTAGCGACAATGGTTTCTTCATCTTGTGGCAGATCACCTAGGTATATAATAAATACAGGAATGAATTTGACATAATTTTTTATCCACTCAATGATTGACGACTAAATTTTAACCCTCTTGACCAATTCTTGTTCTCTTCTGATCCTGATGTTATTCGAGTAATCAAGGCTTAGTGGGTCTTTACTTTATCTCTTTTTTATAATACAATGATGACCGAGAGGGTTTTTGCCTTTAAACAACAAGGGTGGACATGGTGGAATCAGTGAATGAACATGCAGATTTGCTGACTAACAATCAATGCGCCGGCTATGAAAGTTAAACGATCTGAGTAATTCCATGCCTATCTAATAACAGACTATCAGCAGTTGGGCTTTAAAAGAGGACGAGAGGATATGGAGTATCTTCAGGTTAAGTTTCTTTTGCTAGATAGAGAAATTAAAAGGAATGGTCAACTGAGAAAACAAGCAAAGGATAGGACAGCGTATTCACTAGGAAGCCACTGTGCAGGAAAAGTGATTTACAAGATGACAATACAACCCACCTAATCGTTGAACGATTCTTATCAGGAAAGGATTAAAACTGGGTTCGACAATTCCTCAAGAGATGCTTGTCACCAAGATTCTAATGTTCTCGGAGCTTATAAGTCTTCCGGGGGGGGGGGGATATCGAAGAGTGTGACATCTTCTTTTAGGAGACATGATAAAGTGAAAAAGAATACTGATGAGAGCGAAGCCTCTAATATCAGCCGCAAGTATTAACCTAACCTAACCTCACATTTGAATTGTACAGTAAATTCAAATGTAAAATGTTAGGCTGTGTTACAATGCAAGTGTACATTTTTCAAGTTTGATTTAATGATTCATTTATTGGATGTTGTTGTACTAATTATGGTTTGCAAGACCAAGGTCATATGTTTTATCTTTTGTAGATAACAGTTTAAATGTTTTGATAAGGAGTAACTTTTTTTTTTAAATACAAGTTTTGTTTTATTGGTCATTTGTGGTGTAACTAGCTGAGGATTTTGGTGAAAAAATGGTATGTTATTTTTAATTAGGATTAAAATTTATATAGAAACAAGCTTTTTATTGAATTGAATAAATTGTAAGTAGGTTACTAAAAGATTGTGTTAAAATGCATGTAGGCTTATCATAGTTGTTACAGTACCTACAAATAACCTTTAACACATCCTTGTAGGACTTGTGAATTATTCAATTCAATTTAATAATAGGCTGATTATAATAATAATAAAAACGTATATAACATGTAGCGATATAACTTTCACAGGTGAATGAATATATGCTAATTTTATTAGATACAGAGGAACCGGTAAAATTCTTATTTATCTAAAAATATATTTAAATATACAGTTTTAAAGATGGCTACCATTGGAATCTTTAAAACTACAAAAAATATCTTCAATATTTTTTAATGGATAATATGTAATTTTTTAAACTACTACATTGGGTAATATTTAAAAAAAAAAAGGATAATACCTCTAAATATGTTTGTGAATGAATGGATTTTTAAGTTTTTTATATTCAGGGATTTTATTGTTGTAATTTTATCTTTATAGGATGTAAGTATAGTCAAAGAAAGTTCGAAAAACAATCTTGATAATTATCTAAAACACCCACAACAAGAAGTCTCAAATTATGTGTTACATACAAATTAAAAATAGGTGTTCAAGTTGAAAATATTGAGGGACAGTTTCAAAATTTGCATAATTTAAAATCCCGTAAAATAAGAAAAGTTACATATACTTTTGTTTTATCTCCTTTAACTTTAGTGCTGGTCATGTTGAATTGATTATACTGGATATTAGTTAGAGAAATTATAGCCTAAATTCTACAATATAGAAACGGTTATGGTCTAATAACTAAATTGACAAATCTAAGACATGACGAATAAAATTGGATGTTTCATATGGTCGTCTAAGGTCTATATATTATGTAAAAACTTAGTGTCTTCCACTGTTTTTATTATTAAAGTTTACCTCCATAAACAAACGCTGGCCTTAGGGCTCTTAACTCAGAGGAAATCTCTTCCAAGCCGGTGTGGGAGTGCTGGTTACCGTAACTGTAAATCTAAACTAGGTACTTGTTTATGCGGGTTTCTATGGTAATGAACGTGCAAATGAATTGACCAAAAAAGGTGGTATATTGCTTGGTTCAGAACCAGCTTGTGGTTTAACAGTCTGCTACCTACAAAACCATTGAGAAATGGTCAAAAGATAGGCATTGTCAACACTGGCAGGATTACCCTTGTCAAGCGTTCGATAAAAATGTTATCAGACGCACAAATGACCACTGATTGACTGGTTAGTGAACTTGAGTAGAGGCCGTCTGTTATGGTGTTATTTACTGGACATGACCACTTCAGGAAACTTTTGTTAACACTCCGGATCACTGATTTATAGGTTATGTGAACAGTCAGAAGAGACTGCTAAACATATCCTGGAATGTGAGAAGCCCGAGGCTTGGAGAGCCATATTTTTGGCTTCACAACCAGGTGGGGATGTTGATGTTAGTATTGGATGAAAACTTCTAAGCCTTGATGGCACAGATATTGGTTTGCCTGGCTAGTAGGCCCTTGGGGTGTACAAGGATCTTAAGTCTTCATTCATACCCCTATGACATAATGTAATACCTCCGTAAGCAATCTGTTAAAATTGATAACGTCTAGTCCACAGGGAACTAGTTCACCTGAATAGTTTTCATATAAAACATGGCAGACACTGCCAACATACACACACCAGCCCGCCACATCATGTCCCTGGGTCGAAATGGCTTTGCTTCGGCCAATCCAACTCAGAAACCCGCGCATTAGTTAGCTTGCTTCTAACAGTTTCATGTTAGGTGACTGAGAGCCTCTTTAAAACTATGACTACTACTTCGTCAAAAACCTATAGACCAATCACAGCCCACCTCGCAACCACAGTACGAATACAAAGGCTAGCTCATCGTTTTCGAACAACAATAAGCTGAAATTGGTATAAGTAGGATACGAAAACATCCAAAAACCACTTCTCTCCAGGGAGACAAACATTACACCACTTATTTTCAGGGAGCCACTCGTGAATACTAGACTTCTCTCCAACCAGACAACCACTACACTCCTTACCTCCTATCAGGAGAATAACCAACAACAATCACTTCTCCTCTGTGAGACTACACCTGAGTACACACACCCTGCTGACAAGTGTTGAGGGACACTTACTATAGATCTACGGTTGGAACCACTACACTTCTCACCTCCTATCGGGAGAATAACCAACAACAATCACTTCTCCTCTGTGAGACTACACCTGAGTACACACACCCTGCTGACAAGTGTTGAGGGACACTTACTATAGATCTACGGTTGGCACAACTACACTTCTCACCTCCTATCGGGAGAATAACCAACAACAATCACTTCTACTCTGTGAGACTACACCTGAGTACACACACCCTGCTGGCAAGTGTTGAGGGACACTTACTATAGATCTACGGTTGGCACAACTACACTTCTCACCTCCTATCGGGAGAATAACCAACAACACTCACTTCTACTCTGTGAGACTACACCTGTGTACACACACCCTGCTGACAAGTGTTGAGGGACACTTACTATAGATCTACGGTTGGAACCACTACACTTCTCACCTCCTATCGGGAGAATAACCAACAACAATCACTTCTCCTCTGTGAGACTACACCTGTGTACACACACCCTGCTGACAAGTGTTGAGGGACACTTACTCTAGATCTACGGTTGGAACCACTACACTTCTCACCTCCTATCAGGAGAATAACCAACAACAATCACTTCTACTCTGTGAGACTACACCTGTGTACACACACCCTGCTGGCAAGTGTTGAGGGACACTTACTATAGATCTACGGTTGGAACCACTACACTTCTCACCTCCTATCGGGAGAATAACCAACAACAATCACTTCTACTCTGTGAGACTACACCTGTGTACACACACCCTGCTGACAAGTGTTGAGGGACACTTACTATAGATCTACGGTTGGAACCACTACACTTCTCACCTCCTATCGGGAGAATATCCAACAACACTCACTTCTCCTCTGTGAGACTACACCTGTGTACACACACCCTGCTGACAAGTGTTGAGGGACACTTACTATAGATCTACGGTTGGAACCACTACACTTCTCACCTCCTATTGGGAGAATAACCAACAACAATCACTTCTCCTCTGTGAGACTACACCTGTGTACACACACCCTGCTGACAAGTGTTGAGGGACACTTACTATAGATCTACGGTTGGAACCACTACACTTCTCACCTCCTATTGGGAGAATATCCAACAACACTCACTTCTCCTCTGTGAGACTACACCTGTGTACACACACCCTGCTGACAAGTGTTAAGGGACACTTACTCTAGATCTACGGTTGGAACCACTACACTTCTCACCTCCTATTGGGAGAATAACCAACAACAATCACTTCTCCTCTGTGAGACTACACCTGTGTACACACACCCTGCTGACAAGTGTTAAGGGACACTTACTCTAGATCTACGGTTGGCACAACTACACTTCTCACCTCCTATCGGGAGAATAACCAACAACAATCACTTCTCCTCTGTGAGACTACACCTGTGTACACACACCCTGCTGACAAGTGTTGAGGGACACTTACTCTAGATCTACGGTTGGAACCACTACACTTCTCACCTCCTATTGGGAGAATAACCAACAACAATCACTTCTCCTCTGTGAGACTACACCTGAGTACACACACCCTGCTGACAAGTGTTGAGGGACACTTACTATAGACCTACGGTTGGAACCACTACACTTCTCACCTCCTATCGGGAGAATAACCAACAACACTCACTTCTACTCTGTGAGACTACACCTGAGTACACACACCCTGCTGACAAGTGTTGAGGGACACTTACTATAGATCTACGGTTGGAACCACTACACTTCTCACCTCCTATCGGGAGAATATCCAACAACACTCACTTCTCCTCTGTGAGACTACACCTGTGTACACACACCCTGCTGACAAGTGTTGAGGGACACTTACTATAGATCTACGGTTGGAACCACTACACTTCTCACCTCCTATCGGGAGAATATCCAACAACACTCACTTCTCCTCTGTGAGACTACACCTGTGTACACACACCCTGCTGACAAGTGTTGAGGGACACTTACTATAGATCTACGGTTGGAACCACTACACGTCTACCTTATTGAAGACCTCACCCTACGCTCATCTCCGCCTTCCTGAAGGGATCACCAGCCAGCAGACGGAGAAGACCTGATAAGAAATAAATAGGAGAAACCCTGGCACCGGCAGCACTACGAGCAGCTGTATTACCTCCTGAAAAGGAAATGGTAAGAGCCCTGACTTGCAGTAGTCTTTGGATGGCCAAGATCAACAAAGAGGGATGAGTTGCCTACCGAGAGGCCCGATGACGAGGACCCCAGCAGACATCCGCCTACCAATCTCAGTGCCCCAATACAGGACCTCTGCACAAACGGCTCTCTAGGTAGATTCCATATAGTTCCCTCAAGCAGATCTACATACCTATTCGGCCCGCCATACTCACCAATCTCTACTCCGGTGACCCTAGAGCTCCCCTGTAAGTCATTCTGTAGGTTTCCTACCTCTTTTGGTCAAGTGTTTTCTTGGCCAACAAGTGTGCCTTACATAACACCATCATTCCCTAAACCAAACCCCCTCGACCCTCACGGGACGATCCCTAGTAACCACCGTATACCTCTCAACTTCCTCGCAACACCAAACATCCTCCTAAGACGACTGAGTAACATCCAGACAATATGCTGTAAAACACTGTAAGTGTGAGTATAATGCTTTAAGTCTAGTGTGCGTTAGGGATTTGCTTATAGTGGGAATAGACGTGGTACTCTTGACTTATTCTAGCTGAATCGTCTTGGGTTAGATCCCTCTCTTTCATCATTCTTATATGTTCTCACTTAATCAACTCTTGTTCTCTTCAGACTCTGACACTATTAGGGTAATCGAGGTTCACAGGATTTTATAACTCTAAATACAGAGTGCAAAACAATGGAGATTGGTTTAATATATGTTTAAGGGATATAACTTCATACAAAGTTTTAATTTTTTCAATATTATTTAAAGACTTTTTATTCAGCCTAAAAGACTTTTTGTGTACTTCCACTTTTAAAGTCTGTAGGTCAAAGTCTAAAGGAGTGAGGAAAAAACCTCACTTGTATAACTGTTTATAATATTTATAGTGTTCGTTTAACCTAACCTTAACCTTTGAAGATGGTAACTATGTTACTGAAATGTACATAAGGAAATAAATCTTGTTTTATTGAATTGGAGTATTGGGTGTGTTGATTTTAATCTTTGTTAAACATATTTAATCATTTTTGTTTTATCTAATAGTCATATCGTTGATTTTAACAGTAGCTAGACAAAGCATCTAACCTCAAAATCAATTTAACATAACTTGTATTTTAAAGAATAGCTGATACAATATCAGTTGATGAAATTACTCAGGGAATTTAACGTTGAATATGATTATCTTGATTGATATTATATTAATTTTGCCTTGAAGAATGTTATGCAATCGTAACATAACATCTTCCCATTATGTCTTGTCATCTGTTAATTATGGAAAACTGATGTCATTGTAAAATCTACAAGGTGAATTGTGAACAATTACTCTACAAAAATTAGCTACAGTATTTCATAATTCTATTTTATCTAGTCAAGAAGTAACATCTAGGTTATATCATATTTTTTATTAGCTGAACAATTTTGCTGTTATTAGTTTTTCAAAGTATGTAGAAAAGAGGGTTAAGTTAGGTTTAATGTAGTCAACTAGTAACATCCAGGTTATGTTATTAGTTTTCCAAAGTATGTAGAAAAGAGGGATAAGGTTAGGTTATGTTAGGTTTAATCTAGTCAAGTAGTAACATCTAGTTTATATCATATTTTTTAATTACCTGGACAATTTTGCTGTTATTAGTTTTTCAAAGTATGTAGAAAAGAGGGTTAAGTTAGGTTTAATGTAGTCAACTAGTAACATCCAGGTTATGTTATTAGTTTTCCAAAGTATGTAGAAAAGAGGGATAAGGTTAGGTTATGTTAGGTTTAATCTAGTCAAGTAGTAACATCTAGTTTATATCATATTTTTTAATTACCTGGACAATTTTGCTGTTATTAGTTTTTCAAAGTATGTAGAAAAGAGGGTTAAGTTAGGTTTAATGTAGTCAACTAGTAACATCCAGGTTATGTTATTAGTTTTCCAAAGTATGTAGAAAAGAGGGATAAAGTTAGGTTAAGTTAGGTTTAATGTAGTCAACTAGTAACATCCAGGTTATGTTATTAGTTTTCCAAAGTATGTAGAAAAGAGGGATAAAGTTAGGTTAAGTTAGGTTTAATGTAGTCAACTAGTAACATCCAGGTTATGTTATTAGTTTTCCAAAGTATGTAGAAAAGAGGGATAAAGTTAGGTTTAATGTAGTCAACTAGTAACATCCAGGTTATGTTATTAGTTTTTCAAAGTATGTAGAAAAGAGGGATAAAGTTAGGTTTAATGTAGTCAACTAGTAACATCCAGGTTATATCATATTTTTTATTAACTGAACAATTTTGCTGTTATAGTTTTTCAAAGTATGTAGAAAAGAGAGATAAAGTTAGGTTATGTTAGGTTTAATGTAGTCAATTAGTAACATCCAAGTTATATCATATTTTTTAGTAGTTGAATAATTTTGATGTTATAATTAGTTTTTCAAAGTATGTAGAAAAGAGGGATAAAGTTAGGTTATGTTAGGTTTAATGTAGTCAATTAGTAACATCCAAGTTATATCATATTTTTTAGTAGTTGAACAATTTTGATGTTATAATTAGTTTTTCAAAGTATGTAGAAAAGAGGGATAAAGTTAGGTTATGTTAGGTTTAATGTATTCAAGTAGTAACATCTAGGTTATATCATATATTTTAGTAGTTGAACAATTTTGCTGTTATTAGTTTTTCAAAGTATGTAGAAAAGAGGGATAAAGTTAGATTATGTTAGGTTTAATGTAGTCAAGTAGGAACATCTAGTTTATTAACTGTACAATTTTCTGTTATTAGGTTTTTTAAAGTACTGTACATAGAAAAGAGGTATAAAGTTACGTTAGGTTTAATGTATTTAATGTAGTCAAATAAGTAACATCTAGCTTAAATAATATATTTCATCAGCTGAACAATTTTGCTGTTATTAGTTTTTCAAAAGTACGTAGAAAAGAGTGATAATTTTCGGTTAGAATGTATTTAATGTAGTCAAATAGTAACATCTTGCTTAGATTATACTTGTTATTAGCTGAACAATTTTCTATTATTAATGTTTCAAAAGTATGTAGAAAAGAGGAATAAAGTTAGGTTAGGTTTGATGTATTTAATATAGTCACTTAGTAACATCAAGCTTATATCATATTTTTTATTGGGTTAACAATTTGCTACTACAGTATTAATTTTTCAAGTGTACATAGAAAAAAGGGATAAGGTTATGTTAGGTTAGAATGTTGTTAATAGCTACACAATTTTGTGTTATTAGTTTTTCAAAAGTACGTAGAAAAGGATAAAGTTAATATTTAGGGTGTGTATGTTAATCAGAATAATTTATAGTTTTATTTGATACACCGCACGTAATGTAAATATATATATTTTTTTTTGCTGGATACTCTTTTGTCCCTTAACACTTCAAGGTCATTTTTCGATGTTGCTATATTTTTCTTATACGTGGGACAATACAAAGAATATAAATGCAAAGTTTGAAATATATAGGATTTATCGTCTTGTCTGTGTAGACTGTTTGCGACTTACAGACACACGTGCTTGAAATTATAAGAATCCTTGGTTTTACATATGGACCTTAATAAAAATCGATCGAAATTTTGAGCTGGATCTGCACCTCTTTCCACGTAGTCTTGAGTTGGATCCCTTTATCTTTCCTATTTGTTCTTTCTTGACCAACTGTTGTTCTCTTCCGACCCTATTTAGAGGATTCACGTAGGGGTTTTTTTATGTCTTTTCCTCGTTTTTTTTTATAAGGCGATGATGACCGTGAGGGTTTAAACAACATTGGGGAAAATAAAATAAAACCTCTGGATTGTTAATAAAAGTGTTTAACACTGTCCAAAACTCTACAACATAAAGTCTGACCAGAGAGACTAGCAGAGTCTCACTTCCTGTGTGATTATGAAACAAACAGGCTACATGGTTTAACAATCAATTTATTATACAAAGCAGTCGCAGGCAACACTTGGTCCAACTACATCAGCTGGAAAATAGGTTTTGTACCTCAAAAACTGTTAATCGCAGAGAGTTGAACTATACCTCAATCCATTCAGGTAATAGTGGACTATCAAACAAAAATTGTTTACGTTTGTTGCACTAAATTTCTCACTTACACTTTCACAAATTTAATCATCGCTAATAATTGTTAGGAAAAGAATACGTTTGTGAAAAAGTAAATTTTCTTTATAGGACGGTTGTGTACAGCCAGCTTCGTATTTCACTAAAATTTGAATGGAATGGGTAAAGCCAGGATGTTGACCTCTAGGATTTCTGTGGGAATTTCTCAGGAGTAAGACACCCTAACCTTGTTTTCAACAAAAACATTTCAGGATTTCCTGAAGAGGTAATTTAAAATCGTACCCTGGAAAATAAAAATCTATGATTATAAAAACAGTAGTTTATTTGTGCAACTAGTGAGCAAAGTGGTACTTTTTTAAACGAGAGAACTTTTTTATCGAGTTTAAAAAAGACACTTTGCTCACGAATTGCACATTATACTTTGTCTACAGTTGTTATTTTGTGACAAATTAAAAATATACTTCAGCAGTAACACAATTTAATAAAACTATAATTTAATACAATAGTGTTCAACTTCACGTCAAAACTGAGGTTATTTATGAATATTACAAATCACTTAGGTGTATTGTTGAGGAAACGGGATTGCCAACTTCAAAACTCGGCAAACGAAAAATACTCTCCGTGTATATAAACTGTCAATCATCTTCATAAATAATTACTTTCTTTTTCAACTTTAAAACGTTGTTTTGTTGTTTATTTATGTTATTTTACATGCAAGAATTAATCTAACCTACATACGGGGCATTTCCTGTATATTATAAATCAATTCAAATAAACTTAACCTAAATTTCGTTTTGTTCGGTTGCCATTCGGAGTGTGCAAAGTAGTGGGCAAAGTGAAACTGTTGAGAAATCGGCAGTTTTGCAAACTAATTTAAATTAACATAATGCCACTTTGTCAACAACTGTAGACAAAATATTTCTTTTCTTTTAAATGTTCTTTGGCATACTGTTATACATTAAATTTGTGAACAGAGAAACTAGCTTCGCTGCAAAATTAATAATACTTTATAGCCTTGATCAAGGCGTCAAGCTATTAAGTGCCATCTCATATCAGTTGTCAATATTTACTCATCTGGTATTCACTATTTACCGTTTCAAATTCATTGTATTTAATGTGTTGTAGATAAACTGCAATATCATCTGACAAGCAAAGTTACAATCAAGCTAGGATCTACATAGTTTAGAGTACAATCTTCTGCCAGTCTTGTTATTTATATTAGTCGACGAGTTTCGGAGTTCCTCCATCTTCAAGGCCCAAGTACTAAAGTAAATCTCACACTTGTAGTGAAACATTTTCAAAACCGTTTCTTAGTACGTGTCTACAGACCTACCCCCAAATATATTTAAAATTTCATAGCTCTAGGTTTCTTGGATCCAGAGATATGTTTTAGGGGTAAAACGCCCTTGGAGCGAAACATTTTCAAAACCCTTTCTTAGCACGCGTCTACAGATCTACCCCAAACCGTGTTAAAAAATTAATTGCTCTTGGCTTCTTGGGATATGCTATAGGGGTAAAAAAAAACCCTTGGAGTGGAACATTTTCAAAACTCTTTCTTAGTACGCGTCTACAGACCTACCCCAAACCATTTTAAAATATTTATACTTCTAGGCTTCTTAGATCCAGAGATTTCAATCAGTGGGTTCTGACTTTTATATATATAAATAATATATACTCCTGGATTGGTAGAAAAAAAAGCAATCCAATCAAAACCGCAGAATTTCCTGAGGTATTACTCAATTCATATGGTCATGCCAAAAATAATTTAAGTTGCATCCGCCCAATACTTGTTCATGGTTTGTTTGAAGATGATACAAACCTGCGTCTCCAGTTTTGTGAAATTCTTTAGAGAGAGGTAAATGAAGTGTTGTAGTCTGTCGAAAGTTTTTTCCAGTTAATTGGAGCACAACTGTGTTTACTATTCATAGAATAACCCTCATGAAACCATTGAAAATAAGTGTAGCGAGTAGAGGTAGCCTGACCTGCAACGGCACTTTCAATTGGAATGTGTAAGTACACATGTTGGAAACACTGTTAACCCTCAACGGCAATGGTGTAATTTTTCAACAGTAGCTCGGTCCAATATTACGTCACGTTCTGACACCGGCACACTACACAACCTAATAACGTATGTATAGGAAGATTCTATAAATAAAAACATTAGATTTAGAATTATTATTACATGAGCATAAATATTGGCCACGTTACCAGTGAAAACTACGTGCTCAAAACACATGGTCACTGAACAAGTACAATGTTATGGAAAAGGGTAGTACATCTCGACTCGTGACGTCACTAGCTCCGGTCTGCTTGGACACCACTTCTTGTCAGTGAATTATTGGATTCGGAGTTTCCGCGAAATGGATTAATCGTTGTAGTCCCGTCGATCAGCTGATCCAACTCCCGTGGATTTTTATTCTTCTGGAGGTTTGTCAAGGAAGTGTTTTCTCGGAAGATGCATTAAATAACGTGAAACACTACGATTCTCTGACGCGTTTTATGAATTTTTCAATGACAAAAATCTTTCCCGTCATGTGTAGCTCTGTTCAAATAAAGACTGCAAAAATGCGTCAACCAAAATGGTCGCCAGATCGTGTTATTTATTACAACTTTAGATGATTTGTTATTAAAAATTAGAATTAAAAAAAAAAACTGTTTAAAAGCATAAAAATAACTATTTTATCTGTTTCCCTTCACATGAAACATAAAGTAAATCCGAATATCATCTTCTAAACGTAAAGACATCTTTTTCTAGTTGACATGATAACCGTGTCGAGCGCTAGTTGCAAACATTGTCAACGGAATCTAACATCTAGTTGCACTTCTTCCTGTGGTAGGTTCTATAACTTGAAGGCAGTGAAACACTAACATGTTGATTGATCTCAAGTGAATGTCAGTCGTTAGGCTTTTAAATGATAATGTTAGGCCTATTCTGAAACTTTGATTACAATGTTTGTCTTGTTTTGCTTTAGGTTGCCGATGGGGCACTGTGAGGCACTGTCGGGATGACCGAGAACCGTTGGAATTCCGGAGGTGGTAAGTTTGATTTGTAATTTATAAATGTGTTACGGTTAGGTTAGGTTTATTTTTTTTCAGAGATGGCGTCCGTGTTTATTTTCACTTTTTGATTGACTTGCCCGATTTGCCATTTTTTTTCTTCTTGATTTATTATATGCCTAATTTCCAACACAAAGTCCCTAAAATCCTGAACATATTTATCCAGTGAAGCTTTTAGTCTATTTGGAGGTATTTGTGTAGTATACAGTGACTAATTAAAATAATACTGCAATTTAAGTATAATTATATAACCTAACCTTACCTATTTGTGGTGATTATCGCTACCACAGAACTAATCTACATTTTTGTTTACCAAAAACTCGAATAGGTTATGTTAGGAAATTAAACAGTTTGAAACCAACATGATTTAAATTAGCAAAATAACAATACAAACTGTTATTAAATACAAACAGTGATTCTCGTAAGAGTGTTGGAGGAATATTGACCTCGTAGAGGCGCGGTTTAGATCGAATGAATAACCGAACTTGAAAGGATTGCAGTGGGGGGAGCGAAAGTCGCAGTTATGTTATTTTTGTTTGTTATGGCAGTAGACAGATGACCATAACCTAAAAATATTCGCAAAAAAATGTTTCGATTATTGAACTTATAAAAACATTTATTTCATGAGATTGTGAAATTATAAATGTGTTTTTTAGGGACAGGATAATTTAATTAATCAGCAAAATAACAATACAAACTGCTGTTAATACAAACAGTGATTCTCGTAAGGGTGTTGCAGTAGTGGCGCGGGTTAGATCGAACGAATGGCCCAACTTGAAAGGATTGCAGTGTGACGAACTTTTGTAATGTTATTTTTGTTTGTTATGATAGACAGATGTGACAGGATATTAAAATATTCACAAAAGAATGTTTCAGGTTTTTGCACTTACAAAAAAGGGCGGGTCCGTATAGTATACATGTAGAATTATTTACTTCATGTTACGTTATGTGATTGTGTACATATAAATATGTTTTTCAAAGACAGCGTCTATATGATTCATTTTTCGTTTTGATTGACTACTTATCGAATTGTCGTTTTTTGGTGACCTTTACTTTTGGCTCATCTTTTTCCTTTTCTTCTTGATTTACTAAGATCCAGAAAATCTTTATCCAGTGGAACTTTTAGTGAACAGAAGATATAGTCTGTATACCGTAACTTGGCGTCTGAACCCTTGGCTACCTGCGAGCGGCCGGAACCGTCGCTCCCTTCCTCACCCAGCTGTTTCAGTGATGAGTCACCTACTAGCGTTAACACTGCACTGTTTAACTTTTTTATGGGAGACCCGATTTTAAAATTTTTTTCAGCATAGTTAAAATGTTTAGGAAAATATATGCAAATTGATACCAAACACGACACTTTTCCGTTTGTAAAAGCCGCCAGTAGAAAGCTCTTTACACAGCTACTTTTTGCATAATCACAAAGGGCCTACTTATTATTTACATGTTTACGTACTATTTACACACATTTGTGTCGTATTTGGTATCAATTTGCTTATATTTTCCTAAACATTCTAACAATGCTGAAAAAAATTTAAAATTGTGTCTCCCATAAAAAAGTTAAACAGTGCAGTGTTAACGGTGACTCATCACGGAAACAGCTGGGTGAGGAAGGGGGCGACGGTCCGGGTCTAGACGCCAAGTTACTGTATACAGATAATAGTTGTGTATTAGAAGAACCCCCTTTTATTGTGTACATCAAACAGTAATTAATTGAAACGATACTGCAATTTGAGTACATAAATAATAATCAAACCTAACCTATTTGTGGTGATTATTGCTACCACAAATCTGATCTACATTTTTGTTTATAAAAATTCGAATAGGTTATGTTAGGTCAGATTATGTTATATATTCAAGTAAATTTATCAAATTGTTCATTTTAAAACCAACATAAGTTAATAAATCAGCACAATAACAACACAAACCGCAATTAAATACAAACAATGATTCTCTTAAGAGTGTTGCAGTAGTACTGATCTCGTAGTGGCGCCGTTTAGTTTTTTCGTGATAAGCCTAATTTTCAATACTACGTTTCTAAGATCCATACATTTTTCTCCACTGCAGCTTTTAGTGAACTGAATGATCCAGGTAACAAAATCTTTGACATGCTACCTTCTCCACCACAAAAGTTGAAACTGTTGGTTTACCTCAAGATTTAGTGCCTTTCGATTTCTCTCATTGACATTTTCTCGTCGGCCAGTAAGTGTTCGACAGTTTCCACGCGGTCTTCCTGCCGGTATTTTGTTTTATACTGTGTAAAACTTAGAATATCTAAGCTCCCACGCAATTGTCACACATTAACAATAAGCCAGATAAACCGTTAACTTTTGTGGGAACAAAATAACACAAATAAAGTAAGCGCTATACAGTATGTAGACTTGTTAACTTTTCCGAGATGTAAAATTCAGACCCAATTAACCTTATAAACTGTTGATTTTTTGCGAAATGTATGTAAGCAATCAATTACCAACGTGGATATGCACAAATAAAGTAAGCACTATATAAGTTAACCTAAAAAGAATTTATAACAGCTGTTTCAAATATTTTTCTCGCGAAACATGTTATTTACTCATAACAGGCTTGTTATTTAAATGATAAATTTATTACGATATAAGGGTTTCTCCAAGGTGAATGAATAATTTTCGACAAATCTGCAGGTCACACTGTTTAATTTGACAGCTGAATAATTAAAATCAGTTTTATAGTAAAGAAATATGAGTTCCATAGGAACAATAGCTATCTATATGTTGGCATAACCAAGTAATAGAATAATTTTTTTCTTCTTCTATTGATAACTATTAGCAGTCAGCTTTTTAAAATATATTTGAACATTGTATTATCATCTCAGGTTTATAAAACACACAGTCAATGAATTTACTTCGAAGTTCAGTATGTATTTGTGGTGACTTAGTCACTGCTTGTGTGTCAGCACCTTTTGTGAATCACTCACTGATACATTGTTGAAATTCATCATCAATCTCTAATGTTCATTTTGATTGTGTCCGATTTAAGTACACTATTAATTGTTAATATATAAATTATTGGGAGAACTCTTATGGTAATGTTGACGAGACCATGAAATGTGAACTGATCCTAGCTGTCGGATGCTTCGAATATACAGGGTGGGTCATAAATTGAAATAAGTGAATAGCTAATTTCTTGGAACAACCCTCATGGTAACGCCGACGAGACCATGAAATGTACACTGATCCTAGCCGTCGGATGTTTCGAATATACAGGGTGGGTCATAAATTGAAATAGGTGAATATCTAATTTCTTGGAACAACCCTCATGGTAACGCCGACGAGACCATGAAATGTACACTGATCCTAGCCGTCGGATATTTCGAATATACAGGGTAGGTCATAAATTGAAATAAGTGAATATCTAATTTCTTGGAACAATCCTCATGGTAACGCCGACGAGACCATGGAATGTGCACTGACCTATTAGAATACGTAAATTAATAATAGTGAAGATTAAAAAAGTCGATTAACGTTTGTTAATTTTTGGAACACCCTATATATCTTACTAAAGTTTTTACCACTCTGTAGATAGCTCAGATTAAGAGTTTTAAAAGGAGAAGTCGAACGTTTTCTATCTAAAGCAGTTCTTGAAATATTAAATCGTTTATATATTTTTTACATACACTGTATATACAGGGTGTTTCAGAACTCTTGTCGGATATTTTAAGGGATCGTGCCTGGGTTTGAAGTAAACTCAGAACGAGTATTCGATAGTTTGAAACAACTATAGTTAGTTGTCTGTTCGCCATTTTGTTTTTGTACAAAAATTATTTTTTGGAAATAAGGTAGATATCAAGTTTAATTTTGGTACATATATTTTTTATGTGACCTTTTAAAATCATTGTACCAAAAACCACGACCTTGTTATTTAGTCTTTTTTTTAAAAGTGGCGGAATTTAAATGTTTAAATAGAATAATCCATAAAACCGTTTATTTTATTAAAAAATATAAAAGACGAAAAAGTTTCCTTTTTAAGGATAACCAAGTTGTTATAAAAAAAAAACTGAAAACATAGTTAGGCCTACTTGGTAGTTGTCTACAATACCAAAATTAGCGTAAAACCAAAATATTTTTGAATTGTTTTTTAGTAGCAATAATAAAATTTCTGTCTTTTATAATTTATTAGAAAGTTAACGGTTTCGAGATATTCGACGTTAAAATTTTTTAATTATCGTCATTTTGAAAAAATACAAAACCATGGCGTGGTTTTTGGTATTGATAAAAAGTCAAAAAATTATGTTTACTAAATTTGGACTTGATATCTAATTTATTTCCAAAAATACAATGACGGACAGACAACTATGCTTAAACAAATTAATGCTCGTTTTATGTTTACGTTAACCCTAGGAACAATCTTCTAAAATACCCGACAAGAGTACGTAACACCCTGTATAAAAAAGATAAAATAAAAGACCCCTAGCCCTCGAATATTCAGGATCGGAAGAGAACAAGAGTTTCGTAACACCCTGTATAAAATAGATAAAATAAAAGACCCCTAGCCCTCGAATATTCAGGATCGGAAGAGAACAAGAGTTTCGTAACACCCTGTATAAAATAGATAAAATAAAAGACCCTTAGCCCTCGAATATTCAGGATCGGAAGAGAACAAGAGTTTCGTAACACCCTGTATAAAAAATAAATAAATAAAAGACCCCTAACCCTCGAATATTCTGGGTCGGAAGAGAAAAAGAGTTCCGTAACACCCTGTATAAAAGAGGATAAAATAAAAGACCCCTAGCTCTCGAATATTCTGGGTCGGAAGAGAAAAGAGTTCCGTAACACCCTGTATAAAAGAGGATAAAATAAAAGACCCCTAACCCTCGAATATTCTGGGTCGGAAGAGAAAAAGAGTTCCGTAACACCCTGTATAAAAGAAGATAAAATAAAAGACCCCTAGCTCTCGAATATTCTGGGTCGGAAGTGGAAAAAGAGTTCCGTAACACCCTGTATAAAAGAGGATAAAATAAAAGACCCCTAACCCTCGAATATTCTGGGTCGGAAGAGAAAAAGAGTTCCGTAACATCCTGTATAAAAGAAGATAAAATAAAAGACCCCTAGCTCTCGAATATTCTGGGTCGGAAGAGAAAAAGAGTTCCGTAACACCCTGTATAAAAGAAGATAAAATAAAAGACCCCTGACCCTCGAATATTGTGGGTCGGAAGAGAAAAAGAGTTCCGTAACATCCTGTATAAAAGAAGATAAAATAAAAGACCCCTAGCCCTCGAATATTCTGGGTCGGAAGAGAAAAAGAGTTCCGTAACATTCTGTATAAAAGAGGATAAAATAAAAGACCCCTGACCCTCGAATATTGTGGGTCGGAAGAGAAAAAGAGTTCCGTAACATCCTGTATAAAAGAGGATAAAATAAAAGACCCCTGACCCTCGAATATTGTGGGTCGGAAGAGAAAAAGAGTTCCGTAACATCCTGTATAAAAGAGGATAAAATAAAAGACCCCTGACCAACGAATATTGTGGGTCGGAAGAGAAAAAGAGTTCCGTAACATCCTGTATAAAAGAGGATAAAATAAAAGACCCCTGACCCTCGAATATTGTGGGTCGGAAGAGAAAAAGAGTTCCGTAACACCCTGTATAAAAGAAGATAAAATAAAAGACCCCTAGCCCTCGAATATTCTGGGTCGGAAGAGAAAAAGAGTTCCGTAACATCCTGTATAAAAGAGGATAAAATAAAAGACCCCTGACCCTCGAATATTGTGGGTCGGAAGAGAAAAAGAGTTCCGTAACATCCTGTATAAAAGAGGATAAAATAAAAGACCCCTGACCCTCGAATATTGTGGGTCGGAAGAGAAAAAGAGTTCCGTAACATCCTGTATAAAAGAGGATAAAATAAAAGACCCCTGACCCTCGAATATTGTGGGTCGGAAGAGAAAAAGAGTTCCGTAACATCCTGTATAAAAGAGGATAAAATAAAAGACCCCTGACCCTCGAATATTGTGGGTCGGAAGAGAAAAAGAGTTCCGTAACATCCTGTATAAAAGAGGATAAAATAAAAGACCCCTGACCCTCGAATATTGTGGGTCGGAAGAGAAAAAGAGTTCCGTAACATCCTGTATAAAAGAGGATAAAATAAAAGACCCCTAGCCCTCGAATATTCTGGGTCGGAAGAGAACAAGAATTCATCATGCGAGTTAAGAGACAAAATGAAAGAGAGAGATCTAACCCAATACTACACGTCGATCCAGCTAGGTTCCTGGATCACTATCAGTGAGTCCCTTAAGGGAATTTTTAAACTTATTAAAGGAACGAAAATTGTTTAAATGAAATACTATTTGAAGTGTGGTGGTGTGGTGGTATTTATTGAATCTCTTAGCTATGGTGAAAAGTCTGGTGCAGACCAGTACAAATGGAAACACTGCAATCAGTTCTTTTTAACTTAATTTATAATAAGCCAACCTGAGCTAATCATTGGTTGGGTTAAGTTGGAACACGTCTATAATGTGTTTTATACATGCAGGCCTGCCAACATGCAAACTTCACATTATTAAAACGCCTTTCATCGACTGCTTTAATTTATATACTGCTTTAACGGCCACACAAAACATTGAAGTTCATTTCGTTGTACTGTATGTACAGGGTGTGTCATTATGAGCGTTCTACATTTCAGCATAACCAATTGACGGGCGCCATCATGTGGTACCACCAGATCAATCAGATTCTGTAAATGGAGATTGGTTTCTTGGGGTTTTATCGCTAAGGGTAAGTTTGTTTAAAACACTTCCTCTTAAGGGATGCATTTATAGCGAATACGGGCTTTGCAATCCCTAAGACACCAAGCTGGATCTACACCTTCTTTTACGTTGCCTTGCGTTAGTTTCGTTTCTTTCCTATAATATCCCTTTTGACCAACTCTTGTTCTTTTCTGATTCTGACGCTATTAGAGTATTCGAGGACTAGGAGACTTTATTTTATTTTTTTCGTAAGACCGGGAGGTTTGTCGCAACAAGGAAATACTGTATGTTAAAAAATATCTTAATTGAGTGTATCACTACTTCCTTGGTATTAGGGGCTTCGTAATTTTGTATATATTTAAAATGTTTTCACTTTATCTCGCTCGCCTTATCGGTTCCCTGCAGGTGGAACTGGTAATAAACAATTTATTTTGTTCAATACAAGAATACGAAAACCTACATGCCGTGTCTCCCACACGATTTAGTCTGTATTATACTTGTCTAAATCCATCTATACGTATGGATTAATCAATATGTGCAAAATGTGTAAATGTGCACGTTTTTACAGTTGTAATGTGTATGTGAATAAATATATACATGCACAAATTTATTTCAAAATACTTGGTATTTACATGTACAAACACTTATATACACATATTTAGCGCTTTTTTACTGTACAAAATTCGACCTAAAGTTTTTTTTTCTTTAGTCAAAATTCCTTATAAAGAGCAATTACCAAAAAAGGTCTCAACTTTGTGCGCTCATATTTCTGTCCCAGTGCGTTTGACGAAAAAAAATACTGAGGACAATCTAATATAACCAACCTAACCTAACCTAACCTAACCTAACCTAACCTAACCTAACCTAACCTAACCTACCTAACCTGACCTAACCTAACCTAACCTACCTAACCTGACCTAACCTACCTAACCTAACCTAACCTAACCAACCTAACCTGACCTAACCTAACCTACCTAACCTAACCTGACCTAATCTAACCTAATCTAATCTAACCTACCTAACCTAACCTAACCTACCTAACCTAACCTGACCTAACCTAATCTAACCTAACCTGACCTAACCTGACCTAATCTAACCTACCTAACCTAACCTGACCTGACCTAACCTAACCTGACCTAACCTAACCTAACCTAACCTAACCTAACCTAACCTGACCTAACCTAACCTAACCTAACCTAACCATTTTGATGGGAAATTTAATCAGCTACAACTTTCCTATGAAACCTTGTTTGATATCTATCTTAGTTTTTGAGATATTTACAGAAAACTTTTCCCAACCTTTGAATTCTCCCCCCCCGCCGCCCCAGAAGGGCCCAGCGGTGAACTGGAGTGTCCGACCCCCCCCCCCATTGGAGTAACCCCAAAACCTAACTTTCCACAAATTTTGTGTCTGGAGGATTTTTAACCAGATTTTCAAAAAGTCTGCCTTTATTCAATGGTCTATAATTAATTTTCTCTTCTAACTCTGAAACTATTCGAGCACTAGTGGTCTTCTATGTTATAATTTTTTTATTCCTTTTGGCCTTTATAAGGCGTAACATTTAAACAAGGGGAAAACTAAAATTGTCAAAATGGCAATTATTCTACACTTTTTTGTTTCTGAATGCCAAAGCAAAAACAGTTTATAAAATAAAGATGGTTATCCCTGGAATACTCTAATAGTGGCTGAGTCGGAAGAGAACAAGAGTTGGTCAAAAGAGACGAGAGACATCTGACCCTGGAATGCATGCAAATATAAAGGACAAGCGTGTCCGTAGGCATATAGGGACAGTTATTTTTATAAAGTTAAAGTCTTTTAGGCGGCAGTTTAATTTGTACAGAGACGTCTGCAATTATAAGGATCCCTGGAACCTACGGACTCTAATAAAGAGAAATCAAGGACAATGCAATCCACCTTTTAATGTCTATTTCATTGTTTGTCTCACATCTCACACAACAAACTGTTTTTCAAACTTACACGCTACGCATTTCTCATTGTGTAGGTTAAATTAAGTTGTATTCGTCATACAGAAAACTAAATGGGGGGGGGGGGGAGCATGATATCTGACATTTCAAATTTGGAATAAAGATATTTTCAGCAAGTTTGTGGTTATTTGTTCACCATTAAAAGCGCTAAATATATTTGTCTTAGATAAATCAACGCTTTTCTAGATAAAGGACATCAACAAATATTAATGAAACTGTGAACATTTTTTGGATGTATGTTTACATTAACATTTTTCATTTTAAATGTCAAAAATTTGGCGCCCCACTTACTGCACACCCTGTATATTAGGTACCAATTTGAGTGATCGGAATTCTCTAACAATAACTGTGTCCCATCATGTTTTGCACTGTTAGGAAAGCAGTAAGTAGCCTTTCCAAATATCGAGCAGTGTAATACAGTATAGGGATGATGTGGAGGGGGGGGGGAGAAGAGCAAACTTGGATAAATACCGCAGAATGAAGGGTGGGGTATCCGCCATATTGGCTTCACCATCTTTGGATCAATCTTGGTTGTAGTTGGATGTTAGAGTGGGCTGACATACGAAGACATCAGTTGAAATGGATATAACGCTTCTTTTTATGTTTTCACTTGAAAAATGTCCCCCCTACGTTGTTGTACTACGTAAAAAATTTTAAACTGGAAGTTGTATGTACAGTTAATTTTATGATAGACAACTAGTGTACCTGTGCGGCCCTGCCCGCATATGTAATCAATGACAAAATACAATTGTTATGATTTTAAAATTTAACGTTAACTTGTTTTGCTTATTAAAAACTCCCTTTATTATTAATTTTTTGTTTTTTTCAGTATCAGATAGTTTCACGGCATTACTTCTATGTTTAAGCTCGTTGAACCTTTGTTTATAATACTATCAAATTTTTCATATTAGCCCAGGCTGGGTCTAATCTAAAATTCTCTCGAATTTGTTGAAGTTGGTGAACCTGATATGCTGTTTTATTTGTTATATTTTATGCCAAAACCATGTGACAAATGCTGTTCCAAATTAATCATATTAGCACAGGCTGGGCCTAACCTTAAATTCCCTCGAATTTATTGAAGCTGGTGAACTTGATAAGCTGTTTTATTTGTTATTTTTTATGCCAAAACCATGTGACAAATATTGTTCCAAATTTATTCATATTAGCCCAGGTTAGACCTAACCTAAAATTCCCTCGAATTGATTGAAGTTGGTGAACCTGATAAGCTGTTTTATTTTTTTATATTTTATGCCAAAACCATGTGACAAATACTGTTCTAAAATTATTCATATTAGCCCAGGCTGTGCCTAACCTGAAATTCCCTGGAATTGATTGTAGCTGATGAACGGCGCCATATTGAAAAATGCAGGACAACTTTTGTTATGTTCTCTTTAGGTGAGACACCCTGTTGGAACAGCCCTATGGAAATTTTGTTTGTTTTTAGCTGTAATTGACGTAACGGCATTTTTGATGATAATTTTTGTTTGGGTCCTTTAGAGGGCTACACTTGAATTAATTTAATCAAAATCGTTGGGGTCCGATTTTGAGAAATTCGTGATTTTTTTTTATGCCAGTTACCCTTTAATTTTGGATAGATAATCAAAAAATCTCGAATATTACTAAAACGTGTCTACATACCAGAATTTGCTTGAAATCTGTTGACGCGTTTAGTTGATAGACGCACAGGAAACATCATTCCTTTACTCAAGGAACGTTCACAACTGATTTAACCTAAAAAAACCGTCACTTGACTTTATACTACATACACGTGAGTGTCTCTGATGATTAGATCAGTGCACAATGTTAGAGTGGGACAACGGCGCATTGCAATATACGTAACCTGTTATACCGGAGAGTGTGCTCTACTATGTACTACAGGTCAAGCTGACTTTGTAGTGACCTTAGCTGGCGAGAGACTTCATTCCATTCGATACAAAGTATTATCAGACAGTTTGTTAGACATAGACAAATGGACATTTTCGAATTTCATTTATTGATATTTATTAAGCATAAATTAAAAGAGTCTGAAAATACGAATACTTTTGGAACACCCTGTATTCCTCCCTTATGGGGTGCCCAAATCTGTGAAGAAAATGAACCTTGACCGCCGTCATTAAAACTTCGATTTTAATCAATTTGGTACGATTTACGCTCTAATTTGATTTTTTTTCTCCTTTAGAGGTCCTTTGTTTATTTTCACCTTACCGGTCGAATACTTTTGGAACACTCTGTATATGTAACTCGAAATTTGGGAACTTGCCGCGAGAAGAAAACAAAACACGAGATTACGATTTCCCCCAAAATCAGCTGCAAATATTATATTGAAATCAATTTTGAACAAGTGCTTGTGTCTAAGGGATTATCTCTCGTTAAAACAAAAATACGGTTTCCTGTGAATTTTCGTTAGAAACAACAATATCGGCCATAGGGCTGTTATGAAACGGGTAATTTATTAAAATCTGCTAAACCGATTTCGATCTAATTTCAGTAAAATAGATTTAATGAATGCATCCCAGATCCGTGAAAAAATGAACCTTGACCGCCGTCATTAAAACCTGATTTTAATCAATTAGGTGCGATTTACACCCTGATTTGAATTTCCCCCCCCCCCTTTTAGGAGTCCTTTGTTTATTTTTACGTTACCAAACTGGTATTTTTTTTTATTTATTTTTTTTTTCGTTTTTTTGGGATGGCTGAGTGAAAAAGGTTTTTGCGGTGTTTTTTTTTTTTTACACAAATGTGGGAATAATGAAAGGAGAATCCGATATTTCTCGATTGGGGTTTGAGAAAGGCTAGCCTCAGGTAAGAATGTGTTTTCTATCCGCGCCCAGACATTCTGCAATGTGTGCAACTCCCTAGGACATTATGTGTCAATGACCTTAAGTCCACTTTAATATTGTATCAATACTCCGTGTGCACGTTACTTTGTCGACCTCGTCCCGGGTGTAGAGGTGGCTGTTTCTACGCTGTACCTCTCGAAATTGTCTAGGCGCGATTAGAATCTTTGACGGAGCGAAGCAAGTTCGATATTTGTTTGTCTTGTTTTGTATAAACCACTCCTGTCATCGTCGCTTTCTAAGATAAGAACATACGTTAGAGACTCATGGTATTAGCGTCAGGGTCGTTAGAGAACAAGAGTTGGTCAAGAGAGAGCTGAGAAGGAGTTGACATCTGGCGTCTTCAAATTTGGTGTTCAGGCGTATCTGAATGCTTTTAGTGTCCCTAGGTAAAACCAATAACAATTATTATAATTTCACACGCGTGATTGTAAGTCGCAACCCGTCTACACAGACAAGACGATAAATCCTATATATTTCAAACTATGCATTTATATTCTTTGTATTGTTCCACATATAGGAAAAATATAGCAGTAATAAAAAATGACCTTGGGGTAGTTAAGGGGTAAGAATTATTGAGTTAAAAAAATTATTTTTTTGGAAATATTATGTGTGAGGTTTCAAATAAAACTAGAAGTTATTCTGATTACGAATATGTATGTTTATTTGACGGGAAAAAATTAATATGTTGGTGTTAAGGGAAATTTATTCTGCCCTCCCTTTCCAACTTGAACACGGAGTGAGCTACAAATCTGGAAAGGAAAAAAAAAAATTTGGATTTGAAATTAAATTGCAGTGCGAAATCATATATTATAGTTTTTTTTGTATGACGAATACAACTTTTAACCACACAATCAGAAATGCTTAGCGTGTAAGTTTTAAAAACAGTTTTTTTGAGATGTGAGACAAACAATTCAATAGTAATTAAAACATGGATTGAATTTTCATTGATTTCTCTTTATAATGGTTCTTAGGTTAAACCAAAAACCCCTTATAATAACACGGGTGTTTTTCTGTACAATTACTCCCCGATTAAAAATTTTCGACTTTATAAAAATAACTTTCCCTATTTTGACAGTTTTATGGTCGATTTTTTTCATTTTTCACCAATTGTTGTCAAATCGTAATTTCGGAGGAAATGGCGAGTAGTACGTTTTTGGTCCTTAGAGGTTACAGTTTATAAAAGTTTCATAAAAATCCTTACAGTTGATTTTGAAACAATCACGAGTTGTCGCTATAAAATTGTCATAAAACGTGTGTGTTTGAAGAAGATTATTTAAAATTATTATTTTAGAATTATTCAAGTACAAAAAATAAAACAAATGTAAATTGTAATAAAAAACTTACAAATATACAGTTTACATTTGTTTGATTTTTGTACATTTATCGAGATATTTAGCACGGGGGAAAAAAAGGGAAAAAAATAGGTGCCATTTTGGGAATGATGACGTTTGAATTGTTATATGCAGTTAAGAGTAATAGATTTTAAAATTCGTATAAAAAAATAGATTTTGGTTATATCAAGATATTATACAGTATATTTTGATTCTATTAAATATTGTGTGCTGCAAACAACTACCAAGAAATTAGTAGTTTTCTGTTTTTTGTTGCTAACTCTGTTACCCTTTAACTTTGTTTTGTTTGTTATTAGAAATGGAAACTTTTTTTTGTTTCTTGTGAATTTTTTGTAAAGTTATTGGTTTTCGGGATATTAAATATTTTAAACGGGCGCCATTTTGAAAATATACAAATATAAAAAAATAGTTTCGATAAAATGTAACATACAAAACGAGTATACTAAATCTATTTCCAAAGTTATAAATTTTTTTTTATATAAAAAAAAAAAAAATTAATGGCGGAGATCTGAAAACAGCGTTTTCGGGAATAATTTTAATCCCAATTTTTTTATTTATCCTGACCCACAGAATCATTTTCTTTATTTTGGGACCTTACTTTTGGGACACCCTGTATTATATGGAGATACAAAATATGAATGATCTACTGTGGTATGGGTTTTTGATTGGTGATAATGAATATGTTAAATTGATTTTCATGGTATCCATGTATGATCTTACAACTTTGGAATTTCGGTATCATTACACCAGTAATAGATCATAAAACATACAGATAAGATTGTCATAATTTATAATCACTTGTAATTGTCACGTTAGGTCTTTATAACTCTCCTCCCAATTTTCGAGTTTATAAAATCTCTTGATGAGCAAAATAAGAGCACGTAACAAATTTGATTTAAATCGGTCCACTTGTTTTTGAGATGTTGTACGTGTTATAGAAGTAATTCAAAAACTGCTTTTTTTCTACGGTATCGATAAACGAGCAGTTGCACTTTCACACAGTTGGCAATACAATGTCCGATGGCTGGACGCAGCTGCTGTTTCGTGTTTTTGTACCTAGACTGCGGTTGCATCGTCTCAATCTCACTCATATCTTGTAATGAGATGAGTTTAGGAATGTTAAAAATAGAGCAACTAATTTAGATGGTTATAATGGCTACCGGCAGTTGATACCCTTAGATTGTTTTAGGCTACGGAAATTTAGGTGAAGAATCGTGGTCGCCCTCAGGGGGGGGGGGGGGGTTGACTATCCCGAGGTAACCAGCTGGATCTACACCTTTTTCGAGTTGTGGGTTTAGATCTCTCTCTTTGATTTTTCCTATCAGATCTCTCTTTTCCAAACCTGACGCTAGAATATTTGAGGGTTGATGGTCTTTAAATCGTTTATTTTCTGAGTTTTTTTTAAGGCGATGATGATAATTTTTCGCCCCCTCCCCCAAAATCACCACCATCAAATTTTGTATTGATACGTTTTAAAATTTTCTTTCAAAACACTAAATTTGGGATTAGCTGTCACACGACAAAACTCAAAATTTGGGATTAGCTGTCACACGAAACAAAGCTCAAAATTTGGGATTAGCTGTCGCACGAAACAAAACTCAAAATTTGGGATTAGCTGTCACACGAAACCAAACTCAAAATTTGGGATTAGCTGTCACACGAAACAAAACTCAAAATTTGGGATTAGCTGTCACACGAAACAAAACTCAAAATTTGGGATTAGCTGTCACACGAAACAAAACTCAAAATTTGGGATAAGCTGTCACACGAAACAAAACCCAAAATTTGGGATTAGCTGTCACACGAAACAACTCAAAATTTGGGATTAGCTGTCACACGAAACCAAACTCAAAATTTGGGATTAGCTGTCACACGAAACCAAACTCAAAATTTGGAATTAGCTGTCACACGAAACAAAACTTAAAATTTGGAATTAGCTGTCACACGAAACAAAACTCAAAATTTGGGATTAGCTGTCACACGAAACAACCCAAAATTTGGGATTAGCTGTCACACGAAACAACTCAAAATTTGGGATTAGCTGTCACACGAAACCAAACTCAAAATTTGGGATTAGCTGTCACACGAAACAAAACTCAAAATTTCCTCAAACAAAACGTATTGACCGTCTCAACTCTCGTAATTTCTCAAAATCAACTGCAACTATTTCGTTCAAATTTGAGTGAAATGTATCGTCCAAATTCGTCCAATTTAACAAATAAAAAATATATATGAATCAGGAATAGTTTGCCAAAAAAATTAACTTGGATTGTGTAATCAAACACAAAAACCTGAATTGTTTTTGGCAACATCGAGTTTTAGGCTTTTATTTATTAATTTTTTTTTCTTCAAAGAATGCTTCTATGGCTCCTTTTTACATTCTAACTTACAAATACCGAAAAGACATATTGTGAGATAGTTCGTGTCATGTTTTGCACGATAAACTTGTGTGAACGCTCATTTGCCGACCTTATACGATATGCAAGTCTCCAAAACTGTACTTAATCAATTATTTACTAAATCTTTCTTGACATTCCCGTGCTACCTAGCTGGATCTACACCTTTTAATCATATAATCTTGGATTAGATTACTCTCTTGTTCTTTTCAGACCCTGACGCTATTAGAGTATTCGGAGGGCTCTTTAAAAAATACCATCTACTGCTCATTTTTACATTTTAACATACTAATAACGAAAGGACATGTTTTATTGGCGATACGTTTATATTTGCTTTGGGGGATGTAACAAGTCAGAAAGTTTGTGCAATGTTTTGCTCGATTTACATGTGTTAGCGCCAATCAATCGATATGCAAGCCTCCAAAACTGTAGGCTTACTTGATGAATTATTTACAAAATCTTTCTTGACATTCCCGAGTAACCTAGCTGGATGTACACCTTTTTTCAGGTATATTCCGCCGAGCGGTCAGTGTTCTGGAGCTCTGCATTTTCAGTTAATAAGGGTCAGAAGGGTCTGTGAGGTCTAGTTTGCTAAAAGAGATATCTAAGAGGTTAGGTTCGAAATTGACATGTTTTAATCACCTTATTTTAGTTGAAGATTTAAAAAAGTTACATTAATTCAAAGTTTAAAACGGATATTGTTTTTTTTTTTTTTTTTTTTTTTTTTATTTCTCCGCTTTTCACGATTGTAACATGTTTTAATCGTGTATTAATACTAGCATAAATCTAAGAATGTTGGCCTATGTAGGCCTACCATTGACAAACGTAATAAACCTTTAGACAGAGTGTCAGTTAGCAACATGTTTAAGAGTACAGGCGACGAAAAATGTACCGCTCAGCAGATAACCTCTAGACCTATCAACCCCTTCTGTCTCTTGTCAACACTGGGCGCTCGGCGGACACAACCCTTTCCTATCAGATCTCTCTTAACCAACTCTTGTTCACTTCCGACACTATTAGCCTATTCGAGGGTAGGAGTTTTTCTTCTTCTTATAAGTTGATGATGACGATCTAATATTTCGTTTTTAAACAAGAAAAAAAAAAAAAAAAAAAAAATTACCCAATCTTGTTAGTTATGGAGAGAAAGGAAGGTGACAATTTTTTTTCAAACTGAAATCATTCAATGAATACACACTAAATTTAAACTTCAATTAATGTCTATTGTAGTACAGGTTTGGGTAATATTTTATGTAAATATAATAAAATTAATTAAAATACGAGCATTGGAGCGTCAAGAGTTGGTGAAGAAAGACCTGGATAGGAAAGATAAAGAGGGAGGTTCAACACATGACTGTTACCGATATATGTCCGAAGATATCAAATTTGATTTACTAACGGACACGTAGTGGATCGTCATGAGAGTTCCTATTATTAGAACTTCGCAGAGATGCTGCAATGTATCAATACAATTTCTATGCTTCTATGATCTCGAACGTAAAATGGGTTTACAAAAATACCACTTACTAGACACAAGAATATAATTTTCATTCTACTTTAGAGAAAACAGTTGTTTTCTTGAAGAACCTTGTACTATATACCAAGTGTTCTAAAAGTCCGACCCCCCCCCCCCCTATTATTATTGTTTTATTAATGGAAATAGACAGATTTGCTTTGGGGAAAGTTTAGATAACCAAAGGAGGAGTTTTTTGAAGTATCAAAATTTTCAATCGTTACGGGAAAATGGGGTAGTTTGGGGTAAGTCAAGAATTTTAAATAGCGACCCCTTTTGGAGTGATACCTCATTTTAAAAATAAGAATAATGACGTAAACTAGAGGTCTCCAAGTTCGTCCTATCCACTTGGTATAAAGTTTACTGCGCAGTGGACGGAAATTTCACCGTGCATCAGCTGATTTCAACAATAACGGACTTCTTTTAATTGCCGTTACTAAAGGTTTGATTAGTCTACTAACCTCAGATAAAATGTAAATATTGCAGTTGTTCTGTTTCGTGCTGTATTCGTCGTGGTTTTTTGGACGACAAATATTTTAGATCCCGGCGTTAAAACGAGAAATGATTTTTAGAATTTGCTGCCAAATAACCGTTAATACAGATACGAATATGAATAGAAGCAGTTTTGTCAATGGCGAAATCGCAGGGAAACCAAGAAGTGATGACGTGAATAGTGAGGCTGATTAAAGAGAAATTAGCTACCTCGGCAAGCCCTTAGTGCATAGCTATTGATGTACTGTACGTCAATTCCAATGAAGGTCAAATTTTGATAATTAATAATTTATGACTGTTATTTTTTTTTTTTTAGTTTTACACATTTGCATATTAACTGGAAATTAACATTTTTTTTATTGGTTATGGAAATAAAATTATTTTGGTTTAAACGTACCAATATTTTGGTGTTATTCCGACATTTTGTTTTGATTGACCATAAAAAAAAAATGAAACTCGAGGGTACTTTCTTTACATAACTGTATCAAGTTTGTAGTGTGTTCCATATTATGTCCGACATAATAATTAAAAAAATAGCGACATCTTCGTGGGACACCCTGTATATAAGTATACTCTACAAATCCGCTTTGTGTCATTTTAGCGTATCATTGTGTGTGGGGGGGGGGAGTAATATTAGGCTTTCGTTTTTCAATATGAGTTTTAGTTGTTTGCTTTGTAGACAGGTGGCGTTAGTGTCGTTGATAGGAATTTCATTTGTTGTCGAATAAGCCGTGACAACGTGACTGCCACAAAATGGCGACTCAAGAATTTCGAAATTTTGATGTTAGTTTTAAAATTAGGCGTCTGGGAATCGTGAGTCTGACCAAACGGTTTATAGTAAGTCTTAATTTGTTGTTGTTTTAAATATGAAGAAGTTCTCGGTTTATTAAAAAAAAAGGAAGAAAACAACATAAAATAAAGATACTTAGTCTTGAATGTCGTCAGTTCGTAAAAGAACAAGAGTTGGTCAAAAAAGACCTGATAGGAAATATGAAAGAGGGGAATCTAAACCAAGATTACATAAAAAAAAAAGTGTAGAATCCAGCAATGTTGTTCGGGATTGAGAAGCCCTTACTCTATAAGTAAGCCCCAGAGGGCTTGTTGATATTTTGACAAATTAATATTGTTATACAGATTTGAATTACTTATAGTAGATAACTTCTACGATAGATTCGTTGGAATAAAATTAGAACATAAATTGTGACAATATTTATTTAAACGCGTTTCGACTACAAAGTCGCCATCTTCAGTTACTATAACTAACCACTACTGGTAGAAGGTAGAATCTGGGGTATATTCTACCCCCCCCCCCTTTATACTTCGAGAAAAGTCGATATTTTAATACAACTGTGTAGAAAAAATCACACAAACTCTCTCGCACACATCTATATAGCTAAAAATATTATGATCTCAAACTACTTTTTACAGTAACGGGAAAGAGCTGAAAAATCGTCATATTAAGAAATTAGAGGGTGATAATTGCAAGAGATATTTCTTTACCATACAATCTACCATGAAATCAACTTTTGGCTATACATTATATGATGGGCCCTGTATAATTGCCCTGATGGCGCCCATAAACTTGTTTTTATACAGGGTGGTTCAGAACTGCACAGAAATCTCTCCGGAAAATTATTCTTAAGTTAAAAATAAGATGAAAAGTTCATATAAACATAGGAAGAGCTTCGTTCCCCGATTGTCGGCCATTTTGTTGAAAAAAAGGAAAAAAACTATTTCTTTGGAAGTAGATAAGATATAGATTTAGTATTATTTGCATTGATTATGTAACCTTTTACCAGTATAGCAAAAAACCAAAGCTTTATTCCTACAGTTTCAAAATGGCGGACGTTTAAAATGAGTAACGGTTTTTCTCTTTTAACCGATAAAAGATATATTATCAACGAAAACCTAAAAATTGAATTTCTTGGTAATTGTCTACAACACCCAAGAATAGACTAAAAACAAAACTTTTTTGAATTCCGTTAATTTTTATGTACAATTTTTTATTTTAGACCTTAAAAAATCAAATAAGGCCATTTAAAAAGTTCCTATTTGCATTGTATTGGTTTTATTTACATCATTACATTTTCGAATTGTGTTTTTCACAATATTTTTATCAAGAACTACACTAGTTGTCTGATGTATTTTACAAATTTTAATGTCACTAAACTTAAAGGAACACCAAATGTGCGTTGTAATTTAATTGACCCGCATATTACCGTTGGATCAGAAATCCAAACTCGCTAAGCGTTTCTGAACTAATGAACTTTTTATCTTATTTCTAGCTCTGTTTCCCGATTGCCATGCATTTCCGAATCACCCTGTAGGCATGGAATCTACTCCAACATTTTCATCTTGTATTCGTGGACACTGTAAAGTGTAAATTTCATTTCATTATCTTGACTCTAAAATCTGATTTTATTAGTTTTATTTTAACAACAACTGATCACGTGGGTGTGACGTTATAAAACAAGTCAATTTGTAGATAATGAGCTGTCAAAGAACTCTGTGAACGGTTTCTTTTGTTAAAAGGTTAAAAACTTCCAGGTCATCATCGCTTTATAAAAAAAGAAAGACACTTAGCCCTTGAATAGTCGAGGTCGCGAGAGAACAAGGGTTGATCAAGAAGGGAGACTACGAAAGATGAAAGAGAGGGATATAACCCAAGACTATTTGTAAAAAGTGTAGTTCCAGCTAGGAGTGTTCGGAATTGCCATACCCGTACTCATTATAGTTACTCCCTAAGGTCTTAAGATGTCCACCTTCAAATATTTCACCGTGTATTTAGGGGACGCCCTGTATTTATTGTAAGTCGAATTACTCCGGGTAGGATCGATGAACGTTTCATGCTCTTTAGTGAGCGTAATAATACCTCTCTCCTCAGTTCTTTGGAGGTTATATGTCGCATATTGAGGATGACGCATGTCCTAGATACTGAATCATGTCGCTGTTAGTTTCAATTTGTTAAAATATCGGCCATTTTGTTTTGTCAGACCATTGTGTTGGCGTGGCAATGCCGAGGTACCTAGCTGGATCTACGCCTTTTCATGTAGTATAGGGTTAGATCCCTCTCTTTCATATGTTATATCAATCTCTAGTGACGCAAGAGTATTTCTCAACCCCTATAATATCATTTCAATCTTGCTTATGATTCAAACACTTCGGGGGGTAGTGAGTACTGGCGTGGCAATCCCGAGGGGGACTTTCTGGCTCTACACTTCTTTTCCATGAAATCTAGTGTTAGATCCCTCCCTTTCATTTTTCCTATCGGAGTATCTTTTCCTCGTCCGACCCAGAGAAAAGAATATTCCTTAACTTTATACAATCTTTTGAATCTTTTTTACAGTGTTTGTTCCCTGTTTTATTTTCTATTTTTCTCTCCGAAATGAACCTGTCTTGTAATTAATCTTGTTTAAATCAAGGGTGGATGACATTAATCTTACCCTGAAGGGACGGCATCTCGTGGAAAATTCCTTCCTTGTTGTGGTTCGTTTATATATTGAAATATTCCGAGTATAAAATAATAATAAGCTTGGTCACACATCCACGTAAAAAAACAAACAAACAAATAACGAAGTAAATATATGTTGTTTTTTGTATTTGCCAATTAAAAAGTGACGAAGAACAACAATCGATATCCCACTAGATCGATATCCCACTCGATCGATATCCCACTCGATCGATATCCCACTAGATCGATACCCCACTCGATCGATACCCCACTCGATCGTTATCCTACTAGATCGATATCCCACTCGATCGATATTCCACTCGATCGATATCCCACTAGATCGATACCCCACTCGATCGATACCCCACTCGATCGTTATCCTACTAGATCGATATCCCACTCGATCGATACACCACTCGATCGTTATCCTACTAGATCGATATCCCACTCGATCGATACCCCACTCGATCGATACCCCACTCGATCGTTATCCTACTAGATCGATATCCCACTCGATCGATACACCACTAGATCGTTATCCTACTAGATCGATATCCCACTCGATCGATACCCCACTCGATCGATACCCCACTCGATCGTTATCCTACTAGATCGATATCCCACTCGATCGATACACCACTAGATCGTTATCCTACTAGATCGATACCCCACTAGATCGTTATCCTACTAGATCGATACCCCACTCGATCGATACCCCACTCGATCGTTATCCTACTAGATCGATATCCCACTCGATCGATACCCCACTCGATCGATACCCCACTCGATCGTTATCCTACTAGATCGATATCCCACTCGATCGATACACCACTAGATCGTTATCCTACTAGATCGATATCCCACTCGATCGATACCCCACTCGATCGATACCCCACTCGATCGTTATCCTACTAGATCGATATCCCACTCGATCGATACACCACTAGATCGTTATCCTACTAGATCGATACCCCACTAGATCGATATCCCACTCGATCGATACCCCACTAGATCGATATCCCACTAGATCGATACCCCACTCGATCGATACCCCACTTAATCGATACCCCACTAGATCGATACCCCACTCGATCGATACCCCACTCGATCGATACCCCACTCGATCGATATCCCACTCGATCGATATCCCACTCGATCGATACCCCACTCGATCGATACCCCACTCGATCGATACCCCACTCGATCGATATTCCACTCGATCGATATCCCACTCGATCGATACCCCACTAGATCGTTATCCTACTAGATCGATACACCACTAGATCGTTATCCTACTAGATCGATACCCCACTAGATCGATATCCCACTCGATCGATACCCCACTAGATCGATATCCCACTAGATCGATACCCCACTCGATCGATACCCCATTTAATCGATACCCCACTCGATCGATACCCCACTCGATCGATATCCCACTCGATCGATATCCCACTCGATCGATATCCCACTAGATCGATACCCCACTCGATCGATACCCTATTAGATCGATATCCCACTAGATCGATATCCCACTAGATCGATATCCCACTCAATCGATATCCCACTAGATCGATATTCCACTAGATCGATATCCCACTTGATCGATATCCCACTAGATCGATATCCCACTAGATCGATATCCCATTAGATCGATATCCCACTAGATCGATATCCCACTCAATCGATATCCCACTAGATCGATATCCCACTAGATCGATATTCCACTCGATCGATATCCCACTAGATCGATATCCCACTAGATCGATATCCCACCCAATCGATATCCCATTAGATCGATATCCCACTTGATCGATATCCCACTAGATCGATATCCCACTAGATCGATATCCCATTAGATCGATATCCCATTAGATCGATATCCCACTAGATCGATATCCCACTCAATCGATATCCCACTAGATCGATATTCCACTAGATCGATATCCCACTCAATCGATATCCCACTAGATCGATATCCCACTAGATCGATATCCCACTCAATCGATATCCCACTAGATCGATATTCCACTAGATCGATATCCCACTAGATCGATATCCCACTAGATCGATATCCCACTAGATCGATATCCCATTAGATCGATATCCCACTAGATCGATATCCAACTAGATCGATATCCCACTAGATCTATATCCCACTAGATCGATACTCCACTAGATCGATATCCCACTCGATCGTTATTCCACTCGATCGATATCCCACTCGATCGATTTCCCACTCGATCGATATTCCACTAGATCGATATCCCACTAGATCGATATCCCACTCGATCGATATCCCACTAGATCGATATCCCACTAGATCGATATCCAACTAGATCGATATTCCACTAGATCGATATCCCACTAGATCGATACTCCACTAGATCGATACCCCACTCGATCGATATCCCACTCGATCGATATCCCACTCGATCGATATTCCACTAGATCGATATCCCACTAGATCGATATCGCAATAGTTCGACACCCGCGAATGCGACATTATGAAAAGCTCTAGTTTTTGTGAAATTTGGAAACCTTTAGGTGTAATCGTTTGTTTGTAAAACAAATTTGAATTTTAACAAAAAACTTCAAAACATTAATTTTATAATTAATGTTTTTTGAGGGTTTGTAAATAATGCATATTTTAGTTTAATTAAAAACTATGTTGGTGTCTGTCTTACAGGAAATTTTATGTAGTTTTTAAATGGGGTCACTTTACTTGCTAGGTGAAAAATAAAGTGGGGGGGGGAGAAATTTTAACCGAAAAGTCACGTTTTCTTAAATTAAAAAAAAAAAAGGAAAAAAGGAAAATTTATATCGGAGTTAATTTTGTTGGAAATGAACCCAGATTTTTTTGGGTACATTGTTCACCATTCACCCTGTATACGCATTTATTTGAATGCGCCCATTGTTTATTTTGACTAACGAACTGAGGTTTTTAATCACGAATTGCTTTGGTTTGGGGCTAGATGAGTGAGAAAGTTTGTGCAATATTTTTGTAACTCATTAAAACGTAAAGCTAAATTAAATTTTAGCTGAGAATTGTAGTTAGCTTTATGAGATATTTTTGTTTTATCACTTGATGACAACAGTTGATCGACAAACTCGAAACGTTGTGTATTGAGGTATAGTCGGAGTGATACAATCTCCGCAGTAGGAAGTAGTTCTAAGGCGAGGGTGTGGCGGGGGATTTGCACCGGGTCTCTATTTACAAGAGAAGGGGAATCAATGCGGCACACAGGCAACAACACTTGCCATGCCTTCTAAATCATGATGCCAATTAGCCAACTATTGATTCAGTAAGCAGTGCCGGACCACAGTATCGGCCATCTTTTATTTCTTCGTTGCACAAGTTGAACGTGTCCTGGCGATGTTGATACTCGGATGAAATGAAATTAATCGGTTTCAAATGATTTCAATATTCGTATTATTATTTTGAAATCGAGTATCTGCGCAGAATGATTTTGCGCATCGGTGTTCGAACTCAGCTTTACCAATCAGGGAATTACTAACGATTATTAAATCGTCCCCTTGTTCCTAGTTACGAATATTTTGTCCGAATATTTTATTTCGAAATCGAGGATTTTAATAATCGGAACGTTCCGAGGATTTTGATATCCGGATTCACCGAGTATTTTAATTCGAACTCACACATCACTACAATGCGATGTATTTCAATGCATTCTAGCGTTAAAATTGTTATTTAACACATATTTATTAGTGAAGCAGTATTCTGTTTGAGATTTTCCACTCAAACTATGAACAGCTGGTTTTCACTGAATTTAAATAATGGACAAGTATCAGAAGGAGTTTTTCGCAAAACCAAAAATGACATATCGCCATCTTCTCTCAAAAATTTTGTCGATTTTGTTTAATACGTTTTAGATTTTGTTTTAGATGGGTTTAAACGCTTTTTATTGTCGTCTTCAGGTAAATCTCTCTTTATATCAGGTCTTTCTTGACCAACTCTTGTTCTTTTCCAACCCCGATTGCTATTAGTATTCGCGAGCTGGGGGGGGGGGGGTCGTCTTTATTTTGTAATTTTTTCCTCTCGTATTTCTTCCCTAAACAACGTTTTGTAAATCTTGACATTGATTGTGTCGAAAGTTTCATTCCCCCCTTGCTGTTTAAGGGGGGCACTTTACTGGAATATGGGGGGGGGGAATAGAATTTCGGTTCTTTATTCTAGATTGTAGCCCAAAGTCTCCTGTTTAAAAGTATGTTCCGTTTATGTATCTATGGTAATCGAAAGTTAGGAGGAAAGAGAGAGAGAAAAGTTTTAAGTTGTTTTAGGACCAAACTGAGTGTTGGGTGTACTGTGCTTCTGCTTATAACCTAACTTTCTACATACAATAAGAACTAGTTTATTTATTTAGGTTTACAATGTTTTCATGTGTGGGGCACGTGTCTGGGGCTCCAGACCGAAAGTTATGAAATAAAATAAAACCGGTGCTACCCCAGGTGGAAGTAAAGTTGAGGGAAAACCCGAGTAACGAACGTCGCAGTCCTGTCAAACTTGATACAGGCTTACAGTCTGGACTGAGAGGCCACAGCACGCTCTATGCCGAGGTGTAAGGCAATCAAAACAATCTAAAGAAGGAAGATAAAAATGGGGTTATTAAATAGGTTTATCCTAAATATTTCCTTATTTCCCGAAAGTTATGTAACCTACCAGGAATGGAAAAAGATATTTCAATTAGTGTTTTTTTTTTTTAATTGTCTAGGGAAACGTTTTCTATAGACAGAAGTATAAACCACTTTGATAATTTAACGCTTTTTTTTCCAAAATATTTTCCCAAATTCTCCATTATATTTATTTTAAATGTACTAATAATTCTAAAACTCGTTTGGACAGTTTTATTTCCAATTTAAACCCACGCTATTTTAGCTAGGATGAACCTTTTGAGTTCGCATTTGCGACATTGTGTTCTACTCATAAAGACCTTTAATTCGATGTACAACTCGACCTATGCTCTCATTTAAGATTTCCTACTTACTCCTTGTGGGCCGTCCCCCTCGAAAGGTAGCGGTCCACTGACTACGTGCTAAAATAGGTTTTGGTGTCCATTAACAATGTGCAAAGCTTTGTGGCTCTATCTGTAAATGGTTAAGAAAATATTAAGCCATCCCTGGAATTATTTTACACGCTGTATTTGTTTTGTATTTATATTCACTTTATAAACTGCCATTAACCTTTATATTGGGGCGGATAGTTAACAAATTTGACACATCTAATACACAAATAGAAATTGTTTCAGGTAGGACCAAAAAATTCTCCAATTTATTCAAGGTCAGAAGTAGGTTTTGCTCTGGCAGCTTTTTCAATATGCTGTTTAGAAAGATAGGTTAAATTACGAAATTGTAGAAAATTAAATTTTTCATTTTTAATAATAACTGAAAAAAAATAAAGATCACAAATTAATGAAATGTGAAATCAACTTGACTGTTATTAATTATTCTTAAAATTTGACTGTAAAAATTAATTAATTAAAAATCGACCACTTTTAATTACAACGGCCTTAATTCCAAAAACAGTAAACAATAAATGAATCAATTAAAATATAAAAATTATGTCATTATAAGGTAAAATCCTAAAACTAAATTTTGTAGTGAAATCAATAACGTAAATGTGTTGTAACTACAATTGTATAAAGTTATCCTAACAGACTGTTTTCAAAAACCATGGAAACGATTTCAATAAAATGGAAACAATTACTTTATCAACAATTTAAATTTGCAATGTTTGTATTGTCAACTACAATAATTTAAATTGACAACTACAATTAGTAAATTTAAATATTTTACAAAGAAAAGGGCATTTAATTATAGGTTTTAAATTCCACTGCTCCATCCCCTCCCCGCCATCGCCCCTACATGCGTGCGCGAGCCACTTCCGAGATGACAGTTCTGCGCAGGTTTCTTTTTGTCTGGTAGGTCTATAGAATAATTTACTGATTCATTTCAAGTTTGTAAGTTATTTAGCATTTTTTTATACTAGGCCAATTTTTATACTTGGGTGTAAATTTTCGTGCTTTACACAATAAGCTATTACATAACATAGTAATAACTGTAGAAGACGTTATTCCTAAATAGTCGCCATTTTTATTTCCCCCTCCATCTATTTTTGTAATTGGAATAAAAAACCAGCATTTAAATCACAATAATTTGCATGACAAATGTAGGGTCCGTTCAAGTAGAGGACATACACTCAGTGGTACACAGAAGTTTTCCTAACCTAACCAACTTTATATATATTATATGAATTCACACTTTATTGTTTTGGAGTCCAGTATAAATTGATGTCCTTCCAGATTGTGTCAAACAGATCTTCATCCTTGTTCCTGCGGTGTCACATGAATTCACATAAGTAGGAATCTAACAAATCTCAACTGGTTCCACATTCTTTCTGTTCCTGGTAAAATACTCTCCTTAATACACGCCAACAACGTTTCAGCTGTTCTGTCATGTCAGGTTATGTCTGTTCTATTTATGTCAATAGAAAATTGTTTACGAGAGGCGGTCCTCATCTTGAACTGACCTGATTTAAAAAAATTCTAGGATGATGTTTCATTCGTAGAATCTCCTAATTTTGTGTACGTTTAAAATCTGCATCTATTGGTACTTAGAGATGTTTTCTAGTATTATAAATAAGAAAGTTATTGGTAAAAACAAAATTGTCGATAACATAACCTCAAAATTAGAAAATATAACGAATAATAGAATATACCAGTCGGAATTTGAGTAAAATTTATCATGTTTTTTCTTATGCGTTTAGTTTGTAATTTGTGCAGAGGTCGAGTTCGTCAAACGAGCACAACAACAGAAACAATCCGGAGGTTTAGATTATTTATGTACGATTCATATTTAAATTTCATTAAAATATAGAGTAATAATAAATAAAAACCGAGAGTAAATTACAGTGCGAGGACGCGCTGAGAGGTTATGTTCGGCCGCGGCATTCTGTCTAGTCTAGTCATTCATGTGGTTGTGAAGGTCATTGAATGGCTGGTCGTGGATCGATTGTACGCATGCGCCATACTCGCTCAGCTGTTCGCGTTACGTCATCCGATGACGTCACACCTTACTAGTGAACTTTTAGAATGTTTTTATGACTTTTTCCTTGCTTTTTAATGACTAGAGTTTTATAATGTGATTATTGTAGTCATTAAAAGTAAAACATGTTTTGTGTTAAATAAAATTGTTAACATTTTACAACGTGTAGATTTATTTTTTGATAGAGCATTTACTTACTATGTGACATTGTGTGTAATGCCTCAGTTTATTAAAATTTTATTAAAATGTATTCCAGAATACAATGTAGGCCTAATTAGAAAGTGGAATATAATTTTGAATTAGAGTATTAATTTCAAAGAAACATAAACCAACCGATTAATTTCGAAAATTGTTAACAAAAAAGTTTGAATTTCAAAATGGTGGCCGATTTTCAAATTGAACACAAACCATTTTTTTTTTAGTAAAAGTTGTGGACAAATTGACTTGAAACATTATTTGAAAATGGCTGTCTATTTTAAAAAAAACCTTAATGGAAAAACCAAGGAAGACTTTGGGGGGTAGTTAAAGAGATTTTTTTGGAAATATTACGTGTGGGGTATCAAATAAAACTAAAAGTTATTCTGATTACGAATTTGTATGTTTATTTAAAAATTAATATGTTGGCGTTAGGCCAGATTTAAAGTGTCTGATATCATGCCCCCCCCCCCGTATCTTGAACACGGCGTGAGCAACAAATCTGAAAACAATATTTACATTTTGAAATTAAATTGCAGTAGGAAATAATGTATTATAGTTTTTTGTATGTAATATATAACTCACAACAATTATTTAGGCCTTAAGAAGACATTTGTTATTTTAGTTTAATTAACCAATGTCATGGCGGACTCTGTTTTAATTTTTCGTACATAATTTCGCTACCTATTGTAAACATACAATAAAGTTGGAAGTCCCATTAATTTGTTTAATAAATACAATAAGTTTGTTTTATTTTTGTACATGTTTCGAGATATTTAGCAGGAAAATAATTATGTAGACGCCATTTTTAAATAGTTAAGGATCACTTTATTTTTTTTTTTTGCAATTCAGAGCAATGGATTTTATTATTTTTATTAGAAGTATTATAATTCAAAAATATTTTAGTTCTAGGCCAATCTTGGGTGTTGTAGACAATTACCAAGAAATTATTTTTCCAGTTTTTTGTCAATAACTCGGTTCTCCTTTGACCTATAGAAAAAATAAAAAAACAGTTTTCTTCGTCATTGAAAACGGATTTTTTTTGTCTCGTATTTTGTTTTTTAACAGTAATGGTTTTCGAGATATTCAATGTTAAATATTTTACACGGCCGCCATTTTGAAAATGTAAAAAATAAAGTTTTCATTTTCGGTACATTTGTAAAACGTAACAAACAAAATGCGTATACTAAATCTGAACTCATTATCTTTTCTGTTTCAAAAGTTATAAATTTTTTTTGTAAAAAAAACAAAATGGCGGTTATCTATAAATTAAACTTTTTTTGGAAAAAATTGTATTCCTAAATTTCTTTATTCCAACCCACGCTAACAGTTTGGCAGCTTACGGGACATCCTGTATATGTAAACCTAAACTCTCATCTCCATGTTGGTCCAAGTTCATGATCTGTGCACATTTCCTGGCCTCTCCATGAAGGCATCTGTAATATCTATATTTTTTATAAAATATCAAATAGATAAAAATTAGGGGTTGACTATTTATTACTCGTGAATTTAAAATAAACAGCTGATTTGAGGCGTTATTGAAAGGTCAGATTTTTGAAACGGTCGTGATTTCAAGGTTAGATATGTGGGATTGATGTAAATACTTGATTTAAATTTTTTGCCCCCTCCCTCCCTACCCTCTCTTCTAGTAGAATTAAACCAACCTGTAAAACATCAAACGTGTATTTATTAGTTGTGGATTTTACTCTCTGACATGTTTGTATTGTAGAGAATGTTATATTATAGGTCTTAAATATCGATGTCCAACTTTAAGCTCATAAAAGTGGTTTTTTTTTTTTTTTTTTTTTTTTTTTTTTTTTTTTTTTTTTTTTTTTGAAAGATGTCCGAATCTGTGCGGCTCAAACGGACTGTTTTTGATTACATTTGTTTTATCATTATTTTGGTCATTTGTTCTATGTATATTAGTAGTTAAAGTTTAAAACTTAACTAGCTCCGAGGGTCTAGAAGGGCAGGCGAAGTTGGAGCATCTCGGGAGATCATTAAAACCCCGCTCAGTAAGAAAAGTGCACAGAGCAATGTACCACTACCACTACGAAACCATTCCTTCTACGCATGCTCATAGACACCAAAACATCTGGACTGGCTGAGTGAGCATGCTCCCATGGTACTCATGTAATTTTAACACGCTAATCGACTACTATAAATAAGTATTGCCATTTTTCGCCTTTTTTTAATCATTTTGTAAAAAAAAAGTAAAAAATTGTATTATTGACAAAAAAAATCGTAGAGTTATTGACAAAAAAATAGAAAAATAATTTCTTGGTAATTGTCTACAACACTCAAGATTGACCTAGAACTAAAATATTTTTGAATTCTCATACTTCTTACAAAAATAATAAAAAATCCATTGCTCTGATTTGCATAAAATCATTTTTAATGTGATCCTTAACTATTTAAAAATGGCGTCTATATAATTATTTTCTTGCTAAATATTTCGAAACATGTGCAAAGATAAAACAAACTTAAATTGTATTTTTTTTAACAAATTTTATTCAAAACCCAATTTATAAGATATCTTTTTTTTTTTTCAGGAAAGTGCAAAGAATTTATCTGTTGTAAAGAGAAAAAATGTTACAGGTTACGGTTTTCGAGTAAGTAGGCCTATGTTAGAAATCAAAAAATGTGAAAAAATAAAGTTAAAATCCCACAGAAAAGCGTACATGTATCACACAGTAAATTTTTTGTTGGTTTTTTTTTTTCAAGATATACAAAAGTTTTTTAATGTAGTTGTGAATAGTAGTTAGTAAAAAAAAAACGATTTCTATAATTTTGTTAACAACATCTTGCTAATAAATATTTTTAACTAATCTTATGTCTAACAATACATTTTATATTTTACTCTAATATAGACCTTTGTATCGGGCCTAATTAATTATTTACAGTTATATTACGGTACTTGTAATTATAAAAAGTTTCCCATGCATCTATTGTGTTTAATTTAGTAACATTTTTCAACAACACAGAGTTTTCTATTTTGAAATCTAAACCATGTTTAGCCATGGCTGATTTATCAACCCTATATTTGAAGTGGGCAAAGTGTTCTTCTGCTCGCATCCTGTCATTTCGTTTTGTTTGGCCTATATATTTTTTCGCACATATGTCACATTTTATACAATAAATTATTGATTTATCTTGTTCTTTTGGATTTCTCAACATTTTACAAAGATTCGGCTGACATTGCTATCTCAATGTACAGATTCTACAGATAGCAATACCAGCCGAGAATAATGTTTGTAAAATTTCGAAAATCCAAAAGATAAAATTCAAGAACATTTTCACGGTACTTATTAATGTAAATACCTAATTTGACAAAAAAATCAAGTTGTTCTAATAATATGTTTCAAAATGGCGGCCATTAAAAATGAAAATAACTAAAAAAAGTAAATTTGTAAAAAAAACGTCATAAATTATTACAGCCATATAATACAATAAACTTCAATCGAATAACTGTTTAAACTATCGAACTGGTAATGATACCAACCCAACGATGCCAAATAGCGAAGTTATTATCTAAAATGTAATTTTGAACTATGACCTTGTACCGAGATCTGGTACAGCTTCAAGACCTGTTACTGTATGTAAAGACGTGAATTCCCTATTATCATAGATTTCATGTCCTTCAAACTACTGTAATCCTTGTTCGGATTGTTTTGAAAATTACAATATTCGAAATTAAAAGCACTGCAAAACGTCTCTTGGCGTTTTTCATAAAAACTTCCGGTAATTATATAGCAGAGTAGCCTCACTTCAAAATCAATTTTTATGGGTTTTATTCGTCAAATAAATGTTAGAAAAATATTTTATTATCGAAAAAAAGTGTCGGAAAGATGATTACATAATATAATTACACAAGTTGTGATTTCGTGAAAAATTAACTCTGTGTTATCTTTCATACTCATGACATTCACTTCAATTAAATAAACGTACGGAAGGTTTGGCCAGGTGGTTTTTTATATATATATAGCAATCTGGCCAAACCTTTCGTGACATATAAATAATACAGCCCTACATATTTTCAGCAAAGAAAACATTATTTATTCTTATGAAGTAAGGTATGTAGTAGAGGATAAAAAAATAAAACAAGGAAAATACGGCGCCACCTTAACCTCCTAAGACCCAGAGGTGAACTAGTTTATAGGCTTAATAGCCTGATGTACTTTTTCCGACACTTTTTTTCGATAATAAAATATTTTTCCAACATTTATTTGACGAATAAAACCTATAAAAATTGATTTTGAAGTGAGGCTACTCTGCTATATAATTACCAAACTTCCTGTTGTTTATTTAGATATAAAAATTTTAAGCAGCCGCCATTTTGAAACTGATTATTTGATTAAATTGGTTATTTTTGTTCTAAGTAGTTCTTTACCTTATTAAGTACCACGCCAAGTTTCAATTCAATCCGTCAAACTGTTTTTGGGTAAAAAAACCCAAAGCTTTGATGTGGGAAACCACCTCTTAAAGTTTGAAAACACAATTTTACAACACCCTGTATAGTTTTGTGGCTGGACGTATGTAAAAAATTAGTTAATCTTTTTGCGCCGTTCGAACTTTGCCTTTTAGAAACGGCGATTAATTTATGCAAGTGTTATTATTTTTTTTTTTTTTCAGTGTGGCATGTAAGCTATGACAGTACAGATATTCGATTTTAACCTCCCCTCCCCCTCACTCTTGTCATTTCGTTTAAACCTACCAATACAATATTCTCATTTAATTTATTCTCTCTTTTCTTCCTCAGTTTTATATTTTCAACCGCTCTAGATTTTAGACTAGTATTGACATTTTGTTATTGTTTCAATCCAATATGTCTACTCTATATTGAAGCAGAGGCAATTAGTAAATAGCCATGTATCAATGGAGGAGGGGGGGAGGGAGATCAGACGTCCGTTGCTAGGCGACAGTGCTGCCCATTCCTGGTTACATGAACGCCACCTTTTTTTTTGTTATTTCGACCTTTTATGTTAATCTCATTTGTACGACCTTGGGTGTGGTTTTTACGCCAAAATTAAAGGCTTATTGTCTTCAATATATTTGTATTATTTGTTATTACGTAGCTGTTTGTATTACGATTTTTTTTCTCAGAATCGACAATATATAGTGTGTCCAATAAGTACGTTGTCAAATTTTAGGAGGTAACTCTGGACATCGGAAAAAAAAGTCCAAAAATGTTTCGCTTTTCTGTTTTGTATTTTTTTTTTTTTTTTTTTTTTTTTTTTTTTTTTTTTTTTTTTTTAACAAAAACAGATTGTGATGAAACCATATTTTGCGGAATTGTTTATCCAGAATACAGTGTACCGCAAAATATGTACAAGATATTCTGCCCTTTTAGTGCTGAAACAAGATGTCTTTTCCTTGTATATTCAAGCGTAGTCGAAATATTGATACAAAAATTTACTATGCAGTCGAGGTTAAGTTGGTTAGTCACCGGAATCTTGATTCTAATCTGGTTGCGTCGGTGAAGGTATTGTGATGGCAGTGGAACAGCTGATCAGACGAGACACGTGCAATAGTCCTTATTTGGTCAAGTTTTACATAGGGAGGATGAGTTACGGCTAATGGCGTTTTAGATATTCTCGGGAAAGCATAGGAACGCTATGTATGTATAAGTTTACAGCTTTGACCACCCGTATTACTGTCAGCGTTGTTTGGAGATAGTTAATTAGATTGTAAGTCCTTCAAATAAACAGCTGGTTATCTGTAGTGGTGTTTGGTAGGATGGGAATAAGGGATTGTCGCCCTCACAGGCAAGCCTATCGTACCTCTAACCATACCCCCCCCCCACCCCTGACATAAAGTTTAAATAGGATTAAATGTGAAGGACCCAAATAATGTATTATTCATTCCGCACTCAAGTGTCTCGTAAACCAAATAAAACCGAACTAGAACTACTCGTCATTCAAAATATTAGTTTGGCAGTTGTAAAACAAAAAGTGAAAATAAACTACGGACGCATTCTTTGGGGGGAAAATATTTAATTAAGGGTATAAACTTGCTTCGATTCAATATCAATGTCAACTTGGTTGACGTTTTTAAATAACTTGTTTCTTGCTACCATTACATACAGAATTGAAATCTGAAAATCGCATTTTAGTGTGATGTAAGTTTAATAACACACGATTTTTTTTTCAACTGTTTAAAATGGCAGCCATTTTGACATTTTCTATTGGATTATTCTCAATTTCATTAGGGTTCTATGTAAGTTTGTTTGAAACAGTTGTCCGCAGGTTTTCTGAAGATCGTAACGTCGGCTAGGCTTTGTAGATGTGTTGAGAAGCTTCCATTCGCTTCGCTCGTGTCAGTGTCTCAGCTCTGAGATATAAGTCTCCACTGGCTACGGCCCTGACGGATCTCGTGATGAAAATGTCAATAACTTCGCTGTAGAGTTGTGGGGTTGGTACCACTGCATGCGGAATTGAAATCCGAGCATTTTTATCTAATTTAGTGTGTTATAAGTTGAATAACACACGAGATATGAATAAAACTGTTTTCAATAGGGTTCCATATGAGCACATAACCTTATAGCAAATTTCATGTTCTTATCTTAATTTAGTAGCTGCTATCCGTGTTTACCTACATGGCGGACGGACGTCATGTCGACAATTTTTTTTCCCCTTCAGTTTCATGAAGCAATGAGACGTCAAGATTGCCATCCTATACTTCATGCACTGTAAACCTTCAAAACTGTATAATCGAAAATCTCATTGACATTAAAACAAATCAATTTAACCTCAGGGATAGGAAAATAACCTATAAAATACGTCGATATTTGCCTACCCGTGGGTTCTTGAAAATATTTTAAAAACAGAACATTCTTATTGTTCCAATTTTGTAGGGCGATATCGCTAAGAAGGGAAATGTAGGCAAAGCAGTGGATGTGTACAGAGACCACGTGACGTAGTGTGATCGATCTCTGGACTCCCCCCCCTCTCTCTCTCATCACCCCCTCCTCCCCCTCCTCTGAGATCCACACCCTTTGACGTCATACATTCAGAACATAAGTAATGCTCGAATAATTAAAAAAATACCGTCCAATGATTTCTACCATTGTCTGAAGCGGTTCTGGTTTTGATCGATTCCTATAATACGTTCTTGTGATTGGTGTACTCTTGTGGTTAAGGGATGCACTTAGCTCCAGGGTAGATTTGTTTTGTATTTTGCAGGAAGGCGCGATATCTCCCGGACAAACCCCCCCCCTCCTGCCTCCCCTCAGTCTTGGACTTGCTAGGAGAATGTATAATTCTGTCAAAAGGGTACATTTTAACTGCTTGAAGAACACGGCGGAATGTTCTTTGCTATCTCCTTTGCCTTTGTTTAAAAACGAGAGGAATATTTACACGGTTGTTATCTCCCATTACAAAATACCATTTTGTTTTTCGTTGAAAGAGGAAAGTTTTTGTTTCCTTTAAATATTTGTAATTTTAGTGGTTTTCAAGAGATCAAACCTTTTAAAGATCCGCCATTTTTAAAATGTACAAAATAAAGTCTTGGGTTTTATGTACCGGTAAAAAGTTAAATTAATATACCAAAATGGCCGCCGGACGGAAAACTATGCGTTTCCGCACTCTATATTGTATAAAAACATATTTAGCTCTTAAATCAGCTCTTGAAAAATTTGCCGTACAATTTTGGAACACCCTGTATGTATCTTTTCACTTGCAGGGAAACATTAAATGACTTGGGAATATAAGGCCGTGAATTGCATGACTACGTGAAGCTAATATGAACCCTGTCGGCAATAGGTACAGTACACAAGTTTTGCCAATCAATAACCTCCCACTGTTTGGGATCGTACGCCTCTACTGTTACAGTATGAAAGTTTACTTTGTATGGCTACACGACACTCGTTGTCCGGGGCTATGAATTGTATGATGTAGGAAATCTTTTGTATAACGAAACGAAAAATTATATTTGAGGTTAAAAGTGGTCCATGTTCCCCCTCGGGAGAATATTATGTAGTCTTTTACTGAAATTGGAAGTTTTTCGATTTCCGACTCTTTTTAATTTATTCTCGCTTTTCACTAGATTTAATTTTGGGTTATTCCAAAAGGCTCATTTATAGTGAGTAGCAATTCCGAAGTACCTTATCTGGATTTACATTTCTTAATCTAATCTACGGTTTATCTTTCTTATCTCTTTAGACCAACTGTTTTTATCTCCTGACCTTGATGGTATTAGTGTATTTGATGTAGTTTTCTTTTCTTTTTAATTGGATGTAGAACGAGAGGTTTTGCCGCTTTTTTTTTTTACAAGAAGAAAAATATAATTTTTGGAGAAGTTATTTTTGAGCTGTTATCATAGACGAACAATTTGAGCTCTTGTAAAATTGTATAATTTTTTTAATCTTCCAGGTGTGTTCTGATCGACTTGGAAGAAATTTTCCTAAATTGTCTGTACTGAGAATTACATATTCTCTTTATTCTACAGATTTCTTTTGAGGATCTATCCATTTGAAGTCTTTGTAGGGGGGGTTTATTCTGCAAGACTGTTGCCATACAGGTTGTTACCGTCTATATTACAACAAATATCTTTATTCGCTGGATTATATCAACTACACAGTGATTCAATTAGAATCTATCAAATTTTAGCCTGATTCGACGACACCGAATTCATTTATTGGGGTTAGATTTAATCCCTGCAAGAATTGAGATGTTAAAAGCAGTTCGTATCATTGTGGTTGTTGAGTTCTATATAACCTTGATTACAATTTACAAGTTTTACTATCCTATAAATGCAGTTATACCCTTGTATTTAACGGTAAACATTGAAGTTAATAATTTCCCAATCCATATACTCTTATCAAACTGGGAATGTGGCTGAACGAAGGGTCGTTTCACTCACACAAGCTCAGAAGATTAGGGTGTCCGGTGACCTACCCACAAGCCACCCGTATGAGTCACATACTGGACTTTATAAAACTTGATATTTGAAAATAAAATCTATAATATTTTTTTATTCTACACATAATTACAAGAAAAACGAGACCCAACAACTTATACTGAATTAAATTTACAAAAAAATAAATTGTGTAAATTCTGAAAACATCGCATTGTCGTAAAATGATATATACGAGTTAGAAATTAAGAGTTTTTAAAGTCGAACTGTAGATGTGTCGAACAGCTGATCGGACGTCGGTCTATAGCTATGTTGAGCAGACAACGCTAGTCTGGGGAGAAGTGATCTGTCCATACTCACAGCCAGCGAGTGTCTATCTCGTATTAATTTTGATTTTTATATTTTAATCTAAATATGCATCATGGCCGTTCAATTAATTGTGGCCATGACCGTTGGGGATACCCCAATCCTCTAATCGGACGGGTTAATTTATTTTTTAAAGTAGCCGAGTTGAGAATAGCTAATGGCTAACTTCAGTTCATGTCCAATTAGCTATTGTGTTGTGCGCGTGTTTAATTTCACTTTAATTTAGTAATGTAATATTAGTTAAATTAATCTCTTCAAAGCTGTGTACCCTATAGACCTCGATATCAGCTTGGACCAAATTGTAGAGTCTAGGGTTAGGCCTAAATATAACGACGCCGTTATAAAATTAACTGCAACTGTTAGAAAATTAAATTACGAAGGTTATATAGGTGACTTATTTGAGCTGTTAAATGTTGTAATTTGTTTAATTTCGAGACGTTGAGCAATTTGATTGTTATTGGAGATTCAATTGGAATCGAAGGAATTCAGCTTTATATGACGTCAACGTATACAGTGAGGTTCGTTGTTTCGATTTATTGTGGTTGGATTCAAGGGGTTTAGCAGCATTGCGGCTGTGGAGTTTATAGTACTGGTTTAAACTTTTTCCAGTCCTTGAAACCCATTATAATTTACTGCCAGGACTATATTGTAGTAGTTGTACTACCCTTACATTAAATGTAGGCTTATAAATACTACCCTTTCTGTAAACATAAAACTTTGGTTCACCATAGTGGTGATTATATGACCGTTTCAGATAAAAGCGGCCCTTCTGATTATTTAAGGAGAAATCTTCGTATAGTCTATCACAAAAGTTACTTCACACTTCGTTTTCATCACAGATGACCAAAACTGTAATGCTATGTACGTCATACGATCATTTATTGTTTTATTGTTGGTAACACAAAATGTTCCATCGAGATTAAGTTAGATGTGGAACATTTTGTATTCAACTTTATGTTATTTGTAACTATTGTATAATACAGAGCGAGCTGAAGATTATATGTCCGTTTCATATAAAAGCGGCCCTTCTGATTATTTAAGGAGAAATCTTCGTATAGTGTATCACAAAAGTTAATTCACACTTCGTTTTTATCATAGATGACCAAAACTGTAATGCTATGTACGTCATACGATCATTTTTTGTTTTATTGTTGGTAACACAATTAAATGTTCCATCGAGATTAAGGCAGATGTGAAACATTTAGAACTCAACTTTATGTTATTTGTAACTATTGTATAATACAGAGCGAGCTGAAGAATATATAGCCGTTTCAGATAAAAGCGGTCCTTCTTATTATTTAAGGAGAAATCTTCGTATAGTCTATCACAAAAGTTACTTCACACTTCATTTTCATCATAGATGACCAAAACTGTAATGCTATATATACGTCATACGATAATTTTTGTTTTATTGTTGGTAACACAATTAAATGTTCCATCGATATTAAGGCAGATGTGAAACATTTTGAACTCAACTTTATGTTATTTGTAACTATTGTATAATACAGAGCGAACTGAAGATTATATGTCCGTTTCAGATAAAAGCGGCCCTTCTTATTATTTAAGGAGAAATCTTCGTATAGTGTATCACAAAAGCTCGTTTTCATCATATATGACCAAAACTAAAATGCTATATGGGTCATACAATAATTTTTGTTTTATTGTTGGTAACACAATTAAATGTTCCATCGACATTAAGGCAGATGTGAAACATTTTGAACTCAACTTTATGTTATTTGTAACTATTGTATAATATAGAGCGAACTGACTTTTGGGCCGCCCTGTATTTAAAAATAACTATGTACAAAATAAAATTTCAAATGATACTTAAGTTTACTGTCGACCCTTATAGAGATTACAAGAGATGCAAATTTGAAATTTTATTTAAGAGAAACTGTCGTTTGTTATTGGTAGGCCGCTTTTATGTGGGACACCGAAATTTTCAACCGTGTAGTGTTTAGTTTTTAATGTATAAGTCAGTGAAAGCTATGCTATGTGTAAACACGTAGGTGTCGAAATTTTTACGGGAATATCTCGAGGTCCCCTGAAACAAAATGTGTGTTTCTGGAATTATGTCTGTCAGTATTCCAAACCGGTGAACCGATTTTAATTAAATGTGATCATATTTCCGGTAGGTTTACATCTTCTTTCTTTTTTAAATTTTGGATTACTGCCGTAAGACCAGAACAATTCTTTCGGATTTCTCAAAATCGGTTCTTCTTAAGATGTTCAAGTGTGTCTCTTAAAGACGCTAACAAAACATATTGGTTGCTGTTTCTCATAAAATTCCTCTTCCGTAGTTTTTTTGAATAATTATGGACGCCGCCGAATATTTCACAAACGATGCTAACGATTTCAATCAAATTTTGTTGAATTGTAAAGATTTATGATCTAAATCGTTTGTAAATGAATATATAATTGGAAAATCAGATGCTAACGCGGCCGGGTATGTTATAGAACAGTATGTTGAAAATGTCCATGTTTTAAATTTTATGAAGGTGTTTTCAAAGTAGTTGGGCTCTTATTTACATTTACAAAACTCTTATCGAAATTACTCGTCAAATTGAGATATTTAATCTTTTAAGAAGGCAAGTGTGGTTTATTTTCCAACACTTTTCCACGGTGTTAGAAAGTTATGTAGTGTTTTTATACCGTGTATACAATCAATGTCCATAATCAAACGATTAAAAACAAAATTATCCTGGTTTCGCAATAGAATTCAGTTTCCATAAAGTGGCAACTCTGGCTCATACTTCACAGTAAGGACTATAGTAAAAGGGGTGCAAGCAGTAAGCGGCAAGCCGGTATTTGGTTGTCTTGTGTTGGAGTTGGCCTACTGCCCCGCCCGTCGCCCGCTAGCATCAAATCCGTCGATACTTCTGTACATTACCCATCATGCACTGGAACCCACCCCTCCTACACCTAGAAAAACAAAAAAAAACAACCCTTCAGAGGCACAGGTTAGTGGAATGCACTGCAGAAATGAATTGCGTTGTACTAGCGAAGTTGTAAACAGTTTCAGATTTATTGAATTCCATCACGCTCGATGTATCGGTAACCATTTTGAAATTATACGAGCATTTTCCAACCGTATACGATAAATATTAAAACCTCTTCAAATTCGGATTATTAGAGTTGAATTACTATTTTGAGGTTATATTTTGAACAGTTTACTTTCTCGATTTTTACAGTAGAAATACCTTTTCGGTATCATTGAAAGCTTATTTTTTAAAGTGCAAAGATGCGACATTCGAGTAAGAAATCGTTCTCAAATAAAACATGTACAAACTTTCTCATTTGCCCGTCCCCCAATACCAATCTTAGGGGCAAACTCGTATGCTCAGCGTAAATAGAATTTGATTAAAATCTTGTGTTTATTGGTTTTTTTGTTCAATTTTTTTTCAACTGTATGTAATGAAAGTTTATTACAAGGGCCAGTGTTTGATACAATTTGACAATTGTCACGGCAAACAACAATCCGACAAGTGTTTTGAATATTTAAGATTTTTTTCGGAAAACAAATATATTGTATCAAATTAAATAGGTACACTCACGTTATTATTTTTCAAGTTGAAAATGGTAGTAATTTATTCAAAATTTTATGGGTTTTCAGAAAATGAAATCAAAATTAACGAGTGGTTGGATAGTTGAGAAAATTGAACTTTTCGTCGATAGTTACAAGAAAAATTGAGAGAAATTATTTACCCAATTGAGTTTGTACTTTTACCCAAAAATTGTTTTGACACTTTATCAAACGGCTGAACGAAGGGTCGTATCACTCTAACGCACGTGTCATCACACACAGGCGCGCAGAGTATTAGGACTGCCTTGGGCCACCCGCAGAGTTACCTACTGTACTTCACTTGATCAAACTTTCATTTATTTAATTTGATATATTTTTACTCTATACTTCATTACAAGAAAAATGAGATCAAACAATGCATAATTTACTTTAATAGAGTCCAAAATCATCAATGTTTGCTACAAAATGAATGACAGTTTGATGACTAATAAGTGTGAATAAACAACACTATCGTATATCTTTATCGAAAAATTTGTACTTTTCGATTTTAATGAAACAAAGGAGCACAATATAATAATAATAGTATAAAACATAATTGGCACTTTATTCTTTACATTGTGATAAACTGTGTATTAATAAATATGTATTAAAACTGTAATATTGGCATCTACACAATTTATTTCGTGTAAAATTTAACATTTGCTCATCTAAGCAACAGTAACAGAGAATAATGTTTGAAAACGGCAAAACAAATCCCTACTAATATTGAAAATGTGGTAATATTTTTTTAATGTAAAAAAATTGTTGCAAACAGTTATAATTCAGTAAATTATACGTTGTTTGGTCTCATTTTTCTGTAGTTATCTGTAGAATACAAATATATTAGAGATTTTATTTTCAAATATCGAGTTTTATAAAGTGAAGCCCAGTAGGTGACTCATACGGGTGGCTTGAGGGTAGGTCACCCGGACACCCTAATCCTCTGCGCTTGTGGGAGTGAAGCGACACGTCGTTCAGCCACATTCCCAGTTTAATAATAATATAGTGTTATAAAGACGTAATTTGTGAGAGAAAAACAACCAATTTTCTTTACTCATTTCAAAATGGCGGCTTTTTAACTATGAAGTAACTAAAAAACCGTATTTTATATAATACCTAGGTATTCTATAGAATGGCTAGATTTTATATACTGCCGGTATCAATAAATATTTCAAAGACAGGGCACTTTTATTATTATATTATATTATTGTTGTGAATCTCCCTGTATGTTCGCCAAAAACGACGTCCCACCGCCTACAGTAGCCTCAGACTAGGAGTGTGTCTGGTGTAATGGGCGTGTCCTCCCTTCTACTTGCTTCCCTAGCCTGACTTGACGCTACAATCCATTCCAAGTAAACTAGGTATACAAATTACTGCTTAGCTACATTTAATTCCTAAAGTTTAATTTTGTAAACGTTTTATTCTTATTTACACCGATAAAAGAAACGAAAGTAGGGTGCGCGTTTACACAGAAGCGTTTGACGTCTATATTTTTTTATTGGGATTGTACCGCTGAAAGCAAACGTAACAAACGAAGTTTGGTGGCTCCTCTTTCCCTCTCCACCCCAGGATACTGTACCTTTTATGTATATGTGATAAAGGAAATACTTTAATAAAGATCTAATGTAACCTACAAAATACTCTGGTTTTGTCATGTCTATAAACCCCCTAAACCAGCGATCGAACCAGAGTGTGGGGATTCGATTAGACGTGAACTTTGCACCGCCTTGTAAAGTAATTTGTGAGGAATGTTCACGAACCATATTGCGATAACGGGACAACGCTAAGCGTTATCGCGTTCAGTCATTGTATCCGCACAAAGTCTAACATAACCTAAATCTGCGTATTTCATTGATTGTAAGTCATCGGGAATCAGACTTACATATCACGCCTGTTATCTGCTATAATTTGAAGAAGAAGAAAAAATACAACAGTATTAATATCAACCATACTACAGGGTGTTTCAAAAAGGACGCAACCCTATTTTTTGACGACGAGAATTTATTATTTAAAAAACTTAATTTAAAGTATAAATTATAATATATTCAAATTACTTTTAATCTTTTATAATAAATGTGTCAAATCTTCGGTTTGCAATGCAGGTTCCGGAACGTTTCATAACATTTGCAGCTACTTTTCGTAGTGTTTGAAATCTCACTTGCAATGTTATCCTTCAATTCGTCAAGTGTATGAGGATTGTTTTGAAAAAATTTACTTTTTAAATACCCCCCCCCCCCCCAGGATAGTCTGTAGAGGAGTAAGATATGGCGATCTTGAAGGTCACAATCCTTTTGATATCATACGTTGGCCAAAAAAAATATTTGTTTCATTAGAAGTATGACATGTTGCGTTATCCTGCTGGAACCAGTTAATATCGTCCGTGTGAATCTTAACAAGGCTATAAATTGTTCAATTGAGTTGCGATAAACCACACCATTTTACAGATTTGTCAAAAAAATAAAGGCCCTATAACACGACGCCGCCGGGAGATCGCACACAAAACATCAATTTTACGTGCGTGTAGTGGTCGTTCGTGAAACGAGTGAAGATTTTCAGCGCTCCATATTCGGCAGTTTTGATTGTTAATGTAACCATGTAAATTGCAGTATAAAAATATTACGATTTAGAAATAAAATAAACCTTGACCGTCGTCTAAACAAACTTGATCTTAATGAAATATACGAAATAGTATAATTTGGCCCTTTTATTTTTTACTAATAAATATCTTCACTTTTACTTAAATAAACCAACGTTATTTTTAGCAATTCAACATAATGTACTGCTTTTATTTATTCTGTTACATACATTGTCCTCTCTTGTTTGGCAACAAGCCAATTTACTGTTCTATATTTAGACTGGTTTAGATAATTAGCGATTTTCCTTTGGTAATATTGTGGCCGCCATCATGTTTACGTTAATAACTTTAGTTCAAAGTCTTATACAGGGTGTTTCGAAACTCCGCGGCAATCTGTCGGGATTTGATTGTATAGTTAATAATACTTTTGAGATTGATAATTTCCGAACCGATTACTTTTTATCAATATTTCCTGTATCGATTACCTTTAGATCGATAATTCCCCAAACCAGGACTTTGTTTTGCATGTTTTCTTCAAAATGGAGGCCGTTTAAAATTTGTAATGTCGAATATATCAGATAACGGTCGGTCATTATGAAAACATAAAAAACAAAGTCCTTATTTTTGGTACCATTGATAACATGTCGGATAAAAAATTTAGACTGTATCTAATTTATTTAAAAAAAATATGTTTTTTGTTAAAAACCGAAAATGTAGTTCAAAAAACTGTTGTTAAAAACCGAAAAAAAATGTTCAATTATATAATTATAATTATATAATTATATATATATATATATTTATAATTATGTAATAAAATATATATCCTAAAGTTTTGGACCGTAGTTTTGCACCACCCTGTATATTAGATACGTATAAATCTCGACTTCACCAATTCCAAGGATATAAATTTATTCAGTAGGAAAAAAACACAACCGGAAAAACAGAGGGTTCTAAGCGGTTTTACAAGAACATTATTTACTAAACACCCTGTATTGTGGAACATAACTAGCGCTGGATATCACACATACAACACTGCGGATCTTTAGATAATCTAGCATCAAGTGGCAACCCTGCTTTACTGATTTTCTTCTACACCCGGATGTGCTAAAAATAGATTGTAAAACATATTTTGTTGTAGTGTTGGATAACATTATCAACAATAATTGATAGTTTGAGATCATTTTAAAACGAAAAACGGCATCACTCATCCCCAATATCAAAGAAACCTATTAAAGTGCTTAATTTTTGTACCTAGCCGCCATTTTGTATTTTTTTTTAAATCATCGTTTTAACAGTAAATGGAATGGAGTTAAAATTTTGCATGCTATTTAGCGTTAGGGATATAATTTGAGAAAAAGTTACAACTGTTTTCCTTTACTCATTTCAAAATGGCTGCGATTTAAACTGTACAGCGTTGAATATTTTTAAAATTGTTATTTTAAAAAATATTTACAATAGTTATTAGATATTATTATTGGGTTTGTCGTGAACTCAGTTGTCCTTTTAGCTACAGGAAGATTTAGAGATACAAAATTTGCAGAATTCATACAATAACTTTGACTCTAGGCTAATCTCGATTGTTGTAGATAATTACGAAGAATTAATATTTTGTTAGTCGATAATAAAAGGAAAATATTTTCCGATATTAATGGTTTTTGTGATATCGACGTAAAAAATAATTAAATACCCGCCATTTTGAAATGAGCGAAGAAAATTGGTGGGTTATTTTTCTTAAAGTGGGTTTTTATAACAAAATTTTAATTCCATATCATTTACTGTTCAAAAGATTAACTGTTAACCTACGGGCCCCAATAAAATAAATAAAATCAATGAAAATGGAATTCATCTTTTAATGGCTATTGAATTGTTTGTCTCACATCTCACAAAAACTGCTTTTAAAACTTTACACGCTACGCATTTCTCATTGTGTGGTTAAATTAAGTTGTATTCGTCATACAAAAAACTATAATATATGATTTCGCACTGCAATTTAATTTCAAATATAAATAATCTTTCTCAAGATTTGTAGGTCACTCCGTGTTCAAGTTAGGGGGGGGGGGGGCGTGATATCTGATACTTTATATTTGGCCTAGCGTAACATATTAATATTTTCGTCAAATAAACATAACTATCTCAAGGTCATTTTGTTTGTTACCGCTATATTTTTCCTATATGTAGGACAATACAAACAATATGAATTGAAAGTTTGAAATATATAGAATTTATCGTCTTGCCTGTGTAGACTGGTTGCGGCTTAAAATCATGAGCGAGAAACTATAAGGTTCCTTGGTTTTAATAAAAAAAGAAATAAAAAAACCCCTATCGATAAGTGCTATTTGAGCTTATGACACCAAGCACAAAGTAAATTTCAATTCCATTTAAATATATATTTCATTTGTTAATAGTTATTTTTAAAAGTCTGAAAGGTGGGGTTCCTCTTAAACTTTTTTTATTGGTCAAAGAATTAACCATAAAGAGAATTTGTTTTTCTTATCTCTTGAAATATAGATTTTTCAGATAAATATTAATTTTGATCTGGGGAGATGTATGTGAGAAAGTTAGTGCATCTTTTAAATTAGTATCATTAAATCCAATTAAAAATACATAATAGTAGTAATAAATTGAAATGTGTCAGTCTATTTGACCTTTGATGCAATCCCAAAGGTCCTAGCTGGATTTACACAATAGTTTTGGGTTAGCTCACTCTCTCATCTTCCCTTTCAGGTCGTTCTTGATCAACTCTTGTTCTTTTCGGACCCTAACGCGGTATTTCCAGGGGTATTAATTTTGATTTTGGGGGTGAGCGGGGGGGGGGGGAAATGTACAGTTAATTTTTTTAATCTCTTACCTAACGGAAAATCAGAATTGTTCATTTGGATGTTAGGTTTCCTGTTGTTCTGATGAAGGGAAGTTGTGTGGCCGCATATCTCCTCCCTCTCTCTGTCTTACTCATTGCCTTGACTAACTCTCGTATTGATTTCCTTGTGTTGCGGACAACCAATTTTGAATTGAATTTTCTGTCTCGTAGAATTTGTTTTAATTTAATATTAATGTTAATAAAGCTATTATTGGACTTATTACGAATTGCAGCGTGGAGACGCGCCGATACTTCCCAACATGAAATGTGCACCGATCCTATTATTGGAGTACTTGTCACTATACAGGGTGGTTGATAATCGTGTGTCAGCTTGTTTTTACTTGGAATGTGTTTGATTTATTAAAAATAGTTGAATGCAATTTTCCAAATAAATTGAAAGATTCTAATTTAATGAGAAGTGGTCTTAGAGTAAACTTTTTTTTTAATTGTCAGTTTTTTTTACCTACTTTTTTAGTGAACATAAGCTAGAATTTGTTTGTCTAGGTTAAAGTACCCTTAATTTAAAAAAAAAGAGGGTTTTTAATTGTTTTTTCGTATATATTGTATCTTTCTAAACAGATTTCTGTAGACATTTTATTTAAATTGTCATTCTCATCAAATAAATAAAATTTTCATAAAAATTTTTTTGATCTAAATGTTGAAATTACATTAATGGGCGACGTTGTTGTCTAGATCCGGCCCCGATTTAGTGGAAAAAAATTACAAAAGAGTAAAATAACAAAATACGTTTAATTAAAAATAGGCACATTACTGTGATAAACAAAATCTTGCATATGTTCACTAGAAAGTAGGTAAAACAACTGACAAAAAAAAAACTTTACGACCAATTCTCATTAAATTACAATGCTTTAATTTGTTTTTGAAATGGTCAACTGTGGCAGTAAAGATGAAATTTGACCATCGAATTTTAGTGTAAAGACGCATATTTTTTTCAATTTTCGTGAAGATCTGATGATTCTTGTCCTCTATTTGTTGCATTAGAAGTGGAAAAAAAAATCTTAAATCCAGAAATTCGAATTTTTTGAGGTTAGTAAGTACTCTAACCTAATGTTACTATACCCTACCATTTCGATAGTTTCTTAATTTCCGAGTAAATTCCCCCCCCTTTTTCTACGTCCCTTAGAGCCGGAGATATTTCAAAAATAGTGTAGCGGTGCACTAAAAATGCATCAAAAATGCACTTTTCTAGCAAAGCAGCAGTCAGATTTTGCTAATTTTTCGGTTTCCCACTCGGATGCAGTATAAAAAAGGAAAAAAAGCAAAAAAAATTCAACTTCCCAGTTACAATACTTTTATATTTCTAATTTCCCTCTACTAGTTAATTCCTGGAGAGTTTTGAATCTTACAATTCAACTGTTGTTAGTATTTGTTTAATCCAAATGAACTTTATTGCTTTGTTGACACTGAGAAGATGTTTTAAAAATCATTACTAGCTTACAATGTGCAGTAGTTGTGTAACAATGGAACCACCCTATCAACAGGGAGTTCCATCTGTAAATACAGTATTGTCTTTTTATAACAGTACTGTACATACAATAGAGCACACTATAACAGTTGTTCTCTTGAATACAAATAAAGGGTACGTCAATATTCACACATATAAGCCACGACCAAATGTAATTTATTTATAAAAAAAAGTACGTAAAAAAATAATTTTAATAAACATACAAATGTTTTTAATAAATAAAAGTTTGTGTTTTAAGTAAATTATATTTAGAAACAAAAATCTGTTTTTTAAGATCGTTGGAAGATTTTGAAATCGAAAGTAACGCCTGCAATCGGCCAGCTGGACGTGGACACAAACCCTGTTTGATGTTTTTACTTGCTGTAGTATCGCAACTCCCATTTGAAATACATTGCTAATAGACTTTCCTTACTGCATTCTGAATGTGAAATCGACAATGGTGTTGTAGGACCTAGTGGTGTCTGTATCAAGGGGCAAGCTAGGCAACTTGTCATACCTCGCTCTGGCAGGCTGCCAACTTAAAACTAATTTTTGTTCCAGTTTGCTAATTAGTAGTGCGATTTGTGCGGATAATGTTAAAATAGTACATCTTGGGACCTACCCAGCCCGTATAATACCGAGTTGAAATTGATTAGAAATGTGTTGTAACTTTAAAAATGTAGGACGCTTCTAAAGGGTTGTAGGTTTTATTTTTTTTATTTGTTTGAAACAGAAAAATCTCTCGGTCTTATAAAAAAGAACAAGAAAATACCTCTAACCCTCGAATGTTCTAATAGCGTCAGGGTCGGAAGAGAACAAGAGTTGGTCAAAAGACAGGATAGAATAATATTAAAGGAATCTAACTGAAAACTACATTTAAAACAGTGTAGATCCAGCCAGGTCAAAATCAATTTTTATGGGTTTTATTCGTCAAATAAATGTTGGAAAAATATTTTACTATCGAAAAAAAGTGTCGGAAAGATGATTACATACTGTAATACAATTACACAAGTAGTTTTTTCGTGAAAAAATTAACTCTGTGTTATCTTTCATACTCATGACATTCGCTTCAATAAACGTACGGAAGGTTTGGCCAGGTGGTTATATATATATATATATATATATATATATATATATATATAACAACCTGGCCAAACCTTTCGTGACATATAATAATACAGCCCTACATATGCGTACACTGAGGCACATACGCAGACAATTGAACGCCAATGGAGGGAGGTGCGAGGAAATGTGCCGCGATATGGAAATTCAAAACAACATTTCCATGGCCATATAGCCGAATTTATGTTTAAAAGAAAGTACAATGAGTATAATACTCGTTTTCATCATTTATGGCGAATTACGAGTGAAATACATTTAAATTCAATAAATTCCTCTTCTACTGAATTTGCAGCAGAATTTGACTCTGATTAAGATTTTCTTGTGTAATTATATTATGTAATCATCTTTCCGACACTTTTTTTGGATAATAAAATATTTTTCCAACATTTATTTGACGAATAAAACCCATAAAAATTGATTTTGAAGTGAGGCAGCTCTGCTATATAATTACCCTGTGTTAGAATCACTCTTATGGTTAGGATCTATGAACATTTAATGGTTTCAAATTGTTGCGAAACAACTGGAAATAAATCATTACAAAATGTTTATAAAATAAATGCTAATGAAGAGGACAGACAGTACAATAAAGATATCATATTATTAGAGCATATCACACAACGGGAAGTTGAGATTAGAACGGGACCATTAACGAAATCTACCGTGTATTGTTGGCAACTAATATTTTTTTTATAGGTTCACACATCCTCCACTAGATGTCATTGTGTTCCTAATAACCTACCCTTATCTGTATGGTAATTTCAGATCATGTAATTTGTTGGTTTAATATAAAAAATTTTTTGAACTTGCTTCCTCTCTTATTGGAAACTATGAAATGTCGACCGATCCTACCAATACGAGTTATTCCTCTTGGGTTTTGTAGGAATTGTATTCAGAGATGCAGTAGGGTAAGTTTGTTATATACCCGGCTGGGCGGTAACGTGGTTCGGTAGATTTGTATATACTGTATTACAAAATCTGCACTCGCTCCGCTCGTGTCAGTGTCTCAGCCCAACTGACCTTGAAGCTGTACATATGTGAGGTAACTCCACTCGCTACGCTCGTGTCAGTGTTTCAGCCCAACTGACCTTGAAGCCGTCCATATGTGAGGTAACTCCGCTCGCTACGCTCGTGTCGAAGACTCGACCCTACTTGATCTTGTAACTATACGGATATCACATTTCCTTGAGAGGTTGTTTAGAAATTAAATTTTTAACGATTACTTCTCTATATTGGTCATCGAAGAGAGGTGGGGGTACCATCATAATATGGAGAATTTAAATCTGCAAATTTGTGTCTAGTTTTGTTATTAGTTAAGATATGAACAAATAACAGGCTCAAGCGTGGGCTAAAACCTCGTCGAACTTTTAATTTTGGCTAATCTTGGTTATTGTAGACAACTAACAAGAAATTGTTTTCAGTTTTTCTACGCTGACCTACAGAAAAGATAGAAAAATCATTTTGATTGTCGTTTTAAAGAAAAACATATTTTGTGTTTTGTATTGTTTTATAAAAATTTAGCATTTTTGAAATTTTAAAACGGACGCCATTTTGAAAATTGTAAAAATAAATTATTTGTATTTTGTACACTTTTTAATCGTAAACAAAAGCTTCCAAATTTGAAAACTCATTGTATTTTCTATTTTAGGAGTTATAGTGAGTTTTGTAAAAAAAAAAAAAAAAAAAAAAAAAAAAAAAAAAAAAAAAAAAAAAAAAAAAAAAAAAAGCGGGTTGTGACTAAACTAAGGCGAATTAGAAAAAGTTACTGAACCAATTTAATACGATCCTGTATAGGCCTAACGCGCTAAGTTTTGTTGTGACACTGTATATATATATTTAGTTTTGTGTTTGTAATGTTTTTTACACTGTTTACTTAATATTTCTAAGTTAAAGATTTACCAAACCCTAAACATATGGCAGGTAGACATGAAGACTTGACATCCGGTTTTCATTTCCATTTCCCCCCTAGCAACCCCACCCTTGTCTTGCCTTGCCGACAGCATGTCTGATGTCTTGCACCCTGTCCCTGGTATGAGCTCAATTCACAATTTCTGATTCATTTCGTATAGCGCGTAATAGCGGATTTAGATTCAATATTTAAACTGTAAGTTCTAACTATTGGAATGTCGTGGATGCTATGACTCTTTTGGCTTGTGTATTTATTAGTTTTTGGTTTGTTTATCGTTGTTGTATAAAACAAAGGTAGGAAAGAACAAAAAATAAAGACTCCTATCCCTCGAATACTCTAGCATCCGGTTCGGAAGAGAACAAGAGTTGGTCAAGAGAGACCTGATAGGACAGATGAACGAGAGGGCGTGATTCAAAGTTGTAGATACAGCTAGGTCCCTTGGGAATTGCAATATTTGTTTATTTTTTCTTGTACTTTAAAGGCGAAAAGCTCAAGGTCATCATCGCCTTTTTTTTTAAGTAAGAAAATAAAGTATAATAGAGACCCTTCGAGATTACTCTTAATAGCATCGGATTCTGAAGAGAACAAGAGTTGGTCAAACAAGACCTGATAGGACAGGATCCAACACAAGATGAGGTTATTGAAAGTGATTGCTTTTGTTTGTTTTTTCTTGTTCTTTAAAGGAGAAAAACCTTTAAGCGGAAGCTGATAGGAAAGATAAAAGAGAGGGATTTAAACCAAGACCACGTAAGAAAAAAGTGTAAATTCAGCTAGGTAACCTCGGGATTGTTAGGATTTCCTCGTTTGTCTTAAAGGGGGTAAACCTTTCGTTCGTCAAAGAAACAACAACGTCTAACAAAGATCCCTTGAATACGTTTAATAGTGTGAGGTTCGGAAGAGAACAAGAGTTGGTCAAGGGTGACCTGATAAGGACGATAAAGACAAAGATCTACCTCAAGACCACGTGGAAAATGTGTAGATTCAGTTGAGGTCCCTTGGGATTGCTATATTTATTAGTTTGAAATGTTTAAAGGTAAAAAAATTCTCTCATCATCGCCTTTAAAAAAAATGAAAAAAAGAACATAAAATAAAGACACCCCCTTCCCAAGCTTCGATTACTCTATTACTGGAATAACCTACTTCTAGACCCAAGCTTTGTTTGCATACTAAATTTCATCAAAATCGGACAACTCTTTTCAGCTGTGAACAAGCAATGGATAGACGGAAGACATCAACGAAAAAGAAAACACAAATTAAACACTCCTAGCCTTCGATACTCTAATAGCGTCAGTGTCGGAAGAGAACAAGAGTTGGTCAAGAGAGACTTAAGAGAGATAAAAGAGAGGGATCTAATCCAATACCACGTGATAAAATATGTAGATACAGTTAGTCTCCGTCGGAATTGAAATATAGGTTAGTTTTGTTGGTTTTACATTGTTTAAAGGCGAAAAACTTCTCGGTTGTCGAAGCTTTAAGTAAAAAAGTAGTGTCTCCACGGTTTTATAAACCACTATACAGATTTTAAAAAAAAGATATCAGTAGGAGGATTTTTAAAATCGCGACTGATTTTCAAATTTTTGAAATAAACCTTGATAACGATAGTTGATTTACACGCTCAAAACGTCGTCTATTAGTGTTTACACAAATGGTTTCTAAATCTATTTTTCAAACTTGTTGACTTCAAAACATAAATCTGTGTAACCTATTGTAGTTTTTTTTTTTTAATTACGTATTTGTGAGAAAGTAAAAAAAAAAAACAGATTTTTGTACTAACGGGATTGGTCAAGTTCTCTTCTCACTCCATTTTCCAGCCTACAAACGCAGCTCCACTTGGGATCGGTGCACATATAATGATTGCACAAGTCAGAACTCTCAAAAAGGAACTAGACTAAAAAGTTGTAGACTAGTCAAAGGTAGCAAATCTTCCTGAGTGACATTCCTGCGTGCACAGCCTAGGGCGTCGAACGACACTTGGCCTGACCAGTGACCACACAACTTCTGCTGTCCCGTTCCATGACTTGTTCAAACTATACAGACTTTTATTGCAGTCAAAACATTTAAAGTTCTGTGAAATTAAACTGGCGATCGAATCCGTACACTTTACAGGTTAATTACGTGCTGTTACTTATGAATCCATTCATTTTAAAGTTAAATCCATACTTTTACTTACGAATCTATACATTTTAAGGTTAATTCCGTGCTTTTTCTTACGAATCCATACATTTTTTAGATTAATTCCGTGCTTTTTCTTATGAATCCATACATTTTAAAGTTAAATCCATACTTTTACTTACGAATCCATACATTTTTTAGGTTAATTCCGTGCTTTTTCTTACGAATCCATACATTTTAAAGTTAAATCCATCCTTTTACTTATGAATCCATTCATTTTAAAGTTAAATACAAGCTTTTACTTACGAATCCATACATTTTTTAGGTTAATTCTGTGCATTTACCTACGAATCCATACATTTTAATGTTAAATCCATGCATTTACCTACGAATCCATACATTTTAAAGTTAAATTCATGCTTTTACTTACGAATCCATAATTTTTTTAGGTTAATTCCGTGCTATTACTTACGAATCCATACATTTTAAAGTTAAATCCATCCTCTTACTTACGAATCCATAAATTTTAAAGTTAAATCCATGCTTTTATCACTTACGAATCCATATAGTTAGTTAAATGTTTGCTTTTACTTACGAATCCATACATTTTAAAGTTAAATCCATGCTTTTATTTACGAATCCATACATTTTAAAATTAAATCCATGCTTGCACTTACGAATCTATACATTTTAAAGTTAAATCCATGCTTTTATTTACGGATCCATACATCCTAAAGTTAAATTCATGCTTTTACTTACGAATCCATACTTTTTAAAGTTAAATCCATGCATTTACCTACGAATCCATAAATTTTAAAGTTAAATCCATGCTTTTACTTATGAATCCATACATTTTAAAGTGAAATCCATACTTTTACTTACGAATCCATACATTTTTAGGTTAATTCCGTGCTTTTTCCTATGAGTCCATACATTTTAAAGTTAAATCCATGGTTTTATTTACGAATCCATACATTTTAAAGTTACATCCATGCTTTTATATACGGATCCATACATTTTAAAGTTAAATCCTTCCTTTTACTTACGAATCCATTCATTTTAAAGTTAAATCCATGCATTTACCTACGAATCCATAAATTTTTTAGGTTAATTCCGTGCTTTTACTTACGAATCCATAAATTTTAAAGTTAAATGCATGCTTGCACTTACGAATCCATACATTTTAAAGTCAAATCCATGCTTTTATTTACGAATCTATACATTTTAAAATTAAATCCATGCTTGCACTTACGAATCCATACATTTTAAAGTCAAATCCATGCTTTTATTTACGAATCCATACATTTTAAAATTAAATCCATGCTTGCACTTACGAATCCATACATTTTAAAGTCAAATCCATGCTTTTATTTACGAATCCATACATTTTAAAGTTAAATCCATGCTTGTACTTACGATACCATACACTTAAAATTGTTCACTGTGGCCATTTAAAATTTTTAAGAACAAAAAGTTTATAACTTGTTACTCAAAAAGAACGAAATGGCGGACGGACAAAAAAGGAAACGTTTTAGGACATGCATTTTTACAGAGTTTCTTTTGATGTCCTCCTATCATAATCCTTTATATGAATTATTTGTGTATATGACTTTTGTTGTCTTGACAAGGCTTTTTGTTGTGGAGGAGTTTTTCAGTCATAAATACTCTGCTTAGCTACAGACATGAACATGTTAAGATTTGTTTGTGATAATAATTTTTATTGTTGTTTGTCCTTTTTAGTGTAATCGTTTTCTTGTTTTGTCTTTCACTTGGACCTGTTTTTTGACACAACTATGTATTGTTCCAATATTATGATATCAGCCAATATTAATCGTATGTTGTATAGGCTAGAGGGGATGAAGTTTACTTGTATTTGGCACTAGGTTATCTCATAGTCCCTGGAGCTGAAGAGTTCCGCCTCCCCCTCCCTCCTCTTTCAACCTCTCCCACTCGCCATGACTTTGACGAATCAATAATTTAATTCCGGAAAAGGTCACAAGGTTGGGTGTGTTTATATCTAATATAAACCTTTTGTGCCACTCATTCTGTCGTCTGTACGAATTATAAATCTCCTTCCAGATGAGATAGGAATTGTGGAATTTTGTAAAATTATAGTTTTTAGCCTGTAGCCGACGGGAAAATTCCACGTTTTTATTTTTTATCCCGAAAAAATTTAAAATTACGGACGCAACTTTAAAATCGTTGTAGACCTTTTTGTGACTAAACGTTCTATCGAATTTGCGGTTACGGATTCGCAGAGATCTGCAAGTTTGTTTCCATCAGTTGCCTACCTTGATAGAGCTGGATTTTTGATTTTGGGTTAATTGTCTACATTTTCCACAAATTATTCAATCTTTTGACAAATTTATCGAATAGGTAGAATCATCAAATTTGCCACGGTTATGGCAGTTGGATGTGTCAGTTGTCCTTGGAGCACGGGTCAGTCATTCTCTGGGGATTTTGGCTAGGTTAGGTTAGGTTATGTTGGATTACATTAGGTTAGGTTAGTTTAGGTTATGTTGGATTACATTAGGTTAGGTTAGTTTAGGTTGGATTACGCTAGGTTAAGTTAGGTTATGTTGGATTACGTTGGGTTGGATTACGTTAGGTTATGTTGGATTACGCTAGGTTAGGTTGGATTACGCTAGGTTAGGTTAGGTTAGGTTGGATTACGTTAGGTTATGTTGGATTACGTTAGGTTAGGTTGGATTACGCTAGGTAAGTTAGGTTATGTTGGCGTTAGGTTAGGTTGGATTACGTTTGGTTAGGTTAGGTTGGATTACGTTAGGTTAGGTTGGATTACGCTAGGTAAGTTAGGTTATGTTGGCGTTAGGTTAGGTTGGATTACGTTTGGTTAGGGTGGATTACGATAGATTAAGTTAGGTTAGGTTGGATTACGTTAGGTTATGTTGGATTACGTTAGGTTAGGTAATGTTGGATTGCGTTAGGTTGGGTTGGATTACGCTAGGTAAGTTAGGTTAGGTTGGGTTGGATTACGTTAGGTTATGTTGGATTAAGCTAGGTTAAGTTAGGTTAGGTTGGATTACGCTAGGTTAAGTTAGGTTAGGTTGGATTACGTTAGGTTAGGTTGGATTACGTTAGGTTATGTTGGATTACGTTGGGTTAGGTTGGGTTGGATTACGTTAGGTTATGTTGGATTACGCTAGGTTAGGTTGGATTACGCTAGGTTAGGTTAGGTTGGATTACGTTTGGTTAGGTTAGGTTGGATTACGTTAGGTTAGGGTGGATTACGATAGATTAAGTTAGGTTAGGTTGGATTACGTTAGGTTAGGTAATGTTGGATTGCGTTAGGTTGGGTTGGATTACGCTAGGTAAGTTAGGTTAGGTTGGGTTGGATTACGTTAGGTTATGTTGGATTAAGCTAGGTTAAGTTAGGTTAGGTTGGATTACGCTAGGTTAAGTTAGGTTAGGTTGGATTACGTTAGGTTAGGTTGGATTACGTTAGGTTATGTTGGATTACGTTGGGTTAGGTTGGGTTGGATTACGTTAGGTTATGTTGGATTACGCTAGGTTAGGTTGGATTACGCTAGGTTAGGTTAGGTTAGGTTGGATTACGTTAGGTTAGGTTGGATTACGTTAGGTTATGTTGGATTACGTTAGGTTAGGTTGGATTACGTTAGGTTATATTGGATTATGTTGGGTTAGGTTGGGTTGGATTACGTTAGGTAAGTTAGGTTATGTTGGCGTTAGGTTAGGTTGGGTTGGATTACGTTAGGTTATGTTGGATTAAGTTAGGTTAGGTTGGATTACGTTAGGTTATGTTGGATTACGTTGGGTTAGGTTGGGTTGGATTACGTTAGGTTGGATTACGTTAGGTTAGGTTGGGTTGGATTACGTTAGGTTATGTTGGATTACGTTAGGTTAGGTTATATTGGATTACGCTAGGTTAGGTTGGATTACGTTAGGTTAGGTTGGGTTAGATTACGTTAGGTTAAGTTAGGTTAGGTTATGTTGGTTATGTAAAGTTAGGTTATGTTGGATTACGTTAGGTAGTTGTCCTGTCAAATTGATGTCCCTAGATGTCCAGTAAGTGTGAGCGAAAATTAAATGTGTGGAAATTATAAAATTTTAACAAATGATTCTTGTAAAAAACTACTGAGGGTTTAGGTTATGTTTGGAGCGAAGCGGGTAATTATATATACTGAATGATGAGACGGTGAATTAGTATCATTATTAGAAAGTTAGGAGTCAATCTAGCTTGGGTATTTCGGTAGAATAATGTATACCAAGACTATAATCCATCTAAATACGTGTGGATTATCAATCATGAAACAGAAAGGTGTAACCCAAAACTGCAAGAAGAAATGTATCAATCCAGCAAGCTACCTCGGGATTGTCCTCCTTCCTACTTTTATAAGCTACCCTCTAAACGGATTTAGACAAGCTGAGTTGTTGCCTATTGAATGGAAATATTTATTTAAAAACAGTATTGTGCTATAATAACAGTATGTCTAAACCAGACACAGCGTTATCGATACAGTCTTCCCACGGCAGTGTTTTCCTTATCATTTTATTTATAAAACTCTGATAAGACACGCGCTGTCGTCACCATTTTGTCTTACGTTGCAGTTTAAAATTATAATTAATATCATCGGTTTTATTTGTAGCCATTTTGGAACACACGGGAATCTTCCGCAATGCCAATTCAACGTTAAATATTTTTAAAGGCCGCCATTTTAAAATTATAAAAATGAAGTCAGCGTTTGGTACACTTGTAAAACGTAACATACCAAATCTGAAGTCATTGTATCTATTTTTGGAGATAGGCTATATTGTTTTTGTTTTTTGTGTGTGTGTAAAATAACAAAATGGCGGATAGACGGGTAATAATGCAGAATTCGACTATATAGCCAGTCTACCTTTTTCAGGATTTCCTGTATTTATTCTCTTCTACAGGTGGGATTGAAGTAGGGTTCAACACTCTAGGCGTCATTTGAAGGAAGGTACTTTACTCTTATAAGTGTTATATAGCATGCTAGGAGTTTAATACATAACTATATGTAGAATGGTACAATGTAAGTTGTTATATAATATATGTGATGTTTTGTGTTGACAGGCGCTGGCGTGAAGATGGAACAACACCACTTCCAAGCTGCCCTGGACCCCCGCAAGCAAGAGTTGCTTGAAGCACGTTTCCTTGGAGCACGGGTAAGTCATTCTCTGGAGATTTTGGTTAGGTTAGGTTGGATTACTTTAGGTTAGGTTATGATGGATTACTTTAGGTTAGGTTATGATGGATTACTTTAGGTTAGGTTAGGTTGGGTTACGTTAGGTTAGGTTATGGTGGATTACTTTAGGTTAGGTTATGATGGATTACTTTAGGTTGGGTTACGTTAGGTTAAGTTAGGTTAGGTTGGATTACGTTAGGTTAGGTTATGATGGATTACTTTAGGTTAGGTTAGGTTGGATTACGTTAGGTTGGATTACGTTAGGTTATGATGGATTACTTTAGGTTAGGTTAGGTTGGATTACGTTAGGTTATGATGGATTACTTTAGGTTAGGTTAGGTTGGGTTACGTTAGGTTGGATTACGTTAAGTTAGGTTATGATGGAACGTTAGGTTAGGTTATGATGGATTACTTTAGGTTAGGTTAGGTTGGATTACGTTAGGTTAGGTTATGATGGATTACTTTAGGTTAGGTTAGGTTGGGTTACGTTAGGTTAAGTTAGGTTTGATTGGATTACGTTAAGTTAGGTTATGATGGATTACGTTAGGTTAGGTTATGATGGATTACTTTAAGTTAGGTTAGGTTGGATTACGTTAGGTTAGGTTAGGTTGGATTACGTTAGGTTAGATTATGATGGATTACGCTAGGTTAAGTTAGGATAGTTTAGGACATGATGGATTACGTTAGGTTAGGTTTGATTAAGTTAGGTTAGGTTGTATTACGTTAGGTTAGGTTATGATGGATTACGTTAGGTTAGGTTATGTTGGATTACGCTAGGTTAAGTTAGGTTAGGTTGGATTACGTTAGGTTCGGTTATGTTGGATTACGCTAGGTTAAGTTAGGTTAGGTTGGATTACGTTATGTTCGGTTATGTTGGATTACGCTAGGTTAAGTTAGGTTATGTTGGATTAAGTTAGGATAGGTTGGATTACGTTAGGTTAGGTTATGTTGGATTGCGCTAGGTTAAGTTAGGTTATGTTGGATTAAGTTAGGATAGGTTGGATTACGTTAGGTTAGGTTATGTTGGATTACGCTAGGTTAAGTTAGGTTAGGTTGGATTACGTTAGGTTCGGTTATGTTGGATTACGCTAGGTTATGTTGGATTACGCTAGGTTAAGTTAGGTTAGATTGGATTACGTTAGGTTATACTTCTTTTCTCGCGCTACTCGTTTTGTAGAGATGTGACTGACTACTTCTAGTAGATTTCTAAAAAACTTCGTGAAATAAAAACATTCCAAAATCTATTAACAAACGTAAAACATTTTATAAGCCAGTCAAAACAAACCGATAAATACCATATTTTGTCGTAAACAAATAACAACACTTCTTTAACGTATAACCTCACTTTCAGTTTGGTTTAAATTATTTTTGTTTATATCAATAACAGCTGATATTATTTGAATCGTATAAAACGTAGGGTTTCTTATATATATAAGCCATATGTTTATAAATTCCTCAATAAAAATTAGCGTAGTAGGTAATGGTAAACACTTTAATCCCTTCTGCTTTCCTTCTCGTGTGTTTCAGTTTTTGAAATTTGGGCGGAAAAACTTTCAGGCTGAGTGAGCTCTGTCCAACGACACTCAAAAGTAAAAATCTGTTAAAAACTGTAGGAGTTGTACTCCTAGCCTATTAAATAACTTTAGTTTACGTTGTATTTTTACAATAATGTAGGAAGTTTTGCAATGTTTTTGTATTTTAAATATAAATAAAAAGGTCAATAGTGTGCTAAAACCTAACGCCAACATATTAATTTGTTTCGTCAAATAAACATACATATTCGTAATCAGAATAACTTCTAGTTTTATTTGATACCCCACACATCAAAAAAAAAAGTTTTTTCAACTCGTTAGTCCCCCCCCCTAACTACTCTAAAGTATTTTTTTTTTTTAGTTAGAGCTATATTTTTCCTATAATCAGCGACAAAACAAAGAATATAAATGCAAAGTTTGAAATATACAGGATTTATCGTCTTGTCTGTGTAGACTGGTTACGACTTACAGACACGCGGGTGAAATTAAGGGTCCTTGGGACCTAGGGACCCTAAAAATGAACAAAAACTTGGACATAAGTCTAACAAGTGGTGAAAATTTTACTTTATTTAACAACTCCCCTCAAAATTATGTAGGGGAGTGTATAATAGAGCAATGTAGTTTTAAGGTTTGCAACTCTAATGGATTTTGAACCGTTCATAGAGCGCGCGCACACTCACACACGCACACACACACTAACAATAACAACGGCAACAGCGAAGTGGTTGACACCGCCATTTTGTTTCACAACCTTGTACACTTTCCCAATCCAATCACATCAGAAGACATAGCTAATGCACTTCTGGCTCTGTTATGTAAACTTTCCTTGGTTACAAGACAATACATTTTTATTACATGTACAGAAAACTTTCCAAATAACTAAAACAGCTTTTCAACGGTAGACTGGGCTCGAGATTATATGTGTAGATATTATTAATTCGTTCCTTAAAACGGTTTTAAATTAGTCTGTACCGTTGACCGGATGACGGGTGGTTTTGGCTACGTCAGGGGTCATTTACAGTAAGTAAGGGTTCGGTATTCGCGGGGAAATCTCTCTGTAGTCTTGGGTTAAGATTCCTTTCCTATCAGGTCTTTCTTGACCAACGCTTGGTCTGTTCGGACTCCGAGGGCTAGGAGTGTTTTATATCTTTTTATAAAGCTATGATGACCGAGCGGTTTTTTTTTAAAATACGCTAACGTTATTTTGTTACCGTTATATTTTACCCGTATGTGGAACAATACAAAGAGTATAAATCTAAAATTTGATTTATGTAGGATTTATCGTCTTGTCCGTGTAGATTGATTGCGACTTACGGACACGCGCGTGAAACTATAAGGGTATTTGGTTAAATTTCCATTTTTATTGCAACTATTGACAACTTTCCTTTATAATTCCATTAGCAGAGGTATTTTTCAATACTATTGATGTAAGAAATTGTGACACTACTAGACTTTAAATTATCCTAACTAAGCGAAAGGATAGGCCGAGTTACGATCTCTCCGGTGTACACCTGTTTAGGCAATACAGCACTGTTTGAAGGATGCGTATCTTATAAGATAATTATCGCCTATCGTGTACGACCTTGAGATACGTATCGTATCGCTGTAGTGTGCAGCTGACCTGTAAACTAGTAATAATAAAAATTGTTATACATTTTTCGGACATTTGCCATCATTTGTGTGTTAAAAATCAAAACACGACGTTTCGGGAATAAGAATCAATTCCCGTTATCAAGTGACTAAAAACTAAAGAAACATGAAACTAGAAATTAAGCCTATGTAAGAAGTAAAATTAATTAATTTACATAGGCTTAGTTTCTAGTTTCATTTTTCTTTAGTTTTTAGTCACCTGATAACGAGAATTGATTCTTATTCCCGAAACGTCGTGTTTTGATTTTTAACACACAAATGATGGCAAATGTCCGAAAAATGTATAATAATAAAATTGAACTTCCATCATTAACAGATAACTTCAAACAGAGAATAAAATATTGATTAATCTAAACGAATTTCATTTGAAAATAACGGACAAAACAAAGTGTCCATAGATTCCTGTTTCTTCATCGGCGATACAACTTGGAACAGCTTCTTGGTTTTTAAAAGGGTTAAATGAATTGACAAAATGGCGGCCGAGCTTTACGATTACCTTGTTGTGAGACGGCGCAAGACGCAAGGATTGCCTTTCCGGTTCCGTTGTATCACACCACGCGACCCTCGAGGCTTTGTATTCTTCTTAACAGTTGTCACTAGAGCTCCTTGCTCTCTTCCCCTCCCCTCCTCATCAGCCAACAACGAAAAACTCAATAAAAGAACAGCTGTTTAACAATTAATTAAATGTGACGGTAATTATACTCTGTTCTACCTTGTGTGCTTAACAATAACTGATTTAGAAACCAGTGTTGTTCCAACAACAGTAAGCTTTGTAGGGTCTGTTTTCAAGGTCATTTAAACGTGAATTCAGTTTAAAAAAAATTGAAATCTGCATTTTCTGTTATTTACGCAACACTTCCATCAGAAACGAATTAACCGGGACTTTAGTTTTCAAAATATTGAGGGATCTAATAAATATTCGTAGATTTGTTTTTGACAAAAAACGACAGTTTTAAAGCACAATTGAATCTCCCAGTTGCAAAACTCGTTATGTCCATATTAAATGTTGAGCTTGACTTATGAGAAAAACTATACAGGATAACAAACAATCAGAACACAATTCTCACAAAAAAAATACGCCTAAGTATTAGACGCGTTTCAAAGACTAGGTCGTCCTCTTCAGTGATACACGAGCTACACCAATCGAACTATAACTCACTGAAGAGGACGGCCTTGTCGTTGAAACGCGTCTGATACTTGGGCGTATTTTTTGTGAGAATTGTGTTTTTTGTTTGTTATCCTGTCGTTTTGTCCATTTTGCAAAAATTTCAGAAACGGCAAAAAACTGTAAACTAAAAAGTAATGTGTGAAGAAATTTATTTTACCATTGTTATTATCAGTAATTATGTTATAATGTATGTCTAATACCCGGAAAAAAGATGCTTTATTTAACATTCGAGGGGATTTTAAAGAGAGGTTATTATGGACAAAACTAATTTTGCTGCATGTATTGTTTTTTAAATATAGTTTAACCTGGTTTACAACGACTTTTGCATCACAGCATTTCTGTCTTTGGATGTTGGACAACGAACTCTACAAATAGGGCGGTCTTATCTCAAAATTTCGAAAAAAAATTTGACAACGAGTTTTGCAACTGGGCGACTCAATTGTAGGGGACCAATGGTTTATTACAACCTGATAAATCTTAATTCTTTTTTTAGGCGCGTCTTTTTTGGGAAATTTTCCGCCATTTTGAAATTTATACAATGACTATTCTGGTAAGTTTGTCTAATTGTTTGTAAGTCTGAGCCTAAATACCAAATTTAAACAAAAAAACGAACCTACTATTAAAAACTCAATTTTTTGGGATATTTCCCGCCATTTTGAAATTTATATAATGTCTTTTCTGGTAAATTTATCTAAATTTTTGCAAATCTAAGCTTAAATATCAAATTTAAACAAAATTGAAAAACTACTTTTTTTTAAAGAAATAGGCAGGAAATTTGACGTCTTTATATTGATTTTTCTGGTTAGAAAGTTAGTCCAATTGTTTGTAAAAAAAAACAAAGACGACAAACAGGCGATAAGACGACTGCATGGCAAACGTTGACAGCGGAATGGAGCTGAGTCAATGTCTTTATCAGCAGTAGTAGTTATGACATCACTTCTTCTCCCAGCTGCAACTTCACCTGACGCGCGTTATAAAAGTGCAGACTACACCATAGCTGTTGGTTTTAACTCCGTTCGAATTATTATTGTATATTGGTATAAGTAAAAAATGTATTAGACAGGGACGCATTGAAGTGAGCTAGTAAATTTACAAGTTGTGCTAGCAATCGCTATTGAAATACAGTAGATGGCTAGATATTCTGAAACAGTTATTTGTAATTTTATTGTAGACTACATTAAAGGTGTAAATACTTTATTATTTATTTATTTTTATTTTTTGAAAATTACAAATCAATTGAACACAAAATGATGGACATACCGTGATGACGTATTTACATTATTTTTTTTTTTTTTTGTTTTTGTTTTTCATGTTGGCAAACATTTTACTAGCCTGCAATATAGAGTCGATTTTGAGGTTATGTTATTGCGCAGTGGCAGGTACTGTAGTTGTGAAGAGAGGAAACTTAATTGTAATGAAAGAAGCGGAAGTGAGATTGAGATTATTACGCGACAAGTGTCCACCCTGGTGGAGCCTCAATATTGTCAGTCAGCCTGCCTCGGCTTAATATCAATATTATAAGTCTGAGCTGTCAAACATTATATCCCTTTCCTTTATGTGTTTTGGTCAACCTAACTTCTACTGGCAAACTTTGTTGTTTGAAGGCTAAAACTTTGTGATAGCATTGTAAAAAAAAGAACGTTAAAGATCAAGTGTTGGCCAAGAGAGGGATTTAACACAAGACAACCTGGAATAAAAAGTCAGATTTGGGGGTCTATATAAGCGAATAGGGATAGTTGTTTTTTTATAAAATTGAAGTCATTTAAGCGGTGCCTAGAGCCATTAAATTAATTTCTTTGTCACATAAACATACATGTTCGTAATCGGATTAACTTCTAGTTTTATTTGATACCCCCCACACATAATAATTGAACAAAAAATTTTTTTGTATCGATAGTTCCCCCCCCCCCCCCCTAATTACTCCCAATGTCATTTTTTTGTTACCTCTATATTTTTCCAGTTTGTGGGACAATCTTTTTTTTTTTATTCTTTATGTAGCTTAAACGGTAACTAAGTTTTCGAAAAAAACTGAAAATTTTAATTCTCGGTAGACAAATTTTAAGTCTACTACGCTCAAGATTAGCGTCGAACCAAAATTATCGTTTGAATTCTGCAAATTTGCGACTGAACCAAATGGGCGTTTTAACTTAACCCCCCCCTATCTCGACCCTAGAGAATTCAGTAAAAATGTTTTCTAATCTTAAAAATTACCAAAGTTTTTTTTGGAGGGGGGGTCGTTTTTGGAAAATTTTCAAATGTAAAGGTAGATCGAGTGATACCTCATTTTAAAGGTTCACTGATCATTTTGGGAAAAAAATTTTTTAACTTATATTACTACGTATGTACAGGGTGTTCCAAAACGTCGAAAGATAGTGTTTTACAGTTGGTTTTATTTTTACCACATAACATAAACCATTTTTTTGTTTGTTTGTTTGTTTTACTGCATAAACCAAATTTTTATTGTAGATTCACGAGAAGATACCTTTTCCAAAAATGTGCTTAAGTTGCCCCCTTACTGAAAAAATATCAAATTATAAAAAAATGCATTTAATTTTAGAAGAAAAAACAGATTAAAACTCCAAATAGTAACGTTAGCCGTGTAAAAGGTCTTTCAAAAACAAACTTTTATTGTATTTAATTGTTCCTTCAGATTTGTAGGTCACGCTGTTTGAAATTAGAGAGGGACATGATATCTAACAATTTAAATTAGAGGGGGACATGATATCTAACAATATAAATTAGAGGGGGACATAATATCTAACAATTTAAATTTGGCCTAGCGCTAACATATTATTTTTTTTTGTCAAATAAACATACATATTCATAATCAGAATAAATTCTAGTTTTATTCGGTACCTCACAGATATATTTTTCAACTCGACAGTTTTTACCCCTTGACTACCCCAAGGTAATTTTTTGTTACCACTACTTTTTATTCATATATGTGAGACATTACAAAGAATGTGAACGCAAAGTTTGAATTACATCGTCTTGTCTGTGTAGACTTGTTTACGATTTACAGACGGACGGATAGTCGCGGAAATTATAATATCTAATGTCATCAGTGTCTGAAGAGAACAAGAGTTGGTCAAGAGTACAAGATACATCTAGGGTTCTTGCGATTGCCACGCCTGATGGTTATGTAAGATACCGTACATTCAACGTGTATGTGAAATAATAAAAATTGGTTTAAATTCGCAACAACAAAACAGATATTTCGCATTTAACAACAATAATAAAACGGATCGAATCACCGGGCTAGGATCAGTGCGCATTCCATGTCCTTTTAATCCGGTACTACAGTTGAAATGAGAGCATCACAGCTAACGTGTCTGTAGGTGTGAGTAGAGCGGGGGGGGAGTTGGACTACAAGGTCACAGCGGGGCAAGAACCTGGTTACTGTAGTATCTAACTCTGTCTCTGTCTTGTCCATTCACTTAGCGTAATCCTCAAGGTCAACAGTCTCGTGGTGTATTGTGTGAAACTGTCGGCTAAACCGTCGTCTTTCTGCTAAGAGTAGGATTGGTTTGACCTGCAACAGAGAGTGTGAGATCGTGCATCGTATTATGAAACACTACGAAAATAATCAGTTTCTAAAAGTTATACGCGGTCAAATTTAGCTATAGTACGAACATAACCTAAAAATACAGAATCCTCAAGGTAGGAATTTGTCTGGGAGAGGAAGAGAGAGGCCCCACACTTTGTTGCGTTTACTTTCAGCGGTACAACCCCAATAAAAATATATAGACCTCAAATGCTTCTGTGCAAATGCCTACCCTACTTTCGTTTCTTTTATCGGTGTAAATAAGAATAAAACGTTTACAAAAGTCTGTCACGAAGTTGTAACTTTAAGGAATTAAATGTAGATAAGCAGTAATTTGTGTACCTAGTTTTCTTGGAATGGGTTGTACCGTCAAGACAGGCTAGGGAAGCAAGTAGAAGGGAGGACACGCCCCTTACACCAGACACACTCCTAGTCTGAGGCTACTGTAAGCACATTTATAACAGCGGAAAACTTGTTTATTGACCAACTTTTGTTCTTTTTCGACCCCGATGCTTTAGAGTTCAAAGGCAAGTCGACCCTCTCTATTTTATGGGTTTCTTTTCGCTTCAGGAGGGCACTATATAGTAGGGAGGTTGAGGGGTTAAAAGAATAATTTTCACTTTTTAATGCTAAATATTTCTGATTGTGCAAATATACTTCAAAATATGCATATCACCAATTGTTCCAGTTTCTATTTAAATTTTTTTTTTCTTTTAACGACACATTTCACGAAAAAATTAATTTTGGCGCTAAGCATAATTTAAAGTATCAGATATCACTCTCCCCCCCCCTCTAACTTGAACACAAAATTTGAAATAAATTAGCTGTATGTGAAATTAAATTGCAGTGCGAAATCATATATTATAGTTTTTTGTACGACGAATTCATCTTAATTTTACCACACAATGAGAATTGCTTACCGTATAGTTTTTAAAGTAATTTTAGGAGATGTGAGACAAACAATTAAAAGATGGGTTGATTTTCAAAATTTGCATTTATATTCTTTGTATCGTCCTGTAAATTGACAGGTTGTTCTAAATTTTTTTATTATTTTTTTTATTTTTATAGATTTGGATTGTGACATTGTTTGGAGCAATCGACTTCTATAAGGCTTTTCAAAATCCTTGGAAGAATGTTTTGCTTTGTGGTTGGGTGACACAGAGCTCACGGCTCTACGGGAGGGGGTGATGTGGTCCAGCCAAGGTTCAGGAAGATTAAAATAAACGGAATTATCAATTATTTTACTGAAGTAAACAGCACACAACAATTGAGTAATAACAGATCGTTGGATCAGCGTTATATGGAACTAGGGTGGAGCTGCTTGGCTTACAGAGTCGGTTTCGAGTTGCGATGTTGATACTCGTGTGAAACGGATAATCGAATTAATCGGTTTCAAATTATTTCGATAATCGTATCATTATTTCGAAATCGAGTATCTGCGCAGAATGATTTTATGTATCGGTGTTCGAACTCAGCTTTACCAATCAGGGAATTACTAACGATTATTATATCGTCCCCTTGTTCCTTGTTAGGAATATTTAATTTCGAATCCGAGGATTTTGATACTCGCATTCACCGAGAATTAAAATAATCGGAACGTTCCGAGGATTTTGATACGCATTCACCGAGTATTTTAATAATCGGAACGTTCCGAGGACTTTGATAAGCATTCACCGAGTATTTTAATAATCGGAACGTTCCGAGGATTATGATACGCATTCACCGAGTATTTTAATAATCGGAACGTTCCGAGGATTATGATAAGCATTCACCGAGTATTTTAATAATCGGAACGTTCCGAAGATTATGATAAGCATTCACCGAGTATTTTAATAATCGGAACGTTCCGAGGATTTTGATACGCATTCACCGAGTATTTTAATAATCGGAACGTTCCGAGGATTATGATACGCATTCACCGAGTATTTTAATAATCGGAACGTTCCGAGGATTATGATAAGCATTCACCGAGTTGTTTAATAATCGGAACGTTCCGGGGATTTTGATACGCATTCACTGAGTATTTTAATTCGAACTCTCAAATCACTAGTTTCGAGTTCTAAAGGAAATCGGTCGCAGCTTAGACTTGTCCACAATCAATTTTTAAGCCTAAATCATTATAAAGAAACTTGATTGTATGTGTTTTGTTTTTCGTTTTAGGTTTTCACAATTTGTATGTTTGTAAATAATGGAGAACTCCAGTAAAAAAGTTTCTAATGATGAATGAGACAAAGAAACGTGTTCTAGTTTTTTTTGTAAAAATCATTACATAAAACAGAATACAATCATTTCCAACAGGATGTGCAAAACTCGATTTTAAGACAAAGTTAATTTTAAAATGAATAGTGAGTGACCAAACCACTAAAAGTCAAAATGACGTAAAAGTGGCTAAAAAAAAAATGAAGCTTACGTTTATGAATAAACAAGGAATATAAAAGTATGAGACTCTGTTCGTAAATGAAATTTTGGGGATGTCTTTCGATAAATTACGAGCTGTTTAAAAAAAAAACATGAACATCCCCTCCCTGGAGGGGGGGCAACTCAAAGTTTAAATAAATCCAATAAGTTTGGAAATACTAGACAGGTACTTTTTGAACACCCTGTATATACTTAAATAACGGTCTAAAGATGCTTTGTTTGCGTCATAAACCCGCTCTCAGCGTATTGCATGTATGATTAAAACCTAGGTTTATAATGACGTCGGTCAAGGTTCAGTTTTGTTTTTTGCAAACTTTTTTATAAAAATTTTCATTCTACGATCAACAACTTCCAGAAATTATTATTATTTTTTTATTGCAAAGATGCGGCGTTTATTAAAACATTCATTTCTTTTTAACGCCATGAAGACGCTCCACAACATTAACTCGGCCGACTGCACCGAGATGACGTAAATCCCACCCCTTAGAACCTAGGCGCTACTCTCGAACAGGGCTCTTAACAGATAGCCTCGTGCTCAAGGGTACGACTAAACAATTGTGATCAATATTTATAATGTGTCCGGGAGATTTGTTCAGTTTGGACATTGGAGTCGGTTTGCCTTCCCCGGTGTGTGTGTGTGTGTGTGTGTGTGTGTGTGTGTGTGTGTGTGTGTGCGTGTGCGACTACAGTGTTGCCAAGTCGTACTCTGTAAGCTATATATAGGATAATGCCACCGACCAGGAGAGTCTTTTGTCCAGATAATCATGGTTGCCATTTAATGCAATAAAAACAGCCTTTGTTAGGCCTACTGTGTTTAGTTCATTTCAATGGCTGCGCTCTGAAATGAAATCATTCTTTACGCGCGATACTAAACCAAAAATATTCATCTATCTTAATCGTCTTGAAAGATATTATTAAATAGTCCAAAGCCCGCTCTGCTTGTTTGTTAATTATTTTAGATCGTTAGTTGTATTCGGTACAAATTTAGTTCTACATGACGGCGGTCAAGGTTCATTTTCCTGCCCGGAATTTTTAGTTTTTAAGATAAGACCCAGATTAATATTTTAAAGGAAACTTCCAGGATACAGGGTTTGATCTAGAACGTTGTTTTATAAAGTCGGAGTGTTTTAAGCGGCAATTTAAATTGTACAGACAGACATGCCTGTGGAATTATGAAGGTCCTTGGTTTTACCTATGGACCCTAATAAAGAGAAATCATTGGAAATGCAATACTATACATCGTTTAATGGCTATTGAATTGTTTGTCTCACTTCTCACAAAAACTGTTTTTAAAACTTACACGCGACGCATTTCTCATTTTGTGGTTACATTTTGTCGTACAAAAAACTATAATATATGATTTCGCACTGCAATTTAATTTCAACAACAAATATTCCTTTTTCAGATTTGTAGCTCACTCCGTGTTCAAGTTAGAAGGGGGAGTTAAAATGTCAACATATTTATTTTTTTCGTCAAATTAAACATACATCTTCGTAATCAGAATAACTTCTAGTTTTATTTGATACCCCACACATAATATTTCCAAAAGAAAAAAAAAGTAAAAACAAGATTTTATCAAAATCGGGTTTAACGATGTTGATCAAACTGCTCAAGTATTATGTTCTAACGACTTGCTGTATATTGGTTAAAAAGTTGGCTGTTCTTGAGTTATTTATAAAAAAGTCGTTAAAATCGGCTGAGGTGGTCTCGAAATCTCGGTGAAATATGGAGAATAATTACCTAAACGCGTGAGTCAAAATGGGGAGGGGAAAAAAATTACTGTACAAGAAACATAAAAATGAACCTTGACCGTCGTCAATGAAAGCTCGATTAATCAAACTAGTTACGCCTTGGGATGGCACAATCTAAGCCAGTGTTATTTATTACTTTTTTAAAATAACAACATGCATGGTTCATTTTTCACTTTTTGATTGACAATTACTGAAATGATTAAGGGGGTAGTTTTTATTTGGTCTTGGGGGATGGGTCAGTGAGTAAGTTTGTGTAAATATTTTACCAACCCCCAGTTTCCTGTCGAATGATTCATAGAATCGATCATTGACACCGAATGTGGAAAGATTTGCAACTAATGAGTCATACAATTAGTAAAAAATGGTGTCCGAACACTTCAGGATAGATTCCTTGCACGTTTCATAGACTCAGGTGTTGTAGTTTTGAGGGAGAAACAATTATATTTAATTTATATTTTAGAAATTGTCTAATTTTAAATTCGTACTTTTGTACGCGGTTTTTTTTTTTAACAGGATTTAGTTTGCTGGTAGTCTAGTTTCTTATCCCCTGCATTGAATAGGCAAAACTGGGGGAATTTCACTTTCACAGTTGGTTAACCTGATTTGATTTCAACTCGTGAACAATATTGTAGGTTGTAGGTTTAATTGTTTGTTAAGAAGGGAGATAATTACAGGCCGTGCTGTTATTTAAGAAAACTATTCTCTTTTGAAATTTGAAATCTACTTATAATCTTTGCAGGATTTTTTTTTTAATTTTGAGGTTATTTGGAACAATTTTACTGTTATCGTTTAAATTTTGAAATTTGAAAATTAGCCGCCGTTTTGATATTTTTGTTTTAATTTGAACAACGCGCGTATACATTGAATAGTTAATACATAACCTATTTGCTAAATTTAACTGAATGTCCTTATCGAATTATCTATCGTTGCAGAATTCCTCCAATTTGGAGGTTATGTTTTGAACAATTTTTATCGTATATGACGAGTTTATTATTCGATTCAGATACACAAAAAAAAAAAAAAAAAAAAAAAAAAAAAAAAAAAAAAAAAAAAAAAAAAAAAAAAAAAAAAAGATACACAAAACTATTTTTATTTAAAAATATGCCGCCATTTTGAAATTTACCGATCTGATTTTATTAGACTGCCAACGATTCGTGCAACGAAATCTACATTTGAATTAAATCCGACTAAAATTGCAACTTTAGGGCCATATAGCGTAACAATGAGCAAAAATTAGTGTCAAATTGCTCTCATGAATAGGATCGGTGACCATTTCATGGTTTCAAGTGTCGACGTCTCCATAAGCTTGAATAATTACTTTTTTTTTTTTAAATTAAATAATCGTTCCAGTTGTAATCAATTTGAAGTAAAGAAAGATAAAGTTTGCTAATAGTTTGTTATCTCCTCCCAAACTAGGGAATTTCACATTCACAGGTGGCGATCCTGTATCAATTTCTCTAGGCTTACTTGTGATTATTGTAAATGAGAAATATAATGAAATATCCTTTCGTAACATTTTACCGTATTCCGTCCAGAGTGTGTTCAATAGTTGTGCTTTCAAATCCCAACTGTGGAACTCTGGGAAATTATTGTCGGCACAGGCGTTGTCAGTTCTTTGTTAGATAGACTGGTGTTGTGTATAAGAGAGAGAGAGAGAGCGAAAGGCCGTAGACTCACTCACTCCCCCACCCATCCTATCCTATATACATACTCTCTCACTCTCTCTCCCCCTTTTTATAACATTTGTGCAGTTAGCAACAAGATTCTGGTGCCACGTGACCCCGAAGTAAGAAGAAGAAGAACAAGTGCGAGCAAGCGCCATTCTTAGCTGCTGCAGCCAATAATGTTGACATTGTTGACGTAATAGGCCTACGGGATACGATAGTTTGTGTTACAGGGCTGCCAAATAATCAAATCGAAATTATCAGTCGAGTACCGGTGAATGAGGTAAAGATGTTTTTAATTGATTGTTGGGGGACATTTTTAATTGATCGTAAAGTTTCATCAGAGTATTTTGGTAAAATGAGCTATTGCGGCCGCTACAATACCGTTATATGTGCACAGATCATAATCCCGGGAACTCTGTTTGAATGTTCCTTGGTATCACAGCTCTAGTTTGATGACCTTCAAATTTAGTACTACAGTATAGTTAATTGTTGGTCATCCAGTAAGGTACCTCGGGATTGACACAGCGAGACCCCCCCCCCCCCAGGATGAACTGTTAATAATATTAGTTTAATCTTTTTTGAAGAACTTTATAGTCAGCTGTTTAATTTTAGTAATTCAATACTTTGCTACAGTAAGAAATGGCTTCTATTCACCCCCCCCCCCCATTTAGGTTTTAGCCTCTCAGGTGACAGATGTCATTATTCTCGTTGTAGTTATTTTCGCAATTGATGTTTGAATTGAAATTTAACGCTTTATGAAAAACGATAAATATTAAAATTGTGTTCAACTATTTTATTTATTTATTTCTTTTTTGATTTTTATTATTATTATTATTTTTTAATAAATATTAAAGATAATCGCGTACAAACTGTAAAATATGAACTCGACTCAGTTGAATATATACAAAATTTCAGGTGTTTTTTTTTTTTTTTTTTTTTTTAATTATACGGAGGGCAGCTGGATGTTTTAAAGTCGATTTCAACTCTCGTAAATAGTTTTAATTTTCATCGAAATCGGTATTTAAAATTTACCCAGTGTTTTCTAGCTAGCAAACGGTCATTTCTTAAAATACTAGCCAACGTTGGCGAAGAAGGACTAAAATCGAAACATGTAAAACACTTAATAGACAGGGTAAAAAAAATATATGTCCTAATTTTGGGAAGCGACCTTTCGCCCATTTTGTGTTTTTCGAAAACTATTGATTACTTTATAAATTATTAAGATTTCGAATCGAATTTTGCTCTACACATTTTTCAGTTGCGTTTTACCAGTATAGTAAGAAACTTTTACATTATAAAATGTCGGCAGTGTATTTTTTTTTTTTTTTTTTTTTTGTTAATGATTTTAGTTAAAAATTTCAAACGAGCGTCATTTTGTAAATTTATAAGATACTGTAGTTTTAATTCTTGATATAGTGATAAAACGTGTATGACAAAAATAACACTATTGACTTCCATAGCATATATTTTTATATTTTGAAGCTCAATAAATGGGTTAAACTGTTGTAGTTTGCTGGTTTAGGTACATATAGCGCTAGTCTCTGCCCTTCAATTTATCAGAAATGTGCCGTTAGGTGGCAGCTCGAGATGGGTGATCAATTTACTATGAAAACATTAAGATTGGTTTAAAAACATAAAATATCAATAATAATTTTATTTTGGTATCTTTTTTACTTTAAGGAGCACGAATATTAGAGCGAAAGTTGAAATTTGAAAATTTCAAAAAAAATCGCTTTAATGCTAAGGGAAAATAATTTTTATTCTCAACTTTTTGAGAATTATTTTTATTAAACAAAGACCAGAGTACTGTGGTGACAATATATTTTTATACAGATACACTTTCAAAATTCCCTTACCACACTTGGGAATAAACAAAATAACAAAAAACAAAATTTTTTGTCAAAAGTAAAATGTTTATTCCTATTGTTTTTTGTTATTTTGTTTATTCCCAAGTGTGATAAGGGACTTATCTGTATTATTTTTATTATTTAATAATTCTATTCTTACCAAGAAATGAAATGTATATTTCTTTTTGTTATTATCTCAGTCAGTATTCTTTGACCTGCGGGGGGGGGTAGGTTTCCCCAATAATTTAAAAACTGCTATTTTGAGAAGGTATCTGTAAAACAAATTACTCTCAGAGGCTCACCTAGTGACTACGGGATTGGACCTAGCTGGAACTACACATTGTTTCATGTAGTCTTGGGTTAGATCCCTCTCTTTCATCTTTACTATCAGGCTTTTCTTGACGAACTTTTGTTCTTCTCCTACCCTTACTCGAGGACTAAGGGTCTTTTCTTATCTTGTTTTTTTGTACGGCTATGATGACGGAGAGGTTTTTCGCCTTTTAAACGAGGAAAAATAAATGCCTGGATGATTGAATTTCCATACACGTGGTTAAAAACGACAGCCATAGAATAAACAAATCAACGAAATTAAAACAATCGTCATACTGATTAGGTTCTAAAATTGTTTTAAATTTTAATATAAAATTACTCAATTATTACATAATTGTTGGACTTGACGTGGTTTCTCAGCTTCAGTTGGCAAGACGGAAGTGAATTGAGGGAATTTTATTGATTGATAAAACAAGGCAACACTGTCTGTATTTTGCCGAGGTTGTATCAGGGGGCTAGAACGGTTATTGTGTAGGCCTAGGTGTAAAGGAACAACGGAAAACTCGTTTTCAAACGGCTGCCCATTGGACATATTTCGTTTTAGAGTGTAATTCAATGAAAATTACAACAATATTTCAATTAGGGTATATATTTGACTAAAATTCCAATTACTGTATCTGTTAGTGGTTTAAAAGTTTTTTGAGGTTATACGCATACTATACGTAGTTTAAAAGGTAAAATGATGAGTTTGAACTTTTGAAATGTTGAACTACGGACCTAATCCCACCATCTTTAAGTTTTAAAGCTTGATTGTAGGATCAGTCGGTAGACATTTTAACCGTTTCAAAGTGTCGCGAGGAAAAGATTCTATTAGTAGTTGTATTTTCTATATTTAATTTTCAATGACGTATCGTAACAGATGTAGGAAGAGGGAATTTTATAGATTGACAAGCTGAGGTAACACTGTTGGTATTTTTCCGAGGTCGTGTCGGGCGGGTATAAACAAACTAGAAGGGCAGCGGCAGGCAGTGAGACTTGGCAACGTCGCAACAGTTCAATCAACTTGCAACTTTCCACAGCCTACACTTCTACACTTCCAAGCCTTTGCAAATACAATTCCAATGACCAGTACTTGTTAATATGTGTCTGCTCGACTGTTGTTGCTATTCAACTGCCGATATTTTGTAAACAGAATTCGATTGTCGATGAGTCGATACACTTTCCACAGGGCGAGAACTTTGATCGGATTGGCTTTAAATAAATTTTGGAAACACATAGTTACAAGACGCGACGGATTAGTTATAGGTATTTACGTAGGTAAAAACAAGGACTTTTATATTTTCACTCGCGTGTCTGTAAGTCGCAACCCGTCTACACAGACAAGACGATAAATCCTATATTTTTCAAACTTCTCATTTATGTTCTTTGTATTGTCCCACATATAGGAATAATATAGCGGTAACAAAAAAATCATCTTGGGGGGGGGGGAGTATTGAGTCGAATATTTTTTGGAAATATTATGTGTGGTGATATCAAAAAAATCTAGAAGTTATTCTGATTACGAAGATGTATGTTTATTTGACGAAAACATTAATGTTTTGGCGCTAGGACAAATTTAAAGTGTCACGTATCATCCCCCCTCCGTTAACTAGAACACGGTGTGACCTACAATTCTAAAACAAAATTATTAGGATTTGAAATTGAATTGCAGTGCGAAATCATATATTATAGTTTTTTGTATGAGGAATACAACTTACTTTAAGTTGTGCTTTTAACACAGGCTCGACGTTTTTATTTCATTATAGATGTAAGCGTTGCAAAATGTTAGTGTCAAATATTTATTCCTATGGAGATCAGTAGTCATGGGAAATTTAATAACTGTGCAAAAAAATGCACAAATTTTCTCACATCATAACCAATGAAAAAGTTTATTTAAATATATTTTCCCAATCGCTTAGTTTTCTTTTAACCGCCATTTTGTATTGTAAAAAAATTATATCTTTTTAAGAGTAAATCATTTCGAGTTGAAATTTTACATGCTACTTTGTATAAAGATCCAATTTGAAAAATAATCCATCCATATCTTTTACTCATTTAAAAATGTTTTTCTATTTAACTTGTTTGGGCGCCAATTTGTTTTGGGTGGTCAGAATTTAATATACGTATGTTTTGTTTTTACAGAGGCGTTTAAAATGAGATATCACAAGCCTATACATGCCATTTGAAATTTTTGATCAACTCCCCCCCCCCCACAATTAAAATAGCCTAAATGCTTTTTTAGGTTGCCCTTCTCACCTAAAGAGATTGACGCAAGCAGAATTTAAATATATAAACTTTTTTTTAATAATGTTAGCTATTTTAACATTTTAGGTGGGAATTAATTATTTGTAGGCCGATTAAACGTTCTGAACTTTAAGTGCCTGTAATTCCTAAACGGCTAAAGATTTAAAAAAATACTTAGGAATAAAACATTCTTAAGATATGGTTTTACACCTGGAAAAAGAAAAAAAAAACATAAAATATAGGGTGTTCCATAAAAAATTTCAAACTTAGCCGCCATATTGGAAAATATCGGCAATTTTTAACATTTTACAAAATGGATTTTTAAACTTTATTGAAAAGAAAGGAAGGTTCTCCATTTAAAGTACTCTATCATATTTATAATTTAAAAATTAGCTGTGGTAACAATTTAGGCGAGATATAGTCTATTTGAGCTTATATATTGCAATTCGTTATGGTTGCTTGGAGTCAAACTAATTAATACTGGTATTAGGGCTATAGTAACCTATATTAGGTATTCTGTAGGAAGACTTGCTTCCCTATACACCAATGAAGTCTTAATTCACTTATTCCCAACTAACCAAATACCACTCCATGTAACCAGCTCTTTAATGAGTTCATTTTAACTAAAAATTAGGCATTACATTTAATTATTAGTAACTGCAAATAGGCTTAAATATTAGTCTTCAGGCTTAGGTTTATCTGCACCTCACTCTTTTTATATATATATATATATATATATATATATATATATATATATATATATATATATATATAGGGTGCACCAAAATTAGTCGAATAAACTTCATGAACTGATTGGGTAGGAAAAATAGACTATACAAAAAATGTCACATATAGTCCTGTCTTGATTAGTTTTTCGTCTATCCGCCCTTAGTTTTGATTTTTTTTTTTTTTTTTTTTTTTTTTTTACAAAAACTGTTACAACTTTGGAAATAGATTGGATATTGAGTTTAGAAATTAAAATTAGATGCATGCATTTGTTATTAACTATTATCAGAATTCAAAAATATTTTGATTTTATCCTAAATCTTGGATGTTGTACACAATTACCAAGAAAAACGTGTTGGAAATATCTTGGGAACGAAACAATAGGCTACAGGACTATTCTTACTATGGTCAATATTTTTGGAATTGATGTGTACTATGATGCTGATTATTTTGTAACATTGTTTATTATTCACTCTGTATAGTCGTATATATAATTAAATAAACAATCTGCCCATAAGACGCCAACAAAAACTATAAGGATTATTTGTATTCCTCCTGTTTTTAAAAAAATTTTTAAATAACAATAGTCTTACTAATTCAGTTAACAGTTTTAAAATTGCACACGAACAAAAAAACATTAGAAGTTTTAAAATCTAGTCCCAATATTGCTTTCAGAGGTGCTGTGCTAACATAAACTTGCATCTCTTTCTCGGAATTTGATGTATAAATAGCAAATTACTATTTAATCGTGACTCACAGATTGTTCCGCGAGTTTATTCGGTGTTTTTCCTGAATTGTAATACACTACAAGGAAAATTGTACAGTTATCGACTTCAAGGACATACTGGATGCATTTTTAAATTGCTAAATTTATTTTCTTTTAGTGTATTTCCGGGTGACAGAAACCCCCCCCCTCCAACACTTAAATACTTTAATAGTGTCAGGGTTGTGTGACGTTGTCGCTAGGCTTAAGTCGGGTAGTTATGGGGACGTACATGACCGTGGTACGTTTTGTCCGTAGAAAACAGGTGACCGGAATGTAAATCGTAGCTAAAACAGCTGACCGGGATGTAAATCGTAGATAAAACAGCTGACCGGGATGTAAATCGTAGATAAAACAGCTGACCGGGATGTAAATCGTAGCTAAAACAGCTGACCGGGATGTAAATCGTAGATAAAACAGCTGACCGGGATGTAAATCGTAGCTAACAGCTGACCGGGATGTAAATCGTAGCTAACAGCTGACCGGGATGTAAATCGTAGCTAAAACAGCTGACCGGGATGTAAATCGTAGATAAAACAGCTGACCGGGATGTAAATCGTAGATAAAACAGCTGACCGGGATGTAAATCGTAGCTAAAACAGCTGACCGGGATGTAAATCGTAGCTAACAGCTGACCGGGATGTAAATCGTAGCTAAAACAGCTGACCGGGATGTAAATCGTAGATAAAACAGCTGACCGGGATGTAAATCGTAGCTAAAACAGCTGATCGGGATGTAAATCGTAGCTAACAGCTGACCGGGATGTAAATCGTAGATAAAACAGCTGACCGGGATGTAAATCGTAGATAAAACAGCTGACCGGGATGTAAATTGTAGATAAAACAGCTGACCGGGATGTAAATCGTAGATAAAACAGCTGACCGGGATGTAAATCGTAGCTAAAACAGCTGACCGGGATGTAAATCGTAGATAAAACAGCTGACCGGGATGTAAATCGTAGCTAACAGCTGACCGGGATGTAAATCGTAGCTAACAGCTGACCGGGATGTAAATCGTAGCTAAAACAGCTGACCGGGATGTAAATCGTAGATAAAACAGCTGACCGGGATGTAAATCGTAGATAAAACAGCTGACCGGGATGTAAATCGTAGCTAAAACAGCTGACCGGGATGTAAATCGTAGCTAACAGCTGACCGGGATGTAAATCGTAGCTAAAACAGCTGACCGGGATGTAAATCGTAGATAAAACAGCTGACCGGGATGTAAATCGTAGCTAAAACAGCTGACCGGGATGTAAATCGTAGCTAAAACAGCTGACCGGGATGTAAATCGTAGCTAAAACAGCTGACCGGGATGTAAATCGTAGCTAAAACAGCTGACCGGGATGTAAATCGTAGCTAAAACAGCTGACCGGGGTGTAAATCGTAGCTAAAACAGCTGACCGGGTGTAAATCGTAGCTAAAACAGCTGACCGGAATGTAAATCGTAGCTAAAACAGCTGACCGGGGTGTAAATCGTAGCTAAAACAGCTGACCGGGTTGTAAATCGTAGCTAAAACAGCTGACCGGGATGTAAATCGTAGCTAAAACAGCTGACCGGGATGTAAATCGTAGCTAAAACAGCTGACCGGGATGTAAATCGTAGCTAAAACAGCTGACCGGGATGTAAATCGTAGCTAAAACAGCTGACCGGGATGTAAATCGTAGCTAAAACAGCTGACCGGGATGTAAATCGTATCTAAGACAGCTGACCGGGATGTAAATCGTAGCTATGTTGAGCAGACCGCGGTAGAACCGGGAGCAGTAGTACTTCCGGACGCGCAGTCTATTGTGATTATGTCGTATTCTTGGTTGTAGGCCTAAGAGTTATTCGTAAATTTCAACACGGCTGTTGAATCAATCGGCATTATGACGTTCGGGACATTTCCGAAGCGCTAATCGCGAAATCAGTCGCGTAATCCTCGTGTTTAAACGATACGAGAACGGGAAACACCCAAGTTCAAATCCATTGTTAACTAGTGATTGTCTTGTGTGAGTGAATATTTAATTATTAGAAGCAATTCGGTATTGCATTATTAAACTAGGTCAATCTCTTCAAAGCTGGTCACCCTACGGTGTATGGGCAGAGCTGAGGTGGGCTATTTTGACCTTGAAATGAAGTCGGGCTTAAAACAATTTGTTATCCAAAATGTAGAGCCTAGGCTAGGCCTAAATCTATTGATCTCAAATCGTTATAAGAGAACAAGTATTGGTCAAGTGAGGGAAAGACCATAGGCAGCGGTCGGTTTTCGCGAAAGACGAAAGCGAGAGCTTCGTAGATCCAGCTAGCGACGTAGGGATTGCCCACACCCACAACTGTCTGACGATCACAAGAATGAGTGAAGAGGGAACTGCGCATGCACTGATCATATTTAGACTACTAGACTAGTAAAGTCCCTTTAACAACTACCGCACTTAAACGGTTAGAAAATATCAGGTTTGGATTTTCCACAGTTGTGAGTGGTTAAGCGTAAGCGTAGGCTATGTATGATTTCAGAGTAGATAGTTATTAAAGTTATTTTAAGTATTTCAGTGATAAGAAAATCATTCAAATTTGCAGTTGTAACTCATTTCGAAGTATTTATCGTGTCAAATCATTGAGTCAATGTTATTAATTAGAGTAGTAGTGAGATGTTCAGTATCAACTAAAATATTTGCTTATCCTCTGCATTCCTTCCTTCCAGACGGGTACATAAAATCCTAATTGGTCCTTCTTGGCGTTGAAAGTAAAATGACAATAATATTAAACCTTCAATATTTAAAAGGGTTTGATCTGAAATTTCTCAAGGGGTTAGGATATTTTGTACACGCCTCCTCGAAGTATAAGGTGGACTAACAGTGACCGTTTAACCCTTTAACCTCTCATTTCAGTTTAATCTAATATACAAGGATACTTTGCATCAGCTGTTGAGCTATCAATCAGCTGATATTTTCAAGTCAAGTTAAACTTTTGAATCACCTGATTAATAAATGGACGCAGAAAGCATGTCGAGTCTCTTCCACAACCTACGCGGCACGTTTTGTGCGTCATAGTTAAATTTGTATTAATTTGCTATTTTTACATCGAATTCCTGGGGAAGACAAACATCGATCTGTTAACTGCAAGTTGTTTTTAGTAAACACCTTTCCAAATCCACCGCATCGTGGAATTATTTTAAAACTATGTATTTACTAAGTCCGTACAATCTAATACTGACTTCAAAATGGGTCTCTTGGCCTTGAAGGAAATGTTAAATTGTGTTGGTAGCTCTTATACAGTAGAGTAAGTCTGTTTAAAACAGTGGTGCCGTTTTTTGGTCATTGTAAATGTTTGTTTAAAAATGTGTAACCTCGTTTCGCTCTGTCAGCGTCCATACGTGAAGGAGCGTCTTTAGCGCTGTCAATACGCGAGGTTGTTGTGTCCAGTACGCCCCATATTGAGACCATCTCTATTTTTGTGTCTTTAACACCTCTAAAAATGAAAAAAAAATCTCACATTTTATGTTATTTAAAAAATTTCAATTCAAAGTCGATGTAGTGGTAGTTTTCTCCTCTAAAGGGGTGAAAATAATTTGTCTTAATCTATAAAAAGTTTTCATTACTTTTTTTACGTCAATTTATGAGTGGTTTCACCCTCTCTCTGATTAGCCCTTAGGATCAAATTTGCCCTAATTTCATATGAATAAAGGCCTACTGAATTATTCTAGCATCAAATTGGGAAATACGGCTGAACGAAGGGTCGCTTCACTCGCACAAGCGCAGAGGATTAGGGTGTCCGGTGACCTTACCCCCCAAGTCTCACCGATTTCCTCGTTGGGGGCTTCGCTCCGTGGGTTTTGACAAACTGTGGAGAGGAGATGTTACATTGGATCATCAAAAATTAATAATTTCCACACATTATTTAGTTATTTGACACGTCCAAATGGCATAACCGTGACATATTTGATAATTCGAGCTAAAATTCACTTAAAATCAAAAATCTAGATCATTCTAAGGTTTAACCGGTGGACATACGAAAGAGATTCAGAAACAAACTTTTAGATGTTGCCAAATTCGTTGTCAGCCAAAATAGCTGACCGTTTAGCCACAATGGACCTCCAGAAAAATGTCCACAAGGACTTTAAAATTGCGTCCCCCGTTTTGAAAATTTCATCTTTTTTGAATTTTCCCGTTGGTTACAAGCTAAAAGTTATAATTTTGCAAAACTTCAAGTGTCGAGCTCATCTGGTAGGTTACAATTTGTATAGCAAGGGGTTTTACAGGTTGTGGTGATTATAGGGGTCAAAATAAAGAAAAAAGTTTCTGTAAACATATGTCCGTTAACGCTTTGTTTTTCATCAATCGGCCATTTAGTTTTTTTTTGAAAAATATCTTTTGCAAATTATTAAAATTTAGATTCGAAATTTGGTACACATTTTTTATGCAACGGTTTACTACCAAGAATCAATACTTTATCTTATAGATTTTCAAAATGGCGGCCGTTTAAATTTTTTTGTAAAGTTAATGGTTTTAGAGAGTTATTTCAAACAATCATCATTTTGACAATTTATCTGATAATGTTTCAATTCTTGATGTACTGATAATAAATGTAGTAAGAAATATTTTTATACTTAATTTCTGCTCGAAATTTTAATAATTAAAAAACGAAACATGGCCGAAGAATTTTCGAAACTATTTTTACAGGGATTTTTTTATTTATTTTGAGCCGTATAACCCATCACTTGAAGTTTTGCACGACATTTTTTGAACACCCTGTATACAGTTTAAATACCGGTTGTTCACATATACGTTGTATTAACCTCTCTACCAAATTATTGACATGTAATTTGTCTTTATTAGCCTACTTAATGAGTAAGGACTGGGCAATCCCCTTACTGGATCCTAAACACGTGTTCACAACCAGCGTCACCCTTACTTTACTTGATGGTACGACGAGTTGCCTATCTTTGGATGTAAGGCGCTCCGCAAGGAGGCTGTGTAGAGTGTGTGGAACGTTCAGAGTAGCGACTTTTCCAGTGAGCATTTTTATGGAAATTTGACCTATCTCCAGCCAAATGAGTGGCTAGAGGTCGGACGACCCTTGGATGTTTTGGTCCTCGCACTTCGTAATTATTACGTTTAATATGTAGTAGTGATGCCTAAATGGCCGATTAGGCTTTGGTCTAACCACTTGTGCAATCACAATTCGTTTTTCTCTGTTCCGCGTGTCTAAAGTATTAATATTAAATTAAGACAATTTAGGATTCGTCAAAAATGACTGGTTAGTTGAGACAAACTCGCGATATATGAGCGAGATGCCAAGATGGGAGGTTGACAGTGAGAATTAGCGATGTTGATACTCGGGTGAAATAGATACTCGCAATACTCGGCTTCGAATGATTTCAATACTCGTATTATTAATTCGACATCGAGTATCTGCGCAGAATGATTATGCGCATTATGTGTGTGTTATATTTCTATCTGTTAGACTGATCCACCAAGTATTTATTTTTTTTAACCATATGTGATTGACACTTGTAATACGTAATTAAATGTTACCCTGCCTCGACACAAATTCAGTAATTAAACGTTAGTACAATTTATTACCAACATTAATAATTTAGTTATTATTTAAAATAAGTTAATTTACTATATTTTTTATAAAGATGGTAACCTATAAATATTTATTTAAATATAAGTAATTACAATTAAATAATAATTTAATTTACTTTTTGTTATTGTGGAAATAAATGAATATTATTGTTACTTTAAATTGAACTTGTTACCGAATCTAAATCATAACTCAAAATCGTAATGTTTAATTAATGTGTAGTGAAAAATCAGCTTAGAAACAAATGTAACCAAAGTAGAAACACCGAGTATTTTGTTTGACACAACACTAACGAATATTGTTGTCCGAGGATACTCGCACACCGAGGATACTCACTATGACTCGCACATTACCTCCTCCTTGTTCCTAGTTACGAGGATTTTGACCGAGTATTTTAATTCGAACTCGCACATCGCTAGTGAGAATATTGTCGACCACGGTTCACCCAAACAGTAAAAAAGGGAAATTAATTACAATCCTTAAGCAGCTAATCCCAAGCAAGCTTTGCATTTCCGTTACATAGCGTGGCCCTCTGGGTTATGGGACTAGCACGCTCCTTATTTGTTATCAGGTTGACCAACTCTTGTTTTCCAACTTTGAGGCTATTCGAATATTCGAGGGCTGATCTTTTTTTTTTTAATTTTAATGAGGGGATGATAAACGTTTTCGCCTTAAAAAACATTCCCTTCCTAAATTTTTACCTCGATAGGTTTTATATATTTTATATAATAAAAGAACAATAATATCCGTCTATGTGACTTTTTTAATAATAAAGTAGTAGTAAGTAACTACTTTATTATTAAAAAAGTCACATAGACGGACATTATTGTTCTTTTATTATATAAAAAAGAGTGACTTGGATACAAACACAATGAGTTTTAAATTTATATATTTGTTGTGAGAAAGTTAGTGCAATGTCACGAAACACAGCAGTGAATAGCGATCTATTATCCACCCATCTCTTGTATAAAGAGATCAATACATTTTAAAATGCTTATCGTGAGCTCATAAAACGTGTGGAGTTAAAAGTAGCCTAAAATTGTTGATGTACTGCGATATACTATATATAGAACTAACGTGTTAATTGCTATGCAGGCATCGGTGAAGGCGAGCTATTTAATCGTACAGGCTGTCGTCTTCCCCTACACAGGTTGGCCACGCGCACGGCGAGTAATTTCCCCAACTTTCAACGTAGGATATCAATACTCTAACCGTATACAATATGTTACTGTTTTTGGTTGAACTCGTTGTAAGTTTTGTTTTATTTTCAATTTGTTTAATATACAAATTTCAATTACTCAGAATTCTTTTGTGGATATTTTTTTTGTTGTTGTTTTTAAAGTTTAAAAAACATACCTCCAATAGCGACAAAATCGGATGAGAACTTGGTCAAGATAGACCTGATAGGAAAGGGTTTAACTGGAGTATATGGAAAAACAAGTAGTACTGTACCAGCTAGTATACTTCGGAATTGCCAAGGCCGTATTCACTAAAGTAACCCCCTCCCCTCTCTCGTGGAAATGTCAATAATAAAGGCAATGCCAATACAGTTTGCCACGTTTTTTGCCGTAAATGTATGTGTGATGTATACTTATTTTTATACAATTTGAGTATAGCTGTTCTAAAGGAAAAAAAAAAACACAAAATAACCTAACCTTTTAAATCAAATTATACTAAAATGTAACCTCTAACAAACAAAACGTATTGGTTGCCATCTCCCTAAAATTGTTGGCCTTATTTAAATAAGATTTGACAATTTGGATGCATAAAAAAGTATGTTAGTTGTAAAATATATATATACATTTTGTTGTAATTACGTTATTATTTACTCTTATAAATTTTGTTTGACAGTATTTGCAACTAATTAATGTTTTTGTTTGATTTCAGGTAAGAAATTTGAATGTTTACTGGTCAATACATATCGTAAGTTTTATCTATATTTGTTATGATTTAAAAATAATTTATTTAACAACCATTTTAGTGCTTTGTTTTCGTTTGAATTCTTTGTTTCATGGAAATTTCCCCTTTATTTTGTCTCTTGTCGAAACGATTTTTAATATAGGACTTAATATTTTAATAGACTTAATATTTTAATAGACTTAATACTTTAATAGACTTAATACTTTAATAGACTTCATTTTTTAATAGACTTAATATTTTAATAGACTTAATATTTTAATCGACTTAATATTTTAATAGATTAATAGTTTAATAGGCTTAATAGTTTAATAGACTTAATATTTTAATAGACTTAATATTTTAATAGACTTAATATTTTAATAGACTTAATAGTTTAATAGACTTAATATTTTAATAGACTAAATATTTTGATAGACTTAATATTTTAATAGATTAATAGTTTAATAGGCTTAATAGTTTAATAGACTTAATATTTTAATAGACTTAATATTTTAATAGATTTAATATTTTAATAGACTTGGTATTTTAATAGACTTAATATTTTAATGGACTTAATATTTTAATAGACTTAATATTTTAATAGACTTAATATTTTTTAATAGACTATAATTTTACGTTTTAACAAACGATTTACAAATTTAAAAACTGGTTTTCACAGGGCTAACGGTTTTGTTTGAAATGTTCTACATAATCAATATAATTTTCCTTTGCACTGCATCCACGATAGTTTGTAATCTCGCGTAGTGTGGTGTATCTCGGAGCCATATTAACAAATCGACCAGGTCGTGGTTGAAGTCAAAATGGCGACAGGTGGGTGACCTCTCGATGTAGGCTGTACACCTTATATCGTGCCCCCTTGCTTGTGGCTAATTATTGAATGGTAGGTTCTTCTTGTTTTTAACACATTGTATTGAGAGAGAGATGCACCAAGACTCCCCCCCTCCCCCTCCGCTTTCTACCTTCTAGTCTCCTGGTCGATAACTATACAGTGTTGGGTTTTACTTACATTCGGTCTAATGTGGATGTGATTGAAATTAAAAGCATGTAACAACAGTTAAATAACAATTTTGTATACTAGTAGTTTTTTGTACGAGTTTTTTATATTTATAATTAAAACAAATATAAGCAATATGTAATTTGCACATTATCTCTAGTGTAAACGTGTATAAAGTATGTTAAATTTGTTTTATTTACCGTCTTAAATGCTTGTAAAATGTGTAAAAACGTAACGCTTCACCGTACGATAATTTCGTTACGTCGTTGAATTAGGTTGGCAACACTGAATCGAGTCTCGGGCTGTGTCTGGCCGAACCAAGACGAGATTAGTCGAGTGGCAAACGTAATGCAGTGCGGTCTGGTGAAGTGTTGTTTTTTTTGTTGTTACTAATATAACCTCAACTTATTAAAAGTGTGTGCGTGCGTGCTATGTGCATATGTCATGACCGTGAATAAGTTATGTGTCCTAGGATGGGCAGTTAACAGTCCCCGCCCAATAAGGATTCGTTCATGTAACAATGGATGGAATGCTGAGAGCTGTTCTCTTTTCTTATTGGCAATTGGGTCAACTGCATATGGTTAGTAAATTGTGTTGGTTGTGTTAGCAGTTTTAAAATTATGTGCAAGGTCAAACGCGTATTGTTCAGTGAATGTGTTGAGGGATTTCCTTTTAAAAATTGGTATTGGAGCGATGAGACGTTTTTAGGTTAGGAAAAAAGTTGCTTAGCCATAGTTTGTGAAAATATATTATGAAATTGGGCGTTTGCTTGTTTTGTGTTAATTTTGGATGGTCGGTATTATAAAATAATATTAGCCGATTTTTTTTTTCAAATTCTGAGATATAAAAAAATGTTATTATGTTGTGTTCAAATGTTTGCCGACATTTTAATAAATTTTACCAAGAACGTTCGGATTCAGACCAAATTCATTCAAATATCGGAGGATATCCGGATATATTGTCTCTCTGCCAGAACTGGTTTTTACTAATCTCTTCCTCGAGTGGTTTAGTTGTTTACCTCGTAGCCAATTTTAAACATTAGATTGTAAAAAAAAAAAAAAAAATCGTATAAAGTTTGTATGAGTCCTATACCCTGCGTTTAAGTGAAAACTCGGAAACCATATAAATAAGAGATTTTATTGTTGCTATTATTGATCAATATCCATGTTCCTATACTGTTGGACATGAACAAATATTTGCATCCCCTAATCTTTTTTCTTTATTTAATTGGTACTGTAACTTTCTTTTTGAAAAATTATTTTGTAGGAAGACTCTAAATATTCTCAACCGGTCAGTGGCCATTACGAGGGGGGGGGAGGGGGTGTAATTTGGTATTTTAGCTTCACTGTTTCGCTGTAAATGATTCCTTTTAAAGCTAACTTTATTTGAAATTAATATGCCAGTAAATTATTAGGAATGCAAACTGTTGGCTTATATGATTGAAGTCGAATTTATTTTGGTTTTTCTTTTTATATGCGCTAAATTGCAGACCTTGATCTTCGATTACCTGCTGATCACAAACTAATCATATAGGCCTAGGTCCTTGATAAGAACTAGGCGTTGGAAAACTTGTCATATGTCCTATACAGTATTTTGAAATTTTCCAATCTTTTTTTTCAGATTCAAAGATCACTTAAACGTAATTTTATACTAAATTTTACAGATTTTAAATTAATTCAAGTGAGTAGGTTAATTATTGACGTTTTTTTCCAATTTTTAAGGTTATGTTTTAACGATTTTAATATATATATATATATATATATTAAAATATAATCCTTAATCTTTAACGTAAATACAGTACTACAAATTATATGCTAAATTTAACAAAAATTACGGTTACCAGAGGTATTATTTTTCTAAATTTAGAGGTTATGTTTTTTTACAATTTTGATATTTTTAGCCTATAACTTTTATTAAGTTATCGTTGTTATTGGACGAATAGTTAACTATAGTTTAGACGTTAAATTTAACAAAAATTACGAATGGAAGACGTATTATTATAGATTTTTTAAATTTTGAGGTTATGTTTTGTACAAATTTTTGATGTTTTTAGATGTAACCTTTATTAAGTTATCATAGATATTGGACAAATAGTACTTTATAGTTTACATGCTAAATTTAACCAACATTACGAGTACCAACGGTATTATTGTTGGGTTTCTAAATTTGTAGGTTATGTTTTTATAACTTTTATAGGTTATCATAGATATTGGACCAATAGTACTTTATAGTTTACATGCTAAATTTAACCAACATTACGAGTACCAAAGGTATTATTGTAGTGTTTTTAAATTTGTAGGTTATGTTTTTATAACTTTTATAGGTTATCATAGATATATTGGACGAATAGTACTTTATAGTTTACATGTTAAATTTAACCAACATTACAAGTACCAAAGGTATTATTGTAGGGTTTTTTAATTTGTAGGTTATGTTTTTATAACTTTTATAGGTTATCATAGATATTGGACGAATAGTACTTTATAGTTTACATGTTAAATTTAACCAACATTACAAGTACCAAAGATATTATTGTAGGGATTTTTAATTTGTAGGTTATGTTTTTATAACTTTTATAGGTTATCATAGATATTGGACCAATAGTACTTTATAGTTTACATGTTAAATTTAACCAACATTACAAGTACCAAAGGTATTATTGTAGGGTTTTTTAATTTGTAGGTTATGTTTTTATAACTTTTATAGGTTATCATAGATATTGGACCAATAGTAAATTATTAGGAATTAATGGATGCAGATTAGAAATCCATTAAAAAATGAGCAATTATGGGACGATACAGCGGTCGTAGCTAAAAAAGTTAACTGTTTTGTGATAAGTCGGCCGTTATTTTACATTAGGCGACAGGTCAAGTTTGACGAACAGCTGTGCCTACATACGAATTAACAAAAATTACAATCTCGAGTGTTTGTAAAGAAACCCTTTTGGGTACCGTGAAGAGAATATAGTTTTAAAATAAGAATGTTTTAATATGCCAGACTAACGGTATCTTTCCACTGGTGTAAATTCATTTCATTTCTTTCTCTTTGTCTACGAAGTTCAGTACTACCACTGAAAGGGAAATGTGGGAGGGGTAAAGGGAAATATTAGAACGTATTCGGAAACGTCCAAGCAGATTGTTTGTTCACTTCCGGCGGTGTATGGAATTTCAGGCTCTCGGCCTGGTAGGCTTTCTTAACCATTTATACTTTAAGCGTGTTTTATTTCTTTTAATATCTCCTTTCACACAGCTATTGTCTATGGTTTGTTTAACTATTTGTGCTTTGTTGTGTTCTCAGTATCAAATATACTGTAGATAACATAGCTTCTCTCTCTGTCGTTTATGCCAACTGAGTAGCCTATACTAGGGCTAGTTTGACAATCGTCAAATATTTAGACGTCGGGGTTTTTGTCCCTCAGAAACCGAACGATTTTCGAAAAAGTGATTTACAACATCCCGCCCGTCCGTCGTCGTTGTCAAGTGCGACATCGGCAACAAATATTAAGATAGGGACATGAAATTTGTTATAGGGGACTATAGTGTGCTCATATGGAACCATGTTAACATTCGGAAAAATTAAATTTTACAACTTCAAAATGGCTGTCATTAAATACAGTTTTTTGTACATATTTCGTATGTTACTCAATAACACCACTAGATTGGATGAAAACATTACATTTTAATGTATGCAATGGTACCAACCCCACCTCTCTACAACAACAAATAGTGGAGCTATTCTAGGATCCGGCAGAGCTGAGTTACAGACACAAGCGTAGCGAGTCACATATCGCTTAGAGGCTCGTCAGAGAAGTTGGATTGTTCCGATGTTGATCAGTTCAGCACCCCCCCCCAAAATTGGCTTAATTATCTGATTATAAATCAAAATTTCTTATTCAGAGTTTCTTCCCAATATCCAGGGTAAAGCAAAGAGACTTCCATTGCCACTGATGTTGGTGAATTTATCAGATTTTTGTTAGTAAAATTTAAGTACATTTAGTTTAATTTTCCAACTCCTGGTATATTTCACTTGCTCTTTGTAGGCTTCTCGTAGATGTTTTAACATTTTCTTCAAATGGTAATGATGCTGTAACATCAGTAAAGGCTACTACAGTATCCTCAAGGTAGGAATGTGTCTGGGGTGGAGAGGAAACGTGGGGTCCCCACACTTTGTTGCGTTTACTTTCAGCGGTACAAACCTAATAAAAAAATATATAGACTTCAATTGCTTCTGTGTAAACGCGTACCCTACTTTCGTTTCTTTTATCGGTGTAAATAAGAATAAAACGTTTACAAAAGTTTGTAACTTTAGGAATTAAATTTAGCTAAGGAGTAATTTGTGTAGCTAGTTTTCTTGGCATGGGTTGTACCGTCAAGTCAGGCTAGGGTAGCAAGTAGAAGGGAGGACACGCCCCTTACACCAGACACAATCCTAGTATGAGGCTACTGTAAGTAAAGAATAGGCCCTAAAATGATTCCCCGAGGCACACCAGCCTTTACAGAATTTTCTTGTTTTATTCTGAATAATCTAGAAACATAAATGAGTTCTACATATTGGTTTGATGGTCTTTTATTTGTTAACACACCTAGTTTGAAATTTTTCTTTTTTTTCCCCTTCAGTGTAGTCTATAGTAAAGCTCTGTCATTGTCTACTATTGCACAAATGCGAGTTGGGACTAATAAACAATGCACAGCCATGAAAATCAGTTTAGTCTTCGCAATACCGTATTTTGATGGCAGTGTGAAATGAACCGTACAGCTGTAGTGGGGGCGATTCGTCGGTTTCCGTTTAGGCCTATTGACATTCGTTGTTTTTCGTTGAATAAAAATACTGAAGTCTTTGAAGTAATCACGGATAAGATTAAACGAGATTGGTCAGCGTGGGTGTTTGGTACAGTCAGCAGCAATGGCGGACGAGTGAGGTAAGGCTATCTGTACCCGAAGTTGTGTTTTGTTTGAAATGTAGGCCCCCCCCCCGTGAGAGGCTACTTGAAACCGGATGTTTAGTGTCGTAGGCCTAGTGCACAACTGCTTCCAAGAACTGTTTTTTTAGTTTGGTGTTATTTAAATGTAGCAGTTACGCTATTACGCGTTTAAAAAACATGGTTTATAACATGTGTATTGTGAAAGGAAATAAATGGGTTGTTAATCACACAGTGAAACAGGATCATGGACGATGTCTTCTAAAACATATTAAGCGTGTGCTATAACCACATGACTAAGGCAACAATTATTATAGGCAATCCGTAGTTCCAACATATTAAGTTCTTCGTTAAATAAACATACATATTCGTAATATGAATAATTTCTAGTTTTATTTGCTAGCCCACACGTAATAATTACAAAAATAAAATTGTTTAACTAGTTTTTGACCTAACTCAAGGTCATTTTGTTGTTTTTTGTTATCGCTATAGTTTTCCTATATGTAGGACGATAACATGCATATATCTGCAAGGTTTGAATTATATAAGATATAAGGTCTTGTCTGTGTAGACTGGTTGCGACTTACAGACACGCGCGTGTGAAATTATAAGGTTCCTTGGTTTTAACAAATAAAGAGATATAAATGAAAATGCAATCCATTTTTTAATGACTATTAAATTGTTTGTCTCACATCTCACAAAAACTGCTTTTAAAACTTACACGCTGCGCATTGCTCATTGTGTGGTTAAATTAAGTTGTATTCGTCGTGCAAAAAACTATAATATATGATTTCGCACTGGAATAAAATTTTAAATCCAAATAGTTTTTTTTTTCAGATTTGTAGGTCACCCCGTGTTCATGTTGGGGGGGGGGGGGGGGGCATGATATTTGTCATTTTTAATTTGGTCTTGCTCCAACATATTAATTTGTTCGTCAAATAAACATACATATTCTTATAATCAGAATAACTTCTAGTTTTATTTGATACCCCACACATAATATTATAAAATAATTTTCCAACCTGATGGTTTTTGAACCTTTACCCCAATATTTTTTTTGATTACATTTACATATATTTTTCTTATATGTGGGACAATACAAAGAATATAAATGTAAAGTTTGAAATATACAGGATTTATCATCTTTTCTGTGTAGACTGGTTGTGACTTACAGACAGACAGACAAGTCTACGGGCCCAAAAAGGACCTAAACGTGCTTCCCTTGTCACATAAACACCTCTTGACTGTCGATCTTGTGATTAATTCGAAATTTTATGACGCCCAATTCTAATTACAAATTTCAGTACAGTATATATATTTTTAGCTGTGATTTTGTGTCATTATTTCTACACGTAGTTCTTCAAATTAGTTTTTGGAATTGTGTCTTGTGTGCTTTACAATCGTCAAACAAATATCTTTTGGAATACATTGGTTTAGTGTTTATTTTAGGCGTGATGTTTTTGAAACGTACAGTAGCGCTGCATTAAATACACAATGCAGTTAAATGGATAATAGTAATAGCTATTTTTGTCTAAGTTTTATATATTTGGCAATGTGCGGTATGTTGGTTGATCAATGTAAGTGATCTATTGATGTAGAGAGGAGGGGAGCCCGATTTTATTTTCTTCCCGTTTCACGGTCTCAGAACGGTAATTCAAAAAAATTAATATCTAATTAACAACGCTATTCAGTGGCTGTTAAACTCCGTTCACTGAATCAATGCATTGCTTGTTTGTAAATGTAGAGTCATGATTGAATAGAAAAATATCAATCAATTTTGTAAACTACTACAAGTTTACCACCTATTGGACTCCTGTGTTTGAAATTAGTCAACAATGGGAAAACTCGTTGCTATGGCAACAGATAAAATAACAGCTGATGTTTTAATAAATCCCAATTATATCTGCGTACAGAAGAGTTTTTCTCAAGGATTGGGACTTTCCAATAGTTGATGTTGATACTCGGGTGAAATGGATACTCGCATTACTCGGTTTCAAATGATTTCAATACTCGTATTATTATTTCGAAATCGAGTATCTGCGCAGAATGATTTTGCGCATCAGATTTGAACTCAGCTTTACCAATCAAATCGTTTTAGATAAACCTACACTTTTGCGTTCTATCTGTTAGACTGATCCACCAAGTATTTATTTTTTTAAACAATATATGATTGACACTTGTAATACGTAATTAAATGTTATCCTGCCTCAACACAAATTCAGTAATTTAACGTTAGTACTATTATTACCAACATTAATAATTTAATTGTTATTTAATTGTTATTTAAAATAAGTTAATTTACCATATTTTTTTATAAAGATGGTAACCTATTAATATTTATTTAAATATAAATAATAACAATTAAATAATCTTGTTACCCAATCTAAATCATTTTAACTCAAAATCGTAATGTTTAATTAATGTGTAGTGAAAAATCAGCTTAGAAACTAATATATAACCAAAGTAGAAACAACGAGCATTTTGTTTGGAATTGACACAACACTAACGAATATCGTTGTCCGAGGATTTTATTTCGAATTCATACTTGCACATTACCTCCTCCTTGTTCCTAGTTACGAGGATTTCGTCCGAATATTTTAATACGAAACCGAGGATTTTAATACTCGGAATGCTCCGAGGATTTTAATACTCGGAATGCTCCGAGGATTTTAATACTCGGAATGCTCCGAGGATTTTAATACTCGGACTCATCGAGTATTTTAATTCGAACTCGCACATCACTACTTTCCAACACGGCAATATGAGACTTGGTTTGGTAAACTGTGTAAAAAAAATTGCACAAACTTTCTCGCTCACCCATCTCCAAAACCTAATTTCTTCCCTTCTAATTTCAAATCTAAATAATGTGTTTCAGATTTGTAGGTCACGCCGTATTCAAGTTATAGAGGGGGGGGGGCATGATATGTGACATTTCAAATTTAGCGTAACGCCAACTTATTAATTTTTTCGTCAAATAAACATACATGTTCGTAATCAAACCAAACTTTTAGTTTTATTTCATACCCTACACTTAATACAGTATTCCCAAAAATAAACAATAAATTCAACCTAGGCCTAATTGTTTTTCTCCCTAACTACCCCATGGTCATTTTTTGCAATATTTTTCCTTTGTGTGGGACAATACAAAGTTTGAAATATACAGGATTTATCGTCTTGTCTGTGTAGACTTGTTGCGACTTACAGACAGACACGCGTAAAAAGAGTCCTTAGTTTTACCTAAAAAGAGAGTAAAAGAACTTTGAAGCTTAGAAGTTTCTTTTTATGTATTCTTCACCTAACTGGAGAGCTTTTAAATTGTAATATGATATAAAAGCACTTAGGTCTGCTCATCTACTTATTGGTTGCCTACTGCCATATCGGCCATGATCACGTGATTATTTTTTGTAACATTATACCTCGTCACTTTTTTTGTAAATAACACTTTTACCAACACGAATTGTCACAATTGACATGAATTTAAAATTTTTATTATCATTCTATCACATTTAAAAACTTTAAAACAGTTTAAACTTTAAAAACTTTAATAAAAAACACACACACTGACTCTAGAAGTACTTGGGACACTTTGATTTCACCCAGCAATAAACTAGACTATTCTCTTTTATTTTGTGTAATTGTGTAGCCGGCTATGGTTAATGTACTGACAAGAATTTATCTCATTTATTTTGGTGCTAGCCCGCGTATTAAATATTCAGCGAAAGTTGATCTTATTGTTGTTTTTGGAATTGGGAAAATGTTCCATAAAACCTTTGTTGAAAAGATCTTCCAGTTTGTCCAATATAAAATGTATTTAGTTTGTAAATTCCACTTCTTGTTAAACTTTGTAAACTGGCTTTTGTTAAGTTTTGGTTTCAATATTTTGCTTAAACTATCTTTGAAAGTTTTCCGGGCAATTTGCTCGTTATATTGATTAAATGGTAGCACCGCGTATCTCGGTTTATTTGTGGCCGATTTCTTTCTCTCTCTCGTTTTGGAATTATTCCGTCTCAATTAGTTCAACCTCATAACCATTGTTTACGGCAATGTGTTTCAAACATCGCGCTTGACTTCCATGCTCATTGGAATGTTCTACATAACAGTTAAAAGCGGCCATTTTGTGTCGGGACAGGTTGATATGAGGTGTTGCGTCTGTGTTGGTTTTATAAATATTATGAAACAGTGTTTGGTCCAATTATTTGTAATCGTGAGGTGGAGGAAATCTATTGCCTCTATCTGACATGTGGGTTTTAGTTTTGTGTTTAAGTATTTATTGAAATACTTTATCAGTCTTCCAATCCCTGAGAGCAAGCAAATAACAATCCCTCCACGTATCTGTAACAATTAGTGTGGGTTGCGATTATTTATGACTTGTTTGTTTTATAATGGTTTAAGAATATTTCTGCTAGTAATACTGCATAACGATGAGGCCGTCATTTTGTTTATAGTACCAATGACTACATAAATACTATAAGACACGACATGGCCATGTTAAATATTCTACGCTTATTCTTGAGTTGACCAATACCCGCTAGGTCGCTCTGCTAGAGAATCTGAAGTTGATGTGACTGGCGCTAGGTGGCTCTACGGTCAAACAATGTTTCAGGCGGGTAAGAGAAAACGCACTGATGCCACATATGGGACCAGAGATGCGAGGGAAGGTCGAGAATCGCTTATCTCAGCGCACGAACTGACAACACTGACTATGCTGACGGAAGTAAGTGAGAAGGTTTGTAAGAGAGAGGTCAACAGTTGTACAGTCTCAACCAAGTGGGATGCGTACAGTCAAGCACCAGCTGCTAGCGCTTTCTGATAGCTGTGTGTCAAACTTGTGACGAACAGCACACGTAAAGCGTAGACTATTTCCCTATCGTATGTCGTGTCTTATAGTATTTATGTAGTCATTGATAATACTCATTATTGATGTAGTGATTTAAGGTTAGTAGTTTTATCAATTCAGTTATGTATTCTCTCTTTAAATATTCTTGGTTACGTAAGTTTTCCTCGATTATATCTATTGTCTCTTTTTATTTGGAAGTTAGTATGTGAAAGAAAGTAAATTTGTCACCCGGTTGTATTTAAATTTATTTTTTTCTGAGTCAAGTCTCTTGCATTTTTAAGATTATATAGTGAAATTTAATAAACCTCTTTAAGAGGCGGCCGGAGTCAACCCAACCGCTCTCGGCTCTGATCCCCAGTTTAACATGGGGCGGGTATAGTTTATGTTTTCCTCACCGAGAACCAGCAGGTTCAGTAAAAAATCGTAACGGCCAAATAATTTGTTACTAGCATACGTATCAGCCCATATAAATTTGTTTACGAAAAGTCTTGTTTTTCTATTTTTATTTCAAGAAATTCTACATCTATTTCTCCGTAATAGACTTCAATGTTTTTCTAGCAAAACTAATTCCGTTGTAAAAAATCGATCTTAAAATAAGTATGTTTTAAACTTAAACACACATCAACTTAAGTATTGTGACGTTAAAATTGCCGTCTAATATTTCAGTTATATTCACTAAAAGTATTTTATTTTGTCGTTTAAAAAATATCTCCTTCCTCCAAATATTTCGATAATCTATAGGTAGCTGCATTTCTAAAATCTACCAGGGGTCTTATTGGTTGGTTCTTTTTTATGTGTGTTTGGGCGCTGATGGTTTTATCATTTTCAGGTTCTTTTTATTTTGTTCCGTAATTACATGATCACATCCTGTTATAGTGTTATTAATCTTCGGGGGGGGGGGGGTGTCTTTGGTTAATTTAGTGGTGTTATTATTTCTGATAATCTTGATCGTTGTTTCTACTTGATACGGTAACAACATTGCTACTTTTATCAACCTTTGTGATGATTCCATAGTTTAATTTGGGCGCTGCAATACCCTCGTATATGTGCTGGGTGTATATCACCGATAAGACATTTAGTTGCTGCCAATTATCCTTCTTATCTTTGCAGGATAGTGATTTAGGGATTTATTGAGTAACTGTTTCCTGTTTGCTAAAGTTCAATGTTTGTGTTATTCATTAATACGCCGATAAAATGGGTCATTTACATTTGCCCAATTCTATTCAATTTGTTTTTCTTTGGATGAATTAATTTGTCCAACTTTTGCTTTGGTTGTTTTATTTTGTTAGATTATCAAATTCCCTTATATTTAAATCATGGCTAGTTTTAAGTGAATCCTGTATAATTGTTGTGATGTAATAAATAATAAAATAATTCAACCTTTTGTAAGAGATCGCGAGAGGTTTTGTCGCTGTAGAGACCTGGATTTTGTTTGTCAGTGGTCTCTTGAAGAATTCGTCACCATAGTAGAGGGACATAGCGTCACCATAGTAGAGGGACATAGGGTCACCATAGTAGAGGGACATAGCGTCACCATAATAGAGGGACATAGGGTCACCATAGCAGAGGGACATAGCGTCACCATAGTAGAGGGACATAGGGTCACCATAGTAGAGGGACATAGCGTCACCATAATAGAGGGACATAGGGTCACCATAGTAGAGGGACATAGCGTCACCATAGTAGAGGGACATAGCGTCACCATAATAGAGGGACATAGCGTCACCATAGTAGAGGGACATAGGGTCACCATAGCAGAGGGACATAGCGTCACCATAGCAGAGGGACATAGCGTCACCATAGTAGAGGGACATAGCGTCACCATAGTAGAGGGACATAGCGTCACCATAATAGAGGGACATAGCGTCACCATAGTAGAGGGACATAGGGTCACCATAGCAGAGGGACATAGCGTCACCATAGTAGAGGGACATAGCGTCACCATAATAGAGGGACATAGGGTCACCATAGCAGAGGGACATAGCGTCACCATAGTAGAGGGACATAGGGTCACCATAGTAGAGGGACATAGCGTCACCATAATAGAGGGACATAGGGTCACCATAGTAGAGGGACATAGCGTCACCATAGTAGAGGGACATAGCGTCACCATAATAGAGGGACATAACGTCACCATAGTAGAGGGACATAGCGTCACCATAGTAGAGGGACATAGGGTCACCATAGTAGAGGGACATAGCGTCACCATAGTAGAGGGACATAGGGTCACCATAGTAGAGGGACATAGGGTCACCATAGTAGAGGGACATAGCGTCACCATAGTAGAGGGACATAGGGTCACCATAGTAGAGGGACATAGCGTCACCATAGTAGAGGGACATAGGGTCACCATAGTAGAGGGACATAGGGTCACCATAGTAGAGGGACATAGGGTCACCATAGTAGAGGGACATAGGGTCACCATAGTAGAGGGACATAGGGTCACCATAGTAGAGGGACATAACGTCACCATAGTAGAGGGACATAGGTCCACAAAATTGAGAAAAGTCGTGTATCTGGGAAGTTGAATTTTTGTTTGTTTTTTTTTTTTCCTTTTGCAACTGAGTGGGAAACCGAAAAAAATAGCAAAATCGGACTGGAGCTGCGGGAGAAAAGTGTTTTTTGATCCATTTTAAGTGTTTAGCTATACTATTTGTTAAACATCCCCGGATCTATGGGTCGTAGAAAAATTTTTAAAAAAGAAGAAAATACTCGGAAATGAAGCGACTATCGAAAGGGAAGGGAACATTACCTAACCTAACCTTCCTAATTTTAAAAAATTCAAATTTCTGGATTTAAGGTTTTGTTCACTATTAATGCAACAATTGGTGTAAAACTCACCAGATTTTCACGAAAATTGGACAAATATTTTGTTAACGTTAATTAATTCCAAATAAAAAAAATGTAAAAAATAAAAAAATTTTAAACTTTTTTTTTCAATGTACTTTTAATTAGTTTTTTTAACGTCCACAGGAGGTTTAATGTGATTTTTAATTCATAAAGGGATGATAAAAAATATATTTTTTTAAGTCCTAAAATGTCTATTTATTCAAAATATAAAAAACGAAATTTTTACTTACCGTACTTTATATCTTACGGTGTTTTAGGGGTAGTTTTACCCCTCAGAAATTTTAAATAATTTTCGATGTTTTTTAATTAACACTAATTAATGGTAATTTTTTAAAAAATGCAAAAAATATATATCCAAAAACGTTTTTCATGTTATACAGTAGTTAAATTTAGATGTTTTTTTAACCCCTGAAGGGGGTATTTCATATGTAGTTTTTATTTCTTAAGGGATGAAAATATTATTTTTATTTGTAAAATGACTGTTTATTACTTTAATTTATCGAACTTATTGCAAAAACTAACAAAAACATTTTTATCTACTAAGGGTGTGGTTTTCAACACCTATAATTTACCCTAAGAATAAAAAAAATTTTGGGTCAATTTAACATTTATCTCGCTAAAAATACAAATTATTAATAAAATAAGGTCATTTCGTAAAGTTATTTATGATTTGTAATTAAATTTTTGCAAGAAAATCTTAAAAGGGATGTTTTTGCATTTTTAGGGGGGACGCCACAACTTTGGGGTGTCGTGACCTCGATTTTCGGAATCAGCGAACAAAAAACCTTTAATGAAAGTTGTCTCTATTCGTGGCATGAATTGAACAATGTCACTCCGCGTTCTGAATGGACTATGTATCGATTTTTGATTTTAGGTCAATTTTGTACATTTCCCACATATACAATCTTTTGACAGGCTTTTGACAGGATGACTCTAGATGATAAGTGTGTCAAATAATTAAATAATGTGTGGAAATTATAAGTTTTGGTCTACAACTTTTGATCCACTAATATGCCACCCTTCCCACGTTTGTCAGAACCCACTACTGGGGGTTTAGGGCGAGGTCTCCGGGGGGGGGGGGATTGAGGGCTCAACAGAAGAAGGGTGTTTGGTAAATATACATTCTTCTTTAACAATAGGAAACAAGTTCATTGACCAGCAACAAAATCGAATACTAATGACTCATTCTCAGGTTTCTGAGATTTGATTAACGTGTTTATTGATTTATATGTAAAGCGTACAATATTACTTTCTAAACAGGAAATCCGAATACAGGGTGAACAAAAAGTCAGGTACTTCATCGTTTATTTTATCTGCTACAGATAAACTTCTCTATTCAGGCTTGCTTTACATAATAATAAAAGTATTTTGCGTGTGAAGGGTTAAAACTTTTTTTTTATGTAGCTCATTTTAAATGTCTGTTAGAAATAAATAGAATTTCAATCTATGGCCCTTATTGAATCAAAGCACTTTGCATTTTTTTTTTTGTAAAATTCACTTTTTCATTTGTACCTAGGAAGTTTTTAATTTTATTTTAATTTTTTGGCACGTAGTATATTTCATATTAAATGTTGAGCTTGACTTATGAGAAAAATTATACAGTATAACAAACACACAGAACACAATTCTCATAAAAAAAACTTGTGGTTTGGTTGGTGTAACTGGTGTATCACTGAAGAGGGCGACCTTGTCGTTGAAACGCGTCTGATACTTAGGCGTATTTTTTTATGAGAATTGTGTTCTGTGTGTTTGTTATATAGTATATTTCAGTTATAAAACTTCCCTTCTCCTTTATTGCTGCAAACCTGCAACGACAAAATTTCCCTCGTTTCATCTCGCACTTACTCAAGCTCTGTTTCGGAAGCACAGTGGATAGACGCATGTTTAGGGCCAACTTTCACTTTACACAACAGACATAGTGTTTCTGATGACGTCACTCGCAGAGTATGTGCTTATTTTATCTTTGAATCACGTGCTCAAAGTCATATGATCGATTAGTTAAAGGGAAAACCTGGTCAGCATTTTATAGTATGATAGTGTCGAAGGCTTGCATCGCACAAACTTTGTCTCTCGTCCATCAGCATAAAAACAAATCTAAACTTTAACTGAAAAAATGTCAACGGTATGATGAGTGCAGTTTGAAATATAAAATAAATTAAACAAGGTCCGAAACTCGTGTCATAAAACTGTCCTTGGTTTATTCCCGAACAATTTATTGTTATTTTACACACGTGTTTGGGTCCTTTTCACATGTCAATCAAATTTGAATTACGTCTTTTCAACATTCGACCCGATAACTGACGAAATGGAATTCATGGACATCTTGACCAGTTGGTTTTTTTAAGTTCTTCGAGTCTATACTTTAAAAAAAATTCATCAAAAACGTTGGAGCCGATTTTTATAAAATCGTAATTTTCACTTTTTTCCTTTTCTTTTGACACAACCCCCAAATAAGGTTATATTTGTAACAGGATAAGGCTCACCATTAATTAGTGTAGGCGAATTTATTGTTAGTATAACAAGTAATTACTATGGTGCTGAAGTTTTAGAAACTCAAATTAAGGGTTTCATTAAACAGATAAAACTTGTAGGAAATTTAATTCAAGTTGTGGGTAGGAAAAAATCCAAAGACAAGATCTCACAAAAATTACGTTAACTTAATCAAACGCGTTTCAACGACAAAGTCGCCATCCTCAGTGATGCATGAGCTATAATAACTAAACTATAACTTCTGTAAGTTTCAGAAATATAATTATAAAACATAATATCTTGGTAATTGTCTAAAACACCTACAACTTGAATTAAATTTCCTACAAGTTTTTTTATTGGAACCTTTAATTTGAGTTCCTAGAACTTCTTCAGTAGCTTAGTAATTGCCTGCAATACTGACAATAAATTAGCCTAAATTAATTGACGGTAGGGCTATGTTATCATAAAATACCGTTATGTGAAAAACATAATATCTTGGTAATTGTCTAAAATACCCACAAACTTGAATTAAATTTCCTACAAGTTTTTTTTTATTGGAACCTTTAATTTGGGTTCCTGGAACTTCTTCAGTAGCTTAGTAATTGTCTGTTATACTGACAATAAATTAGCCTAAATTAATTGACGGTAGGGCTATGTTATCATAAAATACCGTTATGTGAAAAATATAATATCTTGGTAATTGTCTAAAACACCTACAACTTGAATTAAATTTCCTACAGGTTTTTTTTATTGGAACCTTTAATTTGGGTTCCTGGAACTTCTTCAGTAGCTTAGTAATTGTCTGTTATACTGACAATAAATTAGCTTAAACTAATTAATGAATGATAGGGTTATCTTATCATAAATATAACTCATTTGAAGGTAGCCACCTAAAGAAGAAATAATAAGCACAAATTACGATTTTCTAAAAATCTGTTGTAAACGATTCTGAGAAAGATTGCTCAGACCAGACTGTACCGCAGAATCTCCGTCTGTTTACCCGCGGGCATTGTGGGAGCATGGAATTCATACTTGTTGACATTTCTTTCGTAACTTTTGTTTTTATTGGTGTCCTTCCTTAGTTCAAAATACCGTTTGGTATAACCTAAAACTTGAAGGAATCCACAGTATCAAGTTTTGTAAAGGTGTAAATGAGAAAGTAATTAAAGATAAATTCAACATTTATATATATGAAATAGCATTTAAAACTCATTTAGCCTAGGGGATCGCAAACAAATCTGATGTAATAATCGAAAATACCTGTAATGCTTGTGTGAGTGCTTCTATCTAAATTATCTTACAAGTTGGGTTTTCTTTAATGATAGTATTTTTGATAAACTTCAAAATAGGTCTAAATTTTTAGCAATTTTGTACTGTATTCTTAAAAATTGATTTTTTTCTTATAAAAATGTTCCAAATTGATATATTTTTTTATACACACTTTTATTCACAACGAAATTACAATAATTTTGTACTTGTTGAAATAAAATTAGAAAATTTTTGTTGTATTTTATACTATCTGCACCCGGCCAAGTGTTGCTGGAGCTCTGTCTGGTGGTGTAGGCTAATTGTAAAGATAAATAACAATTGTGCAACTATGAACACATCAACTATTTTGTTTAATTATTAATATTAATACAAATCAGTTGTAACAACTGTGTAATTAAGATATGTATAAATGATCAGATAATTCAATTCATATTTGTAATAGTTGTGACGACAGTTGTTCTGTCAAAAGCAGTTGGACTGTGTGGCAGTTACACAAACTTATTTTTGCTGGTCAAGTTCGGATCATGGCGTCCCTTAAAAATATCATCGTTGCTTGGATGGACTGAATAAATTCGACCTATTTGCATCGGTAGAATATACGTTTGGGTTACCTGAAGCTGGTAAAAGAAACCAACCAACCAGACATAAATCGATGAACTTCATAAAATCGAGGAATAACAAGCACTACTGTGAGCTTCAAGCTAACCTCCATGTAAAATTGGTTTCGACACAGTATCTGAAAGATTTTGATGATTTACAAATCCTTACATAAATAAATAAACAGCTGTTTACAATATTTTAACTTAGTCTTCTGATAAAATCAAAACAAATCTTTCTTCCATAACAATGACATGGTAACTTTGAAGGCCAGTGGGGCGAAGTCCTAACATCCTATGATTTCAATTAATGGTTTAATAGTTTCTTGGGGTTAAGCTGAATTACTATGCAAAATTTCAAAGCAATCGGTCCAGCCGTTCTGGAGTTTTGCGCTTAGCAACACATTACATTTAGCCATTCATTTGAGAGAGAGAGAGAGAGAGAGAGAGAGAGAGAGAGAGAGAGAGAGAGAGAGAGAGAGAGAGAGAGAGAGAGAGAGAGAGAGAGAGAGAGAGAGAGAGAGAGAGAGAGAGAGAGAGAGAAGAGAGAGAGAGAGAGAGAGAGGAGAGAGAGAGAGAGAGAGAGAGAGAGAGAGAGAGAGAGAGAGAGAGAGAGAGAGAGAGAGAGAGAGAGAGAGAGAGAGAGAGAGAGATGCTTTTTGACTTCGTTTACTAGTACACATTTAATTTGATTCCTGACTTACTAACTCCAAAATGTTTATATCCAACATAAATGGATTCTATATATACCTTTCCGTTAAAAATTATATATTACAAGTTGGGTTTTGGACAATATTATTATATTAATGAAATTAAAAAATGGAGTAAAATGGTCCACAATTATGGGAAATTCTGTTTTAATATCATGATCAGCGCATTTATTCGATAGTCTCGGGTCTGAACTTTAATATCAGCGAAAGGAATATACCAAATGTTAGCATTATCGATTAGAAACAGAACGAGAAACGATAGGTAAATAAGCTCTTGTTGAGTATATCACTTTGTTGTAAAGAAGGACTGGTTTGGATCAAAGAAAATTAGAGCTGAATGTGTGTGAAGTAGGGTTGTGGATCCCCCACTTCGAGTGAAGCGGTGTTGCCAAGTTTACTTCTGCTAGACAGGTATGTGTGCACGCCACACTACAGTTCACAGATTTGTTAAATGTCGTACAATCTGTCCTCACTTTGTGCGCATGCTCAGAAACACTGATTTGCCGATGTGTATGTAGTACGAGTGAATTTTCGTGTTAAACGATTTTACTATTTTTGTCCACATATTCCCAGTTTTATGATGGGGTCATGAAACCGTGACCAGTTTTTTCGCTTTGAGTTCCTCGTAATCTAAAATGTGGTTTTAAGAACGATACCATCAGCTGTGCAATGCGCTACAGCCCAAATGAATGGACCGATTTTAATGAAATTGTTATTTGGGCATATTAGAGCCACATTTCAGGGCAGTATTCATTTGTTCCATTACTCAAAAGTTAAGGGTTACAATTTTCTCAAAATTGATACAAACTATTTTGTTCAAATTGTGGTTTTTTTCCCCTTCGTGTCAACGCCTTTAAAAAACGGAGAAAAGAAAACATAAGAACATCCAGTTCTTGAATATGTACATGTCTGCCTGTACAATTTAAATTGCTGCTTAAAACACTTCAACTTTACAAATAACAACTGTCTCTGTATGGTAAGGGATTTAGCACCCTTTTAACAAATAGTTATTGATTCCAGACTTTGTACATGTAAATCTGTTTTGGTTGATTTACAATTGTTTGTTTTGTCTGATTTCAGGTAAGAGATATAAATAAGTCCTACTGGTTACTAACACTACAGACTATGTAAGTCATAAATTAAGTTGATTTTATTAACGGTAGTTTAAACATTCTTTCTTTTCACTTAATGTTCAATATTTTAGAAAGTAGAAAGTTTTTCGAGAAAATTTCATTTTTACCAAAATGATAAATTTAAATTTCGTCCCCCCCCCTACCTATTGTTTAAAACGGAAAACCTCTGTCGTCTTCGCCTTTAAAAAAAAAAAAAAAGGAAGAGAGAAACGTAAAATGAAGTCCCCCTAGCTCGTGAATACTCTTAATAGCATCAAGAGCGGATAAGTTGGTCAAGAGAGATCTTGTGGAGGAGAGGGATCTTACCCAAAATAACATTAAAAGATGTGTAGATCCAGCTAGGTACTTTGGGATTGTTAAACCTCCTGAGAGTATGAAATATCCACCAAACACATTTCTGCCTGTAACACGCTACAGATCGTAATTTCAGTTCGATTTCTTGTAAAAATTGGGCGTTACTTTGGTTGCCGGTTTTAATATTTCATTTGAACTTTGTACAACGCACTGATTTCGTGCTGTTAATCTACATTATAGGAGTTTAGAAAAAACCTAAATTTAAAATTAGATTATTTTATATATACTATTCGTATCTGTCAAATGTAGTCTTTATTTTTATTTTTACCTTCTATGTGGCTACATGTTTCACTGCCACAGGCAGCATCATCAGGCCAGCTGTTATGTCCACTCAAACACTTATAAATACACGACACTTGTAACACATATTTTCATACATTTTTTTGTACACGTCATATAATAAATAAATTTGTTTAATATTGTTACACTTATAAATATAAAAATAAAAATAAAGACTACATTTGACAGATACGAATAGTATATATAAAATAAAATATATGTAGCTCTAGGGCTGTTCAACAATGAATATTAAAATTAGAAAGAAAAAAACTTGAAGCCATCGGGGTACTCACCCGACCCAATCGTACAACACGAGCAGATCCTCTAAATGTAATGTCCAAAAGTTGGTTTCTTGGCAGTTTTGATATATTAAATTGTATTGGTCCAACCCAAGCATACAATCTTATATCAATGACTACATAAATACTATAAGACACGACATGGCCATGTTAAATATTCTACGCTTATTCTTGAGTTGTCCAATACCCGCTAGGTCGCTCTGCTAGAGAATCTGAAGTTGATGTGACTGGCGCTAGGTGGCTCTACGGTCAAACAATGTTTCAGGCGGGTAAGAGAAAACGCACTGATGCCACATATGGGACCAGAGATGCGAGGGAAGGTCGAGAATCGCTTATCTCAGCGCACGAACTGACAACACTGACTATGCTGACGGAAGTAAGTGAGAAGGTTTGTGAGAGAGAGGTCAACAGTTGTACAGTCTCAACCAAGTGGGATGCGTACAGTCAAGCACCTGCAGCTAGCGCTTTCTGATAGCTGTGTGTCAAACTTGTGACGAACAGCACTCGTAAAAAAAGCGTAGACTATTTCCCTACCCTATGTCGGGTCTTATAGTATTTATGTAGTCATTGCTAATATAAGCAGAACCTCTAATTATAATGTCCAAATGTTGGTACATAAGAAACTGAGAAATATGCCAAAAAACATAATGTGCGTCTTTATCTTGTACAAATCAGGAAATGGTGTCCATTCATTGAGTAGTTTATGGTGTACACCGACTAAAAAAGGACCAAATCCTGTTAACTAATTAAATTAGCCTAATATGTAATTTAAAAGATCCAAGTTCTTAATTAGATTGGTCAGAAAATATAACTATAGAGAATGGAAAACATCGCGTTGTATCTCGCCAGTGCAACACAGATCGGATTTGATTTTGTCAACATTTAAAAGTCTTTACCAGTATGACACGTAATGTTTTAAAATTAACTTTTAATTCCAGCGCTAATGAGTTTGTTGGTTAACCAGGTCTGCCAACTCACTGCACTTTAATAAGGTTGACAACATTGCGCAACGAAAATTAGTTCTTTTACGTTGGTAGTCGTGGTTAATATGTGACTTTCAACGGTTTTAAAGAAATTTTAAATGGTAATTTTCGCATGGCGTTTTGTCGAATTAATTTGGACAGTAAAATAGCGAGATTGGTTTTTACAGACAGTTATGTGATGGTCGAATAAAAAAATCTAACATTTTTGATGTTTATTGAGTGCAAAAACTAACACTGTACAGGGTTTTACTGCAAAAACCCTCGGACGAATTTGAATCAAATTTAGTGTGTGGAATTTTGACAGATTGGAGCATTTTACAAAGACGATATTTTTTTAGTTAAATTTAGGTGAATTTTAACAACAGTTAGGGAAAATATGTTATTTTTATTTGTTCTGTGGGCTGAGGAATAATAGTTTATTGATATAGAAAATATTTTTCTGGTAATTGTCTAAAACATCTACTGACCTACAGTATATCTTAAATTATTACTGGATATATTGGACCTTGTGAATTAGATATAGCCGAAACAAATGTATTAATAATACAATCTGTATTAATGAGCAAGCAGATGAGCTGGCCAAGCGAGGAACTCACATAATACAGAAACCAAGAAGAGTACACACCTTGGAAGCAAGGATTGGCGAACTGAAACGAGCATCTCATCTTGAGTTCACCAATAAGGTCAAAGAGGACATAAGGAACAAGTCCTATGAAGATGTATTCGACTTGTATGAGAAAGTCAAGGACTTGCAGAGGAGGACATCTGTCGCAATTTTTCGACTTACAGCTGGACACGACTGCCTGAATGAACACCTGAAGAGGATGAAGATTTTGGATTATGACAACTGCACATTGTGTGAAAGCTCGGACACCGTCATGAACAAGGACCATCTCTTGGTCTGCAGAAAGCTGGATAAAGAGAAGCAGAGGGGAAAAGACCTCCCTTGTCTCTACTGGGAAGGAAGACTAAAGATGGCGTGAGCCAGAGAAGGCCATTGGACAACAACAACATAATACAATCTATCCTTAATTCACAAGGGTGTAATTCATTTAGTAATAATAAACAATTGCTGTAAGTCAGTGGATGTTCTTAGAGAATTGCCAGAAAATTATGATTTTTATTTGCTATCAATAATTGTGTTATTCCTCAGCCTACAGAACAAATAAAATTAACAGTAGTGTTATTACACCTTTCGCTCTAGCTTTAGTTTAAATTTCACATCAATTTAACTTTAAAAAAGTAAAAAATCTACTATGAAAAAAAATCCTTGAATTTGCGAATTTTGAAAACGTTCAAGTGATGTAGTTCCTAAATTGTCTGGGTATAGAAAAATACTCAAGAATAAAAACCATCTTAACGATATATCTAATGGCTGTTTCTATTAGAAAATTACACACGGGCCACCATGTTGGAAAAATGGCGTACGATATACAAAATGTCGATTAACCAAAGAAACTGTAGTGAGAAAAACCGCGTTTAAACTATAATCTATGTAAAATATGATTCTTATGTCCAAAAATTATTCTGTTTTGATTTTTCTAATCGCCAGGGCTATTAGATTAGAAATGCACATATATGTGTAATGCACTAGTTGGTTACAGCCTATTTGTTTTGCAAGTCCGTTATTAGCTTCACATAACACACGCACACCGTGGCACTCTCTCTGTGATATGATTCGATGTTTTATAACAAGAAAGTAGAGGCTCAGTTTGGGTGACAGGTAGAGTTCTCAGCGGTCAATGGCCTAAATATAATACACCATTTTTTAAATGTTTTGCCAACTATTTCTGGTGTTCCGCTGGGTTCTATTATTCTTTCACTGGCTGGGTACTGCGTCGTAGGTCTGGGCATTCGTTTAAAACATAACCTCAAAATATGCTGATTTTTTTATAAACAGCTGATCGGTTAAAAAAAGTTTTACTCATCCATTCAGAAGTTTTTTTAAACAGCTGATCTGTTGAAAAAGTTTTGTTCGCATCAAACTTTCTCACAAATTGCAAAATGTCGGTTTAGTGTTTTTAACGTTTCTCCAATTTATTTATTTTTAAATTAATAGTTCATTTAGCTGTACACCCTTCTAGGTCGTTCCTCTCTCTCTCTCTGGGTTTTCCCCAGTTCGTTGTCCTTACCGTAACCCACCCCTCCTCAGTTTTATTGTTAGGGAAGTAAGATTTCCTTGAATATTGTTGCCTGAAGATGACTAACGGCGAAACAACTGTCACAAATAAAATTTGTTATGTTTGGAATTTCACAAAGTGCCAACTGTGTTTCCACTAACGTTGGGATTCTCTATTTTGTTTATGGAATTTTGTCAGCTTGGTTGTGTCAAATAGGTTTCAGGAAGGATAGCATTACATCAGTTTGGTACAGTCTCGTGTGGAGTATGGCATTTTGTGTTGTGGGCAATACAAACTTAAAATCAATGAATGCTTCTCGGAAAATATTTACACACATAATAGTTAGCAGGTCTGTAGGAGATGGTTTTCTTTTGATTTTTATGTCTTTAAGTGCCCTGCCTTGGAAATATTAATTGATACCGGCAGTATATAAAATCTAGCCATTCTATAGAATACCTAGGCATTATATAAAATACGGTTTTTGAGTTACTTCATAGTTTAAATAGCTGCCATTTTGAAATGAGTAAAGAATAATGGGTTGTTAAAATTTTCTCAAAATGCGTCTTTATAACACTATATTATTATCAAACTGGGAATGTCGCTTCACTCACACAAGCGCAGAGGATTAGGGTGCCCGGTGACTTACCCCCCAAGCCATGTATGAGTCATCTACTGGGCTTCACTTTATAAAACTTGATATTTGAAAATAAAATCTATAATATATTTTTATTCTACACATAATTACAAGAAAAATGAGACCAAACAACGTGTAATTTACTTAATTATAACTGTTTGCAACAATTTTTTTACATTTAAAAAATATTACCACATTTTCAATATTAGTAGGGTTTTGTTTTGCTGTTTTCAAACATTATTCTCTGTTATTGTTCCTTCGATGAGCAAATGTTAAATTTACACGAAATAAATTGTGTAAACGCCAATATTACAGTTTTAATACATATTTATTAATACACAGTTTATCACAATGTAAAGAATAAAGTGCCAATTATGTTTTATACTATTATTATTATATTGTGCTCCTTTGTTTTATTAAAATCGAAAAGTACATATTTTTCGATAAAGATATACGATAGTGTTGTTTATTCACACTTATTAGTCATCATAGTGTCATTCAATTTGCGGCAAACATTGTTGATTTTGGACTCTATTAAGGTAAATTATACGTTGTTTGGTCTCATTTTTCTTGTAATTAAGTCTAGAATATAAATATATCAAATTTAATAGGCCTAAATGAAAGTTTGATCAAGTGAAGCACAGTAGGTAACTCATGCGGGTGGCCCAAGGCTGGTCTTAATACTCTGCGCGCCTGTGTGTGATGACGCGTGCGTTAGAGTGAGGCGACCTTTCGTTCAGCCGGATTCCCCGTGTGATAATAATATATATTTGAATGTAATGAAATAAAACCAATATCAATAATATTTCGCGAATTAAAAAGGAACATTTCTCAAAATCAGCAGTGGCGATTTTCATCAAATTTACTTCAAGTTTTGTCTATGAAGCGAGGGAGCTGTTATGGCACGGCCGAAGCAAGTACAGCTCTTTTTTTTATCAAAGTGTTTTACGGCTTATTTTTTATAAACTTACAGAACTGACAATTTTGGTGACGATTGATTGGTTTTGGTTGGTTTTTAAGTGAGAAATTTTGTGCAATGTTTTTGCACCATTTAGTTAACTTGTTGAAATATTTAACGCCATTCCTTTTCTGTGTCTGTTTGTATGGAATGACATGCGAATAAATAATTGGTTGAAGGTAAATTTGTTGGGAAACGGGAAATTGTTAAGTTGGCATTCCTTGGTTGCCGAAATAGATTGCCTGTGGACTATTGATTGTCCGACGTAATCATTGTATTTTGTGGTACTTTCTATCATTGTAGAGATACTTTGTAAATTTATATTGGGTTGTTTAAACTTCGTTGGTTTATCGTCGATTTTGAATTCTTTATCAATATTTGCAGGGTAGCCTACTTGAGTATTATAGATTAATGTAGAACCTAGTTGATAATACCGCAAACAGTTTCGAAATGGCCGACGTTTTGTAAATTCTCCGATCATTTTTTCAACGAATTTTTAAATATTTGGTAGCCTAGTCATAGATTTAATTGAAATTTAACTAGATTTGTGATTAATATGTTATTTGAGTTTTTTTTCCCTATCTGATTTTGTGCTTGTTTTTAATTTACCAATTATAGACAAAAAACGAAAACATAATAACTTGGTATTGTCTGGTACACCCTAGATTAAACTAAAACCAAAATATTTTTGAATTTTGACAATTTTTAATAACAATAATAAAAGCATTTATTTTCAATTAGATAAACTATTTTAGTAAAAAAAAAATCCCTCCAGTTACAGTAAAAATTGTCACAATTCAAAAATACAGTATGTTGATTTTAAATAATCTTGGGTGTTGTAGACAAATTTAATGTCAAGAAATTATGTTTACGGTTTTTTATCGATAACTCGGCTATCAATCAAGTTACAGTAAAAATACAATGCCCATTTTGTTTGTCATTAAAAATGGAAACTTTTTTGTCCCTTGTAAATTTTTTGTAAAGTTAACGGTTTTCGAGATATTCGATGTTAAAAATTTTAAACGGCAACCATTTTGAAAATTTACGAGATAATTTGTGTTGTTGTCGGTACACCTGTAAAACGTTACATGAAAAATGTGTCTACCAAATCTTATCTCAATATCTTATCTATTGCCAAAGTTTTAACGGTTTTTTTTGTTTAAAAAAACAAAATGGCGAATATAAGGAAAATTAAGCAAGATTGGACTGAATGTTGTTTCCCGCCCTAATCATTTCCTGAAGTTTGGTGGAGTAGGACATCCTGGGTATGAGCATGGAGGAAAATTTTGTACGAACTATAGCCTAAAAAGTATAATTTCTGTAAGTAGCCAAAATTAAAATCAAAATTATCGTAAGAGGTGTTTACTCTTTATTGAATATTTTTATCAGTCAAAAAAAGTCAGCAAATTTCAAAATGGCGGCCGATAATATTTTTCGGGAGGTTTTTCTATTTATTAGCGCCTACTAATTGTTTGTGTATATTTGAGATCGTCAAACAACCATATTGTTTTAATTTGACATTTTTTTAAACTGCCTCTTTATAAATTTTTTTTTATTTGCCTTCCTTGACGATTTGTAAATTTCCTATTTTGTATTGTAGAAAAATAAACATGACTGTGAATTATCTACCAGTACAAACAGAATGACGAGACGAAATTTATTGAAAGGGAAATTTGTTGGGGAAAACGGGAAATTGTTAAGTTGGCATTCCTTGGTTGCCGAAATAGATTGCCTGTTGACTATTGATTGTCCAACGTAATCATTGTATTTTGTGGTACTTTCTGACATGTTGTAGAGGGAGATTTTATAAATTTAGCTTTTTATGAAGTTGTGGGCGTTTTTTTTTTAAAGGAAATGCTGTAAACATAACCTCAAAATAAAGTGATTATAACACATGATGAGTTGAAAACTTCCTTTGGGAAATTTTTTAAAGAAATGTTGGAACACGTGTATTTAAATCATTTATAAACTGTAAAGTATGGTTTGCTATTGATACTTTTCGGAGGTATACTTTAAAACTCGCTTCGCTCGTAGGGGGCTTCGCCCCAAAACCTTTTCAGTTGGTTTTCACGATCAGGAGAGTTTTGACAGAATCTTTGGATCAAAATTTTCGATCAAATCTTAATCATTTTCACACAATTTTTAATTTTTCGACATACTCCAACTGCCATAAGTGTACCAAATTTGATTCTAGGTGTCCTGTTACTAAAGGATTAAATAAGTTGTGGAAAATGTACAAAATTTATCAAAATCTAGCTCTATCTAATGTATAACCGATGGAGATACGAAAATTTTCATTGAAACGAACTTCTAGGCCTCGTCAAATCCGTTGCTGAAGGTGCAATCCTTTTTTAAATTTTTTTTTTATTGTTTACCGTTTAGCCACAATAGAAGGTCTACAGCGATTAAGTTACGTCCGGCTTTTTTAATTTTTGCGTCGGTTACGGAGTAAAGATAGTTTGCCTAATTTTAAGTTTCTAGCTCATCTGGAAGTAGGTTGGAATTTGTATTAATGAATGAGTGTTAAAGAGAGAAGTTTATTTCCACTCTCAAGAGGTCTGGGTTTACAATCCCGAGCCGTATCTACACCTTTTTTCATGTAGTCTTTGGATTTACGTCCCTCTCTTATCAGGCCTCTCTTGACCAACTCTTGTTCTTTTCCGACCTGATGATCTTAGATTGTTCGAGAGCTTTATTTTATAAGGCGATGATGACCGTTTGGTGTTTTGCCTTTATACAACAATAAAAAATATATATTTTTTAATAGAAAAGGTAGTTTCTGTAGTTTTTCAAAATCAATAATGTGTCTTTTATAAGATTTAATTTGAATCCTTGCGCCTTTCATTTGTCAATTTAGTCGTTAAAACCATTTTGTAAATTTGCAGCTCGTAGGTAGTTTTGTCATTTTATCAATTAACACTACAAGGTTGTCTCATTTAAGTGAACCAATAGCTAACCTTTTAACAGTATATCTGACAGCTTACTTCTAATGGGGAACTCCCCTTACTTTTACGTGACATTTTTTGGAGTGTATTTTAATTTTCAAATTTTGTTCGCCATTTTCCAATATGGCGTCCAACTTGAAAATTTCCTATGGAAACCCCTATATTTTATGATTATTTCGGATAGAAAATGCAATTTTAAGACTTTTTTATTCCTTGTGTTTTAAACATAAAGCTAACCGTTTAGCCGGTAGAACCACTCTTTTGATGTTTCCCCAAAAGATTAGTTTTTCCAGATCTGTCCATTCATTGGCTAAAATGCCAGAGTTACAATTCCTTATCGCATTGTAAACATAATTTGTAAAGTTATACATTGATTATGTAACGATTGAGGTGAGCCAATTCTCATTGCTGGTTTTTTTTTTTTTTTTTTAATTGATTAAGAATTGTACATTCACCAATATACAAGTTTTGTCCGATGTATTTAGCTCCGGCAGTAGGCGTTGTGTTAGCCGTTACGAAAACATCAGTCCGTGTGACTGTTATACGGGAAACGCCTTCGATCTGTGTGGATAGGCAATAGTCGTACACACTGCTGCTGGCCTTGCTCTTCCTATACAATTTAATGAACTTGGGATGTGATAACAGGTCTCATTGTCAATAGACGCACGCACGCGCACAATACTGTGTACGTTATCATTGGTAATACAGTACATTGGTTTAGATGAAATGTGGGATCGATTTTTGCTTTGAGATTTCGATTAAATTTGTTTGTTTATTTTATATTCTTGTTTTATCGGGCGATGAAAGGAAATAAATTATATACAGGGTGTGCCAAAATAAAGTTGATGTAAACATATGCCCTAAATCAGTTAGTTATCTAAATAGCCGCCATTTTGTATTTTGAACAAAAGGATTCGTATCTTTTTGATTGGTGAATGAAATGCCACGTAGACCAAATTTTGAAAACAATATCAACCATTTTCCTTTACTCGTTTCAAAATGGCGGGCATTTTAAATGTTTAATATCGAAAACCGTTAATTTTACAAAAAAAAAAAATAATATACAAACGACAAAAAGTTTATTCTTTTAACAACAAATAAAATGTTTTTAACATTTTTTTCTTTCTTTTTTTTTTTCTTTCTTTCTTTCTTTTTTTTTCTTTTTTCTTTCTGTATCTAGGACGTAGGGTGTGCGTAATTATATTCATTTTGGAATGCTAATTCCAAGATAATTATGTTACGCATGCTAATACAATTTTGACCATGGTACGTTAAAGGATAAAGGAATTATCGACAAAAAATTGAAAATATAATTTCTCGGTAGTTGTCTGCAATACCCGAGATGAGTCTAGAACTAATATTTTTTGTGAGTTCTGCAATTTTTATTTAGTGTATAGGGTTGAGATGTAAACTAATTAAGAATTTTAACAGTTTTTCACGTGCAATTTATATATAAAAAAAAAAGAAATATCCAAGTCTGAAATTGGTATTATAAAATTGAACCTGTTGGTTTACTTCACAATTCAGTGCCTCTCGGTTTCAATCATTGGCGTTTTCTCGTCGAAAAGTAAGTGTTGGACGGTTTCCACGCGACCTTCCTGCGGGCGGTGTTTACAATAAGCCATATAAACCATTAACTTTTGTGGAGTGTAAGCAATAAATACTTAAAAAGTAAGCGCAATACAGTATGTCCTACAGTAAAAGTCGTTTTTTGCGAAATCAATCATTCAGACCTAATTGTCACATGTTAACAATAAGCCATATAAACCATTAACTTTTGTGGAGTGTAAACAATAAATCACAAATAACGTAAGCGCTATACAGTATGTACAGTAAAGTCGTTTTTTTGCGAAATAAGACATTCAGACACAATTGTCACACGTTAACAATAAGCCATATAAACCATTAACTTTTGTGGAGTGTAAGCAATAAATCACAAATAACGTAAGCGCTATACAGTATGTACAGTAAAGTCGTTTTTTTGCGAAATAAGACATTCAGACACAATTGTCACACGTTAACAATAAGCCATATAAACCATTAACCTTTGTGAAATGTAACCAATAAATACTTAAAAAGTAAGCGCTATACAGTATGTACAGTAAAGTCGTTTTTTGCGAAATCAATCATTCAGACCTAATTGCCACACGTTAACAATAAGCCATATAAACCATTAACTTTGAAATAATAAATACTTAAAAAGTTGCCTTACATCACAACACATTTACGTGAATCTCCACAAGTAAAGTGAGCATCATATGAGTTAACCTAAAAATTATTTTATAAGAGGTATTGTAAATTCTCAAACAAAAGAACGAAATAAAACGAAATCATATGTTATATGTATATATGATGAATACAATTTAATTTAACCACAAAATGAGGGGGAAATGCGTGGAGTAGAAGTTTTTGTGAGATGTGAAATTAACAATTCAATAGCAATTAAAAGCTAATTGCATTTTCAAGTATTTCTCTTTATTAGGGCAGGTAAAACTGATGACCCTTATAGTTATACGCGCGTCTCTGTACAATTTGTATTATTGTTTTGTGTTTGTAGTGCTTTTGGGAGAAAGAAAGGGAAAGAAATATATTATTATTTTAAGAACGGGAAAAAAGAGAAAAAAAAGAAGGAAAAAAGAGAGAAAAAGATAGAAAAAGATAAGAGAAAAAGAAAGAAAAAATAATTTGAAAAAATAAAATAAAAATTAAAGCCACTTCCAAAACCACACACCTTTGATTATTTCTGAACCAAGATTAAGAATAGGCTACTTATTTTGTAATTCTAAAACAATAATGTTAATTAAAACAAATGATATTTATCGAGGGGGGAATATATTATCAGTACAAAGTTTGAAGTGTAACAATATTCTTACAGATGGCGGAGCTGGAACAGAGCCTGTTGTTAGCTGAACAACCTGAGAGAAACCATATTTCCCTACTTTAATCAATTTATTATAATTTACTCCCTGCTATTAATTATCAGTCGGGATTATCCAATCGCAGATTAGCGATACCTGCGGTTGTCTGGATTAATTGTCACCTCAGAACCGCAAATTTAAATTGGGAATGTTTCGGCCTTTAGGGCCACACGAGATGACATTGGTGGACATTATCAAGGTCGTTTTAATCGATATAATACGGTGCTATATTGAACAACGAAAAACAATATTTTCAATCGTTTTTAAAACGCATGAAATTATAAATAAATGTTAAACTTACTTGTGAGATAATATTATAGAATAAAACTCGAATACAAGATATCGCGAAATTTTACGTTAACTTAATCGAACGCGTTTCAACGGCAAAGTCGTTTAAATATTATTTAAATTAAAAAGAAAACTGAGTTTTCCAATTCCAAAACACAACAGCAAGTGTGATGAAGGACAGAACAGGAACAGAAATGCGCAGTTGCCGGTCGAGTTGACCTCCAATTTAACGGTAAACATTACAGTTGCGCCTACACGCCACGTAACACAATTGATTCGATGTTTAGCTTATGTTAAGCTAATACGGTCACTTATATAGTATGGTTTTGTTAAATGTCTTTATACGAAGTATACATACGTGAACTGATTAGATTCTCATTTTTTGGGCTGATTTTTTTTTTTTTTTTTGGCGTCAATCGAAAAAGTGATTTCGGAAATTCCATCGTCGTCTTGGTTAGGGACGTGCAGAGTGCGCTCGTATAGAAAAATCTAATTTAAAATGTAAAAATTGTTATCCAACTTATAACAGACTAAATTAGATACATTGTTTACAGATTTTTATTCCAACCCCACCTCTCTCCGATGACAAATAGCGAAGTTATGATCAAAAATAATTTTCGACCCCTCGGAGTGCCGCGTCATTGACACGAGCGTTGCAAGTTGGAGGCTCTTTCACGTGTGTACAGCTTCAAGGACAACCGGGGCTGAGATACTGACACGAGCGTTGCAAGTTGGAGGCTCTTTCACGTGTGTACAGCTTCAAGGACAACCGGGGCTGAGATACTGACACGAGCGTTGCAAGTTGGAGGCTCTTTAACGTGTGTACAACTTCAAGGACAACCGGGGCTGAGATACTGACACGAGCGTTGCAAGTTGGAGGCTCTTTCACGTGTGTACAGCTTCAAGGACAACCGGGGCTGAGATACTGACACGAGCGTTGCAAGTGTGGAGGCTCTTTCACCTGTGTACAGCTTCAAGGACAACCGGGGCTGAGATACTGACACGAGCGTTGCAAGTTGGAGGCTCCTTCACGTGTGTACAGCTTCAAGGACAACCGGGGCTGAGATACTGACACGAGCGTTGCAAGTTGGAGGCTCTTTCACGTGTGTACAGCTTCAAGGACAACCGGGGCTGAGATACTGACACGAGCGTTGCAAGTTGGAGGCTCTTTCACGTGTGTACAGCTTCAAGGACAACCGGGGCTGAGATACTGACACGAGCGTTGCAAGTTGGAAGCTCTTTCACGTGTGTACAGCTTCAAGGACAACCGGGGCTGAGATACTGACACGAGCGTTGCAAGTTGGAAGCTCTTTCACGTGTGTACAGCTTCAGGGACAACCGGGGCTGAGATACTGCCACGAGCGTTGCAAGTTGGAGGCTCTTTCACGTGTGTACAGCTTCAAGGACAACCGGGGCTGAGATACTGACACGAGCGTTGCAAGTTGGAGGCTCTTTCACGTGTGTACAGCTTCAAGGACAACCGGGGCTGAGATACTGACACGAGCGTTGCAAGTGTGGAGGCTCCTTCACGTGTGTACAGCTTCAAGGACAACCGGGGCTGAGATACTGACACGAGCGTTGCAAGTTGGTGGCTCTTTCACGTGTGTACAGCTTCAAGGACAACCGGGGCTGAGATACTGACACGAGCGTTGCAAGTTGGAGGCTCTTTCACGTGTGTACAGCTTCAAGGACAACCGGGGCTGAGATACTGACACGAGCGTTGCAAGTTGGAGGCTCTTTCACGTGTGTACAGCTTCAAGGACAACCGGGGCTGAGATACTGACACGAGCGTTGCAAGTTGGAGGCTCATTCACGTGTGTACAGCTTCAAGGACAACCGGGGCTGAGATACTGACACGAGCGTTGCAAGTTGGAGGCTCCTTCACGTGTGTACAGCTTCAAGGACAACCGGGGCTGAGATACTGACACGAGCGTTGCAAGTGTGGAGGCTCCTTCACGTGTGTACAGCTTCAAGGACAACCGGGGCTGAGATACTGACACGAGCGTTGCAAGTGTGGAGGCTCCTTCACGTGTGTACAGCTTCAAGGACAACCGGGGCTGAGATACTGACACGAGCGTTGCAAGTTAAAGGCTCATTCACATGTGTACAGCTTCAAGGACAACCGGGGCTGAGATACTGACACGAGCGTTGCAAGTTGGAGGCTCCTTCACGTGTGTACAGCTTCAAGGACAACCGGGGCTGAGATACTGACACGAGCGTTGCAAGTGTGGAGGCTCCTTCACGTGTGTACAGCTTCAAGGACAACCGGGGCTGAGATACTGACACGAGCGTTGCAAGTTAAAGGCTCATTCACGTGTGTACAGCTTCAAGGACAACCGGGGCTGAGATACTGACACGAGCGTTGCAAGTTGGAGGCTCCTTCACGTGTGTACAGCTTCAAGGACAACCGGGGCTGAGATACTGACACGAGCGTTGCAAGTGTGGAGGCTCCTTCACGTGTGTACAGCTTCAAGGACAACCGGGGCTGAGATACTGACACGAGCGTTGCAAGTGTGGAGGCTCCTTCACGTGTGTACAGCTTCAAGGACAACCGGGGCTGAGCTACTGACACGAGCGAAGCGAAGGGAGACTTTTAATTTAAGTAGCTCTAGTCCGGAAAGGTCTCTCTGACGTTAAGTGTTAACAAAGTTACACTGTCATTTAAGATCCTCCTGTCGTCCCCCCATTGGAGGCAAAGAGTCAGTGAACAGTCTAAAAACTAGTTTTTTTAAAGCCAGATATTGATTTGCAAAGTTTTCATTTCATAACCTCTACCTAGTAAAGATTATTAAGCTGTTTTCAACATACCTGACGTTGTAGCTAATATGAACTTTAAACCAAGACTATTTTAGCTAGGGTGAACCTGGTTTGCGGCATTGTTCTACTCATAAAGGCCTTTAATTCGATGTACAACTCGACCTATGTTCGCATTAAAATTTCCTACTATTCCTTGTGGGCCGTCCCCCCTGGAAAGGTAGCGTTCCAGTGAATACATACTAAATAGGTTTTGGTGTCCATTAACAAAGTGTAAAGCTTTGTAGCTCTATCATTAATGGTTAAGAAAATATTAAGCCGTCCTGGAACTTATTTAACACGCTGTATAATTATTCAATACGATTTTATCAATCATAATACAAATATATTTCAACATTCTTTCTTTACTATTCTACTTTTCTTTTCACATTATTTCTCCCTTATGTTTTAACAATGGCTTTTTTGTAGTAGTTTTCAATCAAATTTTATAAACATTCACATTCAGTAGGTGTTACTTAACAATTAAGATGCCTTAAGAAAGTTGTCTTTGTATTAAAAAAGTTTGCAGTGGGTGAGTCACTAATTAGGCAGCTTGCCTGGGGGCTGGACTTCTGTGAGAGTGCGTCATATGATGTCATGAAAGATTTAGCCTCTCAAGTCATTATGAAATTTTATCATTTTTTACATACGGAAATGTTGGATCATATACTTGTATGATTTTTTAAATATTTTGGATGTCCAAAATAATTTTGTAAACCTTATTTACTTGATATCCTGTATAAGCCTACGGTTGTCTGGATATTTTTGGGGTCTTGTTGACAGAGAAGCGCACATTCTATTTTTTGTGAGGGGATTATTTTGACAAAATTTGATTTCCTAAGTGTCTAGAGTTGTTGACAGTAGATTAGCAGCTTGTTGCATGCAGCTTACACTATTGATGCCTAGTTTTAGATTTTACGATAAAAGTGAATACAATTTAATTGTTTTATTGTTATTTTGCTTCATTCTGAATATTTCTATATGGCTGTGTGTGCATATCCATAGTTTCCCTTCACCTTCGCCTGTGTTGAATGCACATTTCATGATTATAGAATCATCATTTGATTTCAACTTTTGTAGATAGTTTGATAAAGTACAGGGAATTTGAGTGAATTAAATTTACTTACTTTTAAAGTTTTGTTTACCCTTTACAAATTGCAATACGTAGAGAAGAGATTTTTTTTGTTCTTGTTTTATCTAAAAGCCAATTTGTATTGTTTAACCATATGATATGACAAACATGGGCTTCGCAAATCAACTCCAATTACTTAGAGGTTTAATTAAATTTACCCTAATTAAAACACCCGATTTCAAAATGAAACCATCAACCGATTAAAATTTTTTTAAATAACGTATTAATTTGGTTTTTGATCAAATTGATTGTTGTTCAAATATATGGAACTGATTTAAAATTTTTTAGATAACGTATTAATTTGGTTTTTGATCAAATTGATTGTTGTTCAAATATATGGGAGAATAGATTTCCTTTTTACTCACTTGCGAAGAGTTGTTAATTGGAAACTGTTGCACAGAGTTGAAAAACTTTTCAACGCCAATTAGTTTTAAATCATATGCCAATTTTGTCACTGTCGATGAAAAGTTTTAATAAAAATGTGTAAAATATTAAAAAAATTCTGGTTGTCGTACTCTTGAAGCCCAGTGTCGGTTCTTATTTAGCCTTGATTTTGTCTGCCGAGGCGTAGTTTTAAGTTGAAAGATACTAAAATCAGCTCTGAATAAATGTATACGAATTTTGAAACACCCTGTGTTTACACAGAGGTTAACAATTAGTTTTAAAATAAAACTCCTAGTGCTATGAATAAATGTATTCGAATTTTGAAACACCCTGTGTTTACACAGAGGTTAACAATTAGTTTTAAAATAAAACTCCTAGTGCTATGAATAAATGTATTCGAATTTTGAAACACCCTGTGTTTACACAGAGGTTATCAATTAGTTTTAAAATAAAACCCCGTGTGCTCTGAATAAATGTATACGAATTTGTAAACAACCTGTGTTTACACAGAGGTTATCAATTAGTTTTAAAATAAAACTCCCGAGTGCTCTGAATAAATGTATACGAATTTGTAAACACCCTGTGTTTACACAGAGGTTATCAATTAGTTTTAAAATAAAACTCCCGAGTGCTCTGAATAAATGTATACGAATTTTGAAACACCCTGTGTTTACACAGAGGTTATCAATTAGTTTTAAAATAAAACTCCCGAGTGCTCTGAATAAATGTATACGAATTTTGAAACACCCTGTGTTTACACAGAGGTTATCAATTAGTTTTAAAATAAAACTCCTAGTGCTATGAATAAATGTATACGAATTTGTAAACACCCTGTGTTTACACAGAGGTTATCAATTAGTTTTAAAATAAAACTCCTAGTGCTATGAATAAATGTATACGAATTTTGAAACACTCTGTGTTTACACAGAGGTTATCAATTAGTTTTAAAATAAAACTCCCGAGTGCTATGAATAAATGTATACGAATTTTGAAACACTCTGTGTTTACACAGAGGTTATCAATTAGTTTTAAAATAAAACTCCTAGTGCTATGAATAAATGTATACGAATTTTGAAACACTCTGTGTTTACACAGAGGTTATCAATTAGTTTTAAAATAAAACTCCCGAGTGCTATGAATAAATGTATACGAATTTTGAAACACTCTGTGTTTACACAGAGGTTATCAATTAGTTTTAAAATAAAACTCCTAGTGCTATGAATAAATGTATACGAATTTTGAAACACTCTGTGTTTACACAGAGGTTATCAATTAGTTTTAAAATAAAACTCCCGAGTGCTATGAATAAATGTATACGAATTTTGAAACACTCTGTGTTTACACAGAGGTTATCAATTAGTTTTAAAATAAAACTCCTAGTGCTCTGAATAAATGTATACGAATTTGTAAACACCCTGTGTTTACACAGAGGTTATCAATTAGTTTTAAAATAAAACTCTGAGTTCTCTGAATAAATGTATACGAATTTGTAAACACCCTGTGTTTACACAGAGGTTTTAAGTTATAACTATTGTAGTCACAGATTTAAAAGTCTGAACAAACCGTGTGTGGGTCAGAGAACGCTAAACAGTGGTTTGCTTCATATTTGTTTGTTATCAGAATGTTTCCGTGGAGTGATAAGAGAAAACAGCAATGGGGTTGATTCTTAAACAAATTTCATTTAATATATACTGTATTAAATTATTTATTTAGTGGGAAATTGTAAGGGCGCTTCTATAGCAGTGTCTGAAATTTTACCATTTATTTTAATGTATAGGTAAACATTTGTATGGAAATTCGTTTGTATTAATCGATATTTTATATTTTCAGTATTACCTAATGATATATATAGTAATTTTAACCGGGGTGGGGGGGTGTTGACATTTGGTTAAAATTTTGTAGATCAAAGCTTTATAATTTCCCCAAATTATTATTATTTTTTTTTTTTGACACGCTTATTTATAGGACATTTAAAATCATCAAATTTCTCAGGCATGTTGGCACTTTAAACTCCCATATGCTTGCAAAATTTGATGATTCTAGCTGCCCCGTGAGCGTGTCACAAGATTAAATAATTTGTGGGAAACGTACAAAATTTACCTAAAATTAAAAATCTAGCAGTATCTATAATCGATGGAGGTGCCAAAGTCACAGAAATTTTTTTTTTTTAGATCTCGCCAAATCCGCAATTATCGGTGCAGTCATTTTGTCGATTGATTATAGTTTAAGCCAAAATAGACCAATTTTAAAGTTGCGTCCGCCATTTTTTTCGGGTGTAATTTTTTTTTTGGAAATTCAAGTTTCTATCTCTATCTGGAAGGAGGTTAGAATTTGTATAGTTGACGAGTCACACAAAGGGTACTTAGTTGTACATCAAAACCACATTACAGGCACTTAAAGTTCAGAAAATTAAATGTTTGATAGCCCTACAAATAATTGATTCCCACCTAAAATGTTACAATAGCTAACTTTTGAACCGTTGGGCGTACACATAAGTTTTATCGGGGTACTCCCCTTTTGTTAAGCTCTAAAATGACACGGAAATCAATTTTGAAAAAAAAAGTGCTAAATTAAAAAAAATCATATCCCCATTTTTAATGAAATTTATCACTTTTTTTTCAAAATTGATTTCCGTGTCAATTTAGAGCTTATAAAATTCAGGGGATTTCCACGTTAAAATTTATGTGTACCCCTATCGGTTAAAAGCTTATCAAACGTTTAATTTTCTGAACTTTAAGTGCCTTTAATACCTAAACGGCTAAAGATACCCCAGAATAAACCATTCTTAAAATATTGTTTTACACCCGTAAAAAAAAAAAACCCATAAAATACAGGGTGTTCCATTATCCCCTCCTTTGTTTTTCACGACGAATGAAACTTAATTTAACCACACAAATAGAAATCCGTAGCGTTTAAGTTTTAAAAGCAGTTTTTGCGAGATGGGAGACAATCCAACAGCCATTCAAAAATGGATTGCATTTTCATTTATTTCTCTCTCGATTAGGTTCTATAAGTAAAACCCTTATAATTTCACGCTCGTGTCTGTAAGTCGCAACCCGTCTACACAGACACAAACTATAAATCCTATACTTATCAAACTTTGCATTTATATTTTTTGTATTGGAATATTTAAAATAGTTTTAGGCCTACAATGAAAGTAAAACAATATTGAAAGTAAACAATTTAAAAAAAAGGAACAAAATATAACTCGATCTAAATATTTCATAACAAGATATTTTTATGACGTTAATGATTATCAAAATATTCGAAGTTACAAATTTTAAAGTGGAGCGTAACAATATGTAATTTAAACACACAAAATGACCTTGAAGTAGTTATTGGGGGAGGAATGAATAATTATCGAATTAAAAAAAAAATAAATAGAAATATTATGTGTGGGGTATCAAATAAAACTAGAAGTTATTCGGTTTACGAATGTGTATGTTTAGTTGACGAAGAAATTAATATGTTGACGCTAGACTGATTAAAAGATATCGACTTTATAAAAATAACTGTCTTTGTGCTTACCGGACCTTAAGTCTTGTGTGGTTTAAGCGAAATCTGTCTCATTTCAGATTTTTTTTTTCCCTTCTCCCTTTTTCGCCAGCGACCGTCAAATTGTCTATTATTGCAAAAATGAAAGAAAAACAAAGTTCCCTAACATAACCTATAACTAAAATCTGTTCATATTGATTAAAATCTATTCCACACGTATGAAGTATATCCACACGGACGGACAGACAGAAAGTCCTAAAACTACGAAACTATAATTAAAATGTTTATATCATTCCAAAGTTCTAAAAATACGCAATCAATAATGTTAACGGAACGACTAAAGCAGAGGTATCATTACGGCAAAGCTGATCAGCTGTTAGCTTTTTTGAGGTTATATTTACATGAACGATGTCCGCTTGAATTGTTACATTAAAACCTAGCACGTGACAAGGATTAGACAATTATTGTCTTCCAATCTATGAGTTTAGAGAAGATTATTGTGGTCACACACAGATACATAAAGTTAAGCTGTGAATAGTTTGTTTCACCGTGTTATCTAGACGACGTTTCCGTTTATCTGAGATAAGAAGGAACAGCTGATGTAAGCAGTGACAAATATCACAGTGGGGGAGGGGGGTTAACGAAATGTTAAGTTATAGGCTAAAATGCAACGTGTAGGAAATCAGTTTATCTGCACTTCAAAGGATGAAAAATTCGTGTCGTATGTTATACTGTAATTATATTTTTTTGCGTTGGTGTAAGTCTTGAATGCAGTATGGTTCCATTTGTTGTGGGAGGGGGGGCTTATTGCATTTTAAAAAGTTCATTGTGGGCTAGAATTCCTTTAAGATCCTCTTTAGGTTCCTTAAGGATCGGCAGGGCCCTAGTACACTGGTACCTTAAATTTTGACTTATGTAATAAAAAGAAATAATAAATAAATCGCTTTGAGATACGCGAGAAATATGCTCACATACGAAATTTCATTAAAATCTGTTCAAGCGTTTGGGCTGTAAAGCGCTGCATAGAGAACTGACGGACATGATTAAAAAAAACATATTTTTTGGGACGAAAAAATTACTTTCTGAAATCCAGTCTTATTGAGCTCTTATCAGATTCATGTAGGGCTAGATAAGAACATACTACATAGAGAATCACCATTTTGAAACTGTACAATCATTCGTTTTAATTAGCAACAAGTATACAACTAGTAACAAAACATAGAATGACTTAAAATTTTAACTGTTTGTGGTTATGTTGATTTTATTAATAACTGTTTACTTTTTTTGTCGTGTTGAGATATCATTAGGTGTTGGTTTACGTAGAAATATAAAATTAATTGCGTAGCGCTATTTTTAAAATTTAAAAATTGATTCAAAATTTGAGAGAAATTGCGACCCGTCTAGCGTTTACTGTTGACCAGAAAGCAATAGAATTTCTTGTCCCTTGTGGTCTGCAAAGCCAGAGCCTTGTTTCTACGTCGCATTCCTAGAATCGATAGGACTAATTCATTTGTTTGCTCAAAGTTCAAAGGTCACTGTCAACCTGTTTTAACAGTGCTATCAAACTTCACACAACTTTTATAATGTGAATTGTTAGCTAGCTGATTACGTAGGACGCCATTTTATTGTTAAGCTAGCTACATACGACCCCCCCTCCCCTGTTAGTTCAAAACTCAAAACGTTTTACGAATATTTTTAGGTTATGTTGTCTCAAAACAAAAATAGGTCTGTTTAAGAATAACACCGCCACTCCAACCTAACCTTGAAGGTTTTCCTAAACCTAACCAACTTTATACATACTACAGTATATGAATTCACATTTTACTGTTCTGGAGTCCAAAATAAATTGATGGTCCTTCAAGATGCTGTCAAATAGATCTTCATCCTTGTTCCTACGGCGACACATGAATTCATAAAGTAGGAATCTAACAAATCTCTACTGGTTCCACATTCTTTCTGTTCCTGGTAAAATACTGTCCTTAATACTCGCAAGCAATGTTTCAGCTGTTCTGTCTGTTCTATTTATGTCAATAGAAAATTGATTACTAGCAGCGGTCCTCTTCTTGAACAGACCCTAAAAATGACAACTGCGGCTTTCGTTCGCCCCCACACACCGTCTAGACCGCGCCACTACGAGGTCAGTGCGGCTGCAACACTCTTACGAGAATCATTGTTTGTATTTAATAGCGATGATTTATTAACTTATGTTGGTTTTAAATTGAATAATTTCATAAGTCTAAAATAACTTGGTCAATCTGTTTTTAATATAACGTATCCCAGTACAGGGTGTTCTAAAAAGAAAATAATAATAAGCCTACATATTTCTTAATTACAGTACACAAATTATTAGAATATCATTTATACTAACATATCAATTGGAATTTTAGGACATAAATTAAATAAAGTGTAATTTTATTATAGAGGATGTTCCAATAATGCGAGACCTTTTATGGGGGGGGGGGGGGGTTACAAAAAATATGTTTTGTTTTGCTGTTGTAGGAAAATTTTATGTAAATTGTTCTAGTCGAATTTTGAAAAATTGGAGATTTTGTTACCACGATAGGCTATCAAAATTGACTCTTTTTAAGGCTGCAAAGAACAGACTGATATATTGAAAACCAGGATATCGTAATAATACAGTATGTTTAAAAAGTAATTATTTAAGTTTATTATTGAGAAAGTTAGTGGGCGATAACACATTTCAATCTGATAATAGGTTTAAATCAAATACATTCCGTGACGATGATTGTTGTTTGGAGTGGCGTTGAATTGGCAAACGAAGCGCATAGCAACAAGGTTGTCATTCAATGCTTACAGCTGTGAGCAGTGGCGGTGTTGCCAGATTGAACGTAAAACGGAAACGAAGAAGAAGAAAGCTGGACTGATCCCTTTCAATTGTTTAGAAACATCTGCTTTGGGTAACAACATTTCTCCCCTACCTGTGTTGAGAGACTCAAAGGTTATGTTTAATTTTATATTACATGTTGGTAGTTATTGGACTCTGTTTTCGTTACGACTGGGGAAATATCAAGGTTTGCAATTGTTGGACGGCCTAATTGACTGTACTGTTGACTGATTTAAGAAATGCATAATATATCTACTATGAAAGCTGCATCCAGGAACTTAACATCAGTTGTCAGTTTTTTCCAGGTTTCCCCCCCCCCCAATCACACAATTTACAGTGTGTGCCTAAAAAGATGTATTTGTTATTCATTTTCGATTATATACATAAATGAACAAAAAAATGTGAAATTACATTTAGTCGAATTCCAACTTCATTGTCCGTCTATCCGCCATTTTGTTATTTTACAAAAAAAAAGCATTGTAACATAAATAGATAAGAGATAGAGTCCAGATTTGGTGTAAGCATTTTGTATGTTACGTTTTACAAGTGTATCGAACACAAAGACGTTATTGTTGTAATTTTAAAAATGGCGGCCGTTTGAAATTTATTACGTTGAATATTTCGAAAATTGATGTTTGAAGAAATTACAAGAGGCGAAATACTTTTATTTTATAACAAAATGTTTTAATTTTTTTCTATGTCGAAGAATAACCAGGTTATTGATAAAAACTGAAACACAATTTCTTGGTAATTGTCTACAATACCCAAAAAACCCTAACTCTAAAGTATTTTTGGATTATGACCACTTAAAAATAATAATAATAAACCTTACAACTCAATTGACCTGTCCCAGCTATCTCCACTTTTAACCAGAGTATATGAAGAAGTTCCTTTAGCAATGATGGTACACCCCACATTTCAAAGTTCTAATGTTTGCTAATTCCTAAACAATCACTTCCCAAATTTGTATTTCTGGAATTATAATGGTTTTTTGTAAAAGAACAAAATGGCGGATTCGACTACAATGTTGATATTTTTTTTGTTCGTTTTGATGTATACATTCCGAAAATGAATAGTTCAGTTTTTTCGGGACACTAATTTATTTTACAGTACCTTGTTGCATGTGCGTCATCGACGGGGGGACGCGTCCCCCCCAATATTTGAGATGTAAAAATATTTTTGCTAAAAACGAATGATTTACTTCAAACCTTTAAAGGTAAACATCGGACTTTGTTTTTACTAGGGTTTTTAACATTACAGTTCTGTTACAAACGCATAAATAAATGCATAAAACCAATGTTTTGAGAAGTTTAATTTAAAAAAATTTCAATACCCCCAGACCCCCGGCATATGTCCCCCCCCCCAATAATGAACTGGTGATGACGCCCATGCCTTGTTGGCTTAAAGATTAATAGTACATTCCAAAATGTAGGAGAGTTAAAGCGATAATGACTGAGGGGTTTTTCATGCACTGGCATTCGAAGAGATAATTTTCTTCCAAACTTTGTTTTTTTCTTGTCGTTTAAATTCAAAAAACTACTCGGCCATCGTCGCCTTTTTTAAAAAAGGAAGCAAGAACGTGCAATAAAGCTCTTTAATAGCGTCAGGGTCGGAAGAGAACAAGATTTGGTCAAGAGAGGCCTGATGGGAAAGATGAGACAGGGTCACCACAATACCCTCTACAAATGAGCTACTCTGGGATCTGGAAGTGTGTATGGATCTTTCATTTGTCGTAATAATAACCTCTTGTAAATATGAAACCGTCGATAGTGCCGCTATCTGTAGTAATGACGAAACAGATAACGGGTTTTGACGTAAACACGAGGTGTTTTTCATTTTACAGATGTATTCAAATATACAGGGTGATTCAAAATTACACGGTGATGATTCTAAGGGTAAAAATGGGGGGGGCTTTTTTCAGGGTGCTTCAAGGAGGACTCATATAAATATATTCAGACTACTTACAGGGCTGGTTTTGGTGTCATTTTGTAGCGAAATAGATAATTATTTAGTTAGTTAGGTTCAATTATGAGTTCGATTGGTCATTTTGCAGACATCCCATCTAAAGGCGATTTCCTGTCAAATTTACAACATACCAGACGTAGATTCAGCTGTTATTAACTGTATGTGCGCTCGGGACTAGTGAAGGCAGCCATCTTTGTTACAACTGTCGCTATCGATTGCAGTGGTGCTATTCGGTACTATTAACTACACGAGTCGAAAATTAATCTATTTTGTTGCTAAATGACACCAAAACCAGCCCTGTAAGTAGTCTGAATAAATTTATATGAATTTACAAAGTTAAGTCCTTTTTGAAGCACCCTGTATTGACGCGTTTCCAGTTACGGCTTGCGAAAAATTTTCAACATTTATTAAATTTATTTTTACCTAAATTAAGGTATAAATTCGGTGGTTTTATTTGTTTTTTTATCTGGAAAAATTGAATAAAACGTCTTAAAACTGTATCTCCTGTAATTTCTGAAAGGAAAAAAAAACTTTGGTTGGAGAATACTTTTTTACTTTCGTTGGAAAATAACGCTAATAAACGCATCAAATTTTAAAAACAAACTTTCTTCATAATTCAAACTTTAATAAGTCGTTGAAATCAAAAGAAACGATCTCAACTGAGTGAAAAGAAAAAGAACTCTGAAGATGGAGCACATGCTCTGAAACGCGTAAGTGTTTTAAAAAAGAAGTCACCTGGCGGAAACCATTAAAGGTAATTTAATTGTTAGTCAAAAGAAAATCTGCATTTTTGGACTGTTTTGATTTTAATAAAAACGGAATTCATAAATTAATACAAGAATATCTTGTCAATTTTCGAAGTATGTAAATAATGACATAATATGTTGTTTTCATTGCTCTTTGTTGGAAATGTTAAATTGTATTGATAGATCAAGGGGATTTATTCAGTAGGGTGAGTTTGTTCTTACACAGGTTTTCTGAAAATCGTAATTGTGTAGACGACTAAATCACTGCTTCGACGAGGCCCCTCATAGATTTGTGTAAATTACATTTTTGACAACAACTTCGCTATTTGTTGTCGTAGAGAGGTGGGGTTGGTACCACTGTATGCAGAATCGAAATCTTCAAATTTGTATCTAATTTAAGTGTTATAAGTTGAACAAAAAACTGTTTTAAAATTGGCGTCATTTTAAATTAATTCTCCTCCTTTTTCTTTAAAGACTGAAAATACAATACTAACGTTTTCACTTCATCCTAAAGTTGTCCTTATTACACAATAATAAAAAAAAGGATGGTCAACATCATGGTACTTACCCAGTCCGGCCATACAAAGTATAAGAAAATCGTCCAAATGTATTACTCGGTAGTCTCTTTGACCTTGAAGGAAAAGTGGTTGTACCCAATAGTTGTCAAGGGTTCTGGCCTCGTAATGATGACTACACTCGCTACGCTTGTGTTAGCGTCTCGGTCTTGCCTGATACCATACGATTTTCATGAGCGGTCGGGTTATCGAAATTATATTTTTTACAATTACTAATGTTAGGTTAGGTTTTTGTCATCGCAGAGAGTGGTAATTGAAATTGACTGAACATTTTATCTAATTTTGCGCGTTTTATGTTGAATAACTTACGATTCATAACTTTAATTTTGATTTTTTAATTTAAATTATTCTAAATTTCAATAGGGTTTCATATATTAAGCAGACTATACCAAATTTTATGTTCCTATTCTAATTTTTATGACTGCTACCGTACAGACAACGGCGATGACGGACATATTGAAACTGTTCGTGATTGACATCGGGTTATATACGTCTCAAAACGTTTTGTAGGTTTTCTTTTCTGTACAACGTAATATGTATGACCTTGAACAGTATAGCTTATTTCGCATAAGACCCGTTTTTGTTCTGACCACAGAGAAGGGTGTTTACGAGGGGAATAATCCGACGTTGCCAAGTCGTTCAAGATATTCTTATTCAAACAAACCGAGGTTTTTATAACACAGGCTGTCGTCCTTTTTGGGTTAGAGTGCGTTGTAATGTCATGGCTTTATACAGGGTGTCCCAAGGAAAGGTCGATATTGGAACACTACAAACTTGACACTGTACAGTTATGTTGCATAGATATGTAAAATAGGTACCCTGGAGTTTAATTTTTTTGTATGGTCAGTCAAAACAAAATGGCGGAATAACAAAATTTTCACAAAAATGATTTTATTTGCTTAACAATTACAAATTTGCTGATAAACGTGAAAATGTGTAAAACTTTAATTTCAGATTCAAATTTGATGTCCATCAATAGCTGTGAACTGATAGCAAAGAAAAAGAGTAGCTTTTGTAAAATAGCCGAGGTATCAACAGTTATTTCTCTTTACCGGGCTCATTATATCATCTCTGTTGCTATAGGGGTGAGAAGAAATTTAGAAAAAAGTTTACCGTCGCGGGACGGTAGATCGAAGTGAAAACTATCAATTTTAAAAATTAATAAAATTTTAATCTTTCATTAAACGTAATAAAATATTAATTATATGCAATGGTTAATTTTTTTAGTTTGACTATGTTTAGTCTGAGAAAGTTGGTGCAATATTTTTCGTCGATTTTTAGTTTCAATATGTATTGGAATGTGAGAAAAATTAGTGCATAGTTTGAATATGTATTGGTATGTGAGAAAGTTTGTGCAATATTTTTGCATTGATTATTAGTTTGACCATGTATGGGGAGTCTGAGAAAGTTAGTGTAATATTCTTCATAGATTTGTAGTTTTAATATGTAAGAAAGTTTGTGCAATATTTATATAAATAATCAATGCAACAAAATTGTTATTAACGTTTTTTGTGAATTACCAGTATCTTAATTTTGAGTTAAAATACAGGAAAAGGGTTTTTATTTGTTAAGATTGCCTCTGAAGATGGCAACTTTGTTGTTGTAATAGCTATAAGGGTCTAATAGGAATAAACATTTTACTTTAGACAAAAAAGTTTGTTTTTTGTTATTTTGTTTATTCCTAAGTGTGGTAAGGGACTTTTGAAAGTGTACCTGTATATATTTTCACCACAGTGCTCTGGTCTTTGTTTAATTATGTTGATCTCAAAAAATTCACCTTATTGAAGTAAAATTTAAAATTATATTTTTTAAATTTGTTTTATAAAGGCTTAGTCGTTCTGCAAGTGATACTCTGGGCCCAATACAAATAGAGCACACACTCAGTTATTACAGCAGCAATATTGTTTTCTTCTATAAATTTGATTTACACAAATTGCATATTGGCGTTGCCTTGATTTATGCGCATGCGTCAGGTATTCTCCACCAATGAGAGCGTTGCTTTATTTTGATTCAAATACAATCAGTCATGGTTATGCAAGTTACACAATGACAACTATTGTATTTAAAATAACCTGTTCATAATTAATTGTGTCAAACAAATTTCACAAGTTTTAAACTCGCATTTAGGTTGGCCTTCGAATTATTTACATTTGTAAACTTTGTTTTGATTGCAAATACATTTAGTTCCCTTCTCTTTTGGGGTATTTTTTAAATGACTGCTTTTTACTTTCGTGTTTGGATTATATTTGTTTTTATTTTTTTTCACTTTAATTTAATCAAAATCGTTTCATCTGATTTTGTAATAATTCTCTACAGATATTTGGTCGTAGGTTAGATCAATATTACGAATACCTGAAAATTGTTACCAGAGTCAAGGTTACATCGGTACCTATTCATTACGCGAGTCAAAACTAAATCTATTTTGCTACAAAATGTCACCAAAAGCAGCCTTTGTAAGTAGTCTGAATAAATTTATATGATACAGATTCCTCTTTGTATTAAGTATTGAAAAGGTCCCAATAAACTGCCCTGTGGTATTCCAGAATGTCAGTCACTAGATTTAGACTGAGCTGCTATTCATTGTTACCAGAAAAACCTATCTTGGAAGTAGATGTTATAGCCTAACTTGATTAAAACACGAAACTTGTTTAAAATGGCGCCGATTTGTCATCTTCAATTACATTATATCCTCGTATACTGTAGTTTGATCGCAATTAAAAAAAAAAAAAAAGTTGGAAGATGGAGTTGTATGCTCCTAACTTCTTGCACAATAACGTATTCTGAACCGATTTCTCCAAAATTACAACTGTTCGACTCAACATATTGAAACTTTGCATTGCCTCAGACTAGGATTGTGTCTGATGTAAGGGGCGTGTCCTCCCTTCTATAAATGGACAGGTTTCATCTGAGCTGGGAGCAGCGCGTGGAGGGGAGGTACAAGTTTGTAGTTCGAGGCCGCGTGGGGATAGAGTCATTGTAGGGGAAACAGTCGGCGCCGACTATTGTCCACGATCCAGCGGTCTTGCAGACATCGTTGTTAGTATCAACACAGACTGAGGCGACCGCTTCCCCCACCACCTCACTGCCGCTTAGACCCACTGCGCACCCAAACTCAACAGCTCAGATTAAACCTGTTCATTTATACTTGGTTCCCTAGCCTGACTTGACGGTACAACCCATTCCAACAAAACTAGGTACACAAATTACTGCTTAGCTACATTTAATTCCTTAAAGTTACAACTTTGTGACAGACTTTTGTAAACGTTTTATTCTTATTTACACTTATAAATGAAACGAAAGTAGAGTACGCCGTTTACACAGAAGCATTTGAAGTGTATATTTATTTTATTGGGATTGTACCGCTGAAAGTAAACGCAACAAACAAAGTGTGGGGCTTCCACTTTTCCTCTCTACCCCAGACACATTCCCAGCTTGAGGATGCTGTAGCTATGGGACTTTTCCCAACAACTCTTAAATCTCACAGTCCTGGATACTTTAGTCATTGGAATGAATGACAACAGTGACTTGTCAGTTCCCATGGTTTGACAAACAGTTTCCTGAGGAGTCGTTTACAGATCCTTTCTTGTGTAATTTAATTAAGATGAGGTTAGCCTTGGGTTCGTAGGTAAAACTAAGGACCCTTTAATTTCACGCGCTTATCAGTCTGTCTGTCTGTCTGTAAGTCGCAGCAACCCGTCTACACAGACAAGACGATTAATCCTTTTATTTTAAACTTTGCATTTATATTCTTTGTATTGTAACACATATAGGGAAAATATAGTGATAACAGAAGACGTGACAAAATATTGTGTCTGGAGTAACATATAAAACTAGAAGTTATTCTGATTACGAATATGTATGTTTATTTGACGAAGATATTAATACTGTATGTTGTTTGAGTCATCTTTACATTTCACTTAAATTTGACAGAAATCGGTAGAGCGGATTTTAGAAAGTCTTTTTAACAGCCCCATAAAGAGCAAAAGTGATTGTATTTATAGCCTATTTGGGAAAAAATTGAAATTTGTGTTTTTCCCAAATTTAGAGTTTTGGAAATTCTTCGTAAAGATTATCACAACTTTAATTTAGTATATGTGAGGAAATAATGACACTTTAAAAATGTCGCGTTCCTTTAATGGTGGCTTAACAGTGATTTCTAGTGAAAATTGAAACCGGTCTAATATTAAATATTGTTGATAATTACAGAAAACTATTATTGGTGGTAATTGTTTAGAATAGTCATCGGAATCCGTGATGTGAAAGACATAAAATCTTTACATCTGTACAGACAAGGGCCTGGCGACACCTAGCCGTAGCCGAGTATGTACATGCCCCACCCTTAAAATAAATCTATTTTTAGTCCAAGACAGACTGCTTGATATCTTGGTAGGCCCTGTGGCATTCAGTTTCTCCTTTGCGTGTTTTCTACGTTTTAAGTTTTCAAAAATACAATTGTAAAAGCAACACTTTCGTATTCATAACCTCAATTAAACAAGTTGAAATCAGCTGTTTTGTAATTACAGTAGTGTTATATCGATAGGTAATTATCATTTTCTTCCTATACAGGGTGTCCAAACATTGCTCGAGCAAACCTTTAGGAACTGATTGGGTAGTACAAAATTGCTATAACAAACCGTCCAATCTTGCTTAGTTTTCCGTCTATCCGCCATTTTGTTTTACTAAAAGACTTTCTAACTTTGGAAATAGTTAGATATTGAATTCATTTTTTTATATTATGTTTCACACGTTTACCAAAAACGAAAAACGTGTTTCGTATATTTTCAAAATGGCTGCCGTTTAAAATTTGTAACGTCGAATATTTTGAAAAGCATTAACGTCAAAAAAATATCTTAGATTGTGTTATTTTTGTTCAATTTTTTTTTAATATTGTTTTTCTTTCAATGTAGGCCTAAAACTATTTTAAACATTCCAATACAAAGAATATAAATACAAAGTTTGAAATATACAGGAGTTATCGTCTTGTCTGTGTAGACTGGTTGCGACAGATGGACACGCGCGTGAAATTATAAGCATCCCTTTTACGTAGGGACCCTAATAAAAATGATTTGTTAAAAGATAAACTTAACCTTCAGTCCAAAGTGGTTGCACGACACTGAGATGCGGACACAAGATAACGGTAGTTGTTGAGATGACCAGTAGAGCGCACCTGTCGCGTGATGTGTATTCTTAGTATTTTGACGATCTCTTACGAGTGAAGTGTTCCTGAAGATGGAACGTAGATTCTGAAACGCGTAACGTAACGTTAGAAGTAAGTCACACGAGGCGGAGTGAGTAAATTTCTATTGTTGAAAATAAATGTAGACACGTTTTTGTAGAAATGAGATTTTTGTTTTTGAAAGTGGACGAGAAAGTTAATGCAATGTTTTTACAGAGTTTATTATGTCTTTCGACAGTACTCATAGTTTCAATAATTAGTCTAATATACAACCTCTTGAAATTTAGCAAACGTTTTAGCCTTGAGCCTGTAACTGATGGGGGCATTTCAAAGAGTTTATTTTTTTACTATTGACCTCGAAAAATTCAAAATGGCGGACCCTACTTTATAGTCAGTGTTGATCTTTTATTGGAGGTTTATTGATTGCTAAATGGTAAAACCAATCTAAAAAACGGATTCCAGCAGCCGTCACGGATTTGGCGAGATCTACAAGTTTGTTTCTATGAATTTTTCATATCTCCATCGGTTATACCAACATTACATAACCATGTTATGGTTATGATGGTGATAGCTCATCGGTCATAGAGCTAGATTTTAGATTTTAGGTGAATTTGTACATTTTCTTCAAATTATTTATTCTTTTGACACGCTTAATAGGACAGCTAGATTCGTCAAATTTGGGACGTTTATGGGAGTTGGATGTGCCTGTCAAATTTGACGTTCTAGATGTGTGTAAGAAAATTTAATATTCTGTGAAATTATTGGCTTGATCTACAGTATCCTCAAGGTAGGAATGTGTCTGGGGTGGAGAGGAAACGAAAGGTCCCCACACTTCGTTTGTTGCGTTTGCTTTCAGCGATACAACCCCAATAAAAAATATACAACTCAAATGTTTCTGTGCAAACGCGTACCCTAGTTTGGTTTCTTTTATCGGTGTAAATAAGAATAGTTTGTACCGTCAAGTCAGGTTGGGGAAGCAAGTAGAAGGGAGGACACGCCTCTTACAACCAGACTCACTTATAGTCTGAGGCTATTGTACAAATTTGTTAAAACTGCTGGAGGTTTGGAGGCGAGCGAAGCGAACCATAACGGGTAGGAACATAACCACCAAAGTCTTGTGAAACGAGACACTCGGATTGTTACTGTACTCTTGCATTGCCATATCAGTGGTTACCATTCAAAAATACTATGCAATGTTCCATGTTCAGCCAGTTATTGTGTAGAGGAGATCTTTACTGGAGGACAACTTGAGATGTTACACTTTAAAACTGCAGACATTCGTGTGTTCAATGAAATATGACAACGTTGGAGATAATGACAAGGGAAATCGTCACGGGGCCAGAACGGAACTTGTGTCACGCATTGCAGAGAAAGCATGTTTTATATTTCCTATTCGGTCCGCGGTATTTGCAACTTCTGATCTTGCATCAATTGCATTGCAATTTGTAATAACATTTCGACTTTTTTTGAGGCTCTTCACGTTTACATAGCCTCAGGAAACCTAATAACCGATTTTGAACATTCAGTCCTTCGTTGTACCTAAGCACGTTGCTGCCACACAAAAAGGGGCATGCAGTTTGGTATAGCGATCTATGCGTGCTTGTTTAGCTCTATTAGCTTGTGGGGAGTTTAACTTATAACACACTAAATTAGGTGTAAATTTACAACCCCACATCTCTTCGTTAGCAGTGAAGTTATTGTGAAAATATCAGAGTAAGTTAATAAGTATAGTGAAATTGAAATATATATAGTACGTATATAAATAATAGCAGCATTACTTTTCAACATAATCCCCTCCTAATTCTATGCAGTTTTCCATCTTTTAACGAGCATTTTAATTCCTTCCTGGAAGAAGGTTTTTGATTTCGTGTTCAGAAAATTTTGCACCGCTTCAATGTCCTCGCATTAATGATAATGATATCCTCGCAACTGTTCTTTTTAATTGGACCAAAAGATGAAAATCGCTTGGAGCCAAGTCCGGACTATATGGAGGGTGGTCCAACAGCTGAAAACCAAGATTTTGAAGCCACAGGACTGTTTTTTGGCCGTATGGGGTCGAGCTTTTTCCTGAAGTAAAATCACGTCTTTTGGATTTGATTTTTGGCTTCACAAAGGCAGTAGCTCTCACTATCTCAAACACATTTATTGGTTGACCTTTAGGTTTGAGGTCAACCAAAATTGGACCTTCCATATCCCAGAATATCGACATCATACCCTTTCCTGCAGACATCTGAGTTTTAAACTTTTTTGCTGTGGGAGATGAAGGATGTTTCCACACCAAACTTTGTCGCTTACACTCTGGTTCAAAATGATGGACCCATGTTTCATCACATGAAACCTCCAGTTCGTTAGAAGCACACCAGGTTGGTTTTCTGACTGTTAAAGTTTTGCCCTACGACATCGCCAGTCACTTAGGGACGTCCTCAAGATTTCTTATGGTTCACTGAACCCCCGATTTCAACAAAACACTTACTGAGAGGATTCCATTGCACAAATTTTCACAGTTTTCGATTCTTAACTTACGCGCTCGGGACCAATGAAAGCAGTCATCTTTGTCATAACTGTCGCTAGCGCTTGCGGTGGTGCTATTTTGTACCAAAATGACACCAATACCAGCTCTTTAAGTAGTGTGAATAAATTTTATATGAATTTACAATATTATGCAGTTCATTAACAGGCCTGTCATTTATACTTGTTATTTTCTGTTTTAGGTGAGTTTATCCACAAGCTTTTACCAAGACTAGACGGATCCAGTAAGTCAAATGCTATTGTTACTTTACTTGTAATATACAGGGTAAATAAATATTGAGGTTCACTTGATAGAATAAAACGCGTTTCGACAAAGTCGCCATCTTCAGTGATTTCATTTTTTGATAACTCTAAATTCGATGATTGCTGCCAAGATAGCGGATTTTCCAAGAACTACCGAATTGTAATTGTTTCGATGAATTGTTTTATTCGGTGAATTTCAATTGTTAATAGATTGACAAAGTTTGTGTTTTGTTTATTATCTGTATGATCTTGACAGTAATTTTATGCCTTGGCGATCTATACAGGGTGATTCAAAAGTTCCGCAACTCCTTCGTAATTTTAAACCTGTTTAACGTATTTACTCCAAACTTTTAGGGAAAATTCTGCACCTTTTAGGGGTAGGAATGAATTCCACCTTTATTTTGTTGGGGTGGGGGAGGGGGTTGGATGTCAAATTTTTTAAAATAGCAACCCCTATCGAGTGATATCCCATTTTAAAGCCATCTTTGTAAAATAAACCCCTCTCCGATAATGACAGATCCAAGAAGTTTCGATTTTTAAAATGGTGTTGTATTCTACATCAATTCGATATGTATTTTTTCTATGGTGTTGTATTCTACATCAATTCGATATGTATTCATTTTAAGATGCAAAAACATTGCACACTTTTTTTTTAATCTACTTTATTTACGATTTAGAAAAAAATAACTCGAGATATTCATTGTTGATCAGCTGCTGAACACATGATTTTACAATTTAAATTATAAATAGATTTTAAAATAGTATGATTTAAATAAATAAATATCTATTTCATTTTAATAAATAAAATGATTTACTATTTTTTATTTCTATAATTTTTGAGGATTTAAATTTAATTAGGTTTTAAGGTATTGAGTAGGCTCCATTTTTATTAATTTGACCATCAAATCTTGTGTTATTTTTTTTCTAAATCGTAATTATTGTAGATTGAAAAAGTGTGCAATGTTTTTGCATCTTAAAATGAATACATATCGAATTGAATGTAAATACAATACGTAGAAAAATAGAAAAATCTGAACTTCTTGGCTCCACCATTTTGGTTAGTGGTATCGGAGAGGGGTTTATTTTACACCAATTTTCTCGTCTCAACTTTAAATGGCAATAATAGAAGTAACTATAAATAATCTAGATATTTTTGTATCTCTTTGTAAATTTGGAGATGTTTTAATTAATATTCAATACTGGATCTACATTTTTCTTGACCTACTTTTGTTCTGTTCCGACGAGATTATATTAAGTATTCGAGTGATAATTGCGAGGTTTGTAATTTTCTTTTCTTGTTTGAAGGTGAAAAACTTGAGAGGTCATCATCGACCTACAACGGAAGAAAATAGGATAAAATAAAGAGCCCCCAGCCCTCGAATATTCTAACGGAAAAAGGAAATCTGATAGGAAAGTTGAAAGAGGGGGGGGGGGGGTTTGGTTGAAGAATATATCAAGAAATGTGTATCCCGTACTTACTTAGCTTAGCGGTTTTACTCTGTAGGGTTATTAGTGCACAATCTATTAAGGATATAAACGAAATTTAAAATATGAGAGAATAGAATTTCGACTGCAGGAGACATTTAAGCACATTTTTCCATGAACTAGGCTACATTATTTCCAAACATATTTCGTGAGAAATACGAAGATATCATGTGGTGACCGGATCCACCACATGACACTCTATTTATCGAGTCGAAACCAGTAACCCAATCCAATATTTGGTTGTTGGTTTTTTCTGCTCCAAACATTTCCGGTCCACACACACACAGACAGCTGTAGAAAAGAGTTCTCTCGAAATAGAAGTGGAAAAATCCTAAAGTAAAAACCTCGTCTCTCGTACAAGAGTATTATCTCGGTGAGAAAGAGAAGGAGGGGTAATGCATTCTCACCCCTACATGCGACACTGGGTAAAATCAATGCTGTAGTAGTGAGTGTTCTGCCAACTTAACAATTACCAACTTGTGAAATAGAAAAAAAACCCGGTATGAATTGTTAAATTACGAGAAGAATTGGAAAAAAAATATTTTTTTTAAATGCGGAAAAAAATTGGGTTATTTTATAAAATAAATTAAATTGTGCTAAACTTTTTGATTTTCTCGCACACCCAAATAATTAACCAAAATAATTCATAATGCCTTGGCGTATTCTACACTTACTACCTATTGAAATGTCTTCAGGTCTAATACCTAACCTGAAACCTAAGAATTTTGTCTTTATTACTAACAATATTTTCCCCGTTGATTTCTTTAAAAGAGAAAAGATAATGGAAGGGGGGGAGGCTTCTCAACTCCTTGTGAAGATTAGAAACATCTCCGCTATATGGAAGTAAAAAACGAGCAAAGATCTCTAGCCCTCGACTACTCTGATAGCTCCAGGGTCGGAAAAGAACAAGAGTTAGTCAAGAGAGTTGGGAAAAAATGAAAGAGAGGGAAATAACTAACCCAAGACTACATGGAAGAAGGTGTAAATCCAGCTAGATCCCTTGGGATTGCCAAGCCTTTACAGTAAACGAGCCTCTGTTTTATATATAGGGTTGAGTAAAACCAGCATAGATTGCAATATCTCAGTTTGTATCAATGGTAAGCTCTTCATGTGTGATGTGTCAAAACTCTGTTTCCTCATATACAGGATGTTCCGAAAAAACATATTTTTCTCATATTTTGTTTTAATGAAATCATAAGGATGATTCCCCCCCCCAGTGATTCCTAAAAAGTCCTTACTTTTCAGGCTATTTAATTCCTTAGTTTATTCTACACTAGTACCGTACTTTGATTATATTAAATAGTAGCAATTTTTTTATTTGTTTTCCTACATTAGTATTTAAACATCCAGTTACATTTTTATTTTGATTCAACAATGGGAAGTATGGAAAATCGTCTCCTGAAAATGATTCAAACGTTTTCGAAACTTTTAAGCGACTATTATTCCTAACCGAGTAGGTTTATCAAGTAATAACTGAGAATAAAAAAGTTTAAAAACAGTACAGAATCTAAACACATCATAAAATAATTAAGGGGTCCCAATAAAGAAATTTTAAAAATAGCAGCTATATAATTTGGAAATTGCGGATATTTTTCAGAGTTTGAAAAAAAAAACAGATTTTTAAGTTATCCCCATTTATAAATAAAACTTGAGCACAATTTCCTCACAAATAAAACGATCATCAACTCCCAAACGCGCGTTTCGTCAACAATATCGCCATCTTCAGTACTGCATGAACTACGACTCGCACTGTCGTTGGCGCGTATTTGAATTAAAAATCGTATTGAGTTGTGAACAATTTTGTTCAAATTTTATTTCATCATCGGTGTTGAGGGAAACACTTGTATAGAGGCCTAACTGATATTGTTAATATTTTCCTAAGTAGACGTTGTAATGTCCTCATTAATAGATGTTATACATTGTAACGCACTTTTAAATGGTTGTTACAAAGTAACAATTTTTTAAATTGTCCTAAATAAGTGGTTTCCAGAGATAAAATTAGAACGTTAATTTGTGATGTTGCGATGTCATTAATTACCTTCAATTGAGGTAAACAATAGACTTGTAATATTTATAGCTTAATTATGTACTCAAAATTGTTTTGTAGTAAGGAATAATTTATGAAATATAAGTATTGTAAAATTTATTTTTATGGTCTCGTAGATGTATTAAAAATCTGCACACGCTACGTTCGTGACAGTTCTTTGGCTTCTTTCACAACTGTGTTTATCTCAAAAAGCTTCCACTCGCTTAAGTCGCTTCGCTCGTGGTGAGTACGGACTTGGTAATCCCGAAAGGCCTAGCTGGATCTACACTTTTTTATATTTGTCTTGGATTAGATCCCTCTCTCATCCTTCCAATTCAGTCTCTCTTGACCAACTCTTGTTCTATTATGACCCAGACGTTGCTTCGGATCTTTTTTATAAGGTGATAAATGACCCATACTACATTTTTTTTATAAAAGTTATGGATCGATTTTTTTTTTTTGACGATAAACTTTGTTATTTGTCGTGGTAGAAAAAGTGGGGTTGGTACCATTGTTTGCAGAATTGAAAAGTTTGTTTATATAAATTAAATAGCACAAGATACGAACAAAGAACTGTTTATAATTGGCGCCATTTTCAGATTTACAATTTGGTATTTTCTGAATTTCAGTTCAGTTTTATATGAGCACACCACAGGATGTCCCGTATTTGAGCTACCAAACTTTTCAGGAATGATTTTCTGGGTCAAGATACAGATAAAATTAAGAATATTTTTTTTTTAGAAAATGCTTTTTTTGAACTTTGGAAATGGAAATATTGAGTTGGGATTTAGTATAAGCAATTTGTATGTTACGTTTTACAAGTGTAACGAAAATAAAGACTTAACAAAATGGCGGCCGTTTAAGATATTTAATATTGAATATCTCGAAAACCATTAACTTTACAAAAATTTACAAGAGATAAAAAAAGTTTGCTTTTTTAATGACAAACAAATTGGTTTATGTATCTTTTCTATAGGTCAAAGTATAATCAAGTTATTGATAAAAAAACTGGGAACATGTTTTCTCGGTAGTTGTGTACAACATCCGTGATTGACCTGGAACGAAAATATTTTGGAATTATAATACTTTTAATAACAGAAATATATAATCTAGGCTATTACTCTGAATTGCATAAAAAAAGTTCAAATGTGACCCTCGACTATTTCAAAATGAGGCCTATTTAAATATTTTCGTGCTAAATATTTTGAAACTTGTAGAAAAATAAAACATGTAAATTGTATTTATTAAACAAATTGCAAAAGATAGAATTAAGTTTGAAGTTTCGAGATGTTTAGCGTGGAAAAAAATAAATAGACGCCATTTTGAAATAGTTGAGGGTCACATTTGAACTTTTTTATGCAATTTAGAATAACGATTTTAACATTTTTATTAAAAGTATTTAAAAAAAGAATATATAAATATTTTGGTTCTAGATCAATCTTGGGTGTTATAGACAACTACCGACAAATTATTAGTTTCCTTTTTTTGTTAATACTGTAACTCTGTTATCCTTTAATCTACATTTAAAAAAAAACGAAGACCTTTTTGTTTGTCGTTAAAAAAAGGCAACTTTTTTGACTCTTGTGAATTTTTTGTAAAGTTTATGGTTTTCGTGATATTCAATACTGAATATTTTAAACGCTCGCCATTTTGAAAATATACAAAATGAAGTCTAACCAAAAGGGATGTAATAAAAAAATTTTAGAGCTGATCGCCATATTGAAAAAAAAATGGTGGGTGATATGAAATTTTTTGCAATGCCTCTAGTTTAAAAGTCAAAAAATTCTGAAGGGTGTAGTTGTTATCCGTGGGCACGCCTATTTCAAACACCCTGTATACTATTCATTGATTGCTGGCAAAATTTTTAAATAAGCGTTTGAAACAATCTTTCGATTTTAGTGCTCCAAGGTTCAAGGTTGGTAACAAGACATCAGTATTCCTACAATACAGCCGTTGGAAATATATTCCCTCCTAGATAATACACAATGTACCGTAAAAACATCAATACATTGCACAGGGAAATATTGTATCATCAACAACGCAGTTTAGATTGGCACGACCAAATATGGTTTAAACGTTCACCACTTCTATAAATAAAACAAAAGACGTAGGTAGTGTCATCGGGCGCCATCTTGTTTCGGGGTTTTCAATCGGACAAAATTGCTGCTGCCTTGCACAGTTCTGTTCCCGACCCGGTGTCTCGTTTGCCATTCAAGCAGAGAATGAGGGGAAATAGATAAATTTACCTCCCCCCCTCTCTCTCCGTTCTCTTCTCTTACTTGATTCACACACACACATACACAACACTACTGGAGTGAAATGGACTGATCCATGTTGACCAACCTTACAGCAATGAAATCATTTTAAAGTTGGTATATTGAAAGTAGGCTTATCGCGTGGACGTTAGTTGTGATTTTTTTTTGTGCCTAAATAGATGTTTTGAGATACAAATGGTGAAAAAACAAAGCATGAACTTTCCTACATACCAAAAACCAAATAAAAACGAAGGAAAATTAAAGTCTAAAAAGTCAGTTGGGTAGGCCTAGTTGTCAATCAATGCGTGAAAATGAACAATGGGCTCTGTCTTTGGAGAAAAAAAATTAAATAAGAGCTTAAACTTGCTTTGCTACGATCTCGACGTAAATCAAATTCGTTAATCAACTGTTTTTCGCCGAATGTCCTACAAATGTCATGAGTTTGATTCGTAAAGTATATATTACGGTTCTGTTATTTTCGAATATATACAGGGGTTTTTAGGGTCCGTAGGTAAAACTAAGGACCGTGTTTGTCTGTACAATTTAAACTGACCCTCAAAAGGCTTCGACTTATAAAAAATAACTGTCCCTTAACGCCTACGGACTCTAGTCGTGTGATTTTACCAGACGCTTGATCCTTTTACGGATCGTTTTGAAAATGTATTGTCTGTCTGTCTGTAACACAACCAGTCTACACAGGTTGTCATTATTTTTGTTTATATTTTATGCACCAAAATGCACGGATTTTATTTAAAACCAAAGCACGTTTTATTGATAAGGTCGTCATCTTCAGTGGTAGAACTTTTATGGGTGCGTGTTCTACTGATGATGGCTTGCTTATTGAAACGTCGTCGTTTATAGTTTTTTTTCCATTAGTTAATTGAAGTTTTTATGACTAATTATGGATTTAATAATGTTCACATTACTTATTTAAGAGGAAAATGTAACCATAATTAACGATTTAAAAAGAAAATTTAGCCATGATTAACGATTTAAAGAGAAAACTTAGCCATAATTAACGATTTAAAAAGAAAATTTAACCATAAATAACGATTTATAACCATAATTAACGACTTAAGAAAGAAAAATTAACCATAATTAACTATTTAAAAAAAAATTAACCATAATAAACGATTTAAAAAGAAAATTTAACCATAATTAACTATTTAAAATGAAATAAACCATAATAAACGATTTAAAAAGAAAATTTAGCCATAATTAACTATTTAAAAAGAAATAAACCATTATTAACGATTTAAAAAGAAAATTTAACCATAATTAACTATTTAAAAAGAAATTAACCATAATTAACGATTTAAAAAGTAATTTTAACTATGATTAACGACTTATAAGAGAAAATTTAACCATAATTATTGATTTTAAAAGAAAATTTAACCATAATTAACTTTTTTTAAAGAGATTAACCATAAATAACGATTTATAACCATAATTTAACGATTTAAAAAGAAAATTTAACCATAATCAACTTTTTAAAAATAAATTAACCATAAATAACGATTTAAAAAGAAAATTTAACCATAATTAACTATTAAAAAAGAAATTAACAATAAATAACGATTTAAAAAGTAAATTTAACGATAATTAACTATTAAAAAAGAAATTAACATAAATAACTATTTAAAAAGAAAATTTAACCATAATTAACTATTAAAAAAAGAAATTAACCATAAATAACGATTTAAAAAGTAAATTTAACCATAATTAACTATTAAAAAAGAAATTAACCATAAATAACTATTTAAAAAGAAAATTTAACCATAATTAACTATTAAAAAAGAAATTAACCATAAATAACTATTTAAAAAGAAAATTTAACCATAATTAACTATTAAAAAAGAAATTAACCATAAATAACGATTTAAAAAGAAAATGTAACCATAATTAACTATTAAAAAAAGAAATTAATCATAAATAACGATTTAAAAAGAAATTAACCACTGTAAACAATTTCATGTATAATCTGCACTGCATTGTCTCTAAATATTTGCTAACACTCACCATTAGAGGATCTGTGTTCAGATAGGCTTACACAGTTGGCGTCATCTGTGACGTCATGTCTTGGTACCTTTGTTTTGACTGTTATATGACTCATGTTACCAGAATAATCACTTGATACAGGCTGTTGTTCGTCATTACCATCTTGGACACAATCAAGTTTTGCTGGTGGAAACACTTGAAACTATTGTGAACTAATAATTTGGTTCAATGCTCATTCGTTTTGAACAATGTTCTAACCTAACCTTAAAACAACTGATCAGTTAAAATCTTTCATTAAATGCCCACACATAATATTTCCATTTTTTTTTCCTTTTCAATTCGATAGTTTTGCTTCCTAACTCTCTCTCTACCTCAAGGTAATTTTTTTTTGTTACGCTATATTTTTCCTGTATGTAGGACAATACAAAGGATATAAATGCAAAGTTTGAAATATAAGGATTTGTCGTCTTGTCTGTGTTGACGATGGCGGTGCTTCGCGACTTCTTCCAGGATCAATGAAAAATCCATGGCCCTCACGCGAAGGCTGGCTCTCTGTAAGATTTACAAAACAATATAACCGACGTTGTAAGGGGCGTACCACCCGGTGTCCTGAATCACGCATGCAAACGTGTCGTAAAAAAATGACAATATGTTGAGGTGAATTTTTAATTTAAAGTCCGGAGATGTAAGAATAGCCCTGTGTTTTAGTCAAATTTAGCTTGAAAGGTTTTTAAAATTTGTTGAATAGGCCTATAATTGTAAGGTTTAGAAGGGAGACTTCCTCTACAAGGCTACATCTAAACGATCTGTGTTCGTTAATAACAAGACTTTAAGGCAGATTTATAAAGGGAATTGTCGTTATTTCATATCTGCTTATTAGCTACATTATAGTAGCTTGGGTCACGTGCTATTTTAGTAAGAATGTCATCAAATCTCGAGAACTTTTTTCTCCTCTTTCTTTTTCCCTCTTCTCTAACTAATCCTCGTTCTCAATTGACATTCATCAACATTTCTCCAATTTTTTAAATTTGTATTCTCTTTCTTTACAACGACTTTTAACCTAACCTTTTCTCTCTTCTTTAATGACCACCCACCCACCTTCTCAATCGAAAATCTACAAAAATTCTCAATTTTTTCCCCCATTTCTTCTTTACAATAAACCTAACGCCTAACCTTTTCCCCTCTTCTCTAGCTCTCCCCTCCTCTTATCAATCGAGAAACTTCAAAAAAAATTGATTTTGCTTTTCTTTTTTGCAATTGACTTTAAACCTAACCTAACCTTTTATCCTTTTCTCTAAATTCCCCCCCTCTTCTCAATCATCAATCTTCAAAAATTCTCAAAAAAGATGTTTCTGTTCTTCTTTACAATCGACTTTTAAGCCCCCTCCCTCCTCTCGATCGACAATTTAAAAAAATTCTCACAAATGATTTTTCTTCTCTTCTTTACAATCTACTTTTAACCTAACCTAACCTTTATCCTTCTTGTCTAACTCCCCCCCCCCTTCTTAATCGACGCAAAGATTCTCAGAAAATTTGATTCTTTCTTATCTTCTTTACAATCGACTTTTAACCTAACCTAACCCGTGCGATTCTCTACCCTTTGGGAATCATTTCATCTATCTTGAAATGATGAAGAATTTCTACAAATCTACCCCTCTAGACCTCTTTTTGGGCAATTTAAGCATAAAAATCGGTCGTGCAGTTTCTAAGAACTCTACGTTATAAAAATCTTGTTTGTGTGTTAAATATATAATATATAGGTGTTGTACATTGTAGCCTGTAAGGGCGTAATCAAAACATATGACTATCCTGGAGTTATCCGTCCAATGGGGGAGGGGGGAGGTGTAGGTGAAAAACTAATTAGATTTCAATAAAATACGATGAAAGAGGTTTTGGTTATGAGTGAAACCAGTTATTTTTTAAAATCATTTAAAATATATATTTTTTAAATTTTGTTTTAACAGAGGGCCTTTCTATATCGATTTATTTGTCTTTAACAAACAGCACAGTAATAAGGAAAATTATCGTTTTTTGTTTTCCCCCTTACGTACAGGGTGTTCCGAACTTTCCTTAAAAATAGTTTAATGTGTTTGTAAATTTAAAATATATCCTTTAAAAAAAACAGCTATATAGAATTAAACCAAATTTGGGCACATTTTAAGTTGTTAGTTTCAGTTGGTATGCTAAGTTTCGTTATTTTAACACAACTCGTTTCAAAATGGCGTCCCGTCAAAGTTTTTACATCGAATTGTAATAAAAAAATTACAAGATTGTTTTTAGTAAATTTTTGTTTTTTTAAATTGAGTGGAAAATAAACGACATTTGGGATTTCTTGTCCGGCAAAGTGAAAAAAAGCAGCTGATTGGTCAGGTGATCTGTTATTGTAACTGCTTTGCATCGATTTGCAACTACTAAAATGTCAATTAATAAAACAATTACTTTACTGTTAATTTAAGATTTATATCTAAACAAAAACAACTTAATTTATTCAATCCATTGTTGTTTCATTATAAATAAATATTAAGATTGATTTGTGAGATAATATTAGAATAAAACTCGAATACAACCTCTCGTAAAAATTACGTTTATTTAAATCGAACGCGTTTCAACGACAAAGTCGCCATCCTCAGTGATGCATGAGCTACAATAACTAAACTATAACTGTGATTAAGTAAACCTAATTTTTGTGTTATCTTGTGTTTGTTGTTCCTCTAGTCTATTCTGAAAGAGGACTAGAACATAATCCTGGACGCTCGTACTAAATCTCTTTTTTTTTGTCGCCAAATTTTAAAAGCAGGGACAACTATGGATTTGTCGTAAAATATACTATATAAATTGTTCTTGGTATATATATATTTTTTTGTAAGATAGCTAGTTTTAGAGTTATTTCAATTTAAAAGATTGAATTTCCGCCATTTTTAAACGAGTTTGGTTACAATTATAAACGTTGATGTACTAATTGAACTTAACAGTAGCAATAATTAGTTAGGACACACCCTGTACATATAACTAATGCAGTCTTTTTGTACTGTTTATAGCAAATAGAGCGATGTATTCAAATCACAATAATTGTATTTCATTGCAGCTAAGCCTACCCAAAGTTTACCCCTGCGGCGAGGTGTAGGCCGCGCATATGTCCACAACTTGAGGAAAGAAAGTCGGTGAAGGGGTTGTGAAATCAATAAGACTCTTGGGCGTCTCTCTCTCTCTCCCTCGTCTACTTTGCCTAGATTATCCCCCTCCCCTCTCCTCTCCTCTCATCGTACCTGGGCCCGATGTCAAATCTATCAAACATTGAAAGTCGATGCACGTATTTGTTGTGTTTGTGATCTTCACGGTAGGAATATCCGTATAAAAAGAAGCGATGTAACACTAATTTTGTCACACCCTATACATTGGACCATACGTGTTAATTTTTTCCCCTCGCTGTTTAAAGGGAAAAAAAACCTTGCGGACATTATAAAAAAAGGAAGAATTCTGTTGAAATTTGGAAATATCAAAATAGTAAAATGACCTTGGGGTAGTTGAGGCGCAAAAACTATCATGTTACAAAAATATTTTATATGTGTGGGGCATCAAATAAAACACATGTAAAAATAGTAATAGCATTCCATTTAATACAATCAGGTTTTGTTAATTTTTGGAACACTCTGTATATCCTTACTAATATTTTGTACCACCCTGTAGATAGCTCAGGTTAAGAGCTTTAAAATTAGAGGTCGGACATCTTTCTATCTAAAGCAGTTATTGAGATATCAAGCTGTTTTCATACTTTTCTAACACCCTGTATATGTAAATATAGTCTGTAAACACGTCATAACTCCCTTGTTATCAAATATAAATTAAAAATTGCTTTTAAGTATCTTGAATAGACCAATTAGAATATGTAAAAATAATAAGCGTTTACATTTAAAAAATTTATAAAAATCAAGTTTGTTAATTTTTGTACCACCCTGTAGATAATATAAATAAAAATACCTTTAAAGTATCTTAAATTGACCTGTTAGAATATTTGAAAATTATATTAGACCTTACATTTTAAAATATGAAGAAAAATCAGGCTTTGTTAATTTTTGGAACGCTCTGTGTATCCTTACTAAACTTTTGTACCACCCTGTAGATAACTAAGATTATAAACTTTAAAATGTAAGGTCGGACATCTTTCTATCTATAGGAGTTCTTGAAATATCAAGCTGTTTCAATACTTTTCTAACACCCTGTATATGCGGGAAAGAAACCTAACCTATAACTAGGACAATTATTAGTTTAGCAATGATTCACCAATCATGTTTCACAGAAGGAGATTTTACGCTTTACAGCACTAAAGCAGGTTTATTTACTGTCCTTATTTGTTATTTCTGTTTTACGTCAATTTCTTCAATTGACTGTTTTAAATGAGAATTGGTGGTTTTATAATTGGTAATTATAACATTGAACTTCAATCAACAGATGAAAAACTCATGACGCCATCATGGTACTTACCCAACCCCATCACAATATACGTACTAGCAGATTCTTCTAAATTCAATGCCCACATTGAATATCACATTTTCCTATGCTCACAGGCTTACTTGTGGCAATACCGAGACGACTAGCTGGATCTACACCTTTATTCATGCAGTCTTTCCTTATCAGGTCTCTTTCATCAACTTTTTCTGACGCTATTAGAGTGTACACAACAAGAAGTAAAACGTTTATTGAGAGGTTAGGATTCGAAATTACATTTTCGGACAATAACTTCGCTCTATTTGTCATCGTAGAGATTGTGGGGTTGGTACCATTGCATGCAGAATTGTAATCTGCAAATTTTCATTTAGTTTTTAGTGGGGGGAAAAACTATTATAAAATGTCCGCCATTTTGTAATTTTTAATTCGATTTTTATGAATGTAAATAGGGTTCTATATTAGTACAGATGTTTCAAATTTAAAATTCGAATCTTAATTTTTGTGGTTACGTACGGACCAACAGGGATGGACGGACACTATTTCGAAAATCACTTTCGGTTTTCTGAGATTTTGAAACGTAAAGGTTACTCAAAAAACGGATGTTTCCCCCCTATTATTAAACCCGTCCTTTCCTTTGTATACCGGTAACGTAAAAGTACAATTTTCAAAATGCCACTGAACTACAAGTGGTAACAAGGTTTGTAACAGCTGATTATGGAATAAAGTGTTTATTGTGGAAAATTGAATGTGCTTTCATTTCGTGATTGAAATTTCTTCAGGTGTGATTCTTTAAAACTCTGTTTCATGAATTGTGGAACACCCTGTAAGTTCCAACCCCAATTCTTAACATAGCTAAACTGCTTTTCATAATCTGATTACACCCCAATCAAAACAGAGTTTTATGAATACGGTTTAATCGGATATTTGACTACATCGTATTTTTCACACGACGTTTCACGTGTATGAATCAACTCCCCCTTATCAAGTGACAAGAATTTTACAAAATTAGGATAATTATTTGTCCTTGCAACGAGATTAGACTCTAAATTATTGAAGCCGATTTGTACAAAATTTGTAATTTTTGTATAATGGCAGAGCTAATCAAAATTTTTAATTGTTTTTAAATGTTTAATTACTCATAAAACAAATTTCATCAAAATCTGTTTCGACTGTTGATTTTACTACCGATATCATAAATAAATCATATTAAAGTCATCATGGCACTTTCTCAGACCCAATCTGCAGAACTTTTAAATGTAATGCCACAAAGTTGGTTTCTTGGGTCTTGTTCAGTGCCGGATTAAGCACTAAGCAGACTAAGCGGCCGCTTTGGGGCCCCCAAGGGATTAAAAAAAAAATTAAAATAGTATAAAATATTATACTATCCGGGTTGGGATGGTCGGGTTAATTGAGGGGGGTTGTCGAGGTTGGGGGGACCTCCTTGCCTATCTCGCTTTGGGGCCCCAAGGTTCTTAATCCGGCACTGGTCTTGTTAGAAATGTTAAATTGTATTGGCAAATCAAGGAGCCTTTATCCTAAGGGTGTTTGTTTAAAACAGTTGTTACACAGGTTTTCAGAACCTTATACTTTATTTACGACTGATGGTTTAAAAATGTCTTCCCCCGCTTCGCTCGTATTAAAGTATCGGACTTGATGGCCTTGAAACTATGTGAGAGTTGACTCGCTACGCTCGTGTCGGCGTCTCGACTCTGATGCGTTTCTTGGTAGGTCTGATCTAAAAGAAAAAAAGTAAGCCTACGATTTTTGTGTCAGATGAACTATTAAAATCTCAATTTTTGTCTAAGGTGGATAATTACCCCCAATTAATTACACTACCATATGATTTCACCCAACAGCTGTTTTCATAATTCTTGATAATTTTAAGGTTATGTCTAGATTTTAGCTAAAAACAAATTGCAAATATTCTACTCTATAAAGCAGATATTCAGACCAACACCTACAAGCAGGTTTGTAAACATCTGGTATTGTCAATAAATTGGATCAACGTCTGACTCGCCGTGTATTGCCAACTTTGAAAACACTTCCTTTTTTTTTTTGTCTGAACTCTAGCGTCAGTTGGCATTACTCGCGTCATCGTGTGAAGTTCCTAATAATTCAGTGATAAAACAAAACCACTGAGATGTATTACAGTTTATCGGATTATTATTTCTTCGGTAAGTTGAACACACAGATCAGGTAAACCAGTTTCATTTGCTTTTGTGAAAGCGTTTGTTTTTTATTGTATGCATGAAGTTGTTCGCCTAAAATTACTTCACTACAGGATGAAGATGGTGCTCAGTTGATTTAGTTACAGATAGGATCGCTAGTGTTGGCCAGATATTATTTCCGGTGGTCCTAGTTGTTGCAATGTCGTCAGATTTTTTTTTTTTTTTTCGTTCCGTCAATAATAGTTCGTGGAAAGTTTTGATTACACGCGTTATTCAATGTGTAGTCGACAAAGAGATTTGTTGACAGAGTTGGTAACAGTGCTACAGTCGTGTTTTTTTAAATGTTACTTGCTTAGATGTTTGTCTGTCTGTCGGTGCAGTGCTTCTTTACATCTCTAACGTGTAAACAGATTTTATCAAATTTAATATGTGGGACCAATTTTTTTTTTTTTTAAATAGTAATTCAAAATTTTGCTGTAGGCCTCATGATTTTCAATTGTTAGGATCCAAATAAACCAAATCGGCGTAAAAAAAAAAAGTTTTACGAGTTATCGGTACAGATGGAAATCGCTGTTTGAAAAGACCCCTTTTCCCAATTCGTTTAAATTATAGTGAAATGTAAAGATTAATTACACAAACCAGTGTGTATAAAAGGAAATATATTACAGATGTAAATGACTAAACAATAAAGTGGTCCATAGGCAATATAGGGTCAGTTTTCTATGGTTTTTCGTGAAAAACTGAAGATAAGTGGGAGATATTAAAACAAATATGTGTGCCACCGAACGCACGGTTGAAAAACTATGTAAAATCTGTATCAAAATACCGTTAAAAAAATTCAAAATGGGGCTGAAAATGTAAGTGAAACTTTTTAGTCCGAACTCGGTTGTTATTAAAAATAAATTGAAAATAACTTTTAAGTATCTTAAACTGACCTTTTAGAATATGTAAAAAAATAATAATAGCGCTATAATTAATAAAAGTTTTTGGTAATTTTTGGAACACCCTGTATATCCTACTAAACTTTTGTACCACCCTGTAGACAGCTCTCAGGTTAAGAGCTTTAAAACTAGAGGTCGGACATCTTTCTTCTATCTAAAACAGTTCTTGAAATATCAAGACGTTACCATACTTTTCTAACACCCTGTATATATATAAGTATAGTATGTAAAAATGCCATAACTCGGTTGTTATTAAAGATTATTAAAAAAGTTCCACTAATCTGACATGTGAGAATATGTAAATAATAATTGTGCTTTATTTATTAATAATCTAAAAGTTTTGGAAAATCGTGTTTTTTTTAATTTTTGGAACACTCTGTATATCCTACTACACTTTTGTACCACCCTGTAGACAGCTCTCAGGTTAAGAGCTTTAAAACAAGAGGCCGGACATCTTTCTTCTATCTAAAACAGTTGTTGATATAATCAAGCTGTTTCCATACTTTTCTAACACCCTGTATATTACTAGATGGTGTGGAAGGGCGTCACATTAGTAACATAGAAGGACAATCTTAAAGGGATTTGTGTGGAACCGGTTTAATTTTGTTGAAAGTTAAGTTAAATCTGATCATATCTCCGACAACAAACAGGAAATTTGTTGATTTAGCGATACCAAAATAATTCATGGATAGGAGGAGGGAGTATTCTGTGTCTTGACGCCTTGCTATCCTTTTGATAGGAAGAGACAGACGCCAAGTGGATCCATCAGAAATATAGTTTAATACAATTCTGAAAATTTGTTATTATAATTTTGTTTTGTTACTGACAACGCAAGGTAAAAGTTTCCCAGCTTTTTAACTTCAATGGGCAGTCAACATTTTAGTCCCTTCAAATTACTTAGGAAATCGCTCTTTTATGGAAAAACTTCCCACAGCTGAGACCTGTAAAAAAAGTGAAGTGTTTTGGTTGTTTAAACGTCAATTTAACCCCCCCCCCCAGTTCTAACAAAGGGTGGTTTTTGAGAAATATATATTTGAATGTTTAGCGTTTTTTCTACCTTTTTTTTTTCTATTTTCAGGGGAAAACTGTGCATTTTGGTGAAAAGGTGGAAAATATCAAGAGAGCAAAGTTGTAGAGTTTTAAATTCACAAAATAATTTGTCTCGACGGTTTCTTATGATCCCGCAAAGTTTTGCGAAATTAATCAAGGAAATTTGTGAACTTCTTATGGAAGACATCATTTTATTTACATTAATTATCATTTGCCATAAAGTAACTTAAGATAAGGTAAAACTAATTGACTAGTTTTTTTTTTTTTTTTTTTTTTTTTTTTTTTTTTTTTTTTTTTTTTTTTTTTTTTTTTTTTTTTTTTTTTTTTTTACACAAAACGTACTTTGTAATTAAACGGGATTTAATAAAAAACTTAAAAAATAAACTAAATTCTTATTTGTTATGTGTTTAAGACTGGTGTTCGAAGTGGTCGCCATTTTTTCCTGGAGAAGCAGTAGTCTTTCCTTGTTGCGTTTCTTAACGTGTTGACATTTATCTCATCTACGTTTTGAATAATTGCTTCTTTCAGTTCTTACGATTGAAGGTCTTCCTGGCCTATTGATGTCTCCAACTGACCCGGGGGTTTCAAACTTGCCAACAAGCTTTTTTATACGCGACTACACCGCGCGGTCCGTCCCTCAAACCGCTGCGAGTACGATAGTTTCTTTAAATCCTTACAACTCTCATGTCGGCTGTCAGCTGACATCTGACATTTTAGTTTACCCGTTCCGATCGCATGTCGGTCGTGAGTGTAATGGTAGCCCCAACTTTGGACTGAAAACTACATCCTCAATAGAGTATGTGTAATCACTTTATAATCAATCTGTTCGCGTTAACAACACGAAGCACAAACATTTTAAAAAGACTCCTAAGTGTATGGTGGGTTATTTAAGTAACGTTGACAGTACTGCAAGTAGTGACTAGAAGCGAGGATGTTTAACCACTTCCTCAATAGAGTATGTGTGATTACTATATAGTTAATATTTTCTCGGTAAGAACACTTTTAATAAACGGCTTTAGAGTGTATGGCTGAGCTGTTTTATTTAACCTAACCTAACCTCTTGATGTCTCAACGGACCCGGTTGTTTCAAACTTATCTAACCAGCTTTCAATAGGTGACACACTGCCAAGGTCGTCCCTCAAACTGTTGTTGTCTTACTCATATTTATAATAACACTGAATTAATGCTATTTGTAAGGTAAAGTCATGATGGAATAGAAAAATATCAATTAATTGTAAACTGCTATAAGTTTACCAGCTACCAGATTCCTGTGTTTGAAATTAGTCCATAATGAGAAAACTCGTTGCTATGGCAACAAATAAGCAATGTAAATAACAGCTGATGTTTTAATAAATCCCAATTATATCTGCGTACAATAGGGTAAAAATCAGGTAGGCCATCGTTGTACTTACTCAGCTTTGATGCTTTAAATGTAATGTCAAAAGTTGGTTTCTTGAGTCTTGCTGGATATCTTAAATTGTATTTGTAACACAGTACCCTACTAGCGAGCCCGTAATCTGTAAGTCGTAACCAGTCTACACAGACAAGACGATAAATCCTGTATATTTCAAACTTTGTGTTGTCCTACATATAAGATAAATATATCGGTATTAAAAAAAAAAAAAAGAGATCTTGCGGGGTAGTTGGTGATAATGAATATGTTTAATTGGATTATTTTCATGTTATGTATATAAGATCTTATAATTTAAAAAAATTTATATCGTTACACGAAGAAAAAAAATTGGAACCACTTCAAATACAGTATTGTCTTTTTTCAATTTAATCTGTCAAACTTCAATATGGATTGTTGCAGTGGTCAATCACGCTTATCGATCGCTAGCAATCAATATAAAAAGATGATGACGTCACTCAACAGTAGGGCGTGGTTACGCTGAAGTTTTTACGACAAAGGTAAATAAGGAGAGAGAGAGAGAGAGAGAGAGAGAGAGAGAGAGAGAGAGAGAGAGAGAGAGAGAGAGAGAGAGAGAGAGAGAGATGACTAGACAAGAGACGACCACTTGGCAACACTGCTTTGTAATAATTGGGACAATATATGACCTTGAGAACGCCTACTGCAAATTGAAACTGTTACCAGTAATAATAATTGTTGTTGTTTGTATTCAACATGAACTGTAAAGCGATTGCTGCTTCGAGTCGGCAATGTTTTATATAAATCCATTAAAAAAATGTGAGGTTGCTGGAGTACAATATTTTGTATTACCCTGTATAGAGTAAGTTGTTTTGAATCTTCGCGTTTCATGGACTGTGGGAAAAGAAAACAAAATGATAAGGCGTGAAATTTTGTCAAGTCTAATTCTAACCTACTTCCAGATGCGCTATAGAAACTTATTTGGCAAATAGCTTTTAAACCTGTAAATCGATGGGAAAATTCGGGAAAAATTTTAACCCCGGGAAATTTAAATGACGACTTTGGTCGGTGTACACCTTTTTTTGAAAGTATTGTGGCTAAACGGTAAGACCTATCGAAAAACAGATTGCACCTGCGTTTCGGATTTCACGAGATCTAAAAGTTTGCTCTCAGTGACGTTTTCGTATATCCATTGGTTATACTTTAGAGTTTTTGATTTTAGGTTAATTTTGTACGTTACACAGATTACCAGAGTAGCTGTCACAGATAGAATCATCAAATTTGGCACACTTATGACAATTGGAAGAGTCAATATCCTTGGAAAATTGGATAAGTGTTTTGAAATTATTACGGTTTGATCTTGATCCATTGACTGTCAAAAGTCTTTTGTTAGTCAAAACCCACTGGGGAAGCGAAGCGAGTGTGCTCATTGAAATTCAGAAAAATCGAAAATGTCAAAATGGCGCCAATTTGAAACAGTATTTTGTTCATATCTAGTGTGTTATTAAACTTATAACACTATACTAGATAAAAATTTGCAGACTTCAATTCTGCATGTAATGGTACCAATCCCACATCTCTGCGATTACAAATAGCGAAGTTATTGTCAAAAATGTAACATCGAACCTGGATGGTCATCTTCAGAGCGTAGCTAGTGCAAGCTGAGACGATGACACGTTTTGAGGTCCGGTAGGGTCTAGCCGAATTAAGAGGTTCAGACAAATTGACGGATGATATATGTTTTAGACAAACAACCTGATGTAACGTTGTCTCAACACACCCACATTCGTAGTGGAACCTCCAAGGCGTCTTGAGGATTTCTTTGGCTTACTGAACAAACCACTCATGCCACTCATAAAGTAGGCCTACCGGGAGGATCTTTGTCACATTGTCGCAGACTTCGATTCTTGAAAACGGATCACAGTGATCGCATACTGTTCCAGTGAAGCCGGTTCATTGTTACAACTGTTGCTAGCTGTGGTAATGGGAGGATCTTTGTCACATTGTCGCAGACTTCGATTCTTGAAAACGGATCACAGTGATCGCATACTGTTCCAGTGAAACCAGTTCTTTGTTACAACTGTTGCTAGCTGTGGTAATGGGAGGATCTTTGTCACATTGTCGCAGACTTCGATTCTTGAAAACGGATCACAGTGATCGCATACTGTTCCAGTGAAGCCGGTTCTTTGTTTCAACTGTTGCTTGCTGTGGTAATGGGAGGATCTTTGTCACATTGTCGCAGACTTCGATTCTTGAAAACGGATCACAGTGATCGCATACTGTTCCAGTGAAGCCGGTTCTTTGTTACAACTGTTGCTAGCTGTGGTAATGGGAGGATCTTTGTCACATTGTCGCAGACTTCGAATCTTGAAAACGCAACACAGTGATCGCATACTGATCCAGTGAAGCCAGTTCTTTGTTTCAACTGTTGCTAGCTGTGGTAATGGGAGGATCTTTGTCACATTGTCGCAGAATTCTATTCTTGAAAACGGATCACAGTGATCGCATACTGTTCCAGTGAAACCAGTTCTTTTTTACAACTGTTGCTAGCTGTGGTAATGGGAGGATCTTTGTCACATTGTCGCAGACTTCGATTCTTGAAAACGCAACACAGTGATCGCATACTGTTCCAGTGAAGCCAGTTCTTTGTTACAACTGTTGCTAGCTGTGGTAATGGGAGGATCTTCGTCACATTGTCGCAGACTTCGATTCTTGAAAACGGATCACAGTGATCGCATACTGTTCCAGTGAAGCCAGTTCTTTGTTACAACTGTTGCTAGCTGTGGTAATGGGAGGATCTTTGTCACATTGTCGCAGAATTCTATTCTTGAAAACGGATCACAGTGATCGCATACTGTTCTAGTGAAACCAGTTCTTTTTTACAACTGTTGCTAGCTGTGGTAATGGGAGGATCTTTGTCACATTGTCGCAGAATTCTATTCTTTAAAACGGATCACAGTGATCGCATACTGTTCCAGTGAAGCCAGTTCTTTGTTACAACTGTTGCTAGCTGTGGTAATATTCATTACGTGGGTCAAATCGTGATCTATTTTGTTAGAAAATGACGCCAAAACCCGCCTCTGTAAGTAGCGTGAATAAAATTATAAAATTGTAAAGCCCTTTTCAAAGCAACCTGTACTTCTTGACTATTTAGATCTTTTTTGGCAACATGGGGGTTACGCATATTAAAATCGACAAAGAAAAACGTAATGTCAGGCTGTTGTTGCTCCCACATGAAGTGTTGCTAAGCCAGGTATCATGGATGCAGTTTCACTGAATGATAGCATTCTGTACTCTGTCTTTACTTGAAGCTATAAGTAGAATCGGTGCTTATTTATTTTTAGACACTTCTTGAGCCTGCCCCGGTTTCGACTTCTTTATTCTATCTGCATTCTTCTCTTGTAAATATGGACAAATTGTAAATCCAATTGCTGTCTTCGATTGTAGCCTACTCTGCATTGAAAGGCGCTAATATATTTTGTGAAGTTCGACCATCTCTTTGATATTACACAAAGAGCTGTATAGATTTATCTTGAACGTAGATAAGTAGAATGGTCGCCATTATGAAACTGTACATGTTTGTAGTAGCGATCGTATTCAACTAAAACAGCTTCGTTGTAGTTGACTAAAAGTTGTAGCTTATTAAATTCCCGCTTTTATTTTTTTCAGATATTGAAGGCATGTTGTTGTACGTCTCTGAAGTTTGTCTTACTACTTTGGTTTTCATTTTAGGTAAATCGAAATTTGAAGGTAGCTGTCGTAAAGGAAAATAAAACCAAATTATAATTTTCTAGCAAATCTGTTCACATCTCACGACTGGTCTTTGGAAACCGACAAAATTTATTTTCGACATTCCGTTTGTCCTAGCTACCACATGAATTAAAATAAACCCCAATTGAAATTTAGGAAAAGTAGAATTTTAAATTGCATCTTAAACTTAAATTGTAAATTTTTTTCTTCCGTTTTCTTTTTTATCCTCCTCCTCCTCTTCCTCCTCCTCCTTCTTCTTCTTCTTCTTCTTCTTCTTCTTCTTCTTCTTTTTCTTCATCATCATCATCATCATCTTCTTCTTCTTCTTCTCCATATCTTGTGTGTTATTCAACACATAGCAAACCAAATTAGATACAAAATTGCAGATTTCAATTGCGCATGTAATGGTACCAACCCCCCACATCTCTACGACAACAAAAAGCGAAGTTATTGGACAGGTAGAATAATCAAATTTGACACGCTTATGGCAGTTGGATGTGCCAAAAAAACCGCTAAATTTGGTGACTCTAGAGATGTCCTATAAGTGTGTCAAAAGTTAAATAATGTGTGTAAATTATTAAGTTTTGATCCAATGACTGTCAAAAGTCCCCCTGTTTGTCAAAACCCACTGGGGGTTTGGAGAACGAAGCGAGTGTGCTTTAATAGAACCCTATTGGAAATTCAGAAAAATCGAATTAAAAATTTCAAAACGGCGGCCATTTGAAACAGGATATCTCCTCTGTTATTCCACTTATAAGGCGCTAAATTAGATAAAAACTTGTAGATTTCAATTCTGCATGCAGTGGTACCAACCCCACTTCTCCTACGACGACAAATAGCGAAGTTATTGTCAAAAATGTAATTTCTAACCCCGATGTGACATTTAAATGTACAAGGTCAGGCAGGACCGAGTTAACGACTAGAGCTTAGCAAGTGCAGGTTTCTCCACATATGTGCAGAGATCGAGACCCTCCATATGACTCTAGCGAAGCGAGTTTTAACCGTTCTATATACAGGGTGTTTAAAAAGTTGGAGGAGTTTATCCCTCACATTAAAACCAATGAAAGAATTATATAACATTTTCTAACAGGTTCAGTTTTCAATCTACCCGGCATTTTGTGTTTTAAACAAAATATCGTATCTTTTAAACGGTAAATTATATTGTAGTTGAAAATTTGCTTGCTACTTGGTGTTGTAAAGACCCAATTTGAAAGAGAAGGAAAAAAAAAAAAAAAAAAAAACCCCATTTACTTTACTCGTTTCAAAATGGCAGCTATTTAAATTTTTTAACGTCGGATATCTCAGAAACCGTTTACAAACTAATTAACAAGAGTCAAATATTTTCCTTTTTTATTTTTATGGCAAACAAAATTGATTTTTTAAAAATCTTTCTGTAACTTAAAAAAAAAAACTGAAAACATTAATTCTCGGTAGTTGTCTACAAAACACTCGAGATTAGCCTAGAAAAAAAATTGAACAAGAATAACCTATGAATCATTTTGTTTTCAATGGAAATGTATTTACAAAAAAGTTATAGGAAACATGATCTGTATGAAAAAAATGGTGGCCCTCTTTCAAAACGGCGTCTTTACTACAAAACACAGACGTTTATGATATTAAATATCACATATTTATTATTTGGAGGATATATAAAAAATTTATCACATAAAAAATTTGGATATAACAATTTTCAGAATTAAAAAAAAAAAGTTGGTTGTAGGCTAATCTTGGGTATTGTAGACAATTACCAAGAATTAATGTTTTCAGTTTTTTGTCGATAACTTGATTATCCTTTAAGCTAGAGAAAGAATAAAAAAAATCATTTTGTTTGACGTTGGAAAAGGGGAATCTTTTGTCTCTTGTTAATACTTTGTAAACTTAACGGTGTTCGAGATATTCGACTGTAAATAGTTTAAATAGACGCCATTTTGAAATGAGTAAAGGAAAGAGTTGATTATTTTTCTCAAATTGGATCTTTATAACACTGAGTAGCATGCAAAATGTCAATTCCATATCATTTACCGTTAAAACAATTCGATTTTTTGTCAAAAACATAAAATGGCGTCCAAAAACACCCTGTATATACATCTACGAAACTTGTTACTGCCTAGAAAGTTGATAAAATCAACCGTTTTAAACAAACTTACATCTCCAAGATCTTTTGATCTACAAATATAACATTTCCTATAAGATCCAAGAAACCAACTTTGGGGCATTACTACATTGTGTGGATGAGGCTGGGTTAGGACCATGATGGCACCCATTAATTTGTTCTTTATTTTGATGTCATCCTCGGGGCTGGTTTCTAGTGAGTACGAGGATTCCTGGCTGGAACTACAGCTGTTTGGGTTAGATCCCTCTCATCCTTTCTATCAGATCTTTATTGACCAACTTTTGTTCTTTTCCGACACTATTGGAGATTTCGAGTGTTTCGCCTTTTATAAACAACAAGATAAAGCAAATATTTTAATACCCATTATCACTTTCTTCAGTTTCCCCTCTTGCTTTACTGAACTCCCTCTTTATTATTAGTCACATACAGAGCTGACAGAATTTCAGTTCTTTTGTGTCCAAACTAATTGTTTACTTGAATTCAATAATGTATATTAAACCAAGACACTTGTTCAGTCAATATTTCGTCTTGTTGACAGTAGGTTATTCTTATTTCCTACCCCCGGTGCGATAAATTTCCGTTTTTAGAAGTTGGCAACACCAATTGTCAAAGTGACCCCACACCTTGCAACATATCGTGATGGCCTGTGTAATATCGAAGAATCTAGGCCAGATTATTATTTAACAATGCAAGTCATGTAGTTGTATACTACTACCAAGAGAAAGGTGATTTGACTGTCCTGGAGTGTATCGCTACTCCACTTTGTTTGATCTAGGGTTTCACTAATTCACTTCTGCGAGATTCTCAACAGTTTTGAAAGTAAAATCACAGTGGTGCTTAAGCTTCTGACGTCACACAACAATATCCACGGAGTAACAGTAATTACTAACTGTACACTTGAACAAAACACCTTAAATGTAGAAATAATAACAGTTTAACTCTTTAATAGTGGCTGGCTAATATTGTGATTTAACATTTATTTAGATATCACAGTGCCAGTAGATATGCTACCATTAAAGTATATAAACTCTGGAATAAGAAAAGATTCGTTACCCCCACTACTGGTGGGCGTTGTTGTCTGGTGGTCCAATTCGTCGGAAGTGTAAATAATATATTTTACTCTGTTCCCATGTACAGGATGTTTCCAAATATCGGTCCAATACTTCAGGAGTTTACATCAAAACCAATGAAAGAATTTATATAGACATATTTTCAAAAATGTTAGTTTTCTATCAAGCTGTCATTTTGTGTTTTTAACAAAAATCATATCTTTTAAACGGTAAATGATGTGGAGTTGAAATTTTACGTCCTATTTAGTGTTATAAAGTTTGAGGCGGCTCTCTAAACTTTTTAACGACAAATACCTGGAATATTGGTAAAAGTCTGGCAGTCGTTGAGAACCAGAATTTTTCGAATGAGGATTTACCCACTTTGAAGAGCCCCTCTCTCTCTCTCTCCCTCTCCCTCTCCCTCTCCCTCTCTCTCTCTCTCTCCCTCTCCCTCTCCCTCTCCCTCTCTCTCTCTCTCTCTCCCTCTCTCTCTCTCTCTCTCTCTCTCTCTCTCTCTCTCTCTCTCTCTGCCACGTTTTGGTTTTAGACTTATCTTGGGTGTTACCAAGGATTAATATTTTCAGTTTTTTTCCCTTTCGATAACTCAGTTACCCTTTAAGCTACAGAAAATACATTTTGTTTGTCGTTTTAAACGGAAGATATTTTGTCACTTGTAAATATTTTGTAAAGTTAAAGGTTTTTTTGAAATATTCGACTTTAATAAGTTTAAATACCCGCCATTTTAACGTTAAGAACATTTTAATACACCCCATTTTGAAATGAGTAAAGGAAATCGGTTGATTGTTTTCCTAAAATTGGGTCTTTTTAACACTAAGCAGCATCCATAATCTCATCTCTGTATCATTTTATCGTTAAAAATGTGTGATTTTTTCTTCTTATAAAACACAAAATGGCGGCTGGATAGTAAAAATTAAACGTTTTAGGAAATATATTTGTATACACTTTTTCATTTTACTTCAAGCTGAAAAAATATTGTAGAAACTTTATCACACGCCTATTCATAATTATTAATTAACTCTTCGTCCTTAATGTTAACTTAAAAATTGAAAAGTAACCTTGGACACCATCTAAGATTTTGTAGAGTCTTTTAAACAATATTTATAAGGTATAAACATCCCTTGTGTCACGTTTGTTGTGACTTCTTTAGAAATGTTTTCTTAACTGGGAAATAAATAATGTTTTTTATTGTTTGCAATTTTGTTCGAGGTTTGGGTCATTAATCTTCACCAAAATTTGTATGCAATCGGTAGAACTGATTTTGATAAATTACGTTATTTACAACAGCCACGTGGATTATTTTTGTGTTTTTATCGACAGTTTTTTTTTTATCGACTAAATTTTTGTGTTTTTATCGGCAGTTTTTTGTTGTTGTTTTTTTATCGACTAAATTTTTGTGTTTATACCGGCCGATTTTTGTGTTTTTATCGACAGTTTTTTGTTGTTTTTTTATCGACAGATTTTTGTGTTTTTACCGGCCGATTTTTCTGTTTTTATCGACAGTTTTTTGTTGTTGTTTTTATCGACTAAATTTTTGTGTTTTTATCGACAGATTTTTGTGTTTTTATCGACCTGTTTTTTGTGTTTTTATCGATAACTCACGAACTAGTGGTTCTCTTAGAGAGATGGGAAACATTATGTTTTGTTCGGGTCTTTAGGAACTTTACTTGATCACCATTTAATCAAAATTGTTCGAGCCAAGATTGAGAAAATTGTAATTTTATGTTCGTTGTAATATGACAGCTTCTCCAAAATGTTTGAGTTACCAAAACATTGGGAAAATGTTCTGAGATATTCACTGAGATAATCACTGAGCTGCAACCTTTATAGATATACTCCCCCCCCCTTCACTATTCCTGAGGCAATCCCGTCACCAACATAAACTCCATGATTCCTAGGGGTCTAGAGAGGGTAAATCTTCCACTTCTAGTTGGTATCTTCCCAAATCGGTCCTTACTCTTAATAGCTACTGCCTCGTACTCTATTAGTAGGTGCTAAGGGGTTTCCTCACCTTCGTTATAGTACAGCCGTTAAGCCAAGTTCCCCTAGATGTCCTTCGAGTGTACCATGCACCGTCAGGAAGTCCTAGATTAATGCAAGCCCTGAATCTCTTAGGGTACGAACAGAACAAGTGGGTCGTGGTGGAGATGGAGGTCGCGGTCGCGGTCGATGTCGACATCCATGTAAAAGAAACACATTGTAATGAATGGAAGAGAACAGAGTAGGTAAGTCGCGGTGGAGGTTTAGCGCGATGCCATCCAGGAGGTTTATATCGATGCTTTTGAAAATCAAATGAGTTTGTTTTTACATGGATGCCTACTGCGCGGTCTACAAGGATGCTTCCCAGTGATTGGTGCGTTCAAGGCCAAGTTGCCATCCCCCTCCACAGCACCTCACATAAAACACGTCTTGCGTCTGTCATTCCGTGCGCTAGGGTACTCTAGTTGCTACCTATAATCTCTTTTGCGTATTAAGTTCATTTTTGAATTGCAAGTGCTAAATATGAAGGAAGATCTGATAGCAATAATTGTGCAGCTCACTCCCGTGTTGTGGGTATATTATCTATCAGCCACCACTTCATCACTACCTATGAGCTGACATTTCATCACTATCATCACTTGACTCGCACATCGCAAAAGCACAATCTTTTTGTCATTCAAATTCCATCAAACTACTCCACTTGACAGTGGTTCCTTGCTCGACTGAGCAGCGCAGGTAACCTCCTTGCTATGTGCTGTCGACATCGACCGCGACTTAACTAGTAGCATCCACTGCGACCGCCACTTCCACCGCGACCTCCACCTCCACCGCGACCCACTTGTTCTGTTCGTACCCTTACGGTCGTAATCCTTCCTTAGGTTGCCTCCTTTTATTTCCCTCTAGAGTTTCGACCTACAGGGTTCTTCACCTCTTTTGAAACTCATCTTGATTTGGTCCTACGAATGGTTTGCATGACACCTTCTTCACAAGATCATCTGCCTGTTCATTCCCATCTGTTTCCAGAGAAAAGCGACTCCTGCCTAGCTCATTAAGTTTTTGTAGGCATTCCTAAACCATCGATGAACTGATAACTCTTCAGAGCTCAACGCTTTGATGGCAGCTTGGTTGTCCGACAAGTACCTCTGCACACACCTCTAAATAGCGTAGGGAAATTTGCATGTCGCTTCCCAGTAACTGGTACTTAGCTCAAATGCTCCGATCCGAAATTTGGGGATACCTGCCAGCAGACACAAAATTTTGCTAAAGTGTACCCCCTAAGGACTCAAACAGTAGCAGTAGACCCTTCTACACTTGAGGACAAGAGTTAGCGAGAGGTGACTCCTTAACGCAAAACGAATAGGTTTATTGAGAAAGTTTGTGTGTTAAGTTGAATATAAAACTATACACGTCTTTCAGTGACCCATTCTAATTTAAACTACCACATGTCAAGGTCTGGACCATTTTAATTAGGCCTACCATATGATCAGTTGTAATATCTCCTTTATTTTGAGGTTATCTTTAAATCAAAGTTTTTTATGGAATATTTTTAATATCACGTAATTTGTACATTGCAATAATCAGCTGTGAAGTGTGTGGCGTGAAGATTAAATTCTTACAGCTGTCATATCTAAGCCTAGTGTAGGCCTATTTGATGTTGTTAGCATCTTTAATACAAGCCGATATAAATTTAAAACTCTTTCCTACTTTGTCAAAATTAAAATCTCCAAACTATACTTCCTTTTTAAGAAAACTACAACCTAAAGTTCTACATAGTACTTACTCAGCCCAATCATACAATAGTGTCCTTGTAATATTCAAATGTTGGTTTCTTGGAGTTTGTAGGAAATGTTTAATTGTATTGGTAGATCAAGGTGTCTTACCCAGTAGGGTGATTTTTAAACAGGTTTTTGTTAGTCAATTCTTATTTTGATTTATAATCAGATGCTTAATATTATCACTGTTCGTTAAATATGACTGATAAGGCCAATACTGTTAAATATCTATAAACTTTGTTCATTCTTAAAATAAATTAGAATATACTGTGAAGTCATTTTCTGTAAGTGTTCCTAGGTCATTGGTTACAGCTTTTTGTACGTTTTCCATACTCCAAAAATGACGACTTTCTATTTCAATTTCAACTTTGGGAAGAGTAGTGTGTTTTTTCACGAGAAATTCACCAATTCTCTCTTGTGGTGAAGCAATTTTCTGAACCTTGTAAGTAATTGTGTATTTCACTACTTTCTTGACATCGAGGGCATTTATATACAAAAATCGTTCCAAAACTACAACAGCTTATTCTTTACATCAAAACCAATGAAAATGTTTATATACACATATTTACTAAAATACTTCGTTTCCTATCGAGCCGCCATTTTGAAATTTTCAACAAAAAAATTCATATCTTTTTAACAGTGAATGATGTGGAGTTGATATTTTGCATGGTACTTAGTGTTATATAGACCCAATTACATAGCTTTTTTTTATCTTTAAAAATGGGAAATGTTTTATAAAAGAAAACTTTTTTGGGATATTTGACTTTAAAAGTTTAAATAGCCGCCATTTTGAAAGGAGTATATTAAATCGGTTGATTATTTCCCCCAAATTGGGTCATAATAACACTAAGTAGCATGAAAAATTTCAACTCCATATCATTTACCGTTAAAAAGATATGTTTTTTTTTTGTCAAAAACACAAAATGGCGTCCAAAAACACCCTGTATACTCATCTACGAAGCTTGTTATGTTATAATAACGAAGATTTTCCCACTGTTGACAGTTCTGAAAGTAGTGGAACTTTAAGCGAGATTGGTAAACCACATCCTCAATAGAGTATCTATGATCACTGTATAATGAATATTTTCCCGTTAACAGCACGAAGCGCAAACACTTTTATAGTAAATGGTAGAGTGTATGGCTGGGCTGTTTTAAAGGAGTATTATTGACCTGACCTGCCCTTTTCATGTATCAATGGACCCGGTTGTTTCAAACTTACTAACAAGCTTTTCATACGCGACTACACCGCAAGGTCCTTCCCTCAAACCGTTGCGAGTACTAAACTTGTCTTAACCCATCTGATAAACTCCGTTCACATTCATAATAACACTGAATCAATGCGATTTGTAAAAATAAAATCATGATGGAATAAAAAAATATCAATTGTTAACCACTACAAGTTTACCACCTACTAGATTCCTGTGTTTGAAATTAATCAACAATGAGAAAACTCGTTGCTATGGCAACAAATAAAATAACAGCTGATGTTTTAAATAATTATATCTGCATACAAATAAAGGAGTTTTTCTCAGGGTTTGGACAACAATAAAGATACCTCAACCATTTAAAGTTTTAACTAACTTTTGAAAGACCCTGTATAGTGTATATTAAGCGAATGACGGTCACCCGTGACAGTATCAGTTGTGCGGCAAGTTGAGTGTTTTCACCAATATATCATCTAAAAGTGTTTATAAACTGACGTGCGGTTATCATAAGTGTCATAATGGATTTAAGTAATTAGTGGAAAATATAAAGGCAAAACAAGATTCACTGACAGCTGTGTTTTCCAGTAGAACTGTTCTGTAATAATTACGGGAATCGGAATTTAAAAAAAAAAAAAAAAAAAAAAAAATCTAGTATTTCCTAAATTATTTTTATTAGAGAAAAATAATACCTTGATTATCGTATCTCATGCATAAAACTGGAATAGATTAGCACAGGTTATGTTATATAGACCTATAACAACACAAACCGCTATTAGATTCAAACAATGATTCTCGTAAGTGTTGCAGTAGCACTGACCTCGTAGTGGCAGTGTCTTGGCCGAATGAATGGCCGAACTAAGGATTGCAGTGGGGGCGAACGAAAGTCTCAGTTATGTTTTTTGTTTATGGTTGTAAAAAGATAACTGAACCTAAAAATATTCGCAAAAGGATGTTTCGAGTTTTGAACTTACAAAAAGGGGTACGTGTAGTACACAATTACCGAGAATGTGTATTACACTGCTTTTGAACAGTTTCTCCGTAATTTCTTATAGTATCAAACGGATTTGGATATGATTGGATTCAAATTTTGAAGACGTACAAAATGGACTCCGAAAAACAGACTTTATACCCCCACACAGAAAACTATTCCCTCTACAGCGTTCATTATTGTAACAACCTGCTAGGAACTGAAATTATCAAATCCATGGTGTCGTTCTTGAAGCGTTGGTACACCTGTCGCGCATTTAAATGTAATTTGTTTGTTATATATGATGTGTACGTTTTGTAATGTTTTAACGACCTCTCAGGAGCGAGTCTGAAGATGGAACATACGTTCTGAAACGCGTCACCTATGTTACAAATTAAGACGGAGTAAGTATTAAATAACTGAGATGATCTAATCGGTCTATTTAGAATCTGAAATGAGTCTCACAGTTGTTTATCATTTGTGGCATGTAATTATAGTTTAACTTCCACAAACAAGTGAAGTCATTCCGTCCAAAGGGAAAGAAATACCAGAGGCCTAGATAAGCTTTGCGTTATCAGTAACAATAGGCTTATAGATTAGAACATTTCATTTGTAGTTACTTCCAAGGTGTGTATTAAATTTGTAAAATAAGTTGTTGTTTTTTGTACGTGGGGAAACTTATTTGGAAACGCTTTGGAGTTGATTGTTTTACGATGTGTAGGGTAATTTTGGTTTTATGGGTTGGTTTCCTGCCTTCGAGAAAACCTGTTCGTCTTGCTTTCATAAGCGTAAGCTCTCACAGTAATTAAGATAGGAACATGAAATTTGGTGTAGGCAACTATATTGTGCTCAGGAAGTAGGCCATTTTAAACAGTTTTTAGAGTCCGTAGATAAGACGATAAATCCTATATATTTCAAACTTTGCATTTATATTCTTTGTATTGTCCCACTTGTAAGGAAAAAATGATCTTGAGGTAGTTAAGGGCCAAAAACTATTGAGTTTTGTTTTTTGGAAATATCATGTGTAGGGTGTGGAATAAAACTGCTGGTTACAGATATTTAGTTTTTTTGATAACTTGAGCACGGCGTGACCTACAAATCTGAAAAAGAAATATTTGAAATTAAATTACAGTGCGAAATCATATATTGTAGTTTTTTGTATGACGAATACAACTCAATTTAAAACACAATGAGAAATGCGCAGCTAAGTTTGTGTAAGAAATGTGAGACAAACAATTCCAAAGCCATTAAAAGATGGATTCTGTTTTCATTGATTTTTCCTTTATTAGGATCCGTAGGTAAAAACAAGGACCTTATAATGTCATGCGCATGTCTGTTTACAATTTAAACTGCAGTGTAAAATAACTGTCCCTATATGTCTTAAGCCGTTTGGTTTTAGCACACGCTTGTCCCTTTATGTCACACCCCGTGTGTTATACAAGTTATTACACACTAAATTAGATACAAATTTGAGATTTCATTTGTGTATTTAATAATATCAAAAAATGTAATTTCGAACTTTGTGGAACAATTTTGAAATAGCCATTGATATTGAAATGTTTATTTTACATGTTACGCTACGGGACCTAACTTAACCTAACCTAACCTAACCTTACAGGGTTATATGCTTGATTGAGGTTAAATTTAAACACATACTACCGAAATTGCGCTCGGGGCAATTTCAGCATTTCTGGTCTTGCGAGGCGACCCTTCTTGATCCTCTTTAATGAGCGGGACAGTTTCATCGTTTCAAACGTACTATATCGGGGCAGTTTCATAGTCCCCCAATTTACGAGGCTCAGAAAAACCATATAACAAATGTTTTAAACTAACCCCCTTATTTGGGTAAGCTTGTATAAAATATGTGTAACAAATGTTTTAAACAAACGCCTACCGTACTGATTGTAATGGGAACTCTAACCTTGGACTGAAAACTACATCCTCAATAGAGTATGTGTAATCAATCACTTTATAATCAATCATTAACAACACGAAGCACAAAAACTTTTTAACGACACGCAAGTGTATGGGGGGTTCTTTAAGTAACGTTGACAGTTCTGAAAGTAGTGACTTGAAGCGAGGATGTTAAACCACTTCCTCAATAGAGTATGTGTAATCACTTTATAATCAATCTGTTCGCGTTGACAAAACGAAGCACAAAATCTTTTATAGGACTCGCAAGTGTATGGCGGGTTATTTAAGTAACGTTGACAGTTCTTAAAGTAGTGACTTGAAGCGAGGATGTTTCACCACATCCTCAATAGAGTATGTGTAATCACTTTATAATCAATCATTAACAACACGAAGCACAAAAACTTTTAAACGACACGCGAGTGTATGGTTGGTTATTTAAGTAACGTTGACAGTTCTGCAAGTAGTGACTTGAAGCGAGGATGTTAAACCACTTCCTCAATAGAGTATGTGTAATCACTTTATAATCAATCTGTTCGCGTGTACAACACGAAACACAAAAAATTTTAAAGGACTCAAGTGTATGGGGGGTTATTTAAGTAACGTTGACAGCTCTGCAAGTAGTGACTTGAAGCGAGGATGTTTAACCACATCCTCAATAGAGTATGTGTGATCACTGTATAGTTAATATTTTCTCGGTAAGAACACTATTAATAAACGGCTTTAAAGCGTATGGCTGAGCTGTTTTATTTAACCTAACCTAACCTCTTGATGTCTCAACGGACCCGGTTGTTTCAAACTTATCTAACCAGCTTTCAATAGGCGACACACTGCCAAGGTCGTCCCTCAAACTGTTGCGAGTACGAAACTTTCTTACTCACATTTATAATAACACTGAATTAATGCTATTTGTAAGGTAAAGTCATGATGGAATAGAAAAATATCAATTAATTGTAAACTGCTATAAGTTTACCAGCTACTAGATTCCTTTGTTTGAAATTAATCAACAATTAGAACTCGTTGCTATGGCAACAAATAAGCAATGTAAATAACAGCTGATGTTTTAATAATTATATCTGCATACAATAAAGAGTTTTTCTCGGGGATTGTACAACAAACAACAACCATTTAGAGTTTTAATTTTTGAAAGGCCGGTTTTTTTTTTTTTTTTTTTTTTTCGTTTCGTTCAAACAGTGTCCATAGTTATTTTTCACTCTTTGGTTACTACCGATTTGAGATTTTTAGTTTTGGGTCGTTTTTGGTTTTAGGTGAGTGTGAAAGTTTACGTTGACCTTGCTGGCCAGTAAGGTCGCTGACCTCAAATCACAGCTATCAAACTTTCACTGAATAAGACCTGCCTAAGGTCTGTTCTCAACTAGTCCAACAGTATTGTTTCATTTCGTAGGTTATGTTGGCAACACTGAAATTTATATATTCACTGCGTCTCTTCCTCCCCCCTTCCCCTCCCCTGTCAAGATCACCCAATAAAACGGGTTAACACTGTTATGGTACTCACCCAGCCCCGTCATACGATGTAATACACGAAAGTTTGTTAACAGTTGTTACAAACGTTATTTGAACCTCGTAAACGTCACATTTACGAGATGTGAGAGTCTCCACTCCCTTCGCTCGTGTCAGTGTCTCGGTCCAGGCGAGTTTCGTGTCTGTACATATAATGACGACGCCTAGATTCGCTACGCTCGATTTTTCGGCCCTACCGGATGTAGTAACTTTAAGTATATCACATTTTACGTAGAGGACATGGTTGAATATTTCTCTTTTTTTTTAATAACTTCTCTGAGGTTGGTACCATTATATGCACAATTTAAATCTACATGTTTTTATACAAATTGTATGTTCCTGTCTTAATTTTTATGATCGCTATCGGTTGTAATCGAAAACTAATTCATACAAGACATTTGGGTTATGGTAACTGGACGAAGTCTTGTACCACTGGTATCTGAGGTTTAAGAAAAACGTTTTTTATTATTGAAGAATGGGTCGCCTATTGTGTTTTATTGCTGTAGAAAGGTCGCCTATTATGTTTTATTACTGTAATATCCTATTATCTGTTAACATAACCTAATGCAGATTGTAAAACCGTAATAACGTCAATTCAGCAGAGAAATAGTTTCTCCACAAAACACGGTAAACAGTGCCAACACACAACCATCAGCCCGCCACATCACGTTCCCAGTCTTGAACGGCTTTGCTTCGGCCAATCCAACTCAATTAGTTTGCTATATAAATAAACAGGGGAAACCCTGCCGCCTCCTGAAAAGGAAAATGTAAGAACCTCGACTCTGGCGATAGTGGTTTGCAATTAGATGTCCAAGGAGCGGCGAGTTGTCCGCCGAGAGGCCCGAAGAGAGGACGCAAACAGACACCTGCCTACAACTCCCAGCGCCCCAAGGCAGGACCTCCGCACAGATGAATCTCTAGGGAGACGTACAGCACGCTGAAGCTCATCTACATACCAATTCGGGCCGTCCTCTTCTCACCAATCCCTACCACGGTGACCGTAGAGAGCTCCCCTCTATACGTAGTTCTCTAGGTTGCCTATCCTTTTTAGCCGAGTGCTTCTTTTCAGGGCCAACAAGTGTGCCTTACCTAACACCACCATATACCTATCACCTTACCGCAACCCCAATCATCCGCCTAAGACGCCCAAGCTACGTCAACCGCATATTGGAACGTTCTGAGTCTTTCGGATGATAAATATACAAATTTGAACTGAAAGTGACCAACTTTTAGTGTTTTACACTGTATAGTTTGTGAGGCGAGCGAAGGACTCCAAGAGATTAACTTGCCCTCCACCAACGCACGCACACTCGCCGGCAGGAGCGAAACAGGCCCTACCTACCCCTCGCCACAAGTCAATGACTCCCCCACTCGAGAGCCTACTACAATTTGACAACTTTGTAAATTCAAATTTTGTTCTTTTCGTTTTAATTGTTTTGTGATCTACATAAAATGTTGAGTAAAACAAGACCAAACACGATATAAATACAATGATTTTGAAGTATAGTCCAAAACTCAGTCTTATCATGAACCCGATGCAAATTGAAATATTACTGTACAATATTGGGAAGCGGGGTATACTCCAAATGAAACATTTTAATTAATAAAGTGTAAAATTGATATGTTTCATTATTAGTTGACTTTACCTTGATTACAAGGGAGTTAAAAACAATACCAACACGTATAATTCTACAAAATTCCACATTTATTGATCATTTGTAAACCTGCGCTATGAATTTAAACAGGTAAGTTTATGCTTTAAAATATAAATGTGTAATTCAATCAACTTCATACAGTTTCCGTGTTACGGGTGTTAGCTATTATTAATTATAATTAGTTTGCCTCTTATTTGAAATTACAACTAAAAAAAGTAAAGTAGATATTGAAAAAAAACACTTGTTAATGTTTTTAAAATAATTTACACACTGTCATGCTCCATTTAATGCTATCTATATCATGTTTGGACAATTTTTTCTCGTCTTTCTATACAGATTTTAAAAATAAATAAATCAAAAAGCTATAATTACAAATTTAAAAAGTTGCAACCAGATAGTGAATGTTTATATGGCTATTAGGAAGGGTAGAGTTACAGGTAGAACGGCGCTTGAGCCCAGAGAAACCCCCCTTTGTCTCTGGTGTGAGTGTGTGAGTGAGGGATGCTAAGCTCTTGGAGTCCATGGCCCTTCTCACAAGGTATAAGTTGGTAGCACTGGTTCGTTCGTACCAAAAAGCTGTTTGTAGACGATCTTTGCCTAGTTCTCTTTATGTTGATGTGCAAATGTGTTGGATTTTTATATATCTGGGGGTTGGGGGGGGGGGATTAGATCGATTAGTGAAAAGTAAGTGGAGTTTACAGGATGGGCTGGAGTACAAATAAGAGCAAAAAGATGGTACTTCACAAAAACACTTGTCAATACTCATTAATTGAATGGCATAAAAACAAGATCCCACTTCTTGACTTCTAGGTGTTGCCAGAACCTATCTCGCTATTAATTCCCTCTCTAAGCCAAGGAACTGAGGGAGACCAACTCTTTCTAAGTCGTCGAACAAAAGAGCGTTAGACTACAACAGGTTTGATACAATTGGCCACTATATCGAAAGAACAACTTACGGAAAGTAAAGGAAATGTGGAATCTGCAAATCGAACGTAAGGAAGAAGTGTGCAAATTGCAATATGGGTTGAGTGTTACCAACAGAAACAAAGAACAAATAAACATTATGCCAAGTTAGTCCATATTATGTTTATGGTAATTTGTAATTGTTAAATGATAAACAATTGTTTTTGTGTTTAAACTTACACATGATCCCCCCTTTTGAAACATTTTTTGGAAAAGAATAAATAATTTTAAATCTAAAATAAAATTATTTAAACATTGAATATTATTTAATATTGGGAAAACACTAAATTTTTTTTTTTTAATTTGGCAATAAATGGGTTGATATTGCAACCTCTAATGCGTTTCACCGACACTATCATATCTGAAGCTTCAGTACGGTGACGTGCAGTTTTATGTCATATAAACTACCTTGTGTTGATTTACACGATGTTACATCATTGTACATCGAATTGTTGGCAACACTGTAAGTTCCGTTTTTTTTACGGCTGTTTATACTTTTTTATTGTGCAGTTATGCTTTACAGGAAACCATTTCATTATGTAGATTTGTATTATTCAATGGTAAAACTGTTTGAGATAGGGCCTGGGTAAATACTATGATGGCTCTGATAAATTTGTTTTTAGTATTAAATTGATGTTATATTTTAATTTGAAGTATAATTTATAATCTCCCTACGTTATTTGGTAAAACCAAGGATCCTTATAATTTGACGCGCATGTGCGTCTGTTTTACAATTTTCTAAACAACTACAAGACGGTTTTGGGACATTTTTTTAAATAATTTTTCAGGTTATATGACCATCAAAATTGCGTTCTAGTTTATGCCACGTGAAATTCATCGCATATTACGGGTGGATCAAAAATCTCTCGCTAGGCGTAACTCGCTAACGAAGCTATGTATGTTTGCCATCGCCTCCTTACATCGGAACTAATTCACCCGACTCACTGAACCAACATTCTCCGGCGTTTGGGCATACAAACGCTGGGAACACTTCCCCGCACTTCTCCCGGACCTCAGTGCCGGAACCCTGGGCCAACCAAACACATACATCTCCCCTTACTGTCGAACAATAAGGGAAGCTCTCTGATTGGTCCAGGCTCAACTCGCGGAAACCCGCGGATCGAGCTTTCGCCGACTCAATAATTGCCGACCGAGCGACCCAATCACAGCCCGCTACGCCTGCTCTGCCTCTGGCCGGCCTGTGATTGACTAGCGCTCGGTGTATGTTGAACAATGGCTTCTCCATTGTTCGACGCTCCGAAAACGAATAAAAACCGTTGTTTTCTTTCCAAAAATCATCAGTCTCATTGCCAGCAGCAAGGAGTCCCAAAGTCAACTAATTGAGCGACTCACAAAAGAAAACTTAGTTTTCTTTATTTCCAACCTAGACACTTCAACTCGCCTCCCGTCAGGGAAATAGCTAAATAGGGGAAACCCGGCGAGCTACTACCTTCACCGCCTCCCGTAAGGGAAATTCAATAGGGTAGTGGCTACCCGGCGGACCCCTGTGCTAAATGCCGGGGAGGCGCAACAACACGCAGCGACGGGCAGTACGCCGATTACAGAGGAGAATTAGCCGTGAGTTGCGGCAGTCCACTACCAACCAAACTTCGCCACACCTCAACGGCCTTTTTCAGGACCAAGCTCCTGTACCTTGCCCGTCGTGTGGCGACCCCCCAACCCCACTTTCCCCGCTACCACGTCCCTACTCCTATCCTCTGCCTGATCTCTCGTGGTTTGACCCCCCGAGCCCCCTACTACCTTGGGTTTTAGGGAAGCTCGGCAACATTCCCCGGTCAAAGAACACGTCCCCGGCTAGGCAGCCGACGTCCCCTACCACCCTAATCTTCTCCACCTCTACTGCAGCCCGACGTCATGTTTATATGAACTTTTCAGCTATAGAATCATTTACAGAGAGATTGTCGTTCAGTTCCGGATCACCCTGTATCAATATTAAAAGAATTATATAGTAAAGTTATATATTATCAAACGGGGATTGCGGCTGAACGAAGGGGCGCCTCACTCTAACGCACGCGCCATCACACACAGGCGCGCAGAGTATTAGGACTTGCCGTGGGCCACTCGCAGGGTTAGCTACTGTGATTCACTTGATCAAACTTTCGTTTATTTTATTTGATATTTTAATATAAAATCTGTAATATATTTTTATTGTATACTTAATTACAAGAAAAATTAGACTAAAAAACGTATAATTTACCTTAATAGAGTCTAAAATCCACAATGTTTGCTACAAAATGAATGACAGTTTGATGACTAATAAGTGTGAATAAAAAACACTATCGTATATCTCTATGGAAAAATATGTACTTATTGATTTTAATGAAACAATGTAGTACAATATAATAACAATAATATAAAACTGTAATATTGGCCCAGTAGGCCGAAAAGTTTCACCACCGTTCCACGCTCCAAAGCACCTCGACCCTCCCGAGTCGATCTACCTTCCCGTATCACTCACCACCACGCAGCTCTGGCAGCCCAAAAGGGACTCCATCCTTTAGGCCTACGTCCATTGACGCCCGACGAGGGGTGCTCAAAGACAATTCTACATCAATATATTCTCCAAGATCTTTAAACGCAATCCTACATGACTCTGCCTTCTTTAGACGTGCCTTGTAGTCGATTTTTGCAAGACAAAAGCCTTTGCATGTTCCGAACTGACGAATCTCCCCCAAAGAAGAATTCCCCAGTTCAAATATAGATATACAAGACCATATTAAACTGTTAATAAAATAATAAGATTACAGTATGATTTCAAATTGCTTAGTTTTACTAATTTTTGCGCAAATATATGCTATAAACTATTACTTACAATAAATTAATAATATAATCAATAATTCAAAAGGAGACATAAGTTTATCACCTCAGATAAAAGACACTTCAGAACAGTTATAATAATCACAGTTAAATTTCTACAATAACATTTGGTAACTATTAATAAATAGCAGCAATCTGTTAAGTGGCCAGCAACAGTTAAACATTCATCAAAAATAGCTACTTTAAACAATAGCAAAAATAAAGGACATATCGAACAACTGACTCTTAATCCATCATCCAAAGCCTATCTATCACCCATATACTGTAGACTTAAGTATCATCAAATAATTTTTGTTAGTATTAAGTTGTTCTTTGAAAAGTTTTATTTGAAACCATTGGTTGTTTTCTTGTTATCACTTGAACCATATACGTAAAAAGTGTTTGTCCGAGGTAATTTCAAAAAAAAGACAAATGTATTTATGTGAATTAAACGTGTAAAATAATTATCTTGTAAAATCGTAATTGTGTTAATAAACAACAGTTATTTTATGTTCTTTTCCCTTTTTATAAAGCAATGATAACAGATAGGTTTTTCCTCTTTAAACAATAAGGAAAACACCAATCACATTCTAACAAGACGCGTATAAATGACTCAACTTTACTGTATTTTACTTCCTATGTGCCACGTCGCCTAGTTATTTGGGTTGAGTACAGTATCCTCAAGGTAGGAATGTGTCTGGGATGGAGAGGAAAAGAGAGGCCCGACACTTTGTTGCGTTTAGTTTCAGTGGTACAACCCCAATAAAAAAATATAGACCTCAAATGCTTCTGTGTAAACGCGTACCCTACTTTCGTTTCTTTTATCGGTGTAAATAAGAGTAAAACGTTTACAAAAGTCACGAAGTTGTAACTTTAGGAATTAAGAGTAATTTGTGTACCTAGTTTTCTTGGAATGGGTTGTACCGCCAAGTCAGGATAGGGAAGCAAGTAGAAGGGAGGACACGCCCCTTACACCAGACACAATCCTAGTCTGAGGCTACTGTAACAGTCCACTAAAATAGTAGTTCCACAGGTTAATGTTTGATGAAACTAATGATGTAATGTTTTTTGTTTCTAGATGTCTGCTGGCTCTCAAATCCAAATGGCGCCGCAGTCAGGCCTCACTACGGGCCAATCTGTTCATAGCCAAGACTCTAATATGAGTACAGGTAAGTCAATCGGCGTACTTTAGAAATAAATTATGTGATGAATCAAAAATTGACTTCTCTCGCCTGGAAAGCGTTGCAACACTGGTTGTCGTAACGTACTGCCAAGTGTCCCAGGAAGAGATTTTATTTAATTAATATGCCATGGGATACGCTTTAAACTGCCGTTTAAAAGACTTAGTAAAAATAACTGCCCCTATATGCCTACGGACCCTAAGTGGTGTGGTTTTAGCACACCCTTTATGTCACAACTTCCGAAATATGTGGGAATGATCAATATAAAAATCTATTTGTTTGTAATAACGTCTTAACAAAATTCTTAAAATAAAAATATTTCCACGCTCGTACGTTTTCGTTGTTATAAACAATCATTTTGTTAACTATTTGTTTATATACCAGAGTGAAAAGGTGCTTTCTAAAGGTCATTTCGCCAAAACTTTTCACTCTGATTTTCAAAATAACCAGATTGAGATGGGGGTCCCCCCCCAATTGAAATCAGAAAATTAAAAACAAAAATTCAGTAAGGTGTGAAATCAAATTACATCGCTTTATTTTCATTTGTGACTTTTCAAACAAATGAAATTTTCCGGATAAACCGACTGGCTATATTTTAATTTCATTCAAGATAAACGTGTTTTTTTTTCTCGACAATTGTTTTTGCGAACGTTTATTTTCCGACTTTCAGAGCGATTTTCCTCTGAAAAATTAAAAGCACGGTGAAAATGTTTTGAATGTAACTGGGCTTTTGTAAAGTAAGTTAAAACCTTAATCGGCTAAAGTTTATTTGTTTTAACATAGAACAAAGTAAAGTTGATTCTTTTGGAATTGAATGGAATTTTATAATAACACTTCCAAATTTTTAGTTCTTAGGATTATTTAAGACTGGTGTTCGAAGTGGCCGCCATTTTTTTTCCCTGGAGAAGCCGTAGTCTTTCCTTGTTGCGTTTCTTAACGTGTTGACATTTATCTCAGCTACGTTTTGAATAATTGCTTCTTTCAGTTCTTACAATTGAAGGTCTTCCTGGCCTATTGATGTCTCCAACGGACCCGGGGGTTTCAAACTTACCAACAAGCTTTTTATACGCGACTACACCGCGCGGTCCGTCCCTCAAACCGCTGAGAGTACGATAGTTTCTTAAACCCTTACAACTCTGTCGGCTGTCAGCCGACATCTTAGTTTGCCCGTTCCGATCGCATGTCGGTCGTGAGTGTAGCCTAATGGTAGCCCCAACTTTGGACTGAAAACTACATCCTCAATAGAGTATGTGTAATCACTTTATAATCAATCTGTTCGCGTTAACAACACGAAACACAAAAAATTTTAAAGGACTCAAGTGTATGGCGGGTTCTTCAAGTAACGTTGACAGCTCTGCAAGTAGTGACTTGAAGCGAGGATGTTTAACCACTTCCTCAATAGAGTATGTGTGATCACTATATAATTTAATATTTTCTCGGTTACAACACTTTTAATAAACGGCTCTAGAGTGTATGGCTGAGCTGTTTTATTGATCTAACCTAACCTCTTGATGTCTCAACGGACCCGGTTGTTTCAAACCTAACTAACTAGCTTTCAATAGGCGACACACTGCAAGTTCCGTCCCTCAAACCGTTGCGAGTACGATAGTTTCTTAAACCTTTACAACTCTCATGTCGGCTGTCAGCCGACATCTTAGTTTACCCGTTCCGATCGCATGTCGATCAACGGTCGACAATGATCAATTAGATATTTCAACGCTAATTTTCGATAGTTTAAGATATTTGGTTATATCCAAGTTGTTCTATATATTTTGTTTTTTTTATTGTGTAACTGTAGTAACTAAATTAAAATTAGGTAGAAAATACATTAGTTTTATGTTATAAAATTTTAAGTAATTAGCTCAATTTCATCTATAATAGTACAAACAAAATTAAGATCTGAGGGAGTCTTCAGTGCAATAATAATGATAAGGGAGGTTCCCGGCTGATAAAACTTCGTTCGCATTCATAATAACACTGAATCAATTCGTGTTCGAAATGATAAAGTCATGATGGAATAAAAGAAAAATCAATTGATTGTAAACTGCTACAAGTTTACCAGCTGCTAGATCCCTGTGTTTGAAATTAGTCAACAATGAGAAAACTCGTTGCTATGGCAACAGATAAATAGCAACTAAAATAACAGCTGATGTTTTAATAAATCCCAATTATATCTGCATACAATAAAGAGTTTTACTCGGGGATTGGACACGCAGTGTTTTCGTAAAATTCGTGTTTTAGGAGCTAATCGTAAAAGAGACGGTTTCTACAAGAGGAAATCTTCCGGAGAACTCAGACTCATCGATTTCTTAAAAAGAACGTTTTTAAAGGAACTTCCAATAAGTATTTTTCGACACTTATTTTTCCCCTTTGAAAAAATCTACTTTTACTATACTATAGTGGGTCTAAGGGTGTGGTACTTTTTAATTTTTAATTATACTTTTTAATTTACGGTACTTCAAAATGGACTTTACAACTTTGTAAATCCATATAAATTAATTCACTCTACTTTGGTTTTGGTGTTATTTTGGTACCAAATTGTATACTTGAAGCGTTAGCATTGTAACAAAGATGGCCGCCTTACTGGTGTGCTCCCTCTAGGTGAGATGTGGGGAATTCTAAAATGTTTGTTTCTATACCCTTACTTACTACTCACAGAGGACATTTGCAACATTGGACAAACAGAATATACCGACTTTTAAGTTTGGCAGGAAATCGACTTCAGGTGGGATGTCTGCAAAATGACTAATTGAAGTCACGTTGAACCTAACTAACTATAAAGTAAAAAAAAACTATGTAGTTGGCTACAGAGTAATACCAAAAACAGCTCTGTTGGTAATCTGAATAAATTTATTTGAAGTTCTAAAGATCATTTTAAAGCACTCTGCATCCTTCCTATACCAATTTATCTGCCAAAAGAAAATAAAGTGGGTTGGAAATCGGATGTTAAAAATTTACATTTTTTAATTTTTTTTGGAGACATTATTTTAATTTCTATTTGGTTTTGTGGATGGGTGTATGAGAAAGTTGGTGCAATATCTTTACACCGTTTAAAACAGACTTAATGATAGAACGTCAAATTATTTTCTATCACCGAGAGAAATTTAAAAAAATGTTCTGCGCAATATTTAAAATTATATTTTCACAGCTGTTGATAAAAAAAGCTGGTCTTGATATTTCTTATACAGTGGTGTTCACAGTAATGCTATTTTAATTGATTAATGTCAGCATATTTTTATCACTGATTCTGACCTTGAGTGACCTCCCTTCTTATCTGCAATTTACAAATTATTAGGCCTATTTATAAAGCCAGCAGGAAGTGTGAAATAACCCAAATATAATTGAACAGTGTATTTGTTTGAAATAGGCTGTTTTGTATTATGTATGGTTAATTGTTACCAAACACTGGCTACAAAAACGTATACTGTATGTGTTCCTGTTTCGCCCAAACCCTCGGTGGATTTTGACAAACCGAGGAATTTTGATTGGAACAAAACTTAATAACTTTCATAAATTTGTCACGCTTACGGCTGTTGGATGTGGCAGTATGTCTACCAAATTTGATCATTCCAGCTGTCCTATAAGTGTGTCCAGAGATTAAATAATTTATGAAAAATGTACAAAATATATCCCAAAATCAAAAATCCAACTCTATCTAAGGTATAACCGATGAAGATACGATAAAGTCACAGTAACAAACTTGTAGATCCGTGACTGTGACGTAGCTCAGGGGTTAGTGTAGTGATGTTTGGCCCTGAGAGCCGGAAAGCGAGTGGTAGAGGGCGGACTGATCCGTGACTGTGACGTAGCTCAGGGGTTAGTGTAGTGATGTTTGGCCCTGAGAGCCGGAAAGCGAGTGGTAGAGGGCGGACTAATCCGGGACGGGGAATTGGCAGACTCCTTGTTCCTGAAAAGAGCCCTCAGCGGGGTATCCCAGATTACCTCAGGTATAGTGGAGCGCTAGCGTCACCGGCGACTAGGTTGGAGATGGGATTACTTGTGGAGTACGGTATCCTCCTGAAGATCGTTTGTGAAATGGCTTGACGGCGGTTCTAGGAGGTGATTTGCCGGGCGTCGGTCTTGTTGCTGTTTACTTCTGCGTCGGGCCTCTCGACGGGCAACTACCCTTTCCTGTTGGTCCTTCTGGGCATCGAGGGCGCACAGACAACTTCTGCCAGAGCCAGAGCTCTAACGATTTCCTTTTCAAGAAGCGGGAGTGCTGCGATGGGAGCGCCGTTGTATTGCGCTTCTTCGCGTCTCCGTCGTCTAACGTGAGCTGTCGGACAATCAGAAGCAGGCTACGACGACGGGATGTGTGAGGTGGTTTTGGTCGAAGCAAAGCTGCTTAAGGCCGGGACGTGATGTGGCGGCTTAGTGGGTGTTGGCAGTGTTTTGTGGGGAAACTAGTTCCCTGATGAATTGACGTTATCAACTGCTAATGCATTTCGTTTTCGATAGGTCTTACCGTTCAGCCACTATAGACCTCCAAAATAAGATGTCTTCGCCATTTCGTTTTTTTTTTCAGTACAGTATTTACGCGATTTTCAGAAAATGTACCAAATTTTAAAGTAGTGGTTATATGAGTTATAAAATGAAGATAAAAGTTCCTATAAACATATATCCGGAAATGCTTTGTTTTCCATCTGTCGGCCATTTTGTGTGTTTTTTTTTAAATTTTTAATTATAGCCTTTTGAAATGATTAACATTTCAAGTCGAAATTTGGTATACACATTTTTCATGTTGCATTTTTATCAGTCTATCAAAATGGTGACTGTTTGAAAATTTAATCTTGAATATCTCTAAAACAATTAACTTTACAAGAAATATAAACTTCCGCCATTTTGAAAATGGTTGAGATAAAGTTTTAAATCTTGATATAGTGGTAAACCGTTGTAAATCTTTTTAATTTCAAAAGTTATTATATTTATAATTGCCGACAGATGGCACAACACTATGCGTTTATAGGAACTTTTTTCCTTTTTAAGTTTGTCACATTTTCTGAATACCCTGTTTGTGTACAGGGTGTTACGGTAATGCGTTGAGATAAATCGGGGTGGTTTTATGGGTAAAAATAAAGAAAAGTTCTTGTACAGATAGGCCTATGTCCGGGAACGCTTCTTTTTATTTTTTAAATTTTATTTTTTTTATCTTTAACGTCTTAACAGATCAAACTGAAAATTTGAACGGTAGTCACCAATGTCTACAGCTAGTTTTAAAAAATAATCAACTCGTTCCAATAATCCATTTCAAAATGACTGCCATTTAAATATTTTTAATGAAAAATGAATTTAGTTATTTTACTGGTTTAGTAAAATTAAACAACAATTGCGATTTCTGCAGGTTTATACCTTTTACATAATGTGTATAGAATGAGACAAACTAATTTTTACATCATTGGGTTTACTTGGCGTCTACGTCTCATTGTATTAGAAGCCAAGATGGAATAGTTTTGTTGTAAATGGATTAAGTGTTGTGCAACACAAGACTGTTTTCCATACATTCGTCTCGCTACAGCTTCTCAACTGTCTGTTTACTCCCCTTGAAAACACTTCTTGGACCATCCCGACTACTCATCCCCCTCTCCCCCTCCCCCCTACCTAAGTGAGTCATTTCATTCTCAACCGTGTTTTTGATATGTTATCTCGGTGTGCGGTGAACAACATTCAAAGTGATTAATAGTAATTGCGATTTGAGCGGCAATTAATAGACAACTCGAGCGGAGCGAGTGTTCTCGTATAGGCCTGCTTCTTATTGTAATGGATATTTTTGATACGAGAGTTTCTGTGTTGCGGGTAATTTTGTCATCTCTGGGAAAACATGGAGTTGACGGGCGGGCGCCATCTTGATTACCCAGTTGCATCCTACTGATTCTCTAAATGTAATATCGTCTTCTTGGGCTTTGTAGGAAATGTTAAATTGTGTATTGGTAGATCAAAGGGGGTCTTTAGCAAGTTTGTTTGAAAATGTTGTTACACAGGTTTTCAGAACCTCGTAATTGTCTAGTCTGTGTCACTGCTTAATAATTGACGTCGGCCATGTCCCTAACGGATTCTCAGGAAAGAGTCTCCACTCACTTCGCTCGTGTCAGTGAAGGAGTTTCGGCTCGCTACGCTCCTATCGGTGGAAAGGAATTTTACATTTTCTTCAGGGTTCGAATTTACATTTTTGACAATAACTTCGCTATTTGTCATCGTAGAGATGTGGGATTGGCACCATTACGTGTGGAAGTGGAATTGAAATTTGCGCGCATTAACAGACGCGATTTGAACAAAAAACTGTTTAACCTCTATTTTGACATTTTAAATTGATTTTCAATAGGAGTTTCCCTTCTAAAACTAAAATCGCGCGACCTCTACATTATAAATTTGTTAAACAACCTACTACATCGTAATGCAGGAACAGCTGATTGAGTTCATAACCTCTAAATAGCGTAAGAGCAGTTAGAAACATAGATAATAACAATAATCAGCTGATACGGTGTTGTGATATTGGAGTAGTGGATTGTTGATGACCTCGGCCTTGGGGATAAGTGAGTGCAGATAACGTTAAACCAGTGTAGCCTACATTAGAGTTTTCATTAATACAAATTGTCCTCCCCGAAGAGGGAAAATATTCCGGTTAATTCTCCGCAAGGACTGACGACAAAGGTTGTTCACCCCGAATATTGTGTTAAGTTGTACCCCTTTTGGTATACAGCCTTTTTGCTCAGTTGACCAGTTTTATGTCCACAGCTCAATTTGTTGTTAGTTGTGGGTTTCTGTTTACTTGTGGGTTTTCTGGATTAGGTTTTTTTTATATAGTCTTGTTTCGCCTTCTCAGGCTTAACTTCTTTATTATGTTACTTTTTAACAACATAGTTGTTGTGCTCTGGGTTTACGCTTGATAACGAGAGTTGATTTACATTCTCGAAACGTTGTGTATTGATTTATATAAACACAAATTATGACTCGTAAATATCCGAATGTATTACACCAATGTATCTACACCTTTGTTTTTTTCATCTAGTTTTATTTTAGATCTCTCATCTTAAATATCAGGTCTCTCTTGTCCAACTTTTGGTTTTTTTCGATACTGACGCTATTAGTGTATTTGAAAGGGCGATTTATTGTATGCTCTTTTTTTTCCTTATGGCGATGATGACCGAGAGGTTTTTTAGCTTTAAATGGGAGGGGGGGGAGTGAACGATGTAAACATCTTTATACAATAATTTTGTTAACAGAATAGTTAATCAAGAAGAACAGATTTTATTATTATAGAATCATGTACAATCTACAAGCTTTTGAAAACGGCCGCCATTTTGAAACTTTGAAAATTTTTATTACATTAAATGACTTGTTAAAACTTAAATTCACTGCCAGATTTATTAAAATTTTACGTAATACTTGGTAGCTGAAAATTACAAATATACAGGGTGTCTTAATTATATACTGATTAATTTTTTTAATAAACATACAGAGTGCACCATAAATAAGCTGTCAAACTATAGAAATAATTCTGTGGGTCAGGATAAAATAAAATACCTAAAGATTTTTTTTCCCCCTAAAACGGTTACGAATAAAATAATAACTTTGGAAATAAAAAAAATATTGAGTTCAGAAATAAGTATTTTGTATGTTAGCCTATGTTTTATAAGTGTACCGAAAATACAGATTTTATTTGTATATAGATGACAACCGTTTATTTAATATTTTAAAGTAGTTTCCTTTTTAATCCCAAACAAAACAGTTGGTGGAAGGATTTCCGATTAAAACTAATAATTTCTTGGTAGTTGTCTACAACACACAAGATGACTTAAAAACAAAATATTTTGGAATTCTATTACTTATAAATAAAAATTTCATATGACATTAAAACTAACAGTTCTTCTGGTTTTCTCAAAAAACGTTTTAACAATTTTTATATAGTGCTGTAAGAATCCTACCCCTCCATCTGTACACATTTACAAATGCACCCAATAACAAAGACTTTATTTTGTATGATTTTCAAAATGAGATAAATGATTTTTTTTAAAAAATTGTAATTTTTTGTATTATACACAATTATCTATCTAAAACATTAATAAAAGGATTATACTGTGATGACCGCATTCTTCATTTTAGCTTTCTACCCCCCTTTACATTACTTAAAGGTAGGATGAGTTGCCTAGCTTTGAGTGTAAGGCGCTCCCCCCGACGGTTATTCGATAAGGCAATGTTTCGTCGTAACATTTTGCATGCATCGGTTCAGAGTAGTGACTAGTTACAACCTGTGAGCTGTTTTTATGGGAATTAGACCTAGCTCCACACAAATGAGGAAGGGGCTTGGGCCTTGCAAAATTAATATGTACTAATGATACCAAAATGGCCGATTAGACTTTTATTTTAACCACTTGTGCAATCCCAATTCGACTGTTTTCGCAAAGTCTAAATTATTAAAATAAAATAAAGTTATTTAGTTGTAAATTTGGTTAATTTTGGATTGTTCAAAAATGGCTGGTGAGGTGAGACAACCCGCGATATAAGAGCGGGGATGTGGCATGCCTTGCTGGGAGGTTGAATAATGGATAATTGTCAACCATAGACCGCTCAAACAACATAAAATCAAATTAATTACAGTTCCTAAGCAGCTATGGCTTTCAGTTACAAAATCAATATCTTGAAATTTACAATTTTCAAGTTCTAACATAAAATAATATATTTTTACAATTTTTCTTTTACTAACCTAACCTCCACCATGAGTTGTATGGTAATGCTGGATACAGTTTTAATTAAAATGTATAATGTTTTACAATTGTCTTGATCAATAGTTTCCAAATGTTTGTTTTTTGCCCAAATTAAGTGTTAAACTGTATAAAAGAAAATTACAGTTTACAAATAAAGTTATATATAAAAAAAAATAATAAATTGTGGTTATCTGGTCATTTTGGAATTTATTTACAAACCATAATTTTCCATTCTTTGCCCATTGGTTTGAGTTAAAAAACAGAAAATGGGTACAATAGAGACTGCTAAGCCTCTATTTGTGTCAAGGTTGGAAGAGAACGAAAATTGGTCAAGAGAGGGATCTAACCCAAGATTAGATAATCTAACACCCCTACTCAATATAAATGAGGCCATGAGTAGGTAGAAATATTTAATCTATTAAGACTCATCTATTCACATATTTTGGTTGAAATACCAATGCATACTTTTGTTTGTTTTTTGTAATGTAATGTATACCTGTGTTTATTATTGTGTTAAATCTTTAAACACACTAAAAAAAATATATAAATTTTTAAAAAACCTTTGACTACCTATCTTGATTTTCTAATACAAAGTTGGTTATTGGCTACAGAACTTGTTAATTTATTTGTCTAATAATGATGTGCTTACAGCCAGAGTTAAACCACAGCATGGTCGTCATGTTTGTTTTCAATTTTCAAATTACCAAAATCTAGACACCTTTCTCAACGTTCTCTTTCGGGATTTCACAGTCAAAAAAAAAATCTGGGAATTTTGTAAAATATTATGGTGATTTTAAGATAATTTAAAAAATAATGTTCAATTTCAAATGTTATGTTGGGCGATGAGTATCATTTAAGTTACATTATTATTATTTTTTTAAAAATTGTTTTGTACTGATTACTTTCTGACTACCGTAATGGTCTGCTTGAATGACATTCGTATGTTCTAATTTCTTTACATTATATAATTCCTAAGTGAAACAGACTATGTGGTATTTCTTTGTATATCTTACGTCTTCAACATACTTTCTTGTAGTAGAGAGCATTTTTTAGGCAGTGTGAAAAGTTAATTGAGTAAAAGATGTAGCGTAGATGGGTAAAAAAAATTATGTTGAGTTTCTGCAGTTTTGAGTTCTCTTTGGTCTGAAAAGTAGTTTTTGGAGATATCTGTCCGCTTAAACGTGTGAACCAAATTTGCATGACATATTTTGCCTATATCAAAGAACTTTATTTTTCTGGTTTCATTCAAATTTTTTTGGGCATGTGAAAATGAATGACCCAAACTAGTATTCGAAATCACCAAGTAGTTGAAAATGTCCATTAAAAAATATTTCGCAAAAACCAAACATTATCCTCGATCACCATTAATTATAAAAGATAACGACCCTCTCCTTCAGTACCAACTTATTTTCTATAAAACATAGTTTGTAATACCTGCTGTACCTCCAAGTGGTATTCTTGTCATTACAGTTGTCATATTATAACCTTTGTGATACCTTTGAGTGGTATTTTTCGTCATTGTACCTGGCCTAATAACCTTGCCATACCTCCGAGTGATATTCTCTTCATTTTGCCCCCTTCTTCATAATTTTGCCGTACCTCCAAGTGGTATTCTTGTCCATTGCATATGTCTTTTAATACCTTGCCATAATAATTACAAATGTATTCTTGACACCTGTCTTAAAAACCTTGCCATTCTTCCGTGTGGTATTCTTGTCATCGCATGTATCTCAAAAATCTTGTTGCAGTAGCAGTGTGTAGCTTTTTCCATTAACTGAAAAGGGTTGGTTTTGTTTTTTCACATTTGTAAGATTTAGTTCTTCTTTCTTGATTTTGATCTTTACTTTTCAAGAGAGTTAAATTTGTTATTTAAGAGTGACCAATACCAGGATGAAAATTATCCATGCAGCTGTTTGCAATTTGATCACTTCCTTTCATAAATGTGAAGATAAATATCCATAAAGTAGCAAACTTAAATGTTCTATATAATATACTAATTATATAGAGAAAGAAAAGCTGAAGTTTTTAAAACGGCCAGTCATCATAATGTTTTCCTGATATCTACAAATTTATAAATTGAAGTTTTTCACGCAGCATAGGCAGGCGTGTCTAAAATAAAAAGAATGTTTACCATTAGAAGATATTAAGTCCTCGCATGCAATTTCTAGGCACTGTAACATGGAGGTATCACATTGTTGTGATGGTTTGATCCTTTAATAGAAATAGAACTAACATTATACGCCTAAGTAATGCTTGCACAAGGAAAACAAATTTCCTGAACTTTTAATTCCTAGGATCTTAATAAAAGTAATTAACAATTATATGGTAAATGTATAGAATACACACTCTACTATTAGTTAATTTTTTAATTTTGTACTATCGTAAAAGAGATCGATTTATAGCAAAGATTGTTTTAATAGTTTTTTCTTTTTTCCCTCTTCTCTCCATGATTATTGTTCTCCAGATTCTTGTGAACAAAATAATATGTAACACAATAAAAAGCTGGTTACATCCAGTATTATTCTTTAAATTGCCTCTCCAAAGATCAAAAAACATGCCACCACAGAAAAATGCATGTGCCACCTTGCCAGTTCCATGTATTAATAATTAAAATAGTAATCATTTAGTAATGTGTTACTAAGGCACAAAATATTGTTTACCCTAGCAACTATTATAATGTTTTAAACAATATGATTTTATTCAATAGCTATTTGCAATTTATTGGCTTCACTTTGAAGGTTATGTTTATGGCGCCGCTCAAAACAAGTTCTCTGTGGTGTTTAGGTAATAGCGTAATAATTATATTATTTTAGTTGTATTTTTAATCTAGTTTTGGAACTATGAAGTGTTTTAAATTCAAATCTCAAACATAGAAATTTTTATTAAATCAGTTGTGTCTGCAGCTTGGACAGCAGCTGTTTTCACATCTATGTGTTTGACATAAACGTGCACAATAGCAGATTGAACCTGATCTATGCAATCTTACCACTTTCTTATTGAAACTAAATATATACTGATCTGGGAGTTTTTTCATGAATAACCAAACTATCAGTTCTAGAAAACACAAGTTTTGTCAATATTACCTAATGAAAGTGTCTATGCATATATAAACTGAAAGGAAAACACCTTTTAAGCTGAACTAATTGCAGAGACAATCATTGTAATGGTTTTTTATTTCTAGTAGTTATAAATTGGAGTTTCTTCAAAATTTAGGCGTCGTTTCTAAAATTAAAACCATTGGATTCACTTATAATGAGTACGGGCAGTTAATCTTGGGTTAAATTCCTCTCTTTCATCTTGCCTATACTGTATCTTGACCAACTTTTGTTCTCTTCCGGCCCAGATGTTATTAGAGAATATTCGAGAGCTGGGGGTTTTAAATTTTATTGTTGCAGTGGAACCTGAATAACTCAAATCTCAAGGGAATTACTAACACTTTGAGTTATCCAATAATTCTAGATAGCGAGGTTTGAGTTACTGAGGGCAAAAATCACCGACTTCGAGTTATAGAGGACCCAAGTTGACCGACTTCATTTCACTTTGGCAGTATGTTCTGATTATAATTTTATTCCTGTAATAAGGAAAAGTGAAAGAAAACACCACACTACAAGAATTTTGTTTTAATAAACTGTTCTTAATTTTATTTTAATAAAAAATCTGCACATTTATAAGAAGAGGTACATAGTCAACATTATTTTATGTAAATACAGTAGTAGTAATAAATGCCTAACTTATTTACTGCGACATAAAACACATTCACAATCGCTTAATAAAAAGCAAAACTTTAATAAAATATATAACGGTAGGCACAAACGTACAGATGGGATGAACAATAAAGCTGTGCTGAGCCCAAATGCAGGAAAATGCAAGAACGCAGGAGAGGGGGATTTTCTTTTTTTAACATGAATATTTTGTCATCTCTGGTAGTACGGCCACCTTAAACTTTGACTTACAAACGTCCACCGACCTAAATTTCTACTTGTAGAAGTTTTTGAGTGCCTACCTTCTAGTTATAGAGTTTTATCGAAATTCTTTCTTACATTTTTTTTACTTATAAATGGAAAATAATTAATATTGGGGGTAATGGGAAGTTGAAGGAGAATAGCAAAAATTCGAGTTGTCAAGGTTCCACTGTATTTTCTTTCTTTTTTTATATGGTTATGATCACCAAAAGATTTTTCACCTTTAAACAAAAAGAAGAAAAAGAAACATTTAAACTTCTTCCAAGATACTGTACCATGGAGTACCCACTTCGTTCTGTTTTATATCTATAGTAATGTTCTCTCTTATCGAGTTAAACTATCTAATTATCTACAAAAGGTTTTGTTTTAATATCCACATATAGAAAATAGGAAGAAAGTTTCTTGGCTCTCTCTTTATACACAATGCCAATATGTTTAATACTTGAATTATTTACAATAATAAGGCCTACTTGTGTGGTGAATTAATGATAAGTAACAATAATCAAATAAAATGTCCAACATAGGCGTACTAGATTTGCCATCAAATGTGCAAAAAGTTATAAATAACCGTATAATAATGACTGTTATTGTATTGTACACAATCTACACACAGATCTCTTCAGTCTAGTGAGTCTTGTGTAGACACAGATGGCACAATTAATTTACAGTGGTTACATAAGTTTATGTTATTTTCAAAACTACTTCCCTTTTTTAAATTTATTCTTTAATCCATTTGTAGGTTAGGCCACTATATCTTGTACGATTTCTCATAACTTCAGTTTGTGTAATAAAAAGAAGTATTCGGAACTACTCTTCTGCTCTTTTGTGTCGGTAATGAGTCTTAACAACTTCTTTATCATTCGTTTGGTTTTAACAAATTAAAAAAAAAAAATTATATCAACTATTTAAGTTATGCTGAGTATAACTGTATACAGAGCTTTATAGTTTAAATTTATTTTCAATTTTGGTAAATTTATAAAAATATACCTCCAAAAAACTGCCTGGTTGGCATTTGGAGAAGTCTTAACTATCAGTTCTAAAGTTAAAAGTAAGACTACAATGAGTGAGAACGGAAGGATCTGGAACTTTCCTTTAAGTGGCAATACACTGGTCGGGAACCAAAAGAAAGGACAGCACCAACAGTTTGGAAAGGATAGCAGAAAACAAACCAGCTGATGGTAATTTTAGTTGCGTGACGATTGTCACGTGACTACGATAAATGGGTGAATGTGACAAAGTCTGATCTCTAGCAGAATGGTCAGCTGTAGTGGTTGCACCAAGCGGAAATTTAAATGAATGGAATGGGAAAATTCTTGTTCATGGTCTTGCGAGCATCCAGCCAAATCCGTTCCATTCCCCAACAGTGTAACCGCTTACATTTATTTACATCCATTCCATGCACTCGGAATTCTTTCCGGTCTGTTCCGTTCCCGCTCAGCATACAGTAGCGGGAGTGTTATGAGTTTTGTACTAAATAGTCGAGAATTTGCTCATAAACATAAAAATTATAATAATAATAAAAAAAACACATGTTATAATTGTCACTATTACCTAATTATATTTATTTATAAATAAGAGGGAAAACATTACTGTAAACGGATGTTCTTGAAGACAGCCAATCACTGTAGTAATTGTCTTAAATTAGGGAATTGGAATTTTTTTCAAAATTTGCAATTTGAATACATGTCGAAAGTTAAAATTAAAATTTCCAGAAATAACATTAATGTGGTTCCAAGCAATTTTCTATGCGTGGAGGACAACATTGTTTAGCTTTTCATCCCTCTGGTATTGTTCGCACCTTTAAACTTAACGTTGCAATACAATCAAATATATCTCCCCCTCCCTAACAAATATTTTTAATGATTATAGTGTAAAGTTGTCATCAATTTCTATGATTACATTTATTTTAAAATCTTAGTACTTTATTTTTTATCACATTTTCTTTTCTTTTTTCAGGCTCTAGTGATAAGGAGCAAGACTGCACTACACCTGAAAAACTGGCGCGGCCATCTTCAGAAAGAAAGCGTAAGAGGAAAGTTGCAGACGACGGAGGTTTGGGTAGTGGAGGGTTGACGCCGACTTGTGCGAAAGGTGGTCCAAGACTGCCGGTAGATTCTAAGAAAATCAACGACTATTTTGTTAAACATCCTGGAAGTAGTCCTATTAGGCACGGAGGAGGAGCGAAGAGTCCTTCACCTGCCCAACAAGGCTATCCAATGGTGAGTTATAAAAATCAGAGTAAATAATCAAGTATTGGGACTATTCTATTATACTTCCCCAATAAAGTATTAGTAGAATGTTCTGGTTTTTAAGTTATTTTTGATAATGATGGATTGTTCTTACATATTATTAATATCATTTTGTAGGACATTTGCCATTATACACAAATCATGGCAAATGTCCGATTAAACCATATTAATATTAGAATATGTTATGCTGATAGAAAGAGTCATGATGATGATTTGAGTGAATTTACAAAGGTTATTTATTTTACCTAACATCACTTTAACCTACCTAGCCTTTCGTTACAACAATTGTAGTGTAAGGTTAGGTATCAATTCATATTTTATATGATATTATAAGAAATAAGTATTATTTCTGCTGAAAAGGCTTGTAATGTATAATATTTAATTTTTTTCTAAGTGGTATGGAAGTGTAATAGAAAGACCCTTTGTATATGTTTATAATAGTTAATCTATCTTTAAGTTTAATGTATTTCTTCAGACATTTGTGGTGATTAGTCACCACTCCCCCCTCTCCTTCGCTATCTTGTATGTGCGCGAGGGGACTAGATAACGAGGCGAGTAGTGCATCAACCACCAGTGAGGGAAGACGTCTGCACAGCGTTCATCTTTGAGTGCCTTAATATTTAACTATGCCTTGCTAAACCTAAAGGAATAGGGCCGTACATAGGGTTTATATCTGGGCGCATCGCGTTTTTGTATTCGTAATATTATTAGTTGAACTAATACGCGGCCATGATAGGCCTTTCGTATTAGTCCGACAAGTTAATGCAATACAGTGTAGTTAATATTGATATTGGTTGTAGTGTAAATTGGTTAGTATTAGTAAATTAGTTTCTAGCATTAATCGTCAAAAATGGCTAGCCTAGATTGAGATTCGCCCAGTGTACTTATATTAATTTTACCACACGATCGGAGGACCCGGCAACGCATAACAAGGTAGATCCACATACCACCCAAACCGTTCCCCCTCACTCCCTACCGCTGCAGAATGGTAGCAGAGCGTGGTTACAATCCACAGACCTCTGGGTTATGGGCCCAGCACGCTTCCACTGCGCTAGGCCCAAACCGTACCCCCTCACTCCCTACCGCTGCACATTGAAAGTGTTGGTCGTATAGAATACCATACACGACTTTCTATTTTGCATGGACAGAGAATCGTGTCAGGGGCTCAAAATTTTGCAATTAAAAATGTTTCGACATCTATCATTTGAAGACTTTTATTGCTTTTACAGACAGATTGTTTTTATTGTTAGATGAGAAAGACCCAAATGATTCAATGTACATCCTATGCTCAAAAAGAGAAAAGTGTGGCTGCATCCTTTTTCCGGTTATAACTGTATTTACTGCCATTTAGATAATAAATTGATGTATATCTTCTAATGGTTTAGATTTTGTATGGATAGGAGACACAGGCTTACCTTGGAAAGTGGTCCTTGGTATTACCTAATAGTACATAAATAGAAAAACACACACAAACAACAATAAAGTTTTGAGATATTTCATAAACACTGTTCACTTTCTCAATCGGTAAAGAGTATAAAAAGAAAACCAAATTGTTGTAATCTAGAATGGATCTGTGCTGAGTGTAAAACCACACAGAAAATGTTTCGAGTGTCTACCTTTGAGTTATGCGTCCAGTAAACCAAAAAAAAAAAATCGTCATTGAGATTCTTTCTTTAAAATATTTGACTTTAGAGGGAAAATTAGCATTTGGGGGAAAGGGTGAAGGGTTATGTAAAGTTGAAGAGGAATGGCAAAAATTCCAGATATCAAGGAATTCGAGTTATCAAGGTTCCGCTGTATATAATACCTATGCCTTTGAGTAGGTCTAAATGAGCACAGATTGATTTCTCTAGCAGTAATTCCTTGTCTCAGGTTATATCACAAAAGATATTTCTTTTTCTAGCGAATTTGTATGATTCAACCACAGGTAAATGGGATCACCAAAATCAACTTTAGTTGCTTCCTCTGGTGATGGTGCACTGTGAGAAATCTAACCACTGTTCTTAGATTCTTTTAAGTCTGAATAGTCTCTTTGTGACATTCCCCGTAGGTACTTTGAGGTACTTCACGTATTATACTAACCAGTGAAATAGATTTGGCTAGGTCAGGTTATTATAGTTAAATAGCTAATATTGTTGTTTACCTTTTGCTCAATATTGTTGTTTACCTGATAGTGTGTACACTTCGCTACAATGTTGTCGTGGGACTTTGACTCAGTTTAAAAAAGTAAAGGCTTGTTACGTGACGAAAGAAAACATGAAATGATCATGTCATAAACGTATATTTTGGAAGAGAATATCCATTTTGGAAGTGCATCAAATGTGTGAAGAAATTAGGCATTGGAGTTGGTACTTGATTTGAAGGTAGTAAAATTCTCGTTATTATAGCTGTTTGGTTTATGTATTGTTGGTGTGAGGATTTTATTTTTATTGATTTTTGTAATTGATAGTTAGGGCGTGCTGATAAAATTATGATTCATTTGAATAATTGATTATATAGGAGTTGATGCAGTTGCAAAGCAAAATCTAGGCAAAATTGGTGGTGTTGGAACAACAGTTGAAATAGATGAAAGCTTATTTATCTAAATAAAAAAATAATACCGGGCGAATTTTACCTGGGCGGGTTGCGCTCCAATTAGTCAGTTCTCTCCATCTGTTGGTCCTTATGATGTAGAATTAGTATATGTTACTTAAGTATATAAGTATATAACTATAAGGATCAACAGACAGAGAGAAAGAGCTAGATCTTTCAATTTTCTTGACAAAGTCATTGGATATATTTGGGGTCCCCCCCCCAAATTGAGGAATAAAGAAGGTAGATGAATTTAAAAATTGTTTATTTAAACCAAAATTCAATTATTACCATATGGTAGTTTGTGTCGGGGAGACAAATAGTTATTTTTTACTCAAGCTATCAGACAGAACAGCTCAAACATTAATGGCAGTTACATTGAAACCTATTGAGTCTGGTTCTACAATAATATCTGACTGTTGGAAAGGCTATAAAACTGAAGAACTTAACAGTGACGGCTTTGCACATTTTAAGGTTAATCATAAGTATTACTTTATTTATCTTGATACTGCCGCTTCCACGTGTAGAAAGAATGTGGGGTTTTCCAAAATGGAGAAACAAAAACATCGTGGCACTGCTCAACATCATCTTGATACATATTTGTCTGAATTCATGTGGCAGTCGGTGGTGAATTAGAAAGCAGTGATAGTTTCAAGATACTACTAGCTGACATAGCAAAATTCGTACGGCTGTCAAAACCATCATCTTTTTGTAATTTTTTATAAATAAAATGTTGAACCGGAACCTCAAAGTTTGTCAAACCTTTATTCTAAAATTGCTACTCGCATATTAAATTAGCTATTTAAATATAATAACCTGGATTACCTAACTATTTCACTGTTGTATATAATACCTAAGTATCTAATTGATAACATCTTCCCGTTCTTAATTTATTAATTTTTTTCTGTTATATATTTCTCTGTCGAAAGTTTCTTGCAAAGAGACAATGTTACATTGGAATTCTCAATTTGTTTTAAGTTGTATCTCACACTTTATTATCTATTACTATAATTTATTATTATTTTAAACAGTAGAATAAAAATAAGATTACTTTTAATCTAGACCTTTTTTAAGACAACACTTCAATGAATAAAATCAAGAGTTCACTGCAGTTTTAAAACTCGCCCTGGCTGGATCAAGACCTCACTTGTTTTTCAAGTATTATCTTTGATATTCCCAGACAACTCTTAAGACAAAGCTTCAAAATCGATGAATGAAGTCAAGTATTATCTTAATATTCTAAGCGATGTCTTGAGTATGGTGTTTCTTTCACTTAAAATGTCAATCTTGCTGCGTTTAATGACCTGTGGTTGAATTTATGAACCTCCGGAAGATGGAAACTTATAAAGGACTGTAAAGAAATATGTCCAAATCAATGCAAATCTCTAATTCATTTTGAAAAAGAAACTGTTATTGTTTTGTCGGACGATTTTCTGCAAGACAGCAATGAGGTGAGGTGCATTGAATAGGATTTTAAAGATGATTAGTCTTTGTCATTTAAATGAAACAACATGATTTCAGAGCGGAGTTGTAGTGGTATTTTGGTGTAAATATTTAACAAAGTGCTAGACAAAATCGCTGAAAAATCCGTTAACTGGATTAAGTTTCCATCGATGCTTTTGGAAATAAATAATGCACAAGTGAAATGGTCAGATTGATTTAAAATTAACAAGTATTATTGGTGCAGTGAATTCCACTCATTTTAAAATTGAAAAGTGATGGTGACATGTATATCAATCGGAAGGGTATTAAAGTCTTAATGTTCAAGCAACATGTGATGCTGATGAAAAATTCATGAATATCAATGTTTCTTGGCTCAGGAGCACTTATGACAGCATAATTTGAACACAGAGCGCAGTCTGCACATGATGTCTTGAGTTAATCGCAGTATCTGTCTTTCTGTCATATTATTTGCGAGCAATTCTATTCAACTTTTACTTTAATTTGATAAAATCTCACATGAGTGATAGTGGATACGATTCGAGAGAGCAAAAATCATTTAATCGCCAACTCACTGTCGAACGAATTATTATTTAACATTGTTTTGGTCCGCTCAAAAGAAGATTTCCTATTCCTGGAGGTGTAACTCTTTCAGCACTAGATCTATGATGTACTAGTAATAGCTTAGATTTTTATTGAAGGCATCACTTATTTTGTTATGTTTTCTTGATATTACCAGAGAACTCTTACGATTCTCCAGACTCCTCATAAAATTTAGCAAAAATTCATTAAAAATTAGGTGTTTGTTAACACTTGTCTTACCTGTTTTGTCATACAAAACCCAATATCTGTATTGATTTTTCTTGCGTTGTCCTTTGTAAGAATATTTTCTTTACGAGAGTGTTATGAAGGCAAGGTTAGGTATTGGTACACTAGATACAGTCACTTACATGTAATGAACTAAAGAATGTTCGTTGTGTCTGCCATGCTCGGAGTTTTTACACATTCAGTATCTGAGATGAAGCTAAACAATGTATATTATATGTAAGCAAGTATCTTTAGAAGTTTATTTTGTATTTAATTTATTTCATATATTGTTCTAAATAACTGTTTACCTTCTCTTTCATGCCATGATGGCTTCGTTGGGATCAATATTTTTCTTCTTTCTTGTGGTGTCCTATAAAGCTAAAACAAATCGAGACCAATAACAGATTGTGATTTGTGATTGCCATACCAGAGGAAGAAATTTAAATTAAGAACAACATTGTTTCCAATTTTTTCTGAGCTGTTATAAAGGTGTCAGTCTATCCTGCTCACCGGCTATCGCCTCCATCTTCTCTGGTTTCAGGATCTATCCATAAGAGTGCCTTATTTCGTTGGTTTTACAAGTTTTCCTATCTTCTTTGACCAGCTGTCATTACATAAGATTTCCTTTGTTTATAAACTAACTTTATTTCCTCTCAAGTTCCTTTAAATCTTTGACAGATATTTAATAACTTTATGTTCAAAAATATCAAAATTGCATTTTGTTGAGGTTTGGATGCATGCTGAGTTATATTATTTAATCATTGAACAAATGTTTTCGTTCTTCCTTTTCTCTAGTAACTCAAAAAGTTGGTTCATAAAAATCATCGTTGGAAGTTGAAATATAGAATGGGAAAAGGAACACAAATATTCAACTATTTTATTACATTTCAATAAACATTTTTATTTTAATCGAAGAGATATTTGCTACATTGTTTGTCAATTGCATTACGTAGAAAGAGCTTAGGAGGTTTACCTGAAGTCATTTACTGAAAAAGTGATGATTTTATTATAGTTTAAATTTAAAATAAGTTTTGTTACCTATCCTAGTGTACATTTGAACTTTTAATGATGATTTTTATCAACAACTTTTTGTTGTTATGTGTTTTTTGACAGCTTACAGCAAGGACAAACAAATGTGTAAGGTAGGTGTTGTCTGAAAAACTTTACTTCCAGGAGTAATTTCCCCCGCCTAAAATTATAATGTCGTTTAAAACAAAAAAGTTTTATTCCAGAGGAAGTGCTCCCAGAAGACAAATACAGGCATAAATAGATCATTGTTGTTATTTTCAGTATCCTCCGTCACCACAGGCAACGCTCCTGCCCTCTACGCAGGTCCCAGTAGTCTCTCAAGTTCCGCCTGATTATTCAAGTCTAATGCAACCTCCGCAGGCCCGACTTCCAATCTCTGTGGTCTGCAAACAAGTTCAGGTCAGTTGGATCTTCCCCAACCCCACCCACTCCTGAATGTCTTGTTGATGTCTTGTTCTCTCTATATAATGAATGTTTTATTTTTATTTTCAGACTGAACTAACTTGCCAAAGTATACAAGAGTTTGAGACGCAAGCGTCATCAGATTTAGAGATGCGCAATAATAAAATAGAAGAGTTAAATAGGGTAAGTACTATGACAACTTGAACCCTCTTCCATTCACAATACCTTATTGTCATACAAGCTATAAATGTACTCTTAGAAGCTCAAAATGGGTTCATCTTTGAAACTGTATACCTTGTAATTTGGTAAACATGTAAAACAAGTTGTAAATATCAAAAGATTAATATTTATCGAGTTTTTAATTGCAAACTATGATTACATGTTGATTTTTTTTTAATATAAGAGTACATAGATCATTTGGCCTTGAGTCATCATAGCAAAAATCTGTCTACAAAAGTTTAAAAAATTAAAATTTTGCAATTTTCTATAACTTTTGAAATTTATAATTAAATTTTATGAAAATTACAGATCTTAATTATTTTTATTATACATCATTATCTGCTTTAATAAATGCTAAAAGAATTAAAATGAAACCAATATTTTAAAAATTTACGATTTTTTTAGTTATAAAAATATAGGGATTCCATATATACATTTTTGCCACACACCACCTTTTCATGGACTATATTAAATTAATAATCTTGCTGTATACATACTTTGTTTGTTTTTTTTAAATTAGATTATATAAAAGTATATACTCGTATGTATAAATATCTATAATGTATTTTGTAATATTTTAAATTTAACAGTTTGAATTTAAAACTCTAATTGTTTACTTCAAGGTTATTAAAAAAAGGATGGTACAAAATTAAAAGTATTTATTCATAGATGCATGGTTTTACAAAAATATTTTATACCTTATAAGATACATAATCTCATTGAAAATTAAAATACAAAATTTTATCAAGTGCTCAATATGTGCCCCATTGGTGACAAGGCAAGCAGATATCAATTTTACTTCTTCAGTCATGTAATGTTTTAGGTTATGTAAGTTTGAGATAAGGGGAGGGGGTCTATTGACAAAAACTAAGACTTTGATAAGTAATCACAAATGGCAAATCTGGTGAGTGTGGAGGCCAATTAGCATTTTTGAATGAAATGTGGGTTTCTCAATACCTTAGAACCTACCGTTGTGGCGGTTAACTTTTCTACTTGGATGGAACATCGTCTAGTCACTGAACATGAGTCGATCAAAGAATCCATCCTCTTATAATCAGCTTTGCCATTCAGTGCATAAGTCTTTCCATTTAGGCTTGTCGTTTGTTTTCATTTCTTGTTGTAATTTGTATGGCTTAAAATGAAGACACTTTCTTAAGATACACCACACAGTTAGCTGTGACCTCTGTAAAGTTATCGACTTTTTTTACCGCAAGTGTAAACTTCTTGAACTCTGTTCACCATCTCTTATGGTATATCTGGATGGCCTGAATTTTTAAAAAAATTACGGGGACAAAAACTGGCAATTGTTTGGAATTACCGCACCCCCACGAACAATACAGTTTTCGTTGTGGATTATTTTCATATATTGAGTAATAAATTATTTTATTTTTATTACCTTTATGGTACCGTCATGTGACTTTGTATTTGTCTTATTACAAAGACGCGTTTCGGAGTCGTAGCTCCATATTCAGTATTTCACTCCGTAGATGTCGTCCAAACATTAAACTTGATAAAAACATAAACACTATACACACAAATAAATACACATATACATTGATTTAAACACTTTCTTAAACTTTCCGCGAACTACTAATCATGCGAACTACTAAAGCCGTGTATTTATTTGTGTGTATAGTGTTTATGTTTTTATAAAGTTTAATGTTTTGACGACCTCTACGGAGTGAAATACTGAAGATGGAGCTACGACTCCGAAACGCGTCTTTGTAATAAGACAAATACAAAGTCACATGACGGTACCATAAAGGTAATAAAAATAAAATAATTTATTACTCAATATATTATATAAAGTGACTTGGACACCAAACAATGAACATTAAATTATTTTCATATTTGGTGCGAAAGTTTTGCTGCACAATCACAACATACCCTGATTTTGCAAACAACTATCGCGCAGAATAGGTTAAAACTAACCTAATATATACAAACATAATTTGAAACCAAAGACTTTCATTAATGCAAACAGCTGATTGATTATATATAATAGCTGTTTATTTTTGTATCATTCCTTTTGTGAATATTTTTATATTGTAAAACCAAAAACTGAGGTAAAAATATGAATATTATTACAAAATAGATTTAATATGGAATTGAGTTAGGAAAATGACTGTTCCGCTATAATAGACTAGATAGCAAAGAGGAAGAAAAACATATGTTTTTACCTACAGAGAAGGGATAAAACCACGTGGTTTTTAACCGCATATACAGATTAAATATTTGTCAATATTGAATACTTTACAAGTTTCTAAAGTTGTTACTAACATAACAGTTCAGTCGAGAATATAACATACATCTGTTTATAGATGTGTTTTAATGATAGAACTGAGATACTGAGGGCCGTTATAGGGTAACTGTATTATGAGTGATCAGATTTATTTTTAATACTTACACTAAAAGAAATGGTCTGTAACTATTTTGTAATCTCTTTTTATTTGCCCAGTTCTTTAAATATAATTTACACTATTATTTTCATGATGGCTGACAGTTCTCCTTATTTCATATACTGTATAATATAGCCTATCTTAATTCAATAACCTTTTTCTTTGTTTTTTGCCTTACTGGACGTGGTATAATATATTTCATAAATACATGTATTTAAGTATGCTGGTAGCAGTCCTGTTTTCGTTTCTAAGTTTAATAGATGACGTACGTTTCACCTATCAATCAGGCATTTTCGAATCCGTCAGATATTGATAAAACTTTATTAGCATTAATTTGAATAATGGACTTCATAATGTCACATTTAGTTCAACACAACACACATTTAAAATTTTTGTGTATACACATAACCCAATGCATAGTTTGAATGTTCTACTAACGTTTATTGATGCTTTAATCTCATTTACGTGTACACGTGTCCGTCCACTTCGTAATACTAGTTGAATTATAATAGTTGAGTAATGCTAACAGTAACCGTGCTTTGGGTTATGTGTATATACAACAATTTTAAATTTGATGTGTTGAACTAAATGTGATATTTATGACGTGCATTATTCAAATTAATGCTAATAAAGTTTCATCAATTCCTGACGGATTAAAAAATGCCTGATTGATAGACGAAACGTACGTCATCTATTAAACTTAGAAATAAAAACAGGACTGCTACCAGCATACTTAAATACAGGTATATATGGGGGGGGGGGAACACTATTCAATCATTACTGAAATAACTACACATAAATACAACAAGAAAAAAAATTCTTTTATTAACAAGATAAATCATATCCAACATAAACATAAATAATCTGAATGGCATACATCATTCCTTATAATTGCTTTTATGTTATATGTAGCTACTTGTATCAACAATTTATTCAAATTTCAACAATTATTATTATTTTCTCTCTCTCTCTCTCTCTCTCTCTCTCTCTCTCTGTGTGTGTGTGTGTGTGTGTGTAATCGAGTACAGCCTCTTTAAAATTTGCATGTATTCACTTCAATCTATTCCTTACTATTACTTATTCTAAACATTAAAAAAACAATTTAACCTGGTTTACTACTTAATATTTCATCAAATTACTTACAAATCTTCCTTAGAATTTTTCAAAATTAATAGTAATTGTTCTCAAAAGTTTATTTATATAGAAATAAAAGGTCCTTGATCACTTTAGAAACACATTTTATATATGGCGTTACCTGAATATTCAGTAGCGACAGTTTTACCTTTTATCACATTTCCTTTCTTAACAATTATAACTAAAATTACACTTTTAAAATATTATTAATTTCTTCTTCATTTACTTTTGATTATTATAAACGTAGACAGGTAACTATCACTTAATTACTTCTTTCATAATACTAAATTTGTTTGACTACGGCAACTTTGTATCGCTGCGTCCTTTTTAAAACATCTCATTGTCCCTTTTGAAAAATCCAAGCCAAACTAAACCGTACCAGATTTCGAAGTGTTAATGGTAGGTTATGGGTTGTAACCGATTTGGGTATCCTTTTTTCTACACACACTGTCTAAATCTTGTTGCACTTAACCATTTTATTTTAACATAAAATTTTTCTCAGGTCTTATTATGAATATAGTAAATAACTACCGTATTACTATACACTTATTTTCCCATCTATGTTGTTATTACATTATTATTTATTTATTTTATCTCTTTACATTGTATAACTTTAATTTGTTCGTCATATGAATTTCTCCCTGTGACGTCATGATACAAAGATGATGGACATTCTTCTGTTATTATTTATGTTTAAAGTTTAAATCAATTTCAATGAAGTATTTATTTATACAATATTATTATTTCTGATTGAATTATTCTCAAATCTGATTATATATAGTGTTATTCTGTCTACTGATTGACTAATGCTTTAAATGAATGTTTATACCGAATAACACTGCTTTTTCAAGTTGATGTTATCTTACTTGATTATTTTATATGAAATTATTGGTTGTGTTTCGTATTGTTATTTCAGTGATTATTGTTTTATTTTGCTACTCTCCCCCTATTTTATACTTTTTCTTTCAAAATTACACCTTCGAAGTTTTGATAACCTAGCCCAAATTCATAATTGATACAGCCTTCTTTCAAATTGTTACAATTTATTTCGGCTTGTCGTTCAAGTGAAATAATCATTGTGAGTAGCTCAAATAATATAATTTTGTAAATTTTGTTTATTTGACTCTACTAAAAATGACAACTTACTTAATGAAATTGATGCTACATTAGCCTGGACCAATGTACGAAGCTGACAGCGGCTGAATACAAAAACTAAAAACGTTAACTCTACTTATCTATGGAAAGAATAATGATCCTACATCCACATTCTATCACCAATAATCTAATAATGTACAAAAATCTGTTTAATTACTGACATTTTAACATATTAGTTTAATTTTTCCTAATTTCAATTTTACAGTTCTACATGAGCACATGATATGTAATCCTATATACTTAGTGTGCTGGGTAACTAAAAAAGAGGTACATACAGTAGAACCTCGTTAAGTCGGACCAGCCAGGAGCGCAGCCGATCCGACATAACGAAAATCCGTGTTAGCCGGAGAAAGAGCAGAAAACACAAAAAAATGAAAATATGCATACTGTACTTACAATAATTTCCTTTATTACGGAGAAAAACACTTAAAAATATTATTACTCATCACAATAAAACAAGAAACACATCTGTGGACTGTACACGTATGTCTACTTTTTGGAGAATAAGCTTGTAAGTTTCTGTTGCGTCAGCTTTGAGTAACTTTTACGTGCCACACGGCCGCGCATCCGTTTTAACCGGCAAAGCGCGCCAATTACCTGAGTGACAATGATTCACCACGCAGGCATGTAGCGCTACAGTTAGGCATCAGATGTACAGACATGGCAGACAAACTTGGTTGCGTGAACTCAGCGGAAACACGGTCACGGTGCAATACGCTATGATTATGAGCTCGTATAAAGCAATAGCGTTACCAAAATGCATATTTTATATTAATTTATTGCAAACTGGTCCGGGTTACCCAAAGATCCGACTTAATGGGGGCCGACTAAACAAGGTTGTACTGTAGTTAAATTTTTATTTCTGTTGCTGTCATTTTAGGTAGGGATATAACAACCTTCCGTTTGTACGGTTTTTCAATTATTAGAAGTTAATATTTAAATGTTCGATTTACCATCTACAAAAACAGTTGTAGGGATGTGGAAAAATTCTTTATATTGTCAAAAGTTATCTTCTTTAATCTTATAACATTTCCCAAGAGCATATTTTTTTTTTTTTTTTGTTTCTTCAAAATTAAGGGAGCGCAGGACTTGTGACACCTGTTATATCCAAGTTAATTTATTAAATATAATTTTAAAATTGTGAATACATTTTGTATTAATTTAAATTGACTGTTTAATATTTCCACAGACTGCAGAAGAATTAAGGCATCAGTTAGCTGTGCAGCAGAAGACGTTGGAGCAGCACAAATCCCACACGAATAAATGTATCGATGTAGTAAAAAAACTGCTCAAAGAAAAGTCCAATATAGAAAAGAAAGAAGCGAGACAACGGTGTATGCAGAATAGGTTGAGGCTTGGTCAGTTTGTGACGCAGCGTGTAGGCGCCACTTTCCAAGAGAACTGGACGGACGGATACGCATTCCAAGAACTATCCAGGTATGATAGTGTAATATCTAAGTGGAATGAGTTTTGAGAAATTCCATTTAAATATAATTCTATTGAATATACTTTCTACTCAATAGACACACTTATACGCTTAGGATAACTTAAACTAACATAATCTAATCCAACCCATCCTAATATAACCCAACAATCCATCTTAACCTAACCCTTTCCACTCGAAAACCCGGGCAGTTGGTTGCCTAGCAACAGTGTTCTGATATATATATATATATATATTGGGTTTTGTCCTTGCTTTAATAGAAGGTGCTCACTCTTATAGATATTTTTGTAACTTCTTATTTATCATAAAATAATCGTTTTTCACAGGACATAATCATTAATATTTTCATTTAAGATGTCAGTTGTTTACTCTTGTGTTGTTAAGACATATTATTCCCACCTGTAACCTTATGTTATATAACGTGCTATGTTTTGTGTTGTATTGAATTACTATTAATGTTTAGAAGTTGTTGTGTCTTTCGACTGTTGCTTTAGTAGTAGTAGTAGCAGCCCAATAAGTAACACAATGAAGTGTATTGTGTTTCAGTGAAGTGGATTTTACATAAGATAAATTAGTTAGGGCTAACCTATTGTAAATAGAAATTGTTTTAGGTGTAGGGGTTAAACTCGTTTTGCTCGTATTAGTTTTAGGTTATAATTTTATTTATAATGGCAGCAGGCTCTGGGAGAGTACTGTTTGCTCATGATATTACCGATGTTATGGATGAAGATTTGTCAGCTGACGAATATGAAGATGAACTAAATCCACCGGACAATTTTAAACTTCGAGCCGTTTGTCGAAATGTGTGCACCGATCAACATGCAATGATATCGTATTTTATAACCTTGTAAGCATGTACTTGTGTAATATTGTTTCTCTGTGTTATTTGTACATGTAAACTGTAATCACCTATGTTTTTAAACATTAATGAGCTCCGTATGGAACGATTAACTACTTTTATTAAGAAACCTTATATGATCTGATGATGGGCTCACGCAGCCCCAAACTGCAGTAATCTAATTAACCAACAGGGGATTGGCAAGACGTACCGAATAAAAAGGTAATATAAAATTTATTCATAAAACGTATTTATTGTCATTTTCCGAAAAATTTCAGTTTGTAAGTTACCGGTAAAAAACTGAAAAATCTTCCATCAAAATGTAATGAGGGACCCATGTACCATTAACTTTTTATGGCAGAATCAAGCAAACTAAGATTACATTTCAATCCCTTTTAAAATGAAAATAAAGTTGATAATTGAATACATTTAACTAGAGAAATGATGACAAACATGAGGCCGAGTTGAGCCATAATGAGTCGAGCTAGAAATGGTTCCTTATTGTTGAGCTATGATCACTCGGGAAGCGTTTAATTCTGATCTCTCTTCAGTTCAGTAGTACATCTTAATACTGATGTACAGTAGCCTCAGACTAGGAGTGTGTATGGTGTAAGGGGTGTGTCCTCCCTTCTACTTGTTTCCCTAGCCTGACTTGACGGTGCAATCTATTCCAAGAAAACTAGGTACACAAATTACTGCTTAGCTACATTTAATTCCTAAAGTTACAACTTAGTGACAGACTTTTCTAAATGTTCTATTCTTATTTACACTGATAAAAGAAACGAAAGTAGGGTAGGTGTTTACACAGAATATTTTTTTTATTGGGGTTGTACCGCTGAAAGTAAACGCAAAAAACAAAGTGTGAGGGCCCCTCTTTTCCTCTCCACCCCAGACCCATTCCTACCTTGAGGATACTGTAGGTTTATGTTGGTATATATACTAATAAAAACGTTGCTCGGCAGTTTTGTAAAGCTCCTTTGTCACAAAAACGCCTATATGTAAAAAGAAGTATTTTAAACATAATAATTGTGATGAAATAATTGAAAAATTGAAAACCTGGTCATTCAAATGACTGATCCTTCACTTAAAGTAAAGATACAATCATTAAGTAAGGTCATTATCCTAATTGTAAACAAGATTCCAACATTAAAACCACTTATATTTCTAATTAATAAAATTTCATGATATAATATAATATTTGTTTTTCGCTAAATAAATGGGGACATACTTAGGTTGCAAAGAAGATCATTTGAGACAAAAACAATGAATTATGTGGAGGTTTAAATGTTCTTCTTTAAATCAAATTGAATCATTAGATGAACTTTTGTTGCCATACCTGGTTTAAAAATATTTTTGTATTACTCAAGCTGATAATCCAAATCAGCTGTTTTATCTGTTATTGTATTCAGCTGTGTTAATGAATATTAAAATGGTATAAAAATTAGTTATGTAGATTTTGCCTATACATTTTATGAATGATATATTTGTCTGATTTGCTTAATTTTTTTTTTAGAAAAACTCAACGTTGTCCAAAAGTTTGTATAGCATTAAACAGTTTTAAATCCATAAAGTATCAATTATCCATTATTGACAACTATTTCAATAGTTTCAGGGGGAAATCTTCTATTTTAAAATGTTTGCCATTACACATTTTAACCGTTTTAACCCTCTTCCAGACCAAATCTGCAAAAATGCAGAAATTAGTTTTTAGAGCTTTGTTTTAAGAAATCTTTCAGAACATAAACTGAGTCAATATCTCAATTAGCGACGACTGAGAAAATTACAAAAAAAGTCATATTTAACTCCATTTTAACCCTTTGGGGGTTGATTTTTGAAAAATCCTATATATATTTGGTACCAGAAATTAAGTTTTATTGTGTTTTCTAATAAATAAAAATTGTATAACGTTAACTTTCATTATAAACCTAATGAAAAAATAACAAATCAATTAGCGTAAAAAACAATAGAATTTTTAATATAACAAATACAGTAAACCTACGAATTTGTAAGATTTGAAAATAGTGTTCAGTTGTATTTTGGTTTTAAAGACAATTAGGTTGTGATGTAAAATGAATTGCAACCAAACAAATCCTTGTCTCCATTTTTGTTAGATGTAGGGTGGTAATTTATTAAGTTATTTCTATGCAAGATCCAAGAAAAACTATCACACTAAAAAATATTTAGAGTATCTTCATTGAATTTGTATACATTTTTAGAGTTTGTTTGTATTTTGATACAGACATGGCGAGAAACAGTTGTTGAATAAAAAGTGAAACACTGACTCAAAACATTAACTTTTAAAAAAGACACAACTTTCATCAATAGTGTAGCAAACCAACTGACAAGTCCTTTCGGAGGAGAAATCGACTCTATAACACAGTAAGCCTAGATGCGCGCACGCCTACAATGGAGTGCTTTTCGACTGCAGTGAATTGTGGAGGAGAAATATAGATCTGTTTGTATTTTTCCATTTCTGTTCATTTGGAGGTATTCCATCCCATAATAGACGTTATTTAAACGTCAACAATGTTACTCTGGTTATATTACAGGCTGATTTTCATCATTTTCGTAACAAATTTTCTTGGTTTTAAGTTTGAATTATCCACTGAATTATCCAACAAAAGTTTGAGGCTCAGACATAGTGAGTGCGGGTGTGGTGCACCCAGAGTCTAGCTGGATCTACGTCTTTTTTTTACGTAGTCTTAGGTTAAATCCCTTAGTCTTAGGTTGATCCTTCCTATCAAATCTCTCTTGACCAATTCTTATTCTCTTCTGTCCCTGATGTTATTAGAGTATTCACGAGCTAGGAGTCTTTATTTTATCCTTCGGCGATGGTCACTAAAAGGTTTTTGCCTTTAAACAACAAGGGGGGAAAATATCTATTTAATATCAAGTGACTGTGGTAAAAATTCAAATTATCCACAATTTCGAATTAGGCTGATTCGACTGTATTTGATTACTATTTTCCCTCTCCTTGTAGTTTAGTTGACTTTTAGAAAAGGTAAATTTGTCTAAGAAATAAATTGTATCAAAAATTATATATTTCTATCTTTACCCATAAAAAAATATTAGAATTTTCATATAACTAAATTACATTCAAATATTTTTGTATCAGTTTGTAGTGTTGTGTCAATAATCCAAATAAATATCAGTTCTTAAAAAAACTTGTCAATTAATTATAATGGATAAATCAATAGGACTATTCCATTAACTTTAATAGTGATTTTAAATGGTTGTCCGAAGCTTACACATTCCAGTGACAGTATATTTTGCATGTAGATACTTTACAACTGGTCACCGTCTCTTACGGTGGTATGTCAAGTGAAGATCCCATTCGTAGAGGAAATGTGAATCAACAAACGCTATCAGGGACATTTTCTATGTCGGGCATAATTCCAATTTGGACACTAATCATTATTAGCCCACTTTACAAGTTATTTTTAGAGAGACGATCTAATTTTAAATAATTTACATAGCTGCTAAACATATCCTGTACTCATTTAGTTTTTCTTTGTTTTATAATGTATGGGTTATCATAATTTACGGTTTTAGTATGTACAGGGTGTCTTTGAGAAAGAGCTAAACTAAATTAATTTTGAATTTCTTGGTTCTACCCTCTATTTGACAGCATCTGCGCTCCGAAATAATAGTAAAGTAAAGTTACACTTAGGAACTCGCCTATAATGACTATGGATGAGACAATCCCGAGGGATCCAGCTAGATCTAAACCTTTTTTATGTAGTCTTGGGTTAGATCCCTCTCTTTCATCTTTCCTATCAGGTCTCGCTTGATTAACTCTTGTTCTTTTAGACCCAGATGCTATTAGAGTAATCGATAGCTAGGAGTCTTTATCCTTTTTCTCTTCTTTTTCTTTCTTATATAAGGCAGTATGAAAGGTTTTTTGCTTTGAAACATCAAGAAACAAAACGAAAAACTTCCGTGAAATTAAAAATATTTGATAATGTACTAAAATTACAAAACTAATAATTACGGGAGTCCAAAAATATTAACATTAAAAAAATCCTATTTTGAATAGTTGCTTTTTGTCAGTTAAATTAAGTTGTGGTTTTTTTAATTGACACTTGTATATTAGAGTGTACAATACCAAAACAAAATGAATCGTACCACTTTCTCATTGATGAATGAATATAAATTTATCTAATAGAGAACAATTTATTCACAAAAATCCAAACTATCAATTTTCTGTATTACCTCAAGATTTTTATATAAAAGAATGGAGGAAAAGTGATTTTAATAAGTGAAAACATCTAATTGTAGTATTGATTGTATGATCTGTGAAATATACATTGAAGTTTTGTTCAAAATTTGCCTCAAGTCTAAAATTAAAAAGAAGTCCTAAGCGATTTTCTAGTCATTGTAACACACAGTGGTGGTTAAATTGTTCTGTTGTTTTTCCCCTTTGGTAGTTTTCACACTTTTGAGATTTTTATGTACTGTAATATCTTACCAAGACTAATGTAGGGTGGAAATTATTTTCGTTTTAATTAAAAACAATATTTTGTAACTTGAAACTTTGAGAACAATCAACTCTAATGTGTATAAGCCTAGCTTTCACTCATGTGAGCTAAAAGGAAAGCAATTGTATTGAAGACATAATTATGTAAATCGTTCTAGTTTTGTCAGAAACCAGACAATATGAAGTGAAAATGGAAACAAAAGAATTTGAAACTAATAAATAACTGTAGGAATTGAAGCGACGAAAGATAATAGAATAATCTACTCATTACTTTTAAAAGAAGAAAAATTTAAAAATATAAAACGGAAATATATATACAATGAACTCTTTCGAGTTGGAATTATGTGTTCTGCAGATTTGTTGTAGTGATGGTGTAAATATAACATCAAAATAAGCTAATACATTTATAACAGCTGATCAGCTAAATCAAATTAGTCTTTATTGCCACAACATCTTAAAATATATAGTTTCCACATAACCTACCACGTCATAAGCCACCATGAGTTAAGTCCGTTACAGTAGGAACCAGTTAACAGCCTGGCCTTGAAGAAACCAATAGTGACCGTGGGGGTTTACCAGTTTGTTACCCTGCTGTGATAGCATTCATGTAAGGCACTCGGAAAAATCATAGATACTGTATTTAATTTTGGATTGCAGTTGAAAACGAATAAACAAACCAATTTTAAAAATAATATTTAGTTGCTTTGATCTTTGTAAACAAATTATCAGAAATTTCTCAACAAAAACAATATCTTTCGCACTAAGAAAATAAATGTGATAGAAATATTTCCCTTTAAATTGGAAGGAACTTTACTTTTAAAAATTTATATTTATATTTGTACTGGGTTATTACTATTATTACTGGGGAAATAATTGTTACCGTTAAAGTGGGAAAAAAAAAGAAGAAAAACGTTTATTATATTTGAATAAGTGGACTGGTTCTAAATGTAAATGACTTCAAGTATCTCCGTAGATGGAGAGTTGCTTAAGGAGATGTGTAGTTGGTAAAGTTTTAATTTTTAATAGTTTGATACAACTTGCCTCTTTTATAAATAATATATGCAGTGGCACATTGAGCTCAAACCAGCATTGTTTAGCAAATGGATTTAGAAATGATGACAAACACGAGGCCGAGTCTGAGCATCTACTGAGTTGAGCTGGAAACAGTTCCTCAATATGTTGCTATGATAACTCGGGAAGCGTTCTTTCTGATCTCATCCACCTTCCTTCAGTCAGTAGATAGATTTAAATAACAGAATGTTTGTAGGTTATAGGTCTTTATTCTTCTCACATTATATTTGGCACTCTGCAGAAGATCTTTACATCTATTTTTGTCAAATTATGTAAACAATAACCTAAAAATTAGGTGATCTATATTATTATATAAAAATCTAATGGTGTCTGTTTGTCTGTGTGTGTGTGTGTGTGTTACTCAATCACGTAAAAACTACTGGATCCATTGAGTTGAAATTGTACATGGACATTCTTAGGGTCCCTGGTTAACACATATGCCTATTTTTATTTAGAAATTCCATCAGGGCACCGCCCCACTAGCCTTGAAAACTCCCTTAACACTCAATACAAATATACGTCAACCCCGTACGAAGGACAGGTACTCTGCTAGTAATTTATATTATTAGCGAATGGATTTAGAAATGATGACAAACACGAGGCCGAGTCTGAGCATCTACTGAGTTGAGCTGGAAACAGTTCCTCAATATGTTGCTATGATAACTCGGGAAGCGTTTTTTTTTCTGATCTTATCCACTTTCAGTAGTTTTAATAAGTTTTGTTCATTGCTCTCTCTCTCAAATCCATTTCAGTTTATTGATAAAGAAATAATTACATTTTAAGAAAAAGTTGTTTTTTTACATCTTGTCCATTTTCCTTGCTCTGTTAACAATAGATTACTTGTAAAGGCATACTTGTCTAATAACAAATTTGTCATGACATTATTTGCAAAAGTAAAATTACTACCTTGAGATCAGTTAACAATAATCAATTATTAATCTTAAAATAGACATGGAAGTTTTTTTCCAGTTTTTGAATTGTTAATTGGTATTATGTTGATTCATATAATCATTAAGAAAACACCTTGATTTCCATTTGAATTACTTTTATTCAACTATTTATTTACAACAACAAAATTTATTATTCAATAACAATGTTGATAATGATATATTGTAAGAAAGCTGGAAAGAAAAGTACTAGCTAGGTTGGCCTACTAATAATATATTAAGTTCTCGACTACTGTGATAGCCTTTAGGTGTCTTTCTCAATATCCTTATTATCTGTGTAGATAGATAAAATATTTGTATGGCATTGGCTATTTATTGTTGTTTTTAAAAATTGTATTTAGTTTGCAGAGATGATCTACTGTGTAGACAAATTTTAATTTTGATTTGTTGTGAAAGCTATATGAGATTATTAATGTAAAATATTTATTTGTTTAGGCGGCAGGAAGAAATAACGGCAGAACGCGAAGAAATCGATAGGCAGAAGAAACAGCTGTTAAAGAGACGTCCAACTAACTCGGAGACGGGTCGAAAACGTGCTGGTAGTCAGTCAGGTAGCGCAAGTAATCCTGGGTGTGTCGGAGGTTCAGTCAGCCAGCAAGGCAATAGCAACATGGCCGGCGGTCCACCTGGTAGTTCTACAGCTTTACATAATGGGACGGATGCCGCTACATTTCTCAAACCTGACACTTTACCTGGCTTCTCACAGCAAGAATATTACGAAGCTGATGAGATTTTAAAGGTAAATTGATTTGTCTTTGGTTTTAATAATACTGTTTTATGTTGCACTGGATTAAAATATAATCATTTTTTACATTACTTTGTCCACTAAAGTATGCAAAAGAATACGAGTAGGCTAAAGAAAAAAGTTTGTTTTATGAAAAATACAGAATATATTTATATATTCTTTTGTAGAACTGGTATGTTTATTTTGAAAAAAATTAAGTTTCACCCTGATATAAAAAAAAAAATCGTAGATATTATGTTATTGATACTAAACTATTTGTTTTGATTAGGAACATGAATACAGTAGAACCCCTCTAATCCGCTCTCGGGTGATCCATTACTCCGGTTAATCCGACCGTGCTCGAGCTTGCGATATTGTGCCGACTTGTCGATGACTCACGGCCCGTTCTTTCCGGTTTGTTATCACTTTCCCGCTTCAGTGCTGTCATCTCTCATGTTGTTTCTATTGATTTGCTATAGTACTTGCAAAGTTAATATATAGACTTTTAAAAGTTTATATATCACTTATTTCACTTTAAAACAATCTCTTTATATAATATGTAATAAATATTGACTTTTTTTTTTGGATAATCCGACTTTTTTTGCGTTCCGACCATGCCCCCAGTCCCGAAGGTGACGGATTAGAGGGGTTCTACTGTAATAGACTAAGAGTACATGTGTGACTAACCCGAGGAATCCTAAATGGATCTACATCTTTCTTCATGTAGTCTTAGATTAGATTCATCTCTTTAATCTTTTCTAGATCTCTCTGGATCAACTATTGTTCTCTTTTGACCTTGAAGCTCTTAGAATATTCAAGGGCTAAAAATATTGTTTCCATAAATAGTTCAAAAACTTCAGGAGCTTATTCCTCACATCAAAACCAATGAAAAAGTTTACATAAATGTTCAGTTTTCTATCTAGCCGCCATTTTGTGATTTTTAACAACAACAAAATCTTCTTTTTTTTTAACGGTAAATGATATGGAGTTGAAATTTTGAATGCTGCTTAGTGTCATAAAGACACAATTTGAGAAAAAGAATCAATGGATTTCTTTACTTATTTCAAAATTGCGTAAACAGTATTTTTAAAGCCTTATTGCACATTACTACAAAACAGAGATGTTTAGTTATTACATATTATTATTTGGTGAGTCGATAACTCGGTTATCTTTATGCTAGATGAAGATATGGGAGATAGAAATTCGCAGAATTCAAACCAAAATTTTGCTTCTAGGCTTATCTTGGGTGTTGTAAATAATTTCCAAGAATGAAAGTTTTTAATTTATTGTCGGTAACTTAGTTTTCCTTTAAGCTAACAAAAGAATAAAAATCCCATTTTGTTTGCCGTTGAAGAAGGAAAATATTTTGTCTTTGTAAGATTAACAATTATTTAAAAAATTCTACTTAAAAAAAATGTTTAAATAACTACCATTTTGAAATGAGTAAAGTAATTTGATTTTTTTTTAAGACAAAATGTTGGCTAGATAGAAAGCTTAAGTATATTTGATTTTGATACAAGGAAAATGCCCTTAAGTTTTGGAACAATTTTTGGAAACATCCTGTATATTGTGCTTTTAAAATATCATTTGCAGTAGGCCTATTCAATTTTTCATTTACCTTTATTGTAAAAAAAAAAAAAATAAAAAAAATAAACTAATTTTTTTCCCTTTTCAGATTACTAGAAAGCGAGAGGAAATTATTGTGCATTTATATTTGATTCCAATTTATTTTCAGTTAAGACAGTCGGCGTTGAAAAAAGAAGATGCAGATCTTCAATTGGAAATGGAAAAATTAGAAAGGGAGCGTAATCTTCATATACGTGAACTAAAAAGGATTCATAATGAGGATCAATCTCGGTTTAGTAATCATCCTGTCCTTAATGAGAGGTATCTTTTACTCATGTTGCTGGGTAAAGGAGGATTTAGTGAAGTGCATAAGGTAAGGATCACTCTGGAGGTCAAGGATAGTACAATCTGATACGTAACCCTTGAGGATTTTGAGAAATGCACTGTTTTTTTTTTGTTTGGTTGCCGCATGAAAGTTTGGGCAATTGATTCATTAAATTTTGCAAATTAAATAAAAAGAAATAATTGTATTTAAAATAATTTACTATTTTAACATTTTAACAATAACATTTTTTAAATCCTCAAAAAATAGTTTACTATTTAAAAATTGTAATGTTTCTAAAGAAAGTTATAGAATTTTGTGGAAATAATTAATGTCATTAAATAATTAAAAATAAATTACATGTTGTAATTAATCTAAATGATATGACGACAGAAATTTAGCAATTTGCACGTCTTGTTTTCAGGCATTTGATTTAAAAGAGCAACGGTACGTAGCGTGTAAAGTACATCAACTAAATAAAGACTGGAAGGAAGATAAGAAAGCTAATTATATAAAGTAAGTACAATTTATTTGTGTTTTATTACGGGAACATCAGTTTTAATTGATCTTTGCAAAGATAAAACATATTTTACGATATTTTAATCGATAGTACCATGGACAGTTTAATTATATCAAAACATTGTTAAGTCGATTTGTAGAGAGAAAAATACCCAACTATCATCCTAAAATGTTCTTAATTCTTTTATTAATATGGTTTAATCAGACATTTATCATCATTTGTGTATATAGTAATTAATACACAATGTTTCGAGAGTATAAATCAACTACATTTATCAAATGATAAACCTTGGACTTAAAAAAGTGAAAAACAGCAACATAGCTTAGAGCCATGTCAGAAATAAAATTATAATTTTAAAAAAAACCAGCCCTTAAGGTCACTTAGATTAGATTAGATTATTGTTAGGGTATTACTCAATATCTTTGTAAGTCAACCTAAGCTTATTGTACATTCCAAGGACCTACTAGCAAAGCAAGCCGATACCTGTGACTTCAATGAAGCTTGGGAGTTTTCATCCATTGTTAGCATCAGAATCATCAGCTGGTTCTGAAGTCCCCAATAAGACCCTTCTAGCGTCGAGTCTTTTCACATTCTAGAATGATATGTTTAGCAGTCTCTTCGAGATCATTTTTCATTAATCATTATTTTTAGATAAAATATTTAAACTAGTTTTAAAATTAAGTTTCTGTTCTTTACAATTTTACTCGCAGACTTTATAATATTGATATTTGCAATTGTTTCAGGCATGCGTTAAGGGAGTATAATATTCATAAAGCATTGGATCACCCTCGAGTGGTGAAATTGTATGATGTCTTCGAAATAGACGCGAATTCCTTTTGTACCGTATTAGAATACTGTGATGGACACGACTTAGATTTCTACCTTAAGCAGGTAATTAGATGTAGTTGGTTATTGTTAACAATAACAACAATTATAACAGTGTTTTTTAAGGATGAACGTGAAATCGATGATATATCAATTGAAGTTTTTACAAGAATAAGGTTAACGACACATTTTATATTGGAAATATATTATTTCCAGTCATAATCACGATGAGACAACTATACGTGAACTGATCATACCGCAGAGTTTTTGATTAGTCCTATGATCACATTTTAACTAGTCATTTAATTTTGTAATTGTGTGTGTTTTCTTTAATAAATCTAAACTTTGTAGCATTACAGCTTACTAAGAGCCTAGAACTACAAGACAGCTTTTCAGTCCGGTAATCTGAAGTTAGTACATCGAAATTTCTGTTACCATTGTTCTAACATTCTCAAAGTTTGTTAGCAATTGTAGCTTCTTAATTTTTTCATACAATACTGGTAGAGATTGATTTCGGAACTTCTCACTTGTGAAGTGAGATCGCTAACAACTAGAAGTCATACGAGGAGTATCCGTGTATCTTCTTTAGGTATTGCAATATATGTTTGATTGGCACTAAATTAAAAATAAAATAAAGTTGGGCAAGTTAACCAGAAAAATCACTTTAAAATTCTTAAATAGTGTTTTTTTGTTCTAAATAAAAAGAATGCAATGATTTGCCGTTTTAGTCCTTGTTGAATTTCATAATTATAAAGATATTAAGGAACTTATGTTTTTTTTATAAATAATATTGATATATCTAGATAGATTGAGTAATATCTAAAGTAATTTTATTAGTTGGAAAATCAAACTCTGTTTGTCTTTTTGACAATAGCAAATTTAATTATTTCCCAAATCAAAACTGTATTATCGGTAACTAAAGTATGTAGACGTGGTTTGAAGATTCACTTAGTTTAGAAATTTGTTCTTAACTCTAACAAGGAGAATTTGTTCAAAAATTTATAAAATTAGGGTTCAGTCTGAATATTGTCATTGGGTTTGATTCAATTTCTGAAATTTAGTTTGTTTTAAATCTTGATTCAGTTTGATTGAAAATTTTAAGTTTGAATTATTTTATTATTTTGTTCATTGTGAACGTATGTGTGAGAGAACTGCGTACAATATTTATGTACCATTTACTAAAAGAAACAAATATTTATGTCACTAATGTATCATTTTAGCACAAGTGTTTGAGCAATGAGTGTGTAGTAAGAGTTGCTTAAAGACACGAGTGCATTAATTGTGCATTACTGTACATGTGTTACACAATATTTTTCCTAACGTCACTGTAACAAAACAATTTATAAGTTTGAATGTAAAATTAAAAGTCTAAACCTTGTAAAATTAAATAGGTTAGGTTTGATAGAAACAAATATGTTGCTAGGATACCAAAAAACAAAATCATAATCTGTAAAAATAGCTGATATTAAACATGTTTATTGATTGCAGTGGGAAATTTTCAAAACTGTTTTGTAATGGTTGTGTTATGGCCCATTACATCATTGATGAAACTCATTTTGTAACGCTTTTAATAATAATTAATAAGGTAAAATTTTTTTGTTATTTTGGTTTTAACTTGTCATTAATATTATGATACTTTTGTTTCAGCACAAGACAATAGCAGAAAGAGAAGCTAGGTCGATAGTAATGCAGGTTGTATCAGCATTAAAATATTTAAACGAAATCAAACCTCCGGTTATACACTATGACTTGAAACCTGGTGAGTAGGTTATATAATATTTGGTTTAAGTAGTGTATATATCTATTCACAACTTGACAAGATTTGTTTCCAATGCTTTTTCTTTTCTTTAACGTAAAATATATTTTTACAAAGCAGTTTAATTTTTTAATTTTTATTGTAAACAGTACTTTCTTCATATTAAATGTTGAGCTTGACTTATGAGAAAAACTATACAGTATAACAAACACACAGAACACAATTCTCATAAAAAAAATACGCCTAAGTATCAGACGCTAGTTGTGTTTTTTTGGGGTAGCTGGGGTATCACTGAAGAGGACTACCTTGTCGTTGAAACGCGTCTGATACTTAGGCGTATTTTTTTTATGAGAATTGTGTTCTGTGTGTTTGTTATACAGTACTTTCTTCACATGAAGTTGGAAGTGAATTTTAGACCACAGAAATCTATAGATTTATCTTACCTGACGTTTTATTTGAGAAAATTCGTTTTCAAACAGGTTAAGAAGCTTGAAAAACTGGAAAACTGTTTTAAGAATTGGAAAAACAACTTTTCAAGAAAGAAAAAAGTTCAATGTTTTCAAACAGGAAGAGGGCCTTGTAAAGTCTATATTACTTTTATTTTTATATCCTCCTTATTCCAAAAAGCATTTAAACTCTACGTCTGCTTGTTTGTATTAATTTCTCAGAAACAGTTTATCAGATTTTGTTCAAAAGTTGTACCTAGAGGGTTTTTGACTCTTAACTATGTTAGCAAAATAACTTTTCTTTCTCAAATTTAACTTTCAACATTTGCTTACTTTTTCATCTCAACCAATTCTAATTCTACTTCTTAACTTCCAGTTTTTAATAATCATTGTCCGTTTTCATACCGGTCATTTTCCAACCGTGAGGATATTCCTTTTTTCGAGGAATCGTTTTAATGTCTTATATGAATACTAGCTGTACCCGGCCACGCGTTGCTGTGGCTCATCTGGTTAAATGGAAAATAAATAAAAGACATAAAAAAACAAATAACTAACTATATTAAAGAAAATTTTATTTCCAAAAAAAATTAAAAATTGTATCTATTACTTATTTTTATGTCATAATAATAATAAAAATATATATAATATATCAATTGGTTTTGTATTTATATCCATACTAATATTATAAAGACTTAAAATTTATTTCTTTGTTGTATGTAGGGGGTTAATCTCTGGAACTACTGAACCAATTGAAACATTTTTTTAAATAAAAAAACTACACAATCCCAGAGTAACATAGAGTAGGATTCATTTTGATAAAAACATTTTTTATATTCCATAGGCTATTTGTAAATTTATTTTAAATCGTAAAGAATCGTTGGGCATTAAACCCAGCGTCTAGCAGCTGTAGTATCAATAAATAAACAACATTATGAAAAACTAAAAAATTACTATTGAAAGATGAAATTTATAAATATCAATAGAAACGTACTATGCCAAAGATGTGCACAACAACATAAATTATATGTGTATGTTGCCATTAAGGTAGGTAAAATAAATTAAATATAATTTTAGGTTAGGCCTAGAAAGATGAACCAATACATATATTTCTTGAATGTACCTATTTGCATTCATTACCATAGCAGCCAATTTAATAAAATAACTGATGAAACAGTTGATTCGGATGTCCAGCTAGTACAAATAATATTTTTAAGTTAGGCCTAGATTGAACCAACACATGTTTCAACACACACAAACCAATAAAAGCTTGCGTTAAGATATTTAAAATTAAGAAAACAATTATGTTACAATCTAATTTTTAAAAAAGACATTAGAATTATTTAATAGTAGGCCAGTTTATATATGGTAAATGATATATTTTATAAATTGAAAATTGCCTCTTTTATTTATAACAATACAAAATCTCTGTCCTAATTAATATTCCCGAGAAAATAACATTGTGTACAATAACCTGTTTTAAAAAAAGTTATTATTTATATATATATTTATAATTTCTATTCATATCGGCGAAGAAAGTCCCGCGATATTCTTCTCCAATCATAAATTTCTGTGGGCGTGTATTTTATAACTAACGTCTTGCTTCTAATGGTCGCCATCTTAATTCCAGATTTTCGTTCATATTTCCACAGATTATGTCTTTGTTATTAAATATTTATATGAACTCAGGTGATGTTTTATATTTAGAAATATCTACTTCGTATTTCTGTATATCTCATTTTGTCTCTAGGTCTTCTGTATTTTTATAATCGGCGAAAGATCGGAGTTATATTTTCAATTCGGTTATTTTCCAAGTTGACCTTTCACGTCTAGATAAAAACAAATTATTTAAGTTTTCTTGTCTTTAACTGTGTGTTGTTATTTTTTATGGATTAATCAAATTCTTAGGCGCAATTTTAATATAGGTTTTGATTTGTTTTAGATTGACAATTTTCTGGATTAGTTATAATTGGGTCGGAAAGTATTAGATTTAGAATTTGTTTTGATTCGAGTCTTATCTTTTTGCCGCTAGGCGCGTGTATGTTGACGTTTAAAATTAAATGAATGAAATTGACATTTTTTCTTTTTGTATTTAATACCCTTTAAAATTAAAATTTCGCAAAATCCTTTCTTAGTGAGCGTCTATGACCTCATACAAATATGCCTTTAAATTTTGGTATCAATATCTTTGTTGGTTTTTGCTCTACGTTGATTCTCTGTCAGTCATTCAGTCAGTCAGTCAGGACAAAGCCGTTTATATATGTAGTGATGATCAGCTAAATGATCACTTCATTAAAGCCCCATTAGCTTTCATGTTCTAGTGTTATTTCTGTAGGACCTTCACAGGTACCGGAACACGTTGTCATATGTTCCAACCCATCTCACTTATCCGTCTATTTTCTACAATCTTTCATTCAATTTCTAATTAAGAGTCTAAAAGGTTTATTCGTCCCAAAAGGTACTCTATTCCGTTGAGTTTTTCAGGATTTGTCAATATATATATATTTTTATCTACTACAAATGAGCTTAATTACAACTTTGTGTCACTGAAAAACTAAAAATTAATTAAATTTAACATATACATTATATAAAAACACATTTATAATTTCATAAAACTTCAGTTATGATAAAGAATGTTCAAAAAATATAAAAGATTTGGATTTTGTTTAAAACTATTCTGGATTATTACACAATGATTCTTCATCTCCACCAACAAACTTATTACTCATTTGTTTTAAATAATCATTAAAGCAGTTACATATCAGAGTCATCCATAATACTTGTAAGTCCACTTTACTTGCATCTTATAAAACAGTTGTACATAGTGCAGTTTGGGACTCCACTAAAACACGTGTCTCAACATCACCTCCAGTCCAGGGCCTTAACTAGAAAAACTAACACCGAGTTGAAAATTCTTTTTTCATAGAATGTTTATATTGAGCTAATCTCTGATCATAGCACCAAGACGACGTTTAGGCTGTCACACTGTTCTCTGTTTAAACATGTTTAAATTATTAAAACAAAAAACTATTGTTTAACCTAAAAAACTATATGAACATAATAAAAGGACTTATTTACACAACTCTATTAGCATTACAATATCTCTGTAGCGTCGCTTGGGGGTTAGCCTCTTGCAGGGAGCTGTTCGAATTGATAACCAATGCGTTAATCTTGTTTTTCTGTTAGCTATTACTCAACAGACTTGATTTTTGGCGCGGAGTATAGAGTATTTTTGGTATAATATGTTTAGAGTAGATCCCATTTATACTACACATGCTCTTGAAGATGGGATCTACTTGAAAATGTCAAGTAATTAATTGTAGAAGCTAGGTTAGGTTAGATATATTGACATATATTTGAAGAATCCCTGCAAGAAGAAAAGGTAATTTTAAAATGGCCACTTCAATGATTCTTGAATGACTTCTCCTACATTGTTTTTGTTCTGTGTTCCAGGAAACATCTTATTGACAGAAGGCAACGTTTGTGGGGAAATAAAAATAACAGATTTTGGTTTAAGTAAAGTAATGGATGAAGAAAACTATAACCCAGACCATGGCATGGACCTAACTTCACAAGGTGCTGGGACATACTGGTAAGTTTATATGAAATGTGAACTAATTATATTTCAAAGTCGGTGGTTTTTATAACTCATAGGCGAAGATAAGGACAGAATGTTGAGTTTTGTCTACTTTCTGTTTCCATCATCATTAGTCTTCAGGCAGGTTTTTTCTATTTCTTTTTTTTCTTTCTTTCTTTTTTTTTTTTTTTTTCATAGTATAGACACCTCAGTACTGAGGCAAAAGTTTATCACCTTCTACAAGGGAATTTTATTTTTATTTTTTATAGTATGATAATAATTTAAAAGCTAAAGTTTGTCTTGTGTACTATTAGAAATACTTTTCTTTTCAAGAAGGTCATATGCAGTGACTGAGGAAAAAAAAATATTAAAGAGCGAAAATAAAAATTAGAAATTCATTCTTCATTTTGTTAACCCATTGACCCATTTTGACAGAAGTGTTCCACCGATGTTATTCAATGACTTGTTATAAAATAACGGAAAGTTTTCTGAAGCGATAACAGAACTAATCAAGCTGTTGTTTATTCGAGATGTTGCAGACTGTTATTTCATTTTACGAGTTGGTAGTCATGAGTAAAATATATATTGAAACCAGCTGTCATTTTCAGTGGTTAATGTTTGTTTTCGTCTACTGAAATGGTGATGTTTGACGTTTTGCATAGTACTGAAATCGACCGAATTATTGACAGGATGGATTTTTATTGAGTGGAAATGAATTAGAAGATGTAGATTCTGATTTTTATGATAGTGTTTCAAGTGAGTCGAAACAATTTTCTGATGAAATGACGAAACTGTGCCAGTGATTTTATTGTTGACATTGCGACAGCTATAATTGGGTGTCGTTTTAGAATAAGGTGGACTGGTGAAATAAAGTTTTTAGAAAAAACTGTTGAATGAAGATTTGATTCAAATAATGGTATCCCTTCAAAGTCTATAAATATATAGAGATTAATTGAAACAGTAATTTGACATATATTATCCAAAATTAACTGTAATTATTTATCATTAACATATAAAAAATAATGTGATTTGTTAATGTATTCTTTAGAACAAGTGTCCTAAAATAGAATATCATTCTGACTGATGTAACACAAGTTGTAATAGAATATCTATAGGAGTGCAAAAATCTATACGGATTTTCTGAGCCCTACCTTGTTTAAAAACTAGTAGGTCATAGACTTTATCCTAGAAGGTTAAATCTCAAAATCATTTTAAGTGATTTTAATCAAATTTTGTTAAAGTATGACGATTTATGTTTTTTGATTAACACTTCTTATTTATTGTGTATTCTTAACACTTTTTTTCTAGCCATGCGAACTGGCGTCATTCACTCCTGTCAACCTTTATTTAAGTCCCCACGTCCTTTCTACTGAATTATGTTCCCTACTTTGAAAGCATATTTAAAATAATAAACTCCTATTCCTACGTTTTTCAAATGTGTTCTTATTCAGTACAGTATAAAAACAATTGTGTTATTGAGGTGAAATATGGAGAAATGCGTGCTATAGAGATTTGTACAATGAATTTGTAGCACTGTATAAATTGGTGTAAATTTGTATAAATTTGTACCTTGATAGCATCGTAACCCCAATACTACAAACCTTGATGTCTCTGAAACCCCAATAACACAATTTGTTTGGAATTCCCTTGACATTTTAGAACAATTCCACTGTACTTAAATTGGATATAGTGTAAGATTTGTAAACTATTGGTAATATGTCAAATGGAAAGTTACTCAATACTTGCTGTATTGTTTCAGGTATCTTCCACCAGAATGTTTTGTTGTTGGGAAGAATCCTCCAAAAATTTCTTCTAAAGTGGATGTTTGGAGTGTTGGTGTTATATTTTACCAATGTTTATATGGCAAAAAGGTAGGTTATTGTTTTAATTATTTTATATTATTTTAAAATTTAATCATGGCTTTACCCGCTGTATTTGTGAATTGCCGTCCACTGCTTGCATGATAGTAGTCTGTCACCTAATAATCTCTACCCGCTGTATTTGTGAATTGCCGTCCACTGCTTGCATGATAGTAGTCTGTCACCTAATAATCTCTACCGGCTATATTTGATACTAATCCACGAAACTAAAATACTTTGAACATATTGAAAAGCTGTGTTTGTCATTACTTAAGGTCTGCCTAAATCCAGTGCATTTTATTTCTTTGAATTAAATTCTGCAATCAAGTATCTTTGCTTCGGCTGTAAGATGCTATTGTACTAAACATGAAGTAGTTAGTCTTTTACAATGTATAATATTTTTCTCGTGTTTTTATCCTTGTGTTTTGGAAAGATAAAAGTGAATCTGTGTGTTTAAAATTATGTGTAAAGATTGTTTTGTAATTTGAAATGAAATATCTTTATTAGACAAATATATACATATACATGTTCAGGTTACAAACTTTACAAACTTAAGACTAATAAAGTCTGACCCCGAGGTTTATAAAAAAACCTGTTTGGGGTGATACACATGAAACTTAAAATCTATAAGACAAGAGCTAGAGAGAGAGAGAGAGGTGGCGGCTGATCGGTTACATTTGATGATTCACATTTTGTAGGTGTGTTTTTATAGTTTTTGAAAGATAAGTAAGTGTTTGTTCATCGGCTATTATTTTTATAGGTAAGTTCTACGCTTACTTATGTATATAAATCTTTTTTTTTCTTTTTTTTTTTGTTTTTTTTTAGTAAATTCACTGGTTTTTACTGGTGGAGTCATAATGACATGCTATAAATGAAATATAAAATATTTAAATGAACAGTTGCAAGCACTTACTAAAACACCTCCAAAAAGTACTGCACCGGGCATTATTCCTTACTACAAAATCTACTGCATTGATGAGTCAGTCCTTTCCCCTCATAAACTATGGGAGTCATGACTTGTGTGGTAATGCTTGCAAGCCGAGGTTCTCACAACCGGTAGCTATCGGCAACAGCATTGTGTTTTTACTTGTTATTCTATTTTTCAACTTTGTACTATTCATTGGAATCTAGCAGATATCATTTGATCTCCGTTATAGACAAAAACATATATTTCCTTTGGGAAGAAAGGAATTACAATATGTGGAAACAAATGTTGGCCGACCTAGTTTCGTTAGCGCTTTGTCATAACTAACCTTACTCTTTGTGTTGCTCTAATTTAATATGTAGTTTCATTCTATTTTACTTGTTTAAGAGTGCATTATAACTGTAAATAATTCTATGTGTTATAAATATAAGTGTCAACGTCAATATTTCTTGTGGATTAATGTTGTATTTGTTTGTGAAATGGCATAGGTCTAACTCACGCGAGACAGTAGACTAGGGCTAGTTTACTAATAATTTTTGTTTGTTTATTCGCTTTTTATAGCTATTTTATAGTTTATTTTTGTTCGTTATAACTGTAAATTTACAAAATGTAAGTGAAACCACTCCAAGATAAATGTGTCATTATTCTAAAATTATAATGGATTCTCAAAAGCCAAATAAATAGGAAACAAGTTTTAATTGTGTATCAAAATAATTTTAAAGATGTTTTTTTCAACTAACGCGATATTCAAAAACAAAATTTATACTTTTATTGTCATAAAGTGTCTTAAATTATGCCAAATATTTTCTACGTATGTTTGTTTCTTTGGCTGATGGGTAGAGAAGTCATCTATTCATCAAAGATCCAATATAGTTTAGTCTTAGTCCTTGCTTTAGAATTTGGGATGCTGTAACCAGTGGACTACCCAGGGGCACATACAGCTTGAGGTATGCTGTAGACGCAAGTAACTTTGTCCCCCATATTTTCTAAACATATGTCAATATATAACGTAAGATTTAACCATAACATAAACAAATGAACAACAAAAAATTTTTAAATCCTAAAAGTGTAATTTTGCTTTAAAACTAATTAAGAATAGTCGACTCCAACAGATGACAGGAAAAGGATTAATATTATGAACAAAAAGATGTTTGATTTATATATCATTTAATCTGGAAATCTGTTGGATTTAATTATAGGCTTTTCACTAATTAAATAATATTTATTTCAAGTGAAAAATATACGACCTAGACTGGGAATTGAATTCAGGACCTTTTGGCTTATGCGTCAATGCTCTACCAACTGAGTTATCTGTAGTCGCTTTCCAGCATAAGGCATTATACTGGGAAGTGACTACAGATAACTCAGTTGGTAGAGCATTGCCGCATAAAGCCAAAGGTCCTGGGTTTAATTTCCAGTTTAGGTCATATATTTTTCACTTGAATTATTATTTAATTAGTAATACATTAGGCGCTTCCCAGCATAGGGCGTTATGCTGTGAAGCGACTAAGTATAGCTCAGTTGGTGGAGTGTTACCGCTTAAAGCCAAAATGTTGTGGGTTCAATTCCCAGTCTAGGTCGTATATTTTTCACTTAAATTGTTATTTAATTAGTAATACTAATGGTATAAAAAAACCGTATAAGCGTTAAAGTCAATAAATTAAAATCAGGTTTTTCATCATTAATCAAGGGAAAAATAAATTCACAGATTCTGTAAGGTATTACTTCAATATTATTTTTTAATTGTTTGAATTTTTTTTAAATTTATCCTAGATCAATTCATACATTTTATATCCATGTAGCTTCTATTTAAAGTCTTGAACATTTCATACTTTCATTTACTATAAAACTGATTAATTTAAAATTTAGAGTCTAGCCTAAATCTTCCTAATCTATCCAAATGTCTTTTTAAGGTTTTAGTTTGTATCGATTTGAAAAGTAACATGTTTACAAGAAAGGAACACAGATAAATAATAAGTGTTTATTCTTTCAGCCTTTTGGACACAACCAATCACAAGCTACTATTTTAGAAGAAAACACAATACTCAAAGCCACTGAAGTACAGTTTGCGAATAAACCTACAGTCAGCAACGAAGCTAAGGTATGTATGGTAGTATTTCTGTTTGTTATTTTTCTTCAGAGCTACAAAGCCTTGATGATGGTTCTTCACTAGAACCTTAAAATGGACCCATTGACCCTACGAGAATACCTTCTAGATCCTCTCTGGACTTCTACAAAGACTTTGGATCAGCACACGTTAACATTACAGGCTTTCAAATACGCTACATCTTCCATAGAAGTAGAAGCAATATCTCATTATACCAATCTTATTATTTTAAAGTGGTGTATACTTTACTTTTGTACCTCCATACTCGTAATATTTAATTTTTTTTTAAATATGGTGTTAAAATGTGATTGAGCACATTTTAAATGAAATTAATCGCGGTGCACGAATTCTTTGGAAGCACTTAAATTAAAAGACAGTTGTGATATCTGAAATGTTTACATTTATTATGAGATTTAGAACAGAAAAAATACTTAATAGTAACACATTGATCAAAAACAGCTTGAAAACAAATGTTCATAAAATTAGACCAAATTGTAACTTTTTTTACAACAGCCAACACAAATGTCCCAAAAGTCAATACATACAGATTATTCGTTTAATTATTTTACTTAATGTCTCTAAATCAAAACTTGAATTTATAAATGTATAGTTCCTATAATGAATTTCCAAGAGTATGAAGTTAATAATGTAAAACTTAGCATTTGTTACTAAACAGACATTTACTGAATTTATCAACTCCTAAAGACAATTTAACTGTTGCAAATTTAATGTTATTTTAATTTCATTACTGAACTTGGATATTCTCTTAGTATAACAACTTGTGCTATTATTTTAAGATTGTAAAATAATCGTTTCCCAACCCAACGATAATCTATCTGAAGTTTCTTTTATCCAGCCTCTCTCCAAGGCGTGAATATTCTACTTTTCTTTCAGTTAGCTGACAAGGCATGACGTAATGTGGAGGAAGCTCCTTGAAGGTTTTTCTTAGTCAACAGAACTGATACAAAGAGTTTGGTCAGAACTGTTTTGTTAAATCTCTTCTCTGATTCAACCCAACAGGGTTGTCAAATTGACTCGATTCATTTTATATTTAACCTCTTAAACCTAAAATTATGTCATTTATTTCTCTCGCTTTGAATATCTTACATCTCATTCCACATTGTCGTCAATCCAAAGTCCAATATTTCGACGATGTAATCACAGAGGAACAGCTACAACTTCTCGATCGCAACCGGGATTATACTACTTCATGTGTTTGACTATACTCTGTCCATGTGTTTGCTCAGACAGTCATATCCTGTGATGAACCCTACTTCCTTAGATATTCAAGGAGTGAAAATTTACTTTTCATTAATCGTAAAGTCAAATTTGTTTACTACTTATACATCGTTAAGCCTTTGTGGTTTTCTTCTTTTTTTTAATTAAATGTGGTGTTTTCTATTGACCCACTCACTGAGTTAGTTTATGATGTAATTAATTAGAAATAAGAAGTCTCCTGGATTTGGTTATAGATTAACCTAACCTATAATGTGTTGTTGATAATTTGGTTGTAATTCAGCTAATTCAGGAAGAAGTTTAATCTACCAATCAATTAAAGAAGAAATCAATTAATCTACCATTTAGAATATTCTGTAATATATAACATAGTAAATTTTTCATAGTTAATCGCTATCATAAATTAATGTTTGAATATTGTCGCGCATGGTTTTACTTTGACGGATGTTAGAGGATATTGAAACTTGCACGGATATATCAGATTACAGTAGTGAGTCCGCTCTAAACTTGTCGTGAGATGTATGAACATGAGAATAATGTAATAACAAATTGCAAGAGGTTTTTAATTTCATATACAAAAAATATATCAGCGTACAGTTTTACATGGCTTGTCAAATATACATAAATACAAAACACTCTTTTTATTATTTACTTAACAAATATTCAAAATCAAAATACCCTATACACAAAGCTGGTCTAATAGTTGAGCCAAAAAAATATCTATGCCTACAGCTTACATTTCCTGTTTTCTCTTACTAATTTTATTTAAAACATACCCCAATTTGAAATGCAAACACCTAATAGTTTCTACTTTATTCCAGATGATCAATTCTCTCAACAATTCATCCCATCTCACTTTGAATTTCTGTCTCTCTCCAAAATAAAGCATTGCTTTCTCTGGGCCTAGTTTTAAATTTTCACATACACACATCTCACAGTACTCCTAGACCTCTAGTTTGTTACACATATTTAAAGATTCATGTTCACTTAGGGGCTAACTATAGTGTGTAGAGATTTGGCAATCTCGAGGGCCTAGCTGGGATATACACTTTTGTACGTGTAGTCTTGAGTTATATATCTCTCTTTTATCTTTTCTATCAGGTTTCTTTTGTCCAACTCTTGTTCTCTTACTATCCTGATGCTATTAAACTATTCGAGGTCTAAGGGTCCTTTTTATACTCTTTTTTTCTTACTAGGCGATAATGACCAATCGGTTTTTCACCTTTTAACAAGGAAAATAATAATAAAAATTCACGATCCACACACTCCAAATTTATGTTCATCTTAGCCTCCTTAAAACACATACTAACAATAATTGTCTTTGGTCGTATCTTTACTAATTTTGAACAAATGAAAATCTTGATCTTAAAAATTTCTCTTTTCTTAACTTGTCCCAAATTTTCTAACGGCAGATATGTTAATGATACTTATTTAACAATAATTATATTTTCAGGGTTTTATAAGATGCTGTCTGGCATATCGAAAAGAAGATCGTATAGATGTATTATCTTTATCTCGTCATGAATATTTACAACCACCAGTGCCAAAACACGGCCGTCAATCTAACAACCAACAACAGCTACAACAACAACAGCAGCAACAAGCGCAACAACAACAACAAACTACGTTCACAACCGGAATGTTCAGCGGCATGAATGCTTCCAGTTCATCATAACAACGACGACGCGTTACTAAGACGCGATAGTTTGGATGTTTCCCGAAGGAAATACAGAAACTGTCTATGATAACTGTTTTCCTTTTTGTCGTACGTAGAAACCTGAAAAAAATATATAAAATTATATAAAAAAACCAAGTAAGTGTATGGGTAAAAGCTTAGAGTACAATTGCAAAGTTTTGACAAGTTCTTCACTTTATACCCGTGTGTGTGTATGTGTGCGCGCACGCATGTGCAGTAAAGAAAACAGTCGAACTCCAATCTGAGGTCGATATTTGACCCCGAAATGAAGTTTCATTTGTTTATTCACATTCCCACTTTAACATTTGAGGTTATGTTTATATGATTGAATTACTTTCAAATGAAGCAAGTTTAAAAAAAAAAATACTTGAAAACTTTGTTAAATTTAAACTGATTGAAATTTAATATCTAAAAACTCTCTTATAAAGAAAACTGTGATAAGTTTGCTTGTAACGGTGACAAAAAAGTATGAATTTTAGTTGTTTTCGTCTCTAGTCGCTAGTATTTATTAACCACACTCTACTGACAACTATTTTTCTTTCATTTTGATTTTTAATATAATTTGAAAAATAAATCTTTTTTACATACTGCTTAATAAAATGACTAATTTTGAGTCTGAAATACTGCCCCTCCATTATATCTTTGTAAATATAGGTTAAAAAGTCGATAGAATTGTCAAAATAGTTTGCAGTGCACTAAGGCTTGGTAACGCAAATGTTGGATGAATTTGAAGGACACGCACGCTGTAATTGTTCCTAGTTCGTAAAAAAAAAAAAAAAAAAAAAAAAACTTTTTGACAATTTCCAATTTTGTCATCACCCCAGTGGTAGCTATAGTGCTGCAATCTTTGCCAAGAACTAAAATTTATTTTTTTAAACTGTGGTTTCTGTGATACAGCTTTGAGATGCCGGGCACTTGGTTTCATAATGCTGTTTCCGAATCCTTGTGCGGTGAGAATTTTTTTTTTTCTAATCCAACTCAGAACAAGTTTTTTTTCTTCTGTGTATTTGTTATTGTTTACATATTGTCATTGTTTATATTCACGAATAATTGGTAGAATTTTTGTTGTTTTAACTCTGTTGAAACATGCAATAAAAATATTCTTGACGTATTTTTACAAACAGTAATTCTGTTTTCGGATGCATATTTACGTACTTCTTCTATTCTGTATGGCTTGTTTTATTAGTCCATTTTTCTCTCAATTGATTTTTGTTTATAAATAACTGTTATCATTAGGAGCCAAACTAAAATTAAGATCTTACTCTCTGTAAATGTAAAATATATATACACTATATGTCAATATATTTCCTGGTTTTTATGCCAGTATTTATTGTTAAGTCTTTTAGAAATTATGATTTTCTAAAACTGTGTAATGAATCCATATAAAAAATAAACGATTAGTTAAAATCATTTTATATAATTCCTTATTCGTTTTATTTTATATCTGACCATCGGAGAAAATTGCTTTGTATATGCAATATTCTACAATTAAAATACAAAATACATTTAAGCATAAAAAAATTCCTATATATTTATTTGAATGAAATAAAGCATGATCATTTTTTATCTGTGTGATATAAATTTATTTTATTCATAAAATTTTACTGTATTTTGTAAACTATTGAAAGTGAAAATTGTTAACATGACTTGATTTTTAATTTTGACTTTTGACTTGGATAAATGTTTTGTTTGTTTTATCATTTTTTTTAAAAATAAAATAATTATAAACAAATGTCAAATCATTCACATTAACTTTTTATGAAACTTTAATTTGAACGTCAAATCTATACATTTTTTACTTTTGTTCTACAAAAAATGAGAAAGTATTAAGATTACGGTTAAAAATTTTCTTAAGTATATTCCTTTAAAGAGTCCAAAAAATTGTTTTTTGTACAATCAAATTTGTTGAAATCTTCTAAAAAAAATTCATTTCGGGAGTTCTCAATTTTATTTTCCAGCGCAATTGTAAATGGCTCTATCCATATAGTAATAATATAAATCAAAAGAGACAGTCATATCTAGGAAAGTGGTCCTTGGTATTACCTTATACAAATAGAAAAACACAAAACACTAAAGTTCTGAAATATTTCGTAAACATTGTTTACTTTCTCAATCAGTACAGAGTATAAAAAGGACTAAATATTTTGGTTCCATAGGCTATGTGCCCTAATTAAACTCTAACCTAATAATCTAAATCATTGTGACAAATGGAAGTAAATAAAAATTATAGTTTGGGATTAATTAATAAATACCAACTTTCCCGCATTATCGCATTCTGAATTGAAGCAAAAAAAGTACAACTGTTCGAATTGAATACTGATCGTCTTGATTATTCAATTTCAAACAATTACAAGGTAAATCACGAGTTTCCAACATGACTGAAGCCGATAAGGGTCTGTTTTAATATTTACAACTATGAAGCCCACTTGAACCAGTTGCCGACATGAGAGTAAACAAGTGGTCAAAAATTGAAAAACGTTTAACATAAAAAAATACTTGATCTCAAGTTTTTTTTTCAATTTAATAACGTTACAACTCTCTTTGAGTATATCTCATTTTTGTGTCTGTATGTTTCTGTGAATATGAATGAAAAAGTGTGTGGAATATTCAGTTTTTACCAACGTAATGTAAAAACAGACTAATATGCCTACTTTAATATTATGTTGAAAATCACCTAAATATTAACAAGTGTTCTCATTTATAATGGCTGGTCATAAATTGTGTATTAGGCATATGTATGTGTATGAATCAAATGAAATTGTATTAGGCGTATCCTTTATTTATAACAATACCCAAAAATCACTGTTTGCATGTTCCATCTATCTTTTTAAACAAACCAGAATTATGTTTTTGTTAATTTAGTATAGTTTCCAATAAACTACTTGAGTAAACATCTTGTCAAAGTCGATTTCTGAACTATTAAGTTACGATCGAACACCTACGATCAGAAAATTGAATATGGCTCTATCATGCCTAACCTAACCTATACCCTCATCTTCAGGATTACAGTCCAGGACATGTATGGTATTTGGAGTTTATACAGAATATATTTCAGAATTTCTCTAAGTGAATTTTTATTAATGAAAGTGTAGCATATTATCACAATGAGGACCTACATATCAATTTGTTGCTTCACAAGTCCAAACTGTAGAGAACTAGATCACTTGACCCATCTTGTTCGCATTTAAATAGTGTTGTACATTAGCGAGGAACATATAAATAAAAAAATGCAATAGCACTAATTGGAAGATGAAGCACGCCAATAAAACTTTTCAGAATTAAAACAGACAAATCAATCGCTGTTGAATTGATTTGATGTGCCATTTGTAGTTGTAATTTAGAAATTAAAATATGCAGACGCTAAATAAGAATTTTCGAAAGCTACAATACTAAATAAATTGTTAAACTAATTGCAAGAATTAGAAAGAAATCCAATTTAAGCTAATAAAATCCAGAACATTGCATTTAAACATTGTATCTTTAGTTAGTATTATTTTCTTGATCATAAAAAACAATATTTTACACTGTTACCATGGTAACCAATAACAGTTATTTTTTTCTACAATTTTCAAAGCCGATCCACGCGGCAAGTTAAAAATTAGTACCCTTATTCCAAACTGTGTGAACTCGACCATTAATAATACAGGAAATTGGTTTTGTTGTGAGGCTAAGTAGGATACACAAGGAGTTCTCACTATGATAAACGTACACACCACTGCTATTTTATCGCTTGTCACTAATTTCAAAGTTCATCAACACAATATTTGTTGTCTTACAATTATTGCAAGTCTTACAATTTAGTATCAAATCATATTTAATTTTTTTTAATTCAACTTTTTGTTATTTCCTAAATGGTAATTGCTCTTTGAGTAAAGATCAAAAGCAATACAAGACTATTATACTCACTCTACACTGAGTTGTCTAGATTACACTAATCCATTGCCTGATCTGTAGAATTTTTAACACGTACAAGTAACCATTAGTGTCATCGGTTTTTAACACAAACTATTTAAAGTTTTAATGAAAAGCAAACCTTACCAAATATGTAGCAAATATTCGTAATCCGTAATTGAATATTGATTATAAATTAACTTTATTGGAAACTAGGAATATTTTACAACTTAAGTTTTAATTCGAATTAAAAAGCTAATGAGTTGGAATATTTAAAGCAGTTTTATTGATTGTAAGTATTTCCAAACTATTATAGGTTAATTTTTAAAGTCCACAGCTTATAAAAAAACTTAAGTTTTTCTCATTGAAAAACAGACAATCTCACGGTAATATTTGTTGTATTTTAAAAATCAGAAAGATGTATATTGGTTGAGAATTCTCGCAGAATAACAGACAATATAGTGAAACTCAGGTGGAGGAATAATAAATACACTCTCCGACAATTCAATCGCCCTTATATGTGCACAATTTTTTGTATACATTGTTTTTTGTTTTGTATTAGCATAAAAACTAATTATTGTTATTTTCTATGATGAAATAAATTTAAACAGTTTTGACATAAAATCTGGAATATACTGTTTATAATTTGTTAAAAATTATTGTTTTCATTATTATATTGATCTTCTATGATATTCAATTATGATAATTGTAGGTTTTAGGTTTGTCTCATTTTAAAATCCTTGAAATCACTAATTTGCTTATTTTAAAATTAACAGTTCAAAATAGTTAAATAAAACGAAAACTTTCACAAGATAAAATAAAAGAACACAACTTTCTTTAGTGTTATTGTATAATTATTCATTTGCCAATTTAAATCTTGGGTTCAATTTGTAGATCGCCACCTACACAAATTTTAGGACTTCCGTGAAATAGAATTTATAATATATTTTTAAAAACAATCACATTCAATAAAACTTAAATGTTTTATTTTACGGAAACCTATAGGTTTCTATTGAAGATTTTTTGAGGTTATGTTTTTAACAATATTTCATTTTATTTGTAACTTATTTTTCAATTTAGAAAAAAGTTTAGGCAGTTTTTAATTTGGAAATCTATTGTTTATCCAGTCACAAATTACCTCAATAAATAGGTTCGGTGAACGTCGTGGTTTTGTGATGTCGACATTCCTATCAGGAAAATCACAATAGCGAATTTTTATATTTAAAATTCCCTAATGGTGAACTATCGTGGCTTTCATTTTAATGTCTATTATCACAAATAAGTAGGATTTTAAAATGAGTTAAAAGTTAAAAACTATAATTAGGTTTTTTTTTTCCATTACTGTTGAGACCGATGGTTCTTGGTGGAATTCCATGTTTAAAGATAATAAACATTATTATTAATTAATAATATAATAATTAATAATTATTAACTATAATTAGGATTGACGACTTATGTAATTCAATTGTATTAAAGATATAGTTGTATTTAAATGGGCTGTAAGAGTGTATTTGCCTTTAAACTAGTTATTTATATAATGTATCTATTATTTCATTTGCAATTAAAAATAATTGTATGTTCTGAGATGGATTAGAGAACGAAGTTAAGAATTCAATTGTGGAATTAAGTGATTAGTGAGAGTGGTTATATAACAAAAAACTTTTACTAGATTGTAATAAAATAATTTGTTTAACTTGTCAAAAGTTCCTCCAATTTGTATCCCTCACTTTTGATTTAAATTCCATTAAGTTATTACAACTAAAGGACACTCATGTTAAAAGAGAGTGCATAAGCCTCTAAAACACTTCCAACCAAAAATATAGCTAAAGGAGGAAGAGAGAAAAATATTTGTCAACGACAAGCTAAAATTTGTATGTAATTTTATTAAATGGACCAGTTCTGTTTTATTTATTCTATAAAAGTGTCAGGTACAACTTTTACTGCATTTAAATTTTATTTAAAAAATATAAATAGCCAATATTGATGGTCATGTGAACGAAAATTAGTTTCAATTTAAAAAAAAAAAAGACTGACTAAATTTTGATTACTTAGATTTTGGATAATCATTATATCAATAGTTTTTAATTTAATGAATGATGTAAATTAATTCTTTAGTTGATAAATATTTAGAGGTAATTTATTAGAATTATTTCTTGATCAGAAAAACATTACATTGTTGCCATGGTAACCAATAACAGTTATTTATGTTGTACCTTTCACTTGAAATGCCTAGTCTTTTGAATCTGATTTGTTTGTTTTAAATTAACAATAATCAAAATGAGGGATGTTCATTAAATTTGAAGGGAACAGATCAAATATTTTTTAATTTTTTTTTACTTAACTGTAATTTTATTCTGTTGATTAAATTGTAAAAGAATGTTATGAATATATTACATCTACAATATTACATAAGAAAATAGTAAGACTCTAAACAAATTCATGTTTATAATTTGTTAATTTTATCCTTTGTGCCATAATCGATTAAATTGTGGCCTAACTCCAACACAACTACTAAACTATCACAGTTTGTTCAAACATTTAGCTCAAATTTGAACTAACGGTTTTACATCATTTCTCTAAATTCTTATCATAATAACTTTAAATATTTATTGTTTTGTTTTTAGTTATATTTATGATATGTTAACAATTATAACTACTAGGAATGGAGTCTGTTCAAGAAAAGGACCACCACTGAAACAGTAGCACCCAGAACGTTTTCTAACCTAACCAACTGTATACATAATATATGAATACACACTTTATTGTTCTGGAGCCCAATATAAATTGATCTCCTTTCAGATGGTGTCAAACAGATTTTCATCCTTGTTCCTACGGCGCCACTTGAATTCTTAAAGTAGGAATCAACAAATCTCTACTGGTTCCACATTCATTCTGTTCCTGGTAAAATACTGTCATTAATACATGCTAATAATGTTTTAGCTGTTGTATTTATATCGGTAGAAAATGGTTGAACAGACCCCTAAAATAGAAATTCGGCAAAACATAACTTTTGAGTTTGCTATTTTTTTCTTGTTTATCCAAACCATTTATAAAAACAAACATAACAATCTAACATACTAGAAATCAGAACATGTTCTAAGGGGAACAAAAATCAGTTTAGTTTGTGAAAAATTAAAGTTTGCGAAAAATTTCTCCTCCACCTTTTCTCATTCATTTAATTGAGTTTATAAGTGAAAAGTAAGTGAGCCCCCGCACTAAATATCTTAATTTTTACTGCTTACATACAAAAACAAAATTTCATAATCAATTTACGACAAATACCAATCCACAGAAGTTCTAAAATATGAATTGTTGTAAACATAACCTTTAAAAATTAACATCTGATCAGGATGCTTTGAACCCTTCGAATTCTCTTTATACTTAATAAAATTTCTACAGTGAAAGACACCAAATAGTAGTTTTTACCAAAGTCTATGGACGTAGGGCTTTCGTTGCAACATTATTTCATATAGATTTCAATTTAGTCATTAGGGCATAACTGTATCTATAACTAGATTAAAACACATTTTAAGATATTTGATCTTTTTACCCTTGTTATATAAATCCTCGTTTGATTCTTGAAATTGTTTATAATTTTACGGAGATTTTGTAAATCCAACGTAAACTTACATTTGATAATATGTACAATTTATAGATTTTGTAACGAAAAAAAAAACATTAGCATGTATTGTGAAATAGAAATCTCAAAGTTTGTGTAAGTTGACGTTGGATCGGAGTGGACCACTGCTTTTAGCTTCCACAAAACTATAAATATCCTGATGTTGCTTTGAAGCTACAGTCAAATATTTCTATATTCATTATTATAACATGTAATTGTACATTTATTAAAAAAAAAGGAAAACATTACCAGTTTTGTTATTTTTTACAGGAAATGTTAAGCATGAAAAACTATGGACAAAATTCATGACCGTGACGAACTTTGAGTGAAGTGTTTTTTTTTCTCTGTAGTTTTATTTATTTATTTTTTTTTTTACCAGGGGATGTTTTTCTTACCTAAACATATTATATATAAAAAAAAACAGTGTTAAAAAAGAACAATAATCTTTTGTGAATATTGTTTTCTAGTATATAAAAAATGAAAAAAAATTGTTATGTACATTTTATTTTAATTATAGGAACTAAATTTTTATTTCAATAATCTATTATTTATTTTCTAAGGCGAACAAATGGTGGCCGTTGAATATGTATAATAGTGTGAGTGCTTGATAGAATTTTGCACAGTGATGTTATTTTGTTTTTTCGACGGACTAAAAGGACATATGAACTGCTGTGTAATGTAATTAGGTAGTAGTTTTTCAACTTGTTTTGCGAGTTGGAAATTTATTGGTTTTAATAATAATTAATATTATTATGATTGATTATACATAAAAAAACAACAAAAAAACTTTCTCTAATTTGAGAATTATACAAAGTCTGAACGGTGCTGAACCCTTTTGTTATATAACCCAGTGTATTTTTCTTTCCTTTATTCCTTCCAGTGGACGGAGTGTTTCTAATTTTCTTGTTAAAGTTTAGTAGGATAGTGAATGCACGCTATAACAGTTTAGAGACTGGGCTAAACTAGAGAGGTAGACTGAGCCCTATTTAAGGGAGTCTGACAAAATTTCATGTGACTTCTAGATAGATGGAGATGTTTTCTTTTTTGTTCTTTTAGAATTTATCTCTGGAAGAAGAAAAAAACCAATTGTATAAACAATTATGAAAACATAAAAGTTTTGAATCCTGGAACAGTAATTGTTAACTTAAAGGTGGTGCTTTATTTTTATCGTCTACTACATACCTTACTTCTTAAGAATAAATAATGTTTTCCTTCCGCAGATCACTATTTTTCACTGAAAAATCACAATTTAAAAACGATCAAATCCAGGTTAGACATAATGGCAAATGTTCACATTTACGGCTCATATGTTACTAAAGATATTTCAATCTATATATCTGTGATCACAGATCGGTCAAGTGTTTATATATATAAAACCTGTCGAGATATATAATTATATCGCAAAGTACGCAAATTATTAACTTCAATAACCGTACGAAAGCCACATCGACAAACCTGTTGTGATATGAAATAGCGATCTAGCTTAGTCATTGTGTAATGCGCATGTGTCAAACCATACGCTATTAACGTTGTCACTATGTTTTAACCTATAAAAATGTTGGATTTGATGTTTTTATATTGTGATTTTTCAGTGAAAAATAGTGATCTGCGCAAGGAAAACATATTTTATTCTTAAGAAGTAACGTATGTAGTAGACGATAAAAAATCTGGAAAATAAGGTGACACCTTTAAGTAAATAATTACCCCTGGAACATATTAATTTGCATTTCTATAGTGGCTATCGACAATGTGAGATAATTTTTTTTGCAATTCAACATTTCACCCACTAAAAATCATCATAACGGAATAATTTAAGTACCATTATAAAGCTCATGATCCATACTTACAAATTCTTATAACCAAAGGTTCCTAAATCGTAATAAAAAATAATTTAATAAATCGCTAAAGTTACTGTATTTTGTCGCTAGCGATAAACTGAACGGTTGTCGAAGCAAAAAGCAAAATTATGTCATTTATATGTTTATCAGAAGTCCACATTTGGGTCAAACTACTTGTATTATTATTCTTTCTCTTTCGAATGATGGCTTCCAAATAACCTCATAATTACATCCCTACTTTTGGCCAGATGATGACGTCTAAATGTGTTCAAAAGTCGAAATTCACTTCACTCATATCAATGTCTTGGCCCTGAAGAGCCTCAAAGCCTTACATACGTGAAGGAGACTCCACTCACTACAGCCGTGTTATTGTTAATGTTATTGTCACTCTCATATTTAGTGAGATACAGACAATTTAAATTTCATGACCAAAATGAATCGCAGCAGTGCCTTTGGGACAATCTCACGTTATGTCAAATATCAATTATTATAGCTTTTTAGGTTCAATACTTCTTTGCGAAGTTTTAATTTTCCAGCCCATCTCTATGAACCTCTTTTCAGCAATCCTGCGGCTATTTTACACCTAATTTTGAAAATCTTTGAACAACCACCATTTTTAATGAATAACTTTTGAAGTGCGGTTTGCGGCATTTATCTCTGATGAGACCTTTAAAATAATGTACATATCAGCCTGATTCTCTACTGACTCCTCGTGGGCCGTCCCCCCATTGGAGGTGAAGGGTCAGTAAGACTCTTAGAATATAGTTGTTTAACTCCCAAATGGATTTGCAAAGTTTTACTCTTCTTACCAAATTAATATAAAAAATATTAAGCCGTCTCCAGACTTTTCAGGACCCCCGCATAGTTAGAAAGACGAAGTTTAGAGCTTTCTCATCTCTGTGGTGTAAATATTTTGTTTGTACTTTACCTTCCCAGACAGAATCGTGTTCATTTTGTCATTGCTCATGATAGCATTTTGCGCTGAGTCAAGTTATTTGCGTTTCAGGTTATGTGTTGTGAATTTATTATTTTTTAAACTATAATTATTTATTTATTATGTTCTATTGATACAGATTTATCTTCACAAATATATTCTACAACTAGTAAGTGTTTGAATGGTCTAAAAAAAATTTCTGTTAATGAATTTTTTTTATGTAAAGACAGTTTTTCTCATTCTTTATTACCTGATTCTAAAAAAATTATAAATTCATAGTTCAATTCAATGTACTTTTTTCTGTAAATAATGGTATATTACAAGTTGGGTTTTGAATAAAATAATTATTGTTGGTAAATTTTTCAAAATAGGACTAACTTTTAACTGTTTTTTACTTTTTTGTAATTTTTTCTTTTTTTTTTTCAAAAATAATTTTTAATTTTGATATATTTTTTTACCAACTTTTATTCACAACTATCACAAAATCTTTCTATATCTTGAAAAAGGAAAAAAGGTTGAGTTTTGGATATTGCTATTTTTTGTGTTTTGTAAATTTCTAAAAAAAAATTAAAAAATAATCTGCCACTATAGGAATTTCTAATGGCCAGTTTTAAGGTTAAAAATATAATTTGTTTACAAAATTTAAGAATATTACATCCTAATACTTTCCACTTAGGACTAATTTTATACATAAAATAAAATTTAGTCATTTAAACTATGTAATCATCGGTGACAGTTGATCATTACCATTTGACAATACATAGTAAGTTGTCCTATCGATCATTTTGATTTAGGCACTTTCACTTTGTAAATTTTTATCTATAAATGTAAATATTTCCGAACACACATGAGACTTTACATCACTTGAATATCTGAAAGTGATGTCAATACCTTGCCAACAAATCAGTTAACTCAGCATGGATCTACAGCAACCCATATTGTTGTAATAATAGCAACCCATATTGTTGTAATAATATTAAGAATTAAATTTTATAAAGTATAATGTGTTGCCTTGGACTGTTTAATATATAATATAGTTAATTACCTTGACTGAGGACAATCTCTAAGGTAATTAACTATATTAAGAATTAAAACTTATTTCTGGATATCCTTCATTTTACAATTTAATGTTTTGTTTTTTTTACAAAAATAATCATAATTTTCATATTACATTTCAATTTTTTTTTTTTTCCAACTAGGGTTAACGAGTAAAGATGAAAACTTCTAACCTTCGCCAAACCTCATAGGGTAAGTCATTTCCCTTTGTATGACGTATAAACATTTTTACCCCTTTTTCAAAGGAAAGGGGACATTATTTTTTTCAAATAACTGACATTTTGAAAGGTATAAAAAAAATTTTAATGCCTTTGAAAAGTTTCTACGATATATCCAACTGTTATAGGGGCTAGAAGTCAAATTTTTAGAGTTTCATATTTGACATGGATATTAATGGGGAAAAAACAGGAAACTGCATTGTTATCAGTGTTGTCTGAATAAACAAAACCTGTTTGTCACTGCCCAAATCACTTGCAGTTATCTTTTGGAATTCACTTTCTTTTCCAATCCTGTTATTTCTTAGCACAAATACTTTGCTTTTTTTTTACCTTTTGTTTTCGCCCGAGGAGTCACACAGGTAGTGCACTTTGTAACAATTTAATTAAATTTACTTGTTTTATTAGTTTCAAAATATAAAAAGAAAACTATTTTAACGGTGAGAAGGTATAGGGATCTTCAAAGGTCATATAATGAAGTTGTGGATTTACTTAATATTGAATTCCCAAAGGTCCTTTTACAATCACAAAAAGTACTGTCAAGAATGATAAATGATTGGAAGAAAAGCATAGTGTGAGAACCCAGCCAAGAACTAAAATTGATAATGAAATAGATGTAGAAGACATGCATTCTTTATCAACATGTCATCCAAAGGCACAGTATTTAGTGAAAGATAATAAGTTTAAGCTATTTATTTCAGGAGCTCCGAAGATAATTTTGATAAGCTAGTTAAATTATCCAAGAATGTAAGTAAACTTGATGCTGGTCCTCGACTTCTTAACAGAATTCTCTTTTCTGATGAAACTACATTTATGACGTGACATTAACCATCCATTAGTTTGTTGGTAGTTATATTAAATACTCCCCATGGTCAATTTATGGGGACGGGTATCTACATTCTGAATATGATCGAAAATATGTTCTCTCTTTCTAACAAGAGAATATTTAAATAATACTTTCACAAATCGATGGATTAGGAGAGGCACTCTGTTGCTAGGTCTTCTGATCTAAACCCCTTAGGTTACTTTTTCTGGGGAGATTTGAAAAATAATGTTTATGCAACTAAACACCACCCAATCCCCAGGATCTGCAGAATTACACAAGTAACCTAAACAATATCTACAGAATTCCTCCAACTTTGAAACGTACCAACCTCATTACTGAGTGATACCAATTCGAAAATTTATTTCATTAAAAATCAAGTAAGTTTTCCTTAACGTTACCTAAAAATTCTAACTCGTTTTGCGTAGTGTTTATTATATCAACCAAAGTACTCACAAGGACTTATTCTGTCATCACTTTTCTCTTTAAAATAATATGTCACATAAGGGTAAAAAAAAATTTTCCCCATTGGCTTCTCCCTTCAAAATTTGGGTTGGTTTGTTCAAATAAAGTGTGTTCATTTAGTTAAATAAGTCCGCTGTTAAAAAAATTTAATCAGTATTTTGTTGTTTTTTAAAAATTAATATCCATGGCAAATAAAAAGTTCTCAAAATTTGACTTCTTTGAGATATAAAAAATTTCTTTTTTTATGTCCTTCAAAATGATAGGGGACTTTTCTTCCACAGTGTATTATAAAAGCACATCATTGTAAAATTCATATTTTTAAAAGTTTTGAATGAAAATACAAAAATTTTAGGTTCAAAGTGAACTGGTCAGAACCCAAGCTCTGGAAACTAAGTTACAAGTTTTCAACATGGAAACTAATGGTTTTTTTATATATATTAGGTCTATATGAAATGTGTACATTTTAACCTCATCATCTACCACAGATTCTATAATTAAATTATTTAAATTTTAAAACTGATACCTAAAATAAACTGTACAAAAAAAAAGTTGAACCAACTTAACCACACACCTATCCAGAAAAATTAAAATAAATTCTATCAGCATCTAAGAATTGTTCTTGTCTCCAAAACACCAAAGAGAAAAAAATTCTTTATTGCAGATTTTGTTGCCCATGTAATTTTGAAAAACAAAATTATATATCAACGTGTTTAAATAGGTCCCAAGTTGCTTTGCTTATGCCATGAATTATTTTTTAGCACAAGTCATATTTAAAATCAATTTTTAATGACAGAGATCTAAACTCATTTTGTATTTTACCAGTTACTCCTGAACAATTTGGCACACTGGTCTTTAATGTTAATCTTTATATTTGGAAAAGATTTTTAGAACATTATTACTCAGATTTTTGTTGATAACTCTCGAACTAGCATTTAATGGAAGATGGCAAAAAATATCTTATGTTTGGACTCTCAGGGGCTTGGCGATCCCGAGGACCTATCCTTATCAGACATATTTCAGTAAAGTCTTGAGCTAAATCTACCTTTACTATCAGACCCTGTTGTTAGAGTATTCAAAGGGTAGAGGTCTCTTTTTTATAAGGTGGTGACAGAGATTTTTTATCTAAAACAAAAATCATTTCTTTATTTTTATTTATTTATTTCATTTCATTGCATTACACCTGATTAGATAACATTGAGACTGTTGCAGGTAGGCAGCTTGTCCTCAAATAACACATAATTACAATAGGTACTATAATCAATATTCATTTAACATTACATGACTAAGAATAAAATTAGTCACAATAGATCATATCAGTCCATTAATCATCTCTACAATTGTTTTTAGTTTGTTGAAGAAATAAATATTAAATATCTATAAAAATTTACACACACAGATGTGCACATTGCATTCACACATATAAAATACCAAAAAAAAATCAATAAACATAACAGTGTTTGACGGGGGCGGCTCCAGGATTTATTTTTTGGGTAGGCACAGTTTAGGGGTGTCATGACTATGGCGGGGGACCTGGATAAATACCCCCTAGGATAAGGGGGGACAGCTTATTGAAGATAAAAGCATACACCACACTGTTAATTTTAAAACTATGGAGCCAGGTCAACTATGAAAAATAAAAATGTTTTTTGTTATTTTATGATATGTAATATATTTTATTGCCTATAAGTGTCACAAAAGTAGTTGTTGAGAAATAATATTTAAATCAAAGTAAACCATACAGCTCGTTAATACACCTTAAATCGGTAATATGTACATTTAGGCGTGTCACCGGCCGAAAACCAAATAAGTTGGGTAGGCCCGGGCCTACCCGCTGGAGCCGCCACTGGTGTTTGACTCAAGGGGTAACATTCTAGCAAAAATGTTAGAGTTGATGTTGAGAGTAGTAACTTCCCACAAAATTGAGTTAACGGAAAAAAATCTGGAGATATAACTTTCCCCACATACCAAATTTGATCAGTCCAGTTGGTGTTCTGTATAAATGATAGATGGAAATCATTTTTGGGGGGCTCAGATGACTAAAATGAATATTTATTCGAAAAACCTAATCTTCTTTCTTCAAAGACCTGTTCTTCGCCGGTGATCCTCAGAGTTTAGGTTATCGTTCCAACGTTTTATACTGTGTCTACCGATAAGTAAATTGTGTCTAGCAATTTTTACCATTCTAGTGTTATCCATCTAAAAGCCATTCCATTTACAATCCATCTTTTGTTCACCCAGTGAACAATATTCTTGGCCTGACATGTTCTTACAACCTCCCTTCATTCTCTATCTATTAGTTTTCATGAAATTCAACTAACCGCTTTCATTTCTGTTGTTTCCATTAGCCGCTTAGTTTCTAGTCTTGTTTCATCTATGTAGGCTATTTAAATAATAGGCCTAATTGTAGATTTATAGATTCTAGCTTTTATTTTATATTCTATTATGTTTCAAATAGTCTTGTTCAAGCAGCCAGCCTTTCTGATAGCTCTATTTACTTCCTGTCTAACTTAATTGTTCATTATCCTATCGCTGGACAGATCAATTCCAAGATATTTAAATGTTAAAACTTGTTCAATAATATTGCCATTCATTTCTAATTTGCATCTGACACAAGGTCTCTAGATATTAAGTACTTAGTTCTTTTCTGTCGATAACATGTTATACCTTTTAGCGGTGCTATTAAAAGATGTGGATTTTGCAAGTCATTTTTGTTTTCAGTAAATAATACGATGTCCGCAGCATACTATCTTGATCTCTTTTTGTCCCATTTTATATCCTTTCTGGTTCATAGGTACCTTTCTTATAATCTCATCCATAATGATACTGAAAAGCAATGATGACGTCTAGTGTCTCTTGTTTTACCATTTAGCGATCCACGTGCTTTCAACAGTGTGTGAGTTCCGGTTGTTGGGTCGACAAAATCGTATTTATGGTTAGCTTTGAAATGCTCAAAACCTGCCTTCTCGACTTCTTCCAGTGAAGTATCTGAGTAGATCATGGTTCCGCTCTTTATATACTCTTTGGTCTGGAACATTAAACACGATAACCTTTTCTTCAGTACACGGCAAGGTAAAGATTTTCATATAAACCGTAAACAATCAATAAACATTATATATATATATATATATATATATATATATATATATATATATATATATAATAACCTAATCAGAGCTCATAAAGCAATTCAAGGGGCCCCATGATAAATGGAAAGTACCAGTTTATTTTCTTCTCATATGATGGTTTCTGTAGAGGATCAAGAGGAGTGGTCATTTATAAACAGTTCTGTCTGATATTGTAGCTACATTTTTCATCTACCGTATATGGTTTATTTCAACCAGTTCTCTATACGGTATATCTAAAATATCCCCACAACCAAATTTGATCGGTGCACAAGTGACAAATGGTTGTCACTCCAAAAACCATTTGGGGGGTCTATTTAATTCAAAATGAGTATTACCACAAAAATCTGATATTGATTTCACATAACTTACTCTATACTTGTGAATATGTAAAAAAAAATAACATCAAAATTGCAGTCCATGTCCAACATATTCTGAAGAACAAATGTAACCTAAACTTTAGTAATTTATCAACTAAATATAAATCAAAATTCTTACCACTTTACTTTTATAAAACAAATAACTTTAAAGACATCCAAGATAATGCTAAATAGATCATACAAAAACTGACGAATAGAAATGCATTGCATAGTTTATTTCTATCTAAATACACAAGTTAATTTCTTCATATTTTTTGTTTGTTATATTTCAGTGTATCAAAGAAGTGAAATATATTGGATTTCCACAATTTTACAACGAAGCGTAAAATGTTAATGTAGCGTAAAAGTTTAAGGTCTGATTCAATTGATGTATAGTACAAAAAGGGTTAATCCTAGAATGGCCATACAAGGATAGGCCATTTTTGTACGTCTTATTTTTGTTAGAGAAAGGTTGATAGAATTAATCTGTAAAATATTTTGTTTTGTAGACTGTATGTCAAGAATAAAAAGAGCAAAGGAAAAAGAAGAAAGTCTAAACTACAAAAACAGATCGATAACTAGGATGGTTTCAATAATCTAGTTAAGTTTATTACACTACCCCTATGAACATTTCCATAATATTAGGCTGTGTTAAGTAGCACTCCCCCCTCCCACTCCTAAACAGGATTTTTATTTTTTTTATAAAAAAAGAATTATTAATAATAATTCTCACACACATGTGTTTATTTAACAAACAAATTTCAACAACAGAGTTGTCATCTTCAGTGATCTTTGAGGTACAATTGATTACTGAAGATGGCGACTGTGTCGTTGAAACACATTTGATCAATACACTTATTTTTGTTAGTTTATTATTCTTATAATTAATAATTTATTCTTGTTCATCAAGTTCAATCTTTATTAATTAAAAACTGACTTTGTTATTGTTTCCTACTTTTGCAGTTTTTAATGAGGATTTTTTTTGTTTTCCTTTTTATATATTTCACCACACTGCTTCTGGAATGCTCATAAACGCATGTTTATACCGTATTTTAATCCAAGATATACCAAAGATTTCAAACTGAAATGTATAAAATATATTTTGAACATTTATATTATTAATAAAAGTACAAATTAGCAAAAAAGTAGGCCTAATTTATAAAAAAAAATCACAGGGGTCCTAGAGCTTCTACTTTTGGAAAATTTTCCTAGTTTTTGGCAGGAAAGTAGTAAAATTATTCTCCCAAATAATGTCACGAAATAATTTTTATTTTAGGATCCAATTAGTGACTTAATCATTGATCTCAGCGTGTAATGTTAATTTCACCAACAGAGAAGACGAGATCGCTAAGAGGAAGGAACGGCTGTTTAATTTCACCTACACGTATGTGAAAACTTTATTAATTACCAAACTGAATCTTAGCTTTTTTTCACCTATACAATCTCAACTTAGTGGTAGTCTTTTGTGAAAAAATGACTAACATAACATAACTTTACCCCTTTACTCAATACCCCCAATGAAGAAAACTGAGGGGTTTATCATGCTCCTACCTGCTGTAATCCAGGTAGTGGAGCATTTTCTTTCAGGTAACTGTTAATAATGTATTTAAAGTTACTATACTAACTTAAAATATATTAGCCTATCATATTAAGAAAAAATGCTAATTCAACAGTAATTTGATATTGGAAATAATGAGACGATTATTTAATTCCACAAAACAGCTTTAATTGCGACATATGTTTCGCCGTTAGGCATTTTCAAGCAACTTAGTTATTGCTTTAAATGCCTAACGGCGAAACATATTTTGCAATTAAAGCTGTTTTGTGGAATTAAATAATCGTCTCATTATTTCCATTATCATGGAATTCCACCATGTACCGACTGTTGTAACATTAAAATATATGTAATTTGATATTGCGGATTGGTGATGTTTGAATAATTAATTGTCATTATTTACCTGGATTTAATATATTATGAATATGTTAGGAGAAGACGTCAATCCTAAATGCATATACCGTACTGTGTGCCAACAAAAACCGCAAGTGAATTTCTTAAGGAGTAGCAAAGAAAAATCTTTTTTTAAACTTCTGATTTATAGACTCTTAGGATAATTATTGTTTATTGAATTATATTTTTTTCCTAATAACTTTAAAATGAGAAGTATTTTTCTTAAACTTTGGAAAAGCAACTAACTGTTTAGCATTTCTAACTGTTTAGCATTTCAAAAGTTGTAATTCTAATACTAATTCAACCTTCTTTTTATAGATTTTAATACTAATTTTAAAGAAGGGAAAACGTAAAAATTGTAAAATTACCAGCAACCTTTATCTCGTTTTGTAAACATTCACAAATTAAAGGACTTGAGCTGTTAAAAGACATTGAACTTTGTGATAATAATCTCGATACTGATGAAAAAACTTGTAAATATTTGAAAAACCTTAAATAAAATGTCAGAAGAAACAGATGGTACTTATGAAGAAATGTTTCAAAAAGTTAACTTTAGGGCTCCTTGAAAAGGTACTTTCTCAAGGTGTTATAAAAGAAGCAATTTGCTTGAAACCCGAAAGCTTATATGAATCTTGGTCTCTGAAAAGTGTTCAAAATTTATCTTTTTCTTCTATCTTAGCCCTACTCTAAAATTTAATGTTGATGCAATATCTAATGAATGGAGAGTTTATAGTGTGAAAGCATAACAAAATCTTTTCTACGAGAGATAATCTTGCCCAACAAAATTATCCTGAATTAGAATATCCTCAGTTAGAATAATTTAACCCTTAAAATTAAATCACCATATGAATTTGCTTTTCAACTGTTTGTTATTAACTTTGAGGTTATGAATAAATCATTATTCAAAATGAAAGATTTTAGTCCTATTTCGGTTTGATCATATTGAAAAAATACAAAATTAAGTTGTCTTTTCACAACAGTGTGTCTATTAGAAATCTTACTAATTAAATCTTTCAACACTAATGTAGATTTAAGCCTTATTATCTCAGTCATGCAGTCTCCTGACCTGCATCTTCTAGGTCTAACTTTCACTTTCTACTTATCAATTCTGTAACTGCATTCTAGGTATTTGTTGTGCACTATTGCAGTTGACAGATAGTGTTACACTACTATTACCTAATCTTTATAGTTACTTTTAAAGCATCTACCAAATTATCAACAATGCAAATATCGGTACTATTATTAAGTGTGTGTCTTCTTATACCAAGTAAGTAATAGTGTTTAAAATATTGTATACAGGGTGTCAGTTGAAATTTGTGCCATTACAGGTGTTTTAAGCTGCTTAACTTTTACAACTGTTAAAGATACATAATACTTTTAAATGGGGAACATGCTTTACTTTTTTGTTATTCAAAATGTTTATTCTAACTATACAGGTCAGCATTATCTTAATTTGATAGTTGTATCTTTAAAAAAAAATGAATTAAATGTTTTAAACTTATTAACTTTGCTACATTTTTGTGAAACCAATTTTCCTCGTAATTCTTGGTGTATAATTAAATGTGTCCTATCTTTCTTGAAAATCTAAACTTTAGAAATAGTATAGTTTTGTATAAAATCACTTAAAAAAAAAAAATTGCAGGGTCTATTTGATTTGTATAAAACAACATTTTTAACGGCTTTGTCAAAAATAGGCTAATGTAAAATGCAATCATTTTATATCTATTTAAAAGATACTCATTTTCACATATTTCTTATTTTGAATTCAAACTGTAATTTTATTTATAATCGATTTTGATGAAACTTTTATCTTACCTTTTCGTTGCCTTATTTGAAATATAGTACAATTTAATCTTTTTTGTACATTGAACAGTAACTAATTAAAATAATAGTGCAATTTTAATATATACTAACCTAACTTATTTGTGGTGAATCTGATCCACATTTTTGTTTACTAAAAACTTGAATAGATTAGATAAAGTTATGTTACATATTCAAATAGACTTATGAAATTATTCCGTTTACAATCAAGATGATTAAATCAGCAAAATAACAACACAAACAATGATTCTCGTAAGAGTGTTGCAGTAGCACTGACGCCGAACTTGAAAGGATTGCAATAGGGTGAACGAAAGTGGCAGTTATGCTATTTTTGTTTGTTATGGGAGTAGACAGATAACCGAAAAATATTCGTAAAAGGATGTTTTCCCAAAAAGGAGGAGGAGGGTAATAAATTCCCATTTTAAAATTTAATATTTTTCTGGTTACCAGCAAGTTTGTCTAATTGTTTGTAAAGAAAAGGAAGCCGAGAAGGGTACATGACAAACATTGACAGCGGAAAGGTGCTGAGTCAATGTCTTTATCAGCAGTAGTTATGACATCACTTCTCAGCTCCCTTGCAACTTCCTCCTAAAGCGCATTACGAAAGTCCAAGGTAACCTTATGGTATGGACTATACAACCAATACACAAGCACGGACAACGTGCATCAGAGCAGAGTGGGGGGGGGGGTGATTTAAATAAAACATTAGTCATTTTACTATAAAAAAGGTACAATTCATGTAACTGACACGAAGTTATACAAGTGTAAAAAACATGAGGAAGAGAAAACGGTAAGTCACGTGTTTTGGTTTTTGCCATCGGTGAAATGGGGTTATGTTTGTGTAAGACATAATAAATCATACCTCACTCTTCACAGTGTAAGTCTAGTCACTGCCTCCTTATATGTAGTTCATTTTAAATTTCAAACTACTATTATTTTTTATGTAAGTAACAACGATGATGTCATATTTACAGTTTTTCTCTAATCGTTATTTCTTTTAAAATGTTATATCACTCGAAAAGTGGTATCATTTAATATATTTGAGTTTCCCCTAAACTCCAATTCGGTGGGGGGACATCTTTAAGTTTATTCTCATCCAACAAATTTGAAAGTGGAAGAGGACTTTTGCATCTTATATATAAAAGGATAAGATTTGTGGTTGTGTGTAACGCCTATTTTTAAAGTTCAACTCTGCCGATTTTAATGATTTTGCCATCGAAATTCATGTCTTGCGTATATTCCGATATAATTCCCAATGAGCCAATTTTCTAACTGAAAACTTCAAAAGTCTACTAACTTTCCTTAACTATTAATAGTTAACTGGATTTTAACCCTTTTAGGACGAAATATTTTTCGGAGGTGAGTAAAAAATGTAAACTGATTTTGGTTGAAAGGTTTTAAAAACTGCTCACTGTAAAATAGGCATATTTTGCAAGCGTTTGTTAAAAACGTCACAAAATGTTTATAATTTTTTTTTAATTGAAGATAAATAAATGGACTTTTAATTTTGTTAGATAGTCTTTTTCACATATTTTAAAAGTGATGAAATATCGGCAGATGGTGCTAAAAGGGTTAATAAAAATCTAATCTACTTCTAAAAAGTTTTAAGAAACTAAACTTCTCTTTTTAATTTAAGGCTATTTTGAAATTTATATAATAATTTTTCTGCTTAGCAAATTTGTCTAAATTTTTTGTAAATCTAACCCTAAATACTAAATTTAATTACAATTTAAATTCTATTCATTTTTTAAATAGGCAGCAATTTAGAAATGTATACAACGATTTCTCTGGTTAGAAAGTTTGTAAACAAAACAAAGATGACAAGACGTCTGTTTTTTATAAATAAATAAATACAAGAAATCACACGCAATGGTTTCATGAAACTCGTATTAAAACAGTCAGCGTTCGCAGAATTTTACAAAACTTATGAATGGAAATCATACATCTCAAGATTTCTTCATGCATTAAATGTAAACGATCCGTAATGTTTGATGAATGGTATAGAGACAAATGGAGAGTTTGAAAATTTAATTGTTTGGTTGGATGAAGCCATCTTCGAACATAACTCATTGAAAATGCTTTTTATTTAGTGGAAGAGTACTTTAACTTTTTCAGAAGTACTCTAATACCGGAAGTACCAAAGTTAGGAAAGAATAATTTGTTTGTTGTGTTTTACTTGTTATTATACAGTGTGTCTCAAAAATATATATACACAGTTTGAACAGTTATAGTTTATGAAAGAAAAAAAATGTTCAAAATGACACCATTAACTACAATATACCTACGAGTAGGCCGCCTACATGTTACAATACTAGGAATTTGTTATGTTGAATTTACAATAATGAAATCTGTTTGGAAAGATAAGTTAATAGAGAACATATGTGTGGAATATAGATGTATGAAATTAAGAACACAAATTTATTATGCATGACGATTGTAGCATCCAAGATACAACAGAAAACAAATGAATAAAAGTAAAATTTTAAATATCATTTTAGCACTACTACACCAGTGCCATCTAGGAACAACAATTTTTGTGCACGATTCTTATATCAGTGATAAGTGTACGTATTTAAATATCACTAGACTAAGCTTTTTTTGCAAGAACTTTTTAGTTCGATTTTTATGTGGGTTTAAAAAGTAAAAAACTACGATTATTACCGAATCATGGCTTGTGAAGGTAAATTAATGTGACCCCATATAACTCGATAAAAAAATATCTAGCAGGCCTAAGGCTGTGTTAGCTAAGAACATAAAGCACTTTATGCATGACCATTGTATCAATTAATGTGAATCAATATACCTAGGTCTTCAGTGTAACTGTATTAAAACTGGAATCTTCTATCATGAAGTGATATATGTACCTTACATTTTTTTTCTAAACACCAATTTAGAGTATCAGATACAGAGATGTATCTGATACAAAGTATCAAATTGATACTTAATGATACTGTGCACAAACCTGTAAAGACTTGAATTAATTTGATCAATCTTGGTATATGGATCTAACCAGTTAACGTGAATGAGGTGTTACAGAGAGATAAACATCATTCTAAAAACCACATGGATTCAGGGAGTCTCAAAAATGTTCTTTTTGTGAACAACTTGGATGTTAATTTTTTTAAATCCTATTTCAAAACCTTTTTCTTTTTATACTTTGTTTATCTGGAAAAGTAATAACAAAAGATTAGAATAATTAAAGCTTTATATTTTTAGCGTAAGTATAAAATGTATACTTAACTGTGTAAAACATTTATACACAAATGAAAAACTGTATTAAATACAGTTGAAAATTTCTATAGTTCATGAAAGAAGTGTTTCTTTTAAAAAAGCACTATCTATAACGAATGATTGATGATATCCCTGGAAACACTCAGGGCAGAGTCCTATTTGTCCACGATGGTCTGGTTGACATCCATTGCAGAAATATTTAGTTGTCTTTTTACACTGTCTGCAGGTTTTTCTTTTATGTTTCCGTGGGGCTGATGTGGAAGCTCCGGAAACAGCAGGGTAATGAATCGGATTAATAGGAAGGGCAGGATATTGTGTCGGCCTATTTGGGTAATCAATATTTACAAGTTTTTCTATTACGTCTAATCGGAAATCGTACAACGGCTTCTTCATTCCTATTCCAACTGTATATGTATTATACAGAATATGACTGTTTACTAATACTATCTGAAAGATATGAATGGCAAGTTTTTTGTACCACTTGAGCATTTTTCGCTCGCACGGATAGTAAGCTAGAAGTTGATCAACTCTGTCGATTCTACTCGTCTGTTCGTTGTACGTTTTCACCATTAAAGGTTTCCTGTAAATCTCACCTTTGCTATTACGTACATCGACCAAATCACCTGTTGATTCAGATGAAATCATCAGAATATCCCGTTTATCTCTCCATTTCATAACACAAATACCATCGTTAGTAAATTGCTGCACCATTTCGTGTCTTTTAAGAACAGCGTGTGTTACAGACGTCGGGTTGTCCAGTCGTGTCTTTCTTAACGTTCCTGTAATGTACGTCTGATTGTCCAATAAGTCACGAGTAAGTCTAACACTATTATAAAAATTATCAGCATAAACTGCGTGTCCAATTCCAGTTCGTCCTTCGATAAGAGAATGAACAACTCTATCAGCGTGACCTACACCACCTACATTATCAGTTGCACCAGCGTACAAAATCAATTTCATGGCTAGACCTTCTGTTTCAGCTAACACATATAACTTCATGCCGTACTTGTTTTTACGAAATTGTAGTTTGCCTCGCCATAAAATTATTGATTCATTGATGGATAACTCACGCCCAGGACTGAAAACACTCTCCATTTTCTCGTTGAAATAATTTATAATCCGTCTACATTTGTAAAGTCTGTCCATTGGAATGAGATGAAAGTTAGTTGGATTTTCCGCAAAATGAAGACATTGCAATATGAGTAAATACCTATCACGTTTCATAATCTCACCGAAGCATGGAATGTTTAAAAGTCCGCGTCTAGTGTCTTTTGTTGACCAATAGGCAGCTAATCGAGAAATTTTTATAGTACCAGTGTGAAATGTAAGACCGAGGAACACAAGGAATTCTTCTCGTGTTAATTCTTTCCACTGTTTTATTCTCCCTTTTGGCGATGCATTCGTCTTTAAAATATATTGTGCGTAAGTATTTGTTTCCAGAACGATTTCGTCAATGAATTCATCTGTGAACAATAGTCTGAAAAAATCATAAGGCGTCGATCCGTTAGGAAGTTGTTTTAGTTCTCGTTTAGATTTAAAAGGAAGAGGGAAAATATTGGGTGATGTGTTTTGCCATAAAGAAGGCCAAGGTGGATGATCTGGCTGTGATGGTTGAGGTGAGGAAGAATATTCATTTTGTTCAAGAACACTGTTAGGTAGATTTTGAAGTACAGAGTATTGTGGATGGGACAGAGGAAAGATATCTGGCATAACCTCTTCTTCACTTGAATGTTCATCGGATCCAAAATCATCACTCGAACCATCGGAGAAATCATCCTCACCGCTTGAAATACATTGTAGATCATTGGTGTTAACATTATGCGTCAATTCAAGTGCAACATTTGATCCTTCAGCCAGTCGTCGCTTCTTGTGTCGAACTGCAAAAGTAATACATTTTAAAATAAATCTATTGCTCAAACTTTCTCACTTACCTGTCCTAACCTAACTTAATCATTATCAAAAAATGTCAGTTTAGTAGTTGTCAATTAAAGGGTTAAAATGTATCATAAATAATATATTATATAGATAGGAGCTTAAACTTGCCTTACTTATGTCATAAACATATCCTCAATTAAATCTTATTTGATTACAATCAAGATGGTGGTCAATATTAATTTTTGTTTTTAGACAATTATTCCTGAACGGTAATTTTTTATTATTTTTACTTGTGTTTTGCATAATAGTTTAGATCATTAACTAAAGTATATTTCTCTAAAATTTGAATGAAATCGGTAGAGACACTATATCGGTACTATATTATCAGAAGAGATTGTCACATCTAGCCCCTTCAAGCTTTAAATATGAACAATGTGTGCTTGACGTTTTCATCTGCTAATGTGAAATTTTCGCTTGCAGAATCTGAAATTTTTGAACCTGAAATAAATACTTTCTGAAGCAACCATGTCCTGTTAAAGAGTGCACTCAGTAAAATTAACCTCTCCATAGTTCTTGTCCATCCACTCTCTTAGTTTGGGAATGAGCTCGGTCCATCATCCGGTTAACTTCTCATCTCATCTTCCCTGTCATTTTGGAGGAGTCTTTCACTCTTTACTTTAATGGTTCCTTATTTATCTAGTAATTTATACATTTCTTTAAAACAAAAAATTAATATAAAGAAAAATATAATTTTCAAAATTTCTGATTTATTGTCTGGAAGTTTGTCTTATAGAGGTTAATGTGACAAAGATAATTGAAGTTTAAAAAATATATAAATTTAAGCAGTGGATTTAGTTTCCGCAAATTAAACATTTGTTTTATTTTTTCGGTAAATATTTATGTGGGTAAATTCCATATGCAACTTTCAATTTTATACATGTAAAAATTTGTTTTCTGAGAAATAGGCAAAAATATTTGAAGAAGTATAATGATTTCAAGAAACCTTAAAGATCAAGATTTACAAACCTTCATTATCCAGCGTCATTATCGATGTGCTCGGTCGACGACGCTTTTTTTTCAATTCTCCATTGATGAACCTTCCATAAGGATCAGGACGTACAACATCTCCTGCAAAAGATAAGGAAAATTTTATTTATGTAAACTAGTTTTGCCATTGAAATTTTTACAGAAATATTTAAACCGTGTGGTTTTAAAGTCCTTTCCTCTTCTATTTTTTGCACATTTTATATCAGATTGTTTTTAAACCAATACCTCCCATTATAAAATAAATGTAAAAACACTTACTTTTTAAATGTTTAGGAATTTTAGGGGGATCACTCTAGAGTCCTAGATGTAGAAGTGAGTGATCCCCAACTTCAAATATCTTAATGGTCCTGCGACATATCGTTTAACACCATCTTTTGTTCTTCTAAAAACAGTGTTTCAATCAAAACTGAAAAAGATTTTATCATTTTCAATATATCAGTACGTTTATAATTTAAGAGTCAACTTAAAAGCAATGAGAATGCGATATTAAAAAAAAAATTATATGAAACACTCATTAAGCAATGATTTTAAAAATTACAAATTACCTATTCCATTGGAGTGAAATACTTTAGCAATAGATTTAGAACTGAGAAACCTGTTTTAAGCCATAGTATTAGCTGCACTTTTAAATAATTTGCATAAACATAACACAAACTTTTTCAGTTTTGATTCCACTACTCTTAAAAAAAAACAAACAAACTGTGTTGAATGACACGTTGCATGACCACCTTCTCATTACAACTTTCTTGTTGATTCCTAAATCTTAAACCTACTGATATCTCAAAAAGGGTAAAAATTTTCAGTGTAAAAAAAAAAAAAAAAAAAATACAGTGTTAACGATATGTTGCTGACAGATTTTTTATTACAACCTTCAAGTCGACTCCTAAATCTTAAACCTATATCTCAAAAACGGTAAAACATTTTCCAGTTTTGATTCAACCAATTTTTTAATGAATAAAGGAATGTGATAAATGATAATATGTCGCATGACCATCTTTGCATTAAGATTTTGTGAAGTTGACTCCTACATCTTGGACCTAGAGTGATCCCCCTAAAATTCCCAAACATTTAAAAAGTAAGAGTTTTTACATTTATAATGGTAGTATTGGTTTAAAAAAATCTGATTCAAAATGTGAAACAAATCGAGGGGAGGAGAAGGGACTTAAAAACTATTCTGTATAAGGATGTCGATGAATTTTAAGAAATAAATCAACTTACCGTTGTAAACAGGAAAAGTAAACTTCATTTTCCTTTGGTCCAGTCAAGATTACAGAATATCCTGTCGGGGAGGGGAATAGTGTACTATTCTACTCTAAATTTTTATACCACAAAGTATACTTGAAAAATTTATCAGAAAACCATTTAATTTTAACAAAGATGTCGCCTCTCTTTTCAACATGAAATAAAACGTCCGTCTATTACATCATTTCTGAATTCAAAAGTACATAGCCAAACTTCAGATTGTATGTGGAAAAATATGGGAAAAAGTTCTTAGAAAAATATGTCCACAAATGCTTTAATTTCCGTCTGTTTTGATTATGGTTATTTATAAAACATTTATAACTTAAGAAATATTGAGTGTAGATTTGTAAACACGTTTTGAGTGTAATCAATATATTAGTGTAACAAAAACCAAGACTGTGTTTGGTACATTTCCAAAAAGGGATTAGTATAAACAGGTTGCTAAAAACAATCTTAATTTTTTTTATTGTAGGTTATATTTTTCAATTTGGAAATTTACACAATAACCAAAAACTTTTTCCATAAGTTATTCTTAGGCAAATAGGTGTTATACTTAACAAAAATTCAAAAATTATAATATCTGGGTATTGTAGTCAATTTACCAAGAATTTGAAATTAGTTTTTTATCGAAAAATCTGTTATTCTTGTACCAAAATAAAAATTAAGATATATATTTGGTGGGGGATTAAAGAGCCCAAACAAACTCCTCTCCAGTACAACTCTTACGGATCTAAGTCTGTTAGTCAGTCCACCATGAGTCGCTCGCAGAATCATGTTTATGAACATTTATTATAAATTATAATTTATTATTGGTTATGTTGTTGAAAATTTATTTCGTGATAAAATCTTACAATCGTTGTGTTATTTCTAAAACAATTCTCTGATGCTCCTCTTCCAGGGAAATTAATAGTGTATGATATTGTACAATGTTTTCGTGACACAGGACGTGTTAGTGATAGGTCTAAAACCGTCAGATTTCAGTCAGTATACCAAAGTTTACAAAGTATGTTCAAAGCTCTTCTGCATTCTCCCAGTAAATCACTTTGGTGGTTATTTCAACAAATGGAAGCAAGTTGTTCAACCTGTAAAAGAACCATGAAAGATCTGATGCTGTGGCCATATCCAGTTCAGGTAGTCTACGAATTATGGATGTAGAAAAGTGCCGTAGCGTTTTGTGATTGGTTTAAGAGATTTGTTTGTAACAATAAGAATAACTTTAAAATTCTTTTTTAGTGATGCAAATTTGGGCTTCTGGTAATCCTTACATCTTGTACAAGGTTCCACTACACCCAGCAAAAATTGTAATTTTGTGTGACATATCCAATAAGAGAATTGTTGGACTGATTTTCTTGGATAACACGGTTAAATTCCTTTGTTCATGCAGAAATCATACAACAATTTTGAGCTATGCTTCAAGTTGATGAACGTTATTGTTGTTTTCAACAAGACGATGTGACCTTTCGCACCTCTAATGAAACAATGACAATCCTTCGTGAGTTCTTCAACGATTACTTAATCAAAAGTCTGGCCAACATGGTCACCAAATGTGTCTGTCCAAGATTTTTTTTCTGTGGGGGGTATCTTAAGAACTCTGTATACCGCAACTCTGTATCCTAGAATGCTGCAAGATATACAAAACAACATAACTGACACAGTTAGGGGCATCCCACCTAATGTACTGAATTGTATTTCTACAAACATGTATTGTCAAATGGATTTGTTTTTGTTACAAAATGGAGGACAATTTCAGCATCTTTTGTAAATCTACGTTAAGAACTGTAATTTTTAATATACAAAATAAATATTGTGTTAAATAACATAAATTTGACAATTTGTATATTGCGGTTCATTTTTCATTTAGCGTCTGGATATCTTGAATCAACCTGGAAATTTATAGTTTTGAATCTTTGTATATGTTTTTAATAAAATTCAAATAAATACTAAGATTTCAGTAAAATGTTGCCAAAGGCAAATAATGAACATTTTCAGTTTTTTTTTGTTTTTTTTTAAGGTGAAGATCATTTAATTACAACAAACTTTAATTAATGGTTGCAAAAACATTGCACAAACTTTCTAATTCATCCCAAAAACTAAATACAATCGCACCCAAACTAAAAGACACTGATTTTCTAACATAGACCTAGGCGGTTCACCATTTTACTGTTTCACATATATTAATTTATGCGTTGGGTTTCAAAAATCTATGGGAGTGTTTTTGGAGATGTATTTTTTGACAACTCCGAGTCTAAGATATCTGTCTGTCTATCTGTAGTGTTCTACAGTTCAAATATGTGAACCAATTTTAATCAAATTAACGTAGGTATATTTTTTCTACATCACGGAACTTTTTTCTCATTTTTTTGATAACTCAAAATTTACGGAAAACTATCATAAGAAATATAATGATTTTATCCAAATTGCCACTTTTAATTTAAATTATCAAATTTGTTAAACTCTCCACCCCTTCTAAATCCTATCCTGTAATATTGTTTATTACCTGCTAGGTCATTCCCCCGCCTTCCCACTGTCTTCATTCACTTGAGTTCTCCAGTTTTCTTGTTTCTTTATTGTATGTATAAATTATTGTCGAGGCTTGTTAGGTTATCATTTGACTGAAGATGCAGCATGGTGAAACAATTGTAGCAAATTTATTGTATTAAATTTCTTAAAACTTTAGTTTCAGTGCTTTGTTGAATACAAATGGTTTTGATCAAGTGTAGCCTATAAGGTATCAAACAAAAGGTATCGGTTGCATTCTCTCCCAAATATGCCCGTTCATGAGTTATTGCTAAAAATCAAATAAATGATTCTTGAGGGCTGTTATAAACAACATTTTTCATAATTGGCTATACAGTTTTAGTTGAAATTTTAGTAAAATATGAAGATTAATGATTTATGGCTCTTGTGAAAAATCGCCAATATATTACAGTTCAGGAACAATTGGAAAAAATAAAACAAACTTTGATCGTAATCATTAAAAGCTCGATATTATGCTGAAGATGCATTACACAAGTGAAGTAGTTTAAATATATAACATTTTTTCCAAAAACAGCATACATAGATCAGTTTCACTTTTCGACTGACAACTGAACCGAAATTTTTTGTGACGAAAAGTTTAGGGCAGAACGTTTGTAGAATGTTTGTGCACAGTTTATTAAATACAAAAATGATAGCAAATGTCTTTGTGTTGAATTGTATGTAATATAATGTTTCTTAATTATTTCAGATACTGATGGAGGGATTTTGATTCCTGAAGAGATAGCAACTCTTTTCAGTCTAGTATATTCTGTGGTTCCGCCTATCAAAGTTGGTAAGAATTTTAAAATGAGAATTTCAAGTTAGACAATCAGAATTCGATTTATTTAATTAATGCTGAGAAGTTAGGTTAGGTTAGGTTAGGTAACTTCGACAGAACCTTGCAGTTATGTAACAAATTAGATCTGACAATAGACTATTTTCACTAAGAAATATTGTAGAGCACTCTACAATATTAATACTAAGGATAACTAAGCACAATAGTGGTTTCAAGAAGTGAAGGAGTGATTTGAGGTTTTATGTAAAAATTTACCAACATTAAAAAAATTCTAAGGATACAATTAAATTTTTTTTTTTGGAATCTTAATAAACTCAATTTACAAACCCCTGAAAGTTAAGATTTGCAGATTTTAATTATGTATAGAATTATACCAACCACTATTACATATAATGGAAAATAACAAAGTGTCTACCAATATCATTAATTCGTATCTGGGATCATAAAAAATAAAAATTCATACTATGATGTACGTCAAGTATTTTCAACCGATTCCAACTATTATTTTCTTGATGATATTTTTAAAGCGAAAAACGTCTCAGTCATCACTTAATAGGTAAGTTGATTTAACCATCATGGTACTTATCCAGTCTCGCTATAGATGTAATGCAAGGAGATCATATAAATATAATTACCAAAAGTTGGGTTCCTGGACGTTGTAGAAAATAAGGAAACATTAGTTTGACTACTTAATTTCCGTAAGAACTAACCAGGAGATCTACTGATACCAACTTCAATGTCTTGTAACTTTTGTTCTGTTAAAACAGATTTGTTTCATTCACGTTTATTTTCCGTTACTGAACCAGTTTGGCGAAGTGTCATAATAAGTTTCTGAATAACACTCCTTACTGGAGCTTCTTCATCAAATTTTTATTGAAGTTTTTGACAATAAACACTCGATCTTGTACACATTCTTAAATGCAATATTCAATTAACAAGACCAAAACTGCAAAATTATGTTTTGGAATTCAACAACAATCACATTAGCAAGATGATGTAATCAATTAAAATCAGCTGATTACAACAATGGCTGAAATGTTTTAAATCATCCTACATAGAGGTATAACCTAATTATAGTTCTGGGCCTCTTTTATCAATTTGTTTCCATCCTAAATACATATTTTATATAAATTTCAAAAAGTACATGTTTAATTGTTACAGGAAAGGACAGCAGATTTGGTTTAGGTTTTCGTATAGGACCAAACATAGATTATCAAGTGGTTTTAGAACTAGGCCCGCAGACAAACACTCAGCCTCTTGGTCAAACTGGCAGCAAGAGAGATGCCACAACACAAAAAACCAAGAAACTCAAACCTAAAAGTATCACTACGAAACCACCAACGATTGGGACTATGGAGACGAATGTTAACATTACAAATTACCAAGCAACCGAGAACACAAAACCTGCGGTTTCATAGATTTAGATGTGATGATTGTGTATGATCCAACAATTGATAGTATTCATTAAATTATGATATCGTAGTTCAATAACCCAACATGTCAGAGTGTAACCGTCCTTCTCTAATTGTAAAACACTACACACCTTTCTCACAAGTACATTTTCTTCTTGTTGTTTAACGGGGAAAACCTATCGTTTATCATAAAATGCTCTCAAATGAGTCAAAATAGAACAAGAATTGGTCAAGCGAGACCTGATAGGCAAGCTGAGAGGGATTTAACGCAAACCAAGATTACATAGACACAGAAACAGAATAGTATAATCAAATTTAACCGTTACAAATATAGTTTAAGAATAGTTTTTTCAAAGAGTATTCAATTTTAAACGACAGAATTCCAGATCATTTTGATTTTTCCAATTGATATTGTTCATATTATTAATATCGGACATTTGTCATCATTTGTGCACATAAAAACTAATACACGACAAGTTGATTTGTACTCGTTACGTATGTTATGTACACAAATGATGGTAAATGTCCGATTAAACCAAATTAATAACATTATAAATGCAGAGTGGTTTAGATTTTTAACAACAAAAAATTTAAAGACAGTGATCTACGTTCCTTTACGGTTCTTGATGAATATTTTCCAACCCTAAATTTTCCGAGACGTTAGAATACAATTTTATTTTTACAACTGCATTGATGCAGTGAGGCTGTGCTATTATGTAACTGAAAATCTAAAAAGATGGAAAACCAATTTTAGGGCTTTAAAGACAGTCAATCAGATTTTGAAAAATTAACAAGTCAACTTACTATTCAATAATGAACATCAAATGTTAGTTTTATTCAATGCGAAATGAGCTTTGGAGCACAATAATCCTAATTAAGTAAAATATAAAGCTATATTTGTTCAAATAATGTTCTTTCTGAAAAATTGAAACTCACTATTTTAATTTGTTTAAGGAAAACACACAATCTGAACACATTGGAAGATCATCTTTACAAAGTATTTTCTTGTGTTTGAAGTTGACTTGATCCTGAAGCAGAATTGTCTTCTTTATGTTTACAGTTTTTCTTCTTATGCAGTCTAATATTGTGTCTTTTAAGTGCACTTAAATCCGAGCATGCGTAATCACATTCAGAACACTCGTAAGGTTTTTCACCAGTATGCACTCTCATGTGTCTCTTAAGGTGTGTCGAAGTTGAAGAACAATAATCACATTCTGTACATTTGTACAGTTTTTCGCCCGTGTGATTCGTCATGTGCGACTTAAGTCCACCTGAAGTGTACGCAGAATAATCACATGCTGAACATTTATATGGTTTATCGTCAACATGTAATCTCATATGTTGTTTTAGATTCGTTGAATTGGAAGAACAATGATCACATTCTGTACATTTATAAAGTTTTTCACCAGTATGAACCGTCATGTGTGACTTAAGTCCAACTGACGTTGAAGCAGAATATTCACATGTTGTACATTTATATGGTTTTTCTCCAGTATGAATTCTCATGTGTTTTTTAATTTGATATGTTTCGAAAGAACAATAATCACATTCAATACACTTGACTAATTTTCCACCAGTATGCATACTCATATGTGTTCTAAGTCCGTATGATGTTGAAGCGGAATAGCTGCATATTGTACATGCGTAATCACCCGTATGAACATTCATGTGCGACCTAAGTCCGTACAAAGTTGAAGCAGAATAATCACACATTGAACATGCATGTGGTTTTTCACCAGTATGCACTCTCATATGTGTTCTAAGTCCAGATGAGTTTGAAAACGAATATTCACACACTGTACATTTATACGGTTTATCTCCAGTATGCACTCTAGTGTGCAACTTAAGACTACTTGAATTAGAACAACAGTAATCACACTCTGTACACTTGTAGGGTTTTTCACCGGTATGCTTTCTTATGTGCATCTTAAGTCTAGACGATGATGCAGCGGAATAATCACATTGGGTACACTTGTATAATTTTTCACCTGTATGCATTGTCACATTATGTCTTTTGAGCGAAGATGACGTTGAACCACAATAATCACATTCTTTACACTTGTATGGTTTAACACCAGTGTGCACTGTCATGTGTGTTTTGAGTTTAAATGATGTTGAAGCAGAATAGTCACACTGTAAACACTTGTACGGTCTTTCACCAGTATGCACTCTTGTGTGTATTTTAAATGCACTTGGTTTTGTAGTACAATAACCACAATCGTTACACTTTAACTGTTTACTTCTAGTACGTGTTTTGCCGGGTTTTCTAAGTCTTGATTTTCGTGAATCTGAAATTAAATACTTTTGTTACTGATTTAATTAGACATATTTACCAAACAAAAAAGAGAGAGTACATGATACAGTCACTAATGGATTTTAACAATAATAGCAAACTTCTGAAATAGAAAGTAAGGCTATCACGATCTCTTTCAAAGAAACACCAACATCCAAAACTATAATGATCATTACGCCTACCAAGAGAAATTTGGCTAATTGTTAAATAGTTCACAAGTACGTGTAATATTTTGAAAATAAAGTTATTTTAATTCTGTTCAAACTGTCAGTTTTAGAATTGAAAACTAGTTCTAAACAACGTATCGTGCGTACTTTAGAAAAAAACAAATCAACCGAAAATTTTACAAAAATGAAAATATTTTGAAAAGCGTAAATGATTTTTCAGTTCTGTATGCTCCGTCATTTTTAGAGTAAAAATGCAGTCCTAAACGATATGTCACATGACACCCATTTATATTTGAAATCTTTTATAGTTGACCATCAACAAACTGATGATGAACTCAAAAATTTTGAAATCCCTCAAAAGTTAATCGTTTTGGGTCTCTCACGAAAAATAGAGGGATCCCATGAGACTCCTCCGATGTGTTAGTAAATCGTCTACTAAAATCAATTTTTGTTAAAAATTTACTTTGTGACAGTAAAGACCACCAAAGATCCTTTCTGTTTACTGGGTCACATTTTGATAATAATCAGAATATAATGTAATGTGATGTGTTCAACACGTTCTGATGATGCCTGACAAATAGGCGAAACAGCTGTAAACTTTAATAGTTTATATAAGATTGCTCGGGCAAGTAAGAGATCTATCAATATAAATAAGAGAAAATACAAGTCAAAGATAGACCTAATGTGTGCTTTAACAAACAAAATAATGAAGAATTCGGAATCAGCCCCTAATCAGAATTCAACAACAAATGATGTTCAGCTTTAACAATGAAAATACTTGCGGAGATTTCCAACAATTTGTTGTTGTTAATTTCTTTAATCAAACTAACATTATTCATTCACGCTAGATTTTTCAGGTCTGTTAAAATTAATATGTGACAAATGCTCTTTAAATCTCATTTATAATTTTTCTCCTAGTTTGACGAAGATAAAATTTGTTACACAAGTCGCACTCAATCTTATAAATTCCAACTGACGTTGGAATTTTATCGTTGGGATTACCTAACAACCTGGGTCCCAGGTTATTTTGATTTTTAAATGAAATATTGAAATTAAAATTATTGAAAATTGACTAAACCTTTGGTAAGGATGGAATCAAAAAGCAAACTAATATATTCAAATTTACTTTCTTCTGGTTGAATAGTCGTGGACATATTTCTTACATTCTTGAGTTTTTGTTTCAATAATATCTTGGAACTTGTGTTTCAATGCAAAAAGGTAAGCCTTGACTACGATAAGACTTTGAATATTCATGAACCTTTAGTTCATCCAAAGTAAGGGGATTTCTCGGATAAATTTTATCCTTAAAGAAGCTTCACAGATAAAAATCACTTGTAGATAAATCCAGAGAAATCCACGTCATAGATCTGTGCTGACAATTCATTCATGCGTAAAAAGCCATTAAATATCAGCCAATGAAACAGGAAATGTGAATTTTCACTCTTGTTGAGATAAGCAGTACTCACTATCGCTATCAGTCAACTGAGTTTTAAATTCTTCAAACATTTTGAGATAAACTTTTCTATTGACAGTTGTGTAGAAAAATATTGGCTCCATGAAACGATCACCAAAAACATTTTCATTGTAATGCGGTTTCTTCTCATCCAGTTGGTGAGGGTTTTATCTATTCTATAACAATATCTGGAGGCGAAACATAAAGTGGTTTATTCCATTTTGCATTTGTCACAAGATATCATCCTGTAGGACACCATTTTAATAAAATCCAAATACTTCTCTTAGCTGGTCTGCTTGCATTAAGAAACTTATCAGAAAATATTTCCCGTGTTTCCTAAAAGGATTCTGAATAAGTGTCGATAAGCCTTTCTGACAAAGAATAAGGCTTTTTGTGATAACACAACTATGACACTAAACACACTAATGAAACAAACCTTCGAGGCACGTTTTATAATGATTACAGGCTTGCCAACCCTGAGAGAACCTAGCTGGATCTACACTTGTTTTCATGTAGTCTTGAGTTAGATTTTTCTCTTTCATCTTTTCTTTTGGGTCTCTCTTGAACTTTTTCGACCCTGATGCTGTTAAAATATTTGAGGTCTATTTTTTACGTTTTTTGCTTCCTTTTTTTTATTAGGCGATGATGATTGAGAGGTTTGTGAAATATGAAGATTAATGACCCAGACATATGTGTTATATCGCAAGTTAAAAAAATATTAAGTTCAAAAATAATTTGCCAAAAACAAAAATAAACCCTAACTGTCGTTATTAATAAATAAATTTTAATCACGTAAGATTTACACTCACATTCATTTTAATACAATTTTTTTAATAATACAAAACTAATACAATGTTTCGCCACTAACTTGTGCACTATAGGAAATAGAAGATGAAAAAAATGAGTTTACATTTACATATTTTAAGTTGTATCGAGACATTTTGGGGGGTAAATAGAGATGAATATATTGGTTTGATTCTAAGTATTTGGTTTTGTTGATGATACGAATTTGGATCAATTAATCTAAAACCTAACAGAAATATTTATTAGATATTATCTATGAAAACCTATCAAATCTTTTATTAAGATATAAACAATACATCGAGTATTTTTATGTACCTGAAAAACAATACAGTATCTTATAAACAGTGAGATGAAACTAGTTGGCAGTGTACAGAAGTTACATTTACAACAGCTGATCAGCTAAAGACATCTGATTGAAATGTTGTAAAATTACAAAGTTGTTTATGGTTGCTTATGGGATGGGACATCTTACATTTACTTCACTAAGGAATTTTTGCGACAGTCACTATAGGGTCGATTTTAATGATAGAAGTGTCAAATTAAACAGTGTTTCCCTGCAAATTTGCCAAAAAAATATTCATTTTTCTTGGGAATACTTATTTTGCAGTAAATTTATCATTAAAATAACATGTTTCACAACACAAAAATTTGAACAGCTGTTATAAATAAGTTTTATTTTGTTGTTTTGTTTGATAATTTATAACAGTTGTTTTAAATTAGTGATTTTATTCATATCTCGTGTGTTCAACACACTAAATTAGATATAAATTTACAGATTTCAATTCTGTATGTATTGGAAGCAAACCCACTTCTCTACGAAGACAAATGGTGAAGTTATTGTTAAAAATGTAAGTTTGAACCCTGTCTTCCCAAGAAAATATGTTATTCGTATAGTTAAGAGATCCGGTAGGACGGAGTCGCTATATGAGGGAAGACTCCTTTCACATATGTACAGCTTTGAGGCTTGACAGCAAAGTGAGTGGATAGTTTTTAATATATTCACATCTTGGGACCTAGTTGACGTCAAGAAAAAAGTGATATACACGATTACACAGTTCAGAGATCTGTGTAACAACTGTTTTAAAACAAAATTACTATACTGCATAAGACTCTTTGATCTACAAATATAATTTAACTTACACTACAATAGACTAACTTTTGAGCAATACATTTAGAAGATTTGCTTGTATGATAGGATTGAGTTTTATTAAAGCGATTGTGAAGTGGTTTGTGCTACAGTAAATTAATTAGGTGTTTATTGCTATTAGCGTACATACATAAAATAATGTTAACTATGCACTAATGTACTGTTCTTATATGTAAATGTGCCGATTTTTTATTAAAATAAAATTAAGAACTGTTAAATTAAAACAAAATACTTGTACCGTGACGTTGTCTTTCACTTCTTCGTTATTACAGGAATAAAAATGTAACCAAGTGAATAATGGTCAGTAAACTTAAAGGTTCCTCTATAACTTGAACTCGGTGATTTTTGCCCTCGGTATAACCTAACCATGATACCAAGGTGTCCCAAACCGATAACCATGACTCTAAAGCGTCACAATATATACAAGGAAGTAATCTATACTAAGAAATATTGTGTTGTATGGCTCACAGATCTAGATGCTAACGAGGAAAGACAACAGTCAGGGAAGTACTTGGAAATCGAAAATATTAATGTAATGAGAGAAGAAGCAGTATAGATGCTAAGAACAAATCAACAACTTACAAAATTTATATTTCGGACCAAACATATTTGCTGTTATAAAGGGTGAGAGGTTCTGTCAATTGGGGCAAATAGAGAATAAATAGGGACTGAAAAAAGTCTTATAGCACCCAGAAATATGGATGGTCCCTGATCATGGATTTTAATTCTTATATTTTAAATTAGTATAATACTATTTCAAAAAAAATAATTCTAAAATGATAAGGTAGTTAAAATTGATTTTGTACTTTAGTGTGAAGGGCGGGGGTGGAATTAATAATTTAATATGAAGATTTATTATATGATAAGTTTTAAAATGTGTTTTAATTTAATTTTTTTTCTGTCTAGTTAAAACTTAGATTTTAAACTACAGTAAAATTCTGGTAATTCGACCCTCGGTAGTTCAAGGTTCCATTTAATTCAAGATAAAATATAGTAATTTTAGCGATTTATTAAATTATTTTTATTACAATTTAATAAATTTGATCGTAAGAATTGTAAGTACAGATCATTTAGCTTTACAATAGTATTTAGATTATTGCGATAGGATGATTTTTAGTGGATGAAATGTTGAATTGGAAGACTAGAGTTATATGAGTCTTTAGTCACGTTTATGTCATGAATGGTTTCATATATTCGAATAGAAGCAGTTAATGGTTCAGCTGATTTTACTGTAACTTACCTTTTTTACGTGAGGTTGATGGATCTTCTAACTCCTCTGTTTTATCCTCATCTGGGTCTTCTTTCTGAAATTGAATAAAAACTATTGTAATAAATATATAGTGTGTCACAAAAAACCTTAGCCCGCTATACAGTATCAGATTCTACATGTCCAAATAAATTGAAATTCTACAGTAAATGTTTTTTGAATTTTCCTTAGTTAAGTCGCAATCCTGCATTTTGTTTTTTTTTTTACAAAAATTCACTGTAACTCCAGATATAGATAAGATATTGAGTTCAAATTTGGTACAAGCATTTTGTTTGTTATGATTTAGAAACGCAAATACTTTTTATAATTTTCAAAATGGTGGTTTCGGAGACATTTTTCGTTAAAAGTTTTAAACAGTTGTCATTTTGAAAATTATATAAATTAAGTAGCCTATTTGTGTTTGGTTATAATGTTCGACTCCAAGGGTATTTTTTACCCCTAAAGCATATCTCTGGATCCAAGAAGCCTAGAGCTATGAATTTTGTTAACATAGTTTGGTGTAGGTCCGTAGAGGCGTATTAGGGTTGTGGTAAAAATCTTGAATCAGACATATTTGAGTGCGAAACTTCTATAACTTCTGTATAAAAATATATAATTTAACATTACACAATTAAATTTTATAAAATTCGGTAAAAACATCCAGTTCAGTTTGAAGTGGTTACTTATTTTCTATTTTTGTTCCTTTTATGGTTAGCTTTTTGTGGGCTTCAGTTCAATTTAGATTTCTTGCATCCTAATACAAGTTTTTAGAGGGCTATTTTCTATACCAGGTCCAGAATAATTCAATACCCCGCAAATGCGCCTATGAATAATTTATAAGTTGTTGAAAAATATAAGACTAATATTATAACTATAGAGTATTTATGAGTTTACTTCGATAACCATTAACATTACTTTATTTACACACAAACATATTGAACTTAGCCAAATTGTTCAAAGTGTCATCCATTTCTGTCTATACAGAGTAAACACTGTTCTGCAACAGATCTGGATATAGTGCACAGTTCTGTGTTGCAGTTAAAAATGGTTTCAAACTGTGCACTAACAATTTCTTTTGTGTTCCAAATCTATAGATTTTGTAGCCAAAACTGTATTCTTTAAAATACTACACAGCGAAAAATCACAAAGCATAATGTCTTACGATCACGCAGGCTATTCAACGGTGCCAGATCTGACAATCCATTGAGTAAAGTGGTTGTTGAGGAAATCACAAACGGTAATACCAAACCCTCAAACCTAACACCTTCAAACACAGAACTGTTATCTAGTTCTACAACTACTTCTTCCAACATATCTCTGTACTTTTCGGAGTTTACAGTACCTTCGAAGACATATGGTCCTATCACTCAAGAACTGCAAATCAAATTCCAGCCCACACTATAACTCCGGATGCATTTAACTCATCTTGCATTACTTATTGGAGATTTTCTATAGACCGATACACATGTAATACATATAAATGTCTATTTACCTGCTATTTAACTTAAAATTTCCCTGGTTTTATATGTAATCCTTTCAGCATTCGTCTTACAATTCTATCAGAAATATCTAATTCTCTTGATGCAGCTGCTGTGGATTAGCGATGTTGAAAATATTTAACGTTTGATATTTGTTAATGTATTCAAAATGTTTTGAAGTTGTAAATATTTATTGTACTGTTCCGCAAATTGAATTTTTAAAATATTTAGACACAGATTGATATTATGACTAAAGCCATGCATTGTAATTTATCGACGGGTGATAAATAAATAAAAAGAATTGTTTGAAATGCACAGCCGGGCCTTTAAAACATCGGTAGAACAATGATGTCGATGTAGGGGAAAGGGTAAACCAAACAGAAAATGAATATCCTTATTTTATTCCAAAATCAAGTACACATCTCACTTTATTATACTTTTTACTAGAAGTGAGGACAATAAACTCTTTCTGGCTTATGGATGACTGGACAATTAGACCTATAAAATCCTTCTATTACAAACGAAATAAGGTACTTAGAAACTGAAAATAAATTGTACTTACAGTTTCTATTACAAGGAGTTCCACAGGGTTGGGTTCTTCAACTGTGGCATCTGACCTGAAGATAAACAAAACAAAATTCAGATACTGTGAAATTCAAGTATAAAGGCTGTTGTTTAAAAGTGAAAAACCCCTTACTCATTATAGCCTTAATAAAAAGTACCAAAAAAAAACATAAAATAGAGACCCTAGTTCTCAAATACTCTAATACTAAGGGTGGTTAAAAGAACAAGAGTTACTAAAAAGAGACCTGACCTCATATGATGAAAGGTATCCAGCCTCACAAGTTTGACACATCCATAATCACTATAAATGAGGTGTCTCTGAAGAGGCATCTGTTATTTTTGTGACGTTTAACGAATATGAATGAGTGATTTAATGGTATGGAAATGGGTGTGACTTGTTAATTAAGGAGGTGAAAATTTGCACAATGATGAATGAAGCAGGCAACCACCTTTGCTGACGTTTCTCTATTCCAACAAATTTCACCTTTACTTCTTCACGAAATTGCACTATAGGAAATTACGCATGGTGGGTGCCAAAATCCTTATGGAACAACGCAAAATGTAAGGGGATAGTTACGTTAGGTATATTGAGTTTTCAGACACAATACATTGAGCAAAGGGATGACTTGTTGAGTTGTATATACACTGGGGTTGAGTCTATGGATGTCGTATGCAATCCCTAAATAGAAACAACAGTTGTGATATGTGAATCTTGACATTAGGATTTAATCGTCCATTGTAAAACTGTGTAGTATTTGGGAATGAGCGACCAGATCACATATGTCCTGTCCAATTTTGATAATATCCACTCTAAAGGTGTACGACTCTGTAGGAGATCAGCAGTATAGGTTTTACAAGAAGAGTGAACTGAACGCTAAGGAACGAGGAACACAGATCAGCAACTTCAAATACAGCTGTCTTCAATGGATCCTTCACTGTATCAAGATGTTTGGAGCATCATGGCTAACTTTGTGGCGAGGATCAGATTGGGATTTATCATAACTGAGCAATACTTGCACGGATTTGACTTGAATGAACCTGCCAAGAGATAGAAACCCAATTCTGTTAAAATGCTTCTCGCAAAACTCTCTGAGGTTGGTAAAGAAGGAGACTTAAGAGCAATTCTGAAGAATGAAAAAATTGGACACTTGACGGAGGCAGTGTACAGTGGATATTGGGATATTGGTACTAAGAAACGGACATCTGCTTTAAGAAATAAGAATATTATAGTCATAAAAAGACCCTAACACTTTTTGTACTATATGTTGAAATTTCATGGTTAAAAATTAATTTTTACTGTAAAATTTGTTTCTTTTTTCTTCTTTTTCATAGGCTTGAAAGTGATAGGTTTTTCAAATGAATATTAGTGGTCAAAACTTGGGAATTCGTATTGCAATACAGTATGTACATTACGAAATTATCTGTGTATTTCGTACGTTTCATTTTCTGCTTCTTTTTTTTTTTTTTTTTTAAATAAGGTTCTAAAATGGAAAAATGCCTAATTTTATCTATAAATAAACAATTTCTTCACCAAATTTACCAGTCACTATCTTCATCATAATCATTGTCTTCTTTCCTTTCATTTGTTGTATTAACCTGTTTCTCTCCTTCATTCTGTTGTACAGTCGGTTCTTCATGCAAATCTTGAGGTTCTTCTTTTACTTCTAAAGTATTATAATCTACAGGTATAGTAATGTCCAACAGTTCTGGATTATATTCCATGTTTCAACACTGAAAAAATACATAACATTATACACTACTTAAAATAATTATATTACATATTATTATAGATACTTAAAATTTGTATTAGTCGCAATTATGATACTTTTAATATATACCTTATACAAAATAGTGCTGGAAAGCTGTCTTATTTTATGATGGTAACAATTTGTAAATAATAATTTTGAAATTTGAGATTATAATTTTGTGAAAGCCAAATATTACCTAATAAGGAAATATCACAAACATTGTTGTTATAATCCACAAAAAAAAGAAGAATTTATTATACAGATTCAAGGAAATTGAGCTTAGTGTATATATTTTTAATAAACCCACATGGATTACACAATTTACATTTATTCATTTTTTTCAGTTCAGCAGAGTGTATAATAAAATTAATTTTCGATTTAATCTTTTAAGTAAATTTCATGTTCAGTTAAGTTTTGTCGATGTATATAAAGTTCCTTTTAGAAGTTCTGAATTATTAATTAAAATTTACAACAAAATCCTAATTTTCTTGACACTTAAATATACATTAAAATACATAAAAATTGATAGATAAAAATGTATATCTATCTTTCAACACTTCCATTACATAGAATTCATTTACCATTCACCTTATTACATGTAAATCAATATTAGGAATATCTGTATTATTTTCTGTTGTCTTTGATTGTGTGTTAAATTCTATAGCTCTATTGTATTGTTTGCAAACTTTTTTTCTCTCCGATACACTTAGGTCAAAAGCATTTTCAACAAACCGAAACATGTTTTCACATCACCATTTCAACTGACTCAGCAAATTTAGAAGAAAGGGTGGCACTTTTGAAATACTTTGTACAAAGAAATCATGTTCTGATTAGCAGAGCACAACTTTAAACTATTAATTACGCGTCCCCTTATTTTAAAGTATTTTTCAGCTAAAAATCATTTGTAGCAATAATAATTTAGTACGCTTGTTAGTCTTATTTGGTAAAATTCCAAATGACATGGCCACATTTAAATGTATGGCTGATTATATTTACCCAGTACGTCCAGTAGCCTACAATTAATTACATACATTTCATAAATGTATTTTACATACATTTCATAGATGATATAAATGGAGACTAAGAACATGGTATAATTAATTGAAATGGTTACTTTAATGAAAAGTGTGTCTATCATGTTGCGAATTAAATTAGAATCAAGATATACCAAACTAATTACAAATGTGTTAACCTTTTAGTGAATCAGCTGACTGTAAAATTACGACAACAAATTGAATTAAAATAGAAATGACCAAAGTAACTAAAAATGTTTTTATCTTAATTCATCTGCTGATTGGAAAAAAAAAAAGTTAACCAATTAAATTATAACAAATATTAAAAATGTGTTTGTTTTGTACATCAATTTACAAAACGTAATGTACGTTAGATTAGTAATACCAAGAATCACCACAAATAGGTTAGGTACAGTTATTTTATATAGCCTGTACAATAATAATAATAAATGAATAATAGGTCTTACAACACGCAGAGACATTTATCTTAGAAAGCTGACCTTGAGACAAAATTGTCTTGAACAGTATGTAGTTTATCAACATGATAAATTACGGTTGATAGAGATATATTATTGTGATATCAAAATTTAAAATTAGACAACAAGCACATAAAACTAATGAATGTGTAGTAGGGGTGCATATTTTGTTCAGATGATGCAGCATGAGGTGACATAAATATCCCTTATAATTCAGTATAAAAAGTTGATACCATACATAAGATGGACATGCCAGCTGGGTTACATTTAAAATAACTTCCAAGTAAAAAGTATATTTTGTTTATTTTTTCAGATGACTAGAACTGTTTCCGCCATTGTTTCTGTTGGATATATTACGTTTAGACATCATAGATTTCAAAAAAAAAAATTACTCAACAAGATTCTATAGAAAATATGTCTTTTCAGATTCACAGTATTAAAAAAACAGTTTACGAGTAGATCCAGCCAATGGAACCAATACTCCATTGTGTAAGGCAAAGAAATCCATGCTTGGCCACAAAACTAAGTGATACATAGGTCCACCAAAAATGATATCGTAGGTGAATTATAAATCAGGTAATTGAATAAAATATTAACAATAAAACCTAACCTTTTGGAAATGGAAGCTCTAAACCTAACCCTTGAATGTAAACAAGGTTATATATGCAAAAATGAATAATATTGTCAAGATATTCTTAGTTATTTGATTATGGACATGTAGACCTTCAAATGAGGTTTTGGCAGGCCAATATGAAATAAATAAATTATTGTTTTCAATATGAAATATATTTTATCGCCCAATTAAAACTTCTCAACAGTAATTGTAAATATGTCAAAGGGCGTTAATTAATGTAAATATACCTACGAGATTTTGTCCCGGGTCTGAGTTTTTTATTCTTACCTTGCACTTGCAGTGGTCACATAACATAAACAGAAACTTTAGGCAACAGAAGCGCCTGGATCCTGAGAATTAAAAACATAAATCAACTAGGTTATAATACACTTCCACAGAATATTGGACCAACAAAAATGGCTACACAGCTTAAATTTTACATCTAGGACTGGTGGTGTTCAGTCAGAATGTATTTAAATTCATAATAAAATTGCCATAGAATATTTCACTAAAAACTCTGAAATAAATTACTAGGTCATGAGGTTAAGTTTCTTATTTCTTCAGAGTCAAGTTATGCATTTATGCACTATAAAGAAGTTTGCGCATGCGGACTGCGGAGTCACCGGGTAGCTGAGTTGTGGTCATGTGGTCCACTGAACATGTATGTTAGAAGATAATTATGTAATATAATGCATGGGATGTTTCACTGATTTTATAATGTGAAACCTCGGACTACAGACAATATAGTGTTTTTGCCAGCTTTAACTTTTTTCTAATTTGTCTATTGGCAATCTTCACGTACTACGCTGTTGCTAGTATTTATCACGGTAAATTTTGAAACTTCCAGAGGGATTGAACCATGAACCCCGAAATTCCTAGTCTCACATGCCATCCTAGATCGCTAGCCATTAGACAACAGGAGGCTCCGCTTTAACTTTGTCATTGGGATCTGATTTTAGGAATTCTACCAAAATATAAAATTGCAGTTACAAATTAAAAATAAAACAGAATGTACAGTTTAGATTGCTATTGTGACAGGAATGTGTATTCCAAAATATTCGTCTGCAATGTATTAGGGACAAAATTGATTGTTTATGGTAATTATGTAGTATATACCCAAAATGATCTGTCAGCCAAAAAGCTAACAAATAAAGTGGTTTCAGTTTCACCAACTTTAATGTTCACTTTTGACTTAAGACCACCGTACAGGAGTCGATTGATTTGTAACGTGAGTTTCAAACCAGTTGAGCATGCAACTATCGTGTACTAGAGTGGGGATCTATACACGGGTCGACGGTAACGACGGGTCAACCAAACTGGTTGCATGCGATCATTCTTGACGGTTGCGAAACAGTTTCATGTATACAGTAGGCCTAGTTGCACTGTCAAATTTGTTTCTTTTCAGTTCTTTTTTTTTATTTCATATTTTTGGTTGAAATAAGTTTAATAACAGGTTCGCTGAGGGAGGTTTGGTCAGTAGTGTGAGTAATGTGCTAACTTAAAAAAAAATTAAAACTTACCTATAGCCTTATGAGGCACATCCAAATCCAAATAATGGATCTAGTAGAAGGAAATGGTTGTTTCAACATCTTGAAAACGACATGGGCCAGGCTGTGGACCCGTACCCCACTGACGTCCTTGAACCAGTGGCACACTGTCATTGTTATTGTCTGTATTTCCTTACTCTCTTTTAAATTTATATACAACTATTATTTTGTTATTATAAATAAAACTTTTAAAATGATCTATTTCCATTAAACATTGTAATGGTCTAAGTTTGCAAGCCGTTGGTTTTTACTTATGGTATGTATCAAAACTTGTACCTGGGCAGAGGCCAGGTGAACCTGTACCACCCTCACACCCATACCTCATCTGCTTCCTTGTTTTGCACAAATTCAACAGTCCTTAGTTTTTGAGCGATTTGTGTTTCCCTTGAGACTAAGTTTTGTCAAAGTATGACTAGCTACCCCCACAGGAATTGCTAGTTGTGGTTGTTCTGGTTTTAGGAGGAAATTCTCCAGGACCTTTAGTCTAAAATCATAAAAAGACATTTTTTTTCACCCAGGCTGGTTGCATTTTTGTTATATAACTGATGGGGTTTCATCAATTTTATAATGTACAATATGAACAAAGAGTTTCTTGTACTAGCACGTTTTTTTTTGGTCCACTAGATAGTACACCATCATCATAACACCATGGTCAACTCTCTTTATAAATGCATTGTATTTAACTATTGGGAGTGGTTATTTTTTGTTTAACCTCTAGCATTGATTACATCAACCATCTCATTTTCATGTTCAGTTGAAATATAAGATACAACATGTTTATTTTTCCACTTTCCCACCATAAGTCCATCAAAGTACATGGCTGTGGTTTTTTTTTTTTAATTTGGCTTATTTTACATTTTCTAGCAAATATTTTCTGTCCATCCATAAAGTACCGGTAGGTGTTCGTTATCTCCTATGGACATGCCAGAGCAGCGGTTGAAACTTGGATACGGGAGAGGATGAACAGGGCCTGGATAGTTCAACTACAAGTAGACTGGCAAAGAGGCTACTTAGACAATGCAAAAAACATGCTGAACAACTAATATCTCTCAGAAGGGATAACATGAGGTGGGTGGTTGGGCTCTTAACAAGCCACTGTCACCTCAGAAAACACCTACACAGGATAGGGATTGCTGCAGATAATACTTGCAGGGAATGTGGTTTGGCTGAAGAGTCCGCAGAACACATTCTCTTAGAGTGTGAGGCGTTAGGACGAGCCAGGCTATACTCTCTAGGTCCTCCAGGGAAGGAGATGGAAACCATCCTAGACAACCCTATAGGTAGTATCTGTTCCTTTATATAAGGATGACAGGTATTACTGAGTGGGTGTAGGAAGGAACTTGGGGCGGCAAAAGATTTTTAGGTCGATGCTGGTGAGGCCTCTGAAGGAGGCTTTCACAGCCCAGTACAAAAAAAAAAAGTACGGGTACAATATGTTTTACTAGATAAAAACTTTGATGCCAAACAAAAGAGTTGTAAAAGTTGTCCATAAACAAAGAATGGCTATTACCTAGTTTACTTTGCATCAACTTCAGTACGACATTTGTGGAGTGTCCCTTCCCTCCCAAATCATCGAGAACACCACAATATACTATAAACTTCAATAAAACTCCATGTGGATCACTGAGTATGTATTGCTTTACCCCATATTTATGTTTTTCCCTTTTATGCACTGACGAAACTTTAGTCGGCCCCGCCATAACAACGTACTCTCGTTGGGGATAAAAAAATTGTTATTAAAATAATCGATCATAAAATAAATTTTCTTTAGTTGATTATTAGGTTCCTGAACTTTATTATCTGTAAAATACAAGTATCTTGTAATCAGTAAGAACCGATCTCTACTCACATATCTAGAAAAACAAGTTAGGATAAATAACTAGTATGTTTTCCAGTAATCAATCAGGCGAGATAGTTTTATAGTGCCAGTATGTAATCGATACCCAATAAAAATATTTAAAATTTTTCCAGAGTTATTTCTTTTCACCTTGTTATCCTAGACTGAGGCGTTAGATATTTAGAAGAAGTAAACACGTCAACAGCATTTTTATTTGTAAAATTTATGATATTCTCCAAACATATGTATTCGATTAATATGATATTTCTCTTTGACTTTGATTAAGTTTCTCTCAAGTTTAGTTTCTAAGGACTAAAAAAAATATATCGTTCGCCATCTCTCAAAAAATGCTACTTTGTGAGTTCTCAGTTTAAAAATAGAAATTGGCCATGATTGTTAAACTATATAATTTCTCAAGCTCTGACAGTTTCAATCAAATTTTTCTGAAGTTAGTCTCTAAGAACCCAAACAAAATGTATCTGTCGCCAGCTCTCCAAAAATGCCACTTTGTGAGTTATAGGTATAAAAATAGAAATCAGCCGTGACGGTTAAGTTAGACTATGGCAAATGTTATAATATCTTACATATATTATTACACTGCTGGAAACAGCTGAGAACATGTCTGAAAAAGTAATCATTGAAGACTATGAATAAGATATGCATGCATAGGAAACGCATGACACAAACACATACATAGATCAAGAATTTCAATTTAAATTGACTTTGTTTATTGTAAAGACTGGATAAAACAAATAATTACTTGCTAGTTTTGAAGCATTTACCTGTCATTTTTCATTTAGTGAAAAATTTAATTTCTAAAGATAGATGTATATTTTTTCTATACTTATTAACAAAATACAATTGTACAATTTAAAAGCGTTTTCATTACCTAAATTGGTATTATTGACCATTTGATTGTTTAGCACATTACTTTGTAGAGTCTGAGAAAAAAGAGAATATACTGGACAGACCCATTCCGAACGGCCAGCACATGCCAAACGTGCTATTACCCTTTTAAAACCATTGATCCTTTCACTTATACTAGTATTTGTTTGTGTAGAAACTGTCAGAGTTCTACGACTGACTTGAGCGTTCCTTTGTGTTGTTCTTTTGTGAGTTTTATTTTATTTATTTATTCGATTTAATTGTTTTAATTTATTTATATATCAATTAGTTCTTTTTAGAACTACAAAAAGTGGAATTTTATTTTGCCTGTTATAATCAAATGTGAAGATGGTAAAAATTTTGAGAAACAATACAAGACAATAATATGGAGACAGACGATATGTTCATTTTGTGATTTATGATTTTGACTTATATACTTCATGTGATTTACAAAATTTAAAAATGAATAATGTTTTTTCTTTTAAAATCTACCGTCAACGCTGATAAAAATGTATAAAGGGCAATAAGTAAAATAATGTTTATATTCTTTTCAAAATATAAAAATAAATTACTTAGTAAAATCTTAGACTAATTAAAATTGATGAGTCGGAAAAAATCAGATCTTCAAACGAAAACAAAAATCAACTTTTAATTTTATTAAATTTTGAAAAGAGTAAGTAAACCTTATTTTAAAGTTAAAAGTCTTGACAACCGAAAACCAAAGTCAACTCCAGCAAAATAAAGTTGCCAATAGGTTTAAACACATTGTTTAAAAATTTCAATTAAAAATGATATTTATCTTTGTACAGGGTTATTACCATGATTACAGCGGTATTTTAGTACCGCTGACATAATGTTAATGTATCAGTTAGAATAAATATGTTTAAATTATCAAAACAAAAAACCATTGCTTAACAAACATAATAAAACAAATTATTTACACAATTTTATTAACATTGCAAAACTTTGGTAGTCTTGCTTAGAGTTAACCTTGTGTAGGGAGCTGTTCGAATTGACAACCAATTTTTTGCTATTTTTGATCTCCTAGTGGCTATTAGCAAACAGACTTGATTTGTGGCGCATAGTATAATCAGGGTTGTTTGGTCATACAAAATTCTACAATCTTATAATAATAAATTACCTTGTATGGTCTGTCTTGTGACTTCAGTCGATTTCTACATTATGACATTTTTCAAGGTCGTAACTCCATCATCAGATATGTGTTTAATTGTTCACTCAGAAGAGCTCATCATACATTAAAATGTTTACAATAACACGTACACTAACACAAAAATTAAACTACCAATAATGTCTTTCTTTTTTTTTTTTTGTCATAAGTAAAAACTTTAAATTATGATTTTTACAAATGATTTCGATTGAATTTTGTTTGAATAAAACCTACAAATACACAACCAAATGTTTTACTTGTTATCTCCCCAAAAATGCCAGTTCAGGACTCCATTGGTTTATAGATAACTATAATCGTTCTTGGAACTGTTGTAAAAGACCTAATTTCGACTCTACCAAGTTTGTTCCTTTATTTTGTTATTTCTCCTAATTAACTAATCTATTTGCTGATAATATTAACCAACTGGATGATTTGTTTAACTTATACTTGATGTCAATATACATGATTGCTGAGCCTAATTTTTTTTCTTTTGTAGGCATATTCACAATTCTGAAAAACTATTTTAAGCAGCTGTCAATCTGACAGTTGCCTAGAATCAACTGTAACAACAATCCAAGGCTTTTATTGAACAAAACAATTAGATTGATCTGGTTTTAAGGCAAAAGATGTTAATTAGGACTGTCTGAAAGTCACAAAAGATCCATTTGCGTTACAGTGACAGGAAGTTGCGTTCAGACCTCTTTGTAACTAACTAGGAGTGTCTGAAAGAAGAATTAAAACAAAAGAGGAGTGGAAATATAAGATATATTGATGTAGCTACGTTTTCCATTAGATAAGAAAAATCGAGAATGTTAGTTGTTATTTTTTTTCACTTTCTCAATTTTATTTATAACAAAAATACAATTTTACAAAATTTGAACTCTATGATCTTCAGATACAAATCTAACATGTTACCCAATGGTTGTCACAAGCAGATTAAGAAATACAATAATAAAATTGTAAAATATATCATATGTTTAATAGCAATGAACACAAAACAAAAAACATTGTATTCAGGGTTTGATATGAAAAGACTGAGTTTCATCAAATTATGGAAAAAGTCCTTTTTTAAAATTGAAGAGTTTTTCCATGTTTTCTTAAGAGAAGAAATAGGTATTTTACCACTATTTGGCAAAACTGTTTGATATTTTTATGACTTCTTTCAGGGTTTAGAACAAAAATACAAAAAAACTATCTTTGTGGTGCATAATTAGAACACACAAGGAAAAAATTAGTAAAACCGGCATGAAAATTTGGTTAATCGTTTGGGTTATATAGTTATACATTCTCAAATTTTTTTATGTCTTATACAAGCCACCATGAGTCAAATTATTTCAGGGAGAAGTCAGTAGACAACCTGATCTTGAAGAAACTAATAGGGAATGTGTGGGATTCCCAACTCGTTTCCCCATTGTGAATGTGCTTGGCATCATGATTATTCTTGAGTTAATCATCTTAATTTAGGCACACATAGATACTGTTTTTAACTTTGCATCACAGTTGCAAAGAGCACAATTTAAAAAAATAATAATTACATCCATAGCGGCTTTCCTTCCTTGTAAACAAATCATTTGAAATTTCTCAATAAAAACAATATTTTTCCGACTAAATAAATCAATGAAAAAGAAATATTTCCTCTTAAATTTCAAGAAATTTTAATTTAAAATGATATTTATCTTTGTACAGGGTTATTACCATGATTACAGGGGATTTCAGTACCGCTGACATAATGTTAACGTATCAGTTAGACTAAATATGTTTAAATTATTAAAACAAAAAACTATTCATCACTGAATCCCCTACCACAAGTTTGGTACAATAACACAAACACAAATAAAATTAAATATTTATTTGCCTCCATGGTAACGTGGTTACCGAAATGTACATCAGGGAATTACAATAACATAAGGCAAATAAATATTTCATTTTATTTGTGTTTGTGTTATTGTACCAAACTTGTGGTAGGGGATTCAGTGATTTATAGTGTTCACATTTACCACAGTGCTCATTGAACATCTACCAAAAAACTATTGCTTAACAAACATAATAAAACAAATTATTTACAAAATTTTATTAACATTGCAAGACTTCGGTAGTCTCGCTTAGAGTTAACCTTGTGTAGGGAGCTGTTCGAATTGACAACCAATTTTTTTGCTATTTTTGCTCTCCTAGTGGCTATTAGCAAACGGACTTGATTTGTGGCGCATAGTATAATCAGGGTTGAAAAGAGTAATTTATCAAGTATTTTTCGAAATATTAAATATGATCAACGAACTTTGACAGGCAGGAAAATAGGTTGCTTGAAACATTTTTCTATGAAAATTCAGCATCTATAAAAAGAAAATACATTCTTCTAGATTTGTTATTTAAAAAAGTTTATTTCGTTTTAGCTTAGTATTATAGCCAAGTTAAATGTGTTTTTTCTCCACTCAGTAGTTGTTATGGACATAAACAGGTTCATTAATCACCGGAGCTGATGGTAGTACATTCAGCTGAGACAGGTTTCGGACCACAACTGTAACAATATGCAAATATTAAAATCACAATACATATTCTTTTAAGTATTAACACAAAATATTTCTAACTATTTTAAAAATTAATTAATTAACTGTGGTCATGTATAGATATATTAATTTATTCATTTAAGTAACATTTTTAAACTATCTAAAATTCTTCAAGGCTTATTCTGAGGTAGAACTAGAAAGATGTTTTAAGATTTCCGGCAACATTCCATTTCAAAAATTGCAATTCGAGCAAATAAAGTGTGTTTTGTATTTGTATTTTTTGCCTTTTTAATCTCAATTTTCATTTACACAACTGCATGTAGTAAATTAGTTTAAAACTATAATCTTTTAGTCTAGGACAATCATAAAATAAGTTTTTAAAACATATAAGCACTGTTGGTCTCTTGGCTAGACTGCTCGTTTAGTGTGTGAAATGGGTTGGAATTCAAAAAGTGACGGTATTGACACAGCATCATGGGTAAAGTTGAGACCAACAATTGGTAATGAATTCTGGTTCGTAAAAATAGAATTACAATAAAGGGAACTGAATATGCTGTTAAAAAACAGTTGGCAGTGTTTAGGGTAGGTTGAGATGTTCAATATATTGTAATATATTGGTAAAGAATTAACACCACATTTTTAACCAATAACTCCCATACTAGAATTTTTTGGAAAGATGTCAACTAATAATAGATTTAATTGAATCGTTAGGAATTAAATTTGGTCAAAATCTTAACAGCCTTTTGTAAAATCGAAATGTTATACGTTGGCTTTTTTATGATAGGTACCTTCAAATATTGAGTAATACAAAAATGGAAAAAAGCTTGCCCATTTATAAAAATAGGCAAAATTGATTAAGGAGTTTTAAACTAGTACTCAATGTAGACAATAGACATCATTTCAATAACTACTTTTCCGCATTTTTTTAAAGCCTAGACTCCACAAAACAACAGCAAATGTTTTATTTATTAGCCTAAAGGATAACTGAGACATTGGTAAAAAAATAATTCAAGGTAATTGAATAGAACATACAAGAACTTTTCCACATCCTATTTGATTTTGGAATCTTCATAAAATCCAATAAACAATCTAAAATACTGTTTGATTTTCAAAAACTCACGTTGTAATTTGAATGAGATCTCTTTTGTGAGTTCTATTCAATTACCAAGAATTAGTTCCTTACCAATGTTTGGGATATCCTTTAAGTCGCAACAAAATCAAAGTTATCTTCACATTTATGGTTAAAAGAACAAGAATATTGTCCTTTGTAAATTTCTTGTGAAATCAGAGGTTTCTAAATATTTGGTATCCAACGTTTTTTATGTACACCAATTTGAAATAGTTTAGTGAAAAAATATACTTTGTAGTAAGAATGTAAAAACTATTAGTCAATCTTGTGTAAAAAATGTATACTCTACATCTAAATCCAATCCTTAGAAATTATATTTTTAAGGACAATCATAGACAAATGGAAGTCAAACATCGTGTTTACAATGTTCCTCCTGAATCTCACCTGTAAATATTTAAATGTTTCCTTATTTGGTTACTAAAGCTCTCAAAACAAGTTATATGAGTTGCCTACATTTTGTAAGAATTGTTCTATTAAATTACCATGATTGGAATTGAAACACATCTTATTTTCAAACCCACTCTATGACAAAAGCTGCAAAATTTACACCCTTCTTAAATAGAGTACCGTAATGTTAGAAAATGGAGTTGTTTATTTCGACTGACATAAACTCAGTCAATGGAGTCGGCCCACACTAGCTCGCCGCGACTACCTCTGCAATTAAACTCATGACAACTGTCTTTTAGTAAACTCCTGATGGATTTTATGAAACGAGCCACTACAATAAAGCTGTGTGGCAGCTGAGAAGAGCCATTCAGTGCAGACGGTATGGCATGTTGAATTCTGGTATTGTTTGTTTGCATAAAAACCCTCATCAGCATACTGCTGCAACCATACAAGATCTACTGGACAGTGTTAGGAATATATTTAATGTAATTTATAATTATTTCATGTTAGTATAATGTAATCATACAATGTAATAAACATACAACACTCAGAATGGCCTAACTATTGTGAAAGAATTGAAAAAATGTTGAAATGCTTGACTTGCATCGGAAGTAGAACACCACGGGCGATGAAAGATATATAAGCGGCCGGCACCAAGTAGAGGGGGTCTTTTGAGGTTAGAAGATACCGGCAGAATCATTCTGGGTTTTGTGTGATGAATATTTAGTTTTGAATATTGTTTAAATAATTGTTGATATTATATTCTCATATAGATAATAACGTGTTTTGTTTTTGATATTGATCCCACTATTTTATTGTTGTGTATTCTCTTTGTATTGTATTGAATTGTATCCTCCATAGAGCCATATTTTGGTTCCTAGTGATTAACACCTTTTTCCTAACATGAAAAATGACTAGGGTCACAGTGGTTTGAAAACGATGAGGAGTTGAATGACTGTGTCAACGCAAGACTTAAATCACAGACGACGGAGTTGTATAACAATAGTATTAAATAGTTTGTTCATGATATGACAAGTATGTAGAAAAATTGAAGAGTTGTAACTTTAATTTGTGTATAGTAAAAACATCAAATTGTATTGGCCTCTTTTTTATAACAAAATAGAACTTACTTTCTAAACAGTCGTTGTACTTGGTCTAAAACTATCATAGTAAAATGAACATAAACTCACATGGTGTCTCATTAACCAAATTGGGGTTGTTTACATACGGAGTTTCATCAGCATTCAGTTCTGAAAAATAGGCACTTGTAATTTAATGAACTGTGATTGTTATTATTTAAAAAAAAAATCATTTTCTTTTCTTGAAGAAACTGTGATTATTATTATTTAAAAAAAAAAAATCATTTTCTTTTCTTGAAGAAACTGTGATAAATTAATTTACATTTACTTTTTGTCGAAAGTAGTTTATTCTATATATTAACCTATATAACTGATGACATCATCAAGTGTGGTGTACACATAACAAAATAACATTCTTTCGTATTGTTATTGTGCAGACATATTATGCTGCATAAACTTTCTTATTTGTACAGAAACTCATATTATATTTAAGTTCTTTGATATTTGGTAGAAAAATGCTTCATATATATTATCCTATACCAAGCTTTCATTCATTGGATTTGTACTGGTAATTTGGCCCCAATAAATTTGTCAATTTTTTATTTGAATTTTTAATTAGAGCCTCCACTTGTTTTACCAGTATTGAAAACATCGAAAAACATACTTTGTATTGACTAAAATTAAATTTTTAATATTGGGGATTTAGTTTTATTTTCTTCTGTTGTCAATCCATAATTTTTTAAATTTTTTTTAGTTCCAATTTATTATAATCATTTGAGTTATATTTAATTAAAATTGTGTTGAAATTTTATAACTTGATACAGACCTTCGTTTTTTATAAGTTTAACTCGAAACATCCTTTTCCAAATTTTTTAAGTTCTGTTAAAAACACAATAAATATATTTTGAAAGTACTAACAAAAATATTTTAACTATTTTTGAAATTTATGTTAGAATTTAATAGGGCACATAGCCTATTAGATTGGTTAGATTTTGTATGGACAGGAGACAGGCTTACCTTGGAAAGTGGTCCTGTCTTCTGTCCATACAAAATCTAATTTTATTTTTGAAATTTATTAGTTAATTGTGGTATTTTCAAGATATATTAATTTATTTTTTTAAGTAAAATTTTTAAACTATCAAAATTCTTCAAGGCTTACTCTGAGTTGGAACTAGAAAGATGTATATTGTCGTAACAAACAAAAATAACATAACTGTGAATTTCGTTCACCCCACTGCAATCCTTTCAAGTTCAGCCATTCATCTGGTCTAGACCACACTATTACGAGGTTATTGGTACTGCAACAATCTTACGAGAATCATTCTTTGTATTTAATAGCGACTTATGTTATTATTTTTCTGATTTATTAACTTGTTAGTTTTAAACTGAATAATTTCATAAGTCTAATTTAATATGTAACATAACTTAACCGATTTGAGTTTTTGGTTTTAAAAACTGTCGATCAGTTTTGAGATAGCAAAAATCACCACAAATAGATTATGTTATGTTATTTTACTATATGTATATATAGTAAAGTTGCAGTATTATTTTAATGAATGAGTTTTACTGTTTGATGTACAAAAAAATAGGATATCCATATAATACACAAGTACTGAAATTTTTACTGTAAATTTTGAGGAAGTAGGCTTTTTCAGTACAGCTTCAAAGGCAGCTTTTATTGTTGTTTTTTACCAATAATTTAAAAATCTACATTTTTAAGATGCTGGTGACTAATATGTTTTGTTTAGAAACTTTAGGTACATTTCTGGAAAATTTGATCATAACCACTTGAGGCTGTTTTGATAAAAACTTATTTTAAACATTTGTTTTCAGGTAAACCCATATTTTCAGCTTGGGTTATTATATTTTATATGCAGGATCCAAAACACTCCTAAGGCATCAATTTTGAATTAGGTTTTACTATCAGCTAAATTCTTATTGAATCGTAATGGCCAGGAATTTTAAAATGGCAAATGTATGAAACATGTTTTTAAGGTAACCTACTGTGTAGCTGTAGGTCATTTTGGTGCTCTGCACCAAGTTGCGGTTAGTCTATGAACTGGTATACAAAAAATGTTGAATCAGTTGGATGACTAGTAAATTTCATAATGTTAATGTATAAATAAACTACAAACTTTAATGTATTTTATATTTTTTAAATTAGTTTATGTTAGTACTAATGTTGTTTATGTGTAAGAACATTATTTTGCTTATGTAAGCCATACTTATAATTGGGACAAAACAGTTAAAGTTAAATGAACAGCTAATATAACGAATGAACTTCTTTAGACAAAAATGTTTGTAAATTCATTAATAACTTTTAATTCAATTGAAGTATTATGCTATCTTATGAAATAAACAATATTATCAGCCACTATTAAACATTTTCTTATCTCTAGTGTTTTTAAAAATTTATTTGCTCTATAATATCTTAATGGTTAAAGAACTTATTAAGATAAATATGTCCACTAGAGCAATAGATTTTCATTCTATGCAGTATTCTACAGCCTAAATTAGTGAAATGATGTCGCGTAAATTTGGTTAGTGGACATATTTTGGTCACATCTTAAGGCATTTTTATTTTTTTTAATAACTCAAAAGTTTGATCAAATGTAGTCTGTAGAGGTCTAAAAATGCCTGTGTCCAAAGATATAGTCACCATCTTGCCAGAAGTTACTGGTTAACAAGGAAGAACAAATCATAGGGGTTCTTTCATAAAAGTTCAAATATCTTAAAATCAGCAAAAGCAATTTTGACCACATTTTAGTAAACTCTGGAGCATTTATACAGTTTGTCACTCAAACTGGAAGTAAAAGAAAATGACCTCCACTTTGGTTTTTCCAAATTACTAAAATTTTATTTCAATTGTTCTTGGAAATTGTAACATTTTTTCAGATCTTCAAATTTACGCCACCGCCCATGATTCATTCCCCCTTTTTACCCAATTAACTAATGAACTGGTATTTTTTTGGAGATTGCAATCAATACATTTTGTTTGAATGCTTAGAGGATAAATTTTAATAAAATTTGATCAAAATTATTACAGTTAATTTTGAAAAAATAAAATTTTAACTTTTGGTCTTATGATAGCTTTCCTTAAATATTTTCTGTTCTAAAAAAATGAAGGAAGAAATCATAAAGAAATAGCTTAAACATACACATACAAAAATTGTTTAAAATCTTTTTACTTATTTGGACTGTAAAAACAATACTTTTTTACTCAGGATACTTTTTGTATGAAGAAACTCAAAAGCAGATTTTTTGATTCTTCACATAATCTGTATAAAATATATGATAGAAAATAAAAAATTAAGGATTTATAATGCTTACCTAACTGTGGATAATATGGATTGTTGGGAGATTGAACTGGATACTGCATGTTCTCAAGTGGAACTGCAGGATAAGTTGGAGGCATTTGTATTGTGTATAAGGTTGAATGTATCTGAGTCTGACTTAATGATGTCCTGGCCTGTGGCGCAGGTTGAAATTGTGGTATGTACTGTAGCTGTACTGCCTGGCGTACCTGTCAAATGTTTGAGAATTATTTTCACACAGTATAAATTGTAAATTAATTAAGAAACATTTTATAAATTTAAGTGATAGACCGGAGAAGAAAAACAATTAAAAAGTTAGAACAAACGTACAATTTGTTTACAAGTAATTGGATGAAATTTTTTTTTAACTAAAAGGAAGTACTCCAAAACATATTTGGAGAAGATGAGAAAACTATTGTGAATAAAAACCAACCAGGAGTAGAAGTACCCTACGGGTTAATGGAAATAAAACAAAATGGTTTAAAATCGTTAGAGGGTGGATGAAGAAAGAATAGTTAAATAACATTTCAATTTGACATTGGTTTTTTGATCCATCACAATAACATTATATGTGATGAAGTAAAAACAGCAAATTTAAATAAAGTTCTCTAATATAGTACACACCAACAGGACAAGTTTCAAAATGCTCTTAGTAACTTAAATGGTTTAGTCCAATCTTTATCCAAACATTACACTTGATGTTTTATCAACAATAAATTAAATTCATCAGCATTATAAATTTGATACGGTACAAGATTAAAACATAAGGAGCAAATTATAGTCAACAAGATTACATAGTTTTGGTAAGTGAAGCAAGACTACAGTATGAAAAGACAAAGTTATTCTAGTAACAATCTTATCTGATGCACCAAGGAAGGCATTAACAAATCTAAAATGCTAATGACAAGAATGTTTAAAAGTTATTAAATCCAAATTATCAAATTTTAAAGCCTAACAACGTAAAAGTTCATAGCCACCATTTATATCTAAAGATTCTGCTTGTAGTGTTTTTGAGGAAATATTTATGTTTTCTAAAATTTTATACTGAATTACAAACAGTAAAACAAATCTGGAGGATTTGAGTGCTCTCTTCAGGCCAATAGCTGATGAGTTGTGAATTCTGAACCCACCTTAAGTCAACCACTGCTATCCCTCCAGTAATTATATTCATTGTTTTGGTTTTTTTTAAAAATAATTCCCTTGCATACAATTCCAGCAATAAGGAATATCCTTAATAAATATTTAGTTGGGGTGTAATTTGTTACAGAATTTTTTACCATGGGATACCTTCATAATCATTTTGAACAAGAACCCAACCTTTATTGGAGGTCGTCATTCGGAGGCCATGGTGCGGTCCACCGGTTGCACCATCCCAAGCTACAGGTAAAAAGTTATCTTCGGAAAATGTTATTTTCAAATTTGAAAATTGGCCAATTATACTCGCTTTGGCCAACATATCTTAAAAATCTCTATTCGACAGTTCTTGCTCAATTTATAAAACATTTATATTTATATTTTCTAAGATAATAAATAAATTAGTAATAGTTCCATAATCAAAATTTTAAATGAATTTCAGTCAAAATGAGCTTTACTATTGTAAATGATGAGAAAAATGGTCACAAAATTTCAAAATGGTTGATGTTTGAAACTTTTTTTGTAGTACCTTTTTATCAAACCTATAATAACTCGTTTTGTACAACTGTTGACTTACATTATAATGATACCAAGGTTGTGCTTGGCAAACGAGCTGATACACATTGCGACGATACAAAACTCCAGTTATAAAATTATAAATAATCATATTTTATACCGTATGATCCATTAAGATCATAATAATTTTTAATTTGTAAATAATATAATGTGAAATGTGATAAGGAAAGTGACAAAATTAATAATAACAGGAAAAAGTTGTAAATGGAAGAAGGCTGAAAACAAAAGGCTATGAAAATAATAATAAATAAATAAAGGATCCATCAAGATCTGAAAAAAAAATGAAAAATTCAAGTGAATAAGAACGAACAAGTATGCCATATCTGTAAACGAGATTATATACATCATTTGGTGAGTTACAACATATAAATCAATCTACATTAAACCCGTAGTCATCAGCATAAGAAGGATTTCGGCTTATTTTAACTTAAAAAGTCAGATATAACTTGAACTTGGATAACTTATAATTGCAAAAAAATTAATAAAAAACAATAGTGAACATCTAATAACTCTTAACATATTGATTAATTATTTAGGATTTCAAAAAGTCATCCAAATTGTATTCGCCTCATAATAGCCACATTCACAAATTAATCCATTTAGTTTAAATATGTTAATTGTGTTAGTTATAAGATATTTGGTATAAGATTCTTTTAAGTTTTGTAATATTGACTTGGACTAGAAATAAAAAGAAAAAGCATTTATAAATGATAAATTTAATATTTGTTTAAATATTTTTTTATAAAAAAGAAAGGGCTAGCTGTCAGGGAAATAAAATTGTTCTAATAATTATAACTTCTTAATGTTATTATTAATATAAATAGTATTGTTCATAACAAATAAATAGTAAAAAATTATTGTACAAACTTTGTTACCATCCCCTCAGAACTAATTGTCACCAAAAATCAGTTATCAAAGAGTGAAAATGTACCATGAACATGGTCTTAAAAAAAATTAATATTGCCTAAACTTGCTCAGCCTAAATTGTGTTTGAGTAAAATATTTTTGATTGTTTTTAACAACAGCGATGAAAGTTTATTTTTGTTCTTTGCCAATTATTCCTGAATTGTATTATTATTATTTTACTTGTGCGCATGAGTTTGGATTATTAATCTTTACATTTCACTACAATTTTAGTGAAATCGTTAGAGCCAATTTAAATCATGGCTGATTTTTTTACCGATAGGTCGCGCGAACAGGCGTTTTTTGAGAGATTATGACTAACATGATTTGTTTAAGTCCTTAAAGCTACATTTAACCAAAAGTTGATAAAAAAAAATCTTCAAAACCGTTTTTTGTTTAGGCTACTCTTTTGTATTACATTTTAAAATACAACCTAACAAGATCGAAATCCATCATTTAATTTATAACATAAAACCACGTTATTAATAAATTTAATTGTAATATTTATAAATAGAATCTTTTAAATATCTTCTAAGAAAAAAATCAACAGATTATAAATAAGCTGCCAAACTTTAGGAAATGATTCTGTGGGTCAGGATTTAAAAAATAATAATAATATGGAAACTAAGTGTTTTAGGAAAAAAATTTATTCTTATTTTTTTCTTTATCCTGTACCATAGACTCATTTTCTAAAGTTTGGTAACTTACTTACGGGAGATCCTGTATGTACATAAAGCTATAAATAATTGATATTTTTTTTGCTATGAATAAGTTTTTAATAAACGAAATATTAGCGAAAACATTTTATATACTCCTTTCTTTATTTGTTATTTAATTTACATATATACATGAAGTAGAACCTATTCCGTATTTATAGGTCAGCCAAAAATTCATACATTATTTATATGAAATATATACTTCTACAATATAATAATCATACTTTATTGCATAATGATATAAATAAATTATAATACTGTATCCATTAATTATTTACGCAAAAATATGAAATTAAAATTATAAAAGTTCAAGGATAAATAAAGCAGAAGCTTAAAGTTTCAAATATTTTAATGTAGTATGAATGAGCTACAATTGTCGGGCAACTGTTGCCGCAAGGCGAAACAATTGTAGCTCATTCATACTATTAAAATATTTGAAACTTTAAGCTTTTGCTTTATTTATCCTTGAATATGGAGTTTCAACAAGAAATATCTGCTATTACATTAAAGTTGATTATAAAAGTTTACTAAATAAGACCATTTTAAGTCATTATAAGTAATATTTTCAATGCTGTAAGGATTGGTAAATCATCAAAATAGGTTCTATTCCATCTAATCAAATAATAGTCATAGATTCTTCTCTGACACATGATACATTATTGAATTGGAAGGATGTGATCCAGTCAATTTAACAATTTGATCTTATGTCAGATTTGATACTTAAGTTTTATATCTGCGGATAAAAAAAAATGTAAGAAAAGAACTTGGTGATAGTCAAGAGAATGTTCTTCTCTCTGCTTCCATAATCACTAAAATACAAAATATAATAAATATTTACCCTTATTTTCTTCTTTTTTCTGCAACATGATTTGATTGCAGCTATCACAATGCAGATTACCAAAAGTCTGGATCAGAATAGATAAAATTTGTTAATAAAAAGAAATACCGAAATTCAAATTACAGTTCTAGTTAAATCAGTTTGTTTAATTTAAGATAATAACAAACTGTCCAAATCCAGTGTATAAAATGTTTCATACTCTTTTCTCAAAAGCCAAATACTAACCAAACAAAAGACAGTCATTGTGATCACACCAAACATTGCACTTCTTAAAATAGTTAAAATGAACTATTGTACAATATCTCAGATTTTCTCCAAATAATTTCGATCAAATATTGGTGTGGTGTATAGGTTTACAAACCAAACCAATATACCAACCACCTGTACTGGTCCACGGTAGATTTTGTAATTTACTCATAAATCATAATTTTATTTTGTGTCTGGTTTGCCACATTGGTTTGGATCTGTTTAGTCTTAAACCAGCACAAGGTTTCCCACCCTTTGGTTGTCGCAAACCAGTTCAAATTTGTGCTCAGGTTTAGCCAATAATAGGGCTTCGCCATTTTTTCCCCGTTTAGGATAGTCACTGTCCTTCAGAGTCCGTACCATATGCTTGTATTCGCTATCAACGCTGTTCAGAAAAAATTTTTATTTCTAATAACCACTCGTACGTCTAAGTGTAACACTATAGACACCGATCATTTCATTTTAAATCTGTGTTAATTCGCTAAAACTATGTTTTCAGTGTATTCTTGGATTTGTTACCGCACTAAAATATATTCAATATACTCGAATTTGTAACGACATGGTTTTACTTTCGTGAAACCACGACTTTTATATTATTAACTGCAAATATATTTTGAATTGTTCTCTGAATTATATGTGATATATTTGTGATTCTTTTGTGCAAATATTGTGTTTGTAAGAAGCCCTTTTTCAACACTTCCTGGCCAGGGTAAGGACACACGAACTTGCCACATTCAGTGATCTACTAAATTGTAACCTTTATTATAATCACATATACTTAATTTCAGAGATCAACAAAAAAAAAATTTCATTTTGTTAATTATAGTCAAAATTAACTGGTCCTCCAGAACTGATTTCTTAAGTTCAAATTTAATTGTTAATTCCTGTATTAAATCTAGGACTATAATTTTTCAGAGATAGAGTTTTATAGTTTTAGGTAAACCATTCTTAAATTCTACCTAACAGGAGCATAAACCTCATAACTCTTAAACCAGAATTTCAGGCAATTGACGATCAGTAAATTTGGTTTGTGTCACTCGAAAATCCCTTGTAAACCTAACTCAGTTATGTGGTCTAATGTGACACTAAGATGATCCAAACCAGATAGTAAAATGTGGACAATACGTATTGTAGTAAAATATTAATGATTACAATTTCTTATTATGATTTGTATATTGTGTATAGCCAGTTTCATTTTTGCAGAGGTTGGACGGTGTTTTGTTCGAATATAACAGGCCTAGACTTACAAATAAACTCTAACCTAAAACCAAATAAAAACAATTTCTCTGCCCTCTTTCTCTTTTCTAGTATGTCTATTCTTCTGTTAAATCATATTTTGACAATGGAACTTCATAAATTCATTTTAAAACAACTGAAAAACCCAGCATCCAAATACTCATATTCTGTTTTAGAAACTTAAGCCTTAAACCAACAGAGACTACAAAACCTGCCCTCTCTGGTATACTTTATGAGGTCAGCAATTATACAAATTTTTAAGGAAAATTCCTTTTTAGCTACATCCGAAGTCTTATATTTTTACAAAAAATAAACTTTATAGAAATGTTGGGTAAATGTACTGCTTAAAAAATGAAAACTGTAATAATTTTGTATTGAAATATTAATGAAATACAGTAAGAAACGTTGGTTTATTGTAACTTATATAAATTAAGACTGGTGGAGACGAGTAATGACAGTACCAGTACCCTTAAGTCTTGCTACTGGTATTGGTAGTCATGAATTATCCCTCTTTTTGCAGTCATTGTGCATAGCAGATAATTACTAGCTTGCTCAATAAAGTGTAGCCTCCTGGATTGTGTGTTCAATGAATATATTATAAGTTAATTCCTTTAATTTTTCCTTCAGGCAATCCAAATTAAGTAAGGTAATTAAGAATTCAATAACACAATAGGTTATCTGGATGCAAAGCTGAATTTATATTATTACTTTTGATGGTTTGAAAATTTTTTAATACACAAAAGACATTTCTTACAAATAAACAGAAAATAGTTACTTAAAATTACATATAATTGGTTTTATTTCACTTATATTTCATTACACTATTTCTTGCTTTTTTTTTTTTTAATTCTAAGGAGAAGTAACCCTACTGATCAGTATACATTCTTAAATCAGAAAATTTGTATTGTAAGAATGGGAATAAATTATTATTATTGTAACACCAAAGAGTCTCATTGCATATCTATGATAGGTTTATTATGTGCCTCTCCTCAAACCTATGGCTTGTCTATGCACTAGGTAGGAAATTGACATGTCATCAGTGTGATTGTTTTTTTCTTTAATGTATGTTTGAACCATGTACCTTACTATGGAACAAACTATATATAAATATTGAGCTTGACTTGTGAGATAATATTATGTAGAACTAAAACTCGAACACAAGATCTCACAAAAACTACGTTTATTCAATCAAACGTGTTTCAATGACAAAGTCGCCAGCCTCAGTGATACATGAGCTACAATAACAAAACTATAACTAAACCAGCACTGCCCCAACCCCCGTATTTATACAAAACTAAAGGGGGCATGGCCTAAACCTACTTTTTAATATTAAGGTGTTAACAAGTGCCTAGCATCAATCTAATTAGCTTAAAGTTAACATCATCTAACTAATCTAATATTCTTAACTAAACTTATTAAGCTATTTAATATATAAACACAATATTTATTATATAAACACTACATTTAATATAGAATTTTGTATCGGGCCTAATTCATTATTAACAGTTATATTATGGTACTTGTTAATATAAAAAGTTTCCCATGCATCTATTGTGTTTAATTTAGTAACATTTTTCAACATCTGAGTTTTCTACTTTGAAGTAATGTTTTTTCCTCTAAACAATGTTTAGCCATGGTTGATTTATCAGGCCTATTATATTTAAAGTGGGCAAAATGTTTTTTTGCTCTTATCCTGACATTTCGTTTTGTTTGGCCTATATATTTTTTTTCGGACATATTTCACAATTATACAATAAATTCCTGATTTATCTTGTTCTTTAATTTTATCTTTTGTATTTCCCAAAATTTTACAAAGATTATTCTCGGCTGACATTGCTACATTTAAATTTGCATATTTTCTTAGTGATTTTTTTTTTTACAATATTTGTCAATGGAGGAGCAAATGCAGTTTTTACCCACCATTGTCGAGACATACTGCCTATAAGAGTACTTCTTAATTCAATCTTTTTTTAAAAATTTCGCTTTCTTTATTATATTATCTATTGTTTCTTTTTGATAACCATTAAAAATTGCAGCACCATAAATATATTGAAGTTCTTTATCATAATATTCTTTAGACAGAGGTAAATTTATTAACCTGTGAACCATAGAACTGAAAGTGGCTCTTTTATGCGCGGGTGAATGGTGTGAATCCTTAGTTATATATCTATCTGAATGTGTAGGTTTCTATAAACACTAAACGATAAATGATTACATTTTCTAAACACATTTACATCCAAAAATGGAAAATTATATCTTTTTCAACTTCTGTCGTAAACTTTATAGTAGGGTAAAATCCATCGATAATATCACAAAACTCTACGAGATTTTCATTTTTATCAAACACTGCAAAATATCATCCACATATCACCTACACTCGTGGAAGATATTTTAAAGAATTTTTAGCATTTATTTCAAACAAACTCATAAAAAAATTAGCGATGAAACTCAATAAGAAGTTTCCCATAGCAGTACCTTCATTTTGAATGTAAAACTTGTTATTAAATTGGAAACTATTTTGACACATGCACAAATCTATAAGTAATAAGTATTCACTCACTTCACTATCACTTAAATTGCTAATAGTTAACCACTCTTATATCATTTTAACAGTTTCAACAATTGGATACTTAGATACAGAGACACAACATCAAACGAAACTAAGTCTTCACTCGGGCTCAATTCAAAATTTTGCACTATTTTCACAAATTCATTAGTGTTCTTCACGGCAAACGTAGGAGGTGGAGTTAATTCTTAGAGGCGTGGCACTAACCATTTTGATGGATTTGAAACCGTGAGTCGTTTTCTAAGATTATTATTCATTAAACTTTTACAATTTTTCAAAGTTTCAATAGCGTTCTTAGTAAATATTAAAATACGATTTTTATTACACAAAGTATATGGTCCTTTGGTGAGCATTCCTTCAATAATATTTATATATATATACAAGTACCATAATATAACTGTTAATAATGAATTAGGCGTGATACAAAATTCTATATTAAAGTTATATATAAAATATAGTGTTAGATATAAGATTAGGTAAGAATATTGTATTAGTTAGATGTTAACTAGCTATTTAGATTGATGCTAGGCACTTGTTAACGCCTTAATATTAGAAAGTAGGTTTAGACCACGCCCCCTTTAGTTTTGTATAAATACGGGGGTTGGCGCAGTGCTGGCTTAGTTATAGTTTTGTTATTGTAGCTCATGTATCACTGAGGCTGGCGACTTTGTCGTTGAAACACGTTTGATTGAATAAACATAGTTTTTGTTAGATCTTGTGTTCGAGTTTTTGTTCTACATGGCACAAACTGTTTCTGAATCTACAAGGCAAACAGCTACCTTCTTGAAAACTTGTCTACTCACTTGTTCTCTTTAATTGAGTGGCTTGGAACCCACCCACATTGGATGGTATTGGCAGAGGCTGGGAGCGAGTAAAAACTCATTGTCTCCAAAACCAATCTGGATGTGACCTGAACAAAGCTAAGTGCTTTAAATACAGTTTGCTTGTCTGAGAAAATTAGTACGTCCTTATCTTAAAGTTTTTCTCTAATCATCATTTCCTGTATGTTTGCTTCTTGCTAATATGAAATGGATTTATAAAATATTAATTTACACTATAATTCACCTGATTTATAATTTCTTTTTTATATTATTTTAAAAGTATTTGTCATTATTTAACCATTTGTTTGCTCTAAAAAATGTGTTGTATAAGTTTAGCTCCATGATGAAGTAGAGTATTTTCAAGTAATTTTAAATTTGATAGATGGAAATTTGTAATTTTGTTTATTTTTGGTACTGTGATAATAGCTGTTAATAATGAACATTTATTGTCATTGACAGAAACTAAAACTTCATCTATAGCCACAAGAAAGTAACTATTTTAAATTTTTATATAAAAAAAGGTCTAGAACTTGTTTTCTTCTCCCTAGTTCTTAAGAGTTTTTTATCAATACAATTTTTCAATACCTACTGGATTTTCTCACAGTCTATGCTACAAATATTCTATGTCAGAATTTTAGATTACCTCACATGTCTTGTGGAACTACTTTTCTATTTAATCATAAGTCTTTTGTCGTAGGTTATTTTAGAGATTTTCGAAATGATTCCAATTTATAGTAAACATAAATGCCCAGAAACTTATGACAAACGCTATTCCAGAGTTTGTACAGCAATTTTTTTGTTTTAAATTATTTTAGTTTTACCAACATTCAAAAAAATCTCGTTATTTCCAAACCATAATTACATTTAGTTTATATGTATTGAGTTACTACATTTTACAAATCTTTAATACAATTTTGTTTAGTAATGTATCATTTGCAAATAATATCAAATCTAAATTTTTATCATAAGAAATACTATTTATATATAATATAAAGAACAATAAAGGGCCCAATATGTAACTTTGGGGTGTCATATGATACAGAATTCTAATTATATTATATGAATCTAGCATTATTCCATGCTTGGGTTAATAGAGACAAAACCAGATAATCCACATGTCAGTTAATCAAAGTATTACATTACTTTTATTTGATGTGTAACTAACTACTTACACAAGCAGGTAGTTCCACCAGTCCATACTCCTGTTTTTGTTTATTGATGTTGTGATCATTAAATAGGGTTCCGTAGTATCGACTGTGCCCAATTAAAAGTGATTTATCTATCTATCTATACTCCAATCTGTAAGTATGTGTGTTGAATTTGTGTAGTGGTCTATTGGATAGGCAGTAGTAATTCTGTGTCTATGGAGGTCACATGCTAACTGAAAACAAAAATAATAAGTATGTCTGAGATTAATTCCTAAAGTTAAAAATCTTGGACTAACAACATTCACAGTTGGACATGTCAATAACACACGTAATAAAGATTTTATTTTAGCATGCACACATTGAAGAAAGAATTTTTGCTGTTTAATGCTAGATTGCAGCTGGCAAAAGTATTCATTTTTTTCTTATTTTAATTACCAAGACCTTTATTAGCTGGTTCAGCATGCTCAAAAATATTTTTGACTTAAAACGTGATGTACATGTTACAATATATTATAAACAAGTTTCAGTTTTAAAGGAATATTTTGTTTTAGTGCACGTTGTTCTGTTACTGAATTGCCTCACTATTTGCCAAAAAGGTTTGTTTTTAGCATTCTACTGATACTCAACGAGAAACATTATTATTACTTATACTAAAGCATAGAACCGTCATATTTAATAAATAGTTTACCGTGACAGCTTGCAGACTTTAAAAACTATGGTCAAAAGTATATAAGATTGTGAATGGTTCAAAAAGGCAGTTTCAAAGTGTGTTGAGGTTTAAATGCCTGTTTGAGAGTATGATTATTTACATTTTGGTTTCCGTATTGTAATGTTTTAGAGAAAATTATTTAATTTTGTTATTTCTATATATCCTATTATTCATTTGTGATTTTATTCTTGTTGGGTTTTTATTTTCCTATCAATTAGTTTGTTTTTGTAATGTGTTTGAAAAAAACATGCATTTTGTTTTGAGATTAAATGGTAGAGCAAACCTTAAATTTAGAGAAAAATATTTTGTATCTTATAAATTATTTGTAAAATTAATAGCTTTTGATATATTTGGCTTTAAAAATTTCAAACGGGCCCCATTTTAAAAATACGCAAAATAAAGTTTTTAGTTTTAGTAAACTTTTGTAATGTAAAGTTTAAAGTGTGTATATCAAATATGAACTTAATATCTATTTCCAAAGTTTTTTTGTTGTAAAATAACAAAATGACGGATAACGGTTACAGAAGGGAATTTAGAAAAAATTTACTGAACACTTTTTGTTCTTTTTGGCGTGTAGAATCCAAAAATGTATAGCGTGAAAAATCAGTTTAAAAATAATTAAAGCTAAATTGAAACACATGTTACTGTGAGTATATATGGTGGGCGAGTTTTGTTCGACTGATGCTGTGGATAGGGGATAACGGCCTCGCTGTGTTAAATAATTCCTTTGTTATTATAAATACATTATGTCTTATATTTTATGCTAATTGGTATTATTTATTATTATTTTATTGAAATTTGTTGTTTTGTATTTGCTTGGACAAATCAGTCCTAAAAAATGATTTGGCAAATTTTAAAATGGTCATTTTGAATTGCAAAAAAGTTTCATATAAACTTCTATAATGTTTTACAATATAGCTTATTGTACGCAGCTTTAAAATGCTCATATATACTTTCTACTATATAAATTAAGAATGTAATTGCTAAAAAATTAAAAATATTACCACATAACCTCGATGTTTTTTTAAAAATAGAAATAATCTAGTAGTCAGCATTTTAGACAGATTTCTGTCAAATTTCGCACACATGTTAGAGTTTACTATTTTTTAATATGTTTGTTAAAAAAAGTTCAACAATGACCTCCCGCTTGCTAAAAGAAGTTTCTTCTTACCTGTAAATTTTCCATCCAAGATCTAGCTGGCCAACGACAGAGAAATATCACTAAAATAAATTTGCATCATATTATGTCTGCATATCAGCTTACATGAAGACTTGAGTTATTAGATTAACAGTAACAAATTCATAGGAACTCTGAGTCATAATTTATCATAACAATGGGCTTACTGATTAAGCTTATTATTTCAAGTATTGTAAACATCACTTATATTATTTTTATTATGTTTTACTTATCATTGTCTTAATTCATATGATATTTTTAGGTATCACTTACTACACTTGGTATTTAAATGCCATAAAATTGGCTTGCAAATAAGCAGTTGGAATTGCAACAAAAATACAGAACGCAATATTTATTAATGCTTATTAAGATAATTTGCATTTGAATGTTTTTTTTTTTTTTTGTTAGCATATTGGCATTTATAAACTATTTTAAAAGAGTCTTTAACAATATTGGACAACTTTTCCTATAAAACCAACATCAAATTAACTCGTGAAAATTGTACTATTTTGTTCTATTAATATGTCCAGTAAGAAAAGATGACATTAAATATAAAAATATATGCAATTCACAATTGTGAGAGTTTCATTTTCATAAAGTTCCATATTTAAGTGTTGATGGGGTGACAAACAACATGACTAACTTTTAGATGCAACATTCTTCCGACTATGCAAATTTATATGACAGTCAATAATGAATAAATGAATCAATGTAAAGCAGTCAGCTTACCATAAATTGTCTTCCTCACACCATTCAAAAACTTTAATAATCCAGATTAAATGAAATCAACTAATAAATATGATATTAATATAACAGTAGAAATTTCTTGTTGGAACTCCATGATATAGAATTCAATAAAGTACTGAAGCTAAAGAACTAATTAAATATTTATGTTCAGATATAATTTTTTTATATGGTAGTCTTCCTAATAAGAGAAATATTAACAATGAAGTTACTGTTATCAAACAAATGCAAAGCAAATGAAATACATTAACCTTGTTATTTCTAAAAGCGATAAAGGTAACATAGTTGTTATTTTAGATAAAGTCAATTATGCTTGTAAAGTTTACATTTTTAATGACAATTCTTTTAAAACATTAAAAAGTGTTCCTAACAATTATAATGAACAAGTAAATAACTACAGTACTTTAAGACTATGAACCCCAACTTCCCAGATTGTATGACCTACCTAAGCTTTACATTCCTGTTCGTCCCGTAGTATTATTTTAACAATACTCCTATTTATAAATTGGCCCAAAAAGTCAATTCTGTATTTAAAAGTGCCACTAATTTTACTTCAAAATATAGTATTAAGAACTCTCTGGATTTTATTAACAAAACTGAAAATGTTACAATACCTTATAATGCTAAAATATAAGGTATTTTAACATTTTTTGATGTTAAAAGCCTTTTTACCAGCATACCTATTAATGAATGTAAAAACATTGTCAATGACATAATTAGCGATACTAATACAGTACATAGTAATGAATTTAAAACAGCTATAAAAATTTGCATTTAATTTGCATTTGTGAAAATTATTTCAAATTTAATGATAAATTTTATCAACAAGTAGAAGGTTCGGCATTGGGTTCACCTTTATCACCTCTCCTAGCAGAAATTTTCATGGCTAATTTCGAAAATAATTTATTTAATAAAGACAATCCATTATTAAAGAATATAATATATTGGTACCGTTACGTAGACGATGTTTTGTGTTTGTTTAGTGGCACTAATAGTCAGACTCTCTACTTAAAACTTTAAATTCTATAAATACCAACATTCAGTTCACTATGGAAGTTGGTGAAAATAACAATATTAATTTCCTCGACCATAACATTAGTAACCAACTTACACAGATACAATAATACATGGTGATTGTAATCATGCTATCAGCCATAAACATGCTGCTTTTCACAGCATGATACATAGACTTATTATTGTACCTCTCTCACCTAATCACTTCTATGGTGAACTGGATGTTGTTAAACAAATTGCTTTTAACCCTTTGCGCTCGAATAGGGTCTTTAAAAAAGTTCCTCTGGAGTCGTATGGCCACTGGGAGTGGCCACGCCATTTTCTATATCAGCTTGGAATTGTTTTCGCAGTCTTGGTCCGCCCAGCTCGTATGGCCACTCAGAATGGCCAACACAAAATCTTGCGAACACTCGCATGGCCACCGTGAGTGGACATAGCATTACGTATCTATGAATAGCTTTTTTGTATTCTCAAAATTATATTATTTTCTGTGGAAAGTGCTGGAATCTGTAGGGAAACTCTTGAACTATATGAACAACGCATGATTTCTTTCCCTCCTTTTATAACAACTGTGTTCAATTCCATAATATAACCTCTATATTTTCTCTCAGTGCTGTGCTAGTCGTTGTTATTGGCGTGATAAATTGTTGATAATTTTAATATTATAAAGTTACGAAAACGGATAATTTAAATTCAGATGAAATAAATATAATAATTTGAGTTATAAAAAATAAATAAGTTATAATGTAAGTTTGAACAATTTTAAAACATTTTCTATATTGTAGTTTGTCATCTGTTATTTATATAATAAATATAAAAATATAACGTCTTTATGAGGTTGAAATACTATGTAATACCATGTTTTCTATTTCAAATAAGTTGTATTTGTCAATAAACAGAGCTTATTTATAAAATATTCATGTTTGCTCTTTTAAATAGTTACCTAGATGTCAAGTGAATTCAATAAAACAATTCCGAGCTGGTGATGCCGTCCGGTCAAAATGGCAGCCGTGTAACAGCCGACGAACGAGCGGCCACTCACGGTGGCCATGCGACCTGAGAGGACTAAGCTCACGGGAAATAATACAAGGTGTCTACGAGTCGGGTGTGGCCACTGGTAATGGCCTTTCGAGCGCAAAGGGTTAATAATATGTATGATGTTAGTTTAATAGATAATATTTTAAGAAAGAAGTTAAAATGTAAAGCTGAAAATCTTGTCTACTCTTCTCATAATATAATTATCTTATACCAACAGAACTAGTTATAAAATTTCTAAATTTAAATAAAATCAGAGAAATTTTCTAAATTTAATTGAGAATTAGGCAGGTAATTTTAATTTATATTGCACACTCTAAACTGTCATGACTTACAAAGAAGTAATGTTAAAGAAAATTATTGGAGATCTCTTAAGCTGAATGCCTAAAGAAAAACATATTTAGATAATTAAATAACAATTGAAAAAAAAAAAGTTGTAACTATCCTTTCTGGGGTAAAATTATGTCCCCTATTAAACTCTAACCTAAACTATAAATGTACAAAATTAATGACTTAATAAGAGGAAATTTTTTATAGATAGCAAAATTTTATTATTTAATTGATTGTATTAGCTTGAAGACAAATATTTTGATAAACAAAATATTTTACATTTTAGGGCTAGTCAACCAGGATAATTTTAACAAAAAATATATAAAACACTCAGCACACAAATGACTTGGTCATGTGATACTACCAAATTTTTTTTAACGTCATAGTTAATCTGCTCAATTATGTCCATATATTATAATGTTTAGAATTATTTTAGAAATAAGTCAACCAATATTTATGTCCAAGTCTGAATGGAATTGGGTTTATTATATTATCTTAACTAGGTGTTCAAACTACATCTTTTCTCCAGTTCTAAATTAGATAGTGGTTGGTAAATATTATGATGGTTCCCATAGTTTAATGATGCCTACAGTTAATTTGTAATCATAAAAAGATTATGTAATATATCTGTTAAATTTATTGTAAATAGTTTTTGGTCGATTATGTTAAAACACAGTTTTCTTATCTTTACATGAAAACAAAATTGAATTTGGTTTTGCCTAATTTAAACAATTATATACCAAATGTATAATTAAAAATTTGTAATCTCCTCTTATTGAGTTTGAAAACAAATGAATGCTTACATAGTGTTTAGAAGAAATAGTGTAACATGATAAATAAACTAGGCCTACTCACATTTAGCGTCCATAAACTAATGAAACTTACAGGAAACTAACCCAATAGGTAAATGCTAATAAAACAATATGATTCTCTGTTTCCTGATTTTTAAAATGTTCATAATACACAAGATAACAATTTTTGTTATCTGGTTTTAGTGAGTTTGATAATGTTATCAATCAATTCAAAGAGTTACAATAAACTGTTATATAGGTGTCAATTATTAAGGTGTGCAGAATATTATAAATTGTCCAAAATTATTGCACAAACTGTTTCACACCGGTACACAAAATCAAATAGTAGTCAAATCAAATAGTAGCCAAACAAAACTATTTGTTGCCAAAAATCTGAATTTGATTATTGTCATCAAAATTATTCATGGACACCATTTTGTATTTATACAAATTATTTTAAACAATGTTTATATATTTAAATAAAATCTAAACTTGCTTTGAACTCGTTTTATGTGTAAATCGTAATTAATGAGATGAAGGATGTATAGGTTGTTTGTGAGCCAATTACAAAACTTACCTCTATGTGGGTTCATATTGGAAAACCTCAGTGATAAGACATATTATGTTAGGAGGGAATTAGTTAATATTTTTTACCAAACCATCCATCATAAGAAGCTTTTCAGAAGAGAAAATTTTTGCAGATTATTAAATAAGGATCATTTGAAAAGAAATTAAGTACCTTCAAAAAGGATTTTATTAATTTAATCAGAATACACACAGAGCTGATTTTGTGTCATTTTATAGAAAAATAGATCAAGTTTTGACTCATGTAGTTAATAGACCGAATAGCACCACTGTAAGCGCTAGCATAGTTGTAACAAAGATGCCTGTAGCACGCTTGTTGTGTTTTCGTTTGAAAAATCAATATCTGTAACAATCGTGCAACGGAAATTTTGTGCTGTGTTCAGTAATCCATAAGAAATCCTAAAGGCGTCCCCGTGTGTTTGATGATGTTGTGAATCAAAGCTTTGTTAACAGTCATACAGTGTTGATGACGGTGACCACAAACGCCACATACACTTCCAGGAAGACAGCGCACTGCTCCACTATCTTACCAAAGTCTGGGATTTCCACAATATCCACTATTCAGGTACATGAATAGGTCAAGGTGGGCCGATTGCATGCCCACTTTGTACAGCGGCTCTGGCACTTCTAGATTTTCACTTCTGGGGATTTATCACGGATAAAGTTTATAAACCATCCATACTGGCTTGTCTCGCTGAGCTCAGAGCAAGAATCTACGATGCAGTTGAAGAAGTTAAGCCTGATATGCTGATGCGAATTTCATTGAAAATTGACTTTAGATGGGACATCTGAAAAATTATCATTGGAAGGTCACATTGAACCTATCTAACTAAAGGTAAAAAACTTGATATATTTAGCTACAAACCAGCTCTGTAGTCAGAATAAATTTATATGAATTTACAAAGTAATAAAGTAGGTTTCATTGCTTCACTGTAGGAACCAAAGCAACAAATATTTTTATAAAGCCTGGTCGGACAAATGGAATCAGTCAACCGTTGGGAGACACCTGCACAAGATTCAACCCCTACCAACTGACGGGAACTTATATAAAGGGGTGCAAAGACAACTAGCATCTTTCGCAGCAAGAGCTAGAATCGGTCACATAGTGACGCAGAAATACCAATTCCGCTTCAACCTTACCGAATCGTCGCATTGTGCATTAAGCGAAGACGATGAAGAGGATCTGGAGCACATTCTTCTGCGTTGCAGCTATCCAATTCTTTCACGTGATCTACTAAGAGCAGAAGTCAACGATTTTAAAGACATCCTTAAAAACTAAAAACATTGGCAGCTTGCTTGTGCTGCGTACATTGGACATCGGGCCATCGGCTACGATTGATGCTGGACGCCCGTACTAAGAAGTAAGAAGTAAGTAAAGTTATAAAGTACTTTTTGAAGCACCCTGTATAAAATAAAAGTCTTATAATTCCTTATAATCAACACAATGATTTTCATCTTTTCAAAAGGTACACTTATCTGCAGTTTCATTAGCTACATGTAAATTCCATTTAAGATCCAATATAATGAAAATCAGAGAACTTGTCTGATAAGATAGTAATGGATTTTGTTGTTGATCCAACTTGGCATTATCAGGGGGCTTACTTATAGCGAGTACGTGTGTGCAAATCCTAACCTACCTTAACTGAATCTACTATTTTTTCATCCAGTGTTAGTTAGATCTCATATTTTCTATCAGGCCTTTCTTGACCAACTATTAATCTCTTCAACTTACATGCTATTAAAATATTCAAAGACTAGGAATCTATTTTATGCTCTTTTCTTTAAACTGCAAGTTTTTCGCCTTTAAAACCATACAATCAACCTCGAACAGTTGTGTACTAGCATAATCAGATTGCCAGTTGCACAAAACGAACAAAGTTTTAAACTATTTATATATGTTCAAAGTTATCTTGCTCATTTATTTACTCATTACAACGTTATGATTCTAATTTTATTAATAATAAAACTCATGATTGGATTTTCTGCAAGATTGCATCTACCCAAACATGACCATTATTATTTTATTTTAAATATGAAAAAAGGCGCAAACAAATTTTCTGATACTTGGACTCATTTAATTTTATTTATTATCTCAGGGTATGGGTTCTTTCGAAAAGTGTGCTAGGAAGAAATCATGAAGACAGAATCAGTTTCTGAAATACATACATGGTTATGTTTATTACCTGAAATACATACATTTATTCATTAAACCTGAAATTGACATAAGACATAATATAACGTAAAATTATAACACAGTTAATTTAAAAATATTGTTTGTATGTTTATGATAACGTCTTGTTAGATAATTCTAACACCAAAATTCAATATTATTTGTCCATTAAAAAAAAAGTTTGTAAATGTTTTTATTTTTTATATTCATACTTTAGTTTATTATGAAAATATATCGCATCCCATACGAAGTGATTCATTCTTTTCACCGACTCTAACAAAAGTACTTACACTTGTCCAAAACACTTCTCCACAAAATACTTAAACTCTCTCAAAGACATCGAGTCTAGTGCCTGTTCTTGTCGAGTGCTGTTTCCAAACTATAGGTGTTTAGCGCTGGTTCGTAACTGAAGTGTTTTCTCGACCGATGACTCTTTCCGACCAAATCTAGCAACTAACTGTCTCAACTACTTCCAGCAGATTTTTTTTTTAAGTGTTCTCTCTGCTCCTTTCCCCAAATTCTTCTCTAACCAATCAGAAAGGGAACACACGAACACTGTTGCCATATTTCAACTTAGATAGTATATAATATAATTTCTTACCAAACTTATATCTATATATTTACAAAATAATCCTGGTTGTTTATTATATTAAACAATATCATTAAAAATGTTTTTATTTGTTTGGTTTTGTAACACCCCACTTTCGTCCGTGTATATATATATATATATATGGAGGAAAAAGGGAAAAGGATGATTCATCTAAGGTTAACCCCCTAATCTTAACCTTAGATGAATAATCCTTTATCCTTTTCCCTTTGGCAACAGGCTTTACAAAAAAATAATAAAAAAATCTGTGGTTCAACACTCAGTCTTCAGTCTTCTTCTTAACTCTACTGGTTGAGAAAGTGAACAGTGTTTACGAAATATTTCAAAACTTTAGTGTTTTTTGTGTGTTTTCTTACTTATGAGATTAGGTAATACCAAGGACCATTTTCCAAGGTAAGCCTGTCTCCTGTCCATACAAAATCTAACCAATATATATATATATATATATATATATATATATATATATATATATACAATCAGACCATACATGTAACCAAAAGTAACCACTTCTTTGATCTCATTTTTCATCTTCCAATATACGTGTATATAATCTAACCAAACTTTAAAAATTTGAAACGTTACAAGTTGATAAACTAATACAGGTAATATATAATTAATTGTTACTTACCCAGTAAACGAAGTATAAGAAAAGTTTGGTAATCGCCAAAAATTTGACCCCTGTTTTTCGACTCATCTTCTCATTTTTGGGCCCAGGAAACTGAAAGAGATTTTCGACATACCACCCATTGTCATCTATACGTAAGCATAATAGTGGCCATAAAAATTAAGATAGGAACATCATATTTGGTATAGGGGACTATAGTATGTTCATAAAGAACTCAATATGAATTCAGAATTATCAAATTGAAAAAAATGTCATTTTAAACAGTTTTTGTTCATATCTCGTATATTATTGAACTTTATTAAATTAAACACAAATTTGGAGTTTTCAATTCTGGATGTAATGGTATCAACCCTGCCTTTCTACGATGACTATGACAAATACCAAAGTTATTGTCAAAAATATAATTTCGAAATCTGACCTAAGAAAATGTGATATTTGTATAGTTACAATATCTGACAGTGCCGAAATGGTAATATGAACATAGCAAGTAAAGTTCCTTCACATATGTACAGCATCAAGGGCTGAGGGACATTTTATATATTGTATATACATCTACGACCCATTACTTTCTAGTCAATCTCTAAAAATTAGTGATGTACACAATTATGAAGTTAAGAAAACCTATGTAACAAGTGTTTAAAACACATTTAACCTGGATAAGATTTCTTGATCTACCAATACAATTTTACATTCCCTACAAAAACAATGAAACTAACTTTTGAACATTACATTTAGAGGATCTGGTTGTATTACATTGTATTGGGCTGGGTAAGCACCATGATAGCATCCATTAATGGTTTTTATTTGCCCAAATACAAGTTTTATCAAAGTCATTTTATTACTGTCTGCAAGTACTGTATTAGGTCATTTATTTCATCCCAAGTTCTTTATCTTTTGATGATTAAAAAAAAAATCCCCATTCATCATTTTTTGTGCATTCTGAAATCTTTCTTTTATCAAGCACACTGGTATAAAATTCTAGGATTTCATTATTTTGATGCACTGTGCATGACCAGAGTCCAACACAGTGTGTAGCCAGCCTTCGACAAAAGTTATGGTGTGTCGAGTTCTGTTCTCTTTTTCGATTAATTAATTAAGAAAATCTAATTGTAACCAGACGGGTCGGTAAGACTCCTATCAAACTAATTGCACACTTATGTCGCAGCTTTAACGTAATGGCCAAGTAATTTCTGCCTTTCTTGGTGATACCGCCATTTTGTGTTCAACTAGTTTTAGTTTTAAGTTTGGCTTAATGTGTATAATTGTGTTGTTGTGAAAAATATATGTTAGTACATCAAACAGCTGACTAGTGATAACCAATTAGTTTAAGATCAAAACAATAGCTGTGAATAAACCCAGTCAGTGAAATTGATCCCTCTCTGGATGATGTAACATGTCTGTGCAAACTGGTAACACAATTTCCATACTTAATTAAATAGCTAATTAGTTGGCAACCTCATAATAAACTCCCTCAACTAGTGCTACACTGACGCTTTCAATCTATGGGAAAAAAAAAAATAATAAAATAACAAACATGAGGCTGTCATAAGCCATGATAGTTCTAATCTTGGTTTTAATGTGAACTGTCTAACATACAGCTTTAGAATAAGCTTGTTAGTTAAATAAGCATGACTTTGATAATACTCTTTAGTTTAATAAACCTACAACTATTGCTAAAAAAACATATTTTAATCGCATAACCTTAACCTTATTTAATAGGTGGAATTGTAGTTAAATTTTGTGTCATATTTGCCTTGTAACATACATTTTATTATTTGTTGAATATGTTTGATAGTACAAAATAAAAGTCACAAATTTCAAAATGGAGGCTGTTATCAAAAGTTCCTTCTCACCTGTAGATCGTCATTTTGAAGACTTTAGCGACTTACACACATCAATGCCAAAGTTCATGCAGCATTAAAACCTAATGTTAAAAGTAATTTGCATCCAATCCACATCAGCTTAGCTGATGTTTGGCAAGTTATTTTCATAACATCAAACTTAAATATTTATAAAAATAATGAAAACACCACATATATGTTTAAGTTTAGTTTATGAGTATATAAGAAATTTAATACACTGTTTATTTTAATTAAAAACTTACAAAGTGTTAACATTCACAAAATAAAAGAATATACTTTTACAATTTTTATATTTACAGTAAGATTTTGTTTAATCACAATATATTCACCCAAGTAAGACACTGTCTCATAACATGTATATTAAGATTATCTCTAGTCCTAACTTTATAACTACAAAATTCACAAATGTATAATTTACTACCCGTGTGTGTTCTTTTATGTACTAGAAGATTTGTTCTATACGATGAATTATAATCACACACAATGAAAAGGTTTTTCTCCAGTATGTTTTCTCATATGAGCATCAAGTCTACATTTAACTATAAAACTAAACTCATAGATATTACAAACGTATGGTGTATCACCAGTATGTGTTCTCATATGGATTGTAAGTGTACCATTTCGTGTTGTTCTAAAGCCACATACATTACAGGTTTTCCCGGTATAATTCTCATATGCATTTTAAGGCTAAAGTTACCTTTGGTTTTATAGTTCTGTTACAAACATCACAACTGTATTTTTTTGCATACTATGTGTTTATCTCATAGTTGTGTTAGGCTCTTTTTTTCCCACATAGAAAAATACAATATTTGCACGTGTAGTTCTCTTCAGCCTCTGAATAAAGTTCTGCATCTGTAACAAAACAAAATATTTAGAATCTTACACCAGTTAGTAAAAAAACTCCCGATAAATTTTGAACGAGTGAAGAAAAAAAAGCAGATTATTTTTTAATATCCTACTTGTATTTCTTAAAATTTTAGTCGAACTACCCTTTGTGACCGAAAATTTGTAAATTAGTATCAGGTTGATCAATTAGTTGTATAGCTAATACCAAAGGTGGAACTGGAGAGACAGCTTTATATAATCTACAAACAGTTCTAGGCTTAAAGATAATATTGAAGTTGTTGTTCCTCTAATAACACCTCAAATATGCAAAAACGTGATGCAGAACTTCCTTCATAGGATTAATATTTGCAACAGAAACAGAGACGGCCATTTACAAAATAATTTTGTCCCAAATTTAATCTTAAATTAGCTTCTTCTTTTGATTGAAATTAAAACGACAATATTGATTTAAAATGATAACCTCTTAAGGATAACCCTATGAAAAAAATAAGGAAACAACATTACCAAAAAATCAATTATTACTTGATCTAAAATATCAAATTTTACTCTTACAGACTACATTTGCTACAAAGTATAGGATCTGTTTACCTCCTTATTATTTACCTCTTCAGATTCAAATATATATTGACCTTCCCAGACCTGTAGTCCCTTTACTAGGTCTGATTAGGTAACCATATAGGCCTATATATAATTACCTAACTAGACTTATTTGCACAGATGAACATAAATATCGAGAGATGAGACACTCAATAATACAACATCATTACTATACAAATTGACATAGAGAGATGCCCTAACCTCATAAGCCTTGAATTTTTTACTGCTTATTTTTGACAATGGATTTTGATACCTTAAAAGGTTCCTCCCAGGTAAAGGATGATCCAATTGTTTCAAAATGAGGTACTATGTAAAACAAGATTTCTCACTTACCATAATTTTATTTTAATTTGCAATACCTAAGAGTAACATTTTCAAACAAAAAATGTATTGGAAAATATATTACACGGCACATCCTCCTGACTTGTTAGTCATAAGGGCCTCAAAATTGGGATTTACAAAAACCTAACCTCAAATTGATGCTCATGGTCTAATTACTAAATATATTCCCAAAAGTCTATGATTACAGATTTGTTGACTGTATAAAATCTATACCTTTTTCATACAATAGTTCAGAACAAACAAAAAAAAACAAGACTAAAACAAACTTCAAACTAGTCCAGGCTCTTCATATCATCTGACTGTCAGCCGTGAGCCGTCATGCCTTCATCATGTCATCTGTCAGCTGTCTGCCATAGATAAAATACACCTTATAAGCCCTACCTTCTCCGTCTAAGCCAGAGATAAATAAAACAAGAGATAGCCTAAAATTGAAAAGTGTGAAATAAATTGCCTGTATTTAACAAACTAAAACATTCTCAACAACTGTTTCCATTCAATAAAATAAATACACTTATTGACAAGATAAAAATTTCTGTTTTCCTCTAAATGGGTAATTAGGTTTTTAAAAAAAACTGTGGAAAGTCGAAAAACATAATTTTTAATTTTAACCAAGATTTACCAAGTTGGTTAAATTACAACCAAGATACGTTTGTTTGTTTTCAAAATAATTCAAAGTGCCCTGTGTTTAAAATCTTTCTCTATAATAAATTGCTTAAAATTACTTTTTTTCTATGACTTATTACTTAATGAATAGGCTTTATATGTTTTATATAAAATCAATGATGTATCTCCCTTTGTTGTTTATATCTCTATGGGAATATGTATTGACTCTTTTCCGGTTTCGATTTTACTCAGTCCCGTTCTTTCCGGTTGGAAGTTACTAAATGTAGGTTTTGTTTTATAGTAGTTTTAATATTGATCTTAATTCATCCGTGGTGTAATTTATATATAGTTGTTTTAATTAAGTAGTTTTAATATTGTTACAGGTATAGTAAGATTTTTTTACCGTATAATAGTTTGTCAGGCTTTTGTAATGCCTATTTAGTTTTGTCTAGGTTTGTATGGTTGCCATTCAGACATGGATTGCACATGTATAGGCTATTATTTATGTATAATCACTAGATTGTTCAGAATAATGTATTTCATTATTAATTATAAACTATGTACGCTAATTTTTTATAACAGAGTAGTTAAATCAAGGCACAATTTTGTCCATTGTAGTAATGCTAGGTCTGTAGTTTAGGATTAGGCCAGGTAGTATCCTATGCTTAGTTTTCAGGTACGATTTATTTTTCCTTGGATTAGCTAGGACTACTATAATTTATGTTGACCTAGGCTTCTAGTTGCTTCCAAAGAGTGGTTTCAACTAGCTAAAAATATCGTTAAAGCTCATTACAGAAACAAAATAGTTAAGAGGGTAGCCTACAAGCTTAGAAAGCTAGCCATTCTAATGGATAATTATTTACAAAGATAGATACTGGTATTTTTGGTGTTTTTTATCATATTCTATATACCTTATTTATTAATAATAAAATAAGTTTTTAATGCAGAGCTATTCACCGAAAAATCACAATTTCAAAACAAGAATTCAATTCATTTATAAATCACCAAAATCGAGCAACATTGAGCATGGTTAGTAGCTACTTGGATGGGTTACCAGTTTGGAACACCAAGTGCTGTTGGACAATTTCTTCTTTTTTCAAAATTTTAGTTGGGGTTAGATAACGATTTGATTATATAGGCTAAGTTCACCAAGCTGTATCTATCATTATCCTGCAAATTATATTTTTTCTGTGTAAAATTTAGTTCCACATTGAAAACTTATTTTATTATTAAGAAATTATGTATGTAGAACATGATTTTTTTTTAATATCAGTATCTATCTTTGTAAATAATTACCATCTAATGTAGCCTAGGTATTACTACCGGTATCAAAAAGACCGGTTGCAGTTACAGTAAACAAATACCTATATATTTATAGGTATTTGTTTACTGTAACTGCAACCGGTCTTTTTGATGATTTTTTTGAAAAGTCATGATCTACATACCTTATTTATTAATAATAAAATAAGTTTGCAATGCTAACTTTTTCACTGAAAAATCACGATTAAAAACTACAGAATTCAATGCATTTATAGAACACCTAAGTCAAGCAACATTGAACGCAGTTAGTACTTGGATTGGTGACCATTTGGGAATGCATACACAATTTCTTCTTTTTTTCAAATTTATGCGTAGGTCAAGTAAGGTGTATATAATATATATTTATAGAGCCACCTTACTTGGCCTTGTAAGGTAGAAATTCGCGTACAAACCAATTTTAACATGTAATTCACGGACCTTTACCTAGAAAAGTAGAAATTATGGTTTTTTTTTGGTGAAAAAGCTAGCTCAGCATTGAAAATTTATTTTATTATTAATAAATAAAATATATAGAACAAGTTTTTTTTTTAAATCGCTAAAAAGACCCTGTTATAATCAAAATTTATAAAATAATTCTAACTCATTAAACACAGAAATAAGTTGGGCCTAAATGTTTACTTTAAGGTGGAGCCATATTTTCCGAATTTTATTTTTTTATCGTCTACTACATACCTTACTTCTTAAGAATAAATAATGTTTTCCTTGCGCAGATCACTATTTTTCACTGAAAAATCTTAATCTTAAAACTATCAAATCTGACGTATTTATAGGTTAGATATAATAGCAGATGTTCACATTTACATCTCATATGTAAAGATATTTCAATCTATAATTTCCATGATCACAGATCACGTTATATACTCTGAATCTTCCATATTAATAACCTAATTTCAATTTACAGTAGAAGCTCTTTTAACCGGCATTCTAACAACCGGCAATTTCTACTAACCGGCATCAGCCAAGCCACTCACGGTCGGTTTTTTCCGGTTATGTTCGGGCGGCTGACAGGCCTCGACTGACATTTCCCGCTAGTGCAGTGACTACGTGCGCCGTTTTCTTAGTCATCCAGTGTTTGTCTGCTTCATAAGTAACACTTTACTTTCTTCATAATGTCAACATCGTTGTAAACATTTATACATACAACAATAATAAAATTATTTATTATAAAATATGTAATACACACACACAAAAAATGAAACAAACATTTTGATTCCTTCATCGGAGTTACCGCTTTCATCACTAGCGGTATTACTTTCACACAAACAGTTATGAATTATCACTTGAATTATTGCCAAGTTCACTCATTATTATATGTGTAATACTACACTAAAAACACTACTGATTCACTAAATAATCATAAAATAAATTGTATTTACCAAAATAATATAGACAAACACTAAACAACAATTCACTGCCGGTATTGATTTTCACTAACATTGATTTTTCTTATAACCATCGATAAAATTGTGCAAAATGAATAGAGCGTCTTTTACTCAGAGTTACTATATAAAATACATGTAGTTTGGATAAAAGTTACCCTTGGTATATCGATTTTAGCAAACCTTGTTTAATTAGATCGCGATCGCGACTTTAGCACTTTGGCCGCGGCAAAATAGATCGCGATCGCGACTTATAGCACTTGGAGGGTTAAAAACTAGATACGCTCGATTTTCCGGCAAAATCGGATATCCGGCATGGACCTAGTCCCAACCGTGCTGGTTAAAAGAGCTTCTACTGTAATAACTTCAATTAACTTACGAAGGGTTTGTTCAGGTGGTTATATATATATATATATATATATAAACCTGTCACGATATATAATTATATCGCAAAGTAAGCTAATTATTAACTTCAATAAACATACGAAAGGCAACCTGGACAAACCTGTTGTGATATGAAATAGCGATCTAGTGTAGTCTCATTTTGTAATGTGCATGCGTCAAACCATACGTTATTAACATTGCCATTATGCTTTAACCTATAAATACGTCGGATTTGGTAGTTTTTAGATTGTGATTTTTCAGTGAAAAATAGTGATCTGTGCAAGGAAAACATTATTTATTTTTATAAAGTAAGGTAGGCCTATGTAGTAGACGATAAAAAAAAAAAAAAATCCGAAAAATAAGGCAAAAAATTAAAGTAAACATTTACCAGAAATAATATTGAGCTAAGATGCAGCTGTGGTCAGTTTATTAAAATATTGTGTAACTGCAAAGGGTACTTAAGTATTATAATGTGCTTTACTCTCTGATAATTTTTTACTGTAGCGCTCCAATTTAATTATTTTTTTTACTACCAATTTATATAAGAATAATAACAGTTTTCAGTGAGCATCAAAGTTTTTTAATTCGAATTTGACATATTTGTAGGTTAATTAGATACTGCAAACACGATGTTTTGGCTGATTTGTGATGTTTATATCGTTGGATTAGTGTTGTTAAAACCACTGAATAGTAAACATGGAGTGTGTAATTTCAATGATTTAGAAATTCACGATTTTTATGTTCATCACAATTTTTTTTAATAGAAATATTTCCCATCTGTATCAGTTCACCGAAGTAAAGCAACATTGGGCGTGGTTAGTACTTGGATGGGTGACTGCTCGGGAATAAACATATTTTCTTCTTTTTAAAATTATCGTACGTGGGTTTATTTATGCGTAGATCAGGTAAGGTGGTTTTATATATGTAGCCATCTTACTTGATCTTTTAAGGTAAAATCAATTTGCGTACAACCTATTTTCACGCGTTATTTACCCTAGCTTAACTTAGAAAAGTTGAAATTATATATTTTTTCTGTGAAAAACTTTGGATGCTCACCAAAAAATGTTATTCTTGAATACATGCTGTCATCAGAAATCAAGTTGGTGACAACAGAACAGTCAAATGCTAAAAAACATTATTATTAAAATTTAATCGTAGGTGCTGGACCTAAAATTATAATGGTAAATTATACTATTTAATTGTATAAAAATGTTTATTACAATTAAATTATCAGTAAATCATTATTTCACATCAAGAGATATTAGTATGTAATTACTAGAATAAGTCAATGTTAGAACTATATCAAACGACAGAACTCCGCCACATGCAATGATATCTTACACCCAGAGTTATTCAATGGTCCGCAAATTAACAAAATTTTATAAGTAAATAATATTTCAACATTAAATAAATCAGAACAAATAAATAGAAATTTATATATTAAACAACTGTTTAATACATAATAAAAAGAAAAACTTTATAAGAATCTATCAAAATCTCGACCCGAGTCACGTGATTTTAGCTATCGAATTGGAATACAAAGCGACCATTACGCAAACAAAATCATAGATAGAAGAAGGGGAAAAGGAGCTAAGATTGAATAGTACGAGATAGCGTACTTACAGTTGATGAAGCGTTACTTTCAAGTTGTTTTCTTTAAATAGGTTAGGTTATAATACAATATATTCAGATAAACTCATGAAATTTATTTAGTTTAAAACTACACATAGGTTTAAAAATATAAGTTAATAAATCGTGGTTCTAATAAATCTTTTAAAATGTATTATTTTTATTAGTTCCTGTTCAATGTACACATAAACGAGCAAGAGGAGTTCTGTATAATACACAAATACTCTATAAAGTATTGGTAATTATATAGAATAGCTGGTAGAGCTAATTACGCTTTAAATTTTAAAAAAAAAAATCCTTTAGCCTACTACATACTTACTTCTTAGTAATTTTCTCTTTTTCACCGAAAAATCACAATTTAAAAACCACGAAATCCATGTAGCCTATTTATAGGTTATGTAGATATAGGAATGGGAATCTTGTATGATTTGATTCAATGGTAATTTCATCATTACTAACACAAATACATTTTACAAATGTCAGATTTGGCCAGGTGTTTATAAATATAGCCACTAGGTTTAATATATATATATACCCGCCTGAAATCATACAGTTAAGTAATATTTACCTGTTAGAAGACAGTTAATGCGTATACATCTAAAGACACACTATTCTATTAGGTATGAAACATAGACACTTGGGCTCATTGTGTATTCTGAACATGGAATGCAAACTTAAATTGCTTATTTTTGACAGTAAAAAAATTGATTTTGATATATAATTGAAAAGGGTCTTCCCAGCTTAAGGATGATCCAATTGTTTAATAATTAGGTTTGTAAAACACGATTGCATGAAATTTCTATATTAAATCGGAACGCTTTATATGCTCTAACATTTACACATTCTGGAATATATTTACGAAATCTGTAAGCTTTAATTTAGAGAAGGGTGCAAATTTTCTCTAATTTATTACAAAGTGAAACATTTTTTCTAATATTTTCTAATATTCGTTAGTTGGGAGTGTTATGAAAGTATAATTATTGTTGGAATAGGCTATATCCTAATATGATTTTTGTCATACTTTAAAAATTGCTCAGAAACCTTGTTTAAGAGTAGGCCTATTCTAATATTCTGCCCTGGTTTTTAGTAACAAGTATTTGATATTAAATTAAGATCAATTGTGTAGAGTTTGATAACTCTGATTGTGCACTAATTACTGGCCTATAACAGCTGATTATCCTGTTAATAGGATTCCTCAAGGTGCTATATTAATGGATCTTTTGACTTTAACATGCAAAATTTTTATGATTTTGTCTTGTTAAAGGGTCCAACAATTAATTAATTATAAAGGGTTTAAAAATGACTAAATATTGTATTGTTTAGTTGTTTATGTTGTCTGAGTAGCCTATTTTAACATTCTATCTTGGTTTTTGGTAACAAGTATAATATGATATTAAATTAAAATCAATTGTTTAGAGTTTGATAACTCTGATTGTGCACTAATTACTGGCCTATAACAGCTGATTATCCTGTTAATAGGATTCCTCAAGGTGCTATATTAATGGATCTTTTGACTTTAACATGCAAAATTTTTATGATTTTGTCTTGTTAAAGGGTCTAACAATTAATTATAAAGGGTTTAAAAATGACTAATTATTGTATTGTTTAGTTGTTTGTGTTTTCCAAGTAGCCTATTTTAACATTCTATCTTCGTTTTTGGTAACAAGTATAATATGATATTAAATTAAAATCAATTGTGTAGAGTTTGATAACTCTGTGCACTAATTACTGGCCTATAACAGCTGATTATCTTGTTAATAGGATTCCTCAAGGTGCTATATTAATGGATCTTTTGACTTTAACATTCAAAATCTTATGATTTTGTCTTGTTAAAGGGTCCAACAATTAATGAATTATAAAGGGTTTAAAAATGACTAAATATTGTATTGTTTAGTTGTTTGTGTTGTCTGAGTAGCCTATTTTAACATTCTATCTTTGTTTTTGGTAACAAGTATAATTTGATATTAAATTAAAATCAATTGTGTAGAGTTTGATAACTCTGTTTGTGCACTAATTACTGGCCTATAACAGCTGATTATCCTGTTAATAGGATTCCTCAAGGTGCTATATTAATGGATCTTTTGACTTTAACATGCAAAATCTTATGATTTTGTCTAGTTAAAGGGTCCTACAATTAATTATAAAGGAATTAAAAATGACTAATTATTGTATTGTTTAGTTGTTTGTGTTATCCAAGTAGCCTATTTTAACATTCTATCTTCGTTTTTGGTAACAAGTATAATATGGTATTAAATTAAAATCAATTGTGTAGAGTTTGATAACTCTGTGCACTAATTACTGGCCTATAACAGCTGTTTTCCCTGTTAATAGGATTCCTCAAGGTGCTATATTAATGGATCTTTTGACTTTAACATGCAAAATCTTATGATTTTGTCTTGTTAAAGGGTCCAACAATTAATTAATTATAAAGTGTTTAAAAATGACTACATATTGTATTGTTTAGTTGTTTATGTTGTCGGAGTAGCCTATTTTAACATTCTATCTTGGTTTTTGGTAACAAGTATTTGATGTTAAATTAAAATCAATTGTGTAGAGTTTGATAACTCTGTGCACTAATTACTGGCCTATAACGGCTGATTATCCTGTTAATAGGATTCCTCAAGGTGCTATATTAATGGATCTTTTGACTTTAACATGCAAAATTTTTATGATTTTGTCTTGTTAAAGGGTCCAACAATTAATTATAAAGGATTTAAAAATGACTAAATATTGTATTGTTTAGTTGTTTGTGTTGTCCGAGTAGCCTATTTTAACATTCTATATTGGTTTTTGGTAACAAGTATAATATGATATTAAATTTAAATCAATTATGTAGAGTTTGATAACTTGGTTTGTGGACTGATTACTGGCCTATAACAGCTGATATCCTTTTAATAGGATTTCTCAAGGTGCTATATTAATGAACCTTTTGACTCTAACATGCAAAAAATCTTACGATATTTTAAATGATTGATTATTGTTTAGTCGTTTGTGTTGTCTGAAGTGAAAGAGTTGGTGGGAAACATTCTAAGCTATTACAGTTGTTGTCAAAATTAAGTTTTAAAATACAGTAATAATTTTTAAGCTTGTTTAATAAAAAATATATATAGGAGTTTTTCACTATGAAAATCAGCAAATGAGGTTATGTAGACATTGCCATATGAATTTATAACACGCCTCTAGATAAATATACTATTCTCAAAAAACTAATGTTTTCTTTAAAAAAATGATTTCATGAAAACTCATTTTTAATATTAAACTTGAAACGGCAGCTTGGTTTATTTTCCATAGATTATTCATTTACTTGCACAACAAGTTCAGTATAGACAAAACTAATTGTGCATGTGTACTAGATGTTATTGAAAAAAGTTGTATTTTATTTGATGTATTACAACTATCAAAATAGTATTTTTCAATAAAAACTGAAACGTTTATTGCACATAAGTAACAACAACAATAGGCCTAGTTTTGTCAAGAACTCTTTCTCCTTTTGTAACTTGTCTTTCATTTTAGAATTTCATGGGTTAAAAATGATTTCCATAAAAGTTTGCTTAATTTTTAAAATAGGATTAATAGTGAATAGTTTTTGAGTAAACATTGGTTGCTTGTCAGTTATGTCATTAATTTCTTTTTCAACGTCTAAATTTGTAGTGTTTTTCATACTTTATATTTTCTATAAATTTAAAAATATATATTTTCAATGTTTATTGTTTCCTGAAGAAAAAAAAATAGTATTTTTCATTAACTCTTTGATTTATAGATGTAAGATAAAGGAGGAAATATGCAAGTTTAACCCTTTGTGATCGGAAGGCCAGTAGGAGTGGCCACAACGCAGTCAGCAGCCACTCTGAATTCTTTCCGCATAAATTGGTTCCGGCGGTCGGATGGCCAGCTGTACTGGCCACGCTCCACTCTGCGTCATCTCGGCATTCATAATGTCGGCTTTCTCCCGGCAGCTCGGATTTGTTTTCACTGAAAACCTGCAATGTTAGCATAGGGGATTTAAATTGTAATAAATCAATGATTGTAATTTTATACTGCTGTTTTATTGAATCTCGAAAACAAATAAGATATTGAATTATGACATACATTTGTTTGAAAATTGAAAGTAATATTAATTATTTATTTACTAAATGTGTAAAACGTAGGCTACATCTATTTGTCACTCATACAAACGATAAGTAATTATTGTGTTTTAATCTTCTTTTATTTTTTTCGCTGAGTGGTATTTTTCAAAACATTCACCCATAAGTAGTCCAGGATTGTTTGAACTAGTTTTACAAAAACCCTTTCTTCTTTTCCTTATCTCCTATCGCTACACACTGCGCAGTAGCCTATTTTGTTTTACCTTAGTTTACCACATTTTTTACGATATAATGTTGCAAACCTGCTGATCATTTAGTTCAATAATTCCTCACAAGTTTGCAGCACTCTACAGACATCATACCATAGTTTGAATATTACAATCGATAACATACATTGTTGGCCAGTCCTGCTGGACGCCCGAGCGTTTGTTGGATTTCATGTTGGCCAGCACCGCTGGCCGTCCGATCGCAAAGGACAATTGCTGTGGGAAAAAATCCGACTTGGCATGCGAATGGCGGCGCGATCGCTGAGGAATAGCGTCAAATATCCATTCCGATCGCAAAGGGTTAAGGGAAACGGGAAAAAATTTATATGCATATATATATATATATATTATATATCGGCATAAATATGTTGGTGGTATGTTCAGGACTTTTAAGACATAGAGTTCCTATACTTCTCACAATGTCATCTATAATGGGCTATTCTCCCCACAGTGTTTATTGTGTATATTTTTTAAACTGTTTTATTATTATTATTTTACATAACAATAACGTATATATATAAGATGAGTAGTGCCATGTGCTACCCAATATTTATTTATTATTGAAGAATATCTCATCAAAGTAGGAAAAATGTTTTTTAATGATAAATATGTTAAACCTAACTCAATTTGTTGTTTTTCAGCGGGTAAAAATGGGGAAAATTATGAAAGCCTGGAAAGTGGTGATAGTGCTGAGCGGGCGCTACGCTGGCAAGAAAGCCGTTATCATAAAGAACTATGATGATGGAAACACTGAAAAACAATATGGTCATGCTCTTATTGCTGGAATTGATAGGTATCCAAGGCGAGTACACAAGCGTATGGGCAAAAAGAAGTTACACAAGAGATCAAAGATCAAGCCTTTCATAAAGGTAAGTCAACTTATTGATTCTTGGTTATAGCTAAGTGGGGATCCAGCAGCTCTGTGTTGAACCTATAAATCACAGAATTCAGCACCGAATATTGTTGTTTTTGTCATCTTCAACAAAAAATGAATGTACTGAACTGAACAAAAAACAAATATAGATTATTAAAAACTAATTGAACTTCTTTGGTGTCATGTTCTAGACATTATATAGCTTTCTGTTCCTCAGTTCCTTTTGAAATTAATACTATTGGTCCCTGGGAAGAGACAATGTAAATTGAGTTATAAGTTTATAGTTGGGAACATTGTTATTTTGTAGATACAACTGATTAAGTCTTCGGGTGTTTTCAGTGCCTTTCTATAATGAAATTGTCGTGAGTTTAGAGTATAATCAATGACTACATAAATACTATAAGACACGACATGGCCATGTTAAATATTCTACGCTTATTCTTGAGTTGTCCAATACCCGCTAGGTCGCTCTGCTAGAGAATCTGAAGTTGATGTGACTGGCGCTAGGTGGCTCTACGGTCAAACAATGTTTCAGGCGGGTAAGAGAAAACACACTGATGCCACATATGGGACCAGAGATGCGAGGGAAGGTCGAGAATCGCTTATCTCAGCGCACGAACTGACAACACTGACTATGCTGACGGAAGTAAGTGAGAAGGTTTGTGAGAGAGAGGTCAACAGTTGTACAGTCTCAACCAAGTGGGATGCGTACAGTCAAGCACCTGCTGCTAGCGCTTACTGATAGCTGTGTGTCAAACTTGTGACGAACAGCACCCGTAAAGCGTAGACTATTACCCTATCCTATGTCGTGTCTTATAGTATTTATGTAGTCATTGGTATAATTGAATATTGTTACAATATATTCTGATGAAATAAGAAGGTAGGTTTAAGATTCTTATACTACCAAGTTTTGTTTTTTAATGGTGGTTTTTCCATTTAAAATAATTCAATTCATAATCTTCTGATTACTTCATTCAGTAGTATAGATGTGAAATTTGTTTCCCTTTACCAAAAATTTGTCTTTTGCTGACATTGATTTATTTGACTTTAAAAGTTATTCAAGTTTAAGTGGAAAAGTGTACCACCAAAAGCCATTCATTACGAGAGAATAAAAATTCATAGTTTTCAATGGGGTGTTTGCATCGCTATAATCTTTATCCATCTTTGTACACTGATGGAAGTACAGTTTAGCATTATTGTGGGGAATAAGACCTTTATATTGATTGCATACTAACTAATATGTTAGAAAATGTTTTTATAAAAAGTTCAATTTTGGAGCAGTTTTGAATGGCGCTTAAAGTGTTTTAATATGCTCACATTCCATTCTTTTGTAAATTGAATATTGAACTAATGTGAAATGGAAATATATTAAATTTGATTAAACTGTAAACTTTAATCCATTAAGGTAGTCTCATGAGCTATACTCGTGGTGGCATTTTTTGGACCAAACAGTGAGTCACAGAATGGTATTGTGTTCTAAGTTTATTCTATTACTGTCATTGTAGTTTTGTATAAATCCACTGGATATTGCTTGTATTACTTCAGCTGGTCTTTTAGAAACAAAATATTAAATTTTCATATGTTGTCGGCCTGGTTTTAGAGCAATACATATGTTGAATGTCGTCTGCTAAACATTGAATACTCTATGTTTTGCAGCATCGTTTTGTTTGTGTTTCGAGTGAAAATGGAGCGTGAAATATTGTGATTCAGAAGTCGATAACTATTTAAGTAGTGATTATGATATTGAATCGGATATAAGAGATAGTGATGACAGAGTAGAAGATATTATAATACCCCATTCTCATAAAAAATTTAAAAACTTACTTGTAAATAACTCTGAAATGAACCTTGAAGGAGAGGAAGGCGTTTATTTGATGTTTTCTTTGGAAAACAGCTCAGATGATATTATTCCTGATATAGGTAATGAAGTACTTAAATTTGATAGTCCTTTTATTTCAGAGCCCATATTAGATGAGGAGTCAAATTTAGTTGATAGGACTACTGAAAATAACCTCAACTTTGATTTTAGGTCTAGGTCTAATATTGATGACAAGAATGTTGAACCACTTTAGTAAATTACTAAGAATGAAATGTGGATCATGTAAATAGTGTAATAATGTGAAAAATGTTCATATATTAATGTAAATATATTATATTGTTACTATGGAAATAGAAGATTATGTCATTTCGTTAAATCACTAATAATATTTGCTATATCTTGGTTATGCTAAAAGATATGAGCCTACTTTTATAAATTTTGTAAAAAACATTTTAGCCTTAAAAAAAAAAATTATGTAACAGGAAATATTTCTTGTTGAAACTTCATATTCAAGGATTAAATATAGCAATATAGCTAAAGTTTCAAAATTATTTTAATAATATAAATGAGCTACAATTGTTTCGCCTTGCGGCATCCATTGGGCAACATATTGCCCCAACTCAATGATTTGTATAGTTGCCCGATGATGCCGCAAAGCGAAACAGTTGTAGCTCATTTATATTATTAAAATAATTTTTAAATTTTAGCTTTATTGCTTTCTTTAATCCTTTAAGTGAGATACCACTAAATATAATTTATAGTCAATTAACTTTCAATTTTACAAATTTAAAAAAATAAAAAATCTTTACACTACTAACGAAACTTGATTTTTGTACAAAACTAAACATACGGTCAATTTGACCCTGAACAGTAGAAACATACGGTCATTTTGACCGTGTATAGTAAATTATGTAAATTAAATTACTTTATTGAATACATATCTACACATTACATATTTACTTTTTAATAATAACAAAACAAAATAAATCCCTTTTTTAACTAAAGCAAATCAAAAATAATTTCAAGTGTATAAGAAACGTGTAGAAATTCATCCATTAGACAAAATCATAGTATTGCGTGGATATTAGCCTAATAACTTAGTTTCTTACAATAAAATGGAAAAAATAACTTCTTTGGCAAACATAAAATAATATAAGTTAGTTTAAAATAAAATAAATGGTGATAAGTATAGTAAAGGATAATTTTAGGCTGTTGCTTACTAATAAAAATGTGAGATTTGTTTAGTAAAATAAAATAAAATCATTTTGAAAATTAAAGAAGTAAAATAAAATAAAATCATTTTGAAAATTAAAGAAGCTGGGATGTATATATTCTATAAACAAGGCTTACTTAAAAATGTCATGTCCAAGTGGGAGTTTGAATACTTCCTTGTGTGTAAATTTGTTGAAGGAACCTTACAAGTGTTCCTGTGCAATCCAAGCAAACTCGTTTTTGGCATTGGCCACAGATCGCACTGGCACACACTATGCACTTAGTAGATCCGAGTCATCTACAGGATCATCCGAAAATTCGTCCTCTGTTTCACATTCAGCACCCTCAGATGTCAATAAACCTCGACTTTGATGACTAAAATCGGGATCAGTGATTGCGATGCATTTACTAGAACTAGGCCTATCCATTACAAATATAAAAATTTAAAAAGTTCAGAGAAATTCAATAAAATCTTTAAAAACAATTTCTCACTTACACATTCAATTACATCACTAAACGAAACACGCAGTATTTTTGACCGGCGCAAAAATGACGTTAGGCGAAAGATACGGTCATTCTGACTTCCGATTTCACAAAAACGTATTGTTCACTCAACTCCGTCACTGAAACTCAAGAATATAGGGATGGATGGTGAGGGATAGCAAAGGGGGTAAGGTATGTGGAGGGAGGAGTATCAAGGTCAAGCAGGAGTACCAACTCTGTTAAGTAAAATTTACCCGTCGGTAAAGTATCATATTATAAGGTTTCAGAAGAGTTTGAAATTATGTGACCCACTTCCCCCATAGAATAGTAAATACACTTAATAAGCCAATCATAATTTCTCTATAAATAATACATTTCCTTTTTGTATAGGTTATGAATTACAACCACCTTATGCCTACGAGGTACACTTTTGAGCTCCCTATGGAGAAAACCGAAAAAATCCAACATAAGGACCTTCGAGATCCAATGAAGAAGAAGAAGATCCGTTTTCAGACAAGAGTAAAGTTTGAAGAAAAGTAAGTGTATACTAAGAGATTTTATTTTTTGTATTAATATTCAATGAACATTAATGCGTCTTTTTCTTTATAATTTTAAAATGTTAACAGTACATTTTGAGGTATGTTATTATTACGAGGGTAAAATAACTTCTCAAATAGGAATTAATTATTATCTAATTTGCATATTTAAATTATATAATATATAAGTAATTTTATTTGAATGGACATTGGAAGAGTTACGGTTTCCCTTCGTGGGCGTGTCTCCCAATGTACTTATTTTGACAGTGGCCATTTTCACAACGTTACTTTCCTTTGATTTTGGATTCTAATAAATTCTTCTGAATTTTGTATACATTTGTAACAGACCTTCCGGGTGCCTAAAGTTTCATTTTATCCATAAATACCGGTTGTTCCCTTAGGTAAGGTTTTGTTCTTTTTATAATTTGTTTTGGCGACTTCTGTCTGGAACTTGTTAAGTTTTTGAGTGCTTACACTTTCGCATTTCAATTCTGAATCGTCGTGTCATATGTATATTATAATTTTCTGGTGTAGTTTATTTAATTTAAAATGATTTTGGAATGGTAATCAGGGCAGATTGTGGCAGGAAATATTTTAAATTAATTATTTTGAGGTGAGGAGTCTGACCCAATCTACTTTTCTGTGATCGGTTTTCCGTATAACGAAAATTATGGGCGTTATTTATTCTTTTTTAAAAATTATTTTGTGTTTTGTCTGTAAGGCGATGATGACTAAAAGGTTTTTCGTCTTTGAGCAACAAGGGGGTAGTTTCCTAATGTTGGCTATTTCCACATTATTTTAAAGTTATTAATCTTTACACATTATATCTTTTATAACAGGACTAAGTGGCCGATTTTTTTTACCAATAACTTACAAACTGTCATATTTGGAGATATGGTTACTAATACATTTTGTGTTTGTATACTTAGATGCAATATTTTCGAAAAAATTGAGCTAATTTTGATAAAATCAGTTTTGTTTTTAACTCCTCAACGTGGGAGATTTTATAGTAAAGAATAATGCCCGCTGCTGTACTTTTTGAAAATGTTTTAGTAAGCGCTTGCAAATATTTATACTTATATTTCATTTATAACATGATGCATTATAAGTCTCCACCACCAGAAACATTGAATTTACTAAAAAACTACAGTGAAACTTCCCTTAACGGACATTTCTAATTAGCGGACACTCCTAATAAACGGACATTTTTGTAATCTCCAACCAGAATCATGTTTTTTGGCCTTTGTAGTGTTTTTCAATAATAGACTTTCCTAAAAACGGAGATGGACACGAAATTGATGGCCAATGATTTCAGTTTGCCCTTTAACAATTTAGTTTCAATAAAGTTGCCGTGAAAACAGTGCGTACTATAGTGGTGTATTGTGATTAATTTTATACCTTTTTAAAGTAGTTTTATTTTCTCCCTTTTTAAATTTACATTTTTCTAGTTTGCCTATTTGTTTATTCAGTACTGTAGTACGAGATGATTATTAAATAAAGAATATAATTTAATTTACAAGTTTGTGTTTTATTGTGTATTTTTCTGAGATTAAAACCATTATGCCTGTTGTACTTATAAAAACTTTGATAATACAGTAGACAGTCGTGAAACAATACCAATTTTTAATTTATTTCACTTTTTTTTGACTGTATACACATTAAAGTAATGTGTTTTATTATATTTTAGGTGAAGGGTTATATAATAATTTAGGTTTGCCATTTAAATTTTGTGAACGTGTTCAATATTGTTACAAGACACTATTCTGGTGGTTTACCATGCGTTATCAGCCGGCCTATATAACTGCATCCCTTCCGATAGCAGACATTTTATGCAGTCTGAGCAGTGTCCGTTTATTTGGAAGTTTCACTGTATTGAACGAATTATAAGCAAAAGTAATTACCTATAAAAATATTAGCCAATAAACATAAATTCAGTTATCGTTTGAAAATTTAAAAAAACTTATTAACAAAAATACAAAATACTCTTTACACATAATTTAAACTCAATGATTCGCGTTTATCTTTCCAAAACACAACAATAATACTATAAAACATTGTGAACAAGACTAGAACTTCGTGATTAGCACCTTACAGCTGGGGCTGAGACAGAAACCCTTGATTTCAGAATTTGAAATATAAATACATTAAAATACAATACATACAGTCAACGTATTGCATGGGCTTACAAAAAGTACAAACCAATTATTTTCACTTTAACATATTATTATTTAATAATGAACAATTGGATTTAGATAGTAATAAAAATGTAATTAATCTTGTAGACTGTCGTACTGTGTAATTAAGAATTTGTAAAAATAATCTATTATTTAATAATAAATAAATTGTTCTGTAATAAAGATATTGTGTTGTGTACAAAAATAAATAATAATAACAGCCAAATTAAGTAAGCTGTGTAATACGGTAGAAATAAACGAAAGAGGATGGGGAATAGTGCATCAGATATGGCCTTACTAGAAATTAACTCCCCGCCCTCCTCATACCTCATCTCGGTTCTCCTTGTGGTCATACTATATAATATATATCTGAAGTTTCTCTACTGTGCCAACCTAGAATTTTTAAAATTCCTACAAAATTGTTTAGTCAACGGTTTGATTGGGAAATTTTGTGTCTGATTACTAACATAATTAAAGTTGTAACATAAAAAAGAGCAGAACAGTCTTTGTCCATGTTTTATGCTATTTCTATGGGAAAGTAGGTTTGACGCACATCGTGTACATGCACTTGTCTTCCGTTTACAGCTGTACTGTTCAGTGAGGTTTGATTTTGTTTACTCTTCGTGTGTTTATGTCAGAGACGCTACTTATCCATAAATTAATTACTGTAAATATATGTTTGTGTAAATTTGTTTATCGTGAATAATGAATAATCGAATATCTCGTTCAATTCCTAATAGTGACATTCCAACACTTAGAACTGACGGTGAAATTTTTGATGAACTTTTTGGTGAGTGAGTATTTTTATTATTCCTGACACTAGTGATTTAGACAGTGATGACAACGAAATTAGTGATATTTGCGGTACAGAAAATATTTCTTAAGTGAAAATTAGACGTTATGATAGCAATGAGGTTGATGATGAACCTAATTCAACTGGTTTTGATACTGCTAATTAACAAACATTTCAATCATATAGCAAGCCTAACCTAAAAGAATCATAAATTGTTGAACCAGGCCCAAGTTCTTCTGGAAATTATTCTGACCCATCAACAACCCGATATAATGTGCAGTCTAAGAGTAAAAGTAAAAAGTGTTCCTATTAGAGTAGCCTGGAAAAATAAAAATTTTGATTTTGTGGCCCAGCCAAGGAGCCCACCAAACCAAAACCATAACAATTATAAATTAGGATGTAAAGGAATTCTAAATAATAAAAATATAAATTGGCACTTGCGATTTTGTTGAGCAGTGCAATATGACGTAGAAGGGGGGGAGAGACGAGGAGTGGAAGGCTTGAACTAGCAAGCCGAGCGGGAGTCTGTTCCGAGAGCCGCAAGAAGGAAGACCGCTACGGGACGAGGTCAGGTCAGTCCATTTTCGGCCATGTGCTAGCTAAATTAAACGGTATGCTTTTCGGCCACTATTAAGGCTTTATCTTGCCGTTATGTCCTTTTTATAAATTATAATAATTCTGAATCTTTTAATTCGGCATAAAATAAAATATAACATTTAATTTCACTTGCGTTGCGTGCGTTCATTAGCGTCCTAACCCGACTCCTTGGCCCATCCTGACAAGATTCGGCTAAAGTGTACGCGGTCTCCAGCCAGCCGGAGCTTCCAGCTGGTCAAAAGAAGTGGAGGCGGTCACATTTCATAGGTGTCTCAACTTTACCAAATAGTATAACTCTGTTAGAAACACCTTACCAATTTTTTTTCTTTCATATTTTGTTGACAACTCTTTTTATGAAACTATTGTTGAAGAAATTCATCAGTATAGGGTACAAATAAACCATTTCCTTTCTCTGTGAAATATTCTCTTAGAAAATATTTTGGTATACTAATTATGATGTCGCTTATTTTAAATAATATTCGCTCCTATTGGAGCCCTGTTTTAGGAAATCAAACTATTATCAACACCATGAGTGTAAATAAATTTGTAATTTTTTCCGTTTTAATAATAATGACAAAATCAAACAGAGAGAACATCCAGAGCATGACGGGATGTTCCGCCTAAAACAAGTAATCAATCATTTAAACTCCAAATTTCAATTAGTGCCTTTGGGAAAATATTTATCTATTGATAAAGAAGTGTATGCCACTAAAGTGAGGCACTATATGAAGCCTCTCAAATGGGGTTTCAATGTTTCTCAGGCTTTGCATGCAATTTCGAAATTTATTCTGGCCAGGGAAATCAACAAATGCTTCATACTTTGAACCAGATCTTGGCAGTAGCGCCCACGTTGTCATTAGACTAGCTAAAATTATTCTTACAGGATAACATTACAAACTTTATTTTGTTAACTGATATACAACACTATCCCTTTTAGTGCATCTTGAGAAAAAAGAAATTCATGCTTTCAGTACAGTGAGGAAGAATAGGTTTCCGGGCCTCAAGTTACCACCTGATGAAAAAGTTTTTAAAAAACAACCAAGGGGAACTTTATATGAAAACTCTTTTATAGTAGATTGTGGTGATATGGCTAAACAACAAAGTGGTAACAATTGCTTCAACTTACATGGGAGAGAATCCAATAGGGAAATGTAGCCGTTGCAACAAAAGAAGTAAAACCCGAGATTCCTCACCCGAAAGTCGTAGAAGAATATGTCATTTATGGGTGGAGTTGATTTACTTGATAGTATGCTGACGTAACGTAAAATTTCAATGAAGTCAAAAAATGGTATTTCAAAATTTTTCACAGTCTTTTAGATTTGACTTGAGTAAATGCATGGCTACTTTTTCGACGTGTACATGGTGACAAAAACTGACAAACTGAATTTCGTGAGCACGTAATTTGTTTTTCAATTCTGAAAATACTAATTTTTTGGTATAGAAAACTGTTAATATTATACCATTTTGTCATAATATATATTTTTCTTTAAGTTACTTTGTATATCATTTGTTTATTTATAGTCATTTGAATAATAGAGTCCAATTTATTTACCAAGTTTTTTTAAACTTAGTAAATTATCTTTCGGAGGTGAATGATGATGCAACACTCCTACAAGTCCCAAAGTAAACAAACTATTTTTTCTATATTTTTCTTAAGTTATTTCTGCCTTATAAAATGTAAAAATATTTTTTTGGAAATAGTTAAAAAAAATCATGCAGTCGTTAGGTTTTGATTTTCCCGATATAATTAAATCATATTTATTTTTTAATTGAAAAGTCGAAGAATCAATCAATTTATAGGAAAGCTTTTAAAAGTTATCTCATGGCCAACCGAAAGCATTTGCCGTGCTTAGGCGTAGTGAACACTGTCTCTATCCCCCAGCCTGGTACCATACCCTCATTATGTTATTGTAGTATATGATTTAATTAGGTTCATGCACTAATTACTGGCCTATAACAGCTGATTATCCTGTTAATAGGATTCCTCAAGGTGCTATATTAATGGATCTTTTGACTTTAACATGCACAATTGTAAGGTTTTGTTAATTGTTAAAGAGTCCAACAGTTGAAATCAAACAAAATTCTAATTTCATATTCATGACATCTGAAATAAAGAGTTTCTATTTTGTTAGTATAGTTTCTTATAATCTTTATCATTTGACACTATGGTTTAAACTTAATAATTTACATATATTTGTTTAACTTCAAAATTCTAAGAAATTACTGTAATAAGTTGTACCCAAATTATGGTAACAGATTATTTCTGGTATAAGGTAATGAATGAGCAATTGAAAACTAGCAACCCATCGTAGCTTTTATGGCAATAAATTTACTTTTCTAAACAATATAATGAAATGTTGAAAAGGAGCATCCAATGCAAAACTGTATAGTTTTAGATAGACTATTTCCAAAACAGGCTTCAATAACATTTTGAGTATTCACAAATGTAACGATTTGTTTTATAAACTGTACCTTTTACGATACCCTACAATTAAAAATTGCATAGATAAACTCAGAGAAGGTGTAGGTTTGTGCTGTTCATCTGACATGCGATTTGCGACATGATGCTCCGGCGCTCACCATTGGCTAGGCTATAGCTACTTCTGTATTGACAGTCGTGTCGAAAATTATTGGTGCCACAATATAGCTATCAGTAACCGCACACTACACAATTATTTTCTCATGTAGTAGGCATATCCAGAAGACAGAACTATAATTCCTATAAGACGGGGTCCAACTCACCATAGGCTATTTTATTGGGAAACCCGTTATTCCTTCAGTTATTGCATTGTTTGATCTCGTCTTTAAAGAAATTTGGTGAAGATAGGATTACTTTAATAGGCCGTGCTACAAGTTCATTACATAATCAAGCTCGGTGGTTCAATTGTACTTCTGATAAATATAATATATCTTTATATGTATGTATATAATACAATTACAAACACTTACAATATTTCCTATAATGTTTTTAACCCATTGGCCTAGCCTTTTCCGGAAACTTTGCTTGACCCTAATCTAGCAATTAAAATGGCTGATTTTGGTACATTATTAGAAAAATATAAATAACTTTTGATTCACAATTGTGATTTTAGTTCTGTTTCCACCATTTCATTCTAAATTAAATTCTCTCTGTAACAATGTACAATAACGAATTTCTATATTTTTTATTTACGAAACACAGTACAATGTAAGTATTCGCTAAAAGAGTAAACAAAACAAATGTTTATAACCTAATCAGAACACAGAAGTCATCTGTTTATTTGATACGTTGCTTACAAGTGTTGCCAACATCAAGTAATAATATTCTAAAAGTATAATAATATCGTATTATAAACTGAATAAATCTAGCTTATATCACACACATCGTAAGGTTTCACTGGGACTGTGTGTGAACACTGCTCGTAAAAAATTGCAATTTAATTACATTTTAATCGTAATTTTCACAATAAAATGCAAAGAAACCATTCTCAGTGGACGCTGCTGTCATCTAACAGATTTATTCGGAACAACATCAAACCTACGCTTAATAAAGAACGTTGTTTTCCGGGACACGGAGAAGTTCTGTATGTCTATTAGTGGGCCGCTCGGGGACTATACGGAACAGTTCCGTATGTCTAGGCCAATGGGTATATCGACTTTATTTCAATAAAGAGAACAAATTACCGTAACTAATTGTCAGTTGAACTTACAATTTCTTGTAACAAGACTGATTTGGTGAAGCCAGCATTCTGTTCTTTGTAGCACCTCCATTGACATCCAACAGGTTGGACCAAATATTGAATGTAGACTTGCAGGTGGGGTCCGGACATCAAAATGTACAGTAAATTGTCACTGGCACGTCTTTATGGAATCCGTTTTCCAGTATGTGTGGACAGTTAACACTGAATAATGAATCGTACTGTACTCAAACTACTACGTATTATACGTCATAACATAGAACCCCAAATTACATAACTGTAACAAATAAGCAAGCACTTGTACGATATCATAAAATGGCAGACTCGTTCATGCACACTTTTAGAAATTATGTATTATGATTTTACCGCTCGTCTCAAATACCAAGGTATGTCTGTACCAAAATTGATTAACTATGCCCATTACTTGGGTTTTTATAAACAAAAATTTGGGGCCGAGAGCATATGGGACACTGTAACCACATTCTTACTATTGGGTCTGAATCAACTCTCGAAAGATTTGTTTAATGGAATTCAAATCATGGTTGAAAACTCATGATTTATTATGAGTGTACAAAAAAAAAAATCTGTGACTAAAAATTATATAATATATGGTATTAAGTTGGTCAACGCACTGATTACTGGCCTATAACAGCTGATTTTAATAGGATTCCTCAAGGTGCTATATTAATGGATCTTTTGACTTAAAACATGCAAAATCTAACGGGATTGTACATTGTTACAGGGTCCAACAATTATTGTATTTTTAAATTTATAACTATTATTATTTTTTTTTTATTACCTTTATTATAGAAAAATTTCTGATTTACTCTGTTTCAGATACAAGGCAGGAAAAAACAAATGGTTTTTCCAGAAGCTGAGGTTTTAATGTCACTGTTATCTGTTCTAATATAATAAAACCCATTCTTACAAAATTTTACAGTTTGATTTTGTATACTTTATTTTCCAAATCCTGAGTAATGTTGTCTCCTCAACTAACTATTTAAGACACTTCCTTATATACCCAAACAAACTAGTAGACACTTCTATATAGCTCACTTTGTGAACTAACTACCCCCTCCACTTCTCACTTAGATTGTCACAGTAAAAAAATAATCATATCATATTCACTTGATAACTGGATTTTGTGGTTTAAAGCTGTATCAGGAGAATATAATGTTAAAAGCGGTAAAACTGTTAACTGTGATTTAGTTTTCAACTCAAAGAGGCCTATTAAATCATATTTACCTTAGAATGTTATAGAATAATTCTGGTAGATCGCAGCACCTCCTTGAAGATAAAAGATTATTTTTCATCTTAGAAAGTTATAAGCTTAGTTTATTTTCCTTAAGAGTGCAGCACTTCCTTAACATGAAAATTGATTTTAGTATTGATTGAAATAGGTTCCGTTAAATATTTAACAGACCGTTAAGTTTTTCTCAGTGTAACAGGAAAATTTTCCTGTCTCGCTGTGAAAACTTAAACACTGATTAAATATTTAACGGGCCGTTAAACTTTCTCAGTGAAACAAGAAACCTGTTATCCAGTGAATAAAAGTTGTTAGGAGGTCTATTGGTATTGAAATATTTACATTGAATCACAGCAGCATTGACCTCTTTTAACATTATATTCTCCTGATACTTTTTAAAAGACACAAAAACTTGATACAGTAAATATTTAACGGGCCGTTAAGTTTTTCTCAGTGTAACAAGAAAATTTTCCTGTCTCGCTGTGAAAACTTAAACACTGATTAAATATTTAACGCTCCGTTAAGTTTTCTCAGTGAAACATAAACCTGTTATCCAGTGAATAAAAGTTGTTAGGAGGTCTATTGGTATTGAAATATTTACATTGAATCACAGCAGCATTGACCTCTTTTAACATTATATTCTCCTGATACTTTTTAAGTCACAAAAACTTGATACAGTAAATATTTAACGGGCTGTTAAGTTTTTCTCAGTGTAACAAGAAAATTTTCCTGTCTCGCTGTGAAAACTTAAACACCGATTAAATATTTAACGGTCCGTTAAGTTTTCTCAGTGAAACATAAACCTGTTATCCAGTGAATAAAAGTTGTTAGGAGGTCTATTGGTATTGAAATATTTACATTGAATCACAGCAGCATTGACCTCTTTTAACATTATATTCTCCTGATACTTTTTAAAAGACACAAAAACTTGATACAGTAGTGGCAATTAAGATTGTCAATTTTGAGGTTATATTTTCTTTAAGAGAGATGTTGTCTCCTTGACTGCTCCCATACAGACTAGTGGACCTCTACAATTCACTTTGTGAACTAACTTCCCCCTCTACCTTTCATTTAGATTGTCACAGTAAGAAACTACTTTATATTATTTGAGGTTATGTTTTCTTTAAGAGAGAGATGTTGTCTCTTCAACTGCTAGATTGTGTCCACTCTACAAAGACACTTTCTCATATACCCAAAAAGACTAGTGCAAGCTCTACAGTCAACTTTGTGAACTAATTTCCCCCTCCACTTTTCATTTAGATTGTCACAGTAAGAAACTTATTTATATTAAGATCAGCTGTGTTGTATTAATCTAAATAAATAGTGGAGGGGAAAATTTGTTCACAAAGTGAACTGTAGAGCATCTACTAGTTTGTTTGGATATATAAGTAAGTGTCTTGGAAGGTGGGCACAATTTAGCAGTTGAGGAGACATCACTCTTAAAGAAACATAACCTCAAAATGGACACTACCTGGATAGCTTACTTTCTTGCACCTTTACGTTTAGGAATTAACATTATAAATGAAAGAAATTATATAAATTGTTGAAAATTATAATTTGTATTTACAATTACACTTAAAATATACAATACTGTCAGGGTTCGCTACATTCAATATATGAAAAAACATAATTTATATTATTCCACATGAATATCACAATATCAACACCAACAAAACAAATGAAATAAACACACATACTACGAATGACGTCTTTAATTGTTAAAAATCTGTTGTTATGGAAACAAGTGTGTTTATTTCATTTAATGACTGTGTTGTTTTATACATTTATAAAGTGATTCAACATATACACGCTATCAGATAGCAAAAACATCATTACATAACAATGAATAAATCAAATAACATGAAATAAAAAACAGCATCTGTGCTTTTTTGATGACTTAAATAATTGGGTCAAATGTTTAAACAACACATTACGAAACTATAAAAACGAAATTATTGAAGGAATGAAATTTTATTGCAATAAACAACAATAATACAAAATTAATTATTTTTTTTTAAAGTTTTATAACCGTTATTTCTTAAAAAATAAAGCTAACATTAGGTTACGGATAAGTTTTATATACTACTGTGGATATAACAATAAACTGGGGAAAGTATTTACCTTGTGGACATCAACATTGCTTAACACAACATTCATCCATTATTAGAGACAAAACCACTGTTCAAATGTAAATAAAAACTAATAAATATATCATATACAATTACATTTGATTGTATACATCGGTTTTAACCTTAAAAAATATTTTTTGAACGATGAAATCTATCGTACATCACATTATAAATGCGTAAAAATAATTTTTTACAAAGCTGCCGTTAAAATGTTTGTAATAATGCACTCTAAATCAATATATTCAGTCTAAGTGTATATCACAAAATTTAGCGAAAAGGTAAATTTAACGACTGATTTCTACCGTTTGACAGTTCGGTATTTACAAGTAAGTGTTTCTATCTATTTGGAATGAAAATAATACAATTCTGTCAATATTGAAATATACACATTTTTATGGTAGATTATATAACAGGTATCGTTAAAAGAAAATCTATGTAAATATTAAAGATTACATTTTAAAATTATTTTCTAATATTTAAATCTGCAGTAATAATTTGTGCAGTATTGTAAATAAAGGGTTGGATTCTTGATCATACACATTTTAAAAACCCTTTTTAATTTATAATATACAACGATAAATATAACGAAAATTGTAGGCAATAACCTTAATACATGAAAAATAAACATCAACAATTGAAACTTGTAAATAAGGCCTAGCCTAGACAAGTTGGATACGATTATAGGTTAATAATATTGGTGTATTGATAATTAAATGACAACCTAAACATTAGGTTATATTAAAACATGTCAATATGTTCTTCAGAAGAAATTGCTGTTTGGGAAAAAAAAAATAAAATTTTGTACAGTAAATTGTGCTTCAAAATATTTAAAAGGATATTGCAATTAGTAAACATTAGAAGATTATAACAGGTGAAAAATACTTATCGATATATGCTAACATCTGAGTGTAATATTATTAACATAATTTCATCGATTAAAGACCTAAAAAATTAACCAAAATAATAATAATAGTAGGAACACTTAAAACAACAAAATATTCGTATTATATGATATTGAATAAATTTAAACCCTGTACCCTAATTTCAAATACGAAAGACCGTATACTTAATACTCTGTTTCAAATGTGTTCAAATAAAAAATATGTACGGATATTTATTTTGTAAAAGAATTCAAGTGTATTTTATTCATTGCTATATGAAAAATATTTACAATATTGCAAAATTTTAAATTTCAAAAATACCCCCCCCCCCTCTTCCTTCCGATAAAAATAACTGTAAATATTACATATGTACAATAAATGAAATAATTTATAATATATTACATCTCTCTATATATATCTTGCTTGATTAAATAAAATAATATATGAAAATGTGTTAATTTAATCTATTAAAGCTTCTTTCAACTGTTAAAACAAAAAGTTTGTGCTATTTTGATTATTGAAAGGTTTTGCTTCTAAACGCAATATTCAACCTTTGTTTTTTGTGAACAAATTCCAAATACAATCACACTGTTTTTAAATTTTAGCTTTAAAGGACTAATTTTGTTTGTTGTTTAAAAATATTTCTAAAAGACTGTTTTCTTTTTCGTTTACCTGTAACGATTTTACAAGTCACAATTTTCTTCCGCGAGAATTTCTAATAACAGTCTCTTTAAACTATCCAAACCTGTAAGGAAACCACAGTCAGGTCCTTGGTGTACAGTTGTGTTTGAACCGTTACTACGACGAGTACTAAATGTTGTATGGGCAAAATCAATCATTCTTACATCTACGTTAGGATCTGCTGGTGACGAAGATAATACCCTTTGCACTGGCCGAATAAAACGACGTTTATTAGCCATTGTTTTTGTACTAGACGGTATGTCCATTGAAGAAGATTGAGCCGAACGTTTGACTCTTTTTAATGATAGGTTAGCGACACACGGTGATAAATCATCATCCTCATCTTCTTCCGTTTCGTAAACTTGTCTGATTCGTTTGACTTGATTTGTAGGTATGGTTGATGTTAAGAGATCAAAAGTCGTTAAGGATGATGAAGAAGCTTCTTCTGAAGATGAACATTCGCCAAGTGTAGATGATGTCGGTGATCCTCCGGAGTAAACCATCCAACTATCAACTGACATCGGACTAGCAATAGGTGATGAGCTTGGGGATTCACAACTGTAAAAAAAAAATAATAATAAAAATGTATATATAAAACAAAAATTTACATTTTATTTATACATGTCTTTTTTTGTGGGAGGGATGGTGAATGCGTGAGAAACTAAATTCACTTTTTTCGTGCTGGTGGCTTTGAGGTGCTTTTGTTTTCAACGAGGCATGTAGTTCATACCGGAAGTTATTTTTATAAAACATTATAAACACACACTGAAAGTATATTATGAGCTGTTTAAATATCTAAGTAAGTTGCTAATCAATGTCTGACGATCTTAAAGTATTCCAAACTGTAAGATCTTTCTGTGTCAATGTAAAGTCTTGGTTGTAAATAAGCTACTTCAATATTGTTGTGTTGGGTTAGACGCCATAATATTTTGTTTTAACTTAAGTAGCGGGGGTTGGTTGTTGACAATCAGTGAACACTGCAGAAAGTGTTATTTTCTGATAAAATGTACTATAATTTCTAACTTGTATTTTGTTCATTTTACATATTGATGACATTACTGTAAAAAGTGATGAGTAATATTACTATCGGTACAATATGTAAGAAAAATGTCTATTTCAGGAATGGGAATAAATTATTATTATTATCAACTATCAGCATATGACTGTACAACAACCACGAAGTGGTAATATACAATTGTTACTGTTTCTGGATATCCTTGATATTTGGAATAAGAAGCTCTCTGCCCTTAAAGTAGGAAAGTGTATGCGACCAGCGGTGAAACTGCCTAGCATGTAGCATACTAAACCGTACCTCTAGATTCTTGGGCCGGATAATTATTAGTACTACTACAAACGCTTGGTAAAAAATACAATATTTTCTTCCTTTGTTTTATGCAGAACGTGTCATTTTATTTTAAGAGTAGTATTATATTAAACATGTGACAGTTTTTAATATGGGTAGTACAAGAAAGTGACAATTAAATATCTTCAAATGAAGTTGACCGACTTTGATATTGATGCGAGTGGAAATGGGGGTTCCAGGATGAGTAATGAGGGTTCTAGTGATGTATGGTAAAAGAGAATGAGAGAAGAGTTTGGTGATAGTGAATGTAAGTGTAACCTTGAATCACTGACTATTTCTGTCATTTGGAGTATAAACTATGCTGAACCTAATTTATTTTAATTGTATGATGGCATAAAGTATGATCTACCAGTTGGTTCACAAGAAATAGAATATTTAAGAAGTTTTGGATTTACTAACAGGTCAACCTAATAAATGATATTGATATAAAACAGTTGACAACAGCCTGCTGTCGGAAATTTAGGGCTTATCTGGATTTTAAACTTTTAAAATTAAATAATTACTTTATTAATGACACATAGATATAAAAACCACAAATTTGATTTATTTGTTAAAAATAAATCAAACATTCAAACTGTTGGAATGAATACATAAACTACAAATCACAATAAAATAAATTATACATCAGTTTAAAACCAAGACATTCTCTTTATATAGTATACAATATGTTGGGAGTTGCATTATAACAGTCAAACACAGAAGTTTACAAATAGGATTCGATTGGAGTGTGCGGCTTTTAATGCGAGCAGGAGAGGGTTAAAACGTATTTCCATGATACTTCTATATAGTTTATCCTAAATAAATGTTTAAACATACCTAGATAAGCCTGTAACGTCCATAGTTTCTTCTGATATAGGATAAAACCCTCTTGCTGCAGCTTCCCCAAAACCTCTTTGATGTGAGTCACGACTAATATCGACTGATGATGGCGAACGTAGTTGTGAAACTGATTCCAAATCATCTTCTTCTGAGTCTCTGGTTCCTTCGTCACTGGTAATGTCAACCATGGTTTGGATTCCTCTGGTTAATCCCTCGTAAACTATTAATAATGAACTGTAACCAAAAAATACAATATTCTCGTAAAGTCTTTTCAATAATTTAATTACTATTTAAAATATGAATTTTGTATGAAAATAAAATAAAAATTATAAGCAATTTTACAGAAATAAATCCGGTGGTACTTTAAACCCAAAATCTTCTTTTTTTTGTTTTGCTTTTATAAATAAGAGATTTTATACTAAGTTTTCTCTCTTGTTCTAAACTAAAAAATTGTTCTAGTACTCATTTGCCAAACGGTATTTCTAGCAAAGTAATTTATCAGTGTTAAAAGATACACATTAGCCTAGTCAATGACTTGCACAAATTCACCAACCATAAAAAGTCTGTTTTATTTTGAGCTGGCAGTCATCGCTGAGCAACGTTCTCAAATCCATTCTGTAATTTCAAACACCACTAGCCGACCTACAAAATAGTAATTGTGCTAATAGATATTTCTATAACTAAATATTGTTCACTCACGATTGTTTTAAATCGATGTGGTGAGAGGCACTAGCACAGTTGACATATTTTCTATTGCTTTTCAGCTGATGTGATAAAGTGTAATAAAATCACGATAATATCTATGCGTTTGTATTTGTTTGTGATTTTATTGTTTTATAGTTTGTTGCAAGAAAAATAAACAGTGTTCTGCTGTTTTAATACTACAAACCAATAAATTTTGAACAAATTTCACAAGTTTCTATTTTCTGTTAATGTATATGTTTATGTTAGGAGTTATTTATGACAAGGTTGATCACTTGGTTTCTGTGGCATGACATCTATTTAAAAAAGCCTACCATAAATATTTAGAGCAACTCAGTTGAGCCTATAAGTAAAACTCACTGTTCAAGAGGCGAGACAATATTGTGTAGTTGCAAAACTGGGAAAGATTTAAGCAGAAATAGCAAAGCCTTCTTAAATAAGTATCTGAAATCTATATTAGGGATGATGGCCACTAGTCTTTTCAAATCGATAGCTCTAGGAATGCACCAATCAAAGCTGTTTGAAATTCAAAAGAAAAGACGGTAAAAAACTTATTAGTCATCGTCTTAGAAAAAAAATAGCATACCCTCGAATATAAAAGTATAAAATAAAGCAAAAGCTTAGTTTCAAATATTTTATTAATATAAATGAGCTATAATTGTTTTCGGCATCATTAATTATCAGTTACGGCATCATCGGGCAACTGATAATTAACAGGTATAGACGACTATTTAAACATAAGTACAGGAAACTGAAATACAATAGAGAAATCGGGAAAGGTAGGGGGATGACCTAGCAGGTAGATAAAGGTTAATGAACTATGTTACGGATGGGTTTTAGAAGAGACGACGAATTTAATACAATTTGGTCATTTAAGTTGAGAATAGGTCTAAGTGAAATAGATCTATTTATTTCTAAACATTCTAAATTATTTAGTCTATTGCTTTTATTTTCTATATGTAAGAGTTTAACATTCAATTTCGGATCAAAACTATGACCCCGAGTCCAAAAGGTTGTCAGCAAAGTTAGAGTTTTTATAGCCATGTTTCCAGCTATTTACATGTTCTTTAATTCTAACTTTTATAGATCTACCTGATTGACCTATGTACTCAGTCACAATCTTGACAAGATATTTTATAAACTCCACTATTTTCTAACATTTCTTTTTTATCTTTATTATTAACCAACATTTCCCCTGGATTTTTAGTACAATAAAAGGCATGGCAACTTTACGATTACATTTAGTTGAATAGATTAAATTTAGTTTTCAACTAAATGTAATCGTAAAGTTGCCTTTTCTGTATATTATATAAATTCTGTATATCCAGAGAACTTGTCAAACATGATGAAGACTTCAATACAAGTATTGAACTAATTTTTTTCTGTTATCATTTATAAAGCTGTTTATATTTTGTATGGATAGGAGACACAGGCTTACCTTTGAAAGTGGTCTTTAGTTTCTCTCTACTAAAAAACCATGTGTCTCCTTATTCATACAAAATCTAAACATAATAGGCTATGTGCCCTATTACTAACCTAAATTAAAATGATTATGTAGTTTATATTTCAAAGGTTAGCAAAATTTTATTTTTATAACGAAAGTGCACATTTAATTAATTCCTGCTGCACTGATGTGTAAAGACATTTTAATTAAATTGCCTATATGTTTTAAACAGAAATATTGAAAATTAGACTCCAAGTTTTATACTGTTTAAATATAACCTCAAATATTACTTCCTTACCAATTTCAATCAAGATGATGAAAAGAAAACTACAGTATATGAGAATTATACATAACCTAACAATCTTAGTTCTACCGTTTTCAGATTCTAGGCCTAAAACTTACCAAGAATAAAAACGGTAACTGCTTTGTTTTTCAATTGCTCGTCTCAGCTTGTCTAACCTTGCTATGACTTTGCGTACAGCTGTCTGACGTAATGAGTAACCATTATGAAAGAATCTATACAAAGCACCTTTAAACCCTTCCTCGTCTAATTCCCTTCCCCAGTACTTGTCTCTCTTAACAAAATGGTCAGTATCGGCTTGGTATACCTGCAAATACACAGTACTGTATTATTTTTTTTTTCCAATTTTTCACTGACATTAAGAGTTCAAGTGAATAATAAAAAGAACATTGTAATTGTTACTATCGTAGTTATTGATTTTTATTTAACAATTAATTTTAATATTTGTATATATTAATTTATTAACAATAAGTCAAGTTCATCTTGGAATATTATGGCTTTCCCTGCAATAACCAAAACAACAGGAGAAAAGACAAGAAATACTACTTTGAAAATTTCTTTTAATTTCTACAGAATCAAATTTTTGTAAGAAACTGTTATAAAGAAGCCCTTAGCAGTCGTATTTTGATTAAATTTACCCTTTTAATAACAGTAGTCAATATATATATATATATATATATTGTCAATTATTCCTGAACTATATTATATTTTACTAGCAATTTTACACGTTTGTGGGTCATTTTAAGAAATTACAACTTTTGTAATAGATCCAAAGCTGATTTTATGTTTGTGATAAATCATTTCTTGATACGACAACCAATACATTTTGTTTGCGTCCTTTGACACTATACTAGAGCAAAATTTGATTTCACTTGTAATTTTTATTTCTTACTGCAAAATTCTGAGTAATTAAAGAAATTTCTGAAATATGGTTAAAATGTGTTGTATCAAATTTTATTCCACATCGGTCCATGCATCTGGGTTGTACAACACTCCACATATAACAGATGGGCATAATTCCCAAAACCACTTAATATGAGTGAGGAGATTTTAAAACGGATATAACCGCAAAAAAACTTTAATTTTTTAATCCACCACAAAATTTTCTCTATATTACATATATATGAAAGTAAAACCTATGAAAAAATATATTCTTTCATTTCTCTACATTTCTGTTATATAACCTAACTCACAACACATCAACATACCTGCATGCCACAGAGTCTGACGCCTAAAGATGCCGATGTACTTGCAGCACATTTAGCAATCTGTTTTGTACGCTTCTCCGCAGATGCATCATCACCATGCTGCCTTGTACCCATCTTCAGATCTAGAATACATGGATGAGAATATCTGCTCGTGATGTTTTCCAATAAAAGAAAATCTGTACGGGGATAGTCAAGGAAAAAACTCATATATATTATAACTATACGTTGTTAGGAATAAAAAATCCAGTTGTCAGTTTCAAGAAAAATAAATGAATAAACTAGGCAAACAATGGTTCAGTGCTAAAAGTGTATGTATTCAAAAATCCAGGATCTTAATAAATTTTACAATTACGTCTCTAATACAATCAAATCATTGATTCTAATATATATTAGTTTTTTAATGATTTTCCTTTACTATGTTCATTTTCACAAACACATGAAATTGTAAGATAAACTATCAATAAAGTAGTCTAAGCTGTAGAGTTAGAACCGTCCCAATTATTATGACAAATTTAAAATGACTTCCAAAGATTTACTAAATTTCTTCACATACAAGGATTGCTCTCCATGATCCTGTGCAGTGAGCTTCTTTACTAATCAGCTTAATTCACTAAAGAAGCCTCATCTCTTTGTTAATCAACTGACCTCCCAGCAACTCCGTGCCAACAATCGACTATCGATAACTCCCTGCTGAGTCTGACCTCGATATCCTACCCACCTTTAGTCATTTGTGGCGTGTTACAAGGTTGCAAACCAAACCTGACCAAACTTTTTGTACTTTGTCGTAACAATTGTTTATGTTCTGGTTTCTACGGAAGGGATTTACAATATTTTCTACTGCCTAGTTTGAATACAACTTGACCATAAATTCTAAGTCCTTACAACTCTCTTCCCATAGACAATAAATATTTGTATGGATATTTAGATCCATAAAAAAACTTGCTACATTATTTATTTATAAATATACAAGTGGACTGTTTTAGGAATAGTTCTGTCGTAAAATACTTTTAATATAAAAGTGATGTATATTTTAAAATAAATATGAATTTCATTCGAGCTCTGATATTTCTGAATTTCTTGGCTCTGATATGATATACACCGTCAATACAAAAACTTGTTAATGTCACTTCTTTATAAGTTTACAAGTAGGCATATACATTAGCCATTGTTACGTCCTTGGTTGGAGCTGGTGATTGCTATTTTTTTATGTTTATGTGTTCTATTCACTTGTGGTTATCCTTGTTTGTAGTATAAGTTTTTTTAAACTGCTCTAGCGTAACTTTGGTTTTTGGACTGCTAGCTCTGGTTCTATCATATTCGGCTATAGACTTTGTGGAGTTTTTATGTTGTTACCACTTGATTCATACTCTCGAAATGTTGTGTATTTGCTCTCAAGTTAAGAGCTGTCACTTAGGAGGAAAAGGAAGTCGCCAAGACGAAGAACAAAAAAGTTTTGGGACATTCTGAAGAGGCAGCATCATTATTATAGATCCAAGAAGATTAAGTGTTTTAAATAATTATTTCAGTGATAAAAAACAACTATGTAGCTAAAATATAATATTCAAACTTAGAACCATGTGTTTATCCCTTCATGGAATTGATTCAACATTATAAATTCACCTTTCATCCAGATTATATGCAGCCAAAATAAACGAACAAAAATTACAACTCTCAAAATTGATTAAAGGCCAGAACTTTTAATAGCGTAACCAATATTCACCCATCACTTGTCCACTTCCATCGCACATCTTTTATTAGTTTTTACGATATCAAATAGCCCAATTATTTTAATATTTTGAATTTATGTTGACAACCAATGGTATAAATAGCCAATGCAAGAGTTACAAACGATTGTTATTTCCGAATGCCGAGATTAAGTGTAGGTATATTTTGTAATTCTAAAATAACAATGTTAAATAATTAATCTTGTTAAAACACATTAAATGTTGTACGATATAATTTTGTCAGAATTTTAGTTTGCCCCGAAATAGTAATATTACGATGGTTATAATTGATAAGACATGTTTGTTTAATGTGAAATATATTTAAATAAATATGAAAGAACCTTACCTAATTTGTCTTTTACGTCAAAGTTAGGTTAGATACGTTTATCTATTATATTAACATAATTCAAGTGTAGAATAAATCGTTATATTTTTATACAAATTATAACTACTCTTATGACGTTCAAGATACATGCGTCATACAATAGGTGAATCTTGATATTAGTAAATGATCCATGAATGGTTAAAATGTAGTTAAGTCTCATAATTTTATGTTTGAATTTAAACAGTTAAAAATTAAATTATTTCATAATTTTACGGTTAGAAATTTATTTCTTTTAAAATAGGCTTTAAAAGTGAATAAATTATCATTTTAGAAGTGAATATGGAATATTAAACTGCCACAGGAGTTCAAAATATTAAGCAATGTAAGCTTAGGGATAAAATAAAATTGCAAATTATAAATAAAGTTTATTATAGTTTAAATGAGTATTTTGAAAATCCAATAACAAACTGTGATTAATGTTATGAAATGAATGTTTATACTTAGTAAATTAAATAATGACCATTATGTATTAGTTATAACTTTGAGACTGTGTCGGTTTTCTTTGTGAGCAAATATAGTAATTTGTGGAATATACAAAAAACTTTTTTTAAACTAATTCCTATTACAATAGATACTTTTCAATTTTTATGATTAAATAATAAAATGTGGTACTAAAACATTAGTTTTCCTTTTTAAAAGATAGTTTGTATTAAATGAATTTTGCTCTTTTATTTCTTCTTATGATAGGTAGACTATATTTTAACTGATTCTAAATATTTAATTAAACTAGTTATGATTACGAACAATTCATCATTAATAACTTTGAAACAAAGTATACTATGCTGAAGTTACTAATAAGAAATCAAGTCTCACTGCTCTACCAAGTAAGACAAAGGATACATTGCTTGTTGCTATTATCCACTGCTAGGGTATTATAAGTTTTCTGCAGTTCACTACTTCTATGTTGTACTTTCAACCTGTTAACAAACGTAAATATTTTATTCAACAACGCAACTTCTTAAAGTCTGCCATAGTGTCTAACACAAAAAGATAACGAAAGTTAGATTACAATTGACCTTATTTTTATCGTAGAAGAATTTGATAAGTTTTAAACATTGTGTCTCGGTGACTAATCTGTAAAATAATATTGTATCTAACAATCGCACTAAACAACTATCATCAAATAAACTACTGATTAATTACAATAATTTACAACCAAAATATTTTTGCTGCATGATACTATCCAATAAAGCAGAGTTCTTTTTAGGCAATACGAACATTCCAAACCTTTTGAACTTGTTATCTAATATCAATAAGGAAATAGTTAGATTTATAATTTTGATAGTAACTGTACTGTGAATTATGAAATACGTTAAATGCAATGTGTTTCCGTTTCTTGCTTTGAATTCCAATACGATTAGTAATGTATTTATCCATGAATGTACTCCATATATTACAATCTAATAATAATATGTTCTATAATTCTTTTCAGAATGTTTTTTTACAATGTTTATAATAACTAAACACAATAGACATACAAGCCGAAGTGTTTTGACACAAGCTTTAGATTTGACCAATATTTATGTTTTATTTTATTTCAATAATAAAACTCCATACAGTGGAATCTCAAGAGAATTACTAACACTTGTGAGTTATTCAAATAATATACCAAAAATAATCGATTTCGATTTATAAAGACTAAGTTGACTGTCCTTTATTCACTTCAGCATTGTATTCTGATTAAATTTTATTCCTCCAATAAGGAATAAGTGAAAGACGACACTTCAACTATTTTGTTTTAATAAACCGTTTTTAATTTAATTTTAATGAAAAATCATAAGAACTGTACATAGTTAACATTATATTTTGTAAATAAAGTGATAGCAATAAATGCTTCACTAATTTATTGCAGCACAAACCATTTGACAATCGCTTTAATAAAAAAGCAAAACTTTACTAAAATACAGAACAGTAGACACATGCGTACACACAGGGTGAACAATAGAGCTGTATTGAGCCCAAATGTGGGGAAATGTAATGATATAAGAGAGGGGAAATTCATGTCTTAACATGGAAATTTTGTCATCTCGCACAATATGGCTACACTAAACTTCGACTTACAAAGGTCTGCTGGCTAAAACTTCCAGTTATAGAGGTGATTTTATTAAACTTCGACTTGTAGAAATTTTCGAGCACTTACCTACGAGTTAAAGAGGTTTACCAACTGCGTCCAGGAAACCAACAAAATTCATCTCATTGAGATTCTTTCTTTCAAATATTCGACTTACAGAGGGAAAATTAGCATTGGAAGTTAAGGTTAATGTCAAAAATTTGAGATATCAAGGTCAGAGTTATCAAAGTTTCACTATAGTATTGAAAGTTACTATAGCAAAATAAACGTAGGGAAAATACTTCAATCTGATCAGACTAAGAAAATATTACGCTACATTTGAAGAAATATTAATCTGTTTTACAGCATCTTTGTTTGTTAATAAATATGTATTATGTATTTAACCCACACTACTAAGTATTGAAATAGTGTATATAAAAATTCCTAGATCGCACTTACTGGAATTCAGAACAAAATCAGTATATTACTGCTAAACATGAATTCCCAGAACGATCTGAACAAACTTGTATTTCAGAAACATCTAGGACCATAACAAATTTTAGTACAAAAACAATTGTTAGAACAAAATTCTATCTCTAATCACAGCAAGACTTTAAATTGTACAAAAAGTAGTCCTATTTACCTCAACACGTCATCCCGTTTCCTTTTGGTTGCTCTCGCCGTGTCATCACGGAAGCTAGGACTGTACCTCTTATCCATGTTCATCCCACTGCTGCTTGTGCCTTGCATCACTCCTGTATCGGACAGAATCATAGGTCAGTCATATTTTTATTGCAAGTGTTTCTTCGTTATCTGCTAGGTTTTAATATATACTTACGCAATATTCATAACCATTTGTAGTTCTTCATTTGTGTAGAGATCAAATCATTAGATTCCAATATATTATGAATTTACTACATACCCACCGTACAATGAGCCGACTAGAAAACATACATTATTTAACATGAAATCATTTTAATATTAACACCTAGATTTCATAAAAATATAACGGATTTTAAATTATAAATTAAACCAACTGGTTTTGTACAGACAATCTGTATATTAAAAATAGCAAACCTAACATCAATTTGATTTGATAAATCGGCTGTTGTGAAGTTAATAGTTAGAACATATTTATAGAGATGTTTGAGTTAATATTAAAGAACAAAAAAGATTTCAAAAAATAGAACTAACAAAATTCACAACACCGTAGTGGAACTATATAGCCTATAGTGTAAATGTTTTAATATTTATTTTAATTGAACTAAAATGTAGAAATAAGTTGTGTTTAACATATTAAGCTTCAATAGCTATTAAAGTCAAACATTTTAAACTAGAAAAAATAAATACAGCTAATCAAACAAACTGAATATATCAAAAGTATTTTAATAATGATTACGGTAAAAGTATCACACACTCGTAAATTAAAAGAATTAATATTTCAAAACAATTTTCTCCAAAAAGAAATTGCATTATTTTTTAAATACATTGCACTGCATTTTGTTTTTTTAACCCTTTGAAGAGTATGAGTTTAACCGGCAAAAGAGTAGCGACGTACCGGTACGTCATTTTTAGTTCGGCTGAAAGGAGTAACGACGTACCGGTACGTTTTTTGATGCAACATGAATCAGCTGTTGTTTTTTAAATATTGAGCAACAACAAGGGTTATAATATCGTTGGTTCGTGTTCTTGGGTGTGTGGAGGGGGGTATCAAGTCAGCACAGCTGATTCAGTAATGTGGTGGGGCACTCTAATCGATTGCGTAATCGCGATGATTTCTGTCACTGTCACAGCTGTTGTAGACTGCAAGCGCTCGGTGCCGTGGGCAGTAACTACGCCAGTTCTTACTTGTGATAGGTTCTCATAAACCTATCATTAGTTTTTTAGTGACATCATTTTAGTTATAAGTACTACATTATGAGTTTCAATGAACCGAATAATATTCGCTCCGACGAAATACGTGACCTTTTGTATGATGTAAGTGAAAACAGACCCGTACCAAGAGCAATTGCAACAAGTGGCGACAAGCATCCTTTACGTTTGACAGGCCGCCACTTTCCTCGTCCAATGCCAAATCGTGAGGGACAGAATCGAAGAGTTCAAAAACGGTGCTACGTTTGTTCAAGCACCAAAACTCAAGAAAAAAAAACGAAAAGATACACAGTACGAGTGTCCAGACTGTAATGTTGCCCTCTGTGTTCATCCATGTTTTGGAATATTTCATAAAATGAAAATTTTTTAAAATGTTGTTTTTGATTTTTACACTTTTTCAGACCAAAAATAACTCGCTATGTATTAAAGGTATTGATTTGTAACTAAATATATCTGTTTTTATCAAAATTTGGTTTTTTTTTTTTTTTACTCCTGAGTGTAATTTTTATGTATAAGGCCCTACTCCTGTGAGTAGTGCTGCTGGTGACGTACCGGTACGTCATTACTCCTGAAAGGGTTAAATAACAAAATTAATAGTCAGTATCTACTAACGGTATTAAATGAATACAAAACAAAAATTTAATTTCTTTTAAGCAATTGATTAAAATCAGACATTAATAATATTGAATAATTTTAAAAAATCTGAAAATACAGAGTTTCAAATAAAATCAAAGAAGCCTACTAATTATTAGGCTTTAGGTAATAGTCAGTAATTATGGTAAAAATATTACTTTCTAATTACTTATATCAAATTTCCCTCATTAAATAATATATATGCAGTTTATAAAAAGTTTTATAAAAAATAGTCCATACATTTTTTTAAAATTGTTTTTTGATGAATTGTGATCCATGTAAATACAAATCGTATTTTCAACCTTTCCAAATACATAATGATAAGTTTCATCATAATAATTGTAATAAATTTGTGATCTACTCTACGTAAAACATGTTTGCCCTAATTTTCACACATCATAATAATTTCCTTATTATATAAATTAGGAAAAGAAAACGGGTTAAGTAAAACATAAAACACAAGTAACCATCGAAAGAGGTTAGAATAATATAGCAATATGCTATAATGAATAACATAACCTCTTTTGGTTATAAATAAGAATTTATTGAATTTTGATACTCCAATTATTTCAGCATGCAGTAGGACAATATGATAATAAAATTTCCATAAGGAAAAAAATATATATTTTTCATTATAAAAAGAACAGGGAAGGATGGATTTTAAATAACATTTAATAAAATACTGTACCATTAAGTAGTATTTTTTGAATAAATTTATATGGAGATATTCCAAACAACTAAAAATCTCTAAATAAAAAAAACTAACCTCAATCAACGCTGTATCATAATAAATCTTCCATAATAATATGATTACAATTTCATTTTATTATTCTTCTTATTAAATTATAAAAGTAAATTATACTATTAAATGAAGGAACAAACAGAATATTTTCATCCAATTTTTGTCATTTGCTTTCTAATGATTCTTCATTAATACTTACAAAAATACAAATTAAGAGAATCTCGGTGTAAAAAAAGGAACTGTTAAAAATTGTGAATTTATAATTATATTTGTGCTTATAGTGAAATAATTTTAGATTAAATTTGGTACTTACGTATTAACGCCACCGCAGCAGAAGTTGCTAATGCGCATGCGCCAATATTTGCTTACTTTGCTATATAATTATATATCACGACAGGTTTGGCGAGGTAGTTATATATATAAACACCTGGCCAAACCTTTCGTAAGTTTATTGAAGTTATTAATTTGAAATTAGATCATGGATAAACATGAGCTTTAAAAGTGAAGTGCCGCCAATCTACGCCTAAAATTTTTGCGACAAATCATAAAATGAAAGTATAAGAATCTCAAAGCTGAAAAAAATGGAATTCTGCTTCCCTTAAACCAGTTTTGCTCTTTATTGGCGCATGCGCATTAGCGCAACTTCTGCTGCGGTGGTGTTAATACGTAAGTACCTTATATTTATTATAGAATATATTTTTTTAAAATTATATTTTTGAACTACAAAAGCATAAACCGTAACTATAATGTAGTTGTCAAAATTAAACTCACACTGGCTACGAGTCATAAAATCTATCCCAAATTGAAAATACAAATTGTTAATCTATTTTTAAAACCAAAGAAATAATGAAAGGAAGATAAACAAAGAAAGAATAAATGATCCTACAGAAGAAATAATAGAAATGTTAGTAAAAGAAACAAAGATAATTAACTGATGAAGAAAATTGTGAATCTAGAAAGAAAATAAAGAAGAAACAAAACTGAGAAGAAGAAGATGAAGAAGAATACAACTGAAAAGAATTAATAGTAAAATAAAGAGTATAGAAAGATTTTCTAAAAATCAGTAAAAACGTTAGAAGAAAGTGAGAGAATTAGAATCTTCGGTGACACAAAGAAAGAACAGAAAGAAGAATTGATTGAAATTAAAATATGAAGAAAAGGGCCCAACCTTTTAAAATTTATATATAAAAAAAGATAAAAATAAAATTTTAATTGCTTTACCTTCACCAAATGATAGAAAAACATTTGTTTTAATAAAATTATATATAATATAGCCCTAGAAACAAAACATTCTAAAGTGAAAATGCTTTAAGTTTGATTTGATTTTATATTTATTTGTAGATGGATTAGGTTAGAAAACATATTTTCCTTACCTAACCTCTCATTCAGAATTAAAAAAATTTAATTTAAGAAACTTAAATCTTAAATAAAAATGGAACACAAAGTAATTAATGTTTTTTTATCATTTGGTATATATTGTAAAAAAAAAAAATGGTTATACTAAAAATAAAAAATATTATCAGACCCGGGATATATTCTGATCTGTCACCAAGGAGGTCCTATTTTCTGCTTGTTTTTCTGCTCATACACTGGGAGAATCATCAGCCAATGTCCAGAATGCATGGAAGGAAGTCCGAGCAGGATCCACACATCTGAAAGCTTTCAATCTAATGGACAGAGGTCCAACAACAGGTTGTACGGTGGAGATATTTAAATCACTATAATCTCCTTTTATCGAGAGAAAAAAAAAAAGGAAAAAAAGGGGGAAAAAGTGTAAAATAAAAAAAGAAAGAAAACAATTGGGATTTCCATTCCACAATCATATTCTAAGACCAATTTTAATACAAATCAGACAAAGTTGTAAGAATATATAGTCTAGAAAATATGTTGTGAAAGGAAAAAAAGATGAACTGAGGCCAAGAATATATATTTTTGTAGTTTTATGTCCGAATATTCTTACAACAAAGCTAATAAAGACAGAGGACACCGTGACGCAGAAAATTCCACCAGCATCTGGGATCGAGTTCACAAATTGATAGTTCATGAGGTCGATCTTCAGAGAGCCACGCATTAACTAACTACGCCACGATATCATCACAAAAAATAGTTTCTTATTTAATCATACTGAAAAAAAAAAAATGAAAAAAAGAAAATTTTAACATAACTTTCGCCATAAATTTATTATCCAATATAAATTTTTCTTCTAAAAGCAATTAAGCAAATATAAAACTTACCTTGAATTGTTGATATTAAAATATATGAAATAGGCCTATGTAAGTGAAAAGAGAATAGTAGGCCTAAACCACTCCCATTTTGTTAATGATGAAAATTAATTTTCTATTCCTCTGACACTTAATTAAAAAGATTTATATCTTCAGAGGCCTATATCACAAAATAGCTGTTTTGCTAAGTAAATTATTCAGAATATAAAAACAAAGATGAAACATGTTATTTCTTAAAAACAAAGGCCTAAAATATTCAAAATTGCAAGATTTTACATAAATAATTTCTAAATACAAAAATCATTTTTAAAATGTTAATTAGGCCTACAAATTAAACATTTGGAATAGTTAAGGTAAAAATGATGAATTAGTTGCAATCGCAAAATGAATAACTATTGTAATGTGTATTACCTTATTCTTACCTTTTGTAACTTACCTTTTGTTTTAATAAATGAGAAACATATTTATTTGTAATGCGCACTTTTATTTCAACAAAAACATTTCAAAGATGCAAGGGTCTTGTAAACACCTGAGCTTTAAAACTTTGTCTTTGAAACACCAATCTGTTGAAATAAATCTGTCCGTTTTAAAATAATTAGTTTCTTTCAATTATTCACTTAAAACTATCAATAAACATTGTCCCTCAATACAGCTAAGTGATAGGCCTACCTTTAGTTTAAATTAAGATTGGTGATAAAAGAACACTGTATTTTATAATAGGCCTATTTAATTGTCTGCTCTTATAAAGTATACTTAATAATAGGCCTATAGGTTAGATTACTTACGAAAATAATGATGTAGGAGGCCTATTAAAATGTAATTAGATTATTAATGATAAATAAAATAAAATTTAACGATCTGAATTATATTTGTACAAGCATGGATAGTTAACCATATCTAATAAAACAAGAACAAAAGATTTAAGCATACCTTTATATTTTGGGACAAACATTTGAATATCCTGTGGAATGTTCTCGTAGAAGTCTAATTCCCGTGGGTTTAATGGTTTACAGATTGTACCTTGGTCCAAAAGCAGTAAACGAGTATGACCTCCAACCTTAAAACAAAAGGGAGTTATATATATATTAACAACAAATCATTTTCGATTACTTCTGAATATTCTAATATAGGCCTATATATTGTACCAAATGAGATAAAATATACAAAGATTAGGTGATTTTTATAAAAGTTCTCAAATTTGAAGATGCCATAGTGATACAGTAAAGGATATTTAGATCTACCTTTAGTCATATGTCTACTAATAATTTTAAACAATATCTGTCCCACTAAGAATATAGCCTATACTAAAGAATACAATAATAATTATGCAACTCAACTTCTCGAAAACTGTCCAAAACATACCCATATACCAAATTTAATCAAAATGATACCCACATCAGTTATAGCGCACACGGCCCATGACAAACATCATTCAAAACCCCTTTTAGTCGGATATTTAACTGATAAACTCAACATCGATGTTTTTGACTCTTTTGATAATTTTCTCTATAACTCTACTATATTTATTTCCTTTTGCACCATAGAAATCAAGTTATTTAAAAAATAAACATTTATTTTCACAATAAATTATAACCCAAACAAAAGAATGAAATTTTAGTAGTGGTACCTCTATAATGAAAGGAACAAAACCAAATCTCTCTAACTTTGGTAATAATTCTGGAAAATGGTATAATTTTTTCTTATAAAATTTAATTTTGTAATGTTCTTATTTGACAGAAGGCAGCTCATTGTAAAACTACAACACAGTATAATGGATATTATGTAATGTACCTTGCAATTAAATTTAGTGAAAAACCGTTTACTACCTACCTTATTTTGAAACAAACAGATTATATTTGATGTCAGAAGAACCATATTTCTGACATCAAATATGATCTATTTGTTTCAAAACAAGGTAGGTAGTAAACGATTTCAACTACTATTTCCTTTACTAAATTTCAGGGTAATATACATTATATAATAACCGTATAATGGGTTTAATTATGGATACAAGGCATGTGAAAGTCAGTAGGTGCAATAGGCCTAGTTGAAACTTTTTTTTTTAATTTTGTTAACAATGAATGAATTTTAAACAATATATTTTTGCAAGGAGAGTTGCAAGGTTAACCTGAGAATGTACCTTTATATAAAATCACCTTGGAAACTACTGCAAGGCCAAATAAATTATGATTGAAGAATTAAAATTTGTCTTGCATATAATATGAATTTATGTTCCAAATAATTATTATACTTTAAAAACCATTAAACCGAAAACCTTTTGTATAGGGTTTAATAATTACACTGATTTATAAATAAATAGCTTATTTATTCATTGTATATTTTCTTGAACAAGCAAAATATTTTACGCCTTTTGTCTTACTACCTTTGTTTGTAACTAATGTTTAAATCTGCGTAATTACTTCCAAACGGTTTTAAATTTTACTCTTTTTTAAATAGAAGGTACCGGTAGCCTAATTGATGAATACTATGACAATGGTATAGACTACAGGTAGGCCTATATAAACTGCACAAATATGGAAGTTGATTATTATATTTTACAATAAAACTTTTAATAGATAGACAAATGCATAGTTGTCTAACTTTATGAATAAAACAACACAACAATATTACAGTAGTCAGAAAATTATACGCATTCATTAAAGATCTTAATTCTGGCATTTTTTTAAAATTATTTTGGGACACATGCAACAAAAAGTCTTGAACAAAACCCCAATTTATAATTAATAGAACACTGAAAAGTTTTCAAGAAAACTCCAATTTATATAATTTAAAAAAAAAACTGAAAATCACTGACAATCTGTTGTTTTCAAATATTGAAGTTATGTTTTCCCTCCTAAATATATAAATAAGAGTAGCCCTATAATCAGATACTGACAATTTAAAGTTTCTGTTTGCTATAAATGCTAGTTTACAAAATAAGCCATCATCCACAGTTTTCATTAAGTTCACCAACTCAGACAAAAAATAGTAATAGTAGGGAGGATAACATTGAGTTTGTGAACAAACAAAAGTGGCTTCTTGAAATAAATCTATTGTTATAGAGTTAATGGTAGGTTGTTGAAAATAAATGTATTGTTTTGGAATTAATGAGTGGCTTGTTGAAATATATTATTGTTGTAAAATTAACAATAGGTTGTTGAAAGTAAATCTCATTAAATTTAAAATGACATTTTATTGTGTTACAATCTTGTTGAGCACTGTGGTGAAATTCACAATAATAATTCGAATTTGCCCCTAACCCACAATCACTGGAACTTAATAAAACACCTACATACAACACAATTTGGGCTAAAATAAAATGAACACAGTCATGTATTGCACTTCAGCTGAATAATTTATATAGGCCAATGTATATACTTTACATTTGACCTTGTGTAGTTATTCAAGGCTATTATAACACAAACATTGATAATTTTTATCAAGAGGTTAACTAACACCTAGATGGGGAAACTTACTTTGATAAGATTGTTTAAAAAATCAATGGTTAATCTTAAATTAGATTAGGCTTAAGCATAATTAACAACAACAGCTGGCTTTATATGAGAGGTACCTAAATAATCAATATTTAGTATTTTATAAGACAGTCTATTATATGACCACTGGACACTGAGTAGGCTAATTAGTATTGATAAGGATTTCATAACAATGGAATGTATATGTTGCACAGCAGTAATGTCACATACTGCTCTATTATTAATTTATCATCGCTGATTCATTTTTACCTATGGTACTTGACTTCCTACTTTTAGTACCATATTTGGTTAGAAAATGACAAAATGTGAGTAATAAAAAAAGGGATTAAGACAAGAAACAATGGTTTACGATTCCTCCTTGCTAGACCTTGGAATAAGTGACTAACTTATATTCAACCAAATCAGATTTTTTTTTAGTTTGATTTCACTATAGCTGGAACAAAATAGGCTACTGATGGAATAGAAATTTTCTACAGATTATGGGTCTTGTTAAGTCAGTGCACATGCGTGTGCGTATGTCCAGCAGTTTTATCATGCTGATAACTATTATCACAAAATTCATAGCTGGGGAAAAGTAGGCATAAACAGTTGTTACATTACAGAATATACTGGTCCGCTTAGATAATATGTAATTCTTTTGAGAAAACCATGACCGTTCGAAGGAATGTCTCTCTATGATGAAAGATCCATAAGTAAAATATGGACAGAGTAGCCAGAATGTCAAGTAGTCAGGATATGGGACATAGACTATTGAAGACAGGTAGGCTACATAGAATTAATCAAACACAGAAAGGGGATGTTCCTACTTTAATTCAGTTTTGTTTCAGATAAGATCACTTTTCCCTCACCTAACCTACCTAACATTTTTTCTTATGTGCCCCAGAGATTCGAGGGACTCAAAAAAGAATGTGAAGAAGTCTGCCCGCCCTCTTTACCTGGTAGCAAATAAGTTTACTTCTCCCATTACACTGAATGGTGTTACAAAGCCTGTGTGAAACGTAAACTTGAGGTTATTGACTAACTGGTATTTTTTTAAAATAATTATGTCTATTTCTGAAAATTTCCATTTTGTTTATTCTCATTATAGTAGGCTACTGTCTATTAATATTGCATGTACCAGTATGGTTGTTGTTTAATTTTCCTTCCAAATTAGTACATGATCTGAATATTTTCTGGAAACTTAGACTATAGTAGCTATAGTATGGAAAAAATATCCTAACACCGGTAAGCAACTATAGTCTTGCTTTTTGCCAATAAGGGGGGGGGGGATAACAAATTAATTTCAATCTGTATTTTGTTATTTTTATCATTCAAATTGTAGAATAAAATTTTGAAAATGTCAAAGTAGATACCGGAATAAAATATGACTGGTTTTGTATCCTGAAGTCATAAAAATCAAATGCAATGCAATTTATGGGATTAGTCTAGATCGTGTTTTCAAACCTGATTCTAAATAGGCCTACTCCTAATTGATAACAGAATTAATTTTATAAGATCTAGGTTATTATGTGGTAAGCTTGAACACTTTTACCTAGATTATATAAGTTATGTTGATACAATAATACAAAAAAAATCTCAATTATAGCCTTAATTAATTGTATCCTAAGCCTAGGTTAAATTATGGCAACTTTTAATGACAAAATGCAATATTTAGGATTATCTCCTTGTGCCTAAGACACCTAGTCCTGTAGATTAAACATTATGATTTTATTTAAGTTAGTAAGCTAGAATGATATAAATTAAGATATTTAAAAACAGTGATATGGCAAAATTAAGACCTAAATTTATTTTATGACATACAATATCATGAAAGAGGTTAACTTAAAGTTTTTAACTGTTCAGCTTACTACACATATTTATTATCCTCAACAACATAGGAAACTGCATACAAAAGTGTGCTATATGGTTTCTACTCAATGTTTGATTGTGTGTAGAACTGGTAATAATTAAATATATAAGTTAACTTTATAATTAGCATGCAAGTTATTATTATATATATATATATATATATATATATATATATATATATATATATATATTATATCACCTAAATAATTTAACGATGAATTTTCAACTGCATTGCAGTTTAGCCAATGAACATTTTTGACAACATAAAAATAATACTACACTTAATCTATTAAAACAAATAATTTATACTTGCCTACTTTGTTGATAGTGTTATCGTTAGAGTTCAGCAAACTTTTTAAATTACATTTTAAAGCTGCGAATTCAAAATTTGAGTTCTGGTAGATAGCACTACCGTAATTTATAATTTTAATAATAAGTAATCGAGTTAGGGTAGTACCTAACTCATATTTAATGATACCTAGATTAATTCACTTGACACACTACTAAAATGTTTTTTCATAGTTGGTGTAATCAGTTTAGAAATCTGCATAGATTGATATTTTTTTAAACTAAGTTATATCTAGCTTCAATGTTATCATGCTCTATACTTTTTTTCTGTGAATGTCTGACCTACCACATCACAAGTTATTGTTACTAACTTAGGCATTTTTATATAATTGATCATGTGCACTTTTTTGCAAACTTTACAGAATTATTTTACAATTTTGTTTACATCCTGTATGTATACATAATAAGGTTTCTTATTTTAGAAAGCATTATATTCAGTTGAAACCACTAACTTACCTACCTTCCTCCCTTTCTTGTTAATCCTAATTATTCACACATCATGCTTAACTTACTATTCACAAAAACGAATATTGTCAAAATATCAATATTCACAACAATAATTAGCCAAGTTTTCACCATCACAATGAATACAAAACTGTTATCCCATATTGATTTGTTGTTGATTGTAAAAGTGAAAATATTGGATAATTATTAGGACCTATTTAAAATAATCAGGAATCTAGGCAAACGCTAAAATAAAACCTAATGTAATGGACCTACATGGGCAAAAGAGAAAATATTTTTTTAACAAATTAATATTCTAGATCTTGCGCGAGATATTGATCTAGAAGGCTTACATACAATCCATGACCATGACTTACTTGATTGTTGAGAGGTAGTAGAGAGACTTCGTCATCATCTTGTTGGTCTTTGCAACGATCAGAAGAAAGGTGAGACAAAAGATCTGTAGTACGTAATTGCTGATTTAAGTTATGTTGGTTATGGACGTGAGATTCTCCCATGCCCCAATCCGCCAGGAGGTAAACCATCCCCGTATTCCTTTCTTCAAAACAATTTAATAAAATACTAAAATGTTAATTAACTGTAACTTCAACCAAAAAAGAAAGTTACAAATTACAAAATATTTTTAAAGAAAAATAATTAAAACAGTAAATAAATAAATCAACTGTATATACTTTCTCACTTTACCACACTGAAGTAATCTAGTCACATAAAAAACTTTCACCACAGCACTGAAATAAATTTCGACACTTAACCTAAATATTGTTGGTTACACAAAAACTAAAACACTTGTCAAGCGATGTTCATATAATAAAACCACGAACACTTATTAAGAATAATAATGGCTTTAACAAGAGCTTTATTGAAAATTAAAATCATTAAATTAGTCACTAAATACGTCAATAAATTATTTGTAAGCAAGTAGTTGACTAGAAACAATTCGAAGAAAGCTCCGTAGACGACTGTGAGAACCAGCAATGGAGGCCAGCTTGATATGTTAGTGTGTATACTGTTCGTAGCAGCACTGTCGCTATGATTTCATCAGCTGGCTTACCCCTCTCTTCTTTGTTCACTCTTCAACTTCATTCTGTTACACATTGCCGATGAAGGAGCAACTTCATGTATAAGATTTTACAACAATGAATTAATACGAATTGAATAAAGCAGTTATATTAAAATAAAATAATAAGATATAATTTTAAAGACAAAATTATCTGCAATGAAAATAATTGTATAACCGAAAATTTCCTCACATTACTGTAAAGTTTCGAAATTGAGTTAAAAATTATACTTTTTCATGTAAATTATACGTGTTCAGGCCTACCGAGTCTCAAAAAATGGTTTTTGAAATTTGTGTCCGTCTATAGACCGAACATTGAGCTAAAAGGGGGGGGGGGTTATTTTGATCAAATAAGGTATTTAGGCCTTATAATATTTCAAAATTTGGGGATCCCATGAGACAACAATAGTTCGAATAGACCTTACTGCAACCATACTCGCAGTTCACGAATATCCCCGATTTAGAAATTACCTGTCTATACACTCAAAAAAATAACCTAAAGTCTCACTAATTTCTCAAAATCTGTTTTACCAATTTGTATTAAATTTTAGTGAAATGTAAGTACGAGAAAAATTGTATTTATTTTTTTCGAAAACTTAGAACCATCGAGTCGAAAAATATTTTGAAGTCAAAACTAAATTAATTCTTAAGTGTCCGCCGGACAAGGCGACAAATATATTTCTATTTCCAAAGTTTTAAAATCAGGTAGGCTTAAATGTTGTAGAAGAAACTCGTAAACAGTAAACACAATAGAGTAAAAGATGGCCTCGAGATAAGCCACCATTTTGTTCCACGAAAATGACGCCTAATCAGTTAATTTTACAATCTAATACTGCGTTGGAGAATTGTATGTAGGCCTAACCTTGTAAATGAAGAGAAGTTTTGACGCAAACTGGATATTACTGAAAAGATCCAGAAACTCATTTAAAAAGTAAAATAAGTACATTTTTTTTTTGCAATTGTCTTTTCCCATTCAGACGTATCGAGCGAATGGATAGATATGATTTAGGTTATTTTTTTTCATCATAACGTTTTAATTTTGTGAATAACTCAAAATTCGAGGTTACCAAGCAAAAAAAATTGACTCACGATATTTATATTTTTCACATATACCTAGTATAAAGAATTCTGACCGAGTAAAGAGTGCCGAAATACCTACATCTTGGTTATTTAGCAAGATATGGTTACACACACAATTTACTTAAAGGACCCACAAGTTATGTTCTAGGAACTGAATCAATGCTCAAATCTTGAATACTGCTATTATTTGTGCACTATAATTAATTGAGTATTTAAGGGGAAATATTGGATTAAAAAAAAAAAAAAAAAAAAAAAAAAAAAAAAAAAAAAAAAGCAAATCCATGAAAGGTCTGTAGATAAACAAATTGTTTGAAAAAATATTCGTCAGTAATCTTTTTCAATTTTTATAATTTTCACAAGAAAATGTAACCATATTAATTTGAATTAGGCCTACAACTCTTGTTACTAAGTCAAAGTAAATTACAAATAAAGAAAAGAATTAAGCCATCCAGATAGCTAGAAGCAAACAACGCGATTAACATAGGCTTGGTTTAATAGGTCAATGTTCTATTAAACGAAATAACTAGTTGAAAGAGCCGTAATGGCGTATATTTATTGTTGCCGGCTGAGTATGCTTTGATATCCACAGCTTCACAAACAAACACATTACACTAATGGCAATTGAGAGAATCTAACAAACAGATGACGGGTAATTACATGTTTCTGGAAAAAATACGCCATTACATAATAAGACAGAGACACTAATACGACAATCTCATGCTAAACTTTCAGTTAACTAATTGCAGGATAACTTGATTTAGTAGACTAATAAAAAAGTGTATCACTACTCCACTACGTATGTTCAACTAGTCCTTTAACTTTTAAGACACATAATAAGATACTAATACCACAATCTCGTGCTAAACTTTCAGTTAACTAATTGCAGGATAACTTGATTTAGTAGACTAATAAAAAAGTGTATCACTACTCCACTAGGTATGTTCAACTAGTCCTTTAACTTTTAAGACACATAATAAGATACTAATACGACAATCTCATGCTAAACTTTCAGTTAACTAACAGCAGGATAACTTGATTTAGTAGACTAATAAAAAAGTGTATCACTACTCCACTAGGTATGTTCAACTAGTCCTTTAACTTTTAAGACACATAATAAGATACTAATACCACAATCTCATGCTAAACTTTCAGTTAACTAACAGCAGGATAACTTGATTTAGTAGACTAATAAAAAAGTGTATCACTACTCCACTAGGTATGTTCAACTAGTCCTTTAACTTTTAAGACACATAATAAGATACTAATACCACAATCTCATGCTAAACTTTCAGTTAACTAACAGCAGGATAACTTGATTTAGTAGACTAATAAAAAAGTGTATCACTACTCCACTACGTATGTTCAACTAGTCCTTTAACTTTTAAGACACATAATAAGATACTAATACGACAATCTCATGCTAAACTTTCAGTTAACTAACTGAAATAATAACCTTAGTTAACTGAAATAGTTAACCTTATTTCATAATATAGTCTTGGGGCATCTCTTTCACTTTTCCTGTTAGGTGTTTATTGACCAACTCTTGTTCTTTTCCGACCCTAACGTTATTTTTATATTTATAACATCTAAATAGTTATACTATTTTGAAGGCTTACTTCAAATATTAATATTTATGATCATGTGTACAAAATCTAAAGCCGAGTTCACACTGTTTAAATAACAGCAAAATCGCCACTAAAAGCAAATTGGAACAAATTATTCTCGCCTAACTTCAATCTTTTCATTTCGATAAGGCCGTACAGTCAGTTTCGTCACCTTTAACGCGTTTGGAATGTACAGTCAGCTGTTTGACTCAGTGTAACTAAACGCGTTCTTAACTCAATGTGCGTGCTACAAATTTTTGTTTTTAAATGTCTGCCAAAAACAGTGAACTTTTCAATCTAAAATTATTTACCGGACAGTTGCCAAATTTCACTATCGTAAAAGAAACGATTCTGGCTGTCTTGACGTTTATAATAAAACAAGACAGGAGTGTAATTCAAGAAAAACTACAGGGTGATTCAAAAGTACGCGGACATATTTCGGAAGCTGATTTTAGAGATTAACATATGATCCGGAAATTCTTCGTTTTCCGTCTGTCGGCCATTTTGTATTTGTACGAAAAAAAAAAATTAATAAATAAATAAAACATCGTATCTTTGGAAGTAGATATTGAGTGAAGATTTGGTATAGGCATTATTTAAACCTATTTTCAAAATGGCGAACGTTAAAAATGTATAATGTAAAATATCTCGAAAATTATTAAAATTACACAATATTTACAAGAATAAATTTTCCTAAGTTTTCTGTAGGTCAAATGATATTAGAGTTATTAGCGAGAAGAAAACAATAAAATATATAAAATACCAGTCGCCATTTTGAAACTGTAAAGAGATACACTTTAATATTTGTAAATGTCTGGGCTACAGATTACAACAGTCTAATATTATTGTCAATATTTATAATAAATTCCATAATATTTTAATTTTAGGCTATCTTGAGTGTTGTAAACAATTACGAAGAAATTATGTTTTTTTGTCGAAAACTCTGTTACCCTTTGACCTACAGAAAAAAATTTAAAAAAGCGATAGGTTTATCGTTAAAATAGGAACATATTTTGTTTCTTGTAAATATTTTGTAATGTTAATGGTTTTCACGATATTCTATATTAAATCCACCATTGTGAAACAAAATAAAGTCTTGCTTTTCTGATATACTGGTAAAAAGGTTACATCAATAATGTGTCTACCAAATATTCTTTCAATATTTTATCCAATTCTAGAGATGTAAAAACAAAATGGTGGACAGGCGGGAAACAAAGCGTTTACGAATCTATATTTATACAAACATTTCCTCTAAAATCAAATCCCGAATTATTGCCCTGGAACTTTGAATCACCCTGTATATTTCACAATGAGAAAGTTAGTGCTAAATATTTGGACAGTGTGTCAGTAGTCATAAGTGAATAACTAGTTTTATAATATAGATAAAAAATAGCAAGTTTAATTCACAGTATATGATAGTTTGGTGGATTTGTTCAAGAAGAGGACCGTCACTCGTAAACAATTTTCTAAATAGAACAGACAGAACCTAACCTGACGGAACAGCTGAAACGTTGTTGGCGTGTTTAAGGACAGTATTTTGACCAAGAACAGAAAGACTATGGAACCAGTAGAGATTTGTTAGATTCCTACAGCATCCTCAAGGTAGGAATGCGTCTGGGGTGGAGAGGAAAAGTGGGCCCCCCCACACTTTGTTTGTTGCGTTTACTTTCAGCGGTACAACCCCAATAAAAAAATATAGACCTCAAATGCTTCTGCGTAAACACATACCCTACTTTCGTTTCTTTTATTTGAGTAAATAAGAATAAAACGTTTACAAAAGTCTGTCACGAAGTTATAACTTTAGGAATTCAATGTAGCTTAGCAGTAATTTGAATACCTAGTTTTCTTGGAATGGGTTGTACCGCCAAGTCAGGCTAGGGAAGCAAGTAGAAGGGAGGACACGTCCCTTACACCAGACACACTCCTAGTCTGAGGCTACTGTAAACACGATAGCGGCCACAACAGTTAAGATAGAAACATGAAATTCGATAGAGGGGACTAATGTGTTTATACATAACCCTAAATTTTCAGAAAAATTGTTTCAAAAATGCTGCCCATTTTAAATAGACTTTGTTCATATTTCGTGTGTTATTCAACTTATAACATACTAAATTAGAGAGAAACTTGCAGATTTAAATTCTTCACCCAATGGTACCAACATCTGGTATCAATAGTTTTAGCTGGAAATTTATAAAAATTAGGAGGTTATGGGTTATTGGGAATTATAATTTTTTTATTTTTATATAATTATGTATGAATTGTAATTTGTTTATAGTGGGGGGGGGGGTATGTGTTATAATAATTTGTTTACTTCCGAGAGACCATGCCAAGTTTCAATTCAATCCGTCAAACCGTTTTGGAAATAAAAATATTTTATGCAAAACAAAATGGCGGATATCTGGGAAACTAGGCAATTCTTAGTTTGAATGCGGGAAACCATCCCCTGTAGTTTTTGAAACAATATTTTGCAACAGTCTGTGGACGGATATTGTGTTATAATGTTGAAATGACGATAAATAATGGAAATGTAAACAAAGCCAAAATCTTGACTCATTCTATAAACAAAGGATTTTGAGTGCCGTTGCGTAATAAGAACTGGTGTTATTTTAAAAATAGCGAAATATTGTTACGCAAGTTTTTATCTGAAACTAAAATAGGACAGCACGTGCTGTTAAATCAGAATGATATGTATCACAGTGGCGGAGGGAATGCGACGAAGCTTCCTCACAAATGGTTACGTAGGGTACAATACTTATAAACTGAATTACATTGTAAATGTATATTTTTTAGTTACTCTTGAAGCATTTTTTTATTAACTTTTTACATTTTCACAAATAGAGAACGTTAATGAGTTTTTTTTTATTAATACCGGGTGTTTCAAAAGTAACTTTAATTAAAAACAGAACAGAATAAAATAGCCTACATGAGTTCCTTTGAAACTTAAAGATTAATTATTTTTTAAACTTAAAAGTAAGTCAAATTCTTACAACCTAACCTAACAAAACTATTAACAATTTAAAGAAAGGACACTTATCACTTGAGAGGTAGTAGCCAACATGCTATCCTACTCCAGGTTTACAGAGTTTATTTCAATGTCTATTCCTGTCAAGGACAGTTCTAATGAGTTTTGAAGTTAAGACAGGTGTTAGAAATGACCTAACCTAACCTAACCATTCTCTTCCTGGAGAAGCAGTAGTACGCTATGCACAACATTTCTTAACGTATTGATATTTATCTCAACTATATTTTGAATAATTGCTTCTTTCAGTTCTTAGGATCGTTTCCAGCCCTCTTGATGTCTCTCCAACGGACATGGTGCATGGGCAGAGATCTGAGCTTCGCAATACAAAGAGACTAGGCTACGTTACAGGTACCAATTAGTTTGCAAGCTTTACACTTCTAACAGATATTGTTAGCTGATCAGCTGTTAAAAATATATTAGCTTATTTTTAGGTCGTTTCCATCATTGGAATGCACAGAAGCTGTGTAGATAAGATTTAGTTAACGTTGATAGACATTAAAAACGTATTTAGAGTATCGGCTAAAAACGATATCAGGAACACATTGACGTCTATAACAAGGTGAAACGTTCCATTCAGCCATTTGTAATCTTACCACTTTCTTATCGAAATAATGATAAACTAATAGCCTATAATGAAAAACTGCCATTTGTACAAATTTTAAATTTTAATTAATGATATTTTGCATAAAAAACACTATTTTCGGGTCTGTTTTAGAAGAGCCCCGCCACTTTTAAAATATTTTCTATAGGGATATTATAGTAAAAGTAGACAAAATTTTTACATAGAAAATTTATTGAGTAGAAAAACACAGAAAACAATCTATACACAAATTGGTAATATGAGTTATTGTTCTGGAGACCAGTAGAGATTATTGTCTCTAAAAATGGTCTCGAATAGATTTTCTTCTTTGTTTCGTTTACGCCATTACACAATGATTAAGCTAGATCGCTATTTCAAGTCACGACAGGTTTGGTCAGATTGCTATATATATATAATAACCTGGCTAAACCTTTCGTACGTTTTAATGAACTTAATAAGATCACATAATAGAAGTGGCGGGGCTCTTTTAAAAAAACACTATTTTCTACTGAAGTAATTGAAAATCGACTTAATCAGGTCGCTTTTGACCAACTCTTGTTCTATTACGACACTGATGCTATTCGAGGCAGTTTCTATTCCTCTATAATTGTCCCCACGTTTTCCGACTGATTTTGGACGTGACGTCCGTCCGTCGGCTCCAAGTAACCATGACTGCGGTCATAATACAAAGATAAGGAACGTTAAATTTCGTATAGAGGACTATAAGTGTACTCACATAGAACTCATTGATATTCAGGAAAATCTGAAAATTTCAAAATGGCGGCCATTTTATACAGCCTTTTTTTGTTAATAACTGTTGTGTTATTCCAACTTACAACACGCTAAATTGTACAGAAATTTGCAGATTTCAATTCTGCATGTAATGATACCAACTCCACCTCTCTATGATAACAAATAGCGAAGTTATTGTCAAAAATGTCGAATCCTAACCTCCAAAGAAAATGGCATATTCGTAGAGTTACAATATCTCTGGTAGGGTTGAATCACCGACACGAGCGTAGGGAGTATAGGCTCCTTCACATATGTACAGCTTCAAACCCGAGACACTGACACGAGCGAAGCAAGTGGAGGTTAACACATATATAAAGCACGTTATAGCCTAGCCGATATCAATAAAGTAATAACTCTACTTCGAGGTTCAGAAAATCTGCGTAACAACAGTTTTAAACACATATCCTACTGGAAAGACCTCTTGATCTACCAATACAATTTAACATTTCCTACAAGGTCCAAGGATCTGGCTGTATTACATTGTAAGTACCACCCATCAATTTGTTTAATCTATTTTTACTCTAGTGACGGTCTCACGATCACGGATTCCGTTTGAATCTCTGAACCTCTCACTCTAACCTCACTGCTTCTCTCGCCATTCCAGTCACAACTGCGAACAACCTGGGTGTATTTTATACTTCGCTTATTATTAATAAGGTTCTCAAGTGATATTTTACAAGCTGAGTTTTACGTCCCTTCCCCCCCTTTATACGGTTTAAGTTAAAAAATTGAAACTCCGCATATCCATATTGGACCTAAATACCTTGGTTTTGATGCACTCACTGATTGTCCAACTCCAACGGGGGACGCCCCACAGGAAGTCAGAAGAAAATCTTTAATGAGAGCATAGGTCGATAGGAACATCAAATTAAAGGTCTTTGTTAGTAGAGCACAGCGCCGCAAACCGGACCTTCAAAACGTATCAACAAAACACTCTACATCACTTGTTTTGACAAATTACATCAATTTCCCTATATAACGAATATAGTGCGTAGGAAAGGTAAAATAGCAGTGCTTTCTCATGAAGCTTGTTCTGCGTTCAATGACGAAATACAGATAAATAATGCAAACCTAAACAAAGCCCAAACCTGGACTCATTCTATAAACAAACTTCGATTCGTGGCGTAATAAGCGCGGAGTTATTTTTAAAATAATCACACGAATCAACGCAATTTTTTATTTTTTATTTAACCCACTCCGATACCTTAACATAATTGGTTGGAGAGCGTACTTATTACAACCTCATACAGGGTGTCCCACGAAGATAATTAATATGCAGGACATACATAACACTGCAAACTTAAAACTTACAGTTATCTTATATATTAAAAAATATCGGTTTTTCTTTTCCTAGTCCGTTCGACTTAAATTAAAGTAATGCACGCCTAGATTTGCCATCAAACATCCGCATTCATTTATCTACAGCATAACTCGACTTATACTTAAACAAAAAGTCCCCCCCCCCATGCATTTCTTACGCGAGTTTCAAATTTGCAGCATTGTCTTATGATTGTTTTTCATATGATTGTTTTTCATAATATATAATGTTGCTCGTAAGACCTATTTCTCAACAAACATAAAATATCATAGCATTAACTGTAAAGAAAGCGGAACGTGCGAATGCCTAGAAATAGAACAAGTAGACAACATTAAATATTTGGGATTATTCATGGATTCCAGACTCTCCTGGAAAACGCATATTGATAATACCAAACTGAAATTGATTAAATATATTAGGTTTTTTTACATGTTAAGGTCGGTGACTAAATTGAAATTATTAAAATCAATATACCATGCTTTGATTGGCTCAAAGTTAGAATATGGTATTGAAGTTTGGGGAGGTGCGTACTACAGTGTTTTAAAACCAGTCATTATACTTCAGAAGCATTTTATTCGAATTATGGCAAATAAAACTAAATTGGAACACGCAGCTCCATTATTCAAAATCTTCAAAATTTTACCGGTTAGAAATTTATATATATTTAAAGTGTTAAGATTATTCTACAATAGAAGCGGAGGAAATTATTCAACAGGGGGTGGAGGGAGGACTTTACGGAATGACTTAAACGTAGTTTTTCCAAAATCAAATTTAACAATTTAAAAAAAATTTTACTTATATCTTGCTCCAAAATTTTTTAATCTGATGCCTTTAAAAATTAAAAAGTGTACAAATAAAATCGAGTTCTGTAGATTCGTGAAACAATATTTATTAGAACAGGAGCAGGTCTATATGTTTTTTATCAGTAACCAGTGAGGGAGAATAAACTGGTAGTAAGTAACTGTATTTTATTCTTGAAAGCTCTCTTCTTCACCGGTAATATGAATGGTAGAAGTGTGTGTGTGAATTATGTATATGTATGTGTATATGTGTATATGTATGTATGTGTGTTTATAGTTTTATTATTGTATTTCTATTTTTTTAGTGTTTTATGTTGATCTGAATTGGTTTGTCATAGAAGCCAAATCCTAGTTTTCTAAATGTAATTTGTGTGTGTATATGTAGGTTGGACTGGTCGGTCACATTGTTTCTCTCCCATCGAGCTATATTGTTAGAAATGTATAGAGTATTTCATCCCAAACAGGTTTTAACCTCGGGATGAAGTGACCCTTTGCTATTATCTTGTAATACAGCAGGAAGTATTTTTTGTTATTATTATTATTATTAATATTATTGTTTATTATGTTATTATGAAATTTATTTTATATGTGTTACATTTTATAATGTGAACAGTTGTCTATTTTATTATTAAGCATATAAGATTGTCAAATTTTTCCTGTTAAAATTATGTATAAAAGAGGGTCAAATAAATAAATTTTCATTTTCAAATTTCATATATTTCCGGATTTATTACAGGTACATAGTTACTTTTGGTCTTGAAATACTCATTGAATTACAGGCTTTTATATGAGATAGAGATAATTCAAATCTTTTGAGTTTAAGGCGAATTATGGACCTCCAAAAAAAAATTAATTTGAATTTTTCCTAAATTCGACTTTATTTAAAGATCCATATCTCCAGTTTAAATTATGTTACCCACAATGTCTTTGTCTAACAACCTTCAGTGGAGCACTAGCTTTCATTTAAGCCATTAATTATAGAGATTGGATGAGTTTCTAGCGACCGCAAGGTGGACAACCAACTTAAATTTTCATTTTTCCAAAATTTGCCTTTAATTAAATATCCAAATCTAAAATTCTTATTAAGTTATACTATATATTTTAGTCTAAGAACCTTCAGTGAAATACCGGATTTAATTTAAGTAATTGATTATTGAAATTGGACGAGTTTTAAGCGAACGCACTGTGGACAACCAACAAAGTTTAATTTTTCCAAGGGTTTTCTTTAAATAAAGATCAATCGCTCCAGCATAATTTATGTTACTATATATGTTTTGGTATGAGAACAATCAGTGAATTACAGGCTTTCAGTTGAGTTATTGTTTATTTTGGTAGGATGAACTTTAAGCGAACTGCTTGATTTCAAATAACACAGATTTTAATTTTTAAAGGATTCGTCTTCAATAAACAATCCATAAATCCAGTTTTAATAAAGTTATTTGACATATTTTGGTTTTAAAATATTTATAAAAATAAACTCTTTCATTTGAAATGTTGATTATTGAAATCGGACAAGTTTAAAGCGAGGAATGGACCTCTATACAGGACAAATTTGACTTTTTCTAATTTGACTTCAATAAAATTATAGTTCTATATTTCCATTTAAAATTATGTACATTTTTATTCAGTGAATCTTTGGCTTTTTATTGAGGTAGCCTACTAGCTGGTTACCCGTCCTTCGTATGGACGTAAACTGCCTACTCCAGTTAAAAACAATTATAAATCAACGTTCTACCATGCTTGTACTGTTTGTGAAGAACAGCAACAAAGGCTAAAGATGATTGTTTAGTTTTATTTTTATTTATTTAATTTTTAAAAACGTTTTTAATATTTTTTTTTTGTATTACTATTTTTATTTTTGTATTACTGTAATAAAAATGTATACATCTGGCAGGTCCACTAATTTGATTAGAATATTATCACTATTATTAAGTTAAGTAATTTTTATATATATATTTTTTATTATTAATTTCAATGCTGCGGAGCGGCACGGGTCCTCTGGTGTTACATTAATATGTACAAAAAAAAAAAAAAAAAACTTTACATATTTATATATGTAGCCTACATATGATTTGGATAAGTAATAATAATTTATTACCGTTAGTTTTCTTTATATAGGTTTTACACATTTTCATGTTATCAACAATTTGTAATGGTTATGCAAATAAAGTCATATTGGTGAAAACGTACCATATTATTTTTTTATTCCGCCATTTTGTTTTGATAAATAACAAAAATGTAACTCGGGAGTACTTTTTTTTTTTAGATATCTATGTAACAACTGTAAAATGTCAAGTTTGTAGTGTGTTCCATATGTCCTGCATATCAATTCGAAAATAGCGATCTCTTCATGGGACATCCTGTATACCACACGCGCATGTGTCAATATAGAAGAATGATTTATGAATCATATTAATATGCATGTTAAGTATGTTGACATTAAATTACGTAACAATTCATGAATCATGCATGATGCATATATTTTCTCTATAAATCTTTGAGCAGAGTTGCTGTTGCATCATTGATAAGCTTTTGAACGTCATTGAAAACAATGATTTTAAGAATCTGAGCTCACTGTGAAAGGTTTAAAAAATTGAAGAACTAACCATGCTGCTAAATTATAGTAGAAAACTGGCTCAATTGGTTAAGGCACTTTGCACATCTGTCTTGTAAACCGGTAATGCACAGAAACCATGTCATTTGCAACATTTGTAAGTTTTCCAAGGGTTGATAAGAATTTCATATGGGAGAAAATTATGTAAGAAAGGTTTTTCCCTTGTCAAATTTTGATCAGTTTGTTTACTGTTTACCAGTCGGATTTAAAAAACAATTCAAACACCGTGTCAAGTTGTTGTAAAATTATTTCATCTGTTTGAGATGTAAACAGGAAACATCTGGATATCGTCAAGCAATTGATAGGAAATTTAGAAAAGACCAAGGAAGAATTTTAGCTTGATAATGATTTAAGGGATACATTTACTATTGATCCTCAGACCCTAAGCTTTCCAATGAGACCATCCTCATCTCTGAGTGGACACAGGGGAGTTCTTTAGCGGACATATTTAGGTTCTGCTGAATTATATATAACATTCTCGCAATGGAATTATAAAATTTTTAAAAGAAATTTGGCGGTTTCGTACGACACTTCGGCATTTTTGTACGACACTTTTACGTTTTTTGTACGACAATTTGACGTTTTTGTTTACGGCACTTTGGCGGTTTTGTACGACACATTGACGTTTTTGTACGACAATTTGACGTTTTTGTTTACGGCACTTTGGCGGTTTTGTACGACACATTGACGTTTTTGTACGACAATTTGACGTTTTTGTTTACGGCACTTTGGCGGTTTTGTACGACAATTTGACGTTTTTCTACAACACTTTGACGTTTTAGTACGACACTCGCAATGGAATAATATCATTATTAAAAGAAATTTGGCGGTTTCGTACGACACAATGGCGTTTTTGTACGACAATTTGACGTTTTTCTACAACACTTTGACGTTTTAGTACGACACTCGCAATGGAATAATATCATTATTAAAAGAAATTTGGCGGTTTTGTACGACACATTGACGTTTTTGTACGACAATTTGACGTTTTTGTTTACGGCACTTTGGCGGTTTTGTACGACACATTGACGTTTTTGTACGACAATTTGACGTTTTTGTTTACGGCACTTTGGCGGTTTTGTACGACACATTGACGTTTTTGTACGACAATTTGACGTTTTTGTTTACGGCACTTTGGCGGTTTTGTACGACAATTTGACGTTTTTCTACAACACTTTGACGTTTTAGTACGACACTCGCAATGGAATAATATCATTATTAAAAGAAATTTGGCGGTTTCGTACGACACAATGGCGTTTTTGTACGACAATTTGACGTTTTTCTACAACACTTTGACGTTTTAGTACGACACTCGCAATGGAATAATATCATTATTAAAAGAAATTTGGCGGTTTCGTACGACACAATGGCGGTTTTGTACGACAATTTGACGTTTTTCTACAACACTTTGACGTTTTAGTACGACACTCGCAATGGAATAATATCATTATTAAAAGAAATTTGGCGGTTTTGTACGACACATTGACGTTTTTGTACGACAATTTGACGTTTTTGTTTACGGCACTTTGGCGGTTTTGTACGACACATTGACGTTTTTCTACAACACTTTGACGTTTTAGTACGACACTCGCAATGGAATAATATCAATATTAAAAGAAATTTGGCGGTTTCGTACGACACATTGACGTTTTTGTACAACACTTTGACGTTTTATACCATAATTTGACATTTTTGTTTTGTTATCATTTAAAGTAATTATTTTTAAACTGCGTGTTACGAGTAGGCCAACTGAATTTTTTGAAGTAATAGTTTATTGAATATTAATTAAATCATTGAAGTAAAACTGAGTTGTCAAGCTATTTTACTGCTACAAGAAAATAGCGAATTTTTGGGCGATAATTTGTTAGGTTATGTTTAAGTACTTGCATAACAATGGTAAATAAACCAAGGAATAAATTAAAAAAAATACTATTACAGTCAATAACAGTAAATTGTCAATCAATCAATATATGTTGCTTCTGCTTCGCTATTGAATAACGACTTTGTCAGAAAAAACAGAAAAAATGCGTCATTCAAGACTAAATTTGCGTGTGAAGTGTTTAATGAACCACTATTTATCAGTTGAACTTCACAGTTGATGCTTACAGTTTTACTCTTGCAAATATCTCATTTACGACTATAGTGACGTCATCGCGGTGTCGTAGTGTGAGATCATGGCCGAGCAAAAACCAAAATGTAGAGATAATCATTAATAAACAAAAGTATTGACTAGAGTTTAATGGGTCAATGTTTGTTCAGAAGTAAAATTAACAAAACAGTTTCCGTTGCGGATAGAAATGATTTTAAATGAAAATATTTGAGAAAGTTAGGTTAGGCCTACAGCTGGCGATTCAAAAATAAAACTAATTATAAAAACTAATACTGTAAACAAATTTTATTTATTTATAACCCATCACGTCGAAACACAATACTATGAAATGACCACTGATCCTACACATAAAAGCCATTTTACACGGTACAAAACAATACTGCAATTTTAATGTATATATAATAACCTAACCTAACCTATTTGTGGTAATGCTTGCTACTACAAATGTAATACATTTTTGTTTACACGAATAGGTTAGGTTAGGTTAGACAGGGTTATTTTACATACAAACCATGATTCTCGTAAGAGGGTTCCAGTATTACCGACCTCGTAATGGCGGAACATCCATTTAATACAATTTTTAGGTTATGTCATCTATCTACTCCCATAACAAACAAATATAACATAACTGGGAATTTCGTTCGCCCCACTTCAATCTTTTCAAGTTCAGTCGAGACAGCGCCACTACGAGGTCAGTGCCACTGCAACACTCTTACGGGAATCATTGTTTGTATTTAATAGCGGGCTGTGTTGTTGTTTTGCTGATATATTAATATTGTTTTTAAAATGAATAATTTAAGTCTGTTTGAATACATAACGTGGCCTAACCTTACCTACTCAAGTTTTTGGTTAACATAGATCAGATTTGTGGTAGCAAAAATCACCACGAATAGGTTAGGTTAGGTTATGCATATACTAAAATTGCTGTTACTGTTTGATGCACACAAAAATGACGCTCCAACACATACACAAGTATTGAGGGAACTTTGAGGAGCTGGAGTTCCACTGGGCCTGTTATTATGATTCTTTTTTATATAAAAACAAATAGTTTATAATTTAGAAAACTATAAAAGTAAAATCTACTACATCTTTTCATCAATGATTTAAAACAGCAAGTTTTGTCTTAATAGATTAAGAACTGAATCATCGTATGTTTGTTTGCTCATCTGTTTCTATATTTGTTTGAGGTTATGTTATGGTAGAAAGAGACAAGGAAGTGTTGCGTTCTGGCGTCTAAATGATTAATTATTATTATAAAGATTACGCATGGCCTAGGCTTAGAGGCTTACATAGTAATTATTTATTGTTTTAAAACTAACATTATTAATACAATACTGTAAGAATTAATATTTAGTTTTGTTATTTGTTATATTATATTATTATTAGGTTTATTTATTGTTCAAAAGTTATCCTAATTATTGATATTTATAACAATGCTTATTTTCTTTGTTTAGAAATATTTGAGAGGCGGTAATAGTTTATTCCATAGTCTTCCCTATTGTTTGCATAGTATAAATGAACACACACACACACACACATACACACTTTTTTTTCGTTAATCTATTGATAACCGAGTTATTGAGAAAAAAACAGGAAACTAATAATTTCTTTGTAGTCTACAACACCTAAGGTTGAATAATAATACGGTTAACAAAAAATAATAAAATTGCTCTAAATTCCATACAAAATTCAAATGTGACTTAACTATTTTAAAATGGCGCCCGTTACATTTTTTCCGTGCTAAATATCTCAAAACATGCACACAAATAAAACAAATTAATGACAAGCAACTTTATTGTATGTTTGCAATGGGTAACGGAATTATTAACGAAAAACTATTACATTTTGACTCGATTTTTATTTTATTTCCAAAAATATGTTTTTTTTTGTAAAAATCACAAAATGGCTGACAGATAGAAAACTAGGACATATGTTCGTGGGCACTTTTTGACCCAAGGAACTATATCCTGAAGTTTTGAAACGTAGTTTGTGGATATGTATATTTAAAGAGTATAAAATAAAAACCCCTAGCTAAGAATTAGATAGGTACAATTCCAAAAACCACGATTTTTTACTCACAGGACCTCAAAACTGATATATCCCCAAACTTCAAAACTGATATATCAACAAACTTCAAAACGGATATATCCACAAACTTCAAAACGGATATATCCGCAAACCTGAAAACAGATATATCCCCAAACTTTAAAACTGATATATCCCAAAAATTCAAAACTGATATATCCCCAAACTTCAAAACTGATATATCCCCAAAATTCAAAACGGATATTTCCCTAAACTTCAAAACGGACATATCCGCAAACCTGAACACTGATATATCCCCTAAATTTAAAACGGATATATCCCCAAACTTTAAAACGGATATATCCCAAACTTCAAAACGGATATATTCGCAAACTTCAAAACGGATATATCCCCAAACTTCAAAATTGATATATCCCCAAATTTCAAAACGGATATATCCGTAAACCTCAAAACAGATGTATCAGCAAACCTTGAACTTGATATACCCGTAAACCTCAGAACGGATATAGCCTAAAAAATTGTTTGTTTTGCCCGTTACATAACTTTGTCTATATTACATATGACAAAAACTATACGAATATACCTTCACATAACCTTAAAATTTCGAAAACAAAAAAATCTGTAATAATGTTAGTTTCATTTATACATTAGCAATTTCTGTCTTGTCACTTAAGAGTTCAACCTTTTGAACTTGGAAAACTAAAAATAACAATTTTAAAAGCTTTCAAACATAAATATTATAACGAAGTAGAGGGCTCCCAAAAGGTCAGTGCTCGGCAGGCCATAAATTGTAAAAAGTTGAAAGGGTTGACAGCTATAAAAACTATTCTAACATCAGTCACGGATCTCAAGGAGTCAAATAAACCATTCCAAAAGTCAATTCCTTCAACCAAAAATGTTTGAAATGGACCAATGAAAGAAATTGCGTCAGTCCAGAAATAACGTAAAAGAATTAAAATAAGCCAATAAAGGAAGAGGATCGGAAGAAAGCGATTGAAAAGAGAACTTATAAATAGGGGTGGAAGAGAAGCGCACGAGGTTCTTTTTGGTTGTTAACTGATTGAAGTAGGGAGTTCCGGAGCAAGTGTTTCTTTAGTAGAAAAGAAGATCGTTGTGAAAGATTTAGCCGAGATCAAACGTCAAAATAAAATAGTATCTGCGTCATTTTTTTTTTTTTATAAGTATTAATAATAATCTCCGAAGAATAGTTTAAAAGATAATCGTCGTTATAAGTTTAAAAGTAATCGTTGTTATAGAAGTGTGTGATAAAATCGTCGTTATAAAAGTGTTTGAAAAGGAATATTAATACAATAAATTAAAAGTAATCGTCGTTATAAAAGTGTGTGAGATACAAGTGTAAGAAGAAAAGAAGATTCGTCGAAAAGATCAAGGAAAATCGATCCATCTACTGGCAGTCTACACGGGAACCACGTGCTAGGAACCAGGAACATCGGGGCAGTGATAAAACTTCCAAGCGATAAGTAAAAAATTAATGGACAATCTCAATTAAATAAACTACCACCAAATTCTATTTTATATGTAAATTATAGTCACCAAAGAACCTCATGAACCCGTAAAGAGAAAATAAATAAAATAATACATTTCAGTTAGCCGGAGCATTTTATAATAAATAAATTAAAAGTAAAATATGATGCACTCTTATTTCTTTATTTTAGGTTCAGACATTGTAGAATTAGTAATTTATATTTAACAATGTACTTAGAAAAAGTAGTAGGTTTAGACGTTAATTGTATAAGTAGTCTATTAAGTGCATCAGATTTGGACAATAATTGATTTTTATTGTAAATGATTTAAACTTAATGTAATAAATAATTAAAGAAGGTTAAATTCTAAATGTGTTGAAGTGGTATTTGTTATAATATCTATAATAAAAATATAATTTTATTCAATAAAAATAACAATTCTCCCAATTAATTTAATTGCCTTTAATTAATTAATAGCGTCACATATATAGGCTATTACAAACACAATGTCAATCAGCAATATGTTGCTTATCCATTGTTGTGTTCTCTGTGGAATTTCAACTTTTAATTAGTTGCAATGTTAGATCACAGATTGGCCTTATCGTATTTTGTAATAAATGATCCATCTGTTACCTAATACGAATTAAGCCTAGCCATCACAGATTAGACTTTATTGTGTTTGTTATCGTATTTTATAATGTTCACTGATAATTTATTAAGAGGTCGCGAAAACTGGGATCAGAGACCATTATCAGGGTCGTTTAGAATAGAATGTAGACCTAAAGTAAGTGTTGTAGAGCCGCTTCGTTGTACTTTGGTACTGACGTCACGAATAACTTTATCACGTGTTCATAAATATTTTGATTATTTACGATTTATGGTTCTTTTCTATTTATATTCAAAACAATTTGGAAATAAGCAGTGTTAATTGTTTAAAAAAAAGTTTGTGTCCCAATGGGATTCGAACCCACGTCATTCCGTCGCTTTTGATTGCTGTGCTGTTTACACTTTAGTATATTATGTAAGGGATCTGTGATCTTCTTGGTCTTTCACTCCAGCCATCACGTGCAACATACAAATTGGCTTGATTTAGTCAACTGAAGGAAAAATGCTGCCAGAGTGGGTAGTTGAAGTATGGCCATGGCGTGGTATCCACTAGTGGAGACAAGTTTTACTTACACTCTGCTTCATCAGGACGGTTGTGTCCACCGAGCGCCACATCTCCCGTTGACAAGAGACAGAAGGGCTTGATAGTCTAGAGGTTATCTGCTGGAAGGCACATTTTTCGTTCCCTGCACTCTTAAACATGTTGCCAACTGACACTCTGTCTAAAGATTTATTACGTTTGTCAATGGTACATAGACCAACAGTCTTAGAGTTATGATACTATTAAAACATCTTTTCGGGAAAACAATATATGTTTTAAACTTTGAATTAATGTTACTTTTTAAATCTTCAAAGACAATTTTAGAGACTAAAGTAATGTGACTAAAACATGTCAATTTCGAACCTAACCTATCTTGGAAATCTCTTTCAGCAGAAAAAATGTCCCGCTCAGTGAAAAGCCTCTAGCCGAACCCTTCTGACCCGTGTTAACTGAAGATGCGGGTGCTCAGACCGCTGGAAGACACCATTAGACTCAATGAAGCCAATGTGTGTGTTGTAACGATACACAAGTTGAATTATTCAGGTCAGAAGAAATAATGGTTGAGGCGGTGTTAAACAGCTGTCAGCGGATCACTCATTTCTTATATTTGAATTCTTGTCACCTCATAACAGTAATGGAATCTATTTCCCAGTAGAAATGTAGAGCAAAATATTTGTTTAGACAATTTTTCAATAGTGAAAGTGAGCTTTATGAAATAAATAACAAATAAGAAAGCTGATTTAAAATTTTTAAGCATCCGTTCCTTGTATTTCTTGTAGGTTTTCTATCTACGAGAAAAATAGATATGGAATAATTAATTCCCCTTATTAATTCTGTTGGGAGTATTTTTTAAATATTTTCGAATGTTTCAGAACGAAAATAAAAATACTGTACACAAACTAAAATGCGTATGTCGTTGGGGCTTCATGGTACGCAAACTAAAGGAATCAAAAAGGGATTAGTCCAAACGGCGTTACATTTCTAATTTGGGCTGTTGAGACGTTAGGACATCTTTCAATTGAAATATACAGGGTGTCCTAAGAAGAGGTATAAATGGACAGGTTTCATCTGAGCTGTGAGCAGCGCGTGGAGGAGAGGTGTTTGTAGTTCGAGGCCGCGTGGGGACAGTGGCATTGTAGGGGCGCCGACTACTGTCCACGATCCAGCTGTCTTGCAGACATCGTTGTGACTGAGGCGGCCGCTTCCCCCACCACCTCACTGCCGCCTAGACCCACTGCGCACCCAATCTCCACAGCTCAGATGAAACCTGTCCATTTGTAAAAGTTTTCGATTTTCTATTAATTGCTTATTCCTTAACCGATTCTTTTGAAACTTTACATACTTTTTAACAAAGTTGTCAAACATGTTGTGTGACAATTTCAACATATTGGTGTTTATAGAAACAAAATGGCGGCAACACAAGAAACAGCCGTTGACATAAAGTAATTCTTTCGTTACGTTTGGGAAAAATGTACTGCTACAAACGTAATTATGTAAAGTACTGTAATGCTTATAAAGTAATTAAGTGGGAACCGAAAAAGTTCCTCTTCGATAACGTTCTTCAAATCCTTCAAGCCTGAAACTAAATGCTATCAAGGGTTTGTCTACATGTTAACATTTTCCTTTACAAACAACACGTCTAAAATTGTAACAAAATGAGGTTTAAAAGCCTACAAGGCTTAAGTGCCTTCAAACATCTTACTGTAAATACTCAAGTTCAAAGTGAAGTAGTGTCTAATCGATATTCCTTTGTTAAAGAAGTGGAAAGTATCGATTTAATAGCATTGACAATAGTTATAAAAGCCTATTGAAATGAAGGTCAATGAAATCGTTTTACCAATTCAGTGGAGGCGGGGCTAACCTCTAAAAGTACACTTGGCAGATAGTGTACCTCAAGGGTTTCCGTATTGTTGTCGTGGCACGCCTGTTTTATATCGAGGTTACCTGCTTACTAGAGTACAAGATCATGGTCTATAAAAGTAACAGTTATTTTTGTTTGGACTGTTACAGTTCGATAGTGAGAACGTAACTGTTTCCATTTAGGTTATTGTTCTTAATACACATCCAATAAAAGAACATTTTATTAGTTAAAAGTGAACGGTTTAATTAATTTCCATTTAGGTTATTAGTTTCTGTTGTTTAATTTGATTCGAACAGCTGTTCAACAATTAAACCTATAAGAATAAAAGGCATAAAAGTTTTTAGAAGTTTTTTTTGTTGCCGTCATTTTGTTTCTATAAACACCAGTGTGTTGAAATTTTCACACAAGATTTTCGGTAACGTTATAAAAAAGTATGTACAGTTTCAAAAGAATCGGTTGAGGAATAAGTAATTAATTAGAAATTCAAGTGCGTGTTCCTCTTCGTAAACACACAAACTTAAAACCTTTTTTAAATTTTGTATGTAACTCATGTAAACTATTTATGCTAAGGACCGACCGTAGGTATTTGGTGGTATTCCATTTTAATAAAATCAAACACTTTATTTTATTTTACTATAACCGCAAATATAATAAAACTTGTCGACCATTGTTTCGCTAGTTACAGCATTGTCAAGGTATTTTACAAGAATCATACAATGATACAATTAAAACCATTGTATATCCCATTTAGTCTTGTCTTATTCACATTCGTGTGAATAACAAAAATTATTCCCCCCCCGAAAAGGAAAAACTGTAAAATTAAAATCTTCCAATTTTATAGTGTGTCATTAACAATAGCGAGGGATAGATAGAGCTCTGACGGTGATGTTCATGTCCCGCATGAATAAACAAACAGCTTAGTGTGAGTTCGAATTAAAATACTCGGTGAATCCGAGTATCAAAATCCTCGGAACGGTCCGATTATTAAAATCCTCGGATTCGATATAAAATATTCGTAACTAGGAACAAGGAGACGATATAATATTCATAGTAATTGTCCGATTGGTAAAGCTGACTTCGAATTCAATGCGGAAAATCATTCTGCGCTGATACTCGAACTCGAAATAATAATCCGTATATTGAAAACATTTGAAACCGATTAATTCTATTATCCATTTCACCCGAGTATCAACATCGCTAAAACAGCCCTTCAGCTCACTAACATCAGCGGCAGAATCTCTTGGTGCAAATGCGTCACCCACCTTTGCATTTCTTTCTCTTTTTATTGAACTAACCCAACACGTTGCGACTGAGTCACTCTCTCTTTGTCCAAAGCCTCTGATATTATCTCCCTGCTATCACCTTCCTGTTTATTGAAATTATCAACTGTAGGCCTATTGTGAAAATAATCAGTTGATAATTGCAGTACATGCACCAAACAGTATACCAGTGCCATTGCAATAGGAATTTGTTGATTTTAAATATCTTGATAATTATACAAATTTGACGAAACTTGAATAATTTTCATTTTAAATTTAGCTTTAAAATGATACAATCCTTCATGCTCGTTCGCTGTGCTTACAAAGCTTTTTCACTAAACATAACCTACTACAAGTCAGCTGTGTTTCTCAGACGTGTAAAATGTTAGGTTATGTATACAATGCTCAACTCTGCCAACAATGGGCCAAGGTCAAAGTAATTCATTGGTTATGTCTACAATATATTTGCGTGTTTTGGAGTTTGCCAAATTTAAACAGTGTATTTGAAAACTCTGTGCCAGTGCATTAGAGAGTGTTAGCAGAAACACAGGAATATATTGTTGTTAGATAAATAGAATAATGGCGAAATTTTTCAAAATTTTCAAAAGGGGGAGGGGCAGCTACCGTAGTAGCCCTATCATTTAAAAGATTTAGCTCGACGATACAGCCCAAACCCGTCCACTGATTTTAATCAATTCCGACCTAATTAGGATGGATTTTTTTGACAACTCAAAATTTGGGGGTAGCTGCCATAAGACAAAACAAAAATTAAGATTTTCTGAAAATCGGCTCAAAAGATGTTGATCAAATTTTAAGTGTAGCCTCTAAGGACCAAAACAAAACGTAATTATTGGTCGCCATCTCTAAAAAAACATACCCGGTTGTGAGTTATTGATAAAAATACAAAACTCTGCCGTGGGGCTGTTATAAAATACGTAATTTTACAAAATCTGCTGAATCGATTTTGTTCAAATTTTGACATAATGTGAAGATTAATGATCCGAAATTGTAGGAAAAAAATTAGGAAGAATTAAAAAAAAAAAAGAAAAAAAAGAAAGAAAAAAAAACATTGAAGGGAGAGAGTTCTGCGCACTATTTTGGCAATTATTAATACATTTATTTAATAACAATTACCAAATACTTATATTTAACTATATTTAGACTCCGTTTTAACTATTGTGTCAGAGAGGTTGCTGCGAATGCGTTATAAACGTTTTGTTTTCCCTCATAATTAAAATGACATGTATTTGTTCTCTTAGTAATACTTTCTCTAAAGCAACTGTAAAACTTACATGCGCATATTTTATTTTTGTCTAAAAGTGTTTCTATTATTGCCAAATAAAAGTTTCAAAAATAACCTAACTCGTAATACAACATCATTTTCTAATGAAAGGGGCAATTTTTTTAAATCTGGTACCTAATTTACGTGCCTGCTTCCAAATTTATGTCCCTTTTCGTAAATTAAAAAAAAAAAAAAAAACAACATGAAACGAAATTTAATTAAATTCCTACTACTATTTGTTTTTTAACTGTTTAGATCTTTTAAAGGTTATAGGTTTAAAGCTTGATTCTTGTGCATCTGAATAGATTAACTTTATTTGTAATCAGTTGATATATATATATTTGCGTTGTTTTTCTAGAGCATACAAATATTTTATATGTTCTTTTAACATATCATAATGCTAATAGGTCATAATGTTGTGTTTTTGTTGATACTATATCGATTGAACCTAAGAGGGTTCAGTTCTAAAATAATGGTGTAGTTTTTAGTGGTTAAATATAGATAACATTTCGTCCTTTATGTAATTATTCAATACAGTTTCATCAATCATAAGACAAATATATTTCTACATTCTTTCTTTACTATTTTACTTTTCTTTTGTTCACATTATTTCTCCCTTATGTTTTAACAGTGGATTGTTTGGAGTCGTTTTGAATCAAATTTTATAAACATTCACATTCAGTAGGTGTTACCAATTTAAGAAGCCTTAAGAAAGTTGTACGGGACTGTGAATACAGGGCGAAATAGACTGAGTAAGACTGTGAGACAGTGAAAGACTTTGAGATTGAGTAAAACTGTGCGGGAATGTTAAACTGTGTAAGACTCGGAGACTCTTAGACTGTAAGATTGTGTGAGAATCTGAAACTTCGTGAGCCTATGTGACGACACTGTGGAATTTTGCGAAAATCTAAAAGTGTACGGGACTGTGAATACAGGGCGAAATAGACTGAGTAAGACTGTGAGACAGTGAAAGACTGTGAGATTGAGTAAAACTGTGCGGGAATGTTAAACTGTGTAAGACTCGGAGACTCTTAGACTGTAAGATTGTGTGAGAATCTGAAACTTCGTGAGCCTATGTGACGACACTGTGGAATTTTGCGAAAATCTAAAAGTGTACGGGACTGTGAATACAGGGCGAAATAGACTGAGTAAGACTGTGAGACAGTGAAAGACTGTGAGATTGAGTAAAACTGTTTGAGACTGTGGAAAATGGAGGATTGTGCGAGACTCTGAGACTTCGTCAGCCTGCGAGGTTTAGCGAGAATCTAAAAGTGTTTGAGACTGTAAGAGACGACAAAACAGATTTAGTAAGATTGTGTGAGACAGTGAGAAACTGTTAGATTGAGTGAGACTTTGTGAGAACCTAAAAGTGTACGAAACTGTGAGAGAGGGTAAAACAGACTAGGTAAAGCAGTGTGATATAGTCAAAGAGTGGAAATTTGATACTGACTGAATAAGACTGTGCGATCGTCAGACAAAATATGTGAGACTACTAGACTGTAAGATGTGAGTTTGGAAGTCTCAGATATAGTGTGCGACTGTGTGAGAAACAAATTGCCTACAAATTTTGTAAAGCCATATGAGTCTTACATTTTATTATGCAAATGACACATCCAAAATTTACAAAGCCAATTAATGCACATATATCGACACGAGCGTAGCGAATAGAGGCCATATTTATTAAAAGATTATTATCTCATAAACGCATATAGTAACCATATAATCATTATGCAGGTATTCTTGGAACTATCCAGTGCTGGTATAAAACTCATTACAATAATAATATAAGTAATTCTATGACGTCATGGGACAACACGATTTCATAATTAGATGGAAATTGTTTAGTTGTAAGTTTATTGCAGGATATTGTTGGTGAGAAATTATGAGTGAAATGGTGCAGAAACATATTCTTCACTCAACCAAAGCTTGCTTCCATTGTAACGTCTTCAAGGGATGGTCTAGTTTCATTTTTTCGCCAATTGTTTCTGAATAAATTTTCGCTTGTAATTTTGCACGCGAATCTCGATTAATCTTTACATTTCACTAAAATTTGAGCAAAATCGGTAAAGCCATTTTTGAGAAATTTTGTATTTTATAAGAACACTATTACAGATTTTGTTTTTCTGTTAACTTATAATTCCGGTAACGCGTTTGAATAAATAAACATACTATTTGTGAGAATTTCTGTTTTATCAAATGTCCTACCAACGCTCAAGAAATCAAATAAGGATTTGATATATAATATATAATCAAACATTTAAAAGATCTACTTGTAATCTATATTGTATTTGAGCTGGATAAGTACTATTCATCAATTTGTTATTAGCCTATTAATGTATTAATTTATACATAATGTGTTCGACCTTGTATATTCTCACCACATGACATTTATTGTTATGTTTAGAAAGCCAATAAATCATTACAACAATGAATTGTTAAGGCGCAACTCCACTTGAATTATTCCCCCCCACCCCGGTCTTTCTCTACCTTTAAACTCAACATTAAAGCAGTCAATTTAACATATTGTAATAAATTATGCAAAATACTGCACAAACTTTATCACTTACTCAATTAAAATCGTACGTTACAAAACATGTCAGTTCCGAAGCAGTCAATTAAAAAGAGAAAATGAATGACGCCATCTTTTAAAAATATACAGGGTGATTGAAACACGTGTGACAGCTGTTTTTTTCCCGATAAGTATAAACTTTTTTTTTTTAAACTTTATATATTGTTATTTTAGAAATAACGCGTTATTTGAGGAACAAAGGTCAAATTTGGATAATTACTGTTATTTTTCTTTGTCAAGTTTTACACATGTTGTCTGCAAATCACAATTTGTAATGGGTTACGCAAATAAAATTATCATTTTGGTGAAACCGTACCGTAATTTTGTTATTCCACCATTTTTGTTTCGATTGAACATAAAAAAAATTAAACTTGAGGGCACTTCTTACGTATCAATGTAACATAACTGTAAAGAGTCAAGTTTGTAGAGTGTTCCATATGTCCGGCGTATTAATTCGAAAATAGCTACCTCTTCGTGGGACACCCTGTATTAATGGGAAATAAATACGTACAAAATTAATTTTAAATTGAAATACAACTTGCTTAATCCATCTTTGCTTTCAGACTAAACTACTACCTGTATCATAAACATTACAATCGGTAATTTCATTTTCAAATACCCTACAGCTGTTTTTATGGGAACGTTGATAATTTATACATAATGATTTTATTCTGAAGTTTGACATAACCTCTCTATTAAATTCCTGTCTGAAGAACTGAATGCTAATAAAGGAGACTTAAAAGTGCCTTTAACCGTGACGTGTGACAAGAATACCTCAGTGCAGTAAGAACAGTGAAATATCAGATCAACGACATTGCATTATTTGTGTTCGCCAGCTGTGTAGGCAAGTGAGTGAAAGCCGTTACAAATAGACTTGCCATAGTGTTTGCCTATTTTGGAAAAACACGTGGTCTGAGATTTGACGAGAAATAGAGATTTGTTTGTTTTGCTGGTTACGATGATATTAAAATTACAAGAGTTTTGCTGTTTATAAAGTGGTGTTAAAATTATCTCCATGTGCACGCACGATTTGACGCTCTTCAATTGTTTTGAAATCGATAACCATAGGTCCAAACAAAAAATTATTTTTAGATACTTTAATTACGGTACCTTTTATGGCACTTAATTTTTCAATAGTTTTTAAATTGACGGATAATATTCTATAAAAACTGTTGGTATTTAAAACAAGTCGATGGGCAGCCATCATAGTAGGGCCTACTGACCCTCATTCAGCAAAGTAAACAGATCTTCTAAACGTAACACCCAAACATTAATCTTGTAGTCCTTGTAGGATATGTTAAATTGTATTGGTAGATCAAGGAGTCTTATCCAGTAGGGTAAGTTTGTTTAAAACAGTTATTACACAGGTTTTCTGAAGTAGGTTTCTCTACAGTAGCCTCAGACTAGGAGTATGTCTGGTGTAAAGGGTGGGTCCTCCCTTCTACTTGCTTCCCTAGCCTGACTTGGCGGTACAACCCATTCCAAGAAAACTAGGTAGGCCTAAACAAATTACTGCTTAACTACATATAATTCCTAAAGTTACAACTTCGTGACACTTTCGTAAATGTTTTATTCTTATTTACCACCGATAAAAGAAACGAAAGTAGGGTAGGCGTTTACACAGAAGCATTTGAAGTCTATATTTTTTTTATATTGGGGTTGTACCGCTGACAGTAAACGCAACAAACAAAATGTGGGGCCCCTCTTTTCCTCTCCACCCCAGACAGATTCCTACTTTGAGGATGCTGTAGGAATCTAACAAATCTCTACTGGTTCCACAGTCATTCTGTTCCTGGTAAAATACTGTCCTTAATACACGCCAATAACGTTTCAGCTGTTCCTGTCAGGTAAGGTTCTGTCTGTTCTATTTAGAAAATTGCTTACGAGTGGCGGTCCACTCATTATGAAAACTCTCCACTCATTACACTCGTGTCCATATCTCAAACCTGACAGATCTCGTAAATATCAAATTTTCTTAGGAGGTTAGGATTCGAATTTATATGTTTGACAATAACTTCGCTATTTGTCATCGTAGAGATGGGGTTGGTACCATTACATGCAGAATTGGAATCTGCATATTTTTATCTAATTTAATGTGGTATAAGTTGAATAAAACACGAGTTATTACAACAAAAAAAAACTGTTTAAAATTGCCGCCATTTTGTCTTTTCCTTTTCTATTTTCCGGACCTAACCTAACCTACATGAGCACACTATCATCCCCTGTACAAAGTTTTATAGCCCACCCTTAACTTTTGTAGCCGCTATCGTATAGACAACAACGACTATGGATGGACAATTTTTGTAACACCAAACTTTCCCTATACATCGAAGTAAAAATACATATTTTAGATAATAAAATTCCCTTTATTTAGAGTCTTTATTTTTTGTTGTAGTTTTTAAACAGACTGAGATATAAAAAATTTTAATAGTTAAAACAACAGATTTGTGAAAGGTGTATAATAATTGGAATTTATAATGTTGTAAATAGTATTAAAACTATTGATTACTTTTCTATGTTACAAATACATTGGTTTAAAACGTATAAGAAATATCAGCATGAGCCTGCAAAAGCCAAGTTTTAAGCGTCTTTTTATATCTATCTTTATAAATTTTGTGGATCCCCTCTTTTCCTCTCCACCCCAGACACATTCCTACCTTGAGGATACTGTAGGTTAGGTTAGGTGGTTTTATATAACCGTGATTAGCCGCCGATAAGCAATGACGTAAGTCAATATGCAGATAATGTGCATAACTAATATCATAACAACTTTGTTTGTACTTTGTTCACTTCCTTATTCGATATCCATTCTATACCTACCAATGCCGATAAGAAGTCATATAAACACAGTACAGACTTGTAACATGGAATCAGCAACAGTCATGTCTTTATTATTTCTTTTTATAACAAACGTTTATGACAAAATGAACGTGATTGAAATTTTAAAAAGTGGGGTTAAACTTATGAAAAAGATCAGCTGATTTTGTGAAATTAATCTTTTTTTAACAACTCCACGGCCATTTATTTGTATATAGACATAAAGCATAAACTGACATTTTTATAGAAATGGGGAAAAACGTACTTAGTGGTGAGATTTCAGTAAAATTAGTGTTAGTCAATTTTGAAAAAAAAAATCGTCATTTAGTGTTTTTTCTTACGGTGGCTACCACACATTTTGAATTATCAATAGATTTTTCCCCCCAAGATATGGCCTAAATATATCCACACAACAAATTTGATTAAAACCAGTCAACTCTTTTGGACTATAGAAACGTCAGACAGACTGTTATAATTTCAAAAATCTTTTATTTTATTTTTAAACACGGAACACCTCAAAACGGATTTGTCCGTCAATAACTAGGCACAGTTTTTCCGACCCTCACATAAAATTAAAAGTATCTATTTTTAATATCTACAAACTGTACTCCGTGTATTGTTACAATGAATTATTGGTGGGGGGGGGGGTATTCAGCGTTCTGATCATGCGCCAACCTAACCACAGGCTTATAAAACAATATAATAAAACTACAATTATTACGCAGCTATGAATTCAGCATGAAATCACATTGTTCTAATTATAATTGATTAAATTTAATAATCCGAAATAAAATCACATTATAGGTTATATTTAGGAACATTGTTGAAGAGCAAGCAAACAAATTAATTAATTAAACGTACATCAATTTAGATAACAATTATGCAATTTATTATCAATCAATAAAATTGTTATCTAATTATGAAAATGTAGCCTAGGCTTAGTTAATGACTATTTGCATAAATTAGAGGCTTAATTGAAGTAATTTTAGTTTGGAATAAAAAAAAAAACACTCAGATAATACACTCAAAAAAGACTCTACAACTTTGTAAATTCATATTTATTTATTCAGACTACTTACAGAGCTGGTTTTGGTGTCATTTTGTAGCAAACATCAAGTTTTTATACCTTATAGGTTCAATATGACTTCCACTGGTCATTTTGCAGACATTCCATCTGAAGTCGATTTCCTGCCAAACCCGCAGCAGCATGTCAGGAGTAAGTACTTCAACTGCGGTGTAGATTCTTGCTCTGAGCTCAGCGAGAGAAGCCGGTAATGATGGTTTAATAATTTTATCCTTGATAAATCCTCAGAAGTCAAAATTGAGAGGTGTCAGATAGGGTGAACGAAGTGGCCGTGCAATCGACCCCCCTTGACCTATCCCTGGAAAGCGGTTATTGAGAAAATCCTGGACTTGGGTGAGGAAGTGTTGAGGAGATCTTAGTCGTCCTTATGAATCTCTGGGATTAAAATATTTTCAGCATATCTAGGTAAACTATCCCTTGCTCTTGCTTAAGACACAAAAGACTTTAGCTGTTGACTATCACGAACATGTTCCAAGGATCATCGTGGATTTTCACTGTCCAAAATCGTTTAAACACTTTATCACTTACATGGAAAGTCGAATCATCATTGAAGATTATCTTTGTAACGAAATCCTGGTCTTCATCCATTGATGTAAGATTTCCGCACAAAACTCTTTACGAGCAACCATATCAGTGTTCTTGCACCATTATTACACGTGGAACGCTCAGCTCGCTAGAAGCACGCCGGATTGGACAAAGCTTTGCTACAACATCGACAGTCACATGGGGACGCTCTGAGGATGTCTTAACAACCGGTTCCAACAGAAAGATAGGCCTACTGGGAGGATCTTTGCCATACTCGGTACGAATATTCCGTTGCACAATTATCGCAGATTCTTCAAAACAAAACGCTCAGCTCGCTAGAAGCACGCCGGGTTGGACAAAGCTTTGCTACGACATCGACAGTCACATGGGGACGCTATGAGGATGTCTTAACAACCGGTTCCAACAGAAAGATAGGCCTACTGGGAGGATCTTTGCCATACTCGGTACGAATATTCCGTTGCACAATTATCGCAGATTCTTCAAAACAAAACGCTCAGCTCGCTAGAAGGACGCCGGGTTGGACAAAGCTTTGCTACAACATCGACAGTCACATGGGGACGCTCTGAGGATGTCTTAACAACCGGTTCCAACAGAAAGATAGGCCTACTGGGAGGATCTTTGCCATACTCGGTACGAATATTCCGTTGCACAATTATCGCAGATTCTTCAAAACAAAACGCTCAGCTCGCTAGAAGGACGCCGGGTTGGACAAAGCTTTGCTACAACATCGACAGTCACATGGGGACGCTCTGAGGATGTCTTAATAACCGGTTTCAACAGAAAGATAGGCCTACTGGGAGGATCTTTGCCACACTCGGTACGAATATTCCGTTGCACAATTATCGCAGATTCTTCAAAACAAAACGCTCAGCTCGCTAGAAGGACGCCGGGTTGGACAAAGCTTTGCTACAACATCGACAGTCACATGGGGACGCTCTGAGGATGTCTTAACAACCGGTTCCAACAGAAAGATAGGCCTACTGGGAGGATCTTTGCCATACTCGGTACGAATATTCGGTTGCACAATTATCGCAGATTCTTCAAAACAAAACGCTCAGCTCGCTAGAAGGACGCCGGGTTGGACAAAGCTTTGCTACAACATCGACAGTCACATGAGGACGCTCTGAGGATGTCTTAACAACCGGTTCCAACAGAAAGATAGGCCTACTGGGAGGATCTTTGCCATACTCGGTACGAATATTCCGTTGCACAATTATCGCAGATTCTTCAAAACAAAACGCACAGTGAGCGAGCTCTGAACCAGTGAAGGCCGTCATTTTCGTTACTGTCGCTAGCAGTTGCGGTGGTGCTATTCGGTACTATTCAGTACGTGAGTCAAAACTGTTCTATTTTTCTTCAAAATGACATCAAAACCAAATCTGGACGTAGTGTGAATAAATTTATGCGAATTTAGAAAGTTGTAGAATACTTCTTTAAGCACCCTGTATTTACTAATTTGATTTACGTAATGTCACTAAATTTTGAAATATACGATTAAACTTTTTTTTTAAAATTAAAAGCATGATTGGTAGTTTTATATTTGAACTACCAGGAGCTCATTTATAGAGAGTACGGTTACAGTATCCTCAAGGTAGGAATGTGCCTGGGGTGGAGAGGAAAAGAGGGGTCCCCCACACTTCTTTTGTTGCGTTTGTTTTCAGCGGTACAATCCCAATAAAAAAATATAGACCTCAAATGCGTGTAAACGCCTACTCTACTTTCGTTTTTTTATAAGTGTAAATAAGAATAAAACGTTAAATAAATTAAACTTTTAAGAATTAACTTGTACTTAAACTTTAAGAATTAAATGTAGCTAAGCAGTAATTTGTGTACCTAGTTTTCTTGGAATGGGTTGTAGGAGGGAGACACACTCCTAGTCTGCGGCTACTGTACCTAGCTGGTCTTGGGTTAGATCCCTCTCTTTCGTCTTATTAACAAGTCTCTCTTGACCAACTCTTGTTTTTTACCGATACTGACGCTATTAGAGTATTCGATAGCTAGGGATCTTTATTTTACTCGTTTTCCAAATCTCATGTTTTATTCAATTTATAACACAGATAACATTAGATAAAAAATATCTGTATGTAATGGTAAAATAACCACATCTAATAATGTATATAAATCAGCAGAGCTTAAATACGCACACTACAGAACTTCTCTTCGCCCACTCAACCCTACAGAGATGGGGATGATCTCATTGGAAAGCTTAGGGTCTAAGGATCAAGAGTATATATAGAACGTGACCGTGTAACCTAACCCACGGTCACAAGAGCACTTTTAGTGGTTTTTGAAACATTTTTTTTAAAGACACCTTAACAGCTTTATCAATCACCATTAATACATTTGACGTATTGGGCTTAATCAGCTGTTTTAAGTATACATTGTTATATTGGTTACTATGGTAACTTAATTTGTATGTAAATTAAGAAAATCAATTTTAAAACACTTACCAAATGGTTTCACATTGGTCTATGCTATGCTTAACCTATCTTTGTGCACTAAAGAACTCCTCCTCGCCCACTCAGCGTAGAAATGGGGATAGTCTCATTGGAAAGCTTAGATTACCTAAAAAAAAAAGAAGAAATGAGCAACACTCAGAAGAAGCGAGGGGGGGGGGGTCAACCTACGTTACTTTAGGACAATTTTTTACCTAGTTACAAATAATTCCTACCACTACGATATCCAACAGGACCGACTCATCTACAGTAGCTTATCGTATGAAGGCTTCATCTCATATCTACATCTTCGAAAACCCGCCAGGATTAGTGTTTGTAGATGCGCTATACAATACATTCGACTTTACATGCATGGTTTGAGGTTAAATTATCTAAAGAATCAATAGCAACCAATATCGTACAGAATAATATCCATCAGCTGATTAATCTAATTCAACTTATGACCGCTGGGAGCATTGAATGAATATCACAGCCTGTATCATTCAGTTTAGAAAATTCCCCGTTACTAATTGACAGTGTTATTTTCCATTAATGAGCAAACATTAGTTCGTAAAAGTTTTGAATAGTTAAAATTGGCTAGGCAAGTTGGAAAGTTTGGTTGTTGTTCAATGAAATGGAAAGTTTGGTAATAGGATAAAATGTTTGAAATTACGTTAGTATTTAATTATACTTATTATCTATTAACTCAATTTAGCGATTTCCTAATTTAGAAATAAGTTAGTTGTTATTGTGGAACTGGTCTCCATAAAACGCCGTCACCAGAAATTGTGAAAAGACCAACAATCCAGTACGAGGAATTTAGCTCTATTTTTGGTCACTGTAACTGAGTTTTTCTATCAACAGTGATTTTTCTAATAAACAATATGCTCTTAGAACCGAAATTTTCGTACAATGGACAAGTTCGAAAAAAGACAAATACATGGCTGCCAACCTTCAATTTAAACCCATGCAGTTTGCAAAATTTTTGTTTTGGTATCTACACCTTGATAGGTTAGAAATTGAGCAACATAGATTCGGTTAAATATGATTTTGATACAAACGTAATTTTGTATAGGCGGTACCCACCAATTTTAAATTATCAAAACAATGTAAATAACATCTCTAGATATGACTAAAATAGGGTTGTATCTAATTAAACACTCACACAACATAAAATGAAGAACAGAGCTGACCTTGGGAGAAATCTATTCTCAAACTCGTCTTGTTGAAATTCGGGCTTCCGGTAAAAACGCCGAACGTCATGACCCCAGACATGGTTAATATAAAAATTGGATATTAAATCCAAAAATTAAAACAATATGCACTTCGCAACACGACTGAATACTGTTCGACTCGCGTGGTCTACTCAGCCTAGCTACCCAGTCAGCTGGTTTCCTGCTAAGATGAACCTTGCTCAAGTAGGTGCCTATTACAAAAGTGACACAGTATGCCATAAATAAGACATCTAGGCACTGTATTAGTTACGGAAACACTTTGAGAAAGTTACCTCTGTCGCCATTTTACGTCATCACTACACCTGAACTTGAAATTACGACATGTAGAAGCTATTAAACTCAATAATTAATAGTTTTACGTTTTCCTAATCGAGTTTGAAAATTTATGATAAACTGCAACGTGACCTATTATTATGTATGGGCTTCGGTACAATCACAATGCCGAGGAAAACATTTCCTTATCAATAGAAATGTGTAAAAATAATGTTTTATGAATTCAAGTGGAGGTTTTATAGGGTTCTAAATTAGGTTTTACAGGGGTCAAAATAAGGTCATTTATAAAATAAGGTACAGATAAGGGTTTTTATAAGGGTCATTATGAAGTTTTATAGGGTTCTAAATTAGGTTTTACAGGGGTCAATGTAAGGTCATTTATAAAATAAGGGTTTTTATAGGGATCATTATGAGGTTTTATAGGGGTGGAAGTTAGGTTTTACAGGGTTCTAAATTAGGTTTTACAGGGGTCAAAATAAGGTCATTTATAAAATAGGGTACAGATAAGGGTTTTTATAGGGATCATTATGAGGTTTTATAGGGGTTGAAGTTAGGTTTTACAGGGATCAATGTAAGGTCATTTATAAAATAAGGTACAGATAAGGGTTTTTATAGGGGTCATTATGAAGTTTTATAGGGTTCTAAATTAGGTTTTACAGGGGTCAATGTAAGGTCATTTATAAAATAAGGGTTTTTATAGGGATCATTATGAGGTTTTATAGGGGTGGAAGTTAGGTTTTACAGGGGTCAATGTAAGGTCATTTATAAAATAAGGTACAGATAAGGGTTTTTATAGGGGTCATTATGAAGTTTTATAGGGGTCAAAGTTATGTTTTACAGGGGTCAAAAGAAGGTCATTTATAAAATAAGGTACAATTAAGGGTTTTTATAGGGGTCGAAGTTAGGTTTTACAGGGGTTAAAATAAGGTCATTTATAAAATAAGGTACAGATAAGGGTTTTTATAAGGGTCATTATGAAGTTTTATAGGGTTCTAAATTAGGTTTTACAGGGGTCAATGTAAGGTCATTTATAAAATAAGGTACAGATAATGGTTTTAATAGGGGTCATTATGAAGTTTTATAGGGTTCTAAATTAGGTTTTACAGGGTTCTAAATTAGGTTTTACAGGGGTCAAAATAAGGTCATTTATAAAATAGGGTACAGATAAGGGTTTTTATAGGGATCATTATGAGGTTTTATAGGGGTTGAAGTTAGGTTTTACAGGGGTCAATGTAAGGTCATTTATAAAATAAGGTACAGATAAGGGTTTTTATAGGGGTCATTATGAAGTTTTATAGGGTTCTAAATTAGGTTTTACAGGGGTCAATGTAAGGTCATTTATAAAATAAGGTAAAAATAAGGGTTTTTATAGGGATCATTATGAGGTTTTATAGGGGTGGAAGTTAGGTTTTACAGGGGTCAATGTAAGGTCATTTATAAAATAAGGTACAGATAAGGGTTTTTATAGGGGTCATTATGAAGTTTTATAGGGGTCAAAGTTATGTTTTACAGGGGTCAAAAGAAGGTCATTTATAAAATAAGGTACAATTAAGGGTTTTTATAGGGGTCGAAGTTAGGTTTTACAGGGGTTAAAATAAGGTCATTTATAAAATAAGGTTCAATTAAGGGTTCTTATAGGGGTCATTGTGAGGTTTTATAGGGGTCGAAGTTAGGTTTTACAGGGGTCAAAATAAGGTCATTTATAAAATAAGGTAAAAATAAGTGTTTTTATAGGGGTTATTGTTAGGTTTTATAAGGGGTCAAAGTGATATTTTATAGAGGTTAAAGTGGGATTTTATAGGGGTCTAAAAGAGGTTATTATAGGGGATAAAATGGGATTTAACTCTTCTTGAGTTAACCCCGTATTTATTTATTTTTAAATTGGCACTACCGATTAGTGAATCAAACCCGTATGGAAATTAAAAAAACAAAATAAAAATAATAAACTACAGAGGTAGAGAGATACACAATGTTGGTTTTGTTTATAAAGTTTCTTTATTGTTTATACCGCACAGTGGGCTCACTTTAGTGAGTTGTGACAATCCCCAAGTACCATAGCTGGATCTACACTTTTCATATAGTCTTGGGTTAGATCCCTCTCTTTCATATTTACTATCCGGTCTCTCTTGATCAACCCTTGTTCTCTAAAGATATTAAAGTATTCGAAGGCTTGGAGTATTTTATATTCTTTTCTTCTTTTTTTATAAAGCGATGATGACCGAGAGGTTTTTTTTTCATTTAAACAACAAAGAAAAAAAAAAGGAATTTAATCTACCATCTGTACAGTACTCTGTAGCCTAAACGAGTGGGCCGATTTAAATCAAATTTGTCTTATTGATCACATCTAGGGTTTTTTTCTCTTTCTTTTATTTTCGATAACAGAAAATTTGCGGAACATGCCTCATTATTATTGTTGTAGTTTGTATTTTTTTGTGTATGACTGAATGCATTTACTAATAAAATTTGTGTGTGTGTACATTATGATTGCAGCATATTAATGCAGTACCGCACTTTCCCACTGCAATGACTGCAGACGATGGCCTAGTTCTACACGAATACTCCATTTCTCATAAGATAATGGATTTATAGCATACTGACATTGTTTATCGATTGTTAGGCACGTACTGGCAATAAAACTGTGATAAATCAACGGTAAAACAACTGGATTTATAAATAGTACTTTATCTAATATGGCGGCTGATTGATTGTGAGGTTATAAATATAACTGAATTACCGAAATTTTCCTAAAAGAAACTAATTTCTCATTATATAGAGGTAAATAATTTACAAATATATCAGTTTAAATTTTTTAAATGTTAAAAAAAATTGAAATGTTTTTAAATCTTTTTATGTTTTTAACGCTCAGGTAGTGAATTGTTTCTTTAAAAAAAAAAAGTTAATTTCTAACAGCCGGTGTCTAGAACATTTAGTTAATGCTCAATTAGTTAATGTATACCTTATTAAATTTTTCGTTCTGTTTCTAGAAAATATTTAATTAAAGATTTCCTAATCTCCCATTAACCTCCTAATTAACTTTAAAAAATGAGTAATAATTGGAGAAAAAAATGGCGTTTTTCAAACATTTGATCAACGTATGTTTCAATTTTAAGGTTATGTTGTTTGTTTATAATTTTGTTTCCTAAATTGCTGTAATTTTTAGTTTTTGAAATGGAAAAACAGGAAAGAAGAAAGAATTTCAATGATATTAAAAATAAGCAACTAATATAAAATTTATAACATAAAACATAAGCCTAAAAGACATTGTACAATGGATGGAAAAATCAAACAAATCAAAAAGCACCATCGGGCCTGCTCTCATAAAATAAAATAAAAGAAGATATAAGGGGAAAACTGTATGAAGACATAGCTGACATGTACTCTGAGAATAGGGAGTTGCCAAGGAGACAGGCGGTTGCAAAGTTTCGCACGGCTACTGGTCATGACTGCTTGGCGGGACACCTCGGTAGGATCAACACCCTCCCTTCTGAGATGTGCAAACTCTGTGAGCGCCCTGGTAGTAACATGGACAAGGATCATCTCTTGATCTGCAAAAAATTGGACACGAAGAAGCAGGATAGAAGAGACCTGCCTGGACTTTACTGGGAAGCTCGATCAAGAATGGCGTGAGCCAGGATGAGCCATTGGAAACAACAACAACAACAATATAAAATTTAATTTTGAGTTATTACTAATTCTTCTGCAGTTTTTATGAAATATTTACACAATAAGCAGTGGCGGCGATAAGAACCCGCGGGGCCCCCCGCAAGTTTTTTCATCGGGCCCCCCTCCCAATAATATTTTCCCGGATGTTTATCTTTTCGCTGGCCGGTACCGGTGAGTCACCGCGATGCGCGACGTAGCGATAGCTGCATTACTTATCGGCCAACGGTAAACAATACACAAACTTCATATCATGACATTATATAATAAATACTGCTCTCTAAAAAATAATGGTTATTGCCGTTTTGGATGCACGATGCATAATCTTGTCTGATTGCACTTTACCTTATTTTAGTCATTTCTTGACAATACTTATAAAAGTATTGTTATGATAGGGAGGGCCCGTGTGGCAGGTAAAATTTCCTGAAAAATCCCGGTCAAGTCTCGCGGGCCCCCTCGCACCGCGGGCCCTAGGGGCCCGCTATCGCCGCCACTGACAATAAGACTATAAATAAATATTGAGCTTGACTTGTGAGATAATATTATGTAGAACAAAAACTCGAACACAAGATCTCATAAAAACAACTTTTATTCAATCAAACGCGTTTCAACGACATAGTCGCCATCCTCAGTGGTACATGAGCTACAATAACAAAACTATAACTCATATTTTTAACTAACTTTAGATGAACTTCAAAAGCTTGAACTTCTAAATTAGCCTGTTTAGAATATAACAATTTTATTTCAATACTTAACCACTTCCTTTCTACACTTTCCTCGATTTGTTTAGTAAATTTGCTATTGTTTGGTATTTTTATCTTCATAAATTTCGGAAACACTTTTCGTTTTCTATGTATACTAACCAAATATAATTAAATAATAATCTAACTTTTAGCTTTAACTTATGTAGCAGGTTCAGCTCTACTTGAGTGCCATATTTATAAATAAATATTGAGCTTGATTTGTGAGATAATATTATGTAGAAGAAAAAACTCGAACACATGATCTCACAAAAATTACGTTTATTCAATCAAACGCGTTTCGACTTATAAGTTATAGTTTAGATATTGTAGCTCATGTATCACTGAGGATGGCGACTTTGTCGTTGAAACGCGTTTGATTAAATAAACGTAGTTTTTGTGAGATCTTCTGTTCGAGTTTTTATTCTACACAATAAGACTATATGATGTGTAACCATCTTTATAATCTTGGAAACAGTAGTTTTATGCACATACACAAGGTCTCTAATTATCTGTTAAAAACTTCCTGTTTCATAAAATCTTAGTATAATCAACATTTTGTCCATTGGGGAAAGGTGACATATTTCTGGCAGTAGTGTGGGACAGATAATTTGAAATTAAACCTAAAACTGAACCTAAATCTAATCTTGAATTCTTCATCCGAAAAATAACTACATTAATCTTGTCTTATTCTGTAAATTCTACTACTTAATAACTCAATGACTTCTGTTACTTCTTCATCTCAACTACTACTATCATAATTTTATATTAGTGGATTAATTTATAGGTTATGTTGTTGATGACAGTAGATAATTTGGTAAAACATTTTGTGACACAATAAAAATATAATAAATAAAATTTAAACAACTCATAGACATTTAAATATAAACATTAGGGGTACATAAAATCACAATCAAATTAACTTAAAAAATATTTCGAAACTGTAATTAAATCACAAAGGACGTAAAATAAATAACACAATAAAAAGTCACAAACATTTAATTGGTCGACATTGAGACTTTAAATAATGAGAGTTAAAAGGTCAATTATCAGTTAATGAATGTTCTAGAACTGAAATTGATGATTTAATGAAAGATTAAGTTTAATGATGGATTAAATAATTTAATGACTGTTCTAGAAACCGGCTGTAAGTGATTTAAATCAACTGAATATTTCACTTTCGATTTTTTTATTATTTTCGCTAAACAGATAATTCTTTGGTAGTCCAGATGTGTGGAGTATCTTATACTTTGGCATACGGGTGTGTTTCAAAACGGGCCTCAAAGGAAAATCAGAAGGAAAATGGTGGAAAACTGAAGGTTTTCCAAAAACCTGAGTTTGGATTGACCTGTGAATGGGGATGCACAATAAGCTTCGCCTCTGTGCGTTTCGAAGAAAAGTCATAAGGCTTGGGAGAGAGTCTAAGAGGATACTCAAGGTTCTTCAAGACTCACTACAGAAGCCTTTAAAGTGAGCAGGTCAGACCTACGGAAAACGGTTGGATTACGAGTGGTTACTGAATATTCTGAAGTAAAACTTAGGTTAGTTTAGGTTATGTTATGTTATGTTTGGTTAGGTTAGGTTGGGTTATGTTATAATAACCCTTTTCGAGAGAAAAGGACATCATCCGAAGTTAGAGTGAAATGGAATGAGCTGTGAATGAAGCTTAGGAGTGGCAAAACCAGGACTGGAATCATAGCCCTCCTTGGAATAGAAAATCTGAAGATAGGCCGCCATTTATATTGGTTTAGGATTACTGATTAACAACCTTGTTGATGATTTTGAAAACAAACTTGCTTACGAAATTTTCATTAAATTGGACAACATTTTCAAAATAACGGATTCCCCCCTTTTTTTTAAGCCGAGAATCAATACAGTCTAAAATGTCTTTAAAAAGAGAGCATGAACTCCATCTTAACGCAAATCAAAAACCGTTTTATAACGTGTGGTAAATAACCTTAGTAAGGCAAGTATACGATCAGATTGCGGCTGTGTTAGTGTCTCTAATGATAACACATACATGTGTCATAAAGCCGCCATCTTGTTCCTCAGTATTGCATCATTATTTCAATCCTAACATAACTTCACTTTAAGTAATTAGGTTTGTTTGATACATTTCGTTTTTATTCGACAAGATAAATGTTTTACAGGGCTACTGTATAAGCTAATAAGCTTTCTTTTGCTTGTTTTGCAGGGCTACTGTATCAGCTAATATGACTTCTTTTGCTTGTTTTACAGGGCTACTGTATCAGCTAATATCCTTTCTTTGGGTTGTTTTACAGGGCTACTGTATCAGCTAATATCCTTTCTTTAAGTTGTTTTACAGGGCTACTGTATCAGCTAATATCCTTTCTTTGGGTTGTTTTACAGGGCTACTGTATCAGCTAATATCCTTTCTTTAAGTTGTTTTACAGGGCTACTGTATCAGCTAATATCCTTTCTTTGGGTTGTTTTACAGGACTACTGTATCAGCTAATATGCTTTCTTTTGATTCTTTTACAGGACTACTGTATGAGCTAATATGCTTTCTTTAAGTTGTTTTACAGGGCTACTGTATCAGCTAATAAGCTTTCTTTTGCTTGTTTTACAGGGCTACTGTATCAGCTAATAAGCTTTCTTTTGCTTGTTTTATAGGGCTACTGTATCAGCTAATAAGCTTTCTTTTGCTTGTTTTACAGGGCTACTGTATCAGCTAATATCCTTTCTTTGTGTTGTTTTACTGGACTACTGTATCAGCTAATATGCTTTCTTTTGATTCTTTTACAGGACTACTGTATGACCTATAATGTTTTCATTTAGTTGTTTTACAGGGCTACTGTATCAGCTAACATGCCTTCTTATGCTTGTTTTACAGGGCTACTGTATAAGCTAATAAGCTTTCTTTTGATTCTTTTACAGGACTACTGTATGAGCTAATATGCTTTCTTTTAGTTGTTTTACAGGACTACTGTATCACCCAATATGCTTTCTTTTGGTTCTTCTACAGGGCTACTGTATCAGCTAATATGCTTTCTTTTGATTGTGATACAGGACTACTATTTCAGCTAACATGCTTACATATTAGTTTTTTTAGTTATTGTAAAAATAAATTATTTCCTAAAAAGATTTGTATAGTTAATACAAGCTTAACGATTGAGGGCATCCTCACAAGTGTAGAGCTTCTAAAACTGAGGGCCTAAACACTGGCATAAGCTAAGCGAGTGGAGATTCTTTACAACTGACGTCAAATATAAATGACATTATACACAATTACAAGGTTCAGAAAACCTGTATTTAAACTAATTTATCCTAATGGAGAAGATCCCTTGATCTATTAATATATTTTAAACATTTCCAATAAAGCAAGTTTTTAAGCTTTATATTTAGGGGATCTGTTTGCATTACATTGTAAGTACCGCGACTTGTTTCTTGTTAAGCGAGGCCTGGTGTTCTATGATAAATCCTTCAGTTAGACAGACTTCAACAATTGTATAATCATTCCTACGAATTGTTTCAACCGCAACCAATTACTTGTAAAGTTATTTATAGGTTAGAAACTATGATGTAAGAAACTGCGGTTCAAAATGGCGGCTTGTGTGATGTTTACGGATATTATACCGCGACCACAAACAAGCACATCCATAATAGTTTTTTTTTGCTTGTTGTATTAGTTTTAACAATTGCCACTTCCTTGTAGGAAAACCTTAAAGCGTAGAGTATTTAATTGTTTAAATCCAGGATCTTTAAACGAAAAATACCCTGAGACTAAGCACAAATTGTACGCCCCCCCGTATTATATTTTGTTCAAACCTTGTTGAAACGCCCTAACCTAACTTAACCTAACCACTCTTCCATTGAATGGAACCATAATTTTGTCTATACAGATTTAGTTGTTTTTAGGAACAACTGTGATTCATTTCATAAGAGAATCCAATATACAACTCCTTGTGCGACTCATTTATACAAATCCTAACCTACTTCCAGATGAGCTGGAAATTTTAAATTTGGCAAGCTTATAACCTTTACCTTGTAACGGGAAAATTAATAATTCCGTACTCAATTTTAAACTCGCTGAAGATCTTTTGTTTGGAAGTCTATAATCTAACTAATACTACATTACCAAATTTAAAACTAAATACTACACTGTCACTAATTAAAACGTAAGTTGAAGTTAGGCGTTACCTATTCTTAAATTAAAAATAACGCGTGCGTATTGGGGATTGGACTTGAGATAATACTACCAACGCTTTATCAATAATTAATTAAAGAGCTATGATGTAATACAAGATACATCCATTACACAGTACGACTGTTTACGAACACTTCTAACTAGTGTAGCTCTGTCTGCTCAACATAGCTACCCATTAAGTTCCGATCAGCTGTTTCCTACTACTCCACTACCAGACACGAACCAAGTGACACCGTCGCAGTATGCATACTCTCGACCTTATCCTGCTGTAATTCCCCACAAATTCTTCGGCGTCTCAGCCCTTGTATCTTTCCTCTGTTTAGGTTATTTATCTCCGCGATGAAAAAAGAAATGTCGACTAAGCAGAGGACATCCTGATCACGAAGAGTATCAACGTTGAATCGCTGTGACACAACACTGAATCTTGTTTTCCCAATTAGCAGATGAAAGAATGGTCCATCCAAACAGTCCCACTTGGTCTGGGAAGGCTAATTACTATAAGATATCACCAAGGTATCTACAGCCTCAGTGTGTGTCAGCTTTAACTCAACGCAGCGCCAACAACGTGTGGTAATTCCACGGGTATTCGGGGATCACCGTATCTAGATCACGGTATAGATAGGCGATGCGCGCGCAACGTAGTCAAGACAGGACACAGTCGTTCACAGTGCGCCGAGGTCAGCGGATGTAAGTTGAGCGTTGTTACAATTTAACCTTTTGGTAATAAACCTAAATGGCTACCTAAACCCTTGATTGCGGGGTCTGATCGACCCCCGGGTTACGTAGTCATTAGTAGGTCATCCGACTAAAATTGAGAAGGAATTATTATGACCTAAAGGGTTAACGCAATTCTCCCATCACGCCTGTCCCTAACCGTAAGTTCTAATTGATAAGTTAGGTAATTATAATATTTAATTAGTAAATTATACCTCATCATAAGCCGGCTGTGAACATAGTGATTTGTTGGGTTTCAGACTAAGGGTTAATTAACGATCCAATATTTTTACTGGGTAAGTCCTAACACGGTTTTCCAAACACTCCTTCCGGAACCTTAAGCGGTTCGAACGTCTGGTCATATCGAATAACGAGGGCTGACGTTCGCCTCAGTCGGTAGCCTAGTCGTTCGCCGCAGTTGGTAGCAGAGACATTCGCTGCAAACGCTTTACACCGTATGGTTGAATTGAAAACAGAAGAAAGAGGGGGGAGTTAGGATGAAAAGGGGCTGACAGAATAGAGAGATATACCTGCGCGGGAGTGGGACGCAGTGCAGGTGAGAGGTACACAATATGAAGAGTAGAGATATGAGGAAGCGGTTAGTGAGTACCCCCATAGGTTCGCCAACCTCTACGGCCGAAACGTTAACAGGGTGAAAAAAGCTTCGACCACGGTAGAGCTAACAATTTATATTAAATTCAAACTTGGCGTGGTAGAACTTTGCTGTTTTTTTTAAGAGTCAGTGCGCCAAATCTTTATGTTTTGTAGAAAACAAATTAATAGCCATTTTTTTTTTTTTAGTCTTATAAATTTTAAAACAAACTTTAACTTACCCTCTCTTGTATAACAACTCTTACAGTATCAACTTGTCACTTGTGGGACTCGTTGCCAAATTCCGTTAAATTCAAAGCAGTGCCCAGTTGGTAAAAACACTTAAGATATATGGATCAAACAGGTGTCAACCAGTGTCGCTCGGAGTGTGATGGAATTATGAATGCAATTCCAACTTATGTTGTTTTGTTAAATAAAAATGTAATAATTTTATGATTAATTATTATAATGGTGTTCCAGTGAGTATCCCGACGGGTCCTAGCTGGTTCTACACGTTTTTCACGTAGTCTTCGGTTAGATCCCTCTCTTTCATTTCATTTCATTGAAAAAAAAAATTTTTTTTTTAAATAGGCTTGCCGACGTGAAGAGAGTTAGTTATATACACAATTACGAGGTTTAAGAAAACTGAACAGCTGTTCTAAACAGACTTACCCTACTAAGTAAGATCTACAATTTAACATTACATCCACCTGTATTACACCCTATGATGAGGCTGGGTAAGTACCTTAATGGCACCAATCAATTTGTTTTTATAACCCAATTGTTACCGAAAGATGTTTGCCTTGAAACAACAACAACAAAAATAGATTGTTATATAACACGAAGCTAATGCTGTAACAAGGATTAAGCAATTTGTATAGTACAGACCACAGCAAATCCAATTAAATATAGGACTGGTAACAACCTATAAAAAACCTTCTGTCTATAGTTGTTGACAAAGTGGCATTTTGTTCATTTAAATTAGTTTGCAAAACAGCTGATTTCTCAAATGTTTCACTTTGCCGACTACTTTGCTCACTCCGAATGGCAACTGAACAAAACAAAATTTAGGTTAAGTTTATTTGAATTGATTTATAATATACAGGAAATGTCCCGTATGTAGGTTAGATTAATTCTTACATGTAAAATAACATAAATAAACAACAAAACAACGTTTTAAAGTTGAAAAAGGAAGTAATTATTCATGAAGATGATTGACAGTGTATTTACACGGAGAGTATTTTTCGTTTGCCGAGTTTTGAAGTTGGCAATCCCTTTTCCTCAACAATACACCAAAGTTATTTGTAATATTCATAAAAAACCTCAGTTTTGACGTGAGAACTTCTACTCAGTGGTGATGTGTTGTTTAGCACTACTGCTATATTTTGTGTAGTTAGTTTTAAAATATGGACAGTTCAGAGGATGAAAACCTGTCAAATACCCCGCCTAAATTAGCGGAAAAAGCTAACAACGTTGTACTAAATCTCCTTCCTGTCAAATCAAGGAAAAAGTACGACCGCCAGTATGAACTGTTTTTATTGCCAAAATAACAACTGTAGACAAAGTATAATGTGCAATTCGTGAGCAAAGTGTCTTTTTTAAACTCGATAAAATTGACGCACTCGACAAGTCTCGTGCGTCAACATTTTTCTCTCGTTAAAAAAAGTGCCACTTTGCTCACTAGTTGCACAAATAACTAATGTTCACGTTCTAGAGCTAATCAAGTGAAGTATAAAATAGAAGTAAATAAAAGCGTCAAGCGTATGTAAAAACCACACGAGTCCTTAGGCATATAGTAACAGTTATTTTTATAGTCTTTTCAGTGGCTTAGCGCCAACATATTAATTATTTCGTCAAATATAAATATTTATATATTTTTTATATATAATTATATAATATAAACATATAAATATTTCCTAATCAGAAAAACTTTTATTTTTATTTCATACAACATACATATTGTTTCCAAAAATAAAATTTTTCAATTCAATACTTTTTTCCTCCTAACTACCCCAAGGGTTTTTTTATGACCGCTATATTTTTTCTATATGTGGGACAATACAAAGAATATAAATGCAAAGTTTGTAATATACAGGATTTATTTTATCGTCTTGTCTGTGTTGATTGCGACTTAGAAAGACAGGGTAAAATTATAAGTGGCCTTGGTTTTACCTTCGGACCTTGAAAATGGTTGAATCATTCGGAATTTTAATAAACCAGAGTTAAGTCTTATTGAAATGAGAGGCATTGGCTACATCTCGGAAAATAATATAAGCGAGATTTAGATGGGTCTTAATGAATTTAATATTTGATTTATTTTACCAAATTTAATTCTATTGGGAAGGGGGTTGTTACATATTTTGTATGTACTACCAGAATCTGTACTGGTTGGAGAGGGGGCGCACTCGAACTGGGCACCAGCCAAAAAGGGTTCACTAATGCTTACCTGATCTGGACACCGGCCGGCGTTAGGTAGACAGCGGTAAATTCCTAGAACACCCCGAGCGGGCACTGAACTCTTAGCGCCAATGAGGAAACGCATATCTACAAACAGGGTGTTGTGATATTTACATGACTCATGGTCAATTTGGGAAATACGCAAACATCCCTTGTTCCAACCCAATGATAGGGGTCACATATTTTAAAGAAGTTCATCCCCACTATAATTTTCCTAATATAATTTAACCTGACCTAATCCGTTCAAGAAATATAAACTATTTCGTAAAAAAAAAAAAGATGGATATCTGGTAAACGAAGGGTTTACAGGACATATGTTTATAGGAATATTTTTACTTGTTTTTTAAATTTTTTTTATCTACTATTATTTCCTCAATTTGTGCCAATTTAGGGAATTTGACAGCTCTCTACCTGGAGCAGGCCCTGCCTACTAAGATTTGGAAAGTGACCAGTTTAGATGGCAGGTGGTTTAGTTTCCGCTGGTGCTCAGTTCAGGTGAGCCCGTTGGGGGTTTCGCCCCCAACCCAGGTACGTTTTGACAGAGTCATTTGATCAAAACTTAATAATTTCCACAACTTATAAATTTTTTAACACCCTGCATACTGGGACATAAAACCAATATAAACGTGCCAAATTTGATGATTATAGCTGTCCTATAAGTGTGTCAGAGGATTAAATAATTAATGGAAAATATACAAAATTTACCTAAAATCAAAACAATCTAGCTCATCTAAGTTATAACCGATGGAGATATGAAAGAGTCATACAAACAAACTTGCCAAATCCGTAACTGGTAGTGCAATCCAAAAAAAAAATCTACTCCGACTTTAAAGTTGCATCCGCCATTTTGAATTTTACGGCGTTTAAAATTTTAACTTTTTTTTGAATTTTCCCATCGGTTACTACAATCTATTACCTGTTTGTACAAATTTTAAGTTTCTAGCTCATCTGGAAGTAGATTAGAATTTGTATAGACGTTTCGCACAAGGGGTTGTATATATTGTGGATGTAAGTGTGCGTGCGAGTGTGCGCGAATATATACGTGACTGTGTATCAAGGGCCTAACTCCTAACTAAATTTACAGTAACCTCAGACTAGGAATGTGTCTGGTGTAAGGGGCGTGTCCTACCTTCTACTTGCTTCTCTAGCCTGACTTGACGGTACAACCCAATCCAAGAAAACTAGGTACACAAATTACTGCTTAGCTACATTTAATTCCTAAAGTTACAACTTCGTGACAAACGTTTTACTCTTATTTACACCGATAAAAGAAACGAAAGTAGGGTAAGCGTTTACACAGAAGCATTTGAGGTCTATATTTTTTTTATTGGGGTTGTACCGCTGAAAGTAAACGCAACAAAGTGTGGGGGCCCCTCTTTTCCTCTCCACCCCAGACACATTCCTACACTGAGGATACTGTATGTGTGTAATTCTTAGTTTCTTGTCTTTTATTTGTTGTTAGCTTTGAAGAAAAACTTAGTATTTTCATTTAATTAAAAGACAAAAGGAACGCCAATTTAGCAGCCGTAGACTATTGCTATTTTTTAAAAGATTTTTATATTAATGTTAGTTTTCCCTTCTTAAGATTCAAAAGACATTTTGAGATACATTTATGAGGAATGTTGTCAACATTGTATTCATAATTAAAATTAAATAATCCCCTACTGTCTACATCGCTGTATGGGATGCAGGTCTTTTAAAGATATATTTTCTGAATCTATTTCTGCCAACGCCGCCGGTTGACTGCCAGAATAGGCGCTGCTTGCTGCCAAATATTACGACATTGTACTTCCTTCACACTGAGCTGAGATCAACGGGAGTCTGGAACACCTGTTCCTCCTTTCCCTTTGCATCTCCGGAATTATTTTGTTTTTAAATATAAATAATCTGGGTAGTTTGGTTAAGTCTGTAAAATGAATTCCTTACATAAATTTAACCTCAGCCTATTATGATCCTACGATAGTAAGGGTGTACCAAAAACTTTAGATTGTTTCTACTAATGAAAAAGTTTATATAAAAATATTTCCTAAAATGCTTAGTTTTCTATCTAACCTCCATTTTGTGTTTTTAACAAAAAAAAATATATCTTTTCAACGGTTAATGATATGGAGTTAAAATTTTGCACGATAGTGTTATAAAATCCCTATTTAAGAAAAATAATCAACAAAATTCATTTCTAAAAGGCGACTATTTAAACTTTTTAACGGTTTCATAAACTGTTAGTTTTACAAAATATTTACAAGTGATAAAATGTATTCCTTTTTGGATGACAAATAAAAATGTTTTTTCGTCATACTGATTCAAAAACAGCTGTTTTCAATACATGCATTGAGAGATGCTAAAGTTGTTCTTTTTAGTCCTAGGACCTAAAAACATCAGTTGAGATCGAGGTCATCAGCTGTTCCTTCGTTTGTACGAATTAATTAACGATTGTAAAGCATCTATTAAAACAACCGATACTCTCGATTGTAAATAACCGTTAAAACAGCTGTTACCATCGATTTGAAGATAAATAGGTTACAACATTTTAGTTTTTGTGAAATTGTTTTCTATAACGAAAAATATAGTTCATCACTTGGACCAAAAGAAGCTTTTCGATCCTCGCTAATCTTCCGACTTAACTTGAGCTTGTATCGAAAAGCTTCTTTTGGTCCAAGTGATGAAATATACTATTTTATTCTTTCTGTAGCTTACAGGATAACTGAGTTATTCGTAAAAAACTGAAAACACTATTTCTTGATAATTGTCTACAACAAACAAGATTAACCTAGAACCAAAATTTGTATTTAAACTCTTCAAATTTTTATCCCCAAATCTTCCTCTAGCTTAAGGACAACTAAGTTATGTACTTAATAATAATATGTAATAAACAGTATCATAAACTTCTCTGTTTTGTAGTAATGCGTAATAAAAGTTGTAGGCCTACAGTGTATGTCAGAAGAAACAGCTGTTTAATACAACCAAAACATTAATAAACCTTCCAACGCTTAATCAATCACATGTAATTAAACAGCTGTACAGCTGTTTAAAAAATTATATTAATGTTACACAACAGCTGATTAATAAGAAAGCATTGTTGTGATTGTTGTAAATGAAAAACCTATTCCCAGAGTTAGCCTATTGATATTGATCACACTGAATGAGTGAAATCCAAACATTAAAATTTTTTATATTATCATGCACACCATGGTAGAAAATAATAATCACTTATTTTGAAATTCAGATATAGCGAACATGCGTTTAATGTACGATCTTGTGCATTGCAACAGTCTTAAATCTAAAAGGTTTTGTCAGGAATTCCTAATCCAATGCTACCTTGTCAAAATTATTTAATTTTCTATTCATATTTTTCAGTTTTATTACAATTTATTATTGGGTGTTTTGATAACTCAGTTGTCTTTTAAACTACAGGAAGAATTCGTTAAAATTTTATTGAAATAAAAACAGAATTAACCTTAATATAATATATTTCCTTGCGATTTTGTACACGGGTTTAGATTTTTAACTAAAATTTGAACAAAATCGGTGGAGCCTATTTTGAGATATGACGTCTTTTATTACAGCCGATTTTTTTGATTTTTCACCGATAACTCAAAAGCCGATATTTTTTGTTTTGTTTCTTAGAGACTACATTTGAGTGAAACTTTATCATAACCTTTAGAACAGATTTATAGAAAATCGTAATTTTTTGTTCTTTCTTATGGCAGCTAACCCTGAATTTTGAGTTGTAAGTCTCAAGGCCAATATGCCAATGTACGGTATCAAGTTTGATTAAAATCAGTTTCCACGTTTAAGTTGTAGAACACTGCACATTGGAACAGTATATCTAGACTCTAGAAGCATGCGAAATTATAACTCCATTTCATTTACTGTTAAAAAGTGGATCTACATAGTTTACAAAACTTATAATTTTCTGTAGGTTTAAACATTTTTGTCCTCCATATTGGATCCGCATTAATGAATCAAACTTTACATTTTAAATAGGTATATTTTCCATGTAAAATTAGAAGAAAGAAATGATGATGAAAGCCGTTTTTGATCAATGCCTTTGTTTTCGAGTTAGCATCAAAACTGCAATCACGGGATAAATAGCGTTAGCAATAAAACGGGATGAGAAACTTTTCTATTGAATAACGGATTTTAAGCAGTGTTAATAATAATTTGCAGGCGAAATGAAGAGTTGGATTGTTGTAACGAAATCCAAACAGCTGATGTAAACTAGGTATACTTTTATAAATAAATATTGCCCTACTTGAGGTTACCGCACTGCCAATCTGTAGAGGGGAAGCAGTTTGAACATTGTATTAGTAGGCCCTAATGTAGTATCAAAAACATTTATTCAAATTTTCAAATTAAATATTGTAATATTTAAATTGAATAATAACAGTTGAGATTTAATTTGTAGTTTTGTTGTTAATTATTGGTTATTGTTTATTATTACTTAAGTAGAACTGTTAAAAGTCCGTTATTGGATGTACTATGAAGGAAAAATACAATAGAAAAGTTTCTTACCCCGTTTTATTGCTTCGCGATTTTCCCGTCATTCCAACTTTGAATGCTTATAACTCGAAAACGAATGCATTTTTCGAAAAACGACTTTCAACATCGTTCTTCCTATCAAATTGTACATGAAAATCATGCATCACATAAAAAAAAGTTTAACTCAATATGGCGAATCCAAGATGGCCGACAAAAATTTCAAACCTACAGAAAAGTATAATTTTTTTTTAACTATCTTTCGATCGCCAAGTACCTCTCAGTGTTACAATATAAAGCCGTTTCCACACTTAAAAATCACCCTGTATATAAATGTAGCCGATTTAACGGCCTTGGCGGAAATTGTTCAGCCGTTTTTGCGTCCTGATGTGATGTGATGTTGGAAGAGAGAGAGCGCGTTTTGTATAATTTAAATCTTGTCATTTATTCAAATTTAACTTCCAACCGTTTTTCTCCTTTCTACAATATACCCACACACATAATAAGGAAAGTGTGACTTTCTCTAGTATGGGTAGAGAAATCTATTAATGGATGTCCGGAGAGCAGACTTCGCTCACTGCCAGTTTAAATATATTCACTGTAAACTAAATACACCAAGACGTAACACTGTTACTGTATAAAACACTTCACAGAAAGAAATGCGTGATTTTTGTTTTGTTTTGTGATTGTAATTTTACTCTTCAGTATATATAAACCTTTCGATTGACGATTGCTTTGCGGGATAATTAAATTGATCCAAGACCGGTGAGCCAAGTTAGATAAAAAGTTACATCAAGTTATAACATAAATCTAAAGCAACAATAATAGTGTAATTGTATGTAATTAACAATTTATTTGTAATTTTTGTATCCCTTTAAAATGCGAAAAATATTAGTTTGATAACTTCAATAAAATAATGTCTGTAAACGTTTTTAATTTGTTTTTTGTCGGGTAAATACTTCCCGTGAGAAAATTTTTAAAAGTGCCCAAATTTATGTAATCATATTTAATGTAACAGCAGATATTTATTGTTGAAACTCCATATTCAAGGATTAAATAAAGCAATAAAGCTCAAAGTTTCAAAGTTATATTAATAATATAAATTAGCTACAATTGTTTCGCCTTGCGACATCATCGGGCAACTGATATCTAACAAGTTTTGACAACTATTTATACATACACAAGTAACAGGAAACTGAAATACAATAGAGAAATCTGGAAAGGTAGGGGGAATGACTTAGCAGGTAGATTAAGGTTGATGAACTATGTTAAGGATGGGTTTCAGAAGGGGTGAAGAATTTAACACAATTTGGACATTTAAGTTGAAAATAGGCCTAAGTGAAATAGATCTATTTATTTCTAAACATTCTAAATTATATCTATTGCTTCTATTAATCTAATTCATTTATATTATTAAAATAATTTTGAAACTGTAGCTTTATTGCTTTATTTAAGTTTATTTTCGTACGACTGCTCGTTATGTCTCGTTCACAGCATTATATTTAATACGTTTGACGCGTAGGTTAGATTGCTACTGCTCGCGGAGCATATCGTATATGCCTTGGAACTGTTAAATGTTTTACGATATAAGCTCGTTTAGTTCGTCAACAAAGGGTAGAATAATGAAATTAAACCTCACATTACCCGAGTTGTATAAAACTAAAATATATAAATCCAAGGGCAAAGCCCAAGTGGAGAGAGTGAACTGACTATTGGCACGCTCAAACTTACCAGGTGTGTGACCTGTAATAGTGAACTGAGCGTGACTAGCTGGTCGTTTCCAGATTTTAGGTTATAACACCTGTTTGTTTACACATCGGCTGCCATATTTCCGCCGTCAGTTTTAACACCTGTATAGTTTATAAGCTGCGTATTTCCTGTTTTCAAATTTTAAGGTTTGGGCACCATCTGTGTTTGTAAAACGAAATCCAGTTTGTTTACTTCATCGTCCATTTGATCCATTTTGTTTGATGTTTCGTATAAACTAAAGCTATCTTTCGTCCATTGAATTTAAAAAACAAAATCATGTTAGCGTTTCAAAAATACAAAATAAATTTGTTTTTAGAGGACGTTTATTTATACTTCCAACAGCAGCAAGTTGCCATAAGATTGCAGTCAGTTACCGTTAGTAGTAATTAGATATAATGTACGGGTGCAAACAATACTTCTAAGAATGGGAATTAAGGGTACTTTCCCTTTATCTTGACACCCTTTGAACTGCTTTATTAGGTCTGGGCAGGTTGCTGTTTAGGTGAACATCTTCACCTTGCCATGCACTGAAGGAAAGGCTTTCGTGTTTCTCCAAGAGAAGGGTATTTAGCTGACCAACCGAATTTATCCGAATAGTCACAAGATGAAGCTCTATTTTGGCCAAGAGACCTTTTGGAAGTGCAACGTCAAAGTGTGCAAGAAGAAATTACCGGCACTTGGTTTGTTGATAGCCGCTTGACGTTCGTGACAGCTGGTCGCTTCTCCTGTTGCTAATCCAAACAGTTAAATACTGCAGCAAAGAGTTGGACATGGGGAAGAATACACCTTTCGATTGGAACAATTACATTCGAGAAGCCGTTGCCGAACCGTTGTATCAGTGTTCACAGGAATACATCAGGGACGAGGACATGATGTAGAAATTGACAAGTGAAGTTTACCAAACGCAAGGATAATGCTGGTCGTGTGTTTCCTCAACAATGAATCTTCGGAGGTATCTGCAGGGCTTTCTTGTTAAAGTTACAGAAAAAAGCGCAAATACTCTGATGAAGGAGATCAAGAAAATCATCACGATCTGCTCAGATAGTTGGCCAGTTTACAAGACTGGAGAACTCGAGAAGGCAGGTTTTGAACATTTCAAAATCAACCATAAATACAATCTGTTCAGATTGATTGGTACTGATATACGATAAAAGAACTTAACTCGCTGCACACCTTCAGTCAAATAAGATTTGAACCATGCCAGATCCATGCCTATAAAACAAACAGATTAAAACAGAACCATGCCTGTAAAAAACCTTCCTGGGGACAGTATATATCACATCAACCTGTTCAACACCCTCAAAGGGACGGTTAAATGTAATAAATAATTATTCGTTACCATAGCAACTTAAACGTTTGGAAATTAAACTATTCGTTCAATGAATGAGCATATATTATTTCATATTATGATTTTATTTAGAATTATAAAAAGATAGCAAAATTCTAGTATTTTCCTGCTAATCTAAGGTATAGATGTTTACTATAAAATTAACTATTATTTGTTTAAATCCGATTAAACTAATTAAGGTTAAATTTAATTAATAAGGATATTTTGATATTAAACTTACAGACTGTAGAGTTAATTGGATTTGTGCGGCTGAACGTGTAATGTGACGCTACACCCCCACTCCTCTGACAGTCCCACCACGCTAGTGAAGTGAAAACTTTGCGTTCATTGTTACCCTACATGTTAGAGTACTTTGTATTGGTGTCGGGTGGTCAAGAGAGACCTGATAGGAAAGATGAAAGAGATGGATCTAACCCAAGACTAAATGAAAAAAAGGTCTAGATCCAGGTGAGGACCTTCGGATATTGCACATCTGTACTGACTATAGTCGGTTAGTGAAGTTCTTCTTGTATTGGTAATGATCTCTGAAAATGAATTTGTTGTTGAGGAATTTTCTCAATTGTCCATCGTTTTGAGTGACGATTTTAATGTAAAATTTACCTTTTATTGATTGTTTTTAGTTTTTAAATTGTCACTCCAAAAAAAACGACACTTATAGTTAGTTCAAGTTAAGTTAGGTTAAACAAGTGTGAGTGAAGAGGAGACGGAGTGAAATATTACTATTTCACTCAGGCTCTTACTGGTCAATGAGTAGACTACTTGTATCGTTTTAAGATTAGAGACAATCCGAAATGATGCTATTGTGAAGAGGAAGCGAGAGATGCAGTGGAACATACCATCTTTTACTGCCAGAAGTAGTAGACTCAAGACTGATAAGGAGGGACTTGTGAAAGAACTTAGTTTAATGCCCGACGCGGCTATGCTGGAGTGAGACAGAACAACGTCTGGTGTACAAAGACAGTAAGACTCTACGATTGAAGTAATGTTTCGCTTAACAGTTCCCGGTGTGACCTTAGAAGAAAACAGGGGGTGGTGGCTTCAGCGGATTTGAGCTCCACATGTTTGGGGGTATCGCCCCCTGGAGACGGCTGGCAGACCTTCCCACCTTCGTCTCTGAAAGAAAAAAGTTAGGTTAGGTTAGGTTAGTTGTTAAACTTATAATTAAAACAATAACATGCCGAAAATAATCTTTATGATATGACAAAGCCTAACCTAATCTGTACCTAGGTAGATTAATCCAGAAATAGTTCAACCGACCTTGCTTACATGTCGCAAGTGTAAAGTTAAACCACATCTCGTTTACCAATTTTCGAACAATAAATGACACCTGACGGATGTTTACAAGCACGTACTACCACTTAAAATATAATTAATATTATTTCAGTAAATGTCAAGATATTATGGTATTCATTAAAAACTATATGCTTTGCAAGGAAAGTGTTAAACATTTACGTACAATGGGGCATTAAATCAGCTGTTCTATTCCGTCACAGTTTCCTTTAAGCGGAAACGGAATGACTTCATGTATTGTTTTACAGCCAGAAACAGCATCACGTGAAAGCTATTACATACGAACAATGCTGTTTTTATGTATTTTTTATCACCGCACAATGGTGGCTTACAATAGACGTTGTACGAGCCTAGAAGCTAAAAGGTCGCCAAACTTTTCTATATCTGGATGTTTTAATTTTGGGATTAAAATATGTAGTTGCACCTAAATATAGGCTCATATGTCAGTTAATTGAAGAGGAGCTACAGAAAATCAGTTTAAAGGACTCGCTATTTAAAACAAACTTTTCGATAATTATTTTAGTAGATGTTAGAGTTACATGCATGCATGAGTTACTGACCAATACAATGGTATTTCAATAATGGTTGCCTCTTGACTGACTATAGAAAGTAATGAAACTTAAATCAATAAGTTAAAGACAGAATTAAAAAATTTTAAACTTCTCGAATACGAGTAAAATACGCTCACATACAAATTTGATTAAAATCGGTCCAGGCAATTGTGCACAGATACGTCAATGAAACAAACATCTTTCCTAAAACTACTCTTTTTGGACTTCAAAATGGATATATCTGCAAAACTCGACATCAATTTTTTTGATACGTCACTGAGCTTCACACCTACTTGAGAAGGGTCCATTTTTAACTAACTCAGACTGTCCATAGCAGGAAACAGCTGACTGGGTAGCTAGGTTGAGCATGCTAGTCAAACCGGAGAAGAAATCCGTCCGTACAAACAGCCAGACGTGTTGTAGAGTTTTTAAGTTTTGCTTTAAATATATTTTTATCCCATTGTAGCATGACTGGTTAGTCAATCACCAAATCGGACGGTTATTTTATCATTTAAAAGGAGACGAGTTTGAGAATAGTTTATATCCAAGATCAGTTGTGTTCTTAGTTGGTTTGGTATTGTGTGAGTGTTTAATTAGTAATTAACTTTAATTTGGTAATCAATTTAATCAATCTCTACAAAGCTGGGGTGCCCTAATGGTGCATGGGTGAGTATTTTAGACCTCAAAATGGTCTTGGGTGAAATAAATACGTTGTCTAAAACGTTGGCTAAACGTAACGTTCCCGACACAAAATGATTAGCAATGTTTACACTCTCTGTATTCGAAGTACATTGAGACAGTATAAAGAATGAACTAGAATAAAAAAAATATTCTCAAAAAAGGAACGTTGTAATCTAAGTGTGCAGTCGAAAGCAGAAGAGCTGAATTTGGTCAGAGAATTTAATAGAAGCTGTTCACGGCAGATCCAATGTAGAAAAACTACTTACAACTTCTCAACCATTCCAAAAAGGGGAGAGGAAAGAGTTTGCAACGAATTTGAATTCCCAAAATATACTCAACAACTAAGATTGAAGGTCGAATGGATTGAACTCTTCGTTGTCTCATCTGATGTTTTGGTACTTAGTCCAACGTATGAACAACCTAAAGTTGAAGAAGTCATAGAGGACAATCAAAGACCGAAGAGTTAAATGAAGTCAGCGTTATGAAGTGAATGATTTCCTTTTGAGAGGCGTTGTTAAATTTACTGGGAGAAACTGAAAAGGGTGTATAAGAAAAACTGATTACTTGGAATGATAAATGCAAAGAATTTGAGATAAACAACTATAAAAAGAAAAGGGGAAAAAAGAAGGGGAAAAAAATGAGAATAAATTTCAGTTAACAACAAAAAATAATAAGTATGAACAATTTCTCGAAAGAAACTAGACTGGAATAAGTTTTAAAATTAAAACAACTCTGATGCAATTGTCTTTAAAAAAAAAATGTTGAACAGGTCATAAAAATCAAAATTTGTTATACCCAAGTGAGAAAACTTTGTAACGAAGTAATTATTGGAAACATGTACCAATAATTGTTATTGGACAAGAACAGCAACAAAATCCAGATAAAAGCAATAAAATTCATTTGAATAGAGGATCAGAAAAGATAACTTCAGTAATACAAGAACCGAGAAAAGTTGGAACCTAGTTAACTGTCCAAGGGAATGTACATACTTCAACGGTACGAGCTATGGATGAGAACTCCAATTGTAGGTCAAAGAAACGAAGAATGGAATAGTAGGATCAGAAAAAGAATAAAAGATTAGATAAATTAGAAATCGTTAAGGAACAACAACGAAAAGAGGATATGGAAAATACCACAACAGAAATTTAGATATGGATAATATTAATGACTTTAAAATGTGGAAATAGTTCATTATAACGGGATCATCGGCCTAACTACAGTGAACGATTCAGAGGTATGTCCCAAAACTATGTAGGATCTGTTGTGCCTCAAATAGCTAGATTTAACCTCAACACGATCGATCGATTTCGTCACTTCTCGAACATGCCAAACATCAACGCCCACCACATATTCCTTAATTAAGTCATCCGAAATGTAACACTAACAGATAAACAAGTAGGGAAACTTGACAGACTAAAAATGCCCACTGATGGTCAATTCTCAACATGATACTGAGAGTGTCAGTTGGGCTGTTCACTCCAAAACTGATTTCGTATGGAGAAGTCATTTTCATTCAGGAATGATGAAAATAAAGGATCAAATATGAATTATTCCTGTCAATCTTAAAATAGAAAATTGATAATTGGTAGTATTGTGAGAAAATATTTTTTTAGTGCACTGCCGAAATAAAAACTCAAAAAGTTTATTCACCGTCATAGTACTTACCCAGCCCAACCACACAAGCAAATTCTCTAAATGCAATGCCTGAAATTTTATTTCTTTGGACTTGTAGGAAATGTTAAATTATATTGATAGATCAAGGGGTGTTACCCAGGATAAGTTTGTTTAAAACAGTTGTTACATACATTTTCTGAACCTCGTAATTGTATATATATATCACAACTTTTTTAAAGTCGAAGTTACTTCTTTTGCTTCTTGAGACTTGGAAATGTGAAGATCAATCAAAAATCAAAGATATTGTTGGTTATTACCACATTTACGTATTCTTCGTACACTGGGCAAGTAAACGTGTTACCATCTGGTTAAAGCATTGATTTTGCCCGTAGCAGTTCAATATAAAGAAGGTTGGTGTACATCTAACAACCAAAACTTGAAATGTTTCCTCGAAAAAAAAAAAAATAGTGTTTATTGTGGAAAACGATATTCTCCATCTGGTGACTTCGTAGGGAGATTTACCTCTGTAAGTTTTCTGGGCTTGAAGGAACAGCTGAGCATTTTATAGCATAAGAAAAACCTTCGAGTGGTAATGTTGGATTTTCTTTATGTGGTGTTTATGAAGCTCTTTTGTAAAATGGTCATCATTTTAAAGACTCACCTGAAAATTTCAGTCAAACATCTATTTTCTAAACTATAATATTAACGTTATGACAAAAGCTTTTTTACAGCAAAACTAATAACATCAAATGCAAGCCAATTGATATTGTGTACTTGTGACATATTATGTCAGCGACACAAATTTAAACATCAACCAAAGAATTTATACTTTAGACAATTTTAAAACACTTGTTCCACCATTTTTTTTTTTTTTTTTTTTTTTTTTTTTTTTTTTTTTTTTTTTTTTTTTTGTAGTTTGCTAATTTTTCCTTGTTGTTTAAAAGTACTTTTAAACTTAAAAAAAAAGTAGAAAAGGACGTAAAACTGTGTCCGAAAAATTCTTATGCGCTGCTACGGTCTTTTCTATTACCTGTATATTCTTCATAAGTCTATAATAACTCATTTTTTATGTAGTAAACCATCAGGGGCTCACTTTAGTGTGTACTGGCTTAGCGATCCCGAGTGTCCTAGCTGGATCTACACCTTTTCCCGTGTAGTCTTGGATTAGATCCCTCTCTTTTATCTTTCTTCTACTGTCTCTCTCGATAAACTCATTCTTTTCCGAGCTGATGCTATTAGAGTATTCGTGGAGTAGGGGGGGGGGTCTTTATTTTATGTTCGTTTCTCCTTTTGTTTTATACGGCGTTGGAAATATCGATTTGGTTAAACAAACGTATTATCAAATAAGATCAATTCTCACATACCGTTGACTGTTGATCTTCAATTTTCTCTTAGCAATGCCACATAAATAATGAACGTTGCACACTCGTGAAATACGCCATTACTTCTTCTTTTCCTGTTCATAATTTTACCACACGTGCTTTTATAACAAGCTCCAGAAATACACGCAATTTAAATTCCTCCATTATATTTAAAATACGTCTATTTTGGTAACTCATCTATTTTCACAAGTGCGTTAGCATTGCAAATGTGTGGAATGTTTTTTGGGTGATAAATATGCAATTATGAAAGCGGTGACTATAAATAAGTCACCTCTCTAGGCGCCATCTTACCTACCGGGTCCATTCATCGGCTCTCGCAGATGTTCTGTGGCTATTTATACAAGTTTAGTGTTGCCAACTTTACAAAGCAAAATAATAACTTTTCAGACACGAGTGAATCACATGTGTCGAGACATTCCGTCTTTAGGAAAAGTATTGTCACACACTAACAATAAGCCAGATAAACCGTTAACTTTTTCGAGATGTAAGCAAGAAATCACAAATAAAGTAAACGCTGTACAGTATGTACGAATACACGAAAGATGCGTACAGCGAAATATGCGTACACCAGGAATCTTGCGAAAGATGCGTACAGGATCAAGTTTTGACAGATGACGAGGGTAAGCTATGACGTCAGAAGATTTTGACAGGCGAAAAATGAGTACAACCTTTAGGCGTTCACGGGTTACTTCCATATTTCTTAAAGTGGAAGTAACCTAACCTAAACTAACCTAACCTAACCTAACCTAACTTAACCTAACCAAAACTAACCTAACCTAACCTTATCCCCACGACAGTTAAAGGCAAAGTGACAACTGGAGTGACCCAGTGACGCATCCAGGGTAGGCATTCTTAGCATTAATGTCTTCGGTCCGCGTGAGGGGATGGCTGACCTGGGATTCTTGGAAGTTCTCTGGTTTGTACGCATATTTCGCTTATAAATTTTACCATTTACCCTCGTCAATTAATTGGAGTCGTTTCCTCGTGTACGCTTATTTCGCTGTACGCATTTTTCGTGCCACCGTATGTACAGTTTAGTCGTTAACTTTTACGAGATAAAAAATCCAGACCTAATTGTCACACATTAACAATAAGCCAGATAAACCGTTAACTTTTGCAAGTTATAAGCAAGAAATCACAAATTAAGTAAACGCTATACAGTGTTTACAGTTAAGTCGTTAACTTTTGGGAGATAAAAAATTCAGACCTAACTGTCAATAATCCTCAAGGAAACTATTCTTAATCCTTAGTTGTTTAGTTTTTGAAAATATAAGAATCAATCACAAGACAATGTAAATCCGTACAATATAGTAAGCACCTATATATCAGTTAACAAGCTAAAAGTAATTCAAATCAGCTGTTATAAATTCTCAAACAAAACAACAAAATAAAACTTTTGAGACTTTCAACCATTTAATTTTGCAAGATGTAAGCAATCAATCACAACACAACGTGAATCCGCACAAATGAAGTAAGCTGTATGTAACTTAATCTAAAAATAATTTAAAACAGTTTTTTATAAAATTTTAAACAAAATAAAACGTGTTTGAGAATTTATAATAACATTTCAAATTAATTTTGTTGTGAAACATGTAATTTATCTATAACAGGGATGTTAATTATAAATTTGTTACAAAATAAGTTTTTCCAATAAAACATTTTCGGCAAAACTGCAGGTAACGCTGTTTAATTTGACACCTCAATCGTTAAAATCGGTCCTGCAATAAAGAAATACGCAACTGGTGCAGAAATTCCTTAACGAATTAAATATAAGAAGTCGCAGAAGAAATGCAACAGGTAGAATAATTATCAAAACGGAGCAAGGTCCAAGCGAATGCTTCACACCTCATAATTATTATTTCATACTACTGTACCTTATTATAATTATTTTAAAACCCTAATTTTAAAAAGCAAAAGCCTCGCCAATTTTACCACAGTATGTTTATAAATAGGCGTCACATGTATCGACAACAATAATCTCACGTTTAATCCGGACAACCAAAGCCTCAGATTTTACTTTCTCGGAATCAGCTGACAATCTAAAGTTATCGAACAGTATTTAGGTCACTCGCCTTGCACTTGATTACAACTGCGGCCAAATAACCTAGATAGTGACCCTTGTAGGTTATGTAACGTGCTACACGGACCTGCACAGGTGTTTTATAACAGGTGTTTTTAGTTTTTCACAAATAGGGTAGTTTCATTGTTGAGGGAAAATATTAATTTTAGTTTTTTAAGTGAATCTGATCGTAAAAATAGATAGCCTAATTGCGTACAAAATTCCGAATCAGTAGTTCTATACGCACAGAAAAACTGTTTGAAGCAGAGTTTATAGTGCATCCCCAACATAATTCCCGTTAAACTGGCTTCCTACTTTACCAATACGTAAAGATTCTTTGTCCCCTCATGGATTCTTTTATAGTGAGTTCGGGTCTGGCAATCCCGAGGGACCTAGCTGATCTACGTTTTTTTCATGTAGTCATGGGTTAGATCCCTCTCTTTCATGTTTCTCTTAACCAACTCTCGTTCTCTTCCGACTCTGACGCTCAATTACCACTTGAAATCTGCAATTTGTTATCTAATTTAAAGCGTTATACAGGGTGTTTCAAAAATATGTGTCCTGATGATTCAGGACATCAAAAATAAAGAAAAACGTTCCTATTTAATATGCGCTCGAAAACACTTCATGGTCAGCCATTTTGTATTAAAAAAAAAATAATGCTAACTTCAGAAAATATTACAGATTTCGAGTTAAAATTTGCTATACACATTTTTCATGGTACATTCTACCCAGTATACCAAAATTTTATCTTATCAATTTTCAAAATGTGGGGAATTTTAGATATATTCAATTAAAAACATTTTAAACGGCCGCCATTTTGACAATGTATAAGGTAAACTTTTTATTCTTGGTATACATGTAAAAAGTAACATAAAAGTTGTGAATACAAAATGAACACTCGAAATGTTAATAATTTTTAAAGTTACAATAAAATTGTTTTTGTTATAAACAAGGATGGAGGTCTGTTTGACACCATCAATTTATATTGCGCTGTAGAACAATAAAGTGTGTATTCATATATAATGTAAAATGTTGGTTAGGTTAGGATAAATTAGGTTAGGTTAGGACACCTGGATGAGTGGTGGTCCTCTTCTTGAACTGACCCGAACATTACTTATTAAAACAATTACGAAAAGCCTTTTGTTTGAATAAATTATGGTTTGTTAGTTAGTGAATTACAGTTTAACAACGTGAAAAGATCAAACCAACGTTCATGCATTATCATAGCTTGATAACACACCTCTCTGAAGTCTACACATATGTGTCATACATTTTTTAATACTGAGTGGTCCAAATGATTCAACATTTTAAAAACCTATGAGTAATCACATTATAAACACAAGGAATCTATTTAATGTAACAGCAGATATTTCTTGTTGAAACTCCATATTTAAAGGATAAAATAAAGCGATAAAGTTTCAAAATTATTTTAATAATATAAATGAGCTACAATTGTTTCGCCTCTCGGCATCATCGGGCAACAATTTATATTATTAAAATAATTTTGAAACTTTATCGCTTTATTTTATCCTTGGATAAGGAATCCAAGTCGCTCAACACTTTCTTTTCATCTAATCTTGAAGTTTTATCCTTTCTTTCAATCTTTTTATCAGGTCTTTCTTGACCAAACCTTGTTCTCTTCCGACCCTGACGTTATTTAAGTATTCGAGGAGTACACGAAGTTTGATAACAGCATAACATTTCAAACTCAGCAAACCGAAAAAATTATTTTCATGTCGTCCATCCGCCAGTACGATAGCGGAAACTAAAATAAAGTTAGGAACATTTTATATAGAGGACTAGGCCTATACTGTGTTCCTTGAACACTTTTGAAATGTTGAATTGAAAATTTCAAAATGGCGGTATTTTAAACAGTTCTTTGTTCATATCTCGTGTGTTATTCAACTTATAACACATCAAATTAAAGTCTATTTAATATTGCTTTAGGTCTGGGTCTAGCGTTGGGAGGGGAGAGTTTGGTTGCGCTGTTGTCAAGTTTGGCGGTAACTGTGGGCGGGATACTTTCATATGGTGACTGGGGGTGGGAAACGTGACAACCGAGCAGGGCTGTAGCTACCCCCACCGGCCTGTTATTGGCCAGGCCGGCGACAAGCCCCTCAGGTCCCGTTACCGTGCCAGACCTAAGGCAATATTAAATAGACAATAGATACAAATTTGCAGATTTTAATTCTGCATGTAATGTTACCAACGATGATAAATATAATTTCAAGCCTTGAATTTACAACAAAATTTGATAGTTTGAGGCCTACGAGGGCCGAGATTCTGACACGAGCGAAGCGAGTGGAAACTTAAAAAATATACATCTACGAGCCCCCAAGGACCTAGCCGATGTCAGAAAGATTCAGAAACATGTGTAACAACTGTTTTAAACAAACTTACCCTACTGGTAAGACCCATTGATCTAACAATACAATTTAACATTTCCTAGAAACCAACTTTCAGTTAGCTTGTAATATAATGGGGCTGGGTAAGTAACACGATGGCCCCATAAACGTATTTTAAATTAAATTTGTAGACGGCTATAATTAAAGTGGATCGTGTTATTTTCGAGGAATTAAATATATGATAGTACCAATGACTACATAAATACTATAAGACACGACATAGGATAGGGAAATAGTCTACGCTTTACGGGTGCTGTTTGTCACAAGTTTGACACACAGCTATCAGAAAGCGCTAGCAGCAGGTGCTTGACTGTACGCATCCCACTTGGTTGAGACTGTACAACTGTTTACCTCTCTCTCACAAACCTTCTCACTTACTTCCGTCAGCATAGTCAGTGTTGTCAGTTCGTGCGCTGAGATAAGCGATTCTCGACCTTCCCTCGCATCTCTGGTCCCATATGTGGCATCAGTGCGTTTTCTCTTACCCGCCTGAAACATTGTTTGACCGTAGAGCCACCTAGCGCCAGTCACATCAACTTCAGATTCTTTAGCAGAGCGACCTAGCGGGTATTGGTCAACTCAAGAATAAGCGTAGAATATTTAACATGGCCATGTCGTGTCTTATAGTATTTATGTAGTCATTGCTAAAATAAACAATGTAAAAGTACGAAATCCTTGGCTTATGAGGTTAAGGCATCTCTCTATGTTTATGTTCACCCGCGCAAATAGGTCTGGTAGGTGGGTACCTAACCATAGTAAAAGAACTACAGTTCTGGGAAGGTCAACATATATATACATACTGATCTGCCGAGACCTAGTTCACATGATATTTACCTGTTGTTAGAAGAAAGTTAATGGAAATACATCTAACGACTATCCTATAACCTAACCTAACCTTCACTTATGAAACCTCGACGAATTGGCTCATTGCGTATTCTGAACATCGAATGCAAAACTTGTAAATTTGTGACAGAAATATTGCATATTGATACTTCAAAAGTGTCCTCCCAGCTAAAGGATGATCCAATTGTTTCAAAATGAGATGTATACAACAATATTGCAATAAATTTCAATACTAAATCCTTACGAGAGGTACACTAGACCATTTATCGTTTTTTTCTTCCTGAGATATGAGACAAACAACTTAATTGCCATTAAAAGATGGATTGTATTTTCATTAGGGTACGTAGGTAAAACCAAGGACTCTTAAGCCGCGTTTACACTGGAGTTGCAGACATTTAGTCTGCGATTTTTTGTCTGTAACATTTTGTTGCCGACTTTTTATTGCAGACAAAATGCATTGTCCCTTCTGTTCCACTGCAACAGAAAGGCAACACTCGTCCAGTCAGTCAAGTTGGCGAGTGTTGACGTGGAGGATGCTGTTATTGTAGCGGCATGCTGTGTGATATTGGCAAAACAACGTTCTCCCCGTAGGTACTGGGTAAGGCCTTCATTAAGAGCAAGATGCGTGTACAGTGGAAGTGACTTGTTGAAAGATTTGTAGGAAGATGACTGTGACCCGTTGACAGGTGAACTGAGAAAGGACGGATTTGTGAAGATTTTTTTAAGGATGGCCAGCAGTGATTTTGAATACTTCAATACGTTAAACTGTATCCGCCTAGTGAGCGATACTGAATGCGGCATCGCCAGCGCCAGGACAGTCACGTGGTACCGGCTGGTGGAGCGGGGGGCTGAGGGGATGTCTGCAACTTTTGTTGCACCGTAATTGGTCACTGCAACTTTTGTCAACGACACATATTGCCAACATTTGTTGCAATTCTTTGATCTTTACCGACTCTCGGTGGAAAACAAAAATTTAGTTGCAGACACCCCAAATCTGTCTGCAACTTGTTTTGTTGCAGACAAAATTAGAGCTGTTTTCATTTACGCAACAAAAATCGGCAATATTTTGTCGTCAACACGTGTTTGCAACTCCAGTGTAAACGCGGCTTTATAATTTCACGTGCGTGTCTGTCTGTACAATTTAAACTTCCACAAAAACAACTGTCCCTATAATATGCTTACAGACTCTATGCCGAGTGGTTTTAGCGCACGCTTGACCCTTTTCATCATGTTCCATGTTTACAACTTGATTCTCAACACACAAATGACAAAACTATGCCAATAATATGAACAATTCACCATTACTAAATAACAAAGACATCCTTACAGATATCTGCGCGAGAGGACATGGAAGTGTACTTGGAACAGTTTCCACTCGCCCTAGATGGTGTAACTTCTATTGTTAATAGATTCTCTGTAAATGCCAAAAGAAACTGAACAGTTAAGACTCTTCCCCAGTCATCGACCTTACGTGTCAGGGTACAGTGTTGCCGAATCATTCAACCTGTTGTCTAGCGATAATGGCAACACTGTCACGTTCTGTATTGATTAATGCTGTTTTAATTTATATAGAAGCTCTGTGTAGGCTACACATTCAAGTGACCATGATTTGTTTTTAGCGTTAACTGATAGTGTTATCAATTAAGTGGTTTCTGGAAAACCACTTTAAATGGATTGTTTTTTGAGATAGGGCACCTATATCAAATTTGTAGTATAAATAGTATTTTTTTATAGATAATTCCGAAGGGAAACTATAACTATGGTTGGAACTAGACCATGAAATGTGTGTGGAACAGGTTACGATAATTGTTCAAATTTAAATATGCCGGATGATTAAAAAGTCTCCCGGTTCAACTTTTTCAACTGTACATCATTTGAGACTGAATTAAGTTTACAACAGATCTACGCTTGTTTAATGAGATTTACAATATTTGGGCGCCATCTTGGATGAGTCAATGGGGTTGAACTGTTTTTTTCTCAACGCAGAGCGGTCTTCAGGGGTTCGCTTATAGTGAATACGGGCATGGTAATCCAGAGGGATCCTAACTGGGTCTACACTTTCTTCTTATAGTCTTGGGTTAGATCCCTCTCTATATCAAATCTTACCGCTATTAGAATATTTGAGGGTTAGAGGTATATTTTGTATGACGAATACAACTTAATTTAACCACACAATGAGAAATGCGTAGCGTATATTTAAAACCAGTTTTTGTGAGATGTGAGACAAACAATTCAATAGCCATTATAAACCATTTTCAGCTATATTCTTCGTATTGTCCCACATATAGGAAAAATATAGCGGTAACAAAATAATTCCCTTGGTATTTATTGTGTAAAAAGTATCAAGTGAATTTTTTTTTGGCAATATTATGTGTGGAGTTTCAAATAAAACTAGAAGTTATTCTGATTACGAATATGTATGTTTGATAATACAAAAAATACGAATATTGTATTGCAATATACAATACAATAGTTTTTAGAATATGACAAAAAATAAATTATCTACAATAACAAAACTATAACTTGTAGCTCATGTATCACTGAGGATGGCGATTTTGTCGTTGAAACGCGTTTGATTAAATAAACGTAATTTTTGTGAGATCTTGTGTTCGAGTTTTTTTTTAAATCTAAAATTATCTCACAAGTCAAGCTCAATATTTATTTATACTAACAACAATAATATTTCCAAAAAAAATCTCCTATTTCGCCCTAACCAATTCATTGAAGTCGAATTTAAGTTCATTTTGTTCTGTTTTTCAACAAATTCGATAAAAAATATGTGATTCTATTTTTTTAACTCAATTTAATGGAAAAAATTTCAGCCGATTTAATTTTATCTTCAAAACAATTTAGGAAACTGTGATCGCACATTCTTTCAGCCTCAGGTGAGTTCGACAACCAAAATAAACTTTACACCTGTTTCAATATGGCGGACAGTTGTTGGCTAGCGGCCCACGAATAAAATATCCTTGTTATTTGACTACACAAACAAGGTGATGGGCGCCATCATGGTACTTGCCCAGCCTTATAAAATATAATACAAGCAGGTCTAAATACAATACTTAAAAGCTGGTTTTTTAGTACTTGTGGGAAATTTTAAATGGTTTGGTAAAACAAGGGACCTTATACTCGATTAAAACAAAGAATTTCTGAACCTCGTAATTGTGTATATAAAGGATTCCACTCGCTTCGCTCGTGTCAGTGTCTCTGACCTAGGAGACCTCGTAACTCTACGAATATCACTTTTGGGGAGGTCAGGGTTTAAAATTACATTTTTGACAATAAATTCGCTATTTGTCATCGTAGAAATTGAAATTTCCAAATTTTTACCTAATGTTACAAGTTGAATAACACACGAGACCTGCTGTCAAACCCAGTAAATTGGTTACATAATTGGAGATTTCAATTCAGACTGGCACAAGCTAAGCGAGTAGAGACTTTAAAATATACACATCTACTTGAACGCGTTAGAGCCTAGATAACAGGAAGCTAATAGTGATTAATGTAGTTTTTTACCACGTTTTTATTAGTTCGATTTCCGTCATATCTGTCTGTCTGTCTGTCCGGGTGGAATTTTGTAATCGAGTTTAAACTAACTTCCCGATAAGCTAGAGGCCTGAAATTTTGAACATAGGTCAGAATTGGATGACAATACATTGTTCAGTTGGTTTCTTGTCTCTACATTGGTTTAAACAATAGTTATTTAAACAAATAAAAATTGGCCAATGAGATGTTTTTCGTATATTGAGTCTCATCAATATATACAAAACCGATTGAAATCTTTCACCCGGACATAAGACTAAAAAACAGAAAATAATAAATCAAATAAAAAATTTTTTTTAACATACCACGTTTATAAAACGGACTAAAAAGTATAAAATAATTTTTCATGACCCTTCTACAATTAGGGAGGATTGTTAGTGGCTATGTATATATTTGGAATACTTGGAGAGAAAAACGTAATGCGCAGGCAATCTATGATAGTTAAGGAGGAGTAAATTAGTTAAATTACAGTGAATCTCATTTCCGATTTCACTGAAATTAGCTGTGAATTCATCCGGATTGTCTACTTGTATTATTTACTGGCTGCGCCCCACGTTTTTCTCTCCAAGTATTCCAAATATATCCATAGCCACTAACAATCCTCCCTCAAAATTGTAGAAGGGTCATGAAAAATTATTTTATACTTTTTAGTTCATTTAAAAACGTGGTATGTTAATTTTTTTAATTTCATTTGTTTTTTAACATTTACTATAAAACCTAAAAGATCAACTTTCGGGGATTATATCTAGAGGACCTGTTTGTACTATTGGTAGGTCTGGTAAGTACTATGATAGCAAGATTAACCTGTACTGGATATTATGATTATAAAAGATATAGTGCGACGACTAAAAAAATAGGCTAGTTTAATACCTGCCAGTACTATAAAAGGTGATTGTTTTATCATAGGGTAGGCGTATATCATAAAAATACTAATCTCATGTAAAAGTTAAAATAGGGAACCATGTTTCTTTTTCATATAACTTAAAAATCTCTCTTGGAAACCGAAAAACAATCGCCATTTTCCAATATGGCTGCCCAAATTTTCATTTCTTTCAGGGACCCCTATTTTTTATAGTGTTTTCGAATTTTGCACAAAATTTTAAGACTATTTTATTCTTGGTAATCGTTTGATAAATCTACTCGTTTAGGAGAAATAGGTCTTAAATTTTCGAACATTTGACAGATTTTTCACACTTTCCATTGTTGAATCAAGATAAAAATGTAAATAGGCATAGTCTAAGATGTGTAAAAAATACATGTAGGACTACAAATAAAACAAATAATTGTATATGCTATTTAATTCCTTACTTGGCTTATTCTACACAACTACTTATTCTAGCAAGTATTTATATGTTGCACAAATTATTTGTAATTACACATCCTAGGCTTGATTCAACAAGTTACTTACATTTTTATCTTGATTCAACAATGGAAAGTATGGAAAATCGGTCAAATGTTCGAAACTTTAAGCGCCTATTACTCCTAAACGAGTAAATGTATCAAACAATAACTAATAATAAAAAAGTCTTAAAATTTGGTACAGAATCCGAAAATAGAGGTGCCCAATAAGAAATTGAAAATCTGTCGCCCACTTTTCTAAAACAGATATTAAAGTTATATGAAAAATTAAAAACTGTCATTTTAATATTTCCTCAAATTAATAGTTTACCACCAATAGTGCCCATGATAAAAGATTCATCCTGCGTAGCTGCTGAGCTTATTATTTAATTTATTTCGTTACATATTCTAGTTTATACCAGATAAAACTAGTTTTTGTACAAAGATGTCGCCAAAGAGTCCCATATAAATCCTTTTTTTATATAAAAAAATATACAATTAGTAAAATTAGAAAGTTGAATAATCTGCACTAAAGCCTTATCAAGTAGCCATTGTTTGCTAATATTAAGGATTAATATTTCTTCTCAGGGTTTTTGTCTGAGATTTTTTCGTTCAAGTATTATAGTTACAACAGAGCAGCAATCCTCATTTCTTTTGATCAATGATAATAACATAACCTCGAAAAAAGCTGATAATTGGCCTATCTACAACTTATTAATTTTTTCGTCAAATAAACATACATATTCGTAATCAGAATAACTTCTAGTTTTATTTGATATCCCACACATAATATTTCCAAATATAAAATGTTTCAACTCGATAGTTTTTGCCCCTTAACTACCCCAAGGTAATTTTTTGTTACCACTATATTTTTTCTATATGTGGGACAATACAAAGAATATAAAAGCAAAGTTTGAAATATACAGGATTTATCGTTTTGTCTGTGTAGACTGGTTGCGACTTACAGACACGCGCATGATTTTTTGTTTTGTTTTACCTTCGGACCGTAAAAATTAAATTAAAGAATTCTATATAAAATCACATTTTAACATGTTTTTATTATTGCTACTCTTTCAAATAAGTTCAGAAAATAACAAGATTGGTTACCATAGCAACAATAAAAATACTATTGCAATATGGCAACTTCAAGGTATAGACGTTCTGCAAGCCGATTGTTATTTAAAAGGGGAAAAACCATTTAGTCATCATCACCTTATATAAATATAAGATTGAATTAAATAAAGACCCTAGCCTTCTAATAAGTCGTGTCAGAGAACAAGAGTCGGTCAAAGAGACCGGATAGGAAAGTGAGGGATCAACTCAAGGCTGCATGAAGACAAGTAGATCTAACAGACACCAGCTCGTAGAGCCTGTAACTAACTGGCCAGTTCTGTTCTCAATAACTCGTAATAGCCTATCTCATCTTAACTTAGCCTTCTTTTCAATGACGCTATACCAGACATCAGAGGTCTTGACCTCATACATTTTCTGCTATTATCACGGTTTTAGCCCTGTTCTTCCCAATTGGTAATATGAAGTACAGTAGCCTCAGACTAGGATTGTGTCTGGTGTAAGGGGCGTGTCCTCCCTTCTACTTGTTTCCCCAGCCTGACTTGACGGTACAACCCATTCCAAGAAAACTAGGTACACAAATTACTGCTTAGCTATATTTAATTCCTTAAAGTTACAACTTCGTGACAGACTTTTGTAAACGTTTTGTTCTTATTTACACCGATAAAAGAAACGAAAGTAGGGTACGCGTTTACACAGAAGTATTTGAGGTCTATATTTTTTTTATTGGGGTTGTACCGCTGAAAGTGAAAGCAACAAAGTGTGGTGCCCCTCTTTTTCTCTCCATTTTGAGATCTTCTGATTTCAAAAAATTGTTTTTAAAAATTATGTCTGCCTATATTTTATTACTCTTTATTAGGGGGGTTCGTAGGTAAAACCAAGGACTCTTATAATTTCAAACACGTTTTTGTCTACAAGTCACAACCAGTCTACACAGACAAGACGATAAATCCTATACATTTCAAACTTTGCATTTATATTCTTTGTACTGTCCTACATTTAGGAAAAATATAGTGGTAATAAAGAAAAGACCTTGGGTTGGTAAGGGCGCAAAAACTATCAAGTTGAAACATATTATTTTTCAAATTATGATGTTTGGGGTATCAAATAAAACTAGAAGTTATTCTGATTAGAAATATGCATATTTATTTAACTAAGAAATTAATATGTCGCTACTAGGCAGCTTAAAAGACTTTGACTTTATAAAAATCTCTATATGCCTACTAAATCGCGTGGTTTTAGCACACACTTGACACTTTTATTGAAATATCACAATTTGAATCATCTACCCGTATATAATATCTTGAAAATGGCATATCTCTGGATGATAGCAAATGCGCATGCGCAGAGAATAAAATGTAATGAACAAGACCATGAGTGTGCAGATCGTAGATCAAGTGGTTATAAAGTCGTGAGGTCAGTTCCATGTGGCGCGACCTACTGAATTATTCAAGAGTCATTACATCAACAGCTTCATATAATATGATACAATATTCATGACGAACTAATTAATTGGACCGACAACTTGATGTTATGCTGTTTTCTTTTGGTACTGTTTTAATATAAAATGTTAAATCGTTGTTCTGCTCTGTGTGTCTACAATTACTAGCTAATTTAGTGCAAATGTTTTGCTCATTCGTTGTAAGCAATGACGTAAACATAACCTCAATATAAAAATAACAGCTGATCCAGGTATATCTACAACGTTAATAGCCGGTTGCATAAACGTTGATCAAATTTGATAGGAGATCGAGCTATTCGATGATCGCAGATCAGACTAGTTTGAGTTGGATAAATTGTACGGTTAAATTAGGTTTTAAATGAAGGTGTTTTTCGCCAAGCGGCCAGTGGTCTGGGGGCCACAGCTTCAGATACAAGAGTTAGAAGGGTTTGCAGATCTAGAGACTTTCCAAGCTATTCAATGATCACAGATCAGATTAATTAGAGTTGGATAAATTGTACGGTTAAGTTAGATTATAATGAAGGTGTCTTCCGCCAAGTGGCCAGTAGCCTGAGCTCCGCATCTTCAGATACAATAGTCAGAAGGGTTTGCAGATCTAGAGACTTTCCAAGCTATTCAATGATCACAGATCAGATTAATTAGAGTTGGATAAATTGTACGGTTAAGTTAGATTATAATGAAGGTGTCTTCCGCCAAGTGGCCAGTAGCCTGAGCTCCGCATCTTCAGTTACAAGAGTCAGAAGGGTTTGGCAGATCTAGAGACTTTCCAAGCTATTCGATGATCACAGATCATATTAATTAGAGTTGGATAAATTGTACGGTTAAGTTAGATTATAATGAAGGTGTCTTCCGCCAAGTGGCCAGTAGCCTGAGCTCCGCATCTTCAGTTACAAGAGTCAGAAGGGTTTGGCAGATCTAGAGACTTTCCAAGCTAATCAATGATCACAGATCAGATTAATTAGAGTTGGATAAATTGTACGGTTAAGTTAGATTATAATGAAGGTGTCTTCCGCCAAGTGGCCAGTAGCCTGAGCTCCGCATCTTCAGTTACAAGAGTCAGAAGGGTTTGGCAGATCTAGAGACTTTCCAAGCTATTCGATGATCACAGATCATATTAATTAGAGTTGGATAAATTGTACGGTTAAGTTAGATTATAATGAAGGTGTCTTCCGCCAAGTGGCCAGTAGCCTGAGCTCCGCATCTTCAGTTACAAGAGTCAGAAGGGTTTGGCAGATCTAGAGACTTTCCAAGCTATTCGATGATCACAGATCAGATTAATTAGAGTTGGATAAATTGTACGGTTAAGTTAGATTATAATGAAGGTGTCTTCCGCCAAGTGGCCAGTAGCCTGAGCTCCGCATCTTCAGTTACAAGAGTCAGAAGGGTTTGGCAGATCTAGAGACTTTCCAAGCTATTCGATGATCACAGATCAGATTAATTAGAGTTGGATAAATTGTACGGTTAAGTTAGATTATAATGAAGGTGTCTTCCGCCAAGTGGCCAGTAGCCTGAGCTCCGCATCTTCAGTTACAAGAGTCAGAAGGGTTTGGCAGATCTAGAGACTTTCCAAGCTATTCGATGATCACAGATCATATTAATTAGAGTTGGATAAATTGTACGGTTAAGTTAGATTATAATGAAGGTGTCTTCCGCCAAGTGGCCAGTAGCCTGAGCTCCGCATCTTCAGTTACAAGAGTCAGAAGGGTTTGGCAGATCTAGAGACTTTCCAAGCTAATCAATGATCACAGATCAGATTAATTAGAGTTGGATAAATTGTACGGTTAAGTTAGATTATAATGAAGGTGTCTTCCGCCAAGTGGCCAGTAGCCTGAGCTCCGCATCTTCAGTTACAAGAGTCAGAAGGGTTTGGCAGATCTAGAGACTTTCCAAGCTAATCAATGATCACAGATCAGATTAATTAGAGTTGGATAAATTGTACGGTTAAGTTAGATTATAATGAAGGTGTCTTCCGCCAAGTGGCCAGTAGCCTGAGCTCCGCATCTTCAGTTACAAGAGTCAGAAGGGTTTGGCAGATCTAGAGACTTTCCAAGCTAATCAATGATCACAGATCAGATTAATTAGAGTTGGATAAATTGTACGGTTAAGTTAGATTATAATGAAGGTGTCTTCCGCCAAGTGGCCAGTAGCCTGAGCTCCGCATCTTCAGTTACAAGAGTCAGAAGGGTTTGGCAGATCTAGAGACTTTCCAAGCTATTCGATGATCACAGATCATATTAATTAGAGTTGGATAAATTGTACGGTTAAGTTAGATTATAATGAAGGTGTCTTCCGCCAAGTGGCCAGTAGCCTGAGCTCCGCATCTTCAGTTACAAGAGTCAGAAGGGTTTGGCAGATCTAGAGACTTTCCAAGCTAATCAATGATCACAGATCAGATTAATTAGAGTTGGATAAATTGTACGGTTAAGTTAGATTATAATGAAGGTGTCTTCCGCCAAGTGGCCAGTAGCCTGAGCTCCGCATCTTCAGTTACAAGAGTCAGAAGGGTTTGGCAGATCTAGAGACTTTCCAAGCTAATCAATGATCACAGATCAGATTAATTAGAGTTGGATAAATTGTACGGTTAAGTTAGATTATAATGAAGGTGTCTTCCGCCAAGTGGCCAGTAGCCTGAGCTCCGCATCTTCAGTTACAAGAGTCAGAAGGGTTTGGCAGATCTAGAGACTTTCCAAGCTAATCAATGATCACAGATCAGATTAATTAGAGTTGGATAAATTGTACGGTTAAGTTAGATTATAATGAAGGTGTCTTCCGCCAAGTGGCCAGTAGCCTGAGCTCCGCATCTTCAGTTACAAGAGTCAGAAGGGTTTGGCAGATCTAGAGACTTTCCAAGCTAATCAATGATCACAGATCAGATTAATTAGAGTTGGATAAATTGTACGGTTAAGTTAGATTATAATGAAGGTGTCTTCCGCCAAGTGGCCAGTAGCCTGAGCTCCGCATCTTCAGTTACAAGAGTCAGAAGGGTTTGGCAGATCTAGAGACTTTCCAAGCTAATCAATGATCACAGATCAGATTAATTAGAGTTGGATAAATTGTACGGTTAAGTTAGATTATAATGAAGGTGTCTTCCGCCAAGTGGCCAGTAGCCTGAGCTCCGCATCTTCAGTTACAAGAGTCAGAAGGGTTTGGCAGATCTAGAGACTTTCCAAGCTAATCAATGATCACAGATCAGATTAATTAGAGTTGGATAAATTGTACGGTTAAGTTAGATTATAATGAAGGTGTCTTCCGTCGAGTGGCCAGTGGTCTGGGGGCCACATCTTCAGTTACAAGAGTCAGAAGGGTTTGCAGATCTAGAGACTTTCCACTGAGCGGAAATATTAATTCCAAGTTTATAACAGATATTGTTTTTCGCTTTTTCCGTAAAGATTTATTGGAACATTTTTTATCGTGTATTAATACTAGCATAAATCTACGAATGTTGGCCTATGTATCATTGACAAACGTGATAAACCTTTAGGCAGAGTGTCAGTTAGCAACTAAGTGTGCGAAAGAATGTAACCAGAAAAATGTACCGCTTAGCGGAAATCCCCTAGATCTCCCAAGTCCTTCTGACTCTTGTAACTGAAGATGCGGAGCTCAGGCCACCGACCGCTTGGCGGAAGACAGCGAGTAAATAAAACAACCATTAGTAGAGTTATACGCAGGGGTACACAAGAGCAAGTTAAACTATCTAAACAACTTATTAAATTTACTTTTGAAGAGAGGGAGGTTGCAAATATTACTCGGCAATTAGCTAATATAGCTGAATTTCTGAGATTGATCGAAACAATGTTGAAAATTCTGTTCATGTTTAAATTTTTCTCTTTCATTTTTTTTCCATTTTTAAATGCAAAAATTAATTAAATCTTTTATTGCTCAAATCTCGATTTTGTAATAGTCAAGAGTCTATATTTTACAATGTTGTCAAGTATTTTCTCCCATTAAATTCTCCGATCAGTTGACTTTGAGCTCATTGAAGTCCATATTTTCGGTACACTTACAAAACCTAACATACAAATTGCGTATACTAAATCTGAATTAAATATTTTTTGCGAAAAAAACAAAATGGCGGATATCTAGAAAACTAGGCGTTTTCGGGAAACTTTTTATCTTTATTTTGACCCACAGAATCATTTCCTATAGTTTGTCAACTGACTTACTGGACACTCTGTTGAAGTACTTCTCAGACAGCGTCGATTGGCAACAAATGAACTGACGTTTTTGTGACGATTAGGTTTACTCATTTATTTGATTTTGGAGAAAGGTGACTAAGAAAGTCCTGACGACGTAGCTTTGTCATATTGTTTCTACAGATATGTTTGTTCCTCATAAATACAAAACATATTTACTGCGATGAATGCGCAGTTGAACTATCGCTTCCCAAGATGAGTAACAAGAGTGTTGTCCATCTAGGCACACCTGCAAGACAACGTGTTGCTATTAATAACACGCTGTGTCCTTCACTCTGTAAAGAAAATCGTTTGTTCATAGTAAAGAAAAAATATCAAACGAAGTATTGAGTGTTGACGCGCCAACATCTGCGCTGCGCCCACTTCCCGGTGTTTACACATTTAACATTTTGAAACGTCTCGATGTTTTTAACAAGGCTAATAGATACATCAGATGCCTAGTAAAAGTGCCTCTCTAATTTTCCCACACTTTTAGTCGTGTCAATAATTTGAAACCAAATAAAGTTATACCTGACATTTCGTACTACAGTTTAGGCCATTTACCGTTTGTCAATTTAGTAATTAGACCATTAACAAATTCTATATACAGTTGTGTCACTTTTACGTTCAGTCCTATTAGCGGTCGAGGGTAAAATCGTCCAGTTTGCGGTCACCTCAAAAATATCTTGGGCTACCCTAGTTATATTTTTCCAATTTGCGGTCATATATATATAACCTAACATAACCTGACCTAACCTAACCTAACCTATATAATTAGACATGATTTGTGATTAGAGTCAAATCATTCTGTTATGTATTTAGCGGCTAGGTATGCAAAGGACGGGAAGAAATTAACTACATCTCAAGACGTGACCGCAAACTGGAAACCCTTCCACCCCCAGGACCTTGATCGTCCTCTCATAAAACTACACTTGACCGCAAATAGGAAGACACCCTATATCCAGGATAATTGAAACATGGTGACAGGTAAAGTTTTAAAAAAACTGTAAAAGGTAACTCCAGGATTGTTTGAGTTAAAATTAGAGGTACTGTATTACGAAATTTTCATATCACACGCTATTTTTCCAATATGGCAGTGAGCTCTATATATTCTTATAGGAACACCTATTTTTTATGGCGATTTTAGATAAAACAAATTATTGTAAGACTTTTTTATTACTGGGTATTTTTTGATACAGTATCTCTAACCGTTTAGGAGCTATAAGCACTCAAAGTTGTGAAAATACAAGTTAAGGCGTTTTCAGAGGTCCATTTCCCTCACCTAAAACAGTTGAACCGAATTTAAAATTGAAACATGGATAGACTATAATGTATAAATACATATTAAAAGTTTTTTTTTTACTCACGTGGCAGGACTGAAAAATGGTAACATTTTAAAGAAATTAATAATTTGTTTTCTAAATAAAAATAATGTTGGCAATACACTTTATTAATATCAGGTAGTTAATAGATACTCTTTAATCCATAAAACAGCTGTTATGCAAATTTAACAATGTACAGCAGTTTCCAAAATTTATGTTGACAGTTTTGGAAGAGGCGATTTTGCAGACTTAGACTGAACTTTTCTGGCTTACACCAGTTTGTATTACTGGATGTATTGGACCGTATGAATAATATATTACAACCGAAACAAATGTATTAACAGTGCTTAAAAATACAATTTGTCCTTTTCACAAGGTGTAATACATTTAGCAGTAACAAACAGCTGGTGTTTGCGGTGGATGTTCTAGACAATTACCAGAAAATTATGATTTTTCTTATCAATTGATAACTCTGTTCGTAGAACGCCCAGCTCCCTGGAAACACACTGGGTTGATTTTGTAGGACTGTTAAAGTTTTGTCTCATTTGATATACAAGACACACCGGGACGCCCAGATGATGGTTTACTGAACACCCAGTTTCAACAGAACACCTATGCCACTCATAAATGGTAAGCCTACTGGGCGGATCTTCCCCATACTCTGTAAGAAAATCCCGTTCCACAAATGTCGCAGTCTTCAAATAAACATTGAATTACTGATGGGTCCATTTGTCTGTGCGCGCGGCTTGCTATGGCGCGGCGGGGAAGAGGGGAGTGGTTATCGCTCATTTTCAAAAACATGTGGTGCCGCGCGGCGCGCCGGACGTAGATTATTCACCTGTCTTCAATGTAGCTTCGAGTTGTTTTTAAACATCATGTTTCTATATGCACTACAAATCTTGTAAACTGTAATTATGTCTCGCGAAAGGTAGACAAACATAGTTGGGTGAGCAAGCCCTACTTTTACAGAACGGCTAGTAGCGTCAGAGCCGCGCGCCCAGAAATTGGTCCCATCAGTACATACAGCGTGACCGCTTGAGACTAATAAAGGCAGCCATCTTTGTTACAAATTCCGCTAGCGTTTGCGGTGGTGTTGTTCGGTACTTTTCACTACGTGAATCAAACTTTGATCTATTTTACTTCAAAATGACAACAAAACCATCTCTGTAAGTAGTCCCAATAAATTTATATTAATTTACGAAGTTGTAAACTTCTTTTTGTATATTTAGAAACGGTTAATGGCCTAAGGATTAACTCGACAAACCAAGATTATTGTTATAAAAGATAGTCGAACGTCAATAGACTTTGTAAAGACGATTCCTTGATCTCCTACTGCAGGACGTTCAGCCTAAAAAATTTTAAAATATATCTAAATAACAGAAATGTTAATGTTTCCATAGAAACCACAAATAACTTTGCAGTTTTACAATGTTTCAAACAGATGTTTTTAGCTGGTCAGATGAGGTTATGTTTACACGATCGATCAACACAAAGGCGTAGAACTTTTGGGCGGTGCTAGCTATTAATAAAGACAAATAAAATCATTCACTTTTTGCTTAAAACCTACAAAACACTTTTAGAAACTGCAACAATGCATTTAATGAACCCGAATAGTTATTATTCGTAAATCTTTATTTCTGCTCAAAACGATTTTTGAACTGTTGATGAATGTGAGGTTAGAACGCTCCCTTTTAAGCCTAGATACTAGGGTTTAAGTAAACAACTATATTTACTTTGTCAACATAACCTAAACCCAACTTCACATAGTTCGGAATTGAGTATACAAGGAATTACGATTTGCTCAGAATTGACTGTAACAATTTTTATAAAATTTTGCTTAAGCTCTATACATTCTTTGTTTCATCTATATTTTCCAGGTCAATTGAGGGTCATCTCAATTTTTTTTATAAAGGTCAATCCTAATCTATTTGGCGTCGAATAGACTCTACAGTTAGGTTTGGATGTGAGAAAGTTTGTGCAAATCGTCGTTTATTTAGGTATGTCATGAAACTTTCAAAATGATTAAGCCATTCTTGAATTTAACAGAAATAGCTTTCCTCAACAGTGATTCTAGAAAAAAACCCCTAATGAATTACTACAATACAGCAACATTCTTGGTAATTATCTCAAATTACCACATCGTAAGCCTACTTCTCATCTCAACACAACCTTGAAGATACAACAATGCCAGTTTATATCTACTCTGAGATGTACATTTGCAAAAACAACAGCTAAAAACCTGAAAGTGGGTTACGAAAGAGGCCAAGGTTGTCCGTGACCCAGTGACCACTAGCGCACTCTGTGACAGACCGCGTGCATTGCAATCATCGATTGGGCTGGAATTTGAATGTAGTCGTGATGAAATAATCTCCCCGTTATGATTGCGCTTGCGTACAATGTTATAGCAGCAACATTCATTGAAGTAACCACTAGTTTTGTAAGGGAAGCCATGTTTAATGTACCGAACGAAACGAAGGCCTATGTACTGTACGTAGTTTTTGCACTACCCAATTACTAAAATATGAGTCCTCTAATATGATATGAAATGTCCTTCATATTGTAAAATCTTGCTTTAAACAAATTTACAACGGTATTAACTTTTTGTACCTTACTCTTGATCTACCAATACATTTCCTACAAGTCCCAAGAGACCAACTTTTGGGCATTACATTTAGAGGATCTGCTTGTATTACATTGAATGATGGGGCTGGGTAAGTACCATGATGGCCACATCAATTTGTTTTATTTTTAAAATTGTAACGAAATAATTAACACATGATTTTCTGAGTTTAGATACCAAATATATTAAATTAGAGGCAATTTTCTATAATTATATATCTATCCATACTATAAATAACAGGGTTTTTAATAAAACAGATAAAAGGACAGTTGGGAAAAGAAGTTTTTATAAAACTTCTTCCAATGTTTTGTTAATTCCACTTGAATCGTTAAAAAAAAAAAATTATCCTTTAAAAAAATTTACGATTCTCCATTATAAAAATAAAATAAACTTGTTCTATATATTTTACCATAATTGTCACAAAATAAGGAAAATTCCCCATTTAAACTATTTAGTTTCTCAGTTTCAGACACAGCTATTGTCATACTTTAGGTGACTCATACAGTGTAATACTGTGTGAGCCAAAAATGGTGTGTAGGATTCGTGAATGTTGCACAATCTTGGGATGGGTAGAGATCCCCCCCCCCTCCCAAGTTCATAGAAATATTCACAAAATTATATTATTATATCATGTTTATTATTACTAATACAGGGTGGAATGTGATTCGCGATATCAAAATAGAGAATAAAAGTTCCTGTAAACATTAGACCAATATATAAATAAATGTTGAGCTAGACACATTTATATGGTACAGAACATTTAGAGTAACGGAACATTATTGAGATACAGATCGTTTATGAGATACAAGAAGTTTATGAGATACAAAACGTTCTGAGATACAGAAAGTTTATGAGATACTGAACATTTATGAGATACAAAGCATTTATGAGATACAAAACGTTCTGAGAAATAGAAAATGTATCAGATACTGAACATTTATGAGATACAGAACGTTTATGAGATACAAGAAGTTTATGAGATACAGAAAGTTTTAGATACAAAACGTTCTGAGATACAGAAAGTTTATGAGATACTGAACATTTATGAGATACAAAGCATTTATGAGATACAAAACGTTCTGAGAAATAGAAAATGTATGAGATACTGAACATTTATGAGATGCAGAACGTTTATGAGATACAAGAAGTTTATGAGATATAGAAAGTTTTAGATACAAAACGTTCTCAGATACAGAAAGTTTATGAGATACTGAACATTTATGAGATACAGAACGTTTATGAGATACTGAACATTTATGAGATACATAGCATTTATAAGATACAAAACGTTCCGAGATACATAACATTTATGAGATACTGAACATTTATGAGATACATAGCATTTATAAGATACAAAACGTTCCGAGATACAGAATGTTTATGAGATACAGAGCATTTATGAGATACAAAACGTTCTGAGATACATAACATTTATGAGATACTGAACATTCATGAGATACATAGCATTTATAAGATACAAAACGTTCCGAGATACATAACATATATGAGATACTGAACATTTATGAGATACATAGCATTTATAAGATACAAAACGTTCCGAGATACATAACATTTATGAGGTACTGAACATTTATGAGATACAGAAAGTATTAGATACAAAACGTTCTGAGATACAGAAAGTTTATGAGATACTGAACATTTATGAGATACAAAGCATTTATGAGATACAAAACGTTCTGAGAAATAGAAAATGTATGAGATACTGAACATTGATGAGATACAGAACGTTTATGAGATACAAGCAGTTTATGAGATACTGAACATTTATGAGATACAGAACGTTTTAGATACAAAACGTTCTGAGATACAGAAAGTTTATGAGATACTGAACATTTATGAGATACAGAACGTTTATGAGATACAGGACTTTTATGAGATACATAACATTTATGAGATACTGAACATTTATGAGATACATAGCTTTTATAAGATACAAAACGTTCCGAGATACATAACATTTATGAGATACAGAATGTTTATGAGATACAAAGCATTTATGAGATACAAAACGTTCCAAGATACATAACATTTATGAGATACTGAACATTTATGAGATACATAGCATTTATAAGATACAAAACGTTCCGAGATACATAACATTTATGAGATACTGAACATTTATGAGATACAAAGCGTTTATGAGATACAAAACGTTCTGAAATACAATACATTTATGAGATACAAAGCATTTATGAGATACAAAATGTTCTGAAATCCAAAACTTGTATGAGATACAAAGCATTTAGCTCTTCTAATATCAAACTAGGAGAAATCTTTATATTATTGTATCTTGAAGGATAGTCGATATTCCACGATAATTTACTAGAACACACAAGATATTCTCTACGGCCTACAAGATGTTGTAATGTTTAGAAACTATATGTTTTAAGATTTTTAAAACTTCACAGATTTGTCTCTCAAATACTCAAATAGAGTCAGGAAGAGAACAAGAGATGGTCAAGACAGACCTGATAGGAAAGATGAAAGAGAGGGATCTTATCAATATTCATACCACCTAACCTAACCTCTCTTTTATAGTGAGTACGGGTCTGAGATATCTAACTGGATCTACACTTTTCTTCATAAGGTTAGGTTAGGTGTCTTTTGACCAACTTTTATTCTCTTCCGACTTCTGACGCTATTCGAGGGTCAAGTGTCTATATTTTATGCACTTCTCTTCTCCTACTTTTTTAAAACTTGGTAAGCAAATGAAAAAAATTACGGAAAAACTAATATATGAAGTTTGGCGTTTAAATTATGTCAGCCTTACTATTTTCAAGACGAATTTCTGTCAATAAAATCTTCACAAGGAAATCCTTCTGATCCCTCCCCTACCCACCGATGATTGTAGGAATTATTCCACACCCCTAAACTCCTGTCTGGCAGGTTTCATCTATCCTTTCTCGAAATAAAATTCTATCTACACTCCTGACATCCCTAAGATCACAATTGTAAAAAAAAAATATGTTTCTCATCATTTTCAAATTTTTTTTTCCCGTTCTGGGCTGTGAAAGCCTCCTTCAGTGGCCTCACCGGCGTCGACCTAGAGATCTTTTGCCGCCCCAATTTCCTTCCTACACCCAATCAGTAATACCCGTCATCCTTATGAAGGAACAGATACTACCAATAGGGTTATCTAGGATGGTTTCCATCTCCTTCCCCGGAGGACCTAGAGAGTATAGCCTGGCTCGTCCTAACGCCTCACACTCTAAGAGAATGTGTTCTGCGGACTCTTCAGCCAAACCACATTTCCTGCAAGTATTGTCTGCAGCAATCCCTATCCTGTGTAGATGTTTTCTGAGGTGACAGTGGCTCGTTAAGAGCCCAACCACCCACCTCATGTTATCCCTTCTGAGAGAGATGAGTTGTTCAGCATGTTTCTTGCTTGGTCTAAATAGCCTTTTTGCAAGTCTACTAGTAGTTGAATTCGTCCAGGCCCTATTCATCCCCTCCCGTATCCACGTATCAACCGCTGCTCTGGCATGTCCATAGGAGATCCCGAACACCGGTTCCGGGCCCACGAAAGGGGATTCTGAACCTGACCTGGCTAATTCATCTGCTCTCTCATTACCATCAATACCTGAGTGGCCAGGAACCCAGCCCACAGTTTCAACTTGTTTAAAACTATTGAAATATGCGTACAGTAAAATGAGATAAGACTTGGTCAAACACAGTATGAGGAAGAATTATATTCATTTTATACAATAACGTTACTTTGAGTAATTGAAGTCCAGAGTTGGGCAAAAAACAATTCAACTAAAAATTACAAAAATACAAGTTGAGAAGTCGTTCCAACTGAAATCACTTTTGTAGTTTGTAATTGGCGGACTAAAACTACTATTTATTTCATTTCACTGCATTACACCTGATTGGATAACATTGAGACTGTTGCAGGTAGGCAGCTTGTCCTCAAATAACACATAATTACAGTACTATAATCAATATTCATTTAACATTATATGACTAAGAATAAAATTAGTCACAATATATCATATCAGTCCATTAATCATCTCTACAATTGTTTTAGTTTGTTCAAGAAATCAATATTAAATATCTTTAAAAATACACATACATAGATGAGCACATTTGTCAACTATAATAGCAGAAGTTTCAACTACTGTAGTTGGAAAAAGTAATGAGAGCTATCAAGCAGTGGTTGAAATCGTAGTTTATATAGCAATACTATTGGATTGGGTTTAGAGTTCAACAGAACAAACCCTGAATATTTTGAAAGGTGGGATCTAGGTATGTTATGAAAACATGAAAAAAAAGAGAAAAAAAAGCAAAACAAAAAAGCTTCAATTTTGCTAGTACGATTTCCAATCTTTCCAAAAATTAATTAAATTAAAAAAATGTTGTATTATTGGAAATGTAGTTCAGAAAATTTGGCTTTATGGGAATACATTCGTTGAAATACAGAAGTAAATATTTAAATATTTGGACGAATGTGCCAAAATTATGTAAATATAAATCTAATTCACGATTTGCTTGTATTTTTAACTGTCAATTATCGTATGTTAATACTTTGTTTATGTAATATGTACGAGTATACAGAGTGTAAAAGAAGTCTTGATACTGCTGTTTAAAATTTAAACCCTTAAAGACAATAACGAGACACCTCCATTGTACCTAATTGATACTATTCTTGATTTTTTATTATGGTATCAATTGTGTTTCCCCTTATTGAAAGAGGCAACTTTGTTTTTTAAAGCCAACCCTTATCTAGATATTAAAAGAAACACAATGACAACTAGAAATAGTCTCCAAGATATCCCTAAGCAAAATGACAGGCCAAAGTTATGACTGACATGTCAAATTAGGAGTATGTACTATCTTACCTGTTCTATTGTAACAAGTGGTTGAATTATTCGTTTCGAGTGGTTTGGCAGTGAACTAGCCACGTGTAAAAACTTGAGATAACATTAGAAATTGATACAATCAGAATGTATTGAGCTGTTCTATGTTCAGTATAACAACACACACAGAACACAATTCTCATAAAAAATACGCCTAAGTATCAGACGCGTTCCAACGACAAGGTCGTCCTCTTCAGTGATACACGAGCTACACCCATCAAACTATAACTATAACTCTTCGTATATATAACTATAACTCTTCGTGTATCACTGAAGAGGACGACCTTGTCGTTGAAACGCGTCTGATACTTAGGTGTATTTTTTATGACAATTGTGTTCTGTGTGTTTGTTATAATTTTTCTCATAAGTCAAGCTCAACATTTAATATGGATACTGTTCTACGTTGTAACTCGTAGACGTCATTTGGTATACAAGGTGTTTCAGGTGACACAATAGCACTCAAGTGGTTTAAGACCTTCCTGATCATTCCACATCCCTTCTCCATCTTCTTGGGAAAACATTGTCCAGATAGTGTATACTTGACGGCATAGTTGCTCCGTCTTGTAACCAAATGTTTGCCGCCCCTCTCCAAACATGTTTTGGACTGCAGGCATCATCTAGCTGATTAGTATCTCCCAACATTTATCAGAGTTGAAATTTCCCTCATTTAATCCTGCCCAGACATATTTTGAAGGGTATTGTGTATGAGCCATGTGGATTCTTATCTGTCCAGTAACTACAATAATTGTGGCTATTGACGATACCGTTTATCATGAAGGTAGCCTCATCACTAAAATTCTATTTAGTCAACCAGGCTCTGCGTCTAGTCTACCCATCCTGACTTCACAAAACTCAACCCTCGGTCAAAGTTATATCACTAAGTTTCGGCCCAACTCTGACCGTAAATACTAACTATTAATGTAGTTAACTACTGCCCAACTCTGGTTGAACTAATGCTCTGACTTAGGAATTATACATTCCCAACACGCTAAAAACCAGAATATGTTCTAGTTAATGTAGGCCTATATTATCGATTTCAAACTGTGTATTGCGGAATGTAAACCAGATAAAATGCTGCCAACATTCAAACACAAAACTCCATTGTTCATGTTAAGGTATAAATAGTATTACAGAACAATAGCTACCGACAGGAATAACGTTAAGAGATATTCCGCAATGAGCCTACACAGTAAGTCGACAATGTAGGCCTATATTTAATTCTAACATTCTGATTTATAGTGTGTTGGGAGTGTAAAATTCATAAGTCAGAGCACTATGCTTCGCAAAGTAACAGATTAATGTATACAAAAATTATAATGCTTCCTCATTGTTGTATTTAAACGTATTATGTTATATTACTTGAACATTTCAAAAACATCCCAATCAATACAAAATTTTAACATTCCATGTTTTTAATCAATTTTAACAAAAAAGCCTATTGAACATTTTAAAAACATCCCAATCAATACAAAATTTTAACATTCCATGTTTTTAATCAATTTTAACAAAAAAGCCTAATACTTGAACATTTTAAAAACATTCCAATCAATACAAAATTTTAACATTCCACGTTTATAATCAATTTTAACAAAAAAGCCTAATACTTGAACATTTTAAAAACATCCCAATCAATACAAAATTTTAACATTCCATGTTTTTAATCAATTTTAACAAAAAAGCCTAATACTTGAACATTTTAAAAACATCCCAATTAATATAAAATTTTAATATTCCTGGTTTATAATCAATTTTAACAAAAAAGCCTATTGAACATATTAAAAACATCCCAATCAATACAAAATTTTAACATTCCATGTTTTTCTTCAATTTTAACAAAAAAGCCTATTGAATATTTTAAAAACATACCAATTAATATAAAATTTTAACATTCCATGTTTTTCATCAATTTTAACAAAAAAGCCTATTGAACATTTTAAAAACATCCCAATCAATACAAAATTTTAACATTCCATGTTTTTCATCAATTTTAACAAAAAAACATATTACTTGAACATTTTAAAAACATCCCAATTAATATAAAATTTTAATATTCCTGGTTTATAGGCCTAATCAATTTTAACAAAAAAGCCTATTGAACATTTTAAAAACATCCCAATCAATACAAAATTTTAACATTCCATGTTTTTAATCAATTTTAACAAAAAAGCCTAATACTTGAACATTTTAAAAACATCCCAATCAATACAAAATTTTAACATTCTATGTTTTTAATCAATTTTAACAAAAAAGTCTATTACTGTAACATTTTAAAAACATCCCAATCCATACAAAATTTTAACATTCCATGTTTTTAATCAATTTTAACAAAAAATCCTATTGAGCATTTCAAAAACATCCCAATCAATACAAGAGTTTAACATTCTATGTTTTTAATCAATTTTAACAAAAAAAGTCTATTACTGTAACATTTTAAAAACATCCCAATCCATACAAAATTTTAACATTCCATGTTTTTAATCAATTTTAACAAAAAAGCCTATTGAACATTTTAAAAACATCCCAATCAATACAAAATTTTAACATTCCATGTTTTTAATAAATTTTAACAAAAAAGCCTATTACTTGAACATTTAAAAACATCCCAATCAATACAAAATTTTAACATTCCATGTTTTTAATCAATTATAACAAAAAAGCCTATTGAACATTTCAAAAACATCCCAATCAATACAAAATTTTAACATTCGATGTTTTTAATCAATTTAACAAAAAGCCTATTTTTGAACATTTTAAAAACATCCCAATCAATACAAGAGTTTAACATTCTATGTTTTTAATCAATTTTAACAAAAAAAGTCTATTACTGTAACATTTAAAAAACATCCAAATCCATACAAAATTTTAACATTCCATGTTTTTAATCAATTTTAACAAAAAAGCCTATTGAACATTTTAAAAACATCCCAATCAATACAAAATTTTAACATTCCATGTTTTTAATAAATTTTAACAAAAAAGCCTATTACTTGAACATTTAAAAAACATCCCAATCAATACAAAATTTTAACATTCCATGTTTTTTCAATTTTGACAAAAAGCCTATTACTTGAACATTTTAAAAACATCCCAATCAATACAAAATTTTAACATTCCATGTTTTTAATCAATTTTAACAAAAAAGCCTATTGAACATTTTAAAAACATCCCAATCAATACAAAATTTTAACATTCCATGTTTTTAATCAATTTTAACAAAAAAGCCTAATACTTGAACATTTTAAAAACATTCCAATCAATACAAAATTTTAACATTCCACGTTTTTAATCAATTTTAACAAAAAAGCCTATTACTTGAACATTTAAAAAACATCCCAATCAATACAAAATTTTAACATTCCATGTTTTTTCAATTTTGACAAAAAGCCTATTACTTGAACATTTTAAAAACATCCCAATCAATACAAAATTTTAACATTCCATGTTTTTAATCTACTTTGACAAAAATTGATTTATTCCTTAGCAAGCCTAACTCCAAAAGTCTAGTCTTTTAACCCATCCTTTCTAGACGTCAACAACAGACACTATTTAGTTCTGAAAGTGACGAAAACGTTGAGAACTATAAAACATAGTTTATTGGTAATTTACCACAATCACAAAATTTCTGTTCTTATTCTTAAGTTAGAAATAATCTATATTTTGGAATCATTACTATAGTGTTTAGCTTAAAACATAATATTTCAAATGTGACAACACTGTAGTCTCTTCCTTCATGGAACGTATTACAATCCTTCTATGAAGAGATCAAGACACGCTGTCTGTATTGTGAAGCCATGGAAATTTCCACTGCCGTCAGCTGTTGTACAGGCGCCTTGGTGCAGCTGATCGATAGATGGTGAAAGTTACTTGAAGGGGGGGAGGAGGTTAGCTATCAGCTATCTCTGTAAACTATGATGTAATGTCACAGATTGTGAATTCCTATTTGTTTTCTCTACTGTTAAATCCTACGTTATTACACACTTTGAGCGAATAATCACACCGCCGCTCTTTTGGCAAAATTGAGAGTGTGTCCCAAATTAGTTAGTTTTTACATTTGTAATAGATATTTATTGTTTTTACGTGTCTAACTGATGTAGATGATGACATTTTTGTCAAGATTCTTTAAAATTTGGTACAAATATATTCTTTCAAATGGCGGCAGTATTGAAGATCGGCACCATTATCCAAGTGTGGTCAAACCTCTTATCCAATTTGCGAATACCTCGGTTTAATGATGACATACTGTCAAGAAAGCGCCTCATAAATAAATAAATTACGTTATTACACAACCATTACATTTAGAGGATCTGCTTGAATTACATTGTATAATTGGGCTGGGTAAGTACCACAATGGCGTCTTTAAATAATCTTGCAGCTTTCTTTTGGTTCGATTTTTCTTTGACTGCAACACTTACGTTGTAATTTAACACAAAAAAAATTTACACGAAAATTGATAAGCGTGTGCAGTGAACTGAATCACGTTTGGACTCTTTAACACTTTCTTATCAAAAGATAAACCTGATAAGCCGACCGTTTCTTTGTATAAATAACATTCTAAATTGTCAATATTACAATAATGTAATCTGAGGACATTGCCTAATGATATTTATACAGGGACCAATAAAACAATCAATCTTCGTAATGAGTTACTAAGAATTATGAATTGCAGTTTTATTCAAAAATTTCCGTTGATTTAGAAATAAAGTCATCAGAATGATCTTTGGCGCTTTCTGTTTTATGTGACATATTCGTTGACGTATTTGCGTACTTTACTGACCTTCCTTTTTTTATAAATCGAACAGAAACTAATTAAAATAATACTGGAAGTTTAGTATTACAACTTAACCTAAACTATTTGCGGCGATTCTTGCTACCACCAGTCTGGTTTACATTTTTGTTCACCAAAACAGGTTATGTTATATATTCAAATAGACTTGTAATTATTCAGTTTAAAACCAAGATTAATAAATCAGCAAAATAACAACACAAATTGCTATTAAAAAAACAATGATTCTCGTAAGAGTGTTGCAGCAGTAATGATCTGTAGTGGCGTGGCCTAGGCTATACTTTAAAGGATTGCAGTCGGGGGAACGAAAGTCCCAATTATGTTAGTTTTGTTTGTTATGTCAGTAGATAGATAACAGAACCTAAAAATATTCGTAAAAGTACGTTTTGAACTTACAAAAGTGGGGGGGGGGTCTAATAGTACCACAGAAAGCTATTGAAATTTTTAAAAAATGGTGACAATTTTAAACAGTTTTTTATTAATATCTCGTGTGTTATTCAACTTATATCAAACATTAGTTAAAATAATACGGCTATTTTAATATTTAAACCTAACCTAATCTATTTTTTAAAATTTCATTATAGGGCACGGATTAGTAAAATTGTCAATTAAAACATGTGATACGACAACAAATCCTTATATTTTAACTACTAATCTACTTGTGGTGATTTTGCTACCACAAATGTGATCTACATTTTTTAAACAAAAATTCGAATAGGTTATGTTAGGCAAGATTTATTTATTCAAATAGACTTATGAAATTGTTCAGTTTAAAATCAATATAAGTTAATAAATCAACAAAACAACACAAACCGCTATTAAATACAAACAATGATTCCCGTAAGAGTGTTGCAGGAGTATTGGCCTCGTAGTGGCGCGGTTTAGACCGGATGAATGGCACAATTATTTTGGTTTGTTATGCTACTAGACAGATAACAGAACCAAATAATATTCGCAAAAGGGAAGTTCGTATAAAAAACCGAATTGAAAATATAAAAATGAAGGCCATTTTAAAAAGTGTTTTTTTCTCTCTACGATATTACATACCGATGTTATAGTAAACATTTTTGAATTCTAACCTCCGAAAACTCGTAGATCCGGCAGAGCCCACATATGTAACGTGTCGAGGCCCGGCAGGACCGAGACATTGCAACGAGCGAAGCGAGTAGACACTTTTTAGTATATTCACGACATTTAAAACAAACTTGGATCGGACAGCTTGATCTAGCAATACAATTTAACATTAACAGACACAAGAAACCAACTTTTGAGCGTTACATTTTAGATCTGCTTCTATTTTCATTGTATGATGGGGCTTGGTAGTACGTGAATCAATAATAACGTAGCAATAACCGACAATCGGTGGCATAACTTACCAGAGGGGTGCAACACTAGATGGAAGTTTGTTACGGATATTAGTTGATAAAGCGGCCGTTCTACGAAGACAGTGCGCCACTGTTGTATAATTCTAAAACGTTGAGTATTTATTTTGAAGAATGAATATTAAAAAAAAAAAAAATTGACAGTTATTTTTTTAAAGTAAGTCTTTATATTCTAAATCCTAACAAAAATATAATGTTTTTTTCCTTTTTGTAAAAACACGAAATGATGTTTACATAATTTTTCAATATTTAGAGCTCTAGAATCTTTTTCCGAAATGTAGCCTTGTAAATATTGGAACACCCTATATATATTAAACTAAGAACAATAATCTATTGAACTTTAACTTACGGTAAAACGACATTTACCGTAGATGTTCCGATGCCAACTAACACGGAGCTGCGGTAGTGTCCACAACTAAATCAGTGTCAACGGATTTTAACATTAAGTGGCACTTCTTCTTGACTGTGCTTATTCTATGACATTGTTGCTTCTTCAAGTCGAATTGTTCCGTTACCCATTTAGTCACGGCCTTTAAAATATATCAACCAACACATTCAATAGGGCAAGGATTTCTCTTTATTAACTAGAAACCATTGCCCTTTTGTAGCCAACGAGATGGTGCGATTTCCTGATAACTGAGCGTACTTAGTTAACAGAATAGTAGTTGGTTTTAGTTAAAAATGGAAAATTAGTGATATTGGCAGTTATGAGATTTGTTATCTATGAAAAAATTGGCAACATTTAGATTTGAAGTTAAATTTTTCCTGTAAAATTACATTTAAATTCAACAAAAGTAATTTAGGCCGGGGATAGTTAATTTTTAATAACAATTTTAAGTTCAATATACAATTATTATATTTTATTTATCATTTAGGATAATAATTTTCGATGTTGGCAACACTACACTCACACCAAGTATGCAGCTGAAAAGAAAACAGCTTTTACAGTAACCTATATTTATTTGAGTGTTTTATAAAATTGGAATTTAGTGTTATTTGCACCTATTATATTTTATTTATCATTTAGGATAATAATTTTCGATGTTGGCAACACTACACTCACACGAAGTATGCAGCTGAAAAGAAAACAGCTTTTACAGTAACCTATATTTATTTGAGTGTTTTATAAAATTGGAATTTAGTGTTACTTGCACCTATTTTATTTTATTTATCATTTAGGATAATAATTTTCGATGTTGGCAATACTACACTCACACCAAGTATGCAGCTGAAAAGAAAACAGCTTTTACAGTAACCTATATTTATTTGAGTGTTTTATAAAATTGGAATTTAGTGTTACTTGCACCTATTATATTTTATTTAACATTTAGGATAATAATTTTCGATGTTGGCAATACTACACTCACACCAAGTATGCAGCTGAAAAGAAAACAGCTTTTACAGTAACCTATATTTATTTGAGTGTTTTATAAAATTGGAATTTAGTGTTACTTGCACCTATTATATTTTATTTAACATTTAGGATAATAATTTTCGATGTTGGCAATACTACACTCACACCAAGTATGCAGCTGAAAAGAAAACAGCTTTTACAGTAACCTATATTTATTTGAGTGTTTTATAAAATTGGAATTTAGTGTTATTTGCACCTATTATATTTTATTTAACATTTAGGATAATAATTTTCGATGTTGGCAACACTACACTCACACCAAGTATGCAGCTGAAAAGAAAACAGCTTTTACAGTAACCTATATTTATTTGAGTGTTTTATAAAATTGGAATTTAGTGTTATTTGCACCTATTATATTTTATTTAACATTTAGGATAATAATTTTCGATGTTGGCAACACTACACTCACACCAAGTATGCAGCTGAAAAGAAAACAGCTTTTACAGTAACCTATATTTATTTGAGTGTTTTATAAAATTGGAATTTAGTGTTACTTGCACCTATTATATTTTATTTAACATTTAGGATAATAATTTTCGATGTTGGCAACACTACACTCACACCAAGTATGCAGCTGAAAAGAAAACAGCTTTTACAGTAACCTATATTTATTTGAGTGTTTTTTAAAATTGGAATTTTGTGTTACTTGCACCTATTATATTTTATTTAACATTTAGGATAATAATTTTCGATGTTGGCAACACTACACTCACACCAAGTATGCAGCTGAAAAGAAAACAGCTTTTACAGTAACCTATATTTATTTGAGTGTTTTATAAAATTGGAATTTAGTGTTACTTGCACCTATTATATTTTATTTAACATTTAGGATAATAATGTTCGATGTTGGCAACACTACACTCACACCAAGTATGCAGCTGAAAAGAAAACAGCTTTTACAGTAACCTATATTTATTTTAGTGTTTTTTTTAAATTGGAATTTAGTGTTATTTGCACCTAAATTTCCAGTAAGCTGTTCAAGAAAAGGAATTTTGAAGAAACTGATTGGATTACAGGGGTACAGTAACACAAGATCCTTGTACATCAACCTAAGCTTATTGTACACCCCAAGGCAAGCCAAATCTTTCAATAAAGCTTAGGAGTTTTCACCCGATACTAGTATCAGAATCCCCACCTGGTTATGAAGCCCCAAATATCTCCTAGCGTCGAGCCTTTCACATTCTAGGACATGGGCGTCATCACCAGTCCATTATTGGGGGGGACATATGCCAGGGGTCTGGGGGTATGGAAATTTTTTAAAATTAAACTTCTCAAAACATTGTTTTTATGCATTTATTTATGCGTTTGTACCAGAAATGTAATGTTAAAAACCCTAGTAAAGACAAAGCCCGATGTTTACCTTTTAAAGTTTTAAGTAAATCATTCGTTTTTAGCAAAAATATTTTTACATCTCAAATATTGGGGGGGACGCGTCCCCCCGTCCCCCCGGCGATGACGCCCATGTTCTAGGATGATATGTTGAGCAGTCTGTTCAAACTGTTTACATAGCCTACAAACGTGATGACTATTGATGATTCGAAGTGTTAGCAGATGTTTACTAAAGTAAGCCTATATAGTGTTTAACCAAAGCCATAGCTCTCTCTTCATTTGAACCTCTCCCTGTTCCATCTCATCAAATCTAAACATTCTTGTCTGGAAGCCTTATAACTAGCTTCAAGCCGAGGGAACATTAGAGTGATTGCGGTGGATTGTCACCCCCACGCCATTGAAGAAATAAGTTTAAGAGTGTTGAAATTCAAATTATAACTTTAGGTCTAGAGCAATGAATCCTAGGCCTAACCCAGGAACTGAAGATAAGTAAGGCTACTCGTAGCTTATCTTTTACTAAAAAAAGTTTCAATGTAAAGACAAAAAAGAAGAGGAAGAAAATTAGACAAGCAAAAAAGAAGACGGAGGAAAACGACAACCACAAGGAACATGAAGCAGGGATGTTTTAAAATATAAGGTGGACTTTAATAATTAGTAAGTATACTCAAATAAATGTGTTTTTTTTACTTTAATCGTAATTTCTGAAAAATATTTTTTTGAATCGCAAATCTTTTTTTCTCGAGCTATACATCATAAAAACTTGAAATTTATTCGGTACTTTTAATACTAAAGTAAAATTATTCACACGTATTCAGTATGAACAAAAATTGAAATGTTTAAATCATAAAATTAAAAACTAATGAAAAATATTGTTTAATTAAGGTTAATGACTTTTCTCAGCTACGGCGTAACGATATTTCTACGTCAGCTGATTAAAACAATCAACTGTTGTTATTGTATATCTAAAACAACAAATCAAATTAAGGTCAAGAGCCTTTTCTTAGGTCTCTTCAGGATTCTGTGTCAAGAAGGCACTGCTCAATGGGAAAACTCTGTCATTGGAATTAGTTGAAATCACAGATTCCACTTACAAATGTTTAAGAGGTCAGAAAAACAAGGTCTAGGCAACACTGATGAGTTTCTAACTTCCCCGTTCCCCTACTTGGATAGGTCTACACGGCGCACCTCTGCAATAATGATACACCTTAAGTACAGCTTTTTGCATAACTACGCCTGGAAAATTAGAAACCGTGAAATCAGAAATAAACCAAATAAAAGTGTACCCATTATACATTATTAGCCTACTTCACCTTCTAATTGTTCGACCTGTCGCTCTTATTGGCGAATACCTTATACAGCGTGTCCCGATAAATAACAAAACGAGTTATTTTTATCAAATATGTTTATGTCATTATTTTACCATTATTCAGACGGAACTTATTAAAATGCACACATGGAGAACAAAATATTTTACAAAATTACTGTAATAACATTTCTTAGCTTCACAATGTACAGGGTAATTGAAATAAAATAAAATAATAAAACAAAATATTCCCAAGACGTGAACTTGGAAAAAGGCCACTTTCGATACTAGTGGAGAAATATTCTTTTTAAGTATCTTAAATTGACCTATTAGAATATGTAAAAATAATAATGTCGTTAGATTTTTTAAAAAGCTGAGAAAAATCTGGAATATTTTGGAACACCCTACAAAAACTCTTGTACCACCCTGTAGATATCTCAGTTTAAGAGCTTTAAAATTAGAGGTCGGACATCTTTCTATCTAAAGTAGTTCTTTAAATATCAAGCTGTTTCCATAAATTTTCTAACACCCTGTATATGTAAATATAGTCTGTGAAAACTCGGTTGTTATTAAATATAAATTAAAAATTTGTTTTAAGTATCTTAAATTGACTTGTTAAGAATATGTAAAAATAATAATAAGGGTTACATTAAAAAAAAGTTGTGAAAAATCAGGTTTTGTTAATTTTTTGAATATCCTGTATATCCTACTGTACCATCCTGTAGATAGCTCAGCTTTAAAATGAGAGGTTGGACATCTTTCTATCTAAAAGAGTTTTTGAAATATCAACACGTTTCCATACTTTTTACTCTTTAAAATTTCCCTTTTTAACATTTCAGGCCGAAAAGTTAATTTGTTTATGAAGCTTCATTAAAAATATAGATGGGGAAAATTCTTGACTAATTAAAATGATTGTATTTTTTAATAGTTACATGCAATTGAGAGTTTTTTTTTAAGTTGAAAGTAATTAAAACATAATTAATTATTCAAATTCAAAAGTTGGCGACTCTGTACCCGTGAAAAACCTTTACGAAAACAATAGAAAAACGTATTGTTGCTTATGAATTTATTAATTAGGGTTTTAAATTGGGTTAGTTAGCAATTATTTATTTAAGTGCTTTGGTACTTTTTTCAATAGTTTGTTAGAATTTAGGAGAGTAAGTTTAGGATGTGCTATGTATTTCCCATTTCCAGTTTCTCCCTCCCCCCCTCTCTCTCTCTCTCTCTCTCTCTCTCTCTCTCTCTCTCTCTCTCTTCTCTCTCTCTCTCTCTCTCTCTCTCTCTCTCTCTCTCTCTCTCTCTCTCTCTCTCTCTCTCTCTCTCTCTCTCTCTCTCTATTTATATAATTTATTTCGAATCGAAGTGCTTTAAACAATCAGCTGATTTTATTCGGTATTTTGTTTTTCACACGAGATATTGAGGTTATAAATGTTTTCTGATATATTAAATTTCATTGTTTGAACACATTTTTATCTTGACAGATTATAATTTCATAAATTGTGACCGAGTTGATGACATGTACCGCGTGTTAAATAAGTCCCGGGACGGCTTATTTTTGTAACCATGACAGATAAGACATTGTATAAATGAGGCTGGGTAAATACTACAATGGTAGTTTTACTATTTTTAAAAAATTTCGACTGTGATTCCTAAACTCATAAACAATACGAGCAGGACAAATTTCGTTCAGTTCTAGTCTTAATTTATTTTAAACAAGTAGAGGACTTGGAAAAATTCCGTAGATTTTGAACACTTTGCACCGTCACACATTCCACAAATATTTTGCGTGATTGTAAGACTTTTTGTCTGCTTGATAGTGTCTAGACGAAAGCATATCGCTGTTATTTACTTAAATAAGCAAACAATAACAAAAAATATCCCAAATTTATGTGTAGATTAGTAACTGATAACCTCTGTGCAATTTGTACAAATCATCACCAGCATGTTAAAACGTGATAACAGAATGTTTCTTGTGTTTGTTTAAGATGTTAGTAAACAGATGCTAAATCCAACTGCTGTTTGATAAACTTAAGTCTGCTTCAAACAAAGTTCCATTAGCGTAACTTCGAGCAAATAAACAGTGCAATAAACTTGCACAAACTTTCTCAGACATCACAGCCTAACCTAACCTAACCTAACCTAACCTAACCTAACCTAACCTAACCTTACCTAACCTAACCAAACCAAACCTAACCTAACCTAACCTAACCAAACAGAAGGAGAGAGTTATCGATAAATTAGAATTAATCCAGGACACTGTTAGAAGGTGGAATTTCAAAATTAGGTTTTACGATTTAACTGTTAGATTCGAAATAGGTAGTAGAAAATATTATAAATCTCTTCAATAGACAACAGACCATAAAGAATTATTACGACAAAGTACAAAAAACTAGGTAATTAAAACCCTAGATTACTACTCTTACTTCATTGTTACGTGATCACTATTCATTCGTAAATTTTACTACTTTCTGTTTTTATTTTTATTTTTATTATTATTTTTTAAACTTTACTTTAGTGTTGACTATTTTTTATATTAAATCCTTTATTGTTTTAAAAAATATTTAACAATAAACTCCTACATATTTTAACTGTAAAAAAATGTCTTTTACCACTACTACAAGTACGTTTTAAAAAAATAAATAATCTGGGAAAAAAATATAAATATTGTTTTATTGGAAAAATTAATCAGATATTCATAAAGTACATCATTTATAAGTGTTTAATTTATATAAAAAGAGAAAAATGATTTACAATTAGTTCATTAGGTAGAATGCTAAAAATACTAAAATTAGAGTCCTGTCTTCACTGAGAATCACATTCCTTTCAGTGATTAATATACACTTAGTAGCTAAATCAAACACTTTGAACTCTAAAATCACTATTTACACAATAAACTATTTACAACACTAAAAACTAACAATTTAAAAACAATAATTTACAAAAAAAATATTCAAACACTTAATAGTTAAAACTTTCGCAAACACTATTCTTTCGTAAAATATACTACGCGAGCTTCAGTACGGTAATAACGGTTCAACTTTGAGCTTAGCCGAAGAGACAGTTCATAATGGCAGGAAGGTAAACAAAAAGACAGAGCGTGTCCGTCTTTTGTCTACGAGTTCTCCGAAATTTAAAAAGGGGCGGGTCGTAATTTTTACGAATGAGTAGTGTTCTAGGGTTTTAATTACTTGGCTTGACACCTGCGAGTTTGGCAGGAAATCGACTTCAATTGAGATATCTGCAAAATTACTAATGAAAGTCACATTGAATTAAACTAATTATAAAGTAAAAAACTTGATATATTTTTCTACAAAATGACACCAAAACCATCTCTGTAAGTAGTAGTCTAAATAAAATTATATGTATTTACTTAGTTGTACCAGACTAACTAAGATATTATATATTTTTTTACATACCAATCAAGACAAGAAGTCCAGCAGTCATACAAAGCCAATTCTCAGGTCGTCCATTGCCTTAAGAAGTCAACAATCACATGTTCAAGCTGAAAACAAATTAAATCTTATAGATTATGTTCATACTTATTAGATTAAACCAAATATTCCACTAGAGATTGTAGTAAATTCACCAACTATATTTATTGGTTCACCTAGAATTATGCAAGGAAAAAATGTTCATCGTAGAACATTTTGGACAGATCTTTTTATTACAGTTACTAGCTGATGGCCTCAGTTTTACCTGGGGATAGTTGAGATAGTTTTATTAAGAAATAATGTTTTTAGCACAACCCTAATGGTGGTGTTGTGGAAATAAATTATGCCTAAATACAACAAAACACCAATTTTGATCAAAATCTACCCACAAAAACAAAGATATGATACTTGTTTTAGGGGTAAAAAACAGCCTTGGAGTGGAACATTTTCAAAACCCTTTCTTAGTACGCGTTTACAGACCTACCCCAAACCATTTAAAAAAAATTCATAGCTCTAGGCTTCTTGGATCCAGAGATATGCTTTAGGTCTACAAAACACCAATGGAATGGAACATTCTCAAAACCTTTTCTTAGTACGCGTTTACAGACCTACCCCAAACCATTAAAAAAAATTCATAGCTCTAGGCTTCTTGGACCCAGAGATTTCGTGATAAATGAGTGTGTTTTGACTTTAAAATATATAGATATACAATCCAAAATGTCAGAAACCAGATCAAATTTTGCTGAAAGAGAAAAGGCCAGATTAAAGTAAACCAGATTTAAAAGAGTGGATATTTCATGAAAAGTTAAGATTGATGATGTTTATAGGCTCCAAATTTAGGGATATTAAGGTAGTAGCTTACACCATTGAATTTCAGAAGCCTGGGTTACCACATCGTCGTAATCCTTCTTACATTAAACAAAGAAGAGACTGTTCGTGAAGACATTATTGATGATCAGATTGTATCAGCTGAGTTACTTAACCCCGAGAAGATACTAATTTATATCAACAGATGATCAATGATATGATACAAGGACCCTGTGGCTTACTTGATGATGAAAGAAAAATATTGCTAAAAAAATCATCCAAAACACATTGCTCAGGAAACAAGAAATAATGCAAATGGTTTCCGATTTACAAAAGGCAAAACAAAGATCATACAGCTGAAGTAAGAGATAACAGATGGGTCATTCCATACAAATAAGACACTCATATAAAATGTTGGAACTGTAACATCTGTGACGTACCTTTACAAAACATTCATTTACTGTAATATTAAAAAAAAAAAACCACTCAAGCAGATGAAGTCACTCATCAACTGAATATTCAATTTTCAATATGTAACCCTTAAAATTAAATTGACAAAATTCAATATCAGTTAACGTGATTCGACACGCTATCTCTGCGTGCAAGACGCTGTTTCTAGGTCATTACGCTAAAACCCTGTAATTTGTAAAATAAAAATACACATTCATGGTTACTGTATTTAATTGAAGCAACGCTCCGCTACCTTCTGTATTTTGGTCACGTGATATTAGGTAATACCAAGGTTGCGATACATTGTCAAACAAGACCAAATTAATTTCATCCTTGTATTGCCAAATTTGCAATTATATAAATATATCTTCAAAACGCCGATACATAGGGCTGTTAAATGTCCACCGATTTTATGCATTGAATTATTTTGGTTTATTACAATATAAATATATTGTTGTTAAGTGTAGAGATAAACAGTTGTATTACGAAATACAGGGTAGAGATAAACAGCTGTATTACGAAGTACAGGATAGAGATAAACAGCTGTATTACGAAGTACATGATAGAGATAAACAGCTGTATTACGAAGTACAGGATAGAGATAAACAGCTGTATTACGAAGTACAGGATAGAGATAAACAGCTGTATTACGAAGTACATGATAGAGATAAACAGCTGTATTACGAAGTACAGGATAGAGATAAACAGCTGTATTACGAAGTACATGATAGAGATAAACAGCTGTATTACGAAGTACAGGATAGAGATAAACAGCTGTATTACGAAGTACATGATAGAGATAAACAGCTGTATTACGAAGTACAGGATAGAGATAAACAGCTGTATTACGAAGTACAGGATAGAGATAAACAGCTGTATTACGAAGTACAGGATAGAGATAAACAGCTGTATTACGAAGTACAGGATAGAGATAAACAGCTGTATTACGAAGTACATGATAGAGATAAACAGCTGTATTACGAAGTACAGGATAGAGATAAACAGCTGTATTACGAAGTACATGATAGAGATAAACAGCTGTATTACGAAGTACAGGATAGAGATAAACAGCTGTATTACGAAGTACAGAATAGAGATAAACAGCTGTATTACGAAGTACAGGGTAGAGATAAACAGCTGTATTACGAAGTACATGGTAGAGATAAGCAGCTGTATTACGAAGTACATGGTAGAGATAAACAGCTGTATTACGAAGTACAGAATAGAGATAAGCAGCTGTATTACGAAGTACATGATAGAGATAAACAGCTGTATTACGAAGTACATGGTAGAGATAAGCAGCTGTATTACGAAGTACATGGTAGAGATAAACAGCTGTATTACGAAGTATAGGGTAGAGATAAGCAGCTGTATTACGAAGTGTAGGGCAGATATAAACAGCTGTATTACGAAGTACATGGTAGAGATAAGCAGCTGTATTACGAAGTACATGGTAGAGATAAACAGCTGTATTACGAAGTGTAGGGCAGAGATAAACAGCTGTATTACGAAGTATAGGGTAGAGATAAGCAGCTGTATTACGAAGTACATGGTAGAGATAAACAGCTGTATTACGAAGTGTAGGGCAGAGATAAACAGCTGTATTAAGAAGTATAGGGTAGAGATAAGCAGCTGTATTACGAAGTACATGGTAGAGATAAACAGCTGTATTACGAAGTGTAGGGCAGAGATAAACAGCTGTATTACGAAGTATAGGGTAGAGATAAACAGCTGTATTACGAAGTACATGGTAGAGATAAACAGCTGTATTACGAAGTACATGGTAGAGATAAACAGCTGTATTACGAAGTACAGGGTAGAGATAAACAGCTGTATTACGAAGTACATGGTAGAGATAAGCAGCTGTATTACGAAGTACATGGTAGAGATAAACAGCTGTATTACGAAGTACATGGTAGAGATAAACAGCTGTATTACGAAATACGGGGTAAGTTTGCTAATGGAAAAGTAGCGAGTGGAAGCTTCTTCAGATAAAACTTCAAAGCCTGAAAAGACGAGCGAAGCGAGTGGAAACTTTTTATTATATAAACACCTATGAAGTCAAGAAAATATGATGAATACCTGTGTTACAACTGTTTTAATAAACTTACCCTGCTGGATGAGAACCTTTGATCTACCAATACAATTTAACATTTCTTACAGGACTCAAGAAACCAGCTTTTGGATATTACATTTACAGGATTTCCTAGTATTACATTGTATGATGGGGCTGGGTATCGTGTTTTTAATTTATTCTATATGAATTTATGTACATTTGTTTACTAAATTGTTTGTCTATAAATGAATTGTAATTAAATAAGATACCATGTGACAACATAATAATTCAAATTTAATGCATTTATTCCACAAAGTCATTATCGTATATAAATCTAATGCAACCTCGAAATTAAATAATCGCATACATTATCGCTCAGTTTAAAACAAAAATTTGCAAAAAAATTAAAAATTAGAGAATCAAGGTAATTCATTTTAAGATCTTGGATGTAGGCCAAGGAATCTCACGGAATTGAGGAACGTTCTTCAAGCGGATTTATATCAATACACTCATTATGAGTATTTTAATGAACAGAGCTCTTGAATACTCATTAATATAACTTATTTTGTATACATGCCGATCTACAAATAAAGTGATTACCTAGCTAAAGCGACATGGAACTAGAATCTTATATATTTAATTCACTAAGGAATTTCTGCGACAGTTACGTATTTCTTCACCACACGAACGATTTTAACGATTCAAGTGTCAAATTAAACAGTGTTACCTGCAGATTTGTCGAAAATTATTCATTTTCCTTGGAGAAACACTTATATTGTAATAAATTTATCATATAGATAACATCCCTGTTATGGGTAACATGTTTCACAACAAAAATAATTTGAAACAGCTGTTAATAAATTCTCAAATACGTTTTATTTTGTTGTTTTCTTTGAGAATTTATAACAGCTGTTTCAGGGTTAACTTATATAGAGTTTACTTTATTTGTGCGGAGGTCAAGGTTGTTCACATTTCGCAAAACTTAACGGTTTATGTGACTTATTGTTAATGTGTGGCAATTGGGTCTGAAATTTATTTCGTAAAAATGGAGAAGAAAAAAAACGGAGACATTTATTGCTATTATCAAACCTTGTACACTAAAAGTTCGGCCTAGTTGTAAACAACCTTCACTTCACGGCTTCACTTAGTCAACATATACTTGCACATCTTCTTGTGTCACTTCTATGCCGCATACTTCGCGGCTTCACTCAGTCAACATATACTTGCACATCTTCTTGTGTCACTTCTATGCCGAATACTACGCAGTGTACCTTCTTAACCTTCAAATGACCTTTTTTTTGTGTGGATCGCAAAAGATTAAATTTGACGATACTCTCGACTGGTTTTCATCTGACCTTACAGTCACGCGCACTGCGCGTTGACGGTGAACAAACATGTAAATCAGCTGTTGGTTTGCAATACACCGAATGCCAGACAACTTTCATGTTATGATGACCTTTTCAGATAGTCTTGTTTTGTTAATTTACCAGTCTTTTTCGTCTGATTTAATTCTACCAATATCTTATTTGTTCCTAAAGTAATTTTAATAAAAATAAAAGTGTCAAACTTGTGCTAAAACCACACTGTAGGCATATAGAGACAATTATTTTTATAAAGTCGAAGGTTTTAGGCGGCAGTTTAAATCGTAACAAAGCATGTCAACACAAATTATTACAGCTGTCCGAACTATACAGAAAATATCAATAAAACTGATCATATATTACAACAATTTAAAATAAAAAACAATAACAAACTTTAACACGTAGTTCATTTTTATATTAATTATTCAAACGGATTTTTTGTTGCAATCATAAATCGATATCATCTGAATAGACTTAGGCGTCGAGGTGTCAATTTAAAGAGCTTTTATTATAGTTTAGCCAACATATTAATTTATTCGTCAATAAACATACATATTCCTAATCAGAATAACTTCTAGTTTTATTTGATGAAACGTAGTATTCCAAAAAAACAAAATTTTTCAACTCTAGTTCTTGTCAAACTACCTCAAGGTCATTGTTTTCTTACCGCTATATTTTCCCTACATGCGGGATAAATACAAAGAATATAAATTCAAAGTTTGAAATCACTTCGTGAAATTATTATGGTATTTAGTTTTATCTAGGAACTGTTAAAAAAAAAATCTTTGTAACGTATATCAGAAAAATTTGAATTTCCATCTGTCGATCGTATTATGAACACATGTTTAAATTCTTTAAATCAATGATAATATATTGAGTTCAGATATGCATTATTTTATGTCAACTTATACCAGTTTTTAAAAAAAGCTTTATTTTGTATATTTTTTAAAATGGCGGCTGTTTATGTATCTGAACAAACTTGACAAATTACACGAGACAAATATTTTCCAATTTCAACGACAAACGCAGTTTAACTGATCTTCACGTTTCATTGTCTCATCGAGTTTCGGTTTGCTGTCATCATCAAGATAAAAACATAGGAGACCATATAGTGTGCTCATATAGTAATACATAATTAAAATTTCAAAATGGCGGCCATTAAAAATGTTTTGGTTCATATCTCGTGTGTTACTCAATTTAAAACACACTAAATTAGATAAAAATTAGACAGGAATGTAATGGTAAAACCTAACCTAACCTCCTAACGATGAAAAATAACGAAAGTAAAAAATGTAATTTCGAAAAAGACCTTTAAAAAAGGTGATATTCGTATAGTTAAGAGATCTGACAGAGACTAGTCACTACAAGAGCGTAGCGAGTGGTTGCTCCTTACATATGGAAAGTTTCGAGACTCCCTAACGTGGAACACTGACACGAGCGAAGCGAATGGAAACGCCTTTTTAATTTAGAACTTAAAATACCATTTTATGTACACTGATTGACAGATTGTTACACTGCTATTAAGCAGATTTACGATTTAAGAATAATTGTACGTAAAGATAACTTGCATGCCTTCCAAATTGCTTTTTTTCAAAATTTTTGTGAAAATCGACAAAAACCGACTTCCGAGTCTCTGATTTTTACTATTCCCATTTATATGTGGTCTATATTTTTGACCAAAATCAATGACTCTCGATCGCTGTATTTAAAAGTTCGGTTTTAATTAAACACTATTTTCAGAGGCACGTTTATAACACATGAAACGAATTTAGACTCTATAAATATTTTACAAAGACGCATTGGTTCATTCAGCCTGTTTTTATTGGCTGACAACTACAGGAACTTCGGTAAGTTTAATAAACCTGCAAAATATAGCCTACATTTAAAATAGTATTACATGAACAATAGTCTTCCAGACGTAATGGTCAGTGCACATTTCATAGGATAGAATCTTGTTTTTGTACAAGTGGAATCTATTATTTCGATATGATGTAAATTACTTAAAAACAGACAACCGTAAGTAAATTTGTATTCCATTCAATATTCAAAGTAGTTTTCAGAAAAGTAAACATTTTATTGAATGATTTGCATACGGGCACGTGGACTCCTAATGATTCACAAGTAGTTTACATTGACTCTTTCATAACAATTAAATTAACACACACTCAGGAAATATTAAATTAATTAGCCACGAGATTTAATCTGAAAAGAAGTAAATCTGTTAAAAACACATGTCAAATGTTATTACACCATGACCGGAACAATGCACTTCATAATATCATGGTTCAATTAAATCACGGTGTGGGAACAGTGCTGCTTTACGTAATGGGTCCCTTACGGGATTACACAACACTACATGTCTGGTTATGCAAGGCTCGAGTCTTAGGTTACACGATTTACTTAATCTTCCGCATATAATTGTTCAAAATTACAAACCTGTTTTCAACATTTGATAGTCGTACGATTTTTATCTACGATTGTACCGAAAAGTACGCTTGTTTTAAATAAAAGTTTATTAATGTTTATTTAGCTACAGGTTTACAATAAGCAACTGGGTTTTACTTTACCGTTTGCAACAGCTGTTTTGAATTTTTGACATTGCTGTGATTTGTCCCCTAACCTATAGAAATATATTTGTTTATACATTTTGTAAAAGAGAAAGGATTTGGAATTTAGTTAAAAAGTGTATGCAACGATTGAATTCAGCCTTTTAAGAGTATCATAATTATTGTACAATCATTGTACAAACTACTATAATGCTAAAGCTAAAACATTTACATTATATAGTTGCAAACAATAGTATATACAAATATCGGTTTTAAATTTTAATAAAAGACAAAAAGTAAGCCTTTAACATAACAAAAGTGCAATTCTAAATTACTGATGTGTCCATGAAAAATTTTAATACTTTAAAGAAGGTATTGCTAAGAGGTATTTATTGAATTGTGGTATTGGGTGTTTGATTTAAAGAAGTGCGCCACAGTGATCTCAAAAGTGTAAGATTAGCTGTTATCAAAATTAGCTTATTTTGAGGTTATGTTTATCTCGTAGCTCAAAAAGAATGCGAAGGATTTCTACATAATGGCAATTTGATTATGTAAATTGGCCTAGACGTACTTAATAACATTTTAATGTTCATTTGTTTTTTTTTAAACAAAACTATAAAATTACAAAATAACAAACTAGAAAATAAACTAAATAAAACATAAATTAGAGCTGTTATGTGAACTAATCATGACTTAACACATTTCACGGTTAACTAATTCGTAACACCTTGAACAAAATGAAATTGAATCGTTTGATAACAATAGCTGTGGAGCATCAAGGTCTAGTCGATTCACAACTAGGTTCCAACTAGTCTGCGCGAATTGCTTCCTTGTTATCAGTGTTATTGACGTCATGCAAGGCTGGTTCACACGCGGAGTTGATTGTCTAATATTTTGTGTATGGAATTGCAACTGTAAGAATTCTTCTTCCATTCGAGAGTTTGTTAGAATTAAAATGTTAAAAAGCAATTTATCAAGAAAATGTTTACAAATTCATGATTATTGGTACCTTTTGTAGTATACATTATTATATGGTGTAGCCAGGACTTACATAACGCGCGTTAGGTGAAGTTGTAAGCGGGTGGAGAAGTGATGTCAACTACTACTGCTGATAAAGACATTGACTCAGCTCCAATCCGCTGTCAACGTTTGTAATGTCGCCAACCCGTCTTATCGTCTCTTTGCCGTCTTTGTTTTTGTTTACAAACAATTGGACAAACTTTCTAAACAGAAAAATCGAAGATTGTTGCCTATATTAAGAAACTGAATAGTTTTTCATTTTTGTTTAAATTTGGTATTTAGACTCAGATTTACAGTCAATTAGAAAAAACCTGCTAACCAGAAAAATCATTATATGCATTTCAAAATGGCGGAAAATTTCCAAAGAAACGTTTAGTAGTAGGTTCGATTTTGATTAAATTTTGTATTTAAGCTCTTATTCCTTAAGTTAACAGCTCCTCCGTTCTCGGCTTCTTGTTTCACAAAACTATACATATTTGATATGATTTCACGATGGAGACCTTTACTCCCACCAACTTTTCCCCTGACGTTTTCATAACACACAAAAACCGATGTTTTTGAAACGCACAGTACAAAACTCACTGCAAGACCAAGCTGAGTGTTTCCCCCCACTACGCCAACCGGCGCAGAGACGACGGCGTATCTCAATGACGGCGATCAGGCTAAATATTACACACTGTACTCTACGCTTTCAGACGAGAGAGAAAACACCACTTGTTATATTTTGTCATCTCTTTCAAGCTAGATCAATAGTATAATAATAACACGAAAAATTCCAATTGTGGAAATACTTATAGTTGCACATACTTTTGATAAATGAAGTTCATTCTCTGACTGCTGTATAGAGTAGCTAAGTCTTCTTTTTCTAATATGTAGCCATCCTTATTCTTCATATAGTCAGACATTATGTTGTATCCTCACCACGAAAGACACTTTCAAGTGAAAACAAGTCTATGAAAGAGACTCAATATATAAACATACTGGTGTATTAACCAATTCATCAAGTTTCTAACTAACTAACGTCCCCCTTTGTCTCAACACAACTTTGAACATGCCCTAAATAACAATAACGGTACAAACCAATAAAATATCAACAAATTTCACAGCTGACGAAGCAGTGCCAATAACATCGCCAGAAACTTTTGATGCCTTTGCCAACTGGTCTACAACAATGCCGTCTGTGGTGATTGATCACGTCTTCATTATAATATTGGCTAAACTGTAAAAGCTATTGTACAAATTAACTGCATCACGTGTTTATTTAATGGCCTCAGAAAAAATGATCTAGTTGGCATTGGATGAAGGCCTATCTTTTCTAACCACCAGTGAAATTTTTGATAACCTTTCCGTATGAGTATAATGTAAACATACATATTATTAGGTCGCACTTTCTTGTCAACATCCCCCCCTCCAAAAAAATCCTTAAGTTGTTCAAAAATAATAATAATTGTTTCTTGTGTATATCCTTTAAATATGTTTAAATCCTAAAAGAATAAATAATAAAAAATTGTTTATTTACAAAATATGTTATCTACAAATATTGGGGTTTCCTCAAGATTAGGACCGCCACTCGTAAAAAATTTTCTATTGGCATAAATACAACAGACAGAACCTGACCTGACAGAACAGCTGAAACGTTGTTGGCGTGTATTAAGGAGAGTATTTTACCAGGAACAGAAAGAATGTGGAACCAGTAGAGATTTATTAGATTCCTACTTGTGTGAATTCATGTGGCGCCGTAGGAACAAGGATGAAGATCTGTTTGACACCATCTTGGACATCAATTTATATTGGGTTTCAGAAGAATAAAATGTGTATTCATATATTATATATGAAGTTGTTTAGGTTAGGTTAGGTCAGGTCAGGTAAAGTCAATAAACCTTTTTGGGTGCCAATATTCGAGTGGCGGTCCTCCGCTTGAACAGACCATAATGTTGATTAAATTTTAGTTAAATGGTGCCCCCAACTTCCCAAAAATATGCGTTTTATAGTTATTGAACGTTTAATTGTTATTGTGTGTGTTATTGGGGCGACCCTACCACCAGCCTCACTTCGTTCGTCTTACAAACTATAAACTTCCCAATGGAAATGAAAGATACTGCCTAATATCTATTCCGGCTGATAATAATAATCGAAAAACAAAATTACCAACATAAACACAATTTCAAATAAGGGGCTGTAGGAACAAGTAGAAGATCTGTTTGACATCATCTTGGACATCAATTTATATTGGACTCCAGAACAATAAATTCATATATTTTGTTTAAACTTGGTTAGGTTAGGTTAGGAAACCTTCTGGGTGCCACTGTTCGAGTGGCAGTCCTCCTCTTGAACAGACCGCAATTTGGAATAAATTTTGCTCAAATGGTGTCAAAAACGTATTGATCCCCAACTCCCAAAAATGTCCGTACTATAGTTATTGAATAAAAAATGAATATTAAAAACGTTTCTCAAATTAGAAAAAGAAATGTTTTAAAATTGTCAAATGTGATTTTGATGAAAAGTGAAGCTTGATAACCAAAAACCAATAGGCGGAAATAGTTTTAAAATGTCATGGACGTTAAATAAAACCAGTAAATATGTGAAATTTATTTTCATAAATATTAAAGTGAACATTTGGAGTAACAAATCTACCACAAGGGCAAAACTCCAAATTCAGTTTTTCTCAAAATTTAAAAAAGTACAGCTGTGACATAATTTATTTGTAATAAAGATTCAATAAATAAACTAATAATGCAGTAAGTTTCTCAGAATCGTTCACTTTAATAACCCTTTGTGTCAAGTAACAATACACAATGACGTCATCGTCCAATAAATTCAACTCTTACAGCTGACGAAAACCAATAATTTAGTACCAGTAACAGCAGCAGACCCTTTTGATGCCTTTGCCCATCTCCCAGTCTACAACGGTGATTGATCGTAAACTGTAATAAAAGTTAATGTTTAAATTAACTCCATCACATGTCTCTCTCAATTGGTTGGATTGGAGCTTTGTCTACTGAAATCAATTCCCTCTATTTATAAGTACATCTGTGTGTGTTAAATAGGTACAAGTGCTGTAGTTTCATTTTTATCTGTCCATTAATGTAACATACACACCAGATAGGGTAGTTATAATATCAATTAATTAAAATCCATGATAACTTTGCTCTATCAGGGATCAATATAGAGAGGGGTGTTAAGTGAATCTACACATTTGTTGTTAGATTCCTTTCTTTCACCATTCCTATTATGTTTTTCTTGACCAACTCTTGTTCTCTTCCGACTCTGACACTATTCGGAGGGTTGAGGAATATTCATATTCTTCCCTTAATTTTACTGTATTTATAAGACGATGAAAAATGTGAGATTTTTTTGTCTTTAAACAACAAGGAAATAGTTATTTGTGCAACTAGTGAGCAAAGTGGCACTTTTTTAAACGAGAGAAAAATGTTGACGCACGAAGCTTGCCGAGTTTAAAAAAGACACTTTGCTCACGAATTGCACATTATACTTTGTCTACAGTTGTTATTTTGTGACAAATAAAAAACATACTTCAACAGTAACACAATTTAATAAAACATTCATTTAATACAATAGTGTTCAAACAAACAATCAATTACAATTCGATCTTTAATATCCACATTTTTCTTATTTTTCAGATTATTTTAAGAATCTGAACTATCCATATTTTAAAACTAACTACACAAAATATAGCAGTAGTGCTAAACAACACATCAACACTGAGTAGAAGTTCTCACAGCAAAACTGAGGTTATTTATGAATATTACAAATAACTTAGGTGTATTGTTGAGGAAACGGGATTGCCAACTTCAAAACTCGGCAAACGAAAAATACTCTCCGTGTACATACACTGTCAATCATATTCATGAATAATTACTTCCTTTTTCAACTTTAAAACGTTGTTTTGTTGTTTATTTATGTTATTTTACATGTAAAAATTAATCTAACCTACATACGGGACATTTCCTGTATATTATAAATCAATTCAAATAAACTTAACCTAAATTTCGTTTTGTTCGGTTGCCATTCGAAGTGAGCAAAGTAGTGGGCAAAGTAGTGGGCAAAGTGAAACTGTTGAGAAATCAGCTGTTTTGCAAACTAATTTAAATTAACAAAATGCCACTTTGTCAACAACTGTAGACAAAATATGTTTCCAACAATTCTCCAAAGACATTTCGTGTTTGAAGACTGCAATCGTTTTATCTATATCTGATAAGCCTAACATTGGCATTTTGAGGTACAACTCTGTAGCCTATATACATCTAAGTTTAGGCCTTTATAGCAATTTGAGTAATAGGCCTAATTACGTCGATAACTATCAGAGAGAAATTAAAATTTACAATTCCGTACTAATAAATTGACACACTCAGTAGTTCACTATAAATTCTAAAAATCGTTGCCACTGAATGTAAAATTTGATAATTTTGACTTCCGGTAGCGATTGCTACATATATTGGGTCACGTCATGAGGCGATGTTTCTTATTTTGGATAACTTAAATTTAGCTGTATCTGCCTCAAGACCAAAACGTTGACGATTTTATTCAAGCGATTTGTTCAAACAAAACTTATTCATTAGAAAAAAAAAATTTGCAGTGTAGGAAATTATCTGATAAAGTGAACTAAGATTGTCGACATACAAGTGCAAATGCTCTGCCGATTTTGATCAAATTATTGTGAAATATGAAGAGTAATTTGGAAATAAACGAATTAATTTTTAGTGTTTTGCAAAGAATTCACAAATTTTAATTTTCTTTACCGACGGTTTAAGTGGTTCTTATTCATTCTCTAACACTTAGATTTATAGAGATGGTGAAATCATTTAGTTTTGTGAACGAGTTGTATGGGAGGTCTTATGTAACATGTGTGATGGCCTTGTGGCTAAATTTGATCATGTTTAATAACAAAAAATAGTTATCTTAGTATTGTCATAAGACAAAAATAGAAAATTAATTACGTCAAACAACGGGGCACATTTTTTTTGAAAAGGGCTTTTTTGAAATTTACTAGATAATAACATAAAAATCAATGTTTTTGGCAATAACCCAACCTAACCTAACCTAACCCTTGGATTTATAGAGTTTGTGAAATCATTTAGTTTTGTGAACGAGTTGTGTGGGAGGTCTTATGTAACATGTGTGATGGCCTTGTGGCTAAATTTGATCATGTTTAATAACAAAAAATAGTTATCTTAGTATTGTCATAAGACAAAAATAGAAAATTAATTACGTCAAACGTCGGGGCACATTTTTTTTGAAAAGGGCTTTTTTGAAATTTACTAGATAATAACATAAAAATCAATGTTTTTGGCAATAACCCAACCTAACCTAACCTAACCCTTGGATTTATAGTGTTTTTGAAATCATTTAGTTGTATGGGAGGTCTTATGTAACATGTGTGATGGCCTTGTGGCTAAATTTGATCATATTTAACAACAAAAATAGTTATCTTAGTATTTGTCATAAGACAAAAATAGAAAATTAATTACGTCAAACGTCGGGGCACAATTTTTTAGAAAAGGGATTTTTGAAATTTACAAGATAAAAACATAAAAATCAATGTTTTTAGCAATAACCCAACTTAACCTAACCTAACCCAACTGATAATTGATATAATTTGAATTCCTCAAAAGATTTGAACGAGAGAGGTTAACAAATATAAGGGCAAGGTTAACATGACAAACAATGTTGTATTCTATTGCAATCTTCTCTATTGGAATATTTTAGACAATCTGCGACTGACTTTATGGTCGTCTCTACTGAAACTTGATTACCTTCGTGTTAACAGTTCTGCTTTCTTCTCAAGGTTATGAGGAAGAACTTTATAATTAAGGCTGATAGGTAGGATTAACTTGTATAAAATATAGCAAAAGCTATATACGAGGTTAAGATATGGACAAGGTTTATGTGATAGCTACAACTTCCGCGCGTTCGGTTTGAGCAAAGATGTAAACATAACCTCAAAATTGTAAACAAAGTCACGCTTTAAATTTTATTTTGTATTTTCTTTGTCTTTAAGGCTACTTTTAAAAGAATTTTCAAAGTGAATTAAAATTTTTGTTTTGTTTTGGTGTAATAAAAACTTCTTTTTTTTGTAAGTTTGTTGTAATGTATTAGGGACTTCATTTAAATGATTTTTCTCCTAATTTGTTTCTGGAGTAATTTTTTTTAGTTTTTAACCAACAACTCGGTTATCATAGTAATTGTGTTAAAAGAAGTTCTTTAGATCTTTTAAGTTACAGAAAAAACCCCTTTGTTTGTCATTAAAAAAGGATTTATTTTTTCGTTTCTTGAAATTATTTTGTAAAGTTAGCAGTTTTAGAGATATTTGATACTAAAAATTTTAAACGACCGCCATTTTAAAAATAGATGTAAGGACGTTTTGGTTTTTTTGTACATCGGTAAAAGATGTTATACCAAATACGTATACAAAATTTGAGTTCAATATATTTTCTATATCCAACGATATTAAGTATTTTGTAAAAAAAAAAAAAAAAAAAAAAAAAAAAAAAAAAAAAAAAAAAGTAGAACACCTCCTGAAAGTTTCTCCGTTTCTTCCTGAATTACTCTGTATAAAATTCGACAAACACTTTATCTAATTAAATAATTAAAAAAAAAAAAAAAAACAATACATCACTATTATTCAATACAAATTGGACAGACTGAGGGCAGCAACCCTCAAATCAGCAGCTGCCAACAAAACTCTTCACCGAAAAAACACTTCTCAGCTACAATTTAATTTTGATTTTAAACAAATTTGATTGTTTCTTAACTTTATTGATTCTGGAAGTCGGTTAAACAGAACAATTTTACAGATGTTCAACGGATCCCTTCTAAAATCCTCTGTTTTCATGTGTCATAAGATTGAAAGTCACTAATGGATAAGCCTAATGGTAAGCCACCATTTTTTCAAATTCCATAATATAACTAAAATCAAACAAGGGGACGCAACTATTTGTAGGTTAAACAGTTAGTTGCTTCACAAAAACACTTTTTAGAGAAAGTCAAAAAGTAAAGGGAAATTTTGATTTCCCTCCGAATCACATGTATGGCAGCACTGATTGTTTTGCTATAACTCATAACGTCTATCAGCTGTTAATTGAAAGTATTGTTTCTTTGGTTTTTATTTATAATTGTGTTTAAAGGACTGTGAAATAAATTCTCCTTGTCTAATTGCACCAAGGAAGAGATGCGAACAGTGATACGTTCCCTCAATTCAGAAGGTGTGAAACCAGCAGAGATTATTCGTCGAATGCAGCAGCAATATGGAGAGAGTTGTTTAAGTGGAAGCAAGATCTACGAATGGATTGATCGCTTTAAAAGTGGTAGGATTTCTCTGTGTGATGAACAACGGCCTGGTAGGCAGGCTTCCACTTCAAAGAGTAATGACAATATTGAAGCGGTGAAACAAATGATTCTCGATAATCGACGAATTACAGTTGATGAAATTGTAAGTGAGTTCAATGTAAGTCATGGTTCAGCTATTCAATCATCCACGATTCTTTAAACTTTCGAAAAGTCTGTGTTCTCTGGGTTCCCCACGTCAATTAACCAGCATCCACAAAGACAATTGTTTGAAGAATTTGAATTCCCAGAAGCACTTGGAACGTTATGAAGAAGGCGACTCGTTTCTTAAGCAAATAATAACTGTTGATAAAACATTGGTCCATCATGTTGAACCAGAGAGTAAGCGACAAAGTTTGGTGTGGAAACATCATTTATCTCCCACAGCAAAAATGTACAAAACTCAGATGTCTGCAGGTAAGGTTAGGATGTTGATATTTTGGGATGTGGAAGGTCCAATTTTGGTTGACTTCAAACCTTAAGGTCAAACAATAAATTTGTTTGAGATAGTGAGAGCAACTGCGTTTATTGATGCCAAAAATCAAATGCAAAAGACGTGGTAAACTTTCAAAATACGTCATTTTACTTCAGGATAACGCTCGACCCCATACGGCCAAAAACACAGTCCTGTGCCTTCAAAATCTTGATATTCAACTGTTGGACCACCCTCCATATAGTTCGGACCTGGCTCCAAGCGATTTTCATCTTTTTGGCCCATTTTAAGAACAGTTGCGAGGGAATCATTATCGATCTGATGAAGAGGACATTGAAGCGGTGCAAAAATATTTGAACACGAGACCAAAAACCTTCTTCCAGGAACGAATTAAAATGCTCGTTGAAAGATGGACTAAAGACATAGAATTAGGAGGGGACATAAATTTATGTTGAAAAGAAAATGGTACTATTATTTATGTAAGTACAATAAATATATACATTTTTTTCAATTTCACTTTACTTACTGACTTACCCTGATAAAATGTTGTATTTAAAGCTAAGTGTCTTCAATGTTTTTTTCGTAACTGATAATTTTATAAGTAACAATTCATAATGACGCCACCGTTTAATACATTCACACATCAGTAAATATCAACATCATGCACTGTTGACGAATGCAGTGCCAATAATATCACCAGTAACTTTTGATGCCTTTGCAAGTCTGCCAACTAATCCACAACACCGCCCTCTGTGGTGATCGATGCTGTCTTAATTATTGGCTAAACTGTAAAAGCTATTGTCTAAATTAACGGCAACATTTACGACGGTTCCAATTGACTGTCGTAGATTTAACGCCTCGTAACGCCTCGTAACGCCTCAACTAAATCATATGGTAGTTTTTTTAGAACAGCACGAACTGTTGGCCTGTTACTTCTGTACATGATGACGTTTTTCTTTATCATAAACAAATCACATAATACTTTCAAGTATTAATTTCCTCATTCTAATACAAAAATAATCTAAAATCTCTTAAATTTTGTCCTCCTCACAAATTATAGTGGAAGAAACTGTACCATTTTTACAAATGTACGATAAAATTCTAACCTTAATACTTTAGCCCAAATCCACTCGTCTCAAATTCAATACCAACCCATGCACAACCATCTCCTTTTAAAAATATATTACAATTCTTTTCTTTGTTTCGAAATCCAGTTATTTCCAAAGATTTTTTTAAAGAATTACATGTCAGTATTGCGTTCAGTTACTTAACTTTTTACCACGATAAAAATAATATCGTACAATATATTCTAGTACTCTTTTAGGGTTCGTAGTTAAAACCGGTCTGTCTTCTGTAGGTCGCAACCAGTCCTACACAGACAAGAAGATAAATCCTGTATCGTCCCACATGTAGGAAAACTATAGCGGTAACAAAAAATGACCTTGGGGTAATTTAGGTGCAAAAACTATCGAGTTGAATAATTTTGTTTTTTGAAATATTATGTGTGGGAGTATCTAATTAAATTGAAGTTATTCAACACTAGACCTTTCTTTATGTAGTGTTGGGTTAGATGCCTCTCTAATCTTGATCTATCTTGTTCTTATCCAACAATGATGCTTTTAGAGTTGCCTATTCTCTAGAGGTAAGGGGTCTTTATCTTATGTTTTTTGTTCCTTTATTGTCTTTTTTAAGACTCAAATATTTTTCGCCTTTAAACAGTACGAAAAAACTTGTCTATACTTGGCTACATGTGAGAAAATAAACTAATTTACTATCCAGAGCTTTTAAATAAGGAAAATTACAATGTTTTTGTTATTTAGAAACACTCCGTATGATTAGATATACTGTATTTGATTAAAAATTTACTAGACTAATTAGTTAAAACACGATAGGACTACAATCCAACGCTATTCTAAACCACAAGGCCTACCACTCTTTCAGTAGTTGTGTTACGAGAAACAAAACAATATAGCATCAAACAATTTAATATTTACATTTTGTTTGTGTTTTTTAGGAACATTTGAGCAACATTTAATCAACATCGATATAAAATATTTTGTGAAAAACAATATGTCATGATTTAAAATTAAATTTTCAAGATTTAAAGGAAATTCATTATTTTTCGAAAATTTCATTATTAATCTTGGGGGGGGGGGGTGTAAACAAGAAAGTTCGACTTAATAATCTGTATGTTAAGTTTTACTTTACACGAAATTGTTTTAAACAATGTCACTGGTGGTTATAAAAAGATAAATCTACAACCAATGCCTATTGGATCAATTTGTAAGGGCATTAAAGAAACACGTGATGCAGTTAATTTGTACAGTTTAGCCAATATTACAACGTGATCAATCACCACAGAGGGCGTTGTGGTAGACTAGTTGGCAGACGTGCAAAGGCATCAAAAGTCTCTGGCGATGTTATTGGCACTGCATTCGTCAAGAGTGCATGTTGTTGATACAGGGTGATTCACGAAGATATGCAGAAACTTCGGGAGCTCATTCTACATGTAAAAGTAAAGGAAAAACGTTATCTAAACATAGGTCCGGAAATGCTTCGTTAGCGAAAGATTTCGCCCAGAATTTTGTACCCTGGGTTAAATAAGGGCCTCCTGGAATTCTCTTTTATGTTTTAGTTTAACACTTGACAAAGAGGTTGATTTATACTTTCGAAACGTCGTGTATTATTTTTCATCTATACAATTGAGGGAAATGACCGATTAAACCATATCAATAATTTTTAAATAACTTTAAAATTATTAGATAACCTGAATGATACAGCTGAAATTTTTAATGATTTTTTGTCTTTTTCAGGGTCCGTGGTTTCACAGACAAAAATATTATTAAATAGTCAAATTATTAATAAAAAAAACCAAACAAGAAGAATAGATAAATAAAATCGAGTGAAACTATGTTTGGGATGATATTTCCATGATGACTACCTACTAGCTTTGAAACTCCCATTTAATTTGCATTACTTGTGAAAGATGAACGTGGAACAGAGTATAGCGCCCTGCTCATTCTGCTCCGACACTAGCGCTCTCTAATTTGAACCCACTAACTACAACTGTTCAACCCACATTGTTATATACTATGAAAAGTCTTCTTAGATAAGGATTCAGTACAGTTAAACTTTTACACCAAATTTAATTTTACTTTCTTGTTGTACAAGTCGGGAAGAAGACAATTTATCAATCTATTTCCTCGTGATAAATCTTTAAATACATTAATAAATTAGGTTTCTCCGTCTTTAAAGGAAATGATAACACATTATTGATAAAAGGAATCTAATCTCGCACATGCATTGAATTATCTTGTGTATGGAAAGAATCAACTGTGGATTTTATGTTATACAAACACACTCATAGTAAGTGTGATACAAGTACTTTAAGTACTTTAGATCTTTGAAAACTTGTAGAAATGTGTACAGTAACAGTTAAGGTGTCTGTAACAAAACTGACTAGGTCTTTGTCAAATGAATTTATAAACAATATACAGGATGTCCCATAAGTAAGCTGCCATAATTTAAATGATTCTATGGGTCAGTTTATTATTATGATTTTTTATTTTACAAAAAATATTATAACTTTGGAAACAGTAAAGATACTGAGTTGAGATTTGGTATACACATTTTTAATGTTAAGTGTTATAAATGTACAGAAAATAAAAACTTCATTTTGTATATTTTCAAATTGGCGGCCGTTTAAAATATTTAATGTTGCATATCTCGAAAACCATTAACTTTTACAAAAAATTCACAACAAACAAAAAATTTCCTTTTTAATTGCAAACAAAACAGTTTTTTTTTTTTTTTTGTAGGTCAATGGATAACTGAGTTATTGACCATAAACTGGAAACTAATAATTTCTTGGTAGTTATCTAAAATAAAGAAGGTTGACCTAGAACTAAAATATTTTTAAATTCTAATACTTTTAATAAAATCCATTCCTCTGAATTGCATAAAAAATCCAAATGTGTACATTAAGTATTTCTAAATGGCGTTTATTTAATTTTTTTTCATGCAAAATATTTCGAAAATTACAAAAACAGACCAAATATAAATTGTATTTAAACAATTTTTGTATGGAATTCAAAGCAACATATTTTATTATATTTATTAAACCTATTATAATTCAAAAATATTTTGGTTCTAAGTCAATCTTGGGTGTTTTAGACAACTACCAAGAAATTATATATAAATTGTTTTGTCAATACAAGGTTATAATTTGACCTAAAGAAAAAATTTAAATAGTTTTATTTGTCATTAAAATTTTTTTGTAAAAATGGTTTTCGAGATATTAACCTTTTTTAAACGGCTGCCATTTTGAAATTATACAAAATAAAGTCTTTATTTTCGATACACATATAAAAGTTACACACAGTCGTCTTCTATTATTGGGTTAGATCACTTTCTTTTATCTTATCTATTATATCTCTTGACCAACTCTTGGTCTCAAGGGATAGAAATTTCTATTTTATGATTTTTTAATTTTTTTTTTTTTACACGATGAAGTTTTTCACCATTAAAAAAGAAGGATCCCTTATATTTTTGTGTTCAGAATTAAGTGAAATTTAGATTAATATACAAACATCTGAAGTAATCACTTGAACTATTGACTTCTTCATGTGAGAGTTTTATCACTACAAGCTGAAAAACTTAATAGGCTAAGGCTTATTGTTATGATATGATGCAACAGAAATTATTCATATTTTAATGTAAACTTTTTGATTCCAGTTGGTTAATCTAATCTTAAATTGGTTGTATGGTTATTTTAAGGAATCAGCTGTTTTTAAATTATTTAAAATTTGTTGTTGTGGTACGACAGTCGCCTGCTGTTTTACTACAGTGACGATTGTAATGATTGAAGACAAGTGACAAATAAAAACAGTGCTACCTGCTGATTTGATGAAAATTATTCATTTTCTTCTGAAACTCTCACTTTGTAATACATTTTTTATTTAAATAGCATTTTTCACAACAAATATAATTTGAAACAGCTGTTATAAATTGTTAAATAACTTGTATACAACAGCTGTTTAAAAATTAATTTTAGGTTGTCATTTTGCTGGTTACTTTATTTGTGAGGATTCACGTTGTGTTGATTGTTTAAATCTCGTAAAATTAAACAGTTTAAATTCTCAAGTATGTTTTATTTTTTTGTTTTATTTGAGAATTTATAACAGTTGTTTTAAATTATTTTTTATTATTTTTGTTGTGTTGTGATTGATTAATTACATTTCACAATACTAAACGGTTTATCTGGCTTATTGTTAATGTGTGACAATTTCACTCTGAATTTTGTATTTCGCAAAAGTTAACGATTTGACTGTAGATACTGTATAGTGCTTACATTATTTGAGTTTTATTGTTTACATCTCACAAAAGTCAACGATTTATATAGCTATTGTTAATGTGTGACAATTTCACTCTGAATTTTGTATCTCCCAAAAGTTAACGATTTGACTGTACATACTGAAGAGTGCTTACATTATTTGAGTTTTATTGGTTATATATCGCAAAATTTAACGGTTTATCTGGCTTATTGTTAATGTGTGACAATTCAGTCTGAATTTTGTATCTCCCAAAAGTTAACGATTTGACTGTACATACTGTATATTGCTTACATGATTTGAGTTTTATTGGTTATATTTTGCAAAAGTTAACAGTTTATCTGGCTTATTGTTAATGTGTGACAGCTCAGTCTGAATTTTGTATCTCACAAAAGTTAACGATTTGACTGTACATACTGTGTAGTGCTTACATTATTTGTGTTTTATTGGTTATATATGGCAAAAGTCAACGGTTTATATGGCTTATTGTTAATGTGTGAGAATTGCGTGGGAGCTGAGATATTCAGAAAGACCGCGTGGAAACCGTCGGACACTTACTGGTCGACCAATGACATAAACCTCAGGCCTCGACAATATTTTAAAATTACACGTTCATTTGATACTAACAATCCATATTTTATAAATAAATATTGAGCTTGGCTTGTGTGGATAGTATACTAGATTGTAGTTTGTGCACCACTGAAGATGGCAAATTTGTTGTTGAAACGCGTATGATATTTTTGTTCAAGTTTTATTCTATCAATCCACATTTTTAATCTAAGATGATGTTTCTGGTGAATGTAGATATTACTGTGCTTTGATGTTTCATTGTGTTGAAATTTGATGAAACAACCACATAAGTGTAATAATTCAAAACTGCTTTAAACGACTAGTTATAGACTTGGTCTGCAAATAAACAAAGTCTATCTTTAATATAGTTCGCAACTCGGAAATACATCCATTGGGTGAACTGCAAAGATTAAATGAATCAATCACTAGCGTTATCACTGACGTTTTTATCTCTAGTAAACTACACCAACACAAAAGAATGTTTAAACGGTTTATATTTTCAAGAAACAGTTGATTTGTACGTTTCCATTGTTGGTTTGTGTTGAAAACGTTTGACTTGGACAAAAAATTTTAAAATCCATCTTCTTCACTAAGAGATTCCGTACTCCCCCGAAAAAAGAGCACCGCTACAATTAAGAGGTCTGTTCAAGAAGAAGTCTGCCACTTAAACAGTGGCACCCAGAAGGTTTCATAACCTAACCTATCATAAAGTAACGTAACCTAACCTAACCTACCTAACCTAACCTAACCTAACCTAACCTAACCTAACCTAACCTACCTAACCTAACCTAACCTAACCTAACCTATCATAAAGTAACGTAACCTAACCTAACCTAACCTAACCTATCATAAAGTAACGTAACCTAACCTAACCTACCTAACCTAACCTAACCTACCTAACCTAACCTAACCTACCTAACCTAACCTAACCTAACCTAACGTAACCTAACCTAACCTATCTAACCTAACCTAACCTAACCTAACCTATCATAAAGTAACCTAACCTATCATAAAGTAACGTAACCTAACCTAACCTAAGCAACTTTATACATAATGCTGTATGTGAATATTGAATACACACTCTATTATTTTGGTGTCAAAAAGATCTTCATCGTTGTTTCTACGGCGCCATTTTGACATTTATAATTTTAAATTTCAATAGGATTCTATATGGGCACACTACAGCCCGTGTATCTGCACCAAATTTGTATTCCTCTCTTATTTTTTGTAGCCACTATCTTGCATACTTACAGAACAAAACGAACGTCATGTCGCAAATTAATTTTTCTATTTCTTGAGACCAAAAATCGTGAAAATCAATTAAAAATACAGGTCGAAATTATTAATTGAAGTGAACAAAATCCTGATAAAAATTGTCTAAGCTTTATGAGTTTAAATAGATCATTTCTTACAATTTTGCAGTCTGTTCAATGACAGCCACTTAAACAGTGGCACCCAAAAGGTTTCCTAATCTAATCAACCCTAACCTAACCTAACCAACTTTATACTTAATATACGAATTCACACTTTTGTTCTGGAGCCTAATATAAATTGATGTCCTTCCAGATGGTGTCAAACAGATCTTCATCCTTGTTTCTACTTCGCCTCATGAATTCACATAAGTAGGAATCTAACAAATTTCTACTGGTTCCACATTCTTTCTGTTCCTGGTAAAGTCCTTAATACACGCCAACAATGTTTTACCTGTTCTGTTAGGTCAGATTCTGGTTGTTCTATTTATGTCAAAAGAAAATCGTTTACGAGTGGCGGTCCTCTTCTTGAACAGATCCCAAATTAAGAGAATTGATATGGACAGAAGATATTTAATATTAACAAGGTGCAAAGAATAGAAAGATTTTGGACCCATCTCAAGAGGACAGGAGTATAGACGATTAGAATTGAGTTAGAAAACTTCTTTTTTAAAAACCAGATGTAAAGGAAATACTGTTGGGATGAATGGGACATGTTTTTTTTTTTACCAATAATTCATGAAACGGTAATTGATTTTGTTTGGGTCTTTATACATGAAAAAATTTGATAAAAATCATCTGAGACAATTTTGAGAATTTTTTTTTTTTTTAAGAGAGCTATCATTAAATTTTGAGTTATAAAAAAAGTGTCGAGATATGCTCACATGACAAATTTGATTAAAATCTGCCCATGGTTTGATTTGTAGAGCATTACAAAACACACTTTTTTGGAAAAGTATATAATCGTAAAAAACTCAACGCTCTGCCTGGACAATCACTTTTTAAAATCACTGCGATTGATCAGTAGCAATTAAAACTTTCACCGTTACTGTTGAATCACCACTAAGTAAGCGAGAAATTAGAATTGGGATTCCCCAGGATCTTGCCTGTCGTCAACTCCCTCTCTTATTAAACGACCTTTCAAAAAACAAAACTTCCAGGAAAAGTTAATGCTTTTATTAACGATAATATGATGCAGTAAATTAACCTTAAATGGGGAATCACGGAACGGAAATCTGTCACTCTGATGTCCGTTCTATTACTGACCTTGGGATATCCCAGATCATCAAGGCTTTACGAATATCTCATGAAGAATCTAAGAGGAACTACCGATAGCCGTTTGGAATAGTCGTCATTTTAAAATTTCACGATTTAGTTTAATTAAAAAAGTGCGCATTTAACACGTCTTGCTAAAAAAACAGGCTACTAGATTTGCTGATGATATTTTAAGGTTATGTTTATAAAACATTGTTTTTAACTGTCTAATTTATTTTATCATAACATAATTGGGTTCAAATTTCAAAGCCATATTAAACTTTTTAACGTTATAAAGTTGTTTTTTAGTAAAATTTTTTTAAATTTATTTGATAGTACGAGGACAACTAGTATATGCGTATAGACTTGATTATACGCAGTTCGGATCGCTTCTAATCTTGAATCTACACACGTAATTCCCAAACTCTCCGTGCCAGGTTAGCACTTGTGTTATACAATAATTCACTTCCCAAAAACAACACGAAATCCATTTATCGATTTCCGGGATGAGCTTTTTCGTCCAATTCGCTATTCTCTCATTAGTTGACCATTTTCCGGCTACCGATTTATCCTTCCTCAGCGCCGCTTTGACCTGTTCCAATTCATTTCTTCTAACCCTCTCCTCTGCCAGTAAATTGATGGGAGGTGTGTACGCCAAAACCAGAGTTGCATTAGTCGGTACCAGGCGATATGCGTTTATCGTAGACAACGCCAACCCTTCTCTGTAATTTCATAAACAGTTCCCTGTATTTCCTGTGCTTCAAAGTATCCTTCCATATCGGTACTCCGTACAGAACCACGGAGCTCCAACATTCATTAACGTCATTCTCTTACTGGATACCGCTCCATCCACATTGTACATCACCCCTCAGAGCTTTTATCACATTCTCTACTTTTTCTGACACTTTGCCTACTATGTTCGACAAATATTTCTGTCGAAGTAGACACCAAGATATTTCAATGAACTCCTACAAGAGGTGTCGACATCTTCCATCTCGTGTACAGCCTTAACAAAACCTAACCTAACCAATTCGTAGACTTCAAAAGTGATGTTAAATAACTCCAATGGGTAGTACCGGTGGACATTTCATAGTTTCGAGTGACGCTATTTCTAAGAGGGAGTTGGAATGTTAAAAATTTCTATATTTTCAATTCGTTAAAAAAAAATAAAAATTTAAAACACTCTGAAGTCTGTTCAACTTATTGAAATCAGTTAAGTTTCAATCGATCAATGAAAAGTGAAGGAACAGTCCATTTCATTGGAAGATACTATGTTAACGACCTGTCCTATTGGTTAAATTAAATAATGAATGTCCAATATCTCTAGCTTTGACGTTATAATAATAGTAGCTACTTTTATTGTTTTAAAGTACATAAGCAAGAAATTTACCTTTTTTTACAAAAAATAATGTATTAAAAATGTCTTCTGTTTTTATTAGTGTAATAGTTATATTTTTTACTGACCCAGTATCAAAGTATGTTGGAAGGTTAATAATCTACCTCCTGTTTTTGAGTAATCTTCAGCCATTGGAAACAGAAAAAGTGATTTTCGACACGCTGTCCGCCCGTCGTCGTTGTCGTCTGTACGTAAGCACGATAGCGACATCAATAATTAAGATAGGGACATGAATTTTGTTATAGGGACTATAGTGAGCTCATATAATTTATACTGTGTTGGACTCAGGGATCTCAAATTTGATTTTTTTCCACCCAAGACATAACTTTCTGTATACGGCGTACATGTGAGAGCGAAACAAGTTATACGCCATATACAGGGTGATTGAAACACTGTGACCGTTCTTTTATTTGATAAGTACAAAATTTACAAAAAAAACTTTCAAAGGTAACCCAGAAATTTGTTTGTTAAAACTAGAGGTATTACCAATTTTTTCAAATCACCCGCCATTTTTTCAATATGGCGGTCAGCTCTACATTTTCTTATACACGTAATAAAAACTATTATTTTAAATTTTTTTCATTCTTTTGTATTTTTCGATATCTCTAACTGTTTAGGAGCTATAAGCGCTCAAAGGTGTGAAAACAGAAAGTTTGAGGGGTTTTCAGAGGTACATTTTTCGCACCCAAAACAGATGTACCGAATTTAAAATTGAAACATGGATAGACTAAAAAAAATTAAAAGTTTTAAAGAAACATCTTTTCTTTACTCACATGGTACGACTGAAAACTATGGCAACATTTTTGAGAAATTAATAATTATTTTTCTGGATAAAAATAATGTTGGCAATACACTTCTTAAATATTAGGTAGTTAATTGATACTTTTTATTCCTTAAAATACCTGTTGTGCAAATTAGTTTTTAAAAGAAATTCAAAAAGAAAGTCAGTTAAAATGCCTCGTCAAAATTCGATTTTATGCAACTTTTTTTGGCGCTTGTCTAGAAGACCTACTGACTTACACCAGTTTGTAATTATTACTGGATGTATTAGACCTTGTGAATAAGATATTACAGCCGAACCCAATGTATTAACAGTGATTAATAACAGAATTTATCCTTAATTCACAAGGTGTAACACATTTAGTAATAATAAATTATGATTTTTCTTTTCTACTTATAACTTTGTTAGTCCTTAGCCTACAGAACAAATAAAAATAACAGTAGTGTTATTACACCTTTTACCTAAGCTCTAGTCTAAATTTGACTTTGAATTTGTGAATTTTTGAAACACAAATTTGAGGGATTTAAGTACCTCCAAATCGTTTAAAAGATATCGAAAAAGACCCAAGAGTAAAAAAGCTTTAAAATAATGTTTTATCTAAAAAATATGGATCCCCATAAGAAAATTTAAAGCTGACCTACATATTGGAATGGAAAAAATGTGTCAATCTTTAGTTTTACCTCAAAAAATCCTGGGGTTACTACTTTTTGAACCGAATAAAAAAACGGTCGCAATTGTTTCAATAGTCACGAGGTATTCATTATACTTGTAATTACTACTTTCATTAGAAGTGACACAAAGCACCCATATTCATTAATATTTAAATGTAACCTATTTATAGCATCCCATATTTGTTTTGAACGACGCAATTCGTCGCCCTTGAAAACCCTGAGATGCGATTACGGAAAATGAAGTTTAATACACGTAGCAGGAAATTGCACAAACTTTCTCACACACCCGTTCGCAATCGAAATACTAATGAAACGAAACTATTCTTAAAAAATGTCCATTCGGTTGTCGTCATGGAGCATCATTTCGAAAATCTGTTTAGAGCTTTTACCATGAAATACTTTCTTTGTTTTTATTGTCAGTTAAAGGTTGCTTTCTTACTGAAAAGGAGCTCACAGCTCAATAATAATAGTGTAGATTATTATATATTAAATGTTGAGCTTGACTTATGAGAAAAATTATACAGTATAACAAACACACAGAACACAATTCTCGTAAAAAAAAAAAAAAAAAAATACGCCTAAGTATCAGACGCGTTTCAACGACAAGGTCGTCCTCTTCAGTGATACACCAGCTACACCAATCAAACTATAACTGAACTAAACTATGAGTTCAATAATAGTCTGATACTTAGGCGTATTTTTATTTTTTTTATGAAAATTGTGTTCTGTGTGTTTGTTACACTGTGTAGATTATTGTTAAGGCATATTGTCTAAAAAATTGAACACTGACTACCGTAATTTTAAACTTGATTTCATCTTATAATATTTATGCTAAAAACAAGGTTATGATACAAGTTTCAAGTGATTTAAATAATGTTTAAAATAATTTATAAAAACACTGTGTCCAAGGTCGGATCAATGTACTGGCATTTTTATCAGCGAAGATTTTTTTGTATTTGGATTGTGTATGAATGTCTGGGAAAGTTTGTGCAATGTTTTTGCACCATTTATTCATACCATGATGAGTCTAACATGGCGTCACAATACTCAAATGGATACGTGGATATTTCATGGACTCGAGGGCGTCGCTTTCTATATTAGAACAGATGGAAAGACGTTGCAAATATACAGTTAATTCTGTTATATTGGTACGACTGAAGGTTGGACTACCTTATAACTAGAACATTCACTGTATTTCTTGGCCAAAATTCGGCGCCCAATTTAACTCTAGCAAACTCAAAATACCAAAGTAATTATAGATTCTCGCTGAAATGTGTCGCTAAATTTAATCTTTTAGTAAACAATTTTTTTGCCCGTAGAAACAGAAATAGATTGTTTGAATCAACAAAACAGTTTTGTGACGTCAACAAAAATATGGACCACGTTTTGAGGGCTTGCGTGTGGTGAGGTTAAATTATGACATCTCATAAGAGCGAAGAATTTTTAAAAAGTTTAAAACTATTGTGTAAATGACCCTCAATTTTGATTGATAAAACGATTTCCCTCCCTTTTTTTGTAAGTTAAAAATTCCAAAGATCGTTTTATTAATATTTTTAGGGTCTGTCACCTGTCTACTACAAAAAAAAAACTGCGACTTCGTTCCCCCCACTGCAATGTTCCTTTCAAATTCAGTGCCACTACGAGGTCAGTGCTACTGCAACACTCTTACGAGAATCATTGTTTGTATTTAATAGCGGGCTGTGTTATTATTTTGCTGATTTATTAACTTATATTGACTTAAACGGAATAATTTCATAAGTGTGTATATATAACATAACCTAGCCTAACCTAACCTATTCGAGTTTTCGGTGAACAAAAATGTAGATCAGATTTGTGGTAGCAAGAATCACCATAAATATGTTAGGTTTGATCGAGTAATTTCTAAACACCCTGTATATATATGATAGTAAACGTTTTAGCCCTAGCAAATTTGTTCTGATTACTAAAAGTTGATTTGTAGATTCAGTTTTATAACCTATTGTTCAAGTTTTTAAGAAGAAAAATCAGTCGGTAATTTCAAAAATCAGTATTTTCCATATTTTATTACCCTCAAGTCTTACAACTTTTGACGATAGTTCATTTTAAAATCAGCAACTAATGATCCCCAACTTCGTTTTTTACGACAAAACAAAAGTCAAATAATTTTTTTTTCAAAACATAACCTCAAAATTGTTAATAATATAATAAGAGTGTGACGCGCTCACGATTACGTTCGGGATTGCGGTTGGATTCTCTGCGACCAAACGGATGCCACACGAAGTTTCCGACTGGATGCTCTTCAATCAAACAGGACGTGAAAGATGTTTTTATCAGTAGCGTCACATTTATTATAGCCGAACCGGTTTCACCGTCGGATGATATATTGCTGAATCAGTTAAATTTCGTGAATATTGGAAGGACTATTAACCTACCAGTAAGAAGGTAGGATCGTGTACATTGGATGCTCGAAGAATACAGAGTCAATGATCCACGCGTATACAAAGCGCCACGAGTTAAGTCCGTTGAGAGTAGACAGGCTGACCTTGAAGAAACCAATAGGTACCGTGCGGTCTCCCGCTGTACTTGGCACCGCGATCCTTTCACAGTTACGTGTTAGGGATTAGAAATTGAATTAAAGTTAGAAATATTCTAAGTCATAATAACCAGGGCGCCGACCGAAAGTAGTTGGGATATAATATAAGAGTTAGGAAACAGCTGGGGTTGCAACCACTAAACGTAATGTAGAAGATGTATAAACAAAGACTGGAAAGGAAATGAGGTCAGTCAATTTATTGTTATGCAAATAGGATTACTTCAATCCTACAGGTTCATTAAATAATTAAAAATCGGTGGTTCAATTGTACTTATGAGTCTAAATTTATAATATATATATCTTTATATGTGGACTATGTGTATAATACTTTCCGATAATGTTTCTAAACATATGCACCTTTAAGCAATGACAATGTTGAGATAAAAATCAAATTAAGTCAGTCCTACTATATGGACTTTATTTCAATAAAGAGAACAAATTACCGTAACGAAAGCTTACTCATCAATATCAGTTGAACCCACTGGAGATTTGTCGTGTTACTTCCAGATTACTTCCCTTCTGCAGATGGAATTCCTGGCGACGCCTCTCTTATCTCGGGGGTAGCTTCGTCCCCTCACAAATTGACTGTACCCCTTTTCTTTCTAAAAGCAAAATTTGAAATTTTTTTAAATAAAGTTTGTGTGTTTAATAACTTTTGTAAAACGTAACATACACCAAATCTGAACTCAATATCTTAGATATTTTTGGAGTTATAATGCTTTTTTTCAGAACAAAATGGCGGATAGACGAATAATTCGACTATATGTTACTTGACATTTTTGTTCGTTTTGATGTAGATAATCCAAAAATGAATAGCCAGTTCATTTTTTTCAGGACACTGTATACTAATAACAGATATTATTTACCAATTTTTTTGAAAATTGGTTTTGCTAAGTGATTGATTTTCTCAAATGTATTGCAACATGGTTACAATGTGCGCATGCTCAGAACGCGAGGTTGACATGCAATGTTTATTGTCACGACAATCTGCCTGTCCATTTATAAAATTAGTTCACATGAAAACATAAAGACTTAATTTTAACAAATAATAAATGTCTTTTTCATGTTTCACAAACTCTCTCATTTGTAGACTAATAAATTGTTATCGGCGGCTTTGCACGCGAATTTTAAATTACCTACATTCATAATACATAATATTATGGGAATCGAAATTAGCTCAAGACAATTATTATAGATTTTGAGAATCCCTTTTCTATATTAAAATATTTAATGAATCATCAACACTTTGGTCAAAATCAATTAATAACAAGTTTCAAAATGTTACACATTGGTCTAGCTTAACCTAGCTTTTGTTGAATTATTAAAGCTGATGGATCTAATCAGCTGTTTTGAGTGTGTATTATTATATTGGTTGCTATGGTAACTAAATTATGTATGTAAAAGTTTAATACATTTTCCCAGATGTTTCACAATAGACTTGGCTAGGGCTAACCTATCTTAGTGTTTAATTAAATTTGATAGACCTAATCAGCTGTTTTGAGTAGTGTGTATTATTAATATTATATTGGTCGCTATGGTAACTAAATATTGTATGTAAAAATAAAGTTAAGTTTCTTAAATGACACTGATCTCTAAATCTAATTTATCTTTGTGTTGAACTAATATAGCTGATGGTAAGTGAGTATTACCAAAAAAACAGGCCTACAGATTAGTATAGAATTAAAAACCTGCTCAGTCTGAAATAGCGAAGAAGATTAGCACTCATGATATTCTCGCAGTGAATTTTAAAGATAAATTGTTTCTTCGTCACATATTAGGTTTGTTCAATCACAGAATTACAAATTTGACAACTGATTTGTGATTTATTTACTTCGCATGTGCCAAGGTTGACTGCTACAGATTTATGTTTGTGTATCTAATAAATCAATTTATTTTTAAGTTAATATGAAATATAGTCTAAAACGTTTTTCAAAAATACTAGACTACTATAAGCTAGCATAGTTTCACTGAAATCGGTCGAGTTGTTGTTGTGATTACCGCGAACAAAGATCGACCTTCCTTTCCTTATGGGGAAAATACATAAGCAAAACCTTTTTATTGTGATTACTTCTAATTGAGATGTCGAACAAACCTAACGTTAAAAACCTTCTGAGTGGAAACCATGAAGATGCGAATACCAAATCCTATCTACTTCCAAAGTTATAACGGATTTAAAAAAAAACAAAATGGCGGATAGACGAAAACTAAAGAAGATAGGATTATATAGACTGATTCTTACCCAATCAGTTCCTGAAGTGTAGTCGAGTAATTTTTGGACACTCTGTATAATGTCAAAGTATAAATTAATCTAGGAAAATAGTTGAATCATTAACATTTTTGTTTTGATTGGACGATCATGATTTCTTGTTTGAAAAACTAGTTTTGTCGTGTCAATTGATTGGGTCAGAACCAGTCGTAGAGGTGGCGTTGCCAAATAAACAAAAACCTGATCTCACAAAACATATGTTTCAACTTTCTTCTCTCTGTTTATACTTCCGGGTGTCTAGAAATAACATCACCACATTCAGTTTACAACTCAGTCAGGTTGGCATTACTGCAATACTCTTCTTCGTGAATCATGTGTTTTCCGACTACAATAGTTTATGTTTTTACAAGTATAAATAAACATTGTTCTCAGTTTAAAATATTAGTCCTCTGATGTGACGTCACTGAGTCTGTTATTGTCGAGCTGTGTACACTCACTAAATAGACACTTACGTTTAGACTATTTCTAAATGTATGGAGTGGGGGTTGGCGGTCTCTTGTACTGAAGCAACTGATAAGGCTTCCAGCAAAGAATGCATTGATAAAGAGCTGGATGAGATGGAACAGGGAGAGCTTCCATCTATCTCTGAAGGAGAAGACGAACTACTGAAAATCCAGTAACAACAGGTTTCACTGGTTCACTCGACGATGTTACAGGTAACTGAGCGGAATAAAGGTAAAGAGAACCAATTTCACTAGTGACCAATAAAGGGAGGCTGTCACTACTAAACTCCGGAAAGTGGTGAGTAACGGCGAAAGGGGAGAGTCAGAGTAGGTAATCACTAAGGCACCGATGGAGTTGGGCGTGGTCAAGAGCTCTAAAGGCGATACGGCCACTCCGCTCTCTGCTGAAGTCCCTTCATAGAAATGAAACTCAAAATTTGACGTAATAAAAGTCACCGTCGTTTGGAGACATACGGTAAGGAAGTTCCCACTTATAGTGACATCCTCGCCACCAAAATAGCTGTTGTTCTCGATGCATATCCTGAAGCTAAACTTACCAATAAGACATCGAGGACACGCTAATGGGTAAGTTCCAAGTCATGGATAATGGAGCTCTCGTTCTCTCAACGATGTAACGAAGCGTTGGCTGGAGGCAATAATTGCTACCTTTAAGTCTTTAGGTGAAGAAAACCAGTTGATCACCTGATTGACGGAAGATATTCCGAAGACTACGAGAGTGTTTCTGAGGGCGCACCCCCAGCTATTGAAGCGTTCCTCTGATCACCTGGGAGATCCTTGTCCAGCAAAACCTTACTCTTAAGGTACGAGAATAGATGGTACTTTCGGCAATGTAGAACCGAAATGGCTGCGGTTTTGCTTAAACAAGTTCTCACTGGACACGACCACTTCAAGAAATATCTGCCGACACTCCGCGGACCATCAATGCAAATTTTCATATTGATCGGATGTATAGTTTGTGAGCTACAAAAGCGTTTTTAAAAAAAGGCTTGGAAGCGGCGAAACGAAAAATGTTAAAACCTGGTATTTTTTACTGCAATTATTCTTGAGTATTACCTCTGCATATTCTAAAGTAATGTGTATTCCTACAATTGTTGCGCCATTATTAGTCCAGTAGTAGGATCTGTGAACATTTCAAGCTGTCGGTTGTTGGCGTTTACATGAGATAAACAACAATTGGTAGACTTTGTTACAAATTTTCTCTATTCTTTGGATTCATCTAAATTTCACGGCATTATGACGTCACCTAAGTTGGCAACAGCGCAATACCCAAATAATCATAAATCTGTATGAGTCACGCACAACACCTGATGTTTTTACAACTATAAAATTACAAAGCTTTGCTATCTTTGCTCTTGCATAAACAAAATATCAGATGTTGTGTTCACGTGATCAGCTTCTTATAATGCGGTTCCTGGAATTGCACTATTTATTAACGGTTTTCCTTTGTTAATATTGTTATCATGATGAGATTACATATGGAAAAAAGAGTTTCCCAATAGGGTTCTATATGAGGACACTCCCTACCAAACACACTCCCCTACCAATCACACTCCCTACCAATCACACTCCCTACCAATCACACTCCCCTACCGAATTTCATGCTCCTATCCTTATTATCGTGCTTGCGTACTGACGACGCAATAATTAGGTTATCTGAGACCATGAGATTAGTGCAAAAAAAAATTATGAGAAGTGATGTAACTGGCAAGTTTATTTATTTCTTTATTTTTCTTTTTGTACATGCAACTGAGTGGGAAAACGAAAAGAATTAGCAAAATCGGACTAGAGCTTCGCTAGAAAAGTGCATTTTTGATGCATTTTGAGTGCATCACTACACTATTTTTTAAATATCTATGGCTCTATGCGCCGTGCAAAATGAAAAAAAAGAAGAACATACTCGGAAATGAATGGACTAACGAATGGTAGGGTATAGTAACATTAAGAGTTGCCGATTTCTTGTGTAAAGATACATATTTTGTCCAATTTTCGTGAAGATTTGATAATTTTTACCCAATTTGTTGCATATTAGTGAAAAAAATCTGAAATCCAGAAATTGAAATATTTTGAGGTTAGGGATTATTTTGGTTTTAATTTTACTATACCCTACCATTTCGATAGTCCCTTCATTTCCGAGTATTTTAATTTTAAATTTTCTACTATAAAAAGAAGAAAAAAACTTGCCAGTTACATCACTTTTATGTTCTAATTTCCTATTACTAGAGACTAGTACCCTATAATACTACTAAGTAACACCCTAGAGCCTAGTAGGTAAAAAAAAAAAATGATGGAAAAATACTCCAATTGGTAGGATCGATACGCAATTCATAGAGGAAGATCGCCATTTGTGAAATGTAAATATTAGGAATCCACTAATAACACATCATCTCAATTAATCGACATCATTTTCAACAATTAAAAGGCAAAAGCAGCGTCCGAGAAGGCCACGCCATTTTGTGATTTATTTAAGGTGACAAACACGTGATATCCACAGCCTACATGATCACTTGACGTCTTGTGATAAGATTGTATAATCCGTTAAGATTCTGTAGTCTTAATTTTAATCAGACAAAGCTGATTGATTTCATACCATAGAACTGAATTTTCCTTTATAGATCACACCTGTCGATACGCCAATGATAAAAAACAGCTGATTCTTAAATACAGTCAGACCGATACTCGATTTTAGGTTTCTCTAAAATCTCTTTAAAATGATGCATTCGTCTTTAATGACTTCAATAAACATCCTCGTATATTATACAACTCTTGGCAGTTTTATAGAGTATTAATTTCTGCAGTTGGCTACTCTGCATTGTGTTTAACAGCTGTTTCCAACAAGAAATGTTTCATTTTGTGTCTTGTGAAAGACTATTCTTTATGAGGTTATGTTGCGAGTTTTGGTTCGGAATGAAGTAATTTTGTACTCACTTTGTCTAGACATTGTATATAATCTCTAGTCATTGTATATAATGCCTAGGCATTGTATATAATGCCTAGGCATTTTATAAAATGCCTATGGTTCTTCAGGCAAAGTATTAAATGAACAGATTTGCTCAGAAAATGATTTATTTACAATATGTAAAATATGAAATGGAGAAAATAGGATGTGTGTGTACTAAATATTTACTAAAGTAAATGAACCCACCCTAACCTGAAAGCTATTCCAAACTCTGTCTGAATGCAACAATCTCTAGACAAAGTATGAAATAAGCCAACTTTAGACAATTTATATAATGCCTAGACATTGTATACAATGCCTGAGTTATCACTTTGCCGGTAACATACGTATACACATCTTTGAGGTTCACAAAGGCCTAACTGACGTCACAAAAGTAGTGATAGACCCTATCAAGGGCTTCAGAAAACATGTGTAACAACTGTTTTAAATTAAATTACACTAGACTGATTAATACGCCTTGGTCTATCAATACAATTTATTATTTCCTACAAGATTCAACAGACCAACTTTGGGACATTACTTTTAGCTGATTTTTTTGCAGACTTTTTTTAAAGTAAAAACTTCTTTTGACACGTTATAGTTCTATACATTTTATATGGAGGAAAAACCTCCGATTTGGTGTTATCAAAATCCGTAACGCATCACGCTCGATTGTCCAGTCACGCTTCACTATATATACCTGTTGTAAATTGTGTTTTGCAACTCAATGCAGGCCTAAAGTGGTTTAACTACATGATAGGCTTTGTTTACTGAATTGAAAACTTATTTTAGCATGTTATTACTATACATTTTCTATGGAGAAATAAATCATAAACTTTCTCACACACCCACATATAGTAAAACTAATAATTGGTACAAAAAATTGCACAAACTTTCACAAATGCCTATATACAAATGTATTATCGTAAAATTAATAATAATAATTTTCGTTAGATTCATTGAAAGTTTAAAGTTTTCACTTCTGTCTACAGTCCAGCGACGGTAACTTTTTTTTCTTTTTTTTTTGTATGTAGTTTGAAAATTGTTTAAATTCCAATTGAGGATTTAAAATTTATTTAATTGTTTAAAACGTAAAAAGATCATTTAATTAAACTACTATTAGTTTTTAAAAATTCCAAAAAAATAAAGTTCATGCTTTATATTTTTCCATAACTATTTATGTAAAACATGAGACTTGCACGCAAGAGTAGCGTGACGTAAACATCATGTTATAATCACAGTGATAGTACGAGCTTGTATTCGCTCCGCTCGATTGACATAGCCTTGACTCTGGCCTTAGTGATGCAATAGGCTAACTGTAATGGAAAGTCATTTTATCAGTTTGTCCGTAACTTACTGATGTTAAATTTGAGTTTAGCGCATTCTGTGCCTCTTGGTTCTGTTACCAAGTAGAAACATGCCTTGATTTTTCCTGTATTAATACATTGTTCAATTTATTTGTCATTAAAGTATGGTTAGGTGAGGAAAGGACTTTCGGAATTGAAGCTAAAACAATAAAAAACATATATTTTCTAACAGCTCAACTTTGTTTCACGTTTTTTATCCAACGTGATTAACGTTAATGTTTAAGTAGAAATAAAAGGGTGAAACCTGTGCTAAGACCACACGACTTAGGTTAGGTTAGGTTAGGTTAGGGTAGGTTAGGTTAGGTACAGGTACAGGTTAGGTTAGGTTAGGTTAGGTTAGGTTAGGTTAGGTTAGGTTAGGTTAGGTACATAATCGAACATTTTAAAATTATGACCACACGACTTAGGGTACGTAGACATACAGGGACAGTCATTTTTTAAAGTTGAAGTCTTTTAAGCAACCTAGCGACAACAAATTAATTTTGCGTCAAATAAACATACATATTCGTAATCAGAATAATTTTAGTTTTATTTGATACCCCACACATAATATTTTCAAAAATATAACTTTCCGATAGTTTTTGTCCCTTAAAACTACCCCAAGGTCATTTACTTATTTTTTGATTTTGTTACCGCTATATTTTTCCTACAATACAAAGAATATACATCCAAAGTTTGAAATATTTAGGATTTATCGTCTTGTCTGTGATTATTTACTGTTCAACAGATTAATTGTTAACCTACGGGCCCCAATAAATAAAATTAATGAAAATGCAATCCATCTTTTAATGGCTATTGAACTGTTTGTCTCGCATCTCACAAAAACTGCTTTTAAAAACTTACACGCTACGCATTTCTCATTGTGTGGTTAAATTAAGTTGTATTCATTACACATAAACTATAATACTGTATATGATTTTGAACTTCAATTTAATTTCAAATCCAAATTATTATTTTTTTCAAGCCTGTTCGCGGTATAAGGAGGGGGGGTGATATATGACATTTTAAATTTGACCCAGCGCCAACTTATTAATTTTTTCGTCAAATAAACATACATATTCGTAATCGCAATAACATATTATTTGATAACCCAAACATACCGGTAATATTTAAGAAAAATCAACTCGAAAGTTTTTTGGCTTATATCTCAACGTATTTTTTTTTATTACCGTTATATTTTTCCTATCTGTGGGACATTACAAAGAATATAAATGCAAAGTTTGAAATATACAGGATTTATCGTCTTGTCTGTGTAAGACTGGTTGCGATTTACAGACAAACAGACAAGAGCGTGCAATTTGTAAGGGCCCTCGGTTTTATATAATTAATAATATTTCTACGAAAAACTCATTAACTGAGAAACATTAATACTGACATGCATATTGCTCTCATCTAAACTAGCCTATATTTCTTCTTTGTTAACGAAGAGCTTCTTCTAAACTTTAGCATCTGCTCACTAGATTACATCGCCACAGTGACACTTATGAAGTTTCTATCGTCACCTAAGATCATCAAGGCACTGATTAAGATAAAACACGTCTAGATTGAAGCGTTGTAATCTATTATAAGCTATAATATATCACGTCCTTGCATTAACTGAGGAACAGAAGCTAGTAAACTTTTTGTGTCTATAAACTAATTTTATCTCCAATTTAAATGCAACCACAATGACAGACATCGTTTTGGAATCGAGTTTTTTAAATAATGTCTGTCAAGGTCTAATTTGTTTGTCAATTTATCCGCGAACGATAATTTTCTTGTACACGGGTTTCTATTGTTAATCTTCACGTTTCATCAAAATCTGTAGTATGGATTTTATTAAATTACGTTTAATTTTTGGTTTTTTTATCGACAACTCTCGAACTGTTATTTTTGGGGAATTGATGACCGATAGATTTGTTTGGCTTCGTAAGAGTTTTGATCATATGGCAGCTACCGTTAAATTTCGAGTGATCAAAAAAACGAAAGGACTTTTCGATATATTCCAAATAATCGAACCACTCGTTTCGGCTGGAAAAAAAAAACTTCACAGAAGAGATAAAGACATAATTTCGATACTATATTTTTTTAACCAATCACATAAATTTTCCTATAATACTTATATGCGAGAAAGTGTGACGTCGGCTCGCTCTGTCGTTATGAGGTGAATAGGCAAAGTAGGTGGTGGTGTACGTCGGCTGTCTGGCCGGTGATGGATTTTTGGAGCGGAGAATGGTGAAAGAGTCGGGTTTTAACGTTTAAAAGTAAAAATAGTACGGTGCTCGGGGATCATAATATGGGAGGTTGGGGATGGTATAGGAGTAAGGAAGAGGTATGGCGGTAATGGGAGTAGGTTTACGCCACATCGGGCACGGTGCCAGAGTTTGGCCCTGAAAAGGTCCGTAAAGTTGCGGAGACGGAGTTTGGTCCTTGGTAGGTCCGTTCAGGATTGCCCCAGACTGATGGGCCGTAGACTTCCGCAACTCACGGCTAACTTTTCTTTGCAGTCGTCGTACCGCTCGACGCTGCTGATTGTTTCGCCTCCCCGGCATATAGCACAGGGGTCCGCCGGGTAACCACTACCCTACTGAATTTCCCTTACGGGAGGCGGTGAAGGTAGTAGCTCGCCGGGTTTCCCCTACTTAGCTATTTCCCTGACGGGAGGCGAGTTGATGTGTTTGAGAATAAGAAAAAAAAAGAACAAAGTTTGAATTTAAGATTTTAGATGCGGCTTTAGTCGTTGACTCTGGAGTATCTCTACTGCTGGTAAATGAGATAGTACAAAACAAGGTTGTAACTCAGACTCCTCGGAAGGATCTGAGTGTTCACATGTAAGATCGTGTTCTAAGAAGAACACGATGAGATCTGATGAATTTTTTGAGAATACTACAGTTTATATAGTATTCTGGAGCGTAGAACAATGGAAAAGCCATTGTTCTACTTTCACTATTACGCGATCCAATCACAGGCTGGCTAGAAGCAGGGGTGGTGTAGCGTGCTGTGATTGGGTCGCATAGTCTGAAGTTTTTGAGTTTAGCGAAAGTGTGTTTCGCGGTTTTTCGCGGTTTATCGCGAGTTGAGCCTGGACCAATCAGCGAGCTGCCCTTACTGTTCGACAGTAAGGGGAGATGTAGGTGTTTTGTTGGCCCAGGTTGCCGGCACTGAGGTCCGGGAGAAGTGCGGGGAAGTGTTCTCAGCGTTTGGTGTGACCAAACGCCGAGAAGTGTTGGTTTTTGTAAGTCGGGTGAATCGGTTCCAATGTAAAGAGGCGATGGCAAATCCCCCCTCACTTGTGGAACTGATTTACCCTAGTGTTGAGTTTTGCTGTTGAGAGTTTTGGTGGATGTGAGTGTAGTATACCAGCAGAAAGAGGTTACCCAAAGAAAACAACCAAAATATGTTTTATTGACCAAATGTCTTAAAACTAACAATACATAGTAGAGATTTACAGAAATGATATCTTACAGGCTAACAACGTACCCGACAATAATAAACGGAAAATATAATCTTACACACTAACATCATACCCGACAAAAATATACGAGAAAAAAAAAAAAAAAGGTACATACAGAGAATGAGAAAAATATTGTTTTTGGCCCTTAGGCATAGTTCATGGGGGTGGGTGACATAATATAGGGAAGACATCGAAAATGTTTATAATGGGGATACAAAAATATAATAGTGTCCGTTCACAAAGAATGTTTATATATGGGGAAGGGAGGTAAGAGTCACTGTATTACACTCACTCACGGTTGGTCGGGTTCTGGTGATGGCTGCGGTGCGGGCTTTAGGTCCTCGATGTGGATTTTCACAAGCTGGGAGCCTCTCAGGATCCAGTAACAGTTGCCTCCAGCGTAGTCCTGGACTGGATGCGGTCCTTCCCAGCGTTGTTCAAAACCAGCGTGTCGTCGGGCAGCAGCGTCGGAGAGAGGATGAGTGCGAGTCATCACCAGATGACCGGGCTGGTAGCGTGGTGGTGTAGTAGTCTCGGGGATTGGGTGGTAGTCAGCCTGGTGTCTTCTCATCTCGGCGCAGCGATTCGAAGGCGGGCGTCTTGGTGGTGCAGGTAGCTTCCATTCCCCAGGCCTCTTCAGATTGTACCCTAAGGCGGCTTCGCTGGGCGTCAGGCCAATGGCAGCGTTCTGGCGCGTTCGTAAGTTGAAGAGGATACTGGGGAGATGCTGGCTCCACTTCTGGTGCGGTTCGTGGAGAAGATGGAGCCGTAGTCCAACCTTGATGCCTTGGTTTCTTCGCTCCGTCGGATTTGAACGAGGGTGATAGATCGGCGTGGTCCAGGGCTGAATCTGTAGCCGCTGACAAAATAGAGTCCATTCCTGGCTGGTGAACTGACGTCCGTTGTCCGAGAGGATGGCTCGGGGGTACCCCCAGCGTGGAAAGAAGTCCTGCTGCAGAGCTGTGATGATGCGGCAGGTTTCCTGGTTGCATAGAGGGTATGCTTCGGTCCAACGGGTGAACATGTCAGTTACCACCAGAATGTAGCGTTTCTTATTGTTCGTCAGCGGATACGGTCCCATGAGGTCCAGGGCGATGGTATCGAAAGGGCTGCTGGGCTGGTGAGGTCTCTGCGGCGGTTGTCCCTGCGGTCGGCTGGCCTTGATGCAGGAGCACAGGAGGCACTGTCTGACGTGGTGTTCCACATCTCTTCTTATGGTACGCCAGGTATAGTGCTGCTGCAGAGCTCGCAGAGTCTCGTCTCGTCCTGGGTGTCCGGCTGTGGGGCTGTCGTGGAACTCGTAGAGCAGACGGGGATGTAGGGGTCTAGGCACCAGAAGTTTCCAGCTGTCGGGGCTCGCCTTGTAGGACTTCCAGGTTCCTGTGTCGTCACTTCGGTGAGTGTTGCAGAAGTCCTGGTCGCCGGGAGTCCGTTGCTGGGCTGTCTTCTGATGGATCCTCTGGAGTCGTTCTTGGATGCGCCTGATGTCTGGATCTGCGGCCTGTGCGTCCTTCACCTCGTCGAACAGCGTTAGGGGCTCCGCCTGGTTGATGGCTGGCTCTCCGGCTTCCTGTGAGTCCTCCTTTACAGTAGGAGGCAGCAATCGGTCTGAGTGGCCAGCATCCTCCGGGGTGGCTCCTTCCTGAGGTCGTCTCGATAAGGCGTCGGGTAAGTCGTTCGTTCGGCCGGGGCAGTGCTCGATGGTAAACGAATATTCCTGCAGAAGAAGCGCCCATCTGGTAAGTTTCGACTTGTGGTCCTTCATCTGCTGCAACCAAGTTAAGCTCTTGTTATCCGTCCGAAGCGTGAAGGTCCTATCTTCGAGATAGGCTCGGTAACGCTTGATGGCCCACACAACAGCGAGACACTCCTGCTCGTTGCTGTGGTAGCGTTGCTCCGTCGGGGTGAACTTGGCGCTGGCGTAACTGAGGATGCGGCGTTCCTTCTGCGGGGTCTCCTGGTACAGCACTGCACCCATTCCAATCTGGCTGGCATCGGTTTGTAGAAAGAAGGGCAAGTTGTCAGCTGGGCGGTGGAGAAGCAGGGGCTTCCTCAGGACTTCCTTTGTCTGGGCGAAGGCGGTGTCAGCTGCCGGTGTCCACTTGAAGGGCTTCTTGGAGGCGATGGTGTCCGTGATAGGTGCTATGGTCTCCGCGAAGTTCGGCACGTACTCTCGGAGCCAGTTGCATATTCCCACGAACTGTCGAGCCTCCTTCCGCGTCTTCGGTGTGGCAGCGTCTTGGATGGACAAGATGTGGTGGTCCTGAGGCTGGTTCCCTGCGCTGGTGATGGTGTGACCGAGGTAGTCTAGGTTCGCCTTCCCGAAGCTGCATTTCTCCAAGTGACAGGTAAGTCCCTGGCGCTCTAGTTCTTCAAGAACGCGGTCCACGTGGTGGCGATGGCTGTCCCAATCCTTGGAGAAAATGATGATATCATCTAGGTAGGCGATGCAGGCGTCTCGGTCACAGTGAGGTAGTACTTTCTCCGTCATGAGGCGCTGAAAGGTGCTGGGGGCGTTTTTCAGCCCGAACGGCATGACGGAGAACTGATAGTGTCTTCCTTCCGGGGTGGTGAAGGCGGTGTAGGTCTTTGAAGTCTCCTCCATGGGGATCTGCCAGTAGCCGCTCTTGAGATCCAGGGTGGTGAAAACGTTGGCACTTCCGATGTCCTTGAGGGCCTGGTGGATGACGGGAAGGTTCTGCGGGGCGTCGATGGTAACTTCGTTGAGTCTGCGGTAGTCTACGCAGAACCTCGGCTGACCGTCCTTCTTCTTCACTAACACGATTGGTGAACTGTAGGGTGAAGTTGAAGGCTCGATGATCCCGGCGGAGAGCATCTCCTGGATCTGGTCAGCGATTACCTTCCTCTTCTCTGGTGAACATCGGTAGGGCGTCTGGCGGATCGGTGTGTTGTTCCGTAGCTGGATCTCATGGCGGAGGCTGCTGGTTCTCCCCAGGGGTCCGTCGGTATGGAAGGCAGGTGAGTGGCGTTGGATCATGCTGGTGAATTTGTCTTCTTGGTCCTTCGGAAGTCCGTGGTCGATTCTGTCCAAAAAGATGGCGGGCGCTGTCCTCTTCTGGGGAGCTGAGGTGGTCCATGACAGGCTGAGTCGATCACGGAGTCCGAAGGTCAAGGTCCCGGAGTGAAAGTCGCAGACTGCGTGCTGGTCCTGTAACCATGGGTATCCGAGGAGGGCTGGTTCCTGCAGAGTGTCGGCGACTAAGAAGCTCACCGGCATCTGTTGTCCCTGGAGGGAGGTGTTGAGGCAGACTTCTCCTCGGATCTGCAGGCGTGCGTGGTGGTCTGCGAGGCGGGCGGTGGTTGGTGCTTCCTGGAGACGGGCGTCGGGGTCTAGCTGGTCAGTCCGGATGAAGTTCCTGCTGGCAGCGGAGTCCACTAGCGCCAGGATGGTCTTCTGGCCTATTTGTAGGTGAATCCGTGGCAGCCGGCTTCCCGGAATGGCGTTGCAGATAGCGCCGAGTTCTATTGTTGGGCAGGCTTGGGCGCGCTTCCTGTCCCTCTCCAGTTTTCCGGCGTCTCCCGTCTCTTCTTCAGTACTGGGCAGTCCCGGTGGTAGTGGTACTCGGGACAGTACTGGCACTTCGGGTCCCTAGCTGGTGGTGGTGGTGGTCTGGTAGCGGCAGGCGGGGGTGTTGGCCGGTATTTGTCGTCTCTTGTAGGTCTGGTCGTGGTTCTGGTCTCGTCCTGGAGGTCTCTTTCGACGGCTCGGGCTCTGTCCATCAGCTCTTGGGTGGTGGTGAGGTCACTTCCCCTGAGTCTGGATCTCAGGCCGGGAAGGAGTAGTTCCAAGAACGTCTGCACCCGGGTCGTCTCGCTGGACTGCGGCTGTAGCCTCTTCATCAGGCGCGTCTTCCGTAGGAGGAAGGAGTCTGCGGGCTCGCTGGAGTTTTGCTTCCTCCCATAGAGTTCTGCTTGGAGTTCAGCAACCACAGCTGGCGAGTTAAAGCGTGCTCGCAGTCGTTCGGAGAATTCCTCCCAGTTTAGCCCAGCGTCACTGTAGATCCGGTACCACCTCTCGGCTGATCCACGGAGCTGTGCGGCAGTGGTCCTGGTCCAGTGTGTCTTAGGCGATCTCCGCTGGATAAGGATTTCCTCAGCCTGGCGAAGAAAATCGACTGGATCTTCCGCTCCATCGCCTGAAAAATCTGGTAGTGGTGTGGTAGGTGGTGGTTGTGCCTGGGAAAGGAGTTGCAGGAGGGAGTTCAGGAGGTTAGGGTCTGGTGTGGTGGAAGGTGGGCCTGTTGGTGTAGGGGGAATATCTATGCAAGCTTTGCAGGTGTAAGCTGCATTCGGAATCTCCACTTCCGGCCAACCGATGCAGGCATGGTGTTGAAGCTGGTCACAGCGGCAGCAGGAAGCGAAGATGTCACTTTGGCTGTGGCAGGTCTCGTTGGCACAGGTCTTTAGCTGGGATCTCAGCGTCGGAGCCATCTCTAAGTCGGAAGTGTGCTGGTGTGGTTGCTGGTGTTGGTGTTGATGCTGGTGTTGGTGTTGGTGCTGGTGTTGGTGTCGGGCGCCACTGGGTTGTGTCCTCCCAGAAGTAGTCGGGGCGAAGGTCACTTCTTCGTCCGAAGAAAGTCGGTCCCACGTTGCGGCCGCCAATTGACGTCGGCTCGCTCTGTCGTTATGAGGTGAATAGGCAAAGTAGGTGGTGGTGTACGTCGGCTGTCTGGCCGGTGATGGATTTTTGGAGCGGAGAATGGTGAAAGAGTCGGGTTTTAACGTTTAAAAGTAAAAATAGTACGGTGCTCGGGGATCATAATATGGGAGGTTGGGGATGGTATAGGAGTAAGGAAGAGGTATGGCGGTAATGGGAGTAGGTTTACGCCACATCGGGCACGGTGCCAGAGTTTGGCCCTGAAAAGGTCCGTAAAGTTGCGGAGACGGAGTTTGGTCCTTGGTAGGTCCGTTCAGGATTGCCCCAGACTGATGGGCCGTAGACTTCCGCAACTCACGGCTAACTTTTCTTTGCAGTCGTCGTACCGCTCGACGCTGCTGATTGTTTCGCCTCCCCGGCATATAGCACAGGGGTCCGCCGGGTAACCACTACCCTACTGAATTTCCCTTACGGGAGGCGGTGAAGGTAGTAGCTCGCCGGGTTTCCCCTACTTAGCTATTTCCCTGACGGGAGGCGAGTTGATGTGTTTGAGAATAAGAAAAAAAAAGAACAAAGTTTGAATTTAAGATTTTAGATGCGGCTTTAGTCGTTGACTCTGGAGTATCTCTACTGCTGGTAAATGAGATAGTACAAAACAAGGTTGTAACTCAGACTCCTCGGAAGGATCTGAGTGTTCACATGTAAGATCGTGTTCTAAGAAGAACACGATGAGATCTGATGAATTTTTTTGAGAATACTACAGTTTATATAGTATTCTGGAGCGTAGAACAATGGAAAAGCCATTGTTCTACTTTCACTATTACGCGATCCAATCACAGGCTGGCTAGAAGCAGGGGTGGTGTAGCGTGCTGTGATTGGGTCGCATAGTCTGAAGTTTTTGAGTTTAGCGAAAGTGTGTTTCGCGGTTTTTCGCGGTTTATCGCGAGTTGAGCCTGGACCAATCAGCGAGCTGCCCTTACTGTTCGACAGTAAGGGGAGATGTAGGTGTTTTGTTGGCCCAGGTTGCCGGCACTGAGGTCCGGGAGAAGTGCGGGGAAGTGTTCTCAGCGTTTGGTGTGACCAAACGCCGAGAAGTGTTGGTTTTTGTAAGTCGGGTGAATCGGTTCCAATGTAAAGAGGCGATGGCAAGTGAATTCCATAAACATCTTATCTCGTTTTATATTGTTTGTTGAGTTTAATTATTAACCATTATTTAGGATAAACTACCGTGTCTTTAAGAAGTAAATTAAAACTTTTAAATGGTTGTGGTTTCGTTATTTTTTTGTCCAATACCCGAGAAAAACTATTGTATGCAGATATAATTGGAATTTATTAAAATACCAGCTGTTGTTTTCAATGCTTATTTGTTGCCATAGCAACGAGTTTTCTCATTGTCGACTAATTTCAAACACAGGAATTTAGTAGCTGGTAAACTTTGTAGTGGTTTACAATTTGTTTTATTCCATCGTGCAAACACTTTACAAACACCCATTGATTCAGTGTTATTATAAATGTGAACGGAGTTTATCAGCCGGATTAGAATAGTTTGAGGGACGGACCGTGCAGTGTAGTCGCGTATAGAAAGCTTACTGGTAAGTTTGAAACTACCGAGTGTGTTGGAGGCATCAAGAGGCCAAGAAGACCTTAAATCGTAAGAGATGAAATTGCAGTTGCTCAAGTCTTAAATTAAACAACATTTTTGTCAAATAACACTCACAACGGAGAATTTAGCGCCAAGAAAATTCCAGGAAACTTTGATATTAAACGGACAATATGGTGAATCCTTAGAAGGGAACTGAATATGTATAGTAAAATTGAAATTTAAACTGAAAGAAACTGATAAGCCTAAATATTTGATTTTTCCTTACTAGAATTAGTTCAAATAAAATTTAACAAAGCTTGGCTTTACAAAAACTTTTGAACGATGAAGCACATTTTCATTCCAGGATATCGTCAGGTAAGAGAATAGAGACTACATAATAGACAAGTTTCAGTTTGGGTTGGATTCTTTTAGAATTTTACTATTGGGACATTCTTTTTTTTGCAAAATTTCATAATAGTGTGCCAAAAACAGTAACAATATCAAGACAACGTTATGAAATGTATGCACAATGGAACACCTACACATCGTGTCTAATAGGCTATTAATGTAAAGATTTATTTCAAGGCATCGGACCTACCACTCCCAGAATCTGACACCCCACAACACGTAGTGCTTTGGTGTATGTTTCCGCTTGTTAATTACGTAATGAATTTAAGTCTCATTAAAGCTGGCTAAGTGACTTGTGTCTGTAGTGGGTTTTCATTATCAGTCTCAACTCTACTTGGTTAATCTTGTCCAGTTAGCATCTGGGCGGTAACGATTCGCAAGTTAGGGTTGTTAATACAAAATGGCGGCTCTCCACGTTGTCTCAGTAGTGTTGGTTTAGTGAACTGAACTTACTTTTAGAATTATTTAATCCAAACAGGTATTTATAAACCAGTAAAACGCTTATTTATTAGAAATATTTGGTGATCATGTGATAGACAGGCAATGTCTTAAATCCTGGTTCCAGGGGTCTACAGATCTAAACCCAAATGTTGGCTGTGGGACTTTTTAAAGGACCAAGTGTACTTTTCAAAACCTGCAACTCAAAACTAAATGTCGACACGATAAGAAATGTTGTGTTACGAGATGGCGGCCACTTCAAACACCTGAATAACCCTAACAAGTAAGAATTTGACTTAAGAGAAGTTTAAAAAAATTAAAATCCGTTTAATTCCAAAATAATTTATGTACTTTATTTTGTTCTATGTCAATTAAAATTTTAAGTTACTTTTGAAACACCCTGTACACGTCTTGTCGTATATTGATCAAATAATATGAATGACCTTCAAACAATCAAAGTCATTCTGTTTCATCACATTTGAAATCTGAAGGTTGTCAAATCTTATCTTAGTCTTGCCTTGAGATAAAATTGATTATATTTACAGGATCTGCTTGTATTGCATTGTTGGGTAGGTACCATGATATCGACTTGTTTTATACTATATTTTTGTGATCTTTGATGCAGAATTTTCACGACTCTCGGAATTTTCTTGTTGAATATTGATTGCTGTTTTAGAGGTTTTAATAGAAGATAACTTATTTTGTTTTGGATTTGTCACAGATGGTGCAGTTTCTTAACTAAATCTTGAATGATGTTTTTTTACTGGAATATTTGCATTAGAAAACTGGTTTGACTATTGCAATACTTTCTTATTGGGATAACATATCTAAGACAAACTAACTACACTTTAAGATATCTTGAGTTTACGACAAAGTTATTTATTTCGATCATTATTACACGAAACGGCATTTTTCAGAAACGATGGCCAATTACTTTGGGTTATTGAAATTTTTATAAAAATCATTAGTGTCAATTTTTCATAAACGGAAATTGTGTTTTTGGTTTTACAGTTTTTTCCCCCATAAATTTCGAACTTTGTTAGTGTTTGTTTTTTCGTATAGAAGTGTGAGAGAGCTCATGCACTATTTATAGTGTTCATAAAGTATGAATATAAAAAAATTTTAAAACATCTGAAGTTAAAAAGTCCGTTTTTGGTATATGTTTGTAAGACAACATTTTTTCCTGTTTTGATAGTTTTAACTTTCGACGGCCATATTAGATCCGCCATTTTGAAATAAGGTATTTTTTAAAATAGGAATAGGGTTATGTGACACATATTTTTACATTGCTTTTTTGTTCTGAGTTCAACGGTTAAAACCCTTTTCTTATATCTCATTTCCTTAAAATGTTATCAACCAATAAAAACTACAGAACATTTAAAACCATAATTTACAGATGGACAAACGAGTTGGATACTTTACCAATGCTGAAGTTTTGAACTTGTGCCACTTGTGGTTTTAAAGATGCTCAAAATGTTGCCTTAGATTTATTTGGCACAGTGTTATAAAATTCACCAACTACTTTAAAAATCGTCTGAAAGGAATAGAGATAATTTCTGTTCGTATGCTATTTTGTAGTTCATTTAGGTTTTCTGGTCGGTTGAAACCTAAACCGTTTTCAGGACAGTGCCTGAATCAAATGAATCTTTCCATTTGAATTGGAATACAGTCATATTTGTGACAGATAGTGTTTGGTTTTGCGCGATACACTTCATTTTGTAAATATTTTGCAACAATATTTAATATTGTTTTTCAGATAATTACAATCTCTAATTCTTTAAGGTACAGACGAAAGCCTACAAAACAACAACAACGAGACAACAACAGTAAGCAAAACAAACTTGTATTTGTAAACAGATAACATACGAGTATGTACGTATAAACACAGATGTTGATTTCTGTGCTCGGTGACACACATTTGGAGTAGGCTAATTGTGTTTTATTTCAAAATATTCAGAAATTATTAACAGTGATTCATTTAATAATATAATGTATATTGTGATAACTTCCCGTTGACTTTAACGGGAGATTCCAAATCTCATTTGGCCCAATATGAACGAACAAAGTCCGCCAAGCTATATTGAAACTTCCCGTTGACTTTAACGGGAGATTCCCAATCTCATTTGACCGAATATGACCCAACAAAGTCCGCCAAGATATATTATAACTTCCCGTTGACTTTAACGGGAGATTCCAAATCTCATTTGGCCGAATATGATGGAACAATGTCCGCCAAGCTATTTTGTAACTTCCCGTTGACGTTCACGAGAGATTCCAAATCTCATTTGACCGAAGATGACCTTAGAAAGTCCGCCAAGCTATATTATAACTTCTCGTTGACTTTAACGGGAGATTCCAAAACTCATTTGGCCGAATATGATAGAACAAAGTCCGCCAAGCTATATTGAATCTTCCCGTTAACGTTCACGGGAGATCCCAAATCTCATTTGAAAGAAGATGACCCAACAAAGTCCGCCAAGCTATATTATATCTTCCCGTTAACGTTCACGATAGATCCCAAATCTCATTTGACCGAAGATGACCCAACTAAGTCCGCCAAGCAATATTATAACTTCCCGTTGACTTTAACGGGAGATTCCAAAATTCATTTGGCCGAATATGATAGAACAAAGTCCGCCAAGTTATATTGAATCTTCCCGTTAACGTTCACGGGAGATCTCAAATCTCATTTGACCGAAGATGACCCAACAAAGTCCGCCAAGCTATATTATAACTTCCCGTTGACTTTAACGGGAGATTCCAAATCTCATTTGGCCGAAAATGATCGAACAAAGTCCGCCAAGCTATTTTGAAACTTCCCGTTGACGTTCACGGAAGATTCCAAATCTCATTTGACCGAAGATGACCCAACAAAGTCCGCCAAGCTATATTATAACTTCCCGTTGACTTTAACGGGAGATTCCAAATCTCATTTGGCCGAATATGATTGAACAAAGGCCGCCAAGCTATATTGAAACTTCCCGTTAACGTTCACGGGAGATCCCAAATCTCATTTGTCCGAAGATGACCCAACATAGTCCGCCAAGCTATATTATAACTTCCCGTTGACTTTAACGGGAGATTCCAAATCTCATTTGACCGAAGATGACCGTACAAAGTCCGCCAAGCTATATTATAACTTCCCGTTAACGTTCACGGGAGATTCCAAAGCTCATTTGACCGAAGATGACCCAACAAAGTCCGCCAAGCTATATTATAACTTCCCGTTGTCTTTAACGGGAGATTCCAAATCTCATTTGGCCGAATACGATCGAACAAAGTCCGCCAAGCTATTTTGAAACTACCCGTTGACGTTCACGGGATATTCCAAATCTCATTTGGCCAAATATGTTGAAAATAGTCCGCCAGGCTATATTGAATCTTCCCGTTAAAGTTCACGGGAGATTACAAATCTCATTTGACCGAAGATGACCCAACAAAGTCCGCCAAGCCATATTATAACTTCCCGTTGACCTTAACGGGAGATTCCAAATATCATTTGGCCGAATATGATTGAACAAAGTCCGCCAAGCTATATTGAAACTTATCGTTGACGTTCACGGGAGATTCCAAATCTCATTTGACCGAAGATAACCTTACAAAGTCCGCCAAGCTATATTATAACTTCCCGTTGACTTTAACGGGAGATTCCAAATCTCATTTGGCCGAATATGATCGAACAAAGTCCGCCAAACTATTTTGAAATATACGTTGCGTTCACGGGAGATTCCAAATAATAATTGGCCGTAAATAATCAAACAAAGTCCGCCAAGCTAGTTTGAAAATTTCCCGATGACGTCACGGGAAATTCCCAATCTCATTTGGCCAAATATGACCCAACAAAGACCGCCAAGCTATATTATAACTTCCCGTTGACTTTAACGGGAGATTCCAAATCTCATTTGGCCGAATATGATCGAACAAAGTCCACCAAGCTATAATGAAACTTCCCGTTGACGTTCACGGGAGATTCCAAATCTCATTTGACCGAAGACGACCCAACAAAGTCCGCCAAGCTATATTACAACTTCCCGTTAACTTTAACGGGAGATTCCAAATCTCATTTGGCCGAATATGATCAAACAAAGTCCGCCAAGCAATATTGAAACTTCCCGTTTACGTACACGGGAGATTCCAAATCTCATTTGACCGAAGATGACCTTACAAAGTCCGCCAAGCTATATTATAACTTCCCGTTGACTTTATCGGGAGATTCCAAATTTCATTTGGCCGAATATGAACGAACAAAGTAAGCCAAGCTATTTTGAAACTTCCCGTTGAGGTTTACGGGAGAATCCAAATATCATTTGACCGAAGATGACCCAACAAAGTCCGCCAAGCTATATTATAACTTCCCGTTGACCTTAACGGGAGATTCCAAATCTCATTTGGCCGAATATGATCGCGCAAAGTTCGCCAAGCTATATTGAAACTTCCCGTTGACGTTCACGGGAGATTCCATATCTCATTTGACCGATGACGACCCAACAAAGTCTGCCAAGCTATATTATATCTTCCCGTTGACCTTAACGGGAGAATCCAAATATCATTTGACCGAAGATGACCCAACAAAGTCCGCCAAGCTATATTATAACTTCCCGTTGACCTTAACGGGAGATTCCAAATCTCATTTGGCTGAATATGATCGAACAAAGTCCGCCAAACTATTTTGAAATATACGTTGCGTTCACGGGAGACTCCAAACAATAATTGGCCGTAAATAATCAAACAAAGTCCGCCAAGCTAGTTTGAAAATTTCCCGATGACGTCAGGGGAAATTCCCAATCTCATTTGGCCAAATATGACCCAACAAAGACCGCCAAGCTATATTATAACTTCCCGTTGACTTTAACGGGAGATTCCAAATCTCATTTGGCCGAATATGATCGAACAAAGTCCACCAAGCTATAATAAAACTTCCCGTTGACGTTCACGGGAGATACCAAATCTCATTTGACCGAAGACGACCCAACAAAGTCCGCCAAGCTATATTATAACTTCCCGTTGACTTTAACGGGAGATTCCAAATCTCATTTGGCCGAATATGATCAAACAAAGTCCGCCAAGCAATATTGAAACTTCCCGTTTACGTACACGGGAGATTCCAAATCTCATTTGACCGAAGATGACCTTACAAAGACCGCCAAGCTATATTATAACTTCCCATTGACTTTATCGGGAGATTCCAAATTTCATTTGGCCGAATATGAACGAACAAAGTAAGCCAAGCTATTTTGAAACTTCCCGTTGAGGTTTACGGGAGAATCCAAATATCATTTGACCGAAGATGACCCAACAAAGTCCGCCAAGCTATATTATAACTTCCCGTTGACGTTCACGGGAGATTCCAAATCTCATTTGGCCGAATATGATCGCGCAAAGTCCGCCAAGCTATATTGAAACTTCCCGTTGACGTTCACGGGAGATTCCAAATCTCATTTGACCGAAGACGACCCAACAAAGTCCGCCAAGCTATATTATATCTTCCCGTTGACCTTAACGGGAGATTCCAAATCTCATTTGGCCGAATATGATCGAACAAAGTCCGCCAAGCTATATTGAAACTTCCCGTTGACGTTCACGGGAGATTTCAAGACTCATTTAGCCGAAGAAGACCCAACAAAGTCCGCCAAGCTATTTTGAATCTTCCCGTATACGTTCACGGGAGATCCCAAATCTCATTTGACCGAAGCTGACCCAACAAAGTACGTCAAGCTATATTATAACTTCCCGTTGACTTTAACGGGAGATTCCAAATCATTTGGCCGAATATGATCGAACAAAGTCCGCCAAGCTATTTTGAAAATTCCCGTTGACGTTCACGGGAGATTCCAAATCTCATTTGACCGAAGATGATCGAACAAAGTCCGCCAAGCTATATTGAAACTTCCCGTTGACTTTAACGGGAGATTCCAAATCTCATTTGGGCGAATATGACCCAACAAAGACCGCCAAGTTATATTTTAACTTCCCTTTGACTTTAACGGGAGATTCCAAATTTCATTGGCCGAATATGATCGAACAAAGTCCGCCAAGCTATATTGAATCTTCCCGTTAACGTTCACTGGAGATCCCAAATCTCATTTGACCGAAGCTGACCCAACAAAATACGTCAAGCTATATTATAACTTCCCGTTGACTATAACGGGAGATTCCAAATCTCATTTGGCCGAATATGATGGAACAATGTCCGCCAAGCTATTTTGTAACTTCCCGTTGACGTTCAGGGGAGTTCCAAATCTCATTTGACCGAAGATGAGCTTATAAAGTCCGATAAGCTATATTATAACTTCCCATTGACTTTAACGGGAGATTCCAAATCTCATTTGGCCGAATATAATCGAACAAAGTCCGCCAAGCCATTTTGAAACTTCCCGTTGACGTTCACGGGAGATTCCAAATCTCATTTGACCGAAGATGACCCAACAAAGTCCGCCAAGCTATGTTATAAATTCCCATTGACTTTAACGGGAGATTCTAAATCTCATTTGGCCGAATATGATCGAACAAAGTCCGCCAAGCTATTTTGAACCTTCGCGTTGACGTTAACGGGAGATTCCAAATCTCATTTGGCCGAATATGTTGAACTAAGTCCGCCAAGCTATATTGAATCTTCCCGTTAACGTTCACGGGAGATCCCAAATCTCATTTGACCGAAGATGACCCAACAAAGTCCGCCAAGCTATATTGAAACTTCCCGTTGATGTTCACGGGAGATTCCAAATCTCTTTTAGCCGAAGAAGACCCAACAAAGTCCGCCAAGCTATTTTGAAACTTCCCGTATACAATCACGGGAGATTCCAAATCTCATTTGACCGAAGATGACCCAAAAAAGTCCGCCAAGCTATATTATAACTTCCCGTTGACTTTAACGGGAGATTCCAAATCTCATTTGGCCGAATATGTTGAACAAAGTCCGCCAAGCTATTTTGAAACTTCCCGTTGACGTTCACGGGAGATTCCAAATCTCATTTGACCGAAGATGACCCTACAAAGTCCGCCAAGCTATATTATAACTTCCCGTTGACTTTAACGGGAGATTCCAAATCTCATTTGGCCGAATATGATCGAACAAAGTCCGCCAAGCTATATAAAAACTTCCCGTTGACGTTCACGGGAGATTCCAAATCTCATTTGACCGAATATGACCCAACAAAGTCCGCCAAGCTATATTATAACTTCCCGTTGACTTTAACAGGAGATTCCAAATCTCATTTGGCCGAATATGATCGAACAAAGTCCGCCAAGCTATATTGAAACTTCCCGTTGACGTTCACGGGAGATTCCAAATCTCATTTGGCCGAATATGTTGAACAAAGTCCGCCAAGCTATATTGATACTTCCCGTTGACATTCACGGGAGATTCCAAATCTCATTTGACCGAAGACGACCCAACAAAGTCCGCCAAGCTATATTATAACTTCCCGTTGACTTTAACGGGAGAATCCAAATCTCATTTGGCCGAATATGATCGAACAAAGTCCGCCAAGCTATATTGAAACTTCCCGTTGACGTTCACGGGAAATTCCAAATCTCATTTGACCGAATATGACCCAACAAAGTCCGCCAAGCTATATTATAACTTCCCGTTGACTTTAACGGGAGATTCCAAATCTCATTTGGCCGAATATGACTTAACAAAGACCGCCAAGCTATATTATAACTTCCCGTTGACTTTAACGGGAGATTCCAAATCTCATTTGGCCGAATATGATCGAACAAAGTCCGCCAAGCTATATTGAAACTTCCCGTTGACGTTCACGGGAGATTTCAAATCTCATTTGACCGAAGATGACCTTACAAAGTCCGCCAAGCTATATTATAACTTCCCGTTGACTTTAACGGGAGATTCCAAATCTCATTTGGCCGAATATGATCGAACAAAGACCGCCAAGCTATTTTGAAACTTCCCGTTGACGTTCACGGGAGAATCCAAATAACATTTGACCGAAGATGATCCAACAAAGTCCGCCAAGCTATATTATAACTTCCCGTTGACTTTAACGGGAGATTCCAAATCTCATTTGGCCGAATATGACTTAACAAAGACCGCCAAGCTATATTATAACTTCCAGTTGACTTTAACGGGAGATTCCAAATCTCATTTGGCCGAATATGATCGAACAAAGTCCGCCAAGCTATATTGAAACTTCCCGTTGACGTTCACGGGAGATTTCAAATCTCATTTGACCGAAGATGATCCAACAAAGTCCGCCAAGCTATATTATAACTTCCTGTTGACTTTAACGGGAGATTCCAAATCTCATTTGGCCGAATATGATTGAACAAAGTCCGCCAAGCTATATTGAATCCTCCCGTTAACGTTCAGGGGAGATCCCAAATCTCATTTGACCGAAGATGACCTTACAAAGTCCGCCAAGCTATATTATAACTTCCCGTTGACTTTAACGGGAGATTCCAAATCTCATTTGGCCGAATATGATCGAACAAAGTCCGCCAAGCTATTTTGAAACTTCCCGTTGACGTTCACGGGAGATTCCAAATCTCATTTGGCCGAATATGATCGAACAAAGTCCGCCAAGCTATATTGAAACTTCCCGTTGACGTTCACGGGAGATTCCAAATCTCATTTGACCGAAGATGACCCTACAAAGTCCGCCAAGCTATATTATAACTTCCCGTTGACTTTAATGGAGATTCCAAATCTCATTTGGCCGAATATGATTGAACAAAGTCCGCCAAGCTATTTTGAAACTTCCCGTTGACGTTCACGGGAGATTCCAAATCTCATTTGGCCGAATATGATCGAACAAAGTCCGCCAAGCTATATTGAAACTTCCCGTTGACGTTCACGGGAGATTCCAAATCTCATTTGACCGAAGATGACCCTACAAAGTCCGCCAAGCTATATTATAACTTCCCGTTGACTTTAATGGAGATTCCAAATCTCATTTGGCCGAATATGATCGAACAAAGTCCGCCAAGCTATATTGAATCTTCCCGTTAACGTTCACGGGAGATCCCAAATTTCATTTGACCGAAGATGACCCAACAAAGACCGCCAAGCTATATTATAACTTCCCGTTTTTTTAACGGGAGATTCCAAATCTCATTTGGCCGAATATGATCGAACAAAGTCCGCCAGCTATATTGAAACTTCCCGTTGACGTTCACGGGAGATTCCAAATCTCATTTAGCCGAAGGAGACCCAACTAAGTCCGCCAAGCTATTTTGAAACTTCCCGTTGACGTTCACGGGAGATTCCAAATCTGAATTGGCCGAAGAAGACCCAAACAAAGTCCGCCAAGTTATCTTGAAACATACGAGTATGTACGTATAAACACCGATGTTGATTTCTGTGCTCGTTGACTTACACATTTGGAGTAATTGTGTTTTATTTCAAAATATTCAGAAATTATTACCAGTGATTCATTTAATAATATAATGTATATCGTGATTCAAAAATATATAAAAAATGCTCGAACTCTCTCATACACCCGTACAAATAACCAAATAGTAACCTCAAAATGTATGGGGAAAATAATATAAAACCAAAACTCTCAATTTGCTTACAATTAACTCGAACGATTTTTATAAAATTTGGATGTAACAACCCATAGGATTTGGTCGCCGTTTTGTGAAAAATGCATAGTTATGAGATAATGACTTAAACGTGGAAATGACCTTGAGCGCAGATTTCGATCAAATTTAGTTAAAAAGTGAATCCAAAGTAGTTTGCCAAACTGAAAGTTAATTTGTATCCATCCTCGAAAATATTAAATTGCTCTATAATTGATATCGAGGTATCCATGCAACTGATAAGGCTTCCACCCAAGAATGCATGTATAAAGAGCTGGATGAGATGGAACAGGGAGAGGTTTCACCTATCTCGGAAGGAGAGGACGAACTTCTGGAACACCAGTCTTTACTGGTTTACTAGATGATGCTACTAAGCAACTGAGAGGACTTAAGGTGAAGAAATAATCTTATTACTCCCCTATGTATAGATCACCAGATCTGTAACCCCTTCTTTATTTATATTGGGGGGGGGTTAAGCAACATATTTATATTTACCAGACGAAGCATGCTGATACAAAAATCGGCACTTATTACTCTTAAAGTGATTAGAGACTATTGAGTATGACTAATCAAATTCTATAAGGAAAGTATTTCGAACATTTATTTTGAAACTATAAAGTAAAGTATTTATCACATCATTTTGGATCCTCCTGTACATGAAATATTATTCCGATCCTTGTTTTAATAATTTGGGTTCTGACCTTTCAACCACAGTCGTACCTTGAATACAACCAGAGATATAAAGCTGTTACTATACTTTTCTATCACCCTGTATAGATGTAACCTTTGTTATGAGCCTCTAGGTTGCACATTAAATATCCGCAGTGGAATTTAACCTCTAAACTTATTCAGAACACATGCTCCAGAATAATTTATTGCGATTTTTTTCCCAAGAAATAAGAATGTTTTGCGAATAATTACGCTAAATTTATGTTTTATGAGTGTCATGCTGCTCTTAACCTTGGACATTTTATAAAGAGTATTTTTTAATTTAATATTTATGGAAGTGCGTATTAATACCCCCCTCTATCCATTATTCCGCTAAAGATATTTCTTTCCACCATATTTTTATTTCAAATAACTACACGCTTATAGTAACTGTACTTTCTATAAATTTGTCTTCTTTTTTCCATTTGGTAGGCTACTTATACGAACGCCCCCTTTTTTGTACATCAAACAGGAACTAATGATAACCATACTGATTTTTAGTATTATATATCCAGTAACCTAACCTAACCTTTGATTGATTCTTGCTACCGTAAATCTGATCTATCTTTTTGTTTATCAAAAAATCTAATAGGTAGGGGGTTACATATTCAAATGGACTTGTGAAATTAATCAGTTTAAAACCAACATAAGTTTATAAATTAGAAAAATAACAACACAAACTCCTATTAAATACAAACAATGATTCTCGTAAGAGTGTTTCAGGAAAATTAAACTCGTAGTGGCGCGATCTAGACAGAATGGCCGAACTTGAAAGGATTTCAGTGAGGCGAACGAAATTCGTAGTTATGTTATTTTTGTTGGTTATGGCAGCAGACAGATGACATAACCTAAAAATATTCGCAAAAGGATGTTTCGAGTTTTAAACTTAGATAAAAGAGGGAGGTCCGTATAGTACGCAAGTACCTTTCTAACGTACACTAGCTGACACTGCTCAAAAGTTCTAAGCAAGAATGAAAACATAACCTCAAAGTAAGGTTATAAAATTATAGCAGATCAATTAAAAACATGTAAAATTACAAAACTGTTAATATTGCTCTAATGGAAAATATGGTTACAATTTCCAATTAAATAAAAATCCTAGAGCGTAATTAAATTCAAGAAATAATTTCCAAAAAAAAAACTAAGATAAATCTTAACCACATTTATTTAAGTTGATTCGATTTTATAAAATGGTGCGTAAAAACCATTTTATGAAACAAAAAACATTTAAAATTACGTTAGTGTTGATTTTCACTCTATTACCGACTACCCGAAATTTTTGGATGTGTTAGTATTCGGAATATGAATGAGTGTGCGAGAAAGTTTGTGCAATATTTGAAACATTTGTTTCCATATTTAGATGATCAACATTAAAAAATATTGCCACAAACTGAATTCTTAAATTAATTTGTGTTTTCTTTGTTACAGATGCGCGGCCTTGATATTTATCAGCTGATGAAACGTGTGTGTTGATAAAACAACTATTTGTCTAATTTACACTGTTACTGTTTGAACTGCGACGTCGCGTAGAATATAACTCAACTCCTAATATGGGGAATCCCGTTCAAAACCAGCGAGTATAATAACCATTGAACAAACTTTCCCACTTAACCAAAACTAATAGTCATCAAGAATGGATAGTTGTCAATGAAAAGTTGTTTTCCTTGTCATAAACGCGTCCTCAGTGTAAAACGTATTTGGTTCAAATTGAGCCTACAATGACGACTGTGTAGGTTATTTATTGACAATTTTTCCAGAATATTACTTGCGATTTTGGCAAATGGGTTTGAGTAATCTTAAAGATTTCATTGAAGTTTAAACGAAATCGGTAGCCAAATTTGAGGAATCTCGCATTTTATAACAGTCGGCGTTATTACAATACGTTTTCTTTGCGTTCATAGAGACTGGTTTTTTCTCAAAATCGACTCGAACGATTTTGAAAAAATTCTAATATTGTATTTTTGTCTTGAGTCTAAAATTTTGAATTATCTAAAAAATCATATATACACACATGACAGATATATATATATATTTTTGTACTATGGTCACCTCAAAACAGATGTGAGAGAAACTCCAATATAGATTCGTTGCAGCGTAGTATCATCTGGACGCCTGGTATTGGTGACGTCACAAGCGGTATTTATATCTACCAACTGACATTTCCCAACAAAGAGGCGGTGTACAGTTTGTTTTGGCAATGACGTAATTTTAAAAGTTCATAGAAGTGTATTGTTGTTAGGTGTGTCAGTTGGTGCTCCCATTACCGAGACTAACTTCTCTCAATCCCTCTGTCATTTTGGGGAGTATGGTGTAGTGTGATCTACAGTGTCTGGTCTCCGCGGTAAAATCTGCAGCTTAGGTCCTCCCTACATCCAAATCTGTGGAGATATTGGCCAAATTTATTGTGACAATTCGTTTATGGAAATGATCCACCTCGCCTAGATAATAATTTACCCACTTGCTGAGATAGGATGACCTAATCGGTTAACCTAACCTAACCTACTAACCTAACCTAGCCTAACCTACTAACCTAACATAAACGAACATACTAACCTAACCTATAGCACATCTGGCGAAGCGAAATTAGGAATGAATCATTAAGGTTGTGGCAATTGAAGGGAGGATGTAATGGTACAGGATGCCTTCCTGTATACCTAGTTTATTTTACCACTCCGGTATCAGAGAATCCCTTTAATAGCCACTATCTTAATGACTCTTTCCTAATTTCGCTTCGACAGTTCTGTTGTCGCCAAAGTGCATCCTTACTCTCTCCTCTACAAACATATCTATTGGTGGAACCTCCTGCAATGTGCGCTTTCTTAGAGACGCTCCTACACGAACTCCATAGGGCATTGTTCTCTGGAGTCTGATCAAAATGTTTTTATACCTAGAGTATCGTATCCGTTCCATACGAAGTCGCCAGTATTCATTGGCATCCTCCTCTTGTTACTTCCGGAGGTTCCGAGATCACGGTCCTCTCTGCCTCCTGTGTAATACCCCTGACGTGTTTTACAACGCCCATCTTGTTGTCGAAAATGACTCCTAAATACTTAAATGAATCCTGAGCTTTGATATCCGCTCCTTCGACAACTAAGTACAATCAATGATACTCCTTCTTCCTACTAAGAGTATTAACTCAGTCTGTGGTGATGGCTACCTACGTGTCAGCAATGACTACATAAATACTATAAGACACGAAATAGGATAGGGAAATAGTCTACGCTTTACGGGTGCTGTTCGTCACAAGTTTGACACACAGCTATCAGAAAGCGCTAGCAGCAGGTGCTTGACTGTACGCATCCCACTTGGTTGAGACTGTACAACTGTTGAACTCTCTCTCACAAACCTTCTCACTTACTTCCGTCAGCATAGTCAGTGTTGTCAGTTCGTGCGCTGAGATAAGCGATTCTCGATCTTTCCTCGCATCTCTGGTCCCATATGTGGCATCAGTACGTTTTCTCTTACCCGCCTGAAACATTGTTTGACCGTAGAGCCACCTAGCGCCAGTCACATCAACTTCAGATTCTCTAGCAGAGCGACCTAGCGGGTATTGGTCAACTCAAGAATAAGCGTAGAATATTTAACATGGTCATGTCGTGTCTTATAGTATTTATGTAGTCATTGGTGTCAGCCATAGGGTAACGTTGCCACATTTGAGAGGAATGTTTCCAACGATTTCATATGATTGTCCCGCTTTGGCCAAACCCCCAAACTAATAAACCCATTTCCTATCGTATAATCTTTCGATTCTCAAGATAGCTCTTAATAACCTAATCAGGTATTTTGTACCCCTTCTCACCAGTTCTACACAGTGGCGGCGATAAGAACCCGCGGGCCCCCCCGCAAATTTGTTCATCGGGCCCCCTCTCCCAATAATCTTTTCCCGGATGTTTATCTTTTCGCCGGCCGGCGCCGGCGAGTCACCGCGATGCGCGACGTAGCGATAGCTGCATTACTTATCGGCCAACGTTAAACAATACATAAACTTCGTATCATGACATTCAATAATAAATACTGCTCTCTAAAAAATAATGGTTAATGCCGTTTTGGATCACGATGCACAATCTTGTCTGAAGACATTTTACCTTATTTTAGTAATTTCTTGACAATACTCATAAAAATATTGTTATGATATTTGTGGCAGGGCCCGTCGCGTGGCCGGGTCCCGGTAAAATTTCCTGAAAAATTTCAGTCAAGGCTCGCGGGCCCTCCCAGCTCACGGGCCCCCCCGCACCGCGGGCCCTGCGGGCCCGCTATCGCCGCCACTGGTTCTACAATGTCTTTCTAAAGAGCGCTGTAACTACTAGCAGAGTACCCGTCCTTCGTACGGGGTTGACGTATATTTGTATTGAGTGTTAAGGGAGTTTTCAAGGCCAGTGGGGCGGTGCCCTGATGGAATTTCTAAATAAAAATAGGCCTATGTGTTAACCAGGGACCCTAAGAATGTCCATGTACAATTTCAGCTCAATGGGTCCGGTAGTTTTTACGTGATTGAGTAACACACACAGACAGACAGACACCATTAGATTTTTTATATAATAGTATAGATAACTATTTTAAATGTAAAATGTTGACAATCTGTCAACGTGGACTTTCGAAATGTCCACTACTCTGGCTCAAAGTTGTATAACTGTCACAACATTTGTATAAGGGAAGATCTGTTGTTAAATTTAATAAATGTTTCCAGAGTTACCAGACTCAACGAGCTTTGGGTTACGTGAAGCTGTAATATACGTCTGTGTTATTTATTGGTGTGTGTTAGGTTTACAGTACTGTTTACTTTAGGTAAAGTGACATTATTTATATAAAATTGTATTTTAATTAAAATCTTGACAATCCAAATGTTTACTGCAGCCTAAGCTGCATATTTATACATCTAATTGAGGCAATAAATTCACTAGTCTTTTATAAGTTAAACAGTTTTGAATAACTACATTTTGTGGGGATATTTCATTAATATCTGCCTCAGGAACGTCACTTTCGACGTTTCTAAATTCTTTTTCTACTTCTATACGACAGGTTTTTGTAGTCTTCCAGAACATAACGAGAACTTCACCTACACTACCCTCAGACTAGGATTGTATCTGGTGTAATGGGCGTGTCCTCCCTTCTACTTGCTTCCCTAACCTGACTTGGCAGTACAACCCATTCCAAGAAAACTAGATACACAAATAACTGCTTAGCTACATTTAATTCCTAAAGTTACAACTTCGTGACAGATTTTTGTAAACGTTTTATTCTTATTTACACCGATAAAAGAAACCAAAGTAGGGTAGGCGTTTACACAGAAGCATTTGAGGTCTATATTTTTTTTTATTGGGGTTGTACCGCTGAAACTAAACGCAACAAAGTGTGGGGAACCCTCTTTTCCTCTCCACCCCAGACACATTCCTAGCTTGAGGATACTGTTAAGTCACGTTTCATTCCTGTATTTCAATCTATGATTATTGGCTTCATCAGTATCCATTATTTATAACTGACCGAGAAGAAAGCTTTCTAGAATTTCCACTCTAAAATCGGTTCTCATATTTTCGATTTCAAAATGTCTACCTCCACGTAGCCTACTTTACGCTTAATTTCACAAATTTCGGTTCTGTTACACTTTTACCACTTTTAAAAGTTAAGTACGGTAGGGCCTATATATTTGTTTTTATTACTCCCAGCTACGCTCCTCTGTGTTTATATTTGTTTACATGTATTATGTTTGTTTATTTAAGTATTTTCCTAGCCCAGTTTGTTTACCAAAGTGTGCAGTTCCTAATGAGGAATGTAAATATTTGTTTACACACAAGAACAACTTGCGTCAAGTCTTGTGTACTGGAAGTAAAAAATATGTTTACTACATCATTAGGGGCAGTAAGGCCTGACGTCATTCTGGAATCAACACAGACATTCTGTGAATTGATGTAAACATAACCTTAAAATAAATGCATAACAGGTGACGAAGGAAATCACGTGGTAATTAATACTGTCCCTAGATATTGTTAAAATGAATACAATAGTAACAGTTTAAGTGTTAACTTAGGTAAAAAAAGCCTACCGAAGTCGTCTATTTCGGGGAAACGTTTTGGAAACAAAATTGTCCAGCGTCAAGGAAAGTAGACTCCTTTCTGAGCCTTGCCTCATTTATGCAATTCGTATTTTTTTAAAATTATTAAATATTTGAATAGGTTGTAGTATAAATAGAAAATTTAATTTATTGCTCCCTTAATATTACAATCTTAACTTTAAAAATGTTATTGTTTCCTTTTAGTGACTGTACAAACAAACAACATGAATTAATTAAAGATCAAACAGTATATAGCTTAATAACGTTTCAAAACACATATAGTAATAAGATACTATGGCCAGTAGAGCTCCAGAAATAAGCATTAATAGGGTTGTTGCCAAAACCATTTAAAAAATCTCGCAAAAATAAATCACAAATAAAAACGCTCTGTACAGTATGTACAGTCAAATCGTTAATTTTTGTAAGATAAAAAATTCAGACCCAATTGTCATACATTAACAAACAATAAGCCATATAAACCGTTGAATTTTCGAGATGTAACCAATAACTAACAAGTCAATTAAGGTGCTATGTATGTACAGTTAAATCTTTAAATTTTGCGAGATAAAAATTCAGACTTAATTGTCACACATTAACAATAAGCCAGATAAACCGTTAATTTTACAGAAAACTACTCTTGTAACCGTGGGTTAGGTCACACAGTCACGTTCTATACATACTCAGACGACTCGGACTCTAAGCTTTCCAATAAGACCATCCCCCATCTCTGTAGGTTGAGTGGGGGTGGTTTTAGGCTCTGCTGAATTATTAAATAAAAACAACAGTAGTGTTATTACACCTTTTAGCCTAACTCTAGATTAAATTTCACCTGAATTTGTCTTTTTAAAAATAAGAAAAATCTGTTTTATAATAGCTTAAATCTGCGAATTTTGAAACATTTAAATACAAGTAGCTCCTAAACGATTAGAGATATTGAAAAATACACAAGAATAAAAAAACTCTTAAAATAATGTACTTTATGCAAAATCGCCATAGAAAATAGTTCCGAGAAAATTTAAAGCTGTTGAAAAAGTGGCGGGTGATTTGAAAAATTTCGTAATAACCTTTCATTTTAACTCAAAAATTACGTTTTAAAGTTTTTTTTACAACTTTTATATAACTATTGAATAAAACGGTGGTCACACTTGTTTTAATCGGCCTGTATAGCGCGCCCAGGTAAGGAACATCTGTGGAAATAAGTGTTTTATTGATTTTTTTTTACAGATAATCAGGTTAGGTTAGGTAAGGTGAGGTTAGGTTAGGTTAGGTGAGGTTAGGTTAGGTTAAGTTAGGTTAGGTTAGGTTAGGTGAGGTGAGGTTGTTTAGGTGAGGTTAGGTTAGGTGCGGTTAGGTCAGGTTAGGTGAGGTTAGGTTAGGTGAAGTTATGTTAGGTTAGATTAGGTTAGTGAGGTGAAGTAGGTTAGGTTAGGTGAGTTCAGGGCAGGTCATGTCAGGTTAGGTTAGGTTAGGTGAGGTAGGTAGTATAGGTTAGGTTAGGTTAGGTGCGATTAGGTTAGGTTAGGTTAGGTGAGGTACGTTAGGTTAGGTTAGGTCAGGTTAGGATAGTTTTGGTAGGTGAGGTTAGGTTAGGTGAGGTTAGGTTAGGTTAGGTTAGGTGAGGTAGGTTAGGTTAGGTTGGTAAGGTCAGGTTAGGTTAGGTGAGGTTAGGTTAGGTTAGGTTCATAATCGAACCTTTTAAAATTACGCGACAGCAGCACGCTCTCTTTAACGGCATGGTACTAACGAAAGGTACAACAACTTCTATCCGAGTTGCAACCCTCCGACTGCGCTGAAATACTTCGCCTAAAGAGTTAATTCTTGATTTCTTTAGTTACACAATTCCAGTGTTGTGTAATGATGAAGCTTTCATTGATAATAAAACAACAACGCTATCTGTTACGTAAGACTTACAATGACAGAAGATAACAGTAATAAATTCCAGTAATACTACTGTCTCTCGAGTTCAATAAACAACAACTAAATGATGTCCTATTTATGTATTATCGTTTGTCATCTACAATATTTGTACAACTCAAAATTATCGTCTAAATGTAATACCTAGTTGGTCCGTTGGTCGTGGCAGGAGATGATAAATTACATTGGTATATGGTGAGGGCTTGTAGTAACACAGGTTTCTAAACCACGTAATTGTGCATCACTACCTTCATGATTTCGGCTTCGATCGTGTCAGTATCTTGGATCTAACAGGCCTTGAAGCTGGACGTATGCGCAGAAGCCTCCAGACGCAAGTGTTGGTAACTCGGCCATACTGGATCTCGTAACTGTAGGGCCTACGTTTTTTTCGGAGGCCAGGGTTCGAAATTATATTTTTTACAAAAACTTGATTATTTATCGTCGTAGGTTGGTAACAATACATGTAGAATTGAAATCTGCAAACTTTTATCTAACTTAATTTACTTTGCGTGTCTTTCTGGTAATTATTTGTATAAGCACTGCGATGATGTCGTGATCATAACGCAACACATGACGTCAATCAAGTCGGCATTGTCTAGGCCTGGCTCACTATTATTTAGTTTACAAAGTTTATTGACTGTTGACCTGTCAGAAGCTAGTGCCGTATTGACGTAATACAGATAACGCATTGAATTATTAATTCTTGTAAATAGGTGACGTATCAATAGATCGAAACTGGATCGAACGAAAGTAGGGAATTGTGACGTGGTGCTAATTAGCAAACCTGCTACTTCCAAGCAGCTAACCACTGCTAACATCTGGAAATAGCAGTTATACAATTAGCAGTGTATAGACTGGTTGTTTGAAGTATCTTCAACTGAAACTTTTCAAATGTATTGATTCAGCTAACATTTAAAAGAAGCAGGGATACGGATTTACATGTTCGAAACTTTTCGTCATCACCCTCCAAGTCTGCCATTTGGTGATGATATTCACCGAACTGTTCCCGCCTCTTGTTTATTCGATGGACCCATTCCGACCTTCCACCTACTGCATACAACAATACCAACTCTTCATCACTATCACTTGAATCGGTTTCCATCCAGGGCATATCAAAACCAGGCTCACACCACGGCACTGTAAACGCCATCATAAAATTTAAGTGAACTCTTCATACAACGAGCTGTTGGCATGTAGGTAGAGGGATAAATACGTCTTCCATGTAGCTTCTGTGTGAACGGGGCACGAAAGACGTCGCTGAGGTATTAATACGCCGAAGACGTATTAATACCTTGGCTACGTGCGGTGTGAAGAGGCCTTTTAAGGAGCATACCTTAATTTCCTCAGCCACGGTATTGATTTTTAAGTCACGATGGATGTTGTCGCTCCTCACATACAATGGAGCTTTACAGATTTGCCTCAATACTTTGTTTTGAAATGTTTGTATCCGCTTGATGTTTGACTTCTGACTACCATAATTCCATATTGGCTTTAGAATTTGCTTATATAGTAGCAATTTGTTATGCAATGAAAGTTGTGAGTATTGACCTAACAACCAATGCATCTTCTTGAGTTTTAGATTCAATTCCTGTCTCTTCTTTTTGACTCTTGAAATGTATTGATTCAGCTAACATTTAAAAGAAGCAGGGATACCGATTTAGCAGTTAAATAAAATGCTGAATGGAAACTGATTTAGCAGTCAGTGGCTTTGTGGCTTATTGTTATTAATATGGTTAGTGTTAAGCTAATAGGCAAAATTAATTTTTTAAAACAGAATATATTTTTAAACAAAACAAAAACAAACAAAAGAATTGAACAAAACTTAAGTTTTTTTTGCTTTCTTAAAAGCTCAGTTTAATTTAACTCTACATTATAATATAAGACAATTTTATTTGTAGATAAACAAAAGAAAACTGTTAAAAATTACTTTGTGTTTAGTTTAGCCTATTGCTTATTATTTATCATTGCATACAACAGTTATCAGTTGACAATTTTAGCTGCTAATCAATGTTAGCAATTGCAGCATTAGCTGTTAATCATATTTAGCGCTTTTGTCCATCACTAGTAGAGAATTGTTATCCCTGCTAGTGCAAGCCTCCAAGATAGTAGAGGTAAATTAGGCCAGTCTGAGGTACCAGTAGCCTGTGCGATTATGCGAAAAAAGCGCACAGCGAAGAAAGCGCACAAGGGCCAATGTGACAGTTTAGGGTAGGGGTAACGTTACCAGGAAATGAATACTTGGAGCAGATTGGAGGTGAGTCATCACGCAATGCAATAACTCAGGTACATTTCTCCTGACCATCCACCACAGTTCACCCCTTCAGGTGTGTCATAACCTAACCTAACCTAACCTAACTCGCTTCTTCGACTACTTCGTCGAACAATGGCTGCATAATGACGAAATTTCTATTGAACTGTGGAATTGCTATGCTAGGCGACACAGGACTACGAACGCTGTGGAAGGTTGGCACAACAAAATCAACAATCTTCTTGGACAACCCAACCCCAAAATCAGAGATGTCTTACTTTGTTTGAAGAGTGAAGCGGAGGAATCTTCTTGTATGTACATGAGGATAGAACTGAATTTAGCTGGGGAAAAGAGGAAGAACACTTACGTCGAGTTAGATAAGAAACTGGAAAGAACTGTGAAGAAGTATTAAGAAAATGGCAACATCAAAGCGTGTTTAAAGACAGTTTCATATCTACAAAAACTTGGCTAGACCTTCTGTCAAGAAGAAAAGCAAGACAAGAAAAGAATGTAAATAGTAAACAGATAATATTGACGAAGCTACATTCATGCTGATTTTAAACAAGCGTAAGTATACTTTAAAAATGTAAATATATTTAAAAAGTTAACATTGATGAAGCTATACTCATACTGATTTTGAACATGCCTAAATGATTAAAAACTATTCAGTATTTAATCATTTAGCCAGTCCAAAGCATGGACAAATTGTGATGGGAATCAGAAACTAATTAATTCAACTTTTATTTTCTGTGTAACATTCATTATTTCTAAGAAGATTGGGGCTGGATTCCTTTTGTAACTCCAAAAGGGTTAACTGTGCGCTTTCTTCGCAGTGCGATTTTTTCGCTGTGCGCTTTTTTCACGAAACCGCCTGTGCACCCGGCAACAATCCTACTACTCATTATGAAAACATAAACCTCCAGCGTTTGTGGACCATTTCTCGCACAATAGACCTTTCATTTTATTGTAATGTTTAAAAAAACAAATCAATGATCGAACGAAGGTAGGGAATTGAAATAATCAAGGCAAGCGCATCTTCAATTTGATACCATACATCCAACATCACAAAAGATTTTTGACTCGCAAAAAAAAAAAAAAAAAAAAAAAAATTAATAAGGTCGCTGTATTTTTCCTTGTTTTGGGCACTGCCAATAAACAACATCGGCAAGTTTCATCAAAATAAGACTTAGAGTTTTGTAGTGTGGGTTGTCGATCTAGTGGGATGTGGAGCGTTTGTAACGCCAGGTCAGTAGTAAAGTATCTCCCACACAGAAACTGTGAATTATCTTCAAATATTTATCCGAAAGAGTAATGAGCGAGCGAAGTGAGGTATTTGAGCATTCCGTCTGTATGTTTGTAACGCAATTACACACAAACGTCTCTACCAATTAAAATGAAATGAGGTTCCTTCCAACTAAGTTGAACAACATGAACAAGATTCTTACTTACCCTGTTTATACTGGAAGTTTTGTAACGGATTTTGATTGTTTTTGGGTAGATTTTTAAGTCACCTAGTAACCAAAATTGATTTTCGAGGTGACGTCTGTCAATCGTCGTTGTCAAAGTCTGTACGTAAACACGATAAAAATTAAGATAGAATGTAGTATATGAGTGCACTCATATAGAACCCTATTGAAATTCAGAAGAATATAATTTTAAATGTTAAATTGTCGGCTTTCCCCCCCCCCATCATTAACAATTTGTTATATTTATATTACAACTAAGTACAAACTTATCAAGTAATTTATCTTTCGCAATATATCTTCCCAATAAACCAGTAGCTCGTGAAAATTCTTCCAGGATCTGTACTCATCAGACAGATCCACTCGTCATTGACACACTAAGTCACAAGGTTTTGTCCTCTTCAGTCTACGCTGATCCTGACTAGCGCTGAGGAGCGGCAACACTTCTACATTTATATGCGTCGATAGTCTCTTGTTATGCTTTATGGCGCATGTTTTAATCTCTTCTACAACGGTAGGAATTCCCAAGTCACGATGAATGTTATCGTTCCTTACATACCAAGGTGCATTGCAGATGCTGCGGAGTACTTTATTTTGGAATGTTTGTATCATCTTCATATTTGTTTTCTTGGTACAACCCCACAGTTGTATTCCATATGACCAGACAGGTTTAATTACTTGCTTATATAATAGCAACTTATTATGCAAAGAAAGCTGTGAGTGTCTTCCCATCAACCATTGCATCTTCTTGAATTTGATGTTCAATTCCTTCTTTTTCTTTTTTACATGTTCTTTCCATCTAAGTTTTGCATCCAAGGTCATGCCAAGGTATTTTGCCGAATTTATATATGGGATTCTCTGCGAGTTGATGGTAATTGCGGCTGGGACAACTTTAAGGTTCGTAAAATCAACATTGCCCTCATTCAAAACTGCGGTCATTTAAAACTGTTTTTTATTCGTATCTCGTTTGTTATTAAAATTATAACACACTGAAAATTGAAAAAAAAAAATTTCAATAATGTTAGCACAACTCACATCTCTACAATGACAAATAGCGAAATTATTATCACAAAAATGTAAATTTCTAACCTAACTTTACAAGAAAGTGTGATATTCGTATAGTTACAAGATCCGGTAGAATTGAGTCACCGACATGAGTGTAGTGAGTAGAGACGGCTTAATATTTATACTTTTAGGCCCGTTAGGGCATAGCCGATGTCAAGAGTGTGAGGTGATCTTCTCTGATCGAATCTTCTGTGACTGAAATCTTCTCTGATCGAAAAAAACTGCTCTGAGTAAAGCCGGCAATATAAATGAAGGCGCATGTGCTTTTAATTTTGATATTCAATGCAAAACTTATTTTTAATTGACATTATCCCATTTTTCTGTTTAGACAACTTTGGGCAAATTATTGGAAACACAATTGATTTAACGTTCAGTTGACATTTAGGTTAGGTTTTATCCGTTGACAAAAGTTTTCTAAGACGAAACCAAGCGATTCTGGAAATTAACATACTCGTATAAATAATATGCCCCTTCAAATCCAAGCACCAGCAACACGCTTTACAATGAATCTTCTTTCTCTAATCGCAAGTTTTAAACTCTTTTCTTCTTTGACTGAATCTTCTGCGACCAAATTCTTCTCTGACAAAAAGATTTCTACGGCATATTTTCGGACAGAGAAGATTCGGTCACTGAAAACCACACCGAGCCACTAACTGGAGCGTAGCGAGAGAGACTGGTTAATATACACATCTAAGATCCTCTTTAGATTCTAGCCAATGTCAAGAAAGTAAATACACATTAAGAGGTTCAGGTAATCTGTGTAATAAATGTAAACACCCTACTGGGTAAGACCCATTGATCTATCAATACAATTTAACATTTCCTACAAGGCCCAACTTTTGAGTATTACATTTAGAGGATCTGCTTGTAGTACATTGTATCATTGGGCTAGGTAAGTACTGCAATGGATACCTATAGAGAATCTTATGTGAGTGGACGAAATATAAATGAAAAAAAAAATTTGTGGATGATATGAGTTTTTAGATCTCCTAAGTAAAAAAAGAGATTTTTGGAATTATGTCCCCCAGCCGTCTGTTGGTCAGCTGATCTGTGCAGGACAGACTTGAATCAAATTTTGTTTGAGGACATATTTTGGTCATATCACAAGACTTTTTTTATTCTAACCAAAACTCAAAATTTAGTAATATTTAACACTTGGATTAAGATTAAATTTGGATTAAGATAAAACACTCTTTTTTTCGTTGTGAAAAATTAAAGTTACTTCTCGTAATAGATTTAATTTTAAAACTACGTTGTTCTGAAACGGAACTTGGAACATTAGTTTTTTTTTCTATTGAAAGTTGACCTTGAAGGATATTCTATTTCTAGGATGTTACTAATTAACTTTAGGTCCAAAGCCTTCTAAGTTAATAAACATTCCGCTATAGTTTCAAGGCTTCCTAGATAATGTCGATCTTTTTATAACGGGTTACATATTTACGAATTGGAAGTAATATAGATGTGCATATAAAGGGTGTCCAGAAATTACTCGAACTTCAGGAACCGATTGGGTGGGGTCAAAATATACAATAAAATTTCATATAGAACTTAGTTTTAGTCTGGAAGTCATGTTGGTTGTTAACGATAAAATATATAAATTTAGAAATACAAAGGAAATTGAGTTCAAATTTGGTTCACTCATTTTTTTATGTAACGTTTTATACGTGTACCAAAAAACAAAGAATTTATTTGGTATTTTTTCAAAATGGCTGCCGGTAAAAATTTTTAACGGCGAATATTTCAAAATTTGTGTTAGATATTTACTTCTTTCTTTACTAAGACCAGGTTTTTATTAAAATTAGATGCGTGCATATTGCATATTGTTGTTGTTACTAAAAATTGTAAAAACACCAAAATATTTGGTTTTAGCTTAATTTTGCTGTTAATTTTAACGTCCGTCCAACTCTACAAACAACTAACAACTGATTATCATTCATTTAGTTTTTGGTGGGCGTCCAACTTTAGCTTAGCTACAGTTATCTTAGCTTCAGTTAGCTTAGCTACAGTTATCTTAGCTACAGTTATCTTAGCTACAGTTAGCTTAGCTACAGTTATCTTAGCTACAGTTAGCTTAGCTACAGTTATCTTAGCTACAGTTATCTTAGATACAGTTATCTTGGCTACAGTTATCTTGGCTACAGTTATCTTGGCTACAGTTATCTTAGCTACAGTTAGCTTAGCTACAGTTATCTTAGCTACAGTTAGCTTAGCTACAGTTAGCTTAGCTACAGTTAGCTTAGCTACAGTTATCTTAGCTACAGTTATCTTAGCTACAGTTATCTTAGCTACAGTTATCTTAGCTACAGTTAGCTTAGCTACAGTTATCTTAGCTATAGTTAGATTAGCTACAGTTATCTTAGCTACAGTTATCTTAGCTACAGCTAGCTTAGCTATAGTTATCTTAGCTACAGTTATCTTAGCTACAGTTATCTTAGCTACAGTTATCTTAGCTACAGCTAGCTTAGCTATAGTTATCTTAGCTACAGTTATCTTAGCTGCAGTTATCTTAGATACAGTTATCTTAGCTACAGTTATCTTAGCTACAGTTATCTTGGCTACAGTTAGCTTAGCTACAGTTATCTTAGCTACAGTTATCTTAGCTGCAGTTATCTTAGCTACAGTTAGCTTACCTACAGTTATCTTAGCTACAGTTAGCTTAGCTACAGTTATTTTAGCTACAGTTAGCTTAGCTACAATTACCTTAGCTTTTGGTCGACAACCAACTTAATAAAGAAATACGCGACTGTTACAGAGATTTCTTAGCGAATTAAATATAAGATAAGGGACTATACTTGCTTTTTTCTTTCCTTGGTCTGTAAACACGTCCCCAGAGTAAATTGTTTTTATTAAATTTGAGATTTTTATGACTATCCCAAATAATAACCTAACCTAAAAATGAAAGAAGAAAAACCTTTACAGAGACATTTTTCCAAAATATGCCTCAAAATCAAAAGTTATAAAAATCTGTACTAAAGTTTGGGCTGTAGATCACTGTAATAAGACAGTCGACAGAGAGACAAAATCCAAAAACATCTTTTGGGTTCAAGTGATTTCAAAACGACACAAACGTCTTAAAAGGGCCAAGTGATCAGTAAAATCTCGATTTGACTTATCACTTAACGTCACTTATACTTCCTACATGTGGGCAAGTAAATAGGCAATAGGTTAGGTTAGGTTAGGTTAGGTAAGGTTAGGTTAGGTTAGGTTAGGACGTTTTGTTTCTGGAATAAATCACTTGGATCATTCCAAAAACCTCTCGGCTAGACAAAACAGAGAAGAAAAGAATATAACCCAAACCTTTAATACCCCAACAGCTTCAATATCGGAAGAGATAAAGACTTTTTCAAGAGAGACCTTTCAAGGAAAGTTGAAAGAGAGGGATCTAAACCAAGACTAGATCCAGCTCTTATATAAATCTTATAAAAATATTTAAATTGGTATTTTTTGTTCATATCTCGTGCGTTAGTCAACTTATAACGCACTAAATTAGGGGGGAAAATTTAAAGATTTCAGTTCTGCAAGCAGTGGTACCAACCCCACGTCTCTACAAAGACAAATAAATAGTGAAGTCAAAATGTAATTTCGAACCTTGATATGCCAAGAAAATGTGAAGTTACAAGATCCGGTAGAGACACAAGCGTAGCGAGTGGAGGCTCACCAGATTCGAATTATACACAGTACGCGCATCTACGAGACCTACCCGACGCCAAGAAATTAGTAATAAGAAGGTTTTTATTGTTGAGACGGAAAATCTCTCGGTTATCACAGGTTCATTAAAGAAAGAAAAGAGCGTACTTGTGTACTATACAAACCTTTTATAGTAAGTTCAAAACTCGAAACATTCTTTATGCGAATAATTTTTAGATCCTGTCCACTGCCATAACAAACAAAAATAACATAACTGGGACTTCCGTTCGCCCCACAACAATCTTTTCAAGGCCATTCATCCTGTCTAGACCGCGCCCTTACGCAGAACACTCTTACGGGAATCGTTGTTTGCGTTAAATATCGGTTTGTGTTCTTATTTTGCTGATTATGGTGGTTTTAAACTGAATAATTTCTATTTGAATACGTAACATTTACCAGATCAGATTATTTGTGGTAGCATAAGTGTATAAAATAATGACCTCCTTTATCTCAATCGTGTCAGAATAGAGTTGGTCAAGGGAGACCCGAGGTGTAGATCCAGCTGGTTACTCGGGTTCGACGGGTGAAAACCTGTTTCAAACTTATCCTACTGGATAAGACTCCTTGCTCTACCAATACAATTTAACATTTTCTATAAAGAGACCAACGTTTATTACATTTACACGATCTTCATTGTATGATGTGCTGGGTAAGTACCATGATGGGAATCATTAACTCAAATCATTAAAAAGATTAAAACGTTGTATGCGTGATAATTTATAAATTTAGTTTCAAATTTATATGAACGGACAATTCTAAATGAAAGTGAATTTAGTGGGATGGGACACTTTGTCACCCTGTATATAATAAACATGGTTACAATCCTCTTTTTGGATGCAAGAGCTGTGGCTACAATAACACTTAGGACATTGACTAATATGGAAGCCACACAGTTCGGCGTCCTTGCACATATCTAACGTGTTACAAATTTACGCTGTTATTTCGCACAATGTCAAACTGTTAACATCCGCGGAGTTTGACCCACATGTGGTTCAGATTTAAAAGTAATGGAAAGGAAACTGGTAGAAGTCAAGAATGCGATCGCCTACATCAGTTGTTATTTTCGACGATAGACGGCGCCATTTCCCACATCTGTTTCTCAGAATGGAAGGTTGCGATTCACTTTCTCGCAGGACTAACAATCGATTTTCATAAAACCAAATTTCCCTAACTCTAATATACGGATCACGGCTTCATATTTAGGCCCATACTTCGGTTATTTTGCAGCCAATATAAAAATGTTTATGTTTTAGTTTGTGTGTGAGAGAGAGAGAGAGAGAGAGAGAGAGAGAGAGAGAGAGAGAGAGAGAGAGAGAGAGAGAGAGAGAGAGAGAGAGAGAGAGAGTTAAGTTGGTCATTGGTGTGAGTCACTGAATCAAGTGATGAATATATCGGTATAGTTTGCAAGAATATGTGGAGTGATTCCAAGAATAACCTATGCGCGGAGACTGTGGTCGTTTTTCAGAAATAATAATTATTGTCTCAGAACTTTTGATTCGGTTTAAACTGGGTTTATTGCTTGAATGAATGACAATTCGTAGAATAAAATGTTGGCATAGTTGCCATTTGGCTGCTTTTAAGGTGTGGCGAAAATGCTAAAGTTATTATGTATGCGATTTTTTACTTTCTTACGTGGCATTTTAAGGTCCCTTGGGCCCAATAATGTCGTTTTTCGAATGATGTCCGTCTGTCATTACAGCCCAATCGCGTTAACAAATTTTAATCAAATTTGCGATTTTGCGTATTACAAGGACACCAAATTTTTTGTACACCGAACAGGAACTAATTAAAACAACACTGAAATTTTAGAATATATATATACAGGGTGTCACAAAAAAACCTTACCGTGCTAAACAGGATCGGATTCTAATCCGAATAATCCAAATAAATGAAAAATGTTCAGAAACTTTTTTTCGAATTCACCTTAGTTTAGTGACGATCCGCCATTTTGTATTTTTAACCAAAAACCCACTGTAACTCCAGAAATAGATAGGATATTGAGTTCAAATTTGGTGTAAGCATTTAGTATGTTACGTTTTACAAGTGTACCATACACGAATACTTCATTTTTATAATTTTCAAAATGGCGAAAGTTTAAATTTTTTAAAACCGTTTCGAAAACCATTAATATATATATAATAACCCAACCTAACCTATCTGTGGAGATTCTTGCTACCACAAATCTTTTTTTTTTTTTTTTGTTTACTAAAAAATCGATATGTTAGGTTAGGTTAGGTTAGGTTAGGCCAGTAGACTTATGAAATTATTCACTTTGAAATGAACTAAAGTTAATAAATCAGCAAAATAACAACACAAACAATGATTCTCGTAAGAGTGTTGCAGGCTATTTCCAGAGACTATTTTTCAAAATCAAATTCAGGTGAAATAAAAAGTAGAACTAGGGTAAAAGGTATAATAACACTACTGTAAGTTTCTTGTAATTGTTTAGAACATCCACTGGCTTACACCAGTTGTTTATTATTATACTAAATGTATGGGAATTAATGACAAATTGTATTATTAAGCACTGTTAATACATTTGTTTCAGCTATAATATCTTATTCACAAGGTCTAATACACCCAGTAATAATTACAAACTGGTGTAAGCCAGTGGATGTTCTAAACAATTACCAGAGAAGTTGCATAAAATCCAATGTCAAGCCATTTTAATCGACTTCCTTTTATTGAATTCCTTTCAAAACTGATGAGTGCAAAATTGCAAAACAGCTGTTTTAGGGAATAGAGAGTATCAATTGTCTACCTGATATTTATAAAATGTATTGCCAACATTATTTTATCCAGAAAAATAATTATTTATTTTGTTAAAATGTTTCCGTTTTTCAGTCCTGCCACGTGAATTAAAAAAAAACTGTTTCTCTTCACATTTTTAATATTTTTTTAACATTACAGTCAATCCATGTTTCAATTTTAAATTCAGTTCAACTGTATTGGGTACGGAAAATGTACCTCTGAAAACACCGTAATTAAAACCTTGTATTTTCATACCTGCTCATAAACGGTTAAATATATCGAAAAATACCAAAGAATAAAAAAGTCATAAAATAATATGTTTAATCCAAAATTACCCTAAAAATAGAAGTTCCTATAAGAAAATTTAGAGCTGGCCGCCATATTGGAAAAATAGCGGGTGATATAAAATTTTTGTATTTTGTCTTATTATTACTCAAAAAAATACTTGGGTTATTTTTTAAACAATTCTTTGTAACTTTTGTACTTATGGAATAAAACAATGGACATATGTTTCGATCACCCTGTATAGATTCGTCAGTTAAAGGTTTAATTTATAAAAAAATAAAAACTGTGCAAAATACAGCTCGTTAACAAGTGAGTCACTGAATAAAGTGGTATCAATTAAATGAGTAGTTTGCGAGATTGTGTGGCGTGATTCTACGAACAACAAATAACGGTCGTTGATTGATTCTGTGAAATTAGTTCTGTTGTTTCAAGTTTTGATTCGGGTTTATTGTTTTAGTGAATGAAATCTCAGAATTAAATGTTGGCAGCATTGGGGGACATCTGGCCCGATAGTAAATTTAATTAAATGAAACGTCGGGGTCGTCAAGTTAATATGGCTGTTTCGTTCCTTTCTGTTAACCATTATATACATCCTTGCTATTGCTATCTCTCTCGCTCTTAGCAACTGTGCACCGATCTTACTGATAAGAGTTATTTTGATAGCGGCTATAAAACTAATATAACAATATGAAATTTGGTACAGTGTGTTCATATAGAAACATATTGAAAATTAGATTAAAATCGATTGTACAAAATGGCGGACATTTTAAAGAATAAATTTCTCGTGTTTTTTTAAACACTGCACTAAATTAGATATAAATTTGAAGATTTCAATTGTGGATGTAAAGTGTTATGCAATACCCTCACCTTCTAAAAATATTCACCCTTATAAACAAACCTGTGATGACACTTCACCTCGCTACTTTACTTAAATATACGATGAGTTGCCTATCTTAGACTGTAAGGCGCTCCGTCGACGGTTATTCGATAAGGCAATGTTTCTTCCCAACATTTCCCCTTAGAAGCAAGGCCAACTGCTGTGCAGAGTGCAGAGTAGTGACTTGTATTTCATCCTGTGATTATTAATTTGTGTATGGGAATTTGTCCTAACCTCCACCCGAATGAGAGGCTAGTTGTTTCTTTTGGAAATGACGACCCATTGGGGTTTTGCACTTCGTAATTAATATATTAATTTTATGTAGTGATACCTAGTGATGTTCGAATTAAAATACTCGGTGATTCCGAGTATCAAAATCCTCGGAAGAGTCCGAATATTAAAATCCTCGGTTTCGTATTAAAATACTCGGTCAAAATCCTCGTAACTAGGAACAAGGAGGAGGTAATGTGCGAGTATCCTCGGACAACGATATTCGTTAGTGTTGTGTCAATTCCAAACAAAATACTCGGTGTTTCTACTTTGGTTACATTAGTTTCTAAGCTGATTTTTCACTACACATTAATTAAACATTACGATTTTGAGTTATAATGATTTAGATTCGGTAACAAGTTCAATTTAAAATAACAATAATATTCATTTATTTCCACATTAACAAAAAGTAAATTAAATTATTATTTAATTGTTATTACTTATATTTAAATAAATATTTATAGGTTACCATCTTTATAAAAAATATAGTAAATTAACTTATTTTAAATAATAACTAAATTAATTATTAATGTTGGTAATAATTGTACTTACGTTTAATTACTGAATTTGTGTCGAGGCAGGATAACATTTAATTACGTATTACAAATGTCAATCACATATTGTTTAAAAAAATAAATACTTGGTGGATCAGTCTAACAGATAGAAATATAACACACACACACATAATGCGCATAATCATTCTGCGCAGATACTCGATGTCGAACTAATAATACGAGTATTGAAATCATTCGAAGCCGAGTATTGCGAGTATCTATTTCACCCGAGTATCAACATCGCTATAATAGTGATACCAATAAAGCCGATTAGACTTTGATTCTAACCACTTGTGCAATCCCAATTCCGCGTAGATTATTTACTTATTAACTTAATTTAGGATTGTTCAAAAATGGCTGGTGAGGTGAGACAACCCGCGATATAAGAGCGGGATGTGGCGTGCCTTGCTAGGAGGTTGAATAATGGATAATTGTAAACCATAGACCGCTCAAACAACATAAAATCAATTTAATTACAGTCTCTAAACAGGTAATTCCAACGAAAGCTATGTCTTTCAGTTACAATCAATATCTTGAAATTTACAATTTTCAAGATCTAATGTAAAACAATACAGTTTTACAATTTTTCTTTTACTAACCTAACCTCCACCATGAGTTGTATGGTAATGTTGGATACAGTTTTAATTAAAAATATGTTTTAAAATTGTCTTGATCAATAGTTTCCAAATGTTTGTTTTTTGCCCAAATTAAGTGTTAAACTGTATTAAAAGAAAATTACAGTTTATAAATAAAAAAATAATAATAACTTGTGGTTATCTGGTCATTTTGAAATTTATTTATGAACCATAATTTTCCGTTCTTTGCTCATTGGTTTGGGTTAAAAAACAGAAAATGGGTTCCTAAGCCTCTATTTGTGTCAAGGTTGGAAGAGAACGAAAGTTGGTCAAGAGAGGGATCTAACCCAAGACTAGATAATTTAACACCCCCCTACTACTCAATATAAATGAGGCCTTGAGAAGGTGGAAATATTTAATCTAGACATCTCCATTTCCGCATTTTGGTTGAAATACTAATGAATACTTTTGTTTGTTTTTTGCAATGTTTGTATACCTGTATTTATTATTAGACTATGTGTTAAATCTTCAAACACACTATATCAAAAAAAAAAACCTTAAACAAACCCCAGAGGATGATGACTACGTCATCGAAACGTACATAAGGATAATATAATAAACAATTGGATATATTTACAGCCTTAGATTTTGTGATTCGGTGAATCATTATTTTCTTTATTGTAAATAATGGGCAAAGTATTCCTTGGAGAATTAATACGTGAAAGTTGGTACAAAGTTTGTGCACCGCTTTGGTAAACTAGAAAATAATGTAAAGTCAATATTCAATCATTTACAACGACTATCATGTCCGCGTGCTAATACACTCTCCACTCTGCAATAGTTATTTTTAGGTTATATTTTCTATTCTAGCGTGAATCTTAACAAATCACTCCCGAAATATCTCACTCTAGTTGTTAATAAATCCACAGACACATAAACGTTCCAACGTTTTGAGGTTAACCTCAACAAAATAAGAACAAAGTCCTACAAGGCTAAAATTTTGAGGTTATGTTTTGTCTACAGTATAAATATAGAATATTAGAATTCCACTGTGACGTTTTGTAAGAAATACACAATACAAGTCCAAATCATTGAGAGATAAAAGCTTCTATCAAATTTATAAGAAACAAAAAATTTAACCGCCATCTTTAAAACTTGATTTTGATCTAATTTAGCTCTAAGGACCCAAACAAAATATCGGACGTGATTATGTTAAATACATAATGTCTTAAAATCGGCTGTAATCAAATTATAGTGCAATGCGCAGATTAACGATTTAAGCCCGTGTTCAAAATCATAAGCACTGAACTTAAACGGTTGAAGAATATATTAAATGTTGAGCTTGACTTGTGAGAAAAAGGTAATTATATAGCAGAGTAGCCTCACTTCAAAATCCATTTTTATGGGTTTTATTCGTCAAATAAATGTTGGAAAAATATTTTATTATCGAAAAAAAGTGTCGGAAAGATGATTAGGCCTATAAACTAGTTCACCTCTGGGTCTTAGGAGGTTAAGGTGGCACCGTATTTTCCTTGTTTTTTTTTTATCCTCTACTACATACCTTACTTCATAAGAATAAATAATGTTTTCTTTGCTGTAAATATGTAGGGCTGTATTATTATATGTCACGAAAGGTTTGGCCAGGTTGCTATATATATAAAACCACCTGGCCAAACCTTCCGTACGTTTATTGAAGTGAATGTCATGAGTATGAAAGATAAAACAGAGTTAATTTTTTCACGAAAAAACAACTTGTGTAATTATATTATGTAATCATCTTTCCGACACTTTTTTTCGATAATAAAATATTTTTCCAACATTTATTTGACGAATAAAACCCATAAAAATTGATTTTGAAGTGAGGCTACTCTGCTTTATAATTACCGAGAAAAATTATACAGTATAACAAACACACAGAACACAATTCTCACAAAAAACACGCCTAAGTATAAGACGCGTTTCAACGACAAGGTCGTCTTCTTCAGTGATTCACGAGCTACACCAATCAAACTATAACTGAATCTAACGTTTCGCCGAACCCCATCCATGAAAACCCTTTAAAAAGACACCTAACCTAACCTCACCTAACCTAACCTAACCTCACCTAACGTAACCTAACCTCACCTAACCTAACCTAACCTAACCTAACCTAAACACACTTTTACTATCGAAATAACATTTTTTATGACAATTAGGTTATGTTTTGGGGAAGGGTGAATAAGAGTGCAATGTTTGAAGCACTGCAGTTTAAAGTAGCATTTCCCCTTGTTTTTCTATAAACTTTATTGATAATTTAAAATTAAATTTTCTTCAACTTAATCAATATTTGCGTGAGAAAGTTTGCCCAATGTTTTTACATCATTTATCAACTAGCCGTGTAGTTGATAAAATATCAAACTCGTTGCCAGAATAAATATCAACCAATACAATCTTTGTTATGTTGTTGAAATGAGGTCAAACGCAATGAAGTTCCCAACATCCCCCACCAGGGTTAGGGTCTCCCTCTCTGGCGTCATGGGTGAATGGAGGCCCAGCTGATGTCGTTACCATAGCAACCATAGATACTGCACGACCTTGCTGAACAGAAAAAAGCTTATCGCTGTCACTTGTGTAGAAGCTTTTGTTTTACAATAGGCTCAAATCCCGGGCAAACCTGTTGTATTGTTTTCCTACAATAATTTTAAATATATTTTCGTTAAATATTGTTTGGAAAATAATTCATTTGGGAAAGATTGATTTTGTAGGCGTGATATGAGGTAATTGTATGACAAAGTGAATTTCTAATTTAGACATTAATTTTGTTTGTGAAATCGCACACAATTTAATTCAATTCCATTAAGTCATAATATCTAATTAATGAATTAATTTGATTCCTTTCTTTTTGTGGGGGGGGGTTCTAGCTATGAAAATTCAATAATTTCAACTCTTTTGAAAACAACTAACCTCTAAACCGTTGCATATTTGAAAAAAAAAAAAAAAGAATGAAATCATCTTAAAATAGTGATTTGAAATGGAATTCTGCAATAAAAATAAATAAAGGTTTATGTTTGAAATTTTACTTTTACACTTGTGGGTGGGGGGGGTGGTATTGGGTTTCTGTGTTCGTTGGTAAAGAATCAGCCTAACGGAGAATAATATGATTTTGTTCAAACTTGACATCAATTTTGTTTGAGACCTTAGAGGATACACTTGAGCAAAATTTTATCAAAATTGCAAGAGCGATTATGAGACAATGGTAATATTGTATTGTATAGCAGCTCTCCCCGAATTTAGTGTTATCGCAAAAAATAAATGTCCCGAGATTTGCCCTCATACTTAATTTGAATAAAATCGGTCCACACTTATGGATTGTACAGGACTGCCAACTTTTATTCCCAAATGTATTCAAAACAACTTTTGTACATCATGAAAAAAAAAAAAAAAAAAGAGAAAATTTTTGTTTTTATTTTTAATATACAGTATGTTTTTGTGGAGTTTTTAGCCTCAGTTACTGCACAATTTTTGATTCCTGACAAACTGACTAGAAATTTTAACATCCAACTTTTTTTTTTATATTACATAGATACATTCTGTGAAAAATGATATACAGTATTACAAAGTTTTGGGTAATATTCTTATTTTTGGCAAATTAAAATAAACAAAACAGAAAAATGGCGTACCATTCTGGGAAATTCTACTTGTCATTTTTAAGGTTAAGATTTTATCAAACAATTTTCATATACCATATATTTTTCCATAAATATAGCCCCTCAAAACACAACACGTATTGGTCCCCCTTTACAATACTGTAAAGTTGGGAATGATCTGTTTATAGTAGAACACGGCCTAAAAACAAAATTTCTCAAAATAGGCTCTACAAATTTCGGTAAAATCTTAAATATTAATAACCTACCACTAGTGTGTTAAATAGAAAGTAAAGACAATTACAATTTGAGAATAATTGCTAAAAAAACATAAACGAATCTAAAATTATGTTGTTGAAAAACTGATTCAATAAATTAAGTAGGGTACCTTTGAACTTGACCCATTTGTCAGTATTGAACACGTCACAGCAGAGTATCCATAGTCCATGACTGGAATGTCATCATATTGATCCAGTCTATCCAGAAATTTCCAGTTGTGAGTGGCTGGAGCTGGAATCAAGCCAATATTTCCTGGATGGAACCTTTGCCAACTTCCAAATAGGATGATAAATGTACGGAAGAGGGGGTCATTGATCTGAAAAATAAAGGTTATTTTAATTTGAAATATTTACATAGTAAAGAGCAAAAAATTGAAATGGGCAAAAAAATGTATGGTTTTCAAGCATATTTTTCTTGATGTTTAAAAGCGAAAAATTCCTTGTTATCATCGTCTTATAAAAAGTGAACCAAATAAATTTAATATAAAGACTCCTAACTTTTGGATAGTTTGAGGGTCGGAAAAGAACAAGAGTTGGTCAAGAGAGACCTATTCAGCTGTCTAAATATTTCACACTGGTTTAAAATAAGCCTAATTTTATGTTTAATTATTAAAACTGACAGATATAATCAGCTGCTATCAATGAGAATTAACTAAAAAAAGACAGTCCTACAGATTTATTTGTATTTGTGTATAATACAGACCTCCCCTTTTTTGTACATTGAAAAGGAACTAATTCAAATAATACATGAAATGTTAGTGTCTTAAAATATGATAACCTAACCTAACCTACCACAAATCTAAAACAAATTGTTTACCAAAACTCGAATAGGTTAGGTTATGTTATATAGTCAAATAGACTTGTGAAATATTTCAGTTTGAAACCAACGTAAGTTAATAAATCAGCAGAATTGTTGGTTAAATCTGTTAAAAATAATGGTTTTAAAAGTCTATTTGATTTATATAACAATTTCATAAGTCTATTTGAATATAATATAATCTGACCTAACCTAACTTATTCTATATTAAATGTTGAGCTTGACTTATGAGAAAAATTATACAGGATAACAAACAAACAGAACACAATTCTAACAAAAAATACTCCTAAGTATCAGACGCGTTTCAACGACAAGGTCGTCCTCTGGCGTCTGATACTTAGGCGTATTTTTGTGTATTATTGTGTTCTGTTTGTTTGTTATCCTGTATAACCTATTTTAGTTTGGATAGAAAAAATATCTAATTCCGATTTGCGGTAGTAAGAATCACCACAAATAGGTTAGGTTAAGTTTTAATACAAAATAAAATTGCATTATTAGTTTCTGTTTGGTGTAACAAAAAATGGGGGAGGGGTTCGTAAATACACAAGACAGTTACCCATTACCCAACCTCCCAACCTTTCAATACTATAAAAAAGTAACCCTACTCAAGTGAAAAGTTCCTATAAAGGTGTGGTTTAAATTCAGTTTGACTGACAATGCATATAGGTAATTTGTTGATAACAGGAAAGGTTGGCACAAAATAGATTGTTAGGCTTAAGGGTCTAGGTCAGGTTATTTCTATGGAAGATTATTCTAACACTAAATCACAGATACACCGGTTTGTGACTATAACAAGAGAATGCAATTTTGCAATATCCGCTTCATTGCATCATAGACCTACTGCACTAGTGTGGGTGGCAGTAGATTAACAATAAGAGACAGGATGTTATTTTGCTCCAATAAGAAGTGAATTTACTTATCCTTACGGAGTACAATCGTCAGGAATTTTGACCTCTTGTTTTCTGACAGATCTTAAAGTTTCATCGCCTCAGAAAACTGAAATCTGTCATTTTTTCAGAAAAATATTTTTCATTGAATTAAAACTGTAATGGTGGGCCTACCTAATAAGGTAAAGAACTATTTTAAAAAATAACCAATATAATCTAATACCCCGTTTCAAAATGGCGGCTGAATTTCTTTTAAATTTAAGAGGTATTTACATTTCGAAAATTTAACCAGCCGCCATTTTCAAACGGGGGTATTGGATTAGGTTACGTTTTCCAAAATAGTTCTTTACCTTATTAGGTACCATGCTAAATTTCAATTCAATCCGTTAATCCGTTCTGGAAATAAAAAATATTATGTGGAAAAAACAAAATGGTGGATATATGGGAAACTAAGCAACTTCGGACTTATGTTTATCGGAACTTTTTCTCAGTTTTAATGTGGGAAACCACCTCCTGAAGTTTGTAAACACAATTTTGCAACGCCCTCTGTACATTAAACTTTTTTAAATTTTTTTTTACAATTTTTAACTCGCATTATTTTTTATGCTACATAAAATTATTAATTGAATCTATATTTAATACAAAAGCTTGATTTTTATAACGCTTAGTTCTTAGAAACTACTGAATTGTTTTCATTGTTTAGGTGGACTGGCAGAGGTGGGGCTATATTATGGCTTGCAAGGAGCCCAGCCTTGACTCATTACATACATTGAAGTGTATTAGTGATGTATACAAATCTTTTTAACGTCAGGATTTAAAAAAAAAATTAACGGTTTCGTTGTAACTTTCCTCGTTTTCTTGTTATTTAATAATTAAACCGGAACATTATTTTATGAAAACCCTGTAATGTATTTGGTGCATTGAAAATGGTGTTGGCACTAATGTCTTAATCAGTAGAATGTGAATTGTACATAATAAGATACCGTATTCAACGATTTCACTAAATAGAAGCAAATATTCAACACGTCATGTACAGTGAATATTTACCAGAAATTATATTGCCAAGATCATAAACGATTTATTTAGATATTAGCAAGTTTCTAAATTAAAATTATTCCGATTTAACATTTCAGGCCGAAAATTTAATTTGTTTATGAAGCCTCATTAAAAATATAGATGGGGAAAATGTTTGACTAATTAAAATTATTTTGTATTTTGATAGTTACAAACAATTGAAAGTTTCTTTTAAAGTTGAAAGTTATTAAAACATTATTATTCAAATTCAAAAGTTGGCAGCTCTGTAGCCGTTAAAAACCTTTACGAAAACAACAGAAAAACGTAGTGTTGCTTATGAATTTATTAGTTAGGGTTTTAAATTGGGTTAGTTAGCAAGTGTTTATTTAAGTGCTTTGGTACTTTTTTCAATAGTTTGTTAGAATTTAGGAGAGTAAGTTTAGGATGTGCTATGTATCTCCTATCTCCAGTTCTCTCTCTCTCTCTCTCTCTCTCTCTCTCTCTCTCTCTCTCTCTCTCTCTCTCTCTCTCTCTCTCTCTCTCTCTCTCTCTCTCTCTCTCTCTCTCTCTCTCTCTCTCTCTCTCTCATACACGAAGTAACTAAAAAAAATTGTATACAAAAAATCTTATAACTTCATTTATCACTGATATTAAATGGATATTTTAAAATAAGAATCTCTTTGTTATTTATTCCTTAAGCAGGCATGACTGCACACAAGTTAACTAGTAATGTATGCGGACGATAACAATTATTTTGTAGGCTATATTCAAGTCAACCTAGAGTCTATTTATCTCATTTCCTTTGTTACAAACTACCTTGAATGAAACATCTACCCACGAGCAAAACCACCCCTCTTAGAATCGATCTGAACCTTTCCATAAATTTAACACCCCCTCTCCTTCCTCCCTTAACGCCCACACTAAGGTTTACATTAGCGTAAGTACCCTACCCCACAAGTAAAACCGTTTTTCAAAGTGTAATATATTATAAAGGAGTTTTAACACGTAGGGATATTTTTCGCTCTTTAAGGATAGGATTGGTAAACCCCCAAAAATGTAAACTTCCGTTCTATGGCCACCCTTTAAGTTTCATGACTTCGGGAAACTGAAATAGTGATTTTAGAAACCGTTAGTCATCTGTATTTAATCAAAATAAAAACAGGATTATAAAATTTGAAATTTACGACTATATTGTGCTTTTACAGAAACCTATTTAAAACTGACCAAAAAAACTAAAATATCAAAATGGTGGTCATTTTAAACAGTTTTAAATTAATATGTCGTGTGAACCCCCCCCCCCCCCATTTTTTGTACATCGAACAGGAAGTAATTAAAATAATACTGCTATTTTAGTATCATAACCTAACTTGTGGTGATTCTTGCCACCACAAATTTAATCTGATATAGGCCTACATTTTTAGAAACCAAAAACTAAAATAGATTAGGTCAGATTATATATTCAAATAGACTTATGAAATTGTTCAGTTTAAAACCAACGCAAGTTAATAAATCAGCAAAATAACACACACAACTATGTTTTATAAAAGATGCGATTTTTTGTTTGTTTATCCGTATGTCGAAATGTTCAGAAAAACACGGATAAATAAAGAGTATTTTTGGTTTCAATTCTTTACCTCCAAAGTTCTCCTAATTTAGCCACATTCCTTTTCTCCGTCAGTTTCACTTTTACCAGTAACGTCTTATTTACACATCCTTGAATCGAAATGTTTCTAAAATTATAACTTACGACTCTCGACCTTGACTATAAATACTACAATACATTTGCTGTGGAATGTTTTGTTTTATTTCTTATCAAGATAAGATAGTGCCAAGTGTTTTGAGATATTGTTTTCACCACAAGGATGAATGAGCTTAACGATTTAGTAAGTAGATTAGTTTAAATAATTCATTTACTACACACCTTATTTTGAAAATTGAAAATAGAAAAGTACCAAAATTCACGTATGCATAGGATATGTACACATCTCAATTGAAATTCGTAAGTTCGAAATTCATTTCTGAAACGGTGATTTTAAAAGACTATTTTAAAAGAAACTGATTATTTAACCGTGAAATTTCATTAGGTTATTAAAGTGAAAAAATTACAAGACTGTGTTAATCTAATAGGCTTTGGGAGGCCTAAACAAACAACACCTATCATTATGATACATGCGCATAACACGACTTTGAGTTGAAGTTGGTATCAATAGAATGTTATTTGTGTCATTTCGGCCTATCTGGATTTTTGTTAACATACTAGATTTAGCAAGAAATAGGTTAGACAACGCGTTTTAAAATGAAATTAACTTTTTCCCCATGGTAAAATTAGTTTTGGTTGCCTCACCATTACACTTAAAACAGAAAATTATCACCTAAAATATGTAATTATCTGCATTTATATAAGTACCGGCAATGTGTTAAATCAGGTGTTATATACAATGTCTAAAGTTGGCAGACAAAGTATGAAATCAAGCATATTTCATACTTTTTCTAGGTATTCTGTAGAATTCCCGCTGCACTTCAGGCAGAGTTTGAAATACCGAGTTTTCCATGGCTTTCAGGTTAAGTTGGGTTAGGTTAGGTTAGGCTGGGTTCATTTAATTCAGTATATATTATTTAGCTGGGTATTCATATTTAGTAAAAAAAAAAAAAATAATAATAATAATAATAAATAAAAAAAAAATCCTAGGCCTATATTTTTATATTGTAATAAATAATTTTTGAGCAAATCTGTTCATTTTGTTTAAAAACCGTAGGCATTTTACAAAATGCAAGGCATTATACACAATGCCTAGGGAAAGTCAGTAAAGATATAAGAAAATTCCTTTATTTCATACTTTGCCAAAAATGCTTAGTCAATGTATAGAATGCCTAAGTATTCTATAGAACGCCTGAATTTCTACATTGCCGGCGTAATATATATTTCTATATTTCTAACATATATATTTAGCAGCCTATAATTCACATATCAAACCAGAACAAAGCTATGTGAGAGATTACCTTGATGAAAATAATCTGCAGCTAGATTGTTCGCGCAACTGATGAAATCATGTCACTTTTGCGTTGACCTCTTCGACCTTCGGGGATACGTAGAGGATAGAGTGTCCTCAAACCTCTTGACAACGGATAACAGCAACAATACGAAGTGTTGATGTGGACACTCTTCAAAGAGTTGGACAGAACTCTATCATCGCATTGATGTCAGGTGAGGCACGCATTGAACATCTGTAATATGTTAAACAAAACTTTAAAACGTGCTGTGTTAATATTCTGTTAATTACATCTTCGATATTCCAGCCAACTAAAAGTATATCCTCCTTTTTGAAAAACCCTGTATTTAAATAAAATTATGTTTACAATTTATTAAATACAACTAAATATTTAAAAAGTTTAATACAAACTATTTTTAAAAATTAAGAACTAATCGATAAGTATATAATATAGAAACACTTCAAACGTGTTCTGGGGTGATTGATCAGTGAACATTAACCTTAAAAATCTTTAGGCAATTCAGTACTAAGGTCGGTCAAGTGGCAAGGAACAGTACATGTCTGAAGGTCAGGACAAACTTTAGGGTAATGTTCACGGACAGGTACGAGATAAAACGGAGTAGCGTGCTGTACGTGATATCGTGTAATAAATTTAGGTCTTTTATAAACATTCGGTGTTTGGGCTTTACAAATGTATTGTTATATTTAGATATAGGGACGTCCCTTTGTTTTTAGTAATATACCAGTTTTGCGTGTATACAGAATATCAATTACTTTTTATTTATTGTCCAAGTTTGAAATACTAAAAAGTTCCAGTAATTATTATTTTATTTTTCCACAACGTAATGTCGTATTTAGGTTGCCTAGCATACAAAGGGTGTCCCACGAAGAGGTCGCTATTTTTGAAGTCGGACATCTGGAAAACTCTACAAACTTGACACTTTTACAGTTGTTACATAAATATGTGAAAAAAGTAACCTCGAATTTCATTTTTTTTATGATCGATTAAAAATGGCGGAATAACAAAAAGAACATTAATCTTCTGGATAGAACCACCTCCTCCCACCAATGCAATGCAATTAAACTGTCATCTGTCGAATATCGATCAGCTGTTGTTTTGTTAACACACAACATCGAAACAATTTGGTAGTTGTGTTCAATCAGTTCTAACCTAGAAACATTGAGTTTTCCAATTGAACAAAAAGTAAAATGTTGTTCTTGGACTATAGCTTTTGAAAATGTTTATAAAGCGATAAGGTGTTTTCAAAAAACTTACTCAAATATGGTTCTTCCGTCAAGAAAATCAATTAAAAAAATACCATAAATTTTCTAACAAATAGCTTACATGTGCTACTTTACTGAAATCTCCCAACAGAGCTAATTCACTTGGAAACTTTTTATCCGCTACTGGGATACCAAAGTCGTCAGTTCAAAGGCATGCCACGAAAAACAAAATCTATTTACTTGAGAGACATTCATTTCACTGACTGGTGTAAGATGAACGTGTTGGATTTGGAACATACGGTCCAACGACTAGTCGATGGTATCTGGCACGGTAGGTTTGTCGAACTATGCAGTTGGGACTTCCTTACCATTTTCTGTACGCATTATCCGAGCAACCTCAATTACAGCTCCTCCTAGGTAACACGGAGCAGATCTCGACATGGTAGAACACCCTTAGTAGTTCAAGGATCTGTGGAGTTCACCGATACCTTGACTTGATCAAAGAACGACGTCATGTCAATGACTACATAAATACTATAAGACACGACATGGCCATGTTAAATATTCTACGCTTATTCTTGAGTTGTCCAATACCCGCTAGGTCGCTCTGCTAGAGAATCTGAAGTTGATGTGACTGGCGCTAGGTGGCTCTACGGTCAAACACTGTTTCAGGCGGGTAAGAGGAAACGCACTGATGCCACATATGGGACCAGAGATGCGAGGGAAGGTCGAGAATCGCTTATCTCAGCGCACGAACTAACAACACTGACTATGCTGACGGAAGTAAGTGAGAAGGTTTGTGAGAGAGAGGTCAACAGTTGTACAGTCTCAACCAAGTGGGATGCGTACAGTCAAGCACCTGCTGCTAGTGCTTTCTGATAGCTGTGTGTCAAACTTGTGACGAACAGCACCCGTAAAGCGTAGACTATTTCCCTATCCTATGTCGTGTCTTATAGTATTTATGTAGTCATTGGTCATGTTCATTAGAGACCGGATGGAAGCTACAGGACCTGCTCTACTAGTAATGGCCTTGTTTATTAGGAAAGGGGAAACCTTGAACAGGTCTTTCCTTTCCTCCGTATAGAAAACTCTAAAACTTTGGAAGCTGGCAACTAGAGGTTGAGAAGCTACCTCTTCTCTTCAGACCAGGTTGGTCGAAGTCTCTTCTCGTTAATATTTCGATCGATTTTGACGTTTGAATTTTAAGGTATCTATACGTTTTTGTCCGGTGGTTCGTGGAAGAATCGGGTAAGTCTCTACAGCGTCCCCTTTAAACACAGAGGTGAGTTTCGGTTCCTCACCCCCCCCCCAGTTTCTCCAAACCAGCCACCCGTGTACTCATTGAAACTTATCGACTCAGTCAAACCGGATCGGTTGTTTGCAACCCTCATTAATCCAACGTCCACAGCTAGGTGGCCGGTTTCTAAACTCGGTTAATATCCACGATTTGTTTCCACCAAAGCAATTATCACTTCCAGACGTGATAACCACGAGCACAGCATTCTTTCTTACACACATAAATGGTTTTAACATCTGGAAAGAATGACTCATCTCTTGTTTGCCAAGTGAAGAAACTCTGCCTAAGAAAGAGATGTACAGCACAAGTAAAACCCCTAAGAGAAGTTGAATGTCTAAATAGTTGTTTAATGTAGATGAATGTATGTACAGTCTATAAAATTGATATTGTATGAGTTGTAAGTGTTTGACTGGGGACCGTGAGGGACGCCAAGCCCCCTTTTATTATGTGCAGCTAGTCTGCACCCACCCCCGGCGGTGTAAAATTAGTTAAAATTTAACATTTAGTTTTTTTAACTGCTAATTGTAATGAATGAGAAAAATAGCAGGATGTTCAAAAAATTAGTTAAAAAAAAAAAAAAACCAACTAAATTATTTTATTTTGTGTGCAATAGAAAACTAACAGTAAACATAAACTATAATAAATTATAAAATATAATACTATTTAGTTACTAATTGTAGACAACTTTCTAAAGAAATTGTCACATAAATATATTCCTTGAGTTATGCTAAAGTAAAAATGAAATAAGACAGTGAAATTCGATTCCTCATAACTTAGAAACTAAATAAAATAAAAATATTATGTTTTAACCAAAATAAATAAACTTTTTAGGAGTACCTGAGGGGGGAATAACATTGATGTGCATACATTTAAAAAAGAGGGGGAAATTTTTTTTTTCGGAATACCCTTTATATGGCACGACCTGTAAACAGCCCCAACCAAAAGAAGCTCAGTACAATAATTTAAAAATGAAAATCGAGGGTACTTTCTTATATATCTGTAAAGTGTATCATACGTCCAGGAAAATTAATTCCAAAATAGTGACCCCTTCGTGGGACACCCTGTATTTAGCACGCGACCTGTTGGTCGTTGTAAATGATTGAATATTGACTTTACATTATTTCTAGTTTACCAAAGCTGTGCACAAACTTTGTACCAACTTTCACATACTTAACTTATAGTTTTGTTATTGTAGCTCATGGTGTATGACTGAGGATGGTAACTTTGTCGTTGAAACGCGTTTGATTAAATAAACGTAATTTACGTGAGATCTTGTGTTCGGGGTTTTTTTTTAAATCTAATATTATCCCACAAGTCAAGCTCAATATTTATTTATAATTAAAAGTAATAATTGCAAAAAGTACAAAGAAAGATGGCATAAACCGTTCATTCAAGTCATAGTCGGTTCAAGTGGAAATGAAAGACATTTAAACTGTTATGATAAAAAAAATTCAAAAACAGAAAACCAAAATATAACCCTTTGAGACGAGAATACGCTCTTCTGAGATCGTCTAGAGAGCAGATTCCCCTGAAATCCGCAGAATTCACAACTGGAGCTGGATCCATTTAACAGGAGGACATCGGATCCATCTTTAACTAAGCATAATTCACAAGTGAGCCGTAAATCGAAATTTTCTCTAAACATTACTTTAGAATTTCTGAGCTGGGTATAATTTTGTAATATATTTTTTAAAACAATTACTTAATTTAGAACGTAAATTTTTATATTCTTAAATTAAATTCTGCTTTACTCTGCATTTAAATTAGTAATATTTAAAGTTTGTTTGTTTAAGTAAAGGACATCAAATAATTGTGATTAAATTTATTATTTATAAATGTGTACGTTTTCTTTTCACAGGATATTTTTATTTTGTTAGATATAAGTTGTTTCAGATGTATAATAAAACTTATTTTTGTTATTTTCAAATCACACTGGTCACTTAATCAATTTAACCCTAGAAAGCAAAGAAACTAAAAGTTCCACATTAATAACATAAAAATTGCAATATTCAGAATTACTTAAATTTCATTAAAATCTGTCGACCAGTTTTTAAAATAAAATCTCATTATTAAGCTAATATACATAATCTGCAGATAAGTTTGATACACGGTTCTACGCTCCGGAGATTTGCAATAGTGGAAAAATAAGAGTACCTACTTTAAGTTTGTAGCTAGTCGGTTATTTATAAAATAAATATAATTACTGGGAGGTTGTTTTGAATAAAAAAAGGCGGATTCCATAGAGTTCGTGCAGCTGAACTCAGTGAAGGGAACGTGTAGACCAGGCCAGACAATTATCCCAGCCTTTTAGACTCCTCTGCCAGGTTAAAATTGTACAAAGCAAATTAAATTCAAAAATTCGCTGAACACAACCCGGGCGGGATATACTCGACGAGAGCAAAGCGAGCGAAATCTCGCAAAAAAAGTCTTCAGAAAGGACATGTAAGAGCTGCGTGCGTTGTAGTTATTTTTATTATAGACTATTACATTTACGTACGTTTCGATGACATAGTCATCCATCCTCAGGGGTTTACAGCTAAACTATAAGAATATCACAATTTTTTTTTAGGAGGTCAGGGTTCGAAATAACATTTCTTACAATAAGTTCGCTGATTGTCATTGCAGAGTAGTGGAGTTGGTAGCCTAACCTAACCCAACCTAACCTAACTTAACCTAACCTAACCTACACTATACTTCCCATACTGAACAAATTACTTGCTAATAACTACACCCTAACCTAACCTACACTATACTTCGCATACTGAACAAACTACTTGCTACTAACTACACCCTAACCTAACCTACACTATACTATACCATACTGAACAAACTACTTGCTACTAACTATACCCTAACCTAACCTACACTATACTATACCATACTGAACAAATTACTTGCTATTAACTACACCCTAACCTAACCTACACTATACTTCCCATACTGAACAAACTACTTGCTACTAACTACACCCTAACCTAACCTACACTATACTTCCCATACTGAACAAACTACTTGCTACTAACTATACCCTAACCTAACATACACTATACTTCCCATACTGAACAAACTACTTGCTACTAACTATACCCTAACCTAACATACACTATACTTCCCATACTGAACAAATTACTTGCTACTAACCTCTCCCTAACCTAACCTACACTATACTTCCCATACTGAACAAACTACTTGCTACTAACTGCACCCTAACCTAACATACACTATACTTCTCATACTGAACAAACTACTTGCTACTAACTATACCCTAACCTAACATACACTATACTTCCCATACTGAACAAACTACTTGCTACTAACTATACCCTAACCTAACATACACTATACTTCCCATACTGAACAAACTACTTGCTACTAACTACACCCTAACCTAACCTACACTATACTTCCCATACTGAACAAACTACTTGCTATTAACTACACCCTAACCTAACCTACACTATACTTCCCATACTGAACAAACTACTTGCTATTAACTACACACTAACCTAACCTACACTATACTTCCCATACTGAACAAACTACTTGCTATTAACTACACCCTAACCTAACCTACACTATAATTCTCATACTGAACAAACTACTTGCTATTAACTACACCCTAACCAAACCTACACAATACTTTGCATACTGAACAAACTACTTGCTATTAACTACACCCTAACCTAACCTACACTATACTTCCCATACTGAACAAACTACTTGCTACTAACTATACCCTAACCTAACCTACACTATACTTCCCATACTGAACAAACTACTTGCTATTAACTACACCCTAACCTAACCTACACTATAATTCTCATACTGAACAAACTACTTGCTATTAACTACACCCTAACCCAACCTACACTATACTTCCCATACTGAACAAACTACTTGCTATTAACTACACCCTAACCTAACCTACACTATACTTCCCATACTGAACAAACTACTTGCTACTAACTACACCCTAACCTAACCTACACTATACTTCCCATACTGAACAAACTACTTGCTACTAACTATACCCTAACCTAACCTACACTATACTTCTCATACTGAACAAATTACTTGCTACTAACTATACCCTAACCTAACATACACTATACTTCCCATACTGAACAAATTACTTGCTACTAACTATACCCTAACCTAACATACACTATACTTCCCATACTGAACAAATTACTTGCTACTAACTATACCCTAACCTAACATACACTATACTTCCCATACTGAACAAACTACTTGCTACTAACTATACCCTAACCTAACATACACTATACTTCCCATACTGAACAAACTACTTGCTACTAACTATACCCTAACCTAACCTACACTATACTTCTCATACTGAACAAACTACTTGCTACTAACTATACCCTAACCTAACATACACTATACTTCCCATACTGAACAAATTACTTGCTACTAACTATACCCTAACCTAACATACACTATACTTCCCATACTGAACAAACTACTTGCTACTAACTATACCCTAACCTAACCTACACTATACTTCCCCATACTGAACAAACTACTTGCTATTAACTGCACCCTAACCTAACATACACTATAATTCTCATACTGAACAAACTACTTGCTATTAACTATACCCTAACCTAACATACACTATACTTCCCATACTGAACAAACTACTTGCTACTAACTATACCCTAACCTAACCTACACTATACTTCCCATACTGAACAAACTACTTGCTATTAACTGCACCCTAACCTAACCTACACTATACTTCCCCATACTGAACAAACTACTTGCTATTAACTACACCCTAACCTAACCTACACTATAATTCTCATACTGAACAAATTACTTGCTACTAACCTCTCCCTAACCTAACCTACACTAACTTCCCATACTGAACAAACTACTTGCTACTAACTGCACCCTAACCTAACATACACTATACTTCTCATACTGAACAAATTACTTGCTATTAACTACACCCTAACCTAACCTACACTATAATTCTCATACTGAACAAACTACTTGCTATTAACTACACCCTAACCCAACCTACACAATACTTTGCATACTGAACAAACTACTTGCTATTAACTACACCCTAACCTAACCTACACTATACTATACCATACTGAACAAACTACTTGCTACTAACTGCACCCTAACCTAACCTACACTATACTTCCCATACTGAACAAACTACTTGCTATTAACTACACCCTAACCTAACCTACACTATACTTCCAATACTGAACAAACTACTTGCTACTAACTATACCCTAACCTAACATACACTATACTTCCAATACTGAACAAACTACTTGCTATTAACTACACCCTAACCTAACCTACACTATACTTCCCATACTGAACAAACTACTTGCTATTAACTACACCCTAACCTAACCTACACTATACTTCCAATACTGAACAAACTACTTGCTATTAACTACACCCTAACCTAACCTACACTATACTTCCAATACTGAACAAACTACTTGCTATTAACTACACCCTAACCTAACCTACACTATACTTCCAATACTGAACAAACTACTTGCTATTAACTGCACCCTAACCTAACCTACACTATACTTCCAATACTGAACAAACTACTTGCTATTAACTACACCCTAACCTAACCTACACTATACTTCCCATACTGAACAAACTACTTGCTATTAACTGCACCCTAACCTAACCTACACTATACTTCCCATACTGAACAAACTACTTGCTATTAACTACACCCTAACCTAACCTACACTATACTTCCCATACTGAACAAACTACTTGCTACTAACTACACCCTAACCTAACATACACTATACTTCTCATACTGAACAAACTACTTGCTATTAACTACACCCTAACCTAACCTACACTATACTTCTCATACTGAACAAACTACTTGCTATTAACTACACCCTAACCCAACCTACACTATAATTCTCATACTGAACAAACTACTTGCTATTAACTACACCCTAACCTAACCTACACTATACTTCTCATACTGAACAAACTACTTGCTATTAACTACACCCTAACCTAACCTACACTATAATTCTCATACTGAACAAACTACTTGCTATTAACTACACCCTAACCCAACCTACACAATACTTTGCATACTGAACAAACTACTTGCTATTAACTACACCCTAACCTAACCTACACTATAATTCTCATACTGAACAAACTACTTGCTATTAACTATACCCTAACCTAACATACACTATACTTCCCATACTGAACAAACTACTTGCTATTAACTACACCCTAACCCAACCTACACAATACTTTGCATACTGAACAAACTACTTGCTATTAACTACACCCTAACCTAACCTACACTATACTATACCATACTGAACAAACTACTTGCTACTAACTGCACCCTAACCTAACCTACACTATACTTCCCATACTGAACAAACTACTTGCTATTAACTACACCCTAACCTAACCTACACTATACTTCCAATACTGAACAAACTACTTGCTACTAACTATACCCTAACCTAACATACACTATACTTCCAATACTGAACAAATTACTTGCTACTAACTATACCCTAACCTAACATACACTATACTTCCCATACTGAACAAACTACTTGCTACTAACTATACCCTAACCTAACCTACACTATACTTCCCCATACTGAACAAACTACTTGCTATTAACTGCACCCTAACCTAACATACACTATAATTCTCATACTGAACAAACTACTTGCTATTAACTATACCCTAACCTAACATACACTATACTTCCCATACTGAACAAACTACTTGCTACTAACTATACCCTAACCTAACCTACACTATACTTCCCATACTGAACAAACTACTTGCTATTAACTGCACCCTAACCTAACCTACACTATACTTCCCCATACTGAACAAACTACTTGCTATTAACTACACCCTAACCTAACCTACACTATAATTCTCATACTGAACAAATTACTTGCTACTAACCTCTCCCTAACCTAACCTACACTAACTTCCCATACTGAACAAACTACTTGCTACTAACTGCACCCTAACCTAACATACACTATACTTCTCATACTGAACAAATTACTTGCTATTAACTACACCCTAACCTAACCTACACTATAATTCTCATACTGAACAAACTACTTGCTATTAACTACACCCTAACCCAACCTACACAATACTTTGCATACTGAACAAACTACTTGCTATTAACTACACCCTAACCTAACCTACACTATACTATACCATACTGAACAAACTACTTGCTACTAACTGCACCCTAACCTAACCTACACTATACTTCCCATACTGAACAAACTACTTGCTATTAACTACACCCTAACCTAACCTACACTATACTTCCAATACTGAACAAACTACTTGCTACTAACTATACCCTAACCTAACATACACTATACTTCCAATACTGAACAAACTACTTGCTATTAACTACACCCTAACCTAACCTACACTATACTTCCCATACTGAACAAACTACTTGCTATTAACTACACCCTAACCTAACCTACACTATACTTCCAATACTGAACAAACTACTTGCTATTAACTACACCCTAACCTAACCTACACTATACTTCCAATACTGAACAAACTACTTGCTATTAACTACACCCTAACCTAACCTACACTATACTTCCAATACTGAACAAACTACTTGCTATTAACTGCACCCTAACCTAACCTACACTATACTTCCAATACTGAACAAACTACTTGCTATTAACTACACCCTAACCTAACCTACACTATACTTCCCATACTGAACAAACTACTTGCTATTAACTGCACCCTAACCTAACCTACACTATACTTCCCATACTGAACAAACTACTTGCTATTAACTACACCCTAACCTAACCTACACTATACTTCCCATACTGAACAAACTACTTGCTACTAACTACACCCTAACCTAACATACACTATACTTCTCATACTGAACAAACTACTTGCTATTAACTACACCCTAACCTAACCTACACTATACTTCTCATACTGAACAAACTACTTGCTATTAACTACACCCTAACCCAACCTACACTATAATTCTCATACTGAACAAACTACTTGCTATTAACTACACCCTAACCTAACCTACACTATACTTCTCATACTGAACAAACTACTTGCTATTAACTACACCCTAACCTAACCTACACTATAATTCTCATACTGAACAAACTACTTGCTATTAACTACACCCTAACCCAACCTACACAATACTTTGCATACTGAACAAACTACTTGCTATTAACTACACCCTAACCTAACCTACACTATAATTCTCATACTGAACAAACTACTTGCTATTAACTATACCCTAACCTAACATACACTATACTTCCCATACTGAACAAACTACTTGCTATTAACTACACCCTAACCCAACCTACACAATACTTTGCATACTGAACAAACTACTTGCTATTAACTACACCCTAACCTAACCTACACTATAATTCTCATACTGAACAAACTACTTGCTATTAACTACACCCTAACCCAACCTACACAATACTTTGCATACTGAACACACTACTTGCTATTAACTACACCCTAACCTAACCTACACTATAATTCTCATACTGAACAAATTACTTGCTACTAACTATACCCTAACCTAACATACACTATACTTCCCATACTGAACAAACTACTTGCTACTAACTACACCCTAACCTAACCTACACTATACTTCCCATACTGAACAAACTACTTGCTAATTACTACACCCTAACCTAACCTACACTATAATTCTCATACTGAACAAACTACTTGCTATTAACTACACCCTAACCCAACCTACACAATACTTTGCATACTGAACAAACTACTTGCTATTAACTACACCCTAACCTAACCTACACTATAATTCTCATACTGAACAAACTACTTGCTATTAACTACACCCTAACCCAACCTACACAATACTTTGCATACTGAACAAACTACTTGCTATTAACTACACCCTAACCTAACCTACACTATAATTCTCATACTGAACAAACTACTTGCTATTAACTACACCCTAACCTAACCTACACTATAATTCTCATACTGAACAAACTACTTGCTATTAACTACACCCTAACCTAACCTACACTATACTTCCCATACTGAACAAACTACTTGCTACTAACTACACCCTAACCTAACCTACACTATACTTCCCATACTGAACAAACTACTTGCTACTAACTATACCCTAACCTAACATACACTATACTTCCCATACTGAACAAACTTCTTTGCTTCTAACAATACCCTAACCTAACATACACTATACTTCCCATACTGAACAAACTACTTGCTACTAACTATACCCTAACCTAACATACACTATACTTCCCATACTGAACAAACTACTTGCTACTAACTACACCCTAACCTAACCTACACTATACTTCCCATACTGAACAAACTACTTGCTACTAACTATACCCTAACCTAACATACACTATACTTCCCATACTGAACAAACTACTTGCTATTAACTACACCCTAACCTAACCTACACTATAATTCTCATACTGAACAAACTACTTGCTATTACCTACACCCTAACCCAACCTACACAATACTTTGCATACTGAACAAACTACTTGCTATTAACTACACCCTAACCTAACCTACACTATACTTCCCATACTGAACAAACTACTTGCTACTAACTATACCCTAACCTAACCTACAATATACTTCCCATACTGAACAAACTACTTGCTATTAACTATACCCTAACCTAACCTACACTATACTTCCCATACTGAACAAACTACTTGCTACTAACTACACCCTAACCTAACATACACTATACTTCCCATACTGAACAAACTACTTGCTATTAACTACACCCTAACCTAACCTACACTATAATTCTCATACTGAACAAACTACTTGCTATTACCTACACCCTAACCCAACCTACACAATGCTTTGCATACTGAACAAACTACTTGCTATTAACTACACCCTAACCTAACCTACACTATACTTCCCATACTGAACAAACTACTTGCTACTAACTATACCCTAACCTAACCTACACTATACTTCCCATACTGAACAAACTACTTGCTATTAACTACACCCTAACCTAACCTACACTATAATTCTCATACTGAACAAACTACTTGCTATTAACTACACCCTAACCCAACCTACACTATACTTCCCATACTGAACAAACTACTTGCTATTAACTACACCCTAACCTAACCTACACTATACTTCCCATACTGAACAAACTACTTGCTACTAACTATACCCTAACCTAACCTACACTATACTTCTCATACTGAACAAATTACTTGCTACTAACTACACCCTAACCTAACATACACTATACTTCCCATACTGAACAAACTACTTGCTATTAACTACACCCTAACCTAACCTACACTATAATTCTCATACTGAACAAATTACTTGCTACTAACCTCTCCCTAACCTAACCTACACTATACTTCACATACTGAACAAATTACTTGCTATTAACTACACCCTAACCTAACCCTACACTATACTTCCCATACTGAACAAACTACTTGCTACTAACTATACCCTAACCTAACCTACACTATACTTCCCATACTGAACAAATTACTTGCTATTAACTACACCCTAACCTAACCTACACTATACTTCCCATACTGAACAAACTACTTGCTACTAACTATACCCTAACCTAACCTACACTATACTTCCCATACTGAACAAATTACTTGCTATTAACTACACCCTAACCTAACCTACACTATACTTCCCATACTGAACAAACTACTTGCTACTAACTATATCCTAACCTAACCTACACTATACTATACCATACTGAACAAACTACTTGCTACTAACTATACCCTAACCTAACCTACACTATACTTCTCATACTGAACAAACTACTTGCTATTAACTACACCCTAACCTAACCTACACTATACTATACCATACTGAACAAACTACTTTCTACTAACTACACCCTAACCTAACCTACACTATAACTACACCCTAACTTAACGCAATCTAACCTAACCAACTTTATACTTAATATATGAATATACACTTTATTGTTCTGCAGCCCAATATAAATTGATGTCCAAGATGGTGTCAAACAGATCTTCATCCTTGTTCCTACGGCGCCTCATGAATTCACACAAGTAGGAACCTAACAAATCTCTACTGCTTCCACATTCTTTCTGTTCCTGGTAAAATATTGTCCTTAATACACGCCAACAACGTTTCAGCTGTTCTGTCAGGTCAGGTTCTGTTTATGGCAATAAAAAATTGTTTACATGTCATGTGGCGGTCATCTTGTTCAGAGCCATTTTGAATTAAATCGGTTACAAGTTCTGAGAAACTACTGCAAACGGACAAAGAGACCTTTTGATACTATTATATATACCTAATTATTATTTCCTATATTTACATTCTCACGTGTTGTATACAATAGTATACATAGAAAATATTCAGATGGGTCAAAAACCCCATTGTTGAGTTTATTGGGATTAGATCTACGTCTATTTTTGTAGTCGTATGAGAATATGTTTGACGTTTGTAATCTGTGCAGGGCCCAAAGACGTTTATAATCGAATTTGATAAGAGGGCATATTTAAATAATGGGCGTTTTGGATAAATCAAAATTTAGGATAGCTACAATAATAAAATTTAAAAAATCAGAACACAATTATCTCAAAATCTGCAAGAACGGTTATGATCACATTTTGTTCAAATGTTACTTCTAATGGTCTGAACAAAACGGATTGGTCGCCATCTTTCAAAATATGTCGTGTCTTGAGTTATTGGTAAAAAACACAAAATTCGACCATGATGTGAAATACGCAATTTATCAAAATCGGCTACACCGATTTCGTCCCAATTAACCCTTTATAAGGCAGTGGCAACTATATTGCCACCACAATATTTTAGTTTGTTTTAAAGATATAGGTGTTGCATATGCAACAGATGAATGCTTTGACAGGTGCTGCAACCTAAGAAATATTTTTAGAGACAATAGAGCTTTTCATTTTGCCTGATTGGTTGCAGTAGTGTCCTATACACTTAGTGAGTTGCATGTGGTTTTCTTTGTTTGGACAATTTTCATCGATTTACGCTTATAATACATATTCCAGGTAATGAAACTTTACTATAATGAAGTATTATATATGTAATATAGTTTGTAATAATATAATAAACCAAATATACACAGATTTTTCTAGTATCTGCAGAAAAAAATAGTGGCCATATGTTTGCCACTGCCCGTTTAGATGTTCTGTAGGTGGCAATCCTTTTGCCACTGCCCATTCATAGATGAATCAATGATATTATCCAAAGGCAAATCCACATTGAAACAGTATATGCCATTGAAACCAATAAAAAGAGGTTATAAAGTTTGGGCTCGATGTGATTCAAAAAGTGGCTACTTATATCAGTTTAAGATTTATACTGGTAAAAAGATGGTGGTGTTGCTGAAGAAGGTCTGGCAAGTTCAGTCGTCCAGCGCCTTTGTCATCGGCTATATGGTCACGAATGTCATGTAACATTTGATAACTTTTACACCTCAATTGCTCTGATGGAAAAACTTTACGAAAATAACATATTTTCCACTGGAACTATACGATGTGATCGTCGAGGTCTGCCGTCTGTTGCTAAAGAGAAAACCAAAATGGAAAAAACATTTTCGAAATGGTTTGTAAAGGATCACGTTAGTTATGTGAAGTGGCAAGATACAAAACAAGTACATGTGTGCTCTACGGCATTCATGCCAAAGGAAATTGTTGAGGCGAAACGTACACAAAAAAAATGGTGAAAAAATAATTGTGTTGTCCTAAATCAATCGCAGAATATACAAAGAGAATGGGCGGTGTTGATAGTTTTGATCAAAAAAGGTCTGTATATACGATTGCGTGGAAGTCTAGGCGATGGTGGTTGAGAATTTTCTATTTCTTAGTAGAGAGCTGTATTGTAAATGCATTTATACTTCACTGCAGTGTTCACAATAAGGTACCAAGATCTCAATTACAATTTAGAAGGCTGCTTGGTCAAGGGTTGTGTGATTATTTCTGCAGCAGGAAACGACCAAGCTCTAACAGTTTTTTATGTAGATCAAACAAAAAAGGTCCTAATAAAGATATAGGAATGCCAGTTGAAATAAGACTAGCATATGTTGGTATACACTTTTCACAAGAACTGAACACATATAAGAGATGCAGGTTGTGCAGCTCTAAAACTAACAACAAAAGGTCAAGGATTGGTTGTTCTAAGTGTGATGTGGTCTTATGTGTGGTACCATGTTTCAAAACGTTCCACGAGTAAATGTAAAACTTGTAAATAATAAAATCTATATATATATATATATATATATATATATATATATATAATTATATATATTCATTCTATCAAGTGTCTTATTTTCCCACATCAATCCACATAATTACTTAGTGTTAGCAATAGAATTATACGGGTAGTGGCAACTATTTTGCCACCTTATCTTATTCTAAACGGGCAGTGGCAATCATATTGCCATCCCCTTAAAAATATAAAAATAAATTTTTTTACATCATAATTCATGAATAATGTTCTTACAGGAGCCATAGTGACACAACATCGACATTTTTTAAATTAAAAAATACTACAGTTTTCTCTGCCTTATAAAGGGTTAAAGTGAAATGTGAAGATAAATAGGATTGGCAAATGTTGCGGCACGCCACCCCTTTGCATCGTTACGCTAAAATGTTGTGCATTTGTAAATATAGTTTTGTATTCAATTGTAATGTCTGAACTTGTAAATAAATGATGCACAGCAGAGTGAGTGAGAAACACTGGACATACTCATACTCAGCCCGTGCAGAGTGGGATACATGCGTGCGCAACCCCAGACTACCTATAAATACGGGCCCCACTCGCTTCAAAATCATTCTGTTTCACAGTCACCTGATAATCTCCTCTCTTTCTCTCGCTGCATATGTTACCTAAATTCTATCGTTTTATTTAGTGTTCCTTAACTGTTTTTCCTACGTTGGTCTATCGGCTGATCTCGGCAGCACGGACTTCTCCGTTCGTTGTTCGAAGGCTGATCCCTCCAGGACGAACGTTCTAACCTCCGAGTGATTTGTCCGCCGATCCCCTCAGGACGAAGTCCTTTCCAACATCATTTCCTACCGAATATTCATATTATCGAAGCTTTTCTGGCACCTAAACTATAGTGCCTCTATCATCAGTATAAACCAAAATCCACCTTCGACAGCAAAATACAAAAATATGTACCTTAATCGCCATCAAAAAAACTCGTTGACGATTTTATGCCAGAAACGAAACAAGTTTACGGCCTGTTTTACAATATATAAACATTTTATTTAACTGGGTTCCTGTTTCACTTTTTAACTGACATTTAGGTGGTGAATAGTTTTCCTTAGTTTTTATTTGATATTATGGGAAACGTAAGTGAGAAAGTTGGTGCAAACTTTTTTCTTTTAATCAGGAATTTTCCATTTAGTTTTATTTATTTGATTTTATACGAAATATTAGAAACTTAAAACAGGCCTACATTATAAACATAGAGATAAACGTTTTGCATAAACCTTTTAAATTCTATAAATTCGAAGAACCTTTATGTTTAACCCTCACAATATTGCAAGAAAGTGAAATAAATTGCTATTACAAATCTTCGCGACCTTCAATTCATACAGATGTGAGAAATGGCGACGGGTCTATCGTTGAAAATAACAACTTGTAGTGTAGGCGGTCGCATTCTTGACTTTTAACAGTTTCCTTTCAAATTGAATCTGATTCACATCTGGGTCAAACTCCGCCGCGGATGTTTATTATTTACTTCGCACTAAGCAGATTTACAATGACGCCACAAAGTGTGAAATAATGGCGGAGATTTGCACATTTAATAGAATATTTGTGACACAGTCAAGGACGCTGACTTTGAGGCTTCCATATGTCCCTAGTGTTATTGAAATGGCCTACTGCCATTTTACTCATCAAAAAGACTACAGTGACAGTTACAATATAAAGTATGACTAAAGTGTCCTTTGAGCCTTGTAGTAAACGTTAAATTCTATATCCAGATCAAGGTGTCTTACACAAACTACATAGAAGTTTGTTTAAACAGGTTTTCACCCAAGGGCATTCTATGAACTACCTGGATCTACACCTTTCTTCTTGTAGTCTTAGGTTATGGCGTTCTATGAACTACCCGGATCTACACCTTTCTTCTTGTAGTCTTAGGTTATGGCGTTCTATGAACTACCCGGATCTACACCTTTCTTCTTGTAGTCTTAGGTTACGGCGTTCTATAAACTACTCGGATCTACACCTTTCTTCTTGTAGTCTTAGGTTATGGCGTTCTATGAACTACCCAGATCTACACCTTTCTTCTTGTAGTCTTAGGTTAGGGCGTTCTATGAACTACCCGGATCTACACCTTTCTTCTTGTAGTCTTAGGTTAGGGCGTTCTATAAACTACTCGGATCTACACCTTTCTTCTTGTAGTCTTAGGTTATGGCGTTCTATGAACTACCCGGATCTACACCTTTTTTCTTGAAGTCTTAGGTTAGGGCGTTCTATGAACTACCCGGATCTACACCTTTCTTCTTGTAGTCTTAGGTTATGGCGTTCTATAAACTACCCGGATCTACACCTTTCTTCTTGTAGTCTTAGGTTATGGCGTTCTATGAACTAACCGGATCTACACCTTTTTTCTTGAAGTCTTAGGTTAGGGCGTTCTATGAACTACCCGGATCTACACCTTTCTTTTTGTAGTCTTAGGTTAGGGCGTTCTATAAACTACTCGGATCTACACCTTTCTTCTTGTAGTCTTAGGTTATGGCGTTCTATGAACTACCCGGATCTACACCTTTTTTCTTGAAGTCTTAGGTTAGGGCGTTCTATGAACTACCCGGATCTACACCTTTCTTCTTGTAGTCTTAGGTTATGGCGTTCTATAAACTACCCGGATCTACACCTTTTTTCTTGAAGTCTTAGGTTAGGGCGTTCTATGAACTACCTGGATCTACACCTTTTTCCTTGAAGTCTTAGGTTAGGGCGTTCTATGAACTACCTGGATCTACACCTTTCTTCTTGTAGTCTTAGGTTATGGCGTTCTATGAACTACCCGGATCTACACCTTTTTTCTTGAAGTCTTAGGTTAGGGCGTTCTATGAACTACCCGGATCTACACCATACTTCTTGTAGTCTTAGGTTAGGGCGTTCTATAAACACCTGGATCTACACCTTTCTTGTTGTAGTCTTAGGTTAGGGCGTTCTATGAACTACCCGGATCTACGCCTTTCTTGTTGTAGTCTTAGGTTAGGGCGTTCTATGAACTACCCGGATCTACACCTTTCTTCTTGTAGTCTTAGGTTAGGGCGTTCTATGAACTAGCTGGTTCTTTACCTTTCTTCTTGTAGTCTTAGGTTAGGGCGTTCTTTGAACTACCTGAATCTACACCTTTCTTCTTGTAGTCTTAGGTTAGTGCGTTCTATGAACTCTGGATCTACACCTTTCTTCATGTAATCTTAGGTTAGGGCGTTCTATAAACACTTGGATCTACACCTTTCTTCATGTAATCTTAGGTTAGGGCGTTCTATGAACACCTGGATCTACACATTTCTTCACGTAGTCTTAGGTTAGTGCGTTCTATGAACTACCTGGATATACACCTTTCTTCTTGTAGTCTTAAGTTAGGGCGTTCTATGAACTACCCGGATCTTCACCTTTCTTGTTGTAGTCTTAGGTTTGGGCTTCTATGAACTACTTGGATCTACACCTTTCTTTATGTAGTCTTAGGTTAGTGCATTCTATGAACTACCTGGATCTACACATTTCTTCATGTAGTCTCAAGTTAGGGTATTCTAGAAACAACCCGGATCTACACCTTTCTTCTTGTAGTCTTAGGTTATGGCGTTCTATAAACTACCCGGATCTACACCTTTCTTCTTGTAGTCTTAGGTTATGGCGTTCTATGAACTACCCGGATCTACACCTTTCTTCTTGTAGTCTTAGGTTATGGCGTTCTATAAACTACCCGGATCTACACCTTTCTTCTTGTAGTCTTAGGTTATGGCGTTCTATGAACTACCCGGATCTACACCTTTCTTCTTGTAGTCTTAGGTTAGGGCGTTCTATGAACTAGCTGGTTCTTTACCTTTCTTCTTGTAGTCTTAGGTTAGGGTGTTCTTTGAACTACCTGAATCTACACCTTTCTTCTTGTAGTCTTAGGTTAGGGCGTTCTATGAACTCTGGATCTACACCTTTCTTCATGTAATCTTAGGTTAGGGCGTTCTATAAACACTTGGATCTACACCTTTCTTCATGTAATCTTAGGTTAGGGCGTTCTATGAACACCTGGATCTACACATTTCTTCACGTAGTCTTAGGTTAGTGCGTTCTATGAACTACCCGGATCTACACCTTTCTTGTTGTAGTCTTAGGTTAGGGCGTTCTATGAACACCTGGATCTACACATTTCTTCACGTAGTCTTAGGTTAGTGCGTTCTATGAACTACCTGAATCTACACCTTTCTTCTTGTAGTCTTAGGTTAGGGCGTTCTATGAACTCTGGATCTACACCTTTCTTCCTGTAATCTTAGGTTAGGGCGTTCTATAAACACTTGGATCTACACCTTTCTTCATGTAATCTTAGGTTAGTGCGTTCTATGAACTACCTGGATCTACACCTTTCTTCACGTAGTCTTAGGTTAGTGCGTTCTATGAACTACCTGGATATACACCTTTCTTCTTGTAGTCTTAAGTTAGGGCGTTCTATGAACTACCTGGATGTTCACCTTTCTTGTTGTAGTCTTAGGTTTGGGCTTCTATGAACTACTTGGATCTACACCTTCCTTTATGTAGTCTTAGGTTAGTGCATTCTATGAACTACCTGGATCTACACATTTCTTCATGTAGTCTTAGGTTAGGGTATTCTAGAAACTACCCGGATCTACACCTTTCTTCTTGTAGTCTTAGGTTATGGCGTTCTATAAACTACCCGGATCTACACCTTTCTTCTTGTAGTCTTAGGTTATGGCGTTCTATGAACTACCCGGATCTACACCTTTCTTCTTGTAGCCTTAGGTTAGGGCGTTTTATGAACACCTTTCTTCTTGTAGTCTTAGGTTATGGCGTTCTATAAACTACCCGGATCTACACCTTTCTTCTTGTAGTCTTAGGTTATGGCGTTCTATGAACTACCCGGATCTACACCTTTCTTCTTGTAGTCTTAGGTTAGGGCGTTCTATGAACTAGCTGGTTCTTTACCTTTCTTTAGTAGTCTTAGGTTAGGGCGTTCTTTGAACTACCTGAATCTACACCTTTCTTCTTGTAGTCTTAGGTTAGGGCGTTCTATGAACTCTGGATCTACACCTTTCTTCATGTAATCTTAGGTTAGGGCGTTCTATAAACACTTGGATCTACACCTTTCTTCATGTAATCTTAGGTTAGGGCGTTCTATGAACACCTGGATCTACACATTTCTTCACGTAGTCTTAGGTTAGTGCGTTCTATGAACTACCCAGATCTACACCTTTCTTGTTGTAGTCTTAGGTTAGGGCGTTCTATGAACACCTGGATCTACACATTTCTTCACGTAGTCTTAGGATAGTGCGTTCTATGAACTACCTGAATCTACACCTTTCTTCTTGTAGTCTTAGGTTAGGGCGTTCTATGATTCTGGATCTACACCTTTCTTCATGTAATCTTAGGTTAGGGCGTTCTATAAACACTTGGATCTACACCTTTCTTCATGTAATCTTAGGTTAGTGCGTTCTATGAACTACCTGGATCTACACCTTTCTTCACGTAGTCTTAGGTTAGTGCGTTCTATGAACTACCTGGATATACACCTTTCTTCTTGTAGTCTTAAGTTAGGGCGTTCTATGAACTACCTGGATGTTCACCTTTCTTGTTGTAGTCTTAGGTTTGGGCTTCTATGAACTACTTGGATCTACACCTTCCTTTATGTAGTCTTAGGTTAGTGCATTCTATGAATTACCTGGATCTACACATTTCTTCATGTAGTCTTAGGTTAGGGTATTCTAGAAACTACCCGGATCTACACCTTTCTTCTTGTAGTCTTAGGTTATGGCGTTCTATAAACTACCCGGATCTACACCTTTCTTCTTGTAGTCTTAGGTTATGGCGTTCTATGAACTACCCGGATCTACACCTTTCTTCTTGTAGTCTTAGGTTAGGGCGTTCTATGAACTAGCTGGTTCTTTACCTTTCTTCTTGTAGTCTTAGGTTAGGGCGTTCTTTGAACTACCTGAATCTACACCTTTCTTCTTGTAGTCTTAGGTTAGGGCGTTCTATGAACTCTGGATCTACACCTTTCTTCATGTAATCTTAGGTTAGGGCGTTCTATAAACACTTGGATCTACACCTTTCTTCATGTAATCTTAGGTTAGGGCGTTCTATGAACACCTGGATCTACACATTTCTTCACGTAGTCTTAGGTTAGTGCGTTCTATGAACTACCCAGATCTACACCTTTCTTGTTGTAGTCTTAGGTTAGGGCGTTCTATGAACACCTGGATCTACACATTTCTTCACGTAGTCTTAGGATAGTGCGTTCTATGAACTACCTGAATCTACACCTTTCTTCTTGTAGTCTTAGGTTAGGGCGTTCTATGATTCTGGATCTACACCTTTCTTCATGTAATCTTAGGTTAGGGCGTTCTATAAACACTTGGATCTACACCTTTCTTCATGTAATCTTAGGTTAGTGCGTTCTATGAACTACCTGGATCTACACCATTCTTCACGTAGTCTTAGGTTAGTGCGTTCTATGAACTACCTGGATATACACCTTTCTTCACGTAGTCTTAGGTTAGTGCGTTCTATGAACTACCTGAATCTACACCTTTCTTCTTGTAGTCTTAGGTTAGGGCGTTCTATGAACTCTGGATCTACTCCTTTCTTCATGTAATCTTAGGTTTGGGCGTTCTATAAAAACTTGGATATACACCTTTCTTCATGTAATCTTAGGTTAGTGCGTTCTATGAACTACCTGGATCTACACCTTTCTTCATGTAATCTTAGATTAGGGCGTTCTATGAACTACCTGGATCTTCACCTTTCTTGTTGTAGTCTTAGGTTTGGGCTTCTATGAACTACTTGGATCTACACCTTTCTTTATGTAGTCTTAGGTTAGTGCATTCTATGAACTACCTGGATCTACACATTTCTTCATGTAGTCTTAGGTTAGGGTATTCTAGAAACTACCCGGATCTACACCTTTCTTCTTGTAGTCTTAGGTTATGGCGTTCTATAAACTACCCTGATCTACACCTTTCTTCTTGTAGTCTTAGGTTATGGCGTTCTATGAACTACCCGGATCTACACCTTTCTTCTTGTAGTCTTAGGTTATGGCGTTCTATAAACTACCCGGATCTACACCTTTCTTCTTGTAGTCTTAGGTTAGGGCGTACTATGAACACCTGGATCTACACATTTCTTCTTGTAGTCTTAGGTTACGGTGTTCTATGAACACCTGGATCTACAACTTTCTTCTTGTAGTCTTAGGTTATGGCGTTCTATGAACTACCCGGATCTACACCTTTCTTCTTGTAGTCTTAGGTTATGGCGTTCTATAAACTACCCGGATCTACACCTTTCTTCTTGTAGTCTTAGGTTAGGGCGTACTATGAACACCTGGATCTACACATTTCTTCTTGTAGTCTTAGGTTAGGGCGTACTATGAACACCTGGATCTACACATTTCTTCTTGTAGTCTTAGGTTACGGCGTTCTATGAACACCTGGATCTACACCTTTCTTCTTGTAGTCTTAGGTTAGGGCGTTCTATAAACTACCCGGATCTACACCTTTCTTCTTGTAGTCTTAGGTTAGGGCGTACTATGAACACCTGGATCTACACCTTTCTTCTTGTAGTCTTAGGTTAGGGCATACTATGAACACCTGGATCTACACATTTCTTCTTGTAGTCTTAGGTTACGGCGTTCTATGAACACCTGGATCTACAACTTTCTTCTTGTAGTCTTAGGTTATGGCGTTCTATGAACTACCCGGATCTACACCTTTCTTCTTGTAGTCTTATGTTATGGCGTTCTATAAACTACCCGGATCTACACCTTTCTTCTTGTAGTCTTAGGTTAGGGCGTACTATGAACACCTGGATCTACACATTTCTTCTTGTAGTCTTAGGTTACGGCTTTCTATGAACACCTGGATCTACAACTTTCTTCATGTAGTCTTAGGTTAGGGTGTTCTATGAACTACCTGGATCTACACCTTTCTTCATGTAGTCTTAGGTTAGGGTGTTCTATGAACTACCTGGATCTACACCTTTCTTCATGTTGTCATAGGTTAGGGCGTACTATGAACACCTGGATCTACAACTTTCTTCATGTAGTCTTAGGTTAGGGCGTTCTATGAACTACCTGGATCTACACCTTTCTTCTTGTAGTCTTAAGTTAGGGTGTTCTATGAACTACCTGGATCTACACCTTTCTTCATGTTGTCATAGGTTAGGGCATTCTATGAACTAGCTGGATTTATGCCTTTGTTCATGTAGAACAAAAACTCGAATACAAGATCTCACTAAAACTATATTTATTCAATCAATTGCGTTTCCACGAAAAAGTCGCCATCCTTATTGATACATCAGCTACATTAAAAAACCTATAACAGTATAGTTAATACTCTCCTTCGTATCAATAATGCTACCATGTCCTTCTTCAACCAGTCCTCTGACCCACACTCAAAAGATGAATATATTTTTGAATCAAAATTTGTTTCCCCTTATATTTTTCGATTGATAACCCTTGATTACTGTATTCCACTGTGACACCCTAAAATCATCTAATGGTTGCTTGTGAGGTGTTTCAACTGTCTCCAAGTTCATTGTAAAAATTCTCCATTTTGAATTGTCATTAATGGTATAAATATCATTTGCTGCCACCAAAGAATCTGCGTTTCCTTGAATATCTTATATACTGGTTTGGCTGTACATGGGTCAAATCTCTTTTGTTGGAAAAAGAAAGAGTAGCTCAGCTGTAAGAGATGTTACCTTCTCGTGTCAGTCAAAACTTAGTTTCCTATTTCCTTTTACATATTTTTTAAATAACATGCAACATAAATAACTTTAAAATGTTTAATAATTTGAGTGTGTTAACAGACTGATGTGTTCATTGTTCCGTTAGCATATTCTTCGTAAACTTCGATTAAACAATTAATTTGATCCGATTTAATTTGGTTTGCTCTTATTTTGATTTATAATCAGCTGTGTAATTTTATAAATGTTCCTTAAAATATAAGTGACAAATACAAGAAAAATCTTGGTTACATTCTTTAAAAATTTTATAAATAGTAATATACTGTAAAAGGTTTCTGTTTTAGATAATAGTATATTTCATCACTAGTACCAAAAGTGAAGCTTTTCAATACAAGCTCAAATTTAACGACCGAGGCCAGAGAATGAGCGAGGATCGAAAAGCTTTTTTTGGTCCAAATGATGAGTTATATTTTTCGCTATACTCCAAACAATATAGGAAAACAATTTCACAAAAACTAAAATGTTATAACGTATTTACCTTCAAATCGATGGTAACAGCTATTTACAATCGATAGTATCGGTTGTTTTTATAGATGCTTTACAACCATTAATTAATTCGTATAAACGAAGTAACAGCTGATGACCTCGACCTCAGCTTATGTTTTTGGGTCTTAGGACTAAAAAGAACAACATCTCAATGCATATACAGTAGGGCCTCGACTAACCGAGTGTTTGTACACTGTACAGTACCATAGTGAGCGAGCAAGCAAAGTGGGGTGACCGCTCAGTCATTTTACTGTGCTGAAAGAAGCGGGCCAGTTCAGTACAGCAGAAAACTCTGATGAACTTATTCAAGAAGTAGGCTTAGTTTTAAAATTCAATTTTCATTGGTAAAGTACCAGTACAAAACAGTTTTCAATACTGTAGCTCTTTTTAAGTGTATTTTCATATTCACCATTGACCTTGTTTTAGATTTGTAGGCGAGAATTTTGATTTACAAAAACTGTATTTTTATTTGCTGTTCAGTACAGCATATTTCTGTATTTTTTATATTATGAATGTAATATTTAGTACAGTGCAGTACTGTAGGTTTCGTAATAAAGTGAACTCAATTTTTTAATTTAATTTTATGTCTTTATTTATTACTGTATCAACCCTAAAATGTCTTTGTAACGCCCGTAACACAGAGTGGCGACCGAAAAAGCACACGCTATCATAGATTTCAATGACAGCGAAGGACGCTCTCGTTCGTCGGTCTGTCTGCCCGTGTTATCCGAGTGTCCTCTGATCCACATTAGCTCGGATAATCAGGGCCCTACTGTATTGAAAAAAGTTGTTTTTGAAGCAGTATGACGAAAATATTTTTGTTATTTAATTAACTTTTTTTTCAAAATTATATGAAATACTACAGACACAAGTTTAAAGTTTAGTTTTAATTTTCAGGCAATATTCAGTCTCTTACGCCTAGTTTCCTTCCTTCAATTTATAACTAACAATTACAGTGTTTAGTAAAAACCTATTCATCCATCCTACCATAGTTTCCCTGCCATTGCTCTACTCCTAGCTAATTATCAGTTGCAATGATTCTAGTGTATATTTCGGTTGGAACGACTAATTAACATGAATTCCGTCCAAAATGTCTACGGCAGTTTTCTTTAACATACAGGATTGCAACCCTTGAATTGGAGGCCTATATTCTTTCCCACCGCTATATCTTAGCCAAACCTGATTGTTCAATATTTTCCATGCTCTGAACTTGCTCCTGGCAAGGAAGGTAGGCTTAGAAGCCAAGCCAAAAATACATTAGAACGGAAAGTTACTAAAGTGCATTCACATGCTTATCCTTGCTCGCTATTGTTGTTTACGACTCCAACGAATCCAAGCGTAGGATCATTAGTACTATGTGTTTCGAGAATGCGAATATCCGAAACGTGTCAACAAAAGTGAGATATTAATGAAAGTAGGAAAGACACAACAATGTACTCATTTAAATTTTAATAATTTTAATTAAACTTGCTCGTTTGCCGCTCTTCTAATATTAGATATTGAATGGAAAGTTACTACGGTACTGTTAGGAATAGGTTAATTAATTAATTTGTAAATTATGTTAGGAAGAACTCATATTAACAAGGCTCAGAATGAACCAACTATTGTGAAACAATTAAAAAAATGTTGAAATGCTTGACTTGCAACGGAAGTAGGGCACCAGAGAGGACAAAAGATATATAAGCGGTCAGCACGATATGGAGGGGATCTTTTTGGAGCTTTGAAGATACACGGCTGTGTCGCTAGCCGTGGTGGTAGATAGTCCAGGGAGCTTCATTCTTGGACGGAAGGACAATAGCCCAGGAAATCTAATCAACAAAAAGTAAGCAAGCATTTTTACATATAAAGTCACCAATAAAATTTGTAATCTCATTTGTATAAAGAGTAACAATAGTTGGAACACTTTTGGGCTTTGAGTAATGAATACTTAGTTTGGATATTGTTTATTTAATTGAATTCTTATGTTTTGTATTGTATTAAAGTATTGTGTTAAAGTATCAAGAAAATAGACATAAGTCTCATGTCAACAATAAAATTAATTAGTATACTGAACCACTGATTTTTGATTAAAACTAAGAACCCAGGCAGTTTTGAGGGTCGTTCCTAACAGTAAATGCACACTTTTCTCACTCTCACTAATCTACAAGACTATGTCTTAAACTCACTTGCTCTCTTTATCTTAGAGATAGAACGAAAAAGTAATCAAATGCAATTACATGTTTTCTTGCTTGCCGCTCTCACACTCACTACACAAGTATGTATAAAACTTATTCGCTTATTCTTAGCTACAGATCGAAACATTATTAAGGTGCATCAACACGCTTTCTCAATCATCGCTCTCACATTTGCTATTCTACAGACCAAGTTTGAAACTCACTCGCTTAATTTTAAAGATTTAATTGTGATGCGAGTGGGTACTAAAGACCCTCATTGTGCACTAGTTGATTTAGTGTATGATTTGCGAGATAAGGTGTGGGCTTTAAACCATAAGTAACGGTTGTTAACTTATATATTAACAGCGGTTGTTAGGAGTGATCTCTCCACAAAATTAGTTGACAAGTTTGATCAGCAGGTGCAATTTTTATTTGTCAATACATCTGTCTTATATCACATGAAAAGATAGTATTGTAACGCCTAAATTGGTAAATTATGTCAAAAATATTATTCTGAAGCTTTGGACCACAATGTAGCGTATGATTAAGAGAAAGTCCATTGGTAGTTTTTGCGCTTGCGTCAAAAACAACACGAAGTTTTGTTGTTGAACTATTTTCTTTAAACACTGCGTGATGTGGTAAAACGAAATATTGATTTTGTAAAACAGACTCATTGACTAATTGCATAAGACTGGACTTGAGATAATCCGTCATAAATGCAAAGTATTCTCGCCTTAAATTGAAATTTGTACTAAACGATTTCTCTAAATTTAAAAACCGTCGTCTGCTTGCTAGAAAGAGTTTCCTAAAGTCAAAGGGTTTACTTTAAAGAGAAGCGAAGCAACATATCATCCACTATCTTCACGAGTGATATTAGAGATGAAGTGGTTTTTACATTCCATTTCTTCCGTGTTAATCTTGGTTACAAGAGGAGGTTCTCCAATAGCCCAGAATGGCTGCAATAAGTCATTAAATTTAATTAATTAGTTAACACTAGCGACAGGGAATGTTGACCCAGTGTACTAGTGTGAATAGGGCCTATTAACGTATATCTAAAGCAGTGGCGGCGATAGCGGGCCCGCAGTGCAGGAGGGCCCGTGAGCTGGGGGGGCTCGCGAACCTTGACCGGGATTTTTTGGGAAATTTTAGCGGGACCAAGACCCGCGACGGGCCCCCCCTATCATAACAATATTTTTATAAGTAGGCTATTGTCAAGAAATTACTAAAATAAGGTAAAATGTCTTCAGACAAGATTGTGCATTGTGTATCCAAAACGGCAATAACCATTATATTTTAGAAAGCAGTATTTATTATTTAATGTCATGATACGAAATATGTGTATTGTTTACCGTTGGCCAATAAGTAATGCAGCTATTGCTACGTCGTGCATCGCGGTGACTCACTGGCGCCGGCCGGCGAAAAGATAAACATCCGGTCCGGAAGGGGAAGATTAAAATTAGCATCAGGTATCAGGTCAACAAATAAACTTTAATATTGGTGACTCGTTAGTTGTAGTCAAATTTTGGAAAGGTACTGTCGATTTATTGCGTGTGTTCTAAGTGGCAAATGTGAGAAAGTGTGTGAACAGTCAAACAGTGAAGAATGTCGAGTGTGTGTTTTAGTTTTATATTAAGTTAAGTGATGTCTAACTAATAAAACTTAGTATGTTGTGAGTCAGTAGTTGAATGTTCGCAGAAAGGTCTTTGCCTAGCATCCACCCTCCCGCCAACACTGCCGCGCCAAGCCTAAGTGCAAGCTTAGGTGTAAATACCCGTAATAATGTTTTTAAAGATTATTGGGAGAGGGGGGCCCGCGGATTCTTATCGCCGCCACTGATCTAAAGATGGTTTCTATAGCAGTAGGCATGCGTTCACCTAACTCTTATTTTATGACCGGTTATGGCACGGCCATATAGATCAGCACAGATGAGAAGGTCTATTTCCAAAATGGCAGTAACTATTTGTGAGTTTTGTTTATTTGATGTCACATGGACCTTGACAGTGCCTGTTATGGTAATTAGGCCCTTAGAGTTTATTTGTTCGGTAGGCCTATTTGATAGACTGGCTAGGCTTCTATTACTGCAATTTAAACTAAAGTTTGTGTTTGCATTATTAGGTACATAAACTGTGGGGTTGTGTGTAGACCAAACAAGAATCATTAGTTGAATTTCTGTTTGATAGTCATCTTGAACCTGAAGTTGATTTTGGTTTACAGATGTCTTGTTGAGATGCAACAAAGTATGATGTTGTTTGTTAAAAGTGTGACAAGTATGTGTAGACTTGCACTGGGAAAGCGCATGAACAGTACTAAACAATTTATATAATAGCGTTTTGTTTGTATGAAATCATTTTTGTTTATTTGGAGTTAAATGTTGAAAAGCGATACATTTATATATATATTGTGCGAAGTATTGTTACAGTACGCACAATTACCGGTTGAAGGTTTTGTGACACGGTTACCGGTTACCATGTTGTGTACGGGTTTAGATTTCTTAAAAGCTGTTGACTGTTTGTTGATATTTTGTTTAAAATTAACGGTTTTCAGAGAATCGCTCTGAGTTGTGGCTGGATCTTCTAAATGTGCACATTCGTCATTTAAAAATGTCATTAATTGATTAATTGTCGGCATACCATAACCGGAGTTGCGCTTGTCCTCAAATCTCTTGCGTGATTCACTTTCGTATTTTCTTAACAAAATAGTCAATAATGTTAATTCATGACTAACATCATAATTCAGAGATTTTAATGCTCATGAGTTTTCCGTATAAACATCTAAAAACTGTCTAATGCTTTGAAAACAGGCAAGATTAACCGACGACATGTCTATATTTTATTTAAATGATAACCAAATAAAAACCTCAGAGTATTTTGATATCTGTCACAGAGAGTATCCCATGCTATTCGATAATTAAGTGGTGAGACAGGTAGACCGTTTATCAAATTTAAAGGTTAACCATGTAAACAGGACAACAGATAGGTGAACTTTTCTACTGTAGTTCAAGATTTGTTTGGTGGATTGTAGTATGAAACATATCATAAAATGTTGTCCATTCCGACAACTTACCGTTGAAAGTTGGTAGCGAAATTCGAGGCAACTTAATGGAAACTTTGTTTGTATCCGAATGGTGTGAGAAAGTATTAAGTGTATCAGGTGATCCAACATTAGGTAACATTGATTTAATGTTGGTTTTACGACTGTTAAGTCAGAAATTTCATCCTGTATCTTAAGTAGCCTACTTCTTTAATTTGCATATCCGTGATAATTTGATCTGAAGTGACACGATCGACAAGAGAATCAAATTCACCAGATTTTTAAAATAATAATGTGGTAATACTTGATAAGTTTTTTCTCGGATTGAGGCATCGCGCTTTCGGTGCTGGCTTCAGCAATCGAAACAACTGTTTCACATATTGGGGTGAATTGACCTGAGATGAGTTCAGATTGGCATAAAAATGCATAATTAATTATGTATTTCCAATTTGGAATATGACAAATCAAACTTAAAAACAATTGTGAGGTTATAAATTAATATAACCTTGTTATTGTGAATAACAGTATGAAAATGTATGTATATATTTTTTAAATATATATATATCCTTAAGTTTTAAGATCAATGGTTTAGTCCTTTAATAAATAGGCTGCACAAAGTTAGGCATAGTATTTTATAAGTCAAAATGTGAGACTTCAAGCAATTATTAAAATTGAAAGAAAGGAATTAAGCAAATAATAACATATTGTTTCTAAGCAATATTCACAAATGATAAATGGTACTGTGTTTACAATTTAGTTTTATGTAAACTAGGCTTGTAAATAAATTCACCTCTCTTGATACAATCACGAAACATTATAAGAATTATTAATTAAATTCGAAAGACTGATTAAACAATATTATTGTTTATAAGTTATATTTATTACAAGAATAATAACCTTACACATTATAAATTCAAACAGTGACGCGTGTTTGTATACAAGGAAGGTTATTGTGCAATGAGGTTATACAACTGTCAGCTGATTTGATTTCAGTATCACAGCTGCGACATCTGGTAAGCTATTGCGTAGACATACAACCGTATCTGCGTGAAAGGACTGCGCAGTAGTAATAGGATTACCATTAAAAGATTGTAAAAGAAAATGGCGTAGTTAAAACTACTCTTACTTTAGCAAAACCAAAGATATTATACAAATTAAATGTCTGTATGACCACAGCATGGCTCACTGCATTGATTACTATGAATAATTATTTCTATATCCAGCGCGAGGGACCAAAATATTGCTTAATTTGAGTTTTAGAATTTTAAAAGACTTTAATGTTTGAGAGACTACTTGCTTCATGCAAGTAAACATTTTGAAAAAAGAAAATTATGTTATGTCTTATATTAAACTGTAGAATTGCGACTGTATATATTTCATACCTTAATTGAGGCGAAGTCTTGTAGATCTGTAGGATGGTGTAGGCTAATTTCGGTGTTCGTAAATGTGCACAGGTACCTGGCGACGACACTTGACACAAAGTAATTACAATAGTTGAGTCACAAATCACTAATATCACAGTTCACAGTTTATAAATACAAATTATAGACAAGTTTTGTTAGTTGAGTTTATCGCGATATCTTTGGTTTTGTAAATTAACAGTTAATCGCACATGTCGATGCCATGAGATCATGGCGTAGAATTCAAGCAATATGAGTTAAACTTATCGGGTGAATATGAACAGTTACAATAGGCGATTATAAACGGGTTTGCGACCAAATAAACTGAGTATATTATCACATAAAAATAACTATTAATGGCTTAATTATGATTATTCTATTAGCGCCGTTGTATAGATACATAAAGCATGTATAACCAAACCATAAGACAACCACATCTGTTTTATTAGAGCGTTGCTTGTCCAGTCTCGTGGTTTCTTCAAGAAACGGAATTCTTCCGATTTTTTTTAGCCAGAGATCAATAAAATGGTCAGAAAAAATAGCTTTATTAAACCTGAATAAAACTACTGTTGATAATCGGTGAATTGTACTGAGATACCGGTATTTTCGGGGGGAATACAAAATTAGTACAGAACAATATGTGTGCATTAGTTTATGTTTGTACTTAATATGGTGACTGTGAGTGTTCTAGCTAGAACAGAGTGAACATTTCGTGTCATCAGTTTGTACCAAAAAACTCCTCTCCATCTTCTCTAGACTTAATGACACACTTATTAGTTCTAAGACATAAATGTTGGTGTTAACTACATTATTTATTAACTGGTCCTCCGTTAGTATTAAATTCTAAATTCAATCATCAGTATTACTTTAGAATTTAAGACTATTAGTAGTCCTTTTATGTTAGTCCTGCAAAGTCGAATGTTTTTTCTACTTAACACTCGAATACTGTATCAGAGTCGAAAGAGAACAAGAGTTGATCAAGGTAGATGGATCTAACTCAAGAAGGTGTAGATCTAGCTAGTCTTTTGGGTATTGCCAAAGAAGGAAACAGGTAGGTTTTGAATTAAAAAAACATATTTAGTTTAACAATTTGTTATGCAATATGTTAACTTACTTACATGCATGTAAAAATGAATATTTTAAAAATATGTAATGAAACGTGTCTAATAATAAATACTGTTAGAAGGGGGGAGGGGAGAAAGGGGGGGAGGGTAATGCCTATTATAAAATACATGGCTCATTCGTGTACAAAAATACTTTCAGCTATACATTACAATTCTAATTGTTTTTGGTTTTTGAAAATTTGGTTAATGAAAAAAAAAACAAAAAAAAAAAAATAATAACCTCATTAAGACGTTGAGGTGAAAAACACAAAATGGGAGACTAAATCTTCAACACCTTCTTCTTCTTTCGTGTTCACACACTATCACGTTATCACTGGTCCCAACCACTCAAAATATCTAAGTAAAAGGTACAATATATACAAGGTCGTAGACTACGCTACACACCGGCGTCATTGTTTATTATTTTTCGCTAAATTGTGCGACGCCCAGTTTAAAGATGTCTTCCATGAATTGCACAAAGCCTCATCGAACTTTGAACGAAAATGTGTTAGTGCATCTTGCTCTGTTAAATCCAAAACCTAGAAAAAGACAGAATAAAAATTAAAAGTTGTAAAATTTAAGAAATTTTTTAAATTTATTCTGAAACTATAAATAAAATTCTACTTTTCTATATAATCACCATTCTGATTCAGACATTTATCATATTGAGTAAAAAGTTTTACAACTCCTTCATTAATAAAATTGGGTCCAACTTCTGACAACCTGACTCTCTGCATTTTTTTACATCTTTATCACTGCCGAATATCTGTTTCTTCTGCCTTATAAGGCCTCTTTATGACACGAGCAGAATGAGGGGTTGCATTGTCATGGAGAAGCACAACACCTTCTGACAGTTTTTCGAGGGGGAGGGGAATCTTTCATTGCGTTTCTTAGTTTGTTTAAGATTTCAAAATTTCAACTGGCAATATTAGACAGTTAAAAATGTTTAAAAACTATATTAACAAAATCAACTCAAATCCAAATTATAAGAAAATGAAGTGCAGAACTCAATCAATTTCCTTTACCTTACAACAACTCTCATATTTTCGGAATATACTGCAAACAAACAACCACTGACACAACCATCCATAAAACCATCCGCAAAACTTGTAGCCAATCACAGTTTTATCCACAAACTCCTCAAAGTCTTGAAAATTACAATAAAGGAACAGACATTATCAAACAAATTGCAGAAGCCAATGGCTACAAGAGAGAAATGATAGACAAATTACTCCATAAGCACAGGAAACCCTAAACTAATATCCCACAGAACCCAAAACCAAAAAACCCCTATGTATGAATTGAATTTGGAAACAAACTTGAGTACAAGTTGAAAAAAGAACTAAGTAAATATGGAATTACATTGGTATAGAGAATCTCGAAAACTTTGAAAAAAACAATTTCCCAACCACGAAGAATTGAACATATGAAAACTCAGGTGTATACAAAATAAGCTATATGGATTCCTATAGTTTTTATATAGGTTAGACCAGAAGTTCTTTCAAAACTCATTTTACCTTACAGACCATATCATTCTTATGTAAATATAGATTACAGGAAATCTTGAGTAAGAGTGTTATTCATAAATGTAAGAAAATACATTTCCTCAATACTTTGGAGGAATATAAACCCACCATAAATCATTCAAACCATATTCTTAATTACAAATTAAAATTCATTTCCAATGAAATATTCAGCTCAATCAAATCAGTTTATACTCGTAAATAAGTATTTCAATAGATTATATTTAATCTTTGAGTGGGAGACTAATCAATTTCCTCAGTGCACTACAGACTTTCATCGCAATACCATGCATGGTAGAAAAACTTTTGTTTGTTTTAACATGTGTAATGTGTTTTATAAATAGTAACAAAAGTCTTTAGCTGATGGAATAAATCTGATGATGACAATTTGATTGTCAAAACCGGTAATTTTAATTACAAAATACGATTGTAGACGGACCTAGAAAAAGTAAAAATAGATAATACACATAAACATAGAAAAGTTGGCCTTACAATTCTACCCATACAAGATTCACATTATGGATAAACTTTCAGAAGATGATTTTGACGGAGTATTAAATACTACGATGCAATAATACAAAACCACAAGAAACAAACAAGTGTTTTTCTGATGAGGTAACATTTACGCTGAACGGTAGTGTAAATAGCCACAACTGCCGATTCTAGCAAAAGTGAATGTACGAGCAGGAATCTTTGATGGCAACATCATTGGGGCTTTTATTATTGGAGGAAATTTAAATGGAAACACTTACTAAATTTTATAAGAAGTTTAAAATATTGCTGGACCAAATGTCAAATGCAACATTTCCACGAAACATTGATAGTAGGGGGCCGGTAGAATGGCCAGCACGCTTGCCTAACCTTTTCATCTTTGAGACAATCTAAAATAATGTTTATTGATCTAAACTGCAGTATTGATGATTTGTGAAACCAAATCATTTAAGAAGTACAATTAGTTATTTCCAATATGCTACAAAAAGTCATATTACAGATTGATGTACTGCCAAACTGATGAGGAAAAGCAATTCGAACATTTGCTGAATTTAAAGGTATGGTAAAACTGAAACTACCTACTAACTCAGAATTCTATTTTTTAATATCTACTTAGTTATAATTGTCAAAACAATACAGGCAACCCATATGTCATTACAAATTAAAAATATATGCAAATATTTAGAATACAACTTTGAACATGTAAACTTTTTTTTTGATGATATATAACCCAAACTAAACTTTTATTGGTGTATTCTTATCCGGAGAATCGGAATATTAACGCTTCAAAATTTGTAGAAAAACAGTACAGTAATCCCTCGGCATTATTAAAAACCTCGGGTTTGGTATTTACGGTTTTGATTATTCGTGTTCACTAAAAAAAAAAAAAAAAAAAAAAACATACAAGATGGGATTTTCCTAAAGAATACCGTTAAGGGTTGAGGGAAGGGTTGTGTACGCCATGACCTTGAAGGCGGTAATCGCCGATGAGTGCTGTTGTCACAGCTAGTGACATCTCCATTTAGTGTTGTACTGTACAGCAAAGTGTACTGTATTGTGAGTGTTATACATACGGTTTTACTTGGTGTTATTTCCTTCTGTGTTTTATTTTATTTAGTTAGGATTTTGATAGTACTGTACGTATACGTACCGTACATAGTTACGTTATCTGTTTCTTTTAAATTTTTTCAAAAATGCCCACATGTATAGAAAAAAAAGAGGCTAAAACAAGTCATGCCCTTAACAAAAAAATTGAACTTCTTGATTGGCTTAAAAGTGGCGAAAGTGTAGCTTCAGTGGCAAGGTTTTATAAAGTAAACGAATCAACGGTTCGGTAAAAAGGAAAAGGAAGAAAACATTCGTAAAATCGTAAAAGAAAGCTCTTCACAATTGTCAAAGGTTACATCTGTGTGTCGCGATTATAACATTGAAAAAACAGAGAAGGCTTTAAATATTTGGATTGAAGACAAAACTCAAAAAAGGGTCCCTCTCAGTTCTATTTTAATTCGAGAAAAAGCGCGGCGTTTATACAACCATTTTGTTCAGCAAGATGCTGAAAGCAGTGTCACTGATAGACCCCGGTTTTGTGCTAGTAAAGGCTGGTTCGAAAATTAAAAAAAGAGAGTCTTACTGCAATATGTAAAAATTACTGAAGAAATAGCATCAGCTGACCATGAAGCAACAAACTCTTACCCAAATGAGTTTTACAAATTGAGAAAGGATACATACCAGATCAAGTTTTTAACACGGACGAAACTGGCTTATTTTGGAAGAAAATGCCTTCTCGAACCTTCATTTCAAAAATCGATCTTCAATCTTTTCAGCAATTCGAAGATTGATAATTTGTTGTTAGATGACAATCTAAATGATTTATTTAGTGTACTCAAAGACCTGGGTTATCAAAATATACAAGAAAACTACAAATGAAAATGATGACATAAGTGTTCCCTCTTCATGTAAACAGCATAGGTTTAGAAATACAAAAGTAACAAGTAAACAAAATTATATTGTTTACAACTGAGCGATTGGAATTTTCAATCTGGTTATTTATGATTCTGCTAATAGTGGAATTTTAGAGCTATTTAACGAAAACAGCAATGCAATGTTAACTGAAGATTTATTAAATTTAATTGTCAGGGAAACCAATCGTTATCATGAATATGTTATTATCAAGGGAGAACTAGGTGAAAAATCAAGACTTTGTGTAACTGGACACTATTGCAAAATAAAGAGTTACTCGAATTTATAGCTACAACTATGCTCATGGTAAAAAACAAAAACTACCTCTACACAAATATTGGTCTAATAATTATGTGTTGAAGTATACAGCAACTCCTGAAATTTTGTCCTAGCAATATTGTTTGCTTCATTTTTTTGATTATGAGGAAATGAAAAACTTGTAAAATTCAAATGTGTTTAGGCTTATTCTCAAAGGTAACTTGATTCAGGGGGCTAAAACTCGTCACAATGGGGCTGTCAAGCACTAATATCTCACGAGTCAAAGGGTTAAAGCTTATTTTGAAAGAAATTAATTTCTACATACAAATTACAAAAGAATCAAATTTAAACTGTTAAGTACAGACGTAAAATAAACAAGACTTTAAATGCATTTTAAACATCATATGAGTAGTTACAGCTTGTATTAAATATGACGAAAAGTTGAATTATGTTAATACAATAGTCTAACCTAACCGGACTTTGATGAAAAAGACAAGTTAGGTTAGGTTAAATTATGTTATATTGACTTGAAATTAAACATGTCTTAAAATTAATTACAAACAGCCCTATTTCATGGCAAAGTAAAAGTTGTATTATGTATGCACAATTAGTTTGATTGATAATCAATACTAGTCGATATTGACTTTATTGTGCAATATCTAAACATTTGTTTCTTGTAATTACTTCAGTGATAGCAATTCCTTAGTTTTTACACAACTTATAAAAGGTGATTCGGAATTAAACGTCAATTTCTCAGGAAATCATTCTGTATAAACATAGGTCCAAAACGGTTCTTAGCATCTTACGACTAGCAAAAGATTATGCCAGGATTTCTGATCCACCGGTGGCCGTTAAATTTCACGGGCCATAAATAACGACGCAAATTCGTTGGTCCCATACATTTTGTAGGCTGAAAAGTTGTAAAAATAGATCCCAAGAACTGTATCTCTTGTAATTTTGAGAAAATTATTGTAAAATCCCAAAAAATGCAGTCAAAAAACATAATTTAAAAATGTAATTCTGAATTAATTGAAGCGAATAAAGCCAATAATAATCAAATACAATGAAATTAGGAACTTTTTTAAATAACCTTATTTGATTCTTGAGGCCTAAAATAAAATAAAAATATTTGAAGATAAAAATTATCGGAATTCAAAAATGTTTTAGTATGTTTTTGGGTGGTATAGATAAAGACCAAGAAATTAGAGTTTTAGGTATTTGTCGATAACTCTGTTATCATTTGAGCTACAGAAAAAATAAAAAAAGGCATTTTTTTTTGTTAAAAGAGGAAAACATTATTTTTTGAGATATTCAACAATAAAATATTAAACGCCCGCCATTTAAAAAAAAGTAGAAAATAAAGTCTTGGTTTTCTGCTATAGTGGTAAAAAGTTACAAAAATAATGCGAATATCAAATCTTCACTCATATCTTATCTACTTTCAAAGATATAGTGTCTTTAAAAAAAAAAAAACACAAAATAGCAGACAGTCGGGAAATGAAGCATTTCTAGACATATGTTTATATGAACTTTTTATCTTATTTTTAGCTATAGAATCATTTCTCGAGAGATTGCCGTGCAGTTCCGAATCATCCTGTATGTTTGTGTTTAAGTACTTTTTATTTAAATTTTTAGAGTGAAAGTGAACTGCACTCTAAAATACTATTTTCCAAATCAAAGATTGGTACTGAATGCATTTTGTAACATTTTTGATTTATGTTTATGATAGAGGCCTTAACAAGATATTGTTGCTTACCAAAGTATCACGAAGATAATTCAGATCTTTCTCAGAGCTCAGTTCAGGTAGACCTGTTGATATCATCATGGCAAACAAAGATAGTATGAGACAGCCATGTCTACGTAATATCAAGAAGGCCTAAACAATACAAAGAGATTAGACAATCACACATGCATATTCCGATCAATAAACATTTTACAATTTTTCTTACAGATATATTACACAACTCGGGAGGGTAATTTATAATGAGTACAAGTGTGATCCCCTCCCATGAGTATAATGTATGAGTGAAATTGGTGATGCCTTGAAAGGCCAGTTAGAGGATCATTGCAAAAAAAAAGAATAAATTATATGTGTTGATTCTGATAGTAAAGAAGAAAAAAATACATTGAGAATATTTTGTATTATTTATACAAAAAATATGGTGCACCTAGCTAAATTTTTGGCACATAGTTCCTACGAGACTAAGATTCAAAATTAATTAAATAAAAATAGTTTTGTTTCGGACATCTAAAATATTTTAATATTCCAATTGTTAATAATTTCTCATTATTATTACTGTTAAAATAAATTTACTTTAGAGTCATTGATAAATTTGTTATGTTTTTGACCACTATGTAATAATTTAGCTCCTCAACCTTCGAGTTCAGCAGTATTTGTTTTGAAAAGGTGCATGTACGAATTTTCTTTCAGACAAAATGTAATAAATTATTTTCTTGTTACATCATTTGTTCATAACTTCGACATAACAAGAAAGAAAAGAAAAGAAAGAAAGAAACTTTATTTCTCCAATGAAATGTTAACATAAGTACAATACAATATGCAATAATACCTGCAATAATATTAACAATATATTGATACAGAAACATAAGCAAATTGTATTAGAGTCTTGGATTATACAAGGAAAATAACTTCGACATGTACATTCCTTTAGAAGGACCCCTTTATTACGATGAACGTAAACACCCAGATGCTATTAAAGTATTCGAGAACAAGGGGTTTTATAATAGATTTTATAATCTTTTCATCATTTTTAAGGTGATGATGATCGAGAGGTTTTTTGCTTTTAAATAACAACTGTAATATCAAAAATTAAAAATAGAAAATACACTACAATCACACAGCATTAGTATATTTATATTCCTTGCTATTTATTACAGTTAGGATAACATTCATATTCCATACAAGCTTGTACCAAACAGTGCCTAATACAAAAGTAAAACAATTGGACATGTTTTGTCATTTATTTCAGTTAGTGCAATTATTATTGATCAACGCTATTACTTCACTAGTATTAGAAATACCTAATAAATGGTATAAAATCATTGCACAAACTTTTTCACTCATCCCTCCCCAAGATCAAATAAAAACGAACCTAAACTAACCGTTACCAAAAATGTCAGTTCGGTGGCTGTTAATAAAAAAAGAGAAAAAGAACAATGAACGACGCCTTTGAAGAAATATTTATATATTTAAATAAGTATTGAAACTTGTTTCACTATAAACATGTCTTTAGAGTAAATCATATTGAAATTAAAATCGAGCTTTTAATGACCACAATCAAGATTCAGTTTCTTTTTGCAAATTATTGTTGAACCGTAATATTTTATTATTTGTGATTTTACACACAGGTTTGGGTCATCAATTTGTACATTGTTTCCTCTTGTTGCAACAGTTCGATTTTTTTTTTGCAAGATAATCTGTTTTTGAAGAGCACCTATCCAGATTGTTAACAGGTTTATAAATAAAACAGGTTTTGACATATATTTTTAAGAAGATAACATCGACAAGTTTGAATGGATTCAAGACCTTATTTAAGGCCGAAGCTCCATCTGAAATCACTTTTGTTGAAGAATAAAAATTTGATTGAACTGTCTTAGCATTATAGATTTAAGTAAAATCAGTACGCTCAGTGTAATACATAAAGCAAAATGGGCGCTATTGACCTCCAGACGCTTTATTGGAACTACCTGGGGCCTCAAACCCCATATAGCTCTCTGGCTGTATGAGGCGGTGATAAGACCCCAAATCACATACGGAGCGGTGGTCTGGTGGCGCAGGGCGCAACAGACTGTTGCCAGCAATAAACTAACAAGTCTACAACGACTTGCATGCCTATGTATAACGGGGGCCTTCAGAAGCAGTCCCACCGCTGCCATGGAGGTTCTCCTGGGACTTCTGCCTCTGGACATATATATAATGACAGAGGCTAGGAAGTCAGCATACAGATTAACGTGCGTTGGCGAATGGCGGAGGGGCCTGCCTGGTGTGGGACACTCCAACATAGTCAGCGTCGTACTTAAAGATTCGGTGTTAGACATGGTGCCAGACGCCATGCGCACCGAGCATATCTTTTACAGACCATTCACAGTCACTCTTGGGATGCGAGAGGACTGGGGAGGAAACAACACTCCAGGTTCTGCCAGGAGAACTATAGTGTGGTACACAGATGGATCCCTGATAGGCAGAAACTCAGGGTATGGCATTTACAGTGCTTCACCAAGGACGAACATAAGTGTGAGCCTTGGGACTCACTGCACTGTATTCCAGGCAGAGATATTAGCAATCACCGCCTGCGCTCATTTAGGTCTGACGGAAGGTCTCACAAACCGACAGATCCTAATACTTTCGGACAGTCAGGCAGCATTAAAAGCGCTAGACTCAGTTAACATCACTTCAAAGTTGGTGAAAGACTGCCTCTCAACACTAGTTCAGCTATCTAGGAACAACACGGTTGAACTGAGATGGGTGCCTGGACACCGAGGCATCGAGGGAAATGAGATGGCAGATACTCTAGCCAAACAAGGAGCATCAACACCCTTCACAGGGCCGGAACCAATGTGCTGCATTAGCCGCAGTATGGCTAAAAGCGCAGTCAATAGCTGGGCCAAGGAACTACAACGCAAAAGATGGAGTAGAATACCTGGGCACACGCAAAGTAAACGGTTGATACAGGGACCTAGCATCAGGCTTACCAAGTCCCTAATCAGACTGGATCGACAACAGCTGAAAAGAGCTGTAGGACTCATCACTGGACACGGCTGGTTCAGGAAACACCTAACAACAGTAGGAGCCCTAGAAGGTGACACAAACTGTCGGCTATGCGAACAAGCTGAAGAAACAGCACAACATGTCATCTTTGACTGCTGGACGCTGGAACGCAGAAGGAGGGAACTATTCGGCATCCTGCAACCCGGAGATGAAGAAGACACTTATTTAGTGGAGAAAATCCTGCACCTCACAAAGGGTACAGGATTTTAAACGTCAAGAACGGCAAATAGGGGGCACAATAAGCTTATGGTTGACGTGCAAGGAATCCTTCAGAAGGATTCCACCCCATACCAAATCTAATCTAATCTAATCTAAATCATATTGAAATTAAAATCGAGCTTTTAATGACCACAATCAAGATTCAGTTTCTTTTTGCAAATTATTGTTGAACCGTAATATTTTATTATTTGTGATTTTACACACAGGTTTGGGTCATCAATTTGTACATTGTTTCCTCTTGTTGCAACAGTTCGATTTTTTTTTGCAAGATAATCTGTTTTTGAAGAGCACCTATCCAGATTGTTAACAGGTTTATAAATAAAACAGGTTTTGACATATATTTTTAAGAAGATAACATCGACAAGTTTGAATGGATTCAAGACCTTATTTAAGGCCGAAGCTCCATCTGAAATCACTTTTGTTGAAGAATAAAAATTTGATTGAACTGTCTTAGCATTATAGATTTAAGTAAAATCAGTACGCTCAGTGAATTTTAATTCCATTTGCAAAGATATATTTGTGCGAAGATGAGTTTTCGGGTGTTGTTTCACAAAGAAACAATCATTATGCGGAAATCAACACACGTCAGGACAGGAGAGCGATTGTGTTTTGAGAAGTTGTGCAGGAACAACAGGGTAGTCCGTCTCACAAATTAAGATTTATTGTTTCAAATGATATGACTATTCAAAATATTTTATTTGATTTATCATTTCAAACACTTGTATTAGACCTCACATGTGAGGTATGAAATTAGTTAATAATTTAAAATCTGTGATTCTAATTCATACACACAAACAATAATGTACTTAGCTCACCACTGTTTACTGTTACGATTTAAAGTTGAATTAAGTTAGAAGACAGTAGACAAATATTCTAAGTCCATTTAATAGACACCAGAACTTAAACAATCATTACGACAAAAAGTTAGGTAATTGTGTGCAACCTTCTGACACATCACAAAATGACTAAGGAGTATAACAGCTCCTGTTGCAGAGGAAAGGGATTGATCCACTGAGAGATTGGAATCAGACAGAGACTCTGCCAGATGGGAAAACATTACCAGGGTTATATTAATTGGTGAAAAGGATCCAATTAGTTTAACAGAGGATCAAGTAGGTGAGTAAACTTCATGTGTAACTAAAAATAGTTAAATAATATATTTAATTACCTTAGGTCCGTCTTGTGACTTCGTTGTTGAATGCTTCTTACATTAACCCCATCATCAGAAATTTACTTTGTTCACTTTGAAGAACTCATCATTGATTATATTAAAAAACACATTTAACACAAAACATACACGGACACAAAATAAAAACACATCATATGAGCTTGTCTGACATTGTTGTGTGCTCTGTCATGTCTATCGGAGTACGCATTTGACACAACAATGTCAGACAAGCTCATATGATGTGTTTTTATTTTTGTGTCAGTGTATGTTTTTGTGTTAAATGTGTTTTTTAATATAATCAATGATGAGTTCTTCAAAGTGAACAAAGTAAATTTCTGATGATGGGGTTAATGTAAGAAGCATTCAACAACGAAGTCACAAGACGGACCTAAGGTAATTAATTTTTTTTTTTTAAATTGTGACTATGAACCAAAAATATGCTTATCAAAAAAATAGTTAATCTTTGGAATTCATTTTAAATTATAAGCTTGTCATAATCATTAGGATAGTTCTGGATTGAAGGCATAGAATATTTTATTGATGTAGATTAGCTTAAGATTACATGTGTTTATGTATGTTAAAATATTAAGGAAGAACGTTAAAAAAAGATAAATACACAGATGCTTTGCTTGTATTAAGAGACTTGAAATTAAGATTGTAATATTGATAACTTTACAATCCTGAATTTTTAATACTAAACACTTTTAGTACTGAATCATTGTTTGCTTAGTTCATTTCTTCATTTTTCTTGAACCCGAAAACAGGAATCATCAATTCCTAACAGCACCTCCGCTACAAAAAGAAGAATTCCGACACAGAAAAGAGCCTCTTGTAGTGAAGATACTCGACCAAGTTGTGCTTAAATTTAGTTTCTGTATTGCTTTAGTAATGGAGGCAATTCCCCTGTTTGTATGTGTTGTAACTGGAGCCACATGGAAGTTATCACACGATTTCGTGTAGTGGTTTTATGGATTTCTTTGTTCAAATCTGAATTAACTTTATCATAAAATTGTTTTCTTCATAAGATATATTAATGGAAAAGTGAGGATTCAATTTTTTAAAAAAGATTTCTCTACGAAATCGTAGGCTGTAGCTTAAAAATTGCCTTTTCTTGAGTTTAAAACTTTGACTGGACACCCCACATACATATGAGGTGTCCCAAAAAGAGGTAGCTATTTTTTAATTAATATGCCAGACATAAGGAACACTCTACAAACTTGACACTTTACAGTTATGTTACATATATTAATCTTCTTGATAGAAGCACTTCCTCCCACAATGCAATACAATTAAAATGAGCATTGCCATCTGTTGAATCTCGATCAGCTGTTTTGTTAACAAACACAATGAAACAATTTGGTAGTTGTGTTTAATCAGTTCATGTATGAAATCTAACCTCGAAACAATGAATTTTTTTTAATTGAACATAAGTTGAAATGTTGGTCTTGGGCAATTGATTTTGAAAATGAATACGAAGTGATAAGGTGTTTTCAAAGAACCTCCTAAATGTTCCTCCATCCAGAAAATCAATTCATACATGGAAAACTACACAACTAGAAACTGGCTCAGTTTCAAAAAAATACCATACATTTTTGAACACAAAATAAAGAGCTAGTATGTCCTAATTTACTGAAATTTCCAAACAGGCCTAATTCACGTAGAAAAGTTGCATTCAACTACTACGAAACATAACTGTAAACTGTCAAGTTTATGTAGTGTTTCATACCAAATGTAGCTGTAACATGTCATCAGACACACTTTTAAAGGCTGATTTTATTTAGTCTAAGTAACAAGTAGAACCTAGTGTTCAGTTTCCCACATATATAGTCAATCAACCAGAAGATCCAACAACTTAGTGGCAATGGTTTCATTAATTCATTTGTCATTATTGGAAATACATCTAAGAAAAATTATTATTTATTACATTTTGCAAAATTTGTTTGTGAATTTGAAAGAGTGTATTAGTTTTCAAACTGTTACCGAACACACGGTGCATGCAATACAATGAAATTAAATAAATTACCTGCTCGCACTGTTTCTGAAAGATCTGGAACTCCAGAGCTTCCTTCTTAGTCTGCCCCTTGTTGATGACATGGACAAAGTCATGGGTCAATACAAATGGCACACGTTCACGACGAAACCCAAACTTTTCTTTGAAGTGACCGAGGATATGGCCGAAATCAATATGGAACAACTAAACAGAAAGCAAAACACAATTAATACCAAATTGTAGGTAATATATGAAATGTATAGAGATATTTTTGATTTGATTCACAAAAACTAATTATGTTAGGCCAGTTTCTGCACATAACCTACAGCATAGTCAAGTTGTTTTAACCTCAAAGTGTCCATCAAGTTGATCAAAATTCAAATTGTGAACTAAATGCATATAATTTAATTGTAAAGATAGTATATAATTATCATTTTTATGTTTTATTTTAAATCATAAATTGTTACATGTTTTTATTTACAAGTTGTTATGTAATGTGATGTATTTTTTAGTTTTAGTTACATGCTATTATATAATGACAAATTTAATAAATAAAAAAATTGTAAAATTTTTTGTGACACAAAAATGATTGTCAATAAAATTATTGAGCTACAAAGTCAAACAACATGACCACGAACTTTGAGATGAACACTAATTTTTCATTCGAGTCTAGTCAGAGCTCCAGTTCAGTTCCTTTCTTTGACATCAGAAAACATGTACATTACATTTTGAGACCTCTCCTCAATCGTGTTATGTTCACATCAAATATTGAGTAGAGCAATAGGACAATTTCTCACTTGTATTGCCAATTCACATAACTAGACCTTCAAGACTTAACTAGACTATAAATCTCTCTCTTGTTTAATCACTATTATAACAAATCTTACATCAAACTTATTCTTAACACAAGTACATTTATTTTGTACGACCGTGAAAAATGTCAGTAAACCAGATATATGAGTTCTAGAGAGGTCAAATAATATGTTCACAATTTAAAAATGAGACTAATTTGTCAACAGGTACTGGCCGGAGCTCCAGTTCCACAGGTCTGTCTTCTTCCATTGACCACAGCAAATGTCATTAATGTTCATTTCACTAAAATTTTAACAAAATTGGTAGAGTCGATTTTGAGAAATTACATCTTTAAATAACCTGTGACCAATTTTTCTGGTTTTCAACCGATAACTCATGAACTATCGGAGAGATGGCGACCAATACATGGTTGAACACCACACTTCAACCATAGTTACATGCTTGAACAAGTGACCAATACGTTTTGTTTGGGTCATTTGTGGCTACACTTTGCAACAGACTAGCAATAGATAAGGGGTTAGTAAATTTATAAAATCTGGACTTTCAGAAATTAATCTGTCAAGAACAATAGATTGTTATTTAATTAAAAGTTAATACAGTGATAACTTGAATTGAACATTGATAACTTGAATCTTAAGTGGGAATGTTAATACTTCGAGTTATCAAATAATTCAAGATAGTCAGGTTCGAATTACTGAAGACAAAAATCACTGACTGAGTTACAAAATCTCCTTTGCAATTTCACTTTCTTTCTTCACGCCTTCATCTACATTTTTTAATAGGTTTCGTTTTTCCTCTACTCTCAATGTTTTACATTTTTGTTTAACTGACATACTGCAGTTAAAACCACTTCCCAATTATTTTAATAAAAAGCAAAACATTAATAAAATACAGGACAGTAACCACATATATACACTCAGGGTGAACAGTAGAGTTGTACAGCAAAATTACGGGGAAATTCAAGGACACGAGAGGGGAAGTTCATATCTTAACATGAAAATTTTGTCCTCTCGTACAGTACAGATATTCTAAACTTTGACTTACAAAGGTCTGCTGACCAAAAGTTCCAGTTAAAGAGGTGATTTTATTAAAACTTTTGACTAGTAGATGTTTTTTAACGTTATAGAGGTTTACCAATGTGTCCAGGAAACCAACAAAATTCGTCTCATCGAGGTTTTTTCTTTAAACAATTCAACTTAATTTAAGATATCAAGGAATTTAAGGTATTGAGGTTCTACGGTAATACATTGATTAAGCTAGCTTGAATAGTTAATAAGGTATAAGAAGAAAAGTTTCATATTAAAAAAAAAAAAAAAAAAAAAAAAAATCATGTAAGGATGTTAGAAAAACCTAAAACTTAAATTACAAATAAATCAAAATGTTTGAATATAAGAAAAGAAAGATAATTGGATATTAAAATAAATATTAAAGTTATTTTAAAGTAATTCCTGATTAGTTTTTGTTGAAGAAAAAAAGTAATAGTAAATAATTAAAAAAAGTAAATACAGAATTGTATTCAACAGATAAAGATACATAAATGAATGAAATTTCATCAAAATATCAACTATAGTTTAGGAGATATGGTGAATTAAAGTTTAAAATCAAGATGTTAGTAAAAAAAGTACTAACTAACAATCGGAAAGTATTTATATTATAAAGAAATTGCCACAATGTATATAATAAGACCAAGAAAAGTTTATATAGAAAAAATGGGGAAGTTTTTAGAAATAAACAAAATTATTAAAAACATGTGAATTTTAAATGCGAATAAGGAAATTTCAACTTAAAATAAAACTGCAAACAGAAATTTTCGACATAGAACCAAAGTGAAAAGATATTTTAATAAACAGTAAACAATTAAAAACCAGAATTCGTAAGACAATGGATTACATAAAATAGCAATAACACAGGAAGTGTGTTGGACAACAATGATTCAAGTTCCTGCGAAATCAGAAGAACATGGCAAACAAAACTACAAAAAACACATCAAAATCGGTGGAAGCCCTCAGAATTTATAAACATTTTGGGAAAAATAAAATAAATTTTAGTCTAGGTCAACCTCGACTTAGAGCTGTGATGTCAGGAGGTGCCCGCCTCGAAAACTTAATAAAAATTAAGTAATAATTTGTGTTAATTAATAAATGAAGGAAAATGATTATATAGTAGTAAAAGAATATAGGAAAAAATAGTAGGTGAATTTGTGAAAATAAAGTGTTAAAATGAAAAATACAAAACGCGTCTTTCTTATTTTTAAATATCATAAACTGTTAAAAGACTTCTAAAGCATTCATCAGAATAGGATGTAGTCAACGCTCGATTATTTCAAAAAAATAACTTAATGTTTCAATAGTAAATAATAAATAAATAAAGTGTTAATCACACAGATTCAAATTTACAATAACTAAACATTGGAAAATTAAAACTACAACGGAAGGACTTAGAAGCGCAGATATACTAACAACCATCAATCAATTTTCATGAATTCTCAACACCAAGATTAACAGGAGTATCTGTATAACTATCTAGAAGTTTGATCTTCGAGTGATCTACATATCTTCAGGGATCTTCAATTATCTCAACAGCCGAAGTCATCTACAACCATATAAGGTACTATTATACGCTTTTGAGGGAAAATATCGTTGCTTAAGAAACAATACCGCCTAACTTACATTTTTAGCGAAATTGAGTTATTGTTACCAGCGTATTCTGCCGGATCTCCCGCATCAACTAGCAGACGTAGTTTGGCTGAAAAAAATCAGATAGCAGCATAATCGTGCTGTAAAGAAAGCGCCTATCTACACAAAGCAGAATTCTTAGAAACAACACCGCCTAACTTCAGTAGGCTCCATGCTATCGTATAGAGAAAAGTGACGCAGTGTCGCCTGCTTGAGTAGTACTTCAATTTGGTAGTTTTAATAGTTTATACGTTTTTTATTTTGTTAGTGTTGGCATCTCTCATGATAACGGAAACCAATTATCTTACTAGCAATTAATTTTTGTGATCAATTTTTGGAAAAACAAGAGTGCAAAACTGTTATTGTAGTTAGGCGGTATTGTCTTCATAGACCTTTAGTAGTTCAGCGGTGACAGTGAAACTAATAGTAAGAACAAAAGAAAGGAGTGTAGAAAATAAAATACTGAGTACAAGACTGTTGAATGGCTTACTTTGTCATTATCAAAGACGATTGTTGTAAATAATGTATTTCTGTCTGCATTATTAAAATGTTCTAGATAGTCAAAAGTAAAATGAAGTTTTTATTTTAATGCCACCCAAATAACAAAAGACAACTAACCAATACCGCCTAACTACAATTATTTACTAGCCAATACCGCCTATCTAAAATTCATTAAGAACCAATAACGCCTATATACAACCCGATAAGAACCAATACTAACGAAGTAAATTTATTAAATTAGATTTATCTTTTTCAAAGACAGAAAAGTAATTCAAACCATCTTTTTCGAATTAAAATAGCATTATATTAAATATCCCTTAAATATACTTGAAAATAAACAGTTTTTTGTCCCTCCTGTAAAGTTGATGAAATTGTTAGTTAGGCTGTATTGTTTCTTAAGCGACGATATGTAAATAATACCAAAATCATAATATAAAATTTTGGAGGAAAAAAGTTTCAAAATCAAACAAATTTTTCTTTTTTTCAAAATATATAAAGTTTGCTTTGGTCATCAAAAGTAGAAAATAAATTTTAATATATTAAGATTTGTTAAAGTTAAGGCAGAATATATGACCTTTTGTCTATATGCTATAAAATTATGACGCTGCACAACGTGTAATGAGTTTTATGAAGATTATTGTTTTAGAATTATTCAATTACAAAATAAGTAACCTATTCTTAATCTCGAGGTTCAGAAGTCCAATAGTCTGTAACTCTTGCTTTGGCAATTTTTAAAACACTTTTGGGTGCACAACACAAATTAAAACTATAAAAACTTAATCTAAATAATTAGGATATTTGATATCTTAAAAACTAATTAAAGGTGTGTGGTGGAAGTCAATAAGTGATGGGTGAATATGATAGAAAAGTTAATGGTGGTTTTAAAAACACAATATTATTTATTACTTAAGTTAATAAAAGATCTTTCATTCACAGTTTTGAGTTTGTATTATGGCCTCTAATGAATTTTAAGAGTGTTATAATTTTTGTTGGTTAATTTCGGCTGGATTAATCTGGATGTTAGGTGAATTTATAATGTTGATTAGTGATGTGTGAGTTCGAATTAAAATACTCGGTGATTCCGAGTATCAAAATCTTCGGAAGAGTCCGAATATTAAAATCCTCGGTTTCGTATTAAAATACTTGGACAAAATCCTCGTAACTAGGAACAAGGAGGAGGTAATGTGCGAGACTGCGATTATCCTCGGTGTGCGAGTATCCTCGCACAACGATATTCGTTAGTGTTGTGTCAATTCCAAACAAAATACTCGGTGTTTCTACTTTGGTTACATTAGTTTCTAAGCTGATTTTTACTACACATTAATTAAACATTACGATTTTGAGTTATAATGATTTAGATTCGGTACCTAACAAGTTCAATTTAAAATAACAATAGTATTCATTAAATGTCATCCACATTAACAAAAAGTAAATTAAATTATTATTTAATTGTTATTACTTATATTTAAATAAATATTTATAGGTTACCATCTTTATAAAAAATATAGTAAATTAACTTATTTTAAATAATAACTAAATTATTAATGTTGGTAATAATTGTACTTACGTTTAATTACTGAATTTGTGTCGAGGCAGGATAACATTTAATTACGTATTACAAGTGTCAATCACATATTGTTTAAAAAAATAAATACTTGGTGGATCAGTCTAACAGATAGAAATATAACACACACACACATAATACGCATAATCATTCTGCGCAGATACTCGATGTCGAACTAATAATACGAGTATTGAAATCATTCGAAGCCGAGTATTGCGAGTATCTATATCACCCGAGTATCAACATCGCTAATGTTGATCAAATCCTGCAGGGATAAACAAAGTTATATATTCCACCCATTAATGTGTTTTTTCACTGAAATAATAAAATTAATTAAACACTTCATTTTCCTGGATCTATAACAATGATTCTGTCAAATTTGGATGTTTTGAATAGAATGTCCCAAATCATTTTTCTTTTTCATCATAGCAATTTTCTTTCTCTCTTTTTCAACTTGTGACAAATAATGTGACTTCTATCACTGTTCAAGTTGCACAAATTATATTATATGGAGATACAAAATATGAATGATATTTATATCTTTTGTGGTCTATGGATTTTGATGAAATGGATTATGTTGTTGGTTTTTATCTTTTCCAAATGGCACGGCCCAAGAGAAGTCATACACATAAAGTAACAAAATTTCGAACCAGTTTACTAAAAATAAATTTAGATCTTAAAATCATAAAAATAATCATCAGAAGGGTTTGAATTTCTCTTAACCAGGATAGCACAAGGTCTGGCACTGAGATAGAGATAAATGAATAAGAGGGCAAGATTAATTAAGTACACTCAATAGTCAGATAAAAAATAGTCAGTGTCGCAGGGTCCATGGCAAGTGGGTCAACAATGTGAGCAATTGAGAAAAATTGTAACTTTGTAGTTATTCTTATGGCAGATTTGATTTGATTATACAAAAAGGAATAGTTTTGAAATATGGCCATAAAATCGGTTCGTGTTTGGTTTGTAGAGCACAGCACATACGACAGATATAAAAGACACAATTTCAAAATCCCAAAATCAATATTTTGTACTCAAGGGACCTCAAAATGAATATATTCTCAAAAAACTACACATCGATTTTTAAACGCAATATATAAGTATATGAGAAAGTAAAAAATTGATTGAGAAACCATTAAAAGAAAATTAAGTTGTCAGCTTTATTGAAAAAAAGGTGGACAGTTTAAAAAATTCAGACTGTCATTTTAAGGAGGTAATAAATTTCACTAGGATCACTATTTAACGTTTTTGTATGCATATCTCAGTTTTAACCCCCAGGGGCTCACTCGTAGTGATTAAGAATGTGGCAATAACAAGGACCTAACTGGATCTACACATTTCTTCATGCAGTTTTAGGTAATATCCCTCTCTTTCATCTTTCACACCAGTTCTCGCTTGACCAACTCTTTTTCTTTCCGAGCCTGTTACTATTTGAAGGCTAGTGGGTGTCACTTTCATAATTGTCACTTTCATGCCCTTTTTCTGGTGACGATATTGTGAGGTTTATGCCCTTAAACAACAACAACAAACCAGACACCACATTTATTTCAATCACTCTGCATTCAAATTAACATCTATCAGCACATGAAATTTTAAAATAGCTGGAAAAGTATTAGTATAATTTCAAACACAGAAACATACAACCAAGCTTTAGTAACATACCTGGCCTGTACGCTTCACCATAATGTTATCTGAATGTCTATCCGCGACACCCAACACATAAGTGGCAACACAGTAACCAGCACACGAATACGTAAACTCTTCAATTGCTTTATTTAAACTAGTTTCAGAAGTGTTGTAATCTTTTAACCAAGCTGAAAAAGAAATAAAATCATTTCAAATTACTGCCGTAAAAATTTGTCAATAAATAGAAAAGTATACTAGAACTATAATGGGTAATATATTTGGATTTAAAGATATTGCCTTTAAAGGGATACAAAAGATAAAAGGTATTTTGTGGTATAGTCCCTTCGACTGTGGCACTATATCGAAGAGATATTTTCGCAAACTATTTGAAGGGATGTTTACATATAAAAAGGTCCAACTGCACAACAAATATAGTGCTCACACACACATTTGACCGCATAATCCAATTATTATAATATGATTTGTATCAAATATCCACTTATTTTATAAGTTGAATAATAAAATGTAAAAATTTGACCAAAAAAAACCAAAAAAAACCATTAATTCCTAACATTACCATAGTGATTAAAATAACAAAAACTTGATATAAAAAATACAAATTTAGCTTAGTTATATAACTGGAATGATATTTTTTCCGTGACTGAAAATGGGTGGGATGGCGAGAGAATAGTGACCCAAGGGTTTCTTGGGGGTGAACAACTGTTTCAAATGTTCGGTGAAAAAAACGTTTTAGTCTTAATAAATTTTTGAAAGAGATGACAAAAGGTTGTTCACCCTAATAAACCGTTAGGTCACTATTCTTTTTCCACCCCACCCACTTTCAGATAGTTGTTTTGTCATTATTTGTAGCCTATAGTGCAGTTGTAATATTCAAATTTTTGCATTTATTGTTTTCAAAGTCTAAGCAAAGTATAACAGAAATCGTATAATAATTTCCGATTGTGATGTCAGTAACCGATTGTGATGAGAAATTGTTACAGTTCATCTGAGGTTATTGGCGAAATATTACTTTTTAGAACAAGATGAAAGATATTCAAAGCGATATAATATATATATACATATATCACATAATTTTAATTATTTCTACATAAAATGGTCAAGTTCATGTGTCCAATTTTAAGAAAATTTTAGGTTAATTATAAAAAAATAATAATATGGCCAATTTGACAACCCTGTTAGTTCGAATTATTGAAAAGAAATCTGACAACACTGTTTAGACCAAATCTTTTGTATCATTTCTGTTGACTACGGAAATAACCTTCTAGAAGCTTCCAAGTTAATGGTGTCATGCTAAGTCAGCTGGTAGATAAAAAAAGTAAAAAATTGCACCTTAGAGAGAGGCAGGACAAAAGACACTTCTCGAGAAAACACCAATCAATGCAGTCTGTTAAAGTTAAGGCAGAATATCACATAGTTGGGGGATACGATTATTTTAAATTCGTATAATAATAGCACAAGTTGTTTGTTATTCTAAGAGAATATCCAAACTCAGTATTCAAACTAAAATAACCTTAAATTCAGAACAATTTGGTTATATTTATTTATTTACTCTGCTGTTGACAAATACAGTAGGGCCCCGATTATCCGAGCCCCGACTAACCGAGTGTTTGTATACTGTACAGTACCGTAGCGAGCGAGCGGAGTGGGGTGACCGCTCGGTCATTTTACTCGCTATTTTACTGTGCTGCAAAGAAGCGGGCCAGCCAGTAAAGCAGAAAACTCTGATGAATTTTTTCAAGAAGTATGCTTAGTTTTAAAATTCAATTTTCATTGTAAAGTACCAGTACAAAACCAGTTTTCAATACTGTAACTCTTTTTAAGTGTATTTTCATATTCACCATTGACCTTGTTTTAGATTTGTAGGCTAGAATTTTGATTTACAAAAACTGTATTTTTATTTGCTGTTCAGTACAGTATATTTCTGTATTTTTTATATTATGAACGTAATATTTAGTACAATGCAGTATTGTGGGTTTCGTAATAAAGTGAACTCAATATTTTAATTCAATTTTACGTATTTATTTATTACGGTATCAACCCCAAAATGTTTTTGTAACACCCGTAACACAGACTGGCGGCCGAAAAAGCACTCGCTACCATTGATTTCAATGGAAGCGGGGGACGCTCTCGTTAGCCGGTCTATCTGCCCGTGTTATCCGAGTGCCCTCTGGTCCACATTAGCTCGGATAATTGGGGCCTTACTGTAACTTCAATCAGAACTCACTACAAGGGAATAGCTGAGCACTAATAACTCGGCAGTCAAAAGGTTAATTATTTCCACTTTAGATACTAGTTACCATTAGTTTTAAACACTGAACATGACATACATTTTTAACACAAACTTATAAAAAAATGAAACTTTATATTACCTAATAAGGATCCTTTTCTAAATGCAGAAGTCGCAGAAAACATGCCTTTTTCTTTTTGTATATTGGCAATAGTTTCTGCGTTGAGTACAACTTCTATAAGACCTACTCTATTATCCGTTGATATACACCCGTATGGGTTCATCCTGTAAAAACACAAAACAAATATCCATTAATAGATATCATTAAGTAAATTGCACAAACTTTCTCGCACACCCACCCTCAAAACTACTCATTACATTGGTCGCCAAATTTGAAATATATATATATATATAATATAGGGTCTACACTTGCTTCTATTGTGCTTCAGCATAAGTCGTATTTGATTAAAATCAAGTATTTAATGACATCAGTCAAGGTTCAGTTTAATTCCCCCCTCCAATTATTATTCCTAAACTATATTTACTTGGAATTATATACACAAATTTGCGTTATAAATTTACACATCTCACAAAATTTTTAAAGAAATCGGTAAATCCGATTTTGAGAAATTGTGAATATTACAACAACCTCACGGTTTTTTATTTACCGATAACTCATAAACCAGCAATTTTGAGAAATCGTGCTCAATACGTTTTGTTTGGGTCCTTAAAGGTTACACTTGAGCAAATTTGATCAAAATCGTTAATGTTGATTTCAAGAAAATAGTAATTTTTAGGTTTTTTCTTATAGCAGCAACCCTGGTGTGCGAGAGTGATTTATTTATTTCATGACGAGAACTACAAATATTTCAACACAAATTATCGAGAACAAGAATTTTTATTTTCTAATTTAATTCAATTAAGAAAAATTATGAGTATCTGAATTATAATTGTTATGCAAAACTATCTTGGATTTACTACTAGATCTATAAAATTCTTCCAAATGAATTGTATAGACCTGCAATTCATTGGTTAATTACTGATTAATAAAAGAAGTCTATTACTTGTTTCCTTAAAGGTTTTTTGTAATTTGTATTATCAGGAGGGTAAAGAAAGAAATATTTATTATTACTTTAGAATAATTTGATCTGGAAAATTTATTTCATGAACAATATAAATGAAATAATACAGTACATAATGCCAAAAAAAGACATTAAACCATTAAAGAATTACACTTAAAATAAAGATTGTAGAATCACTTGGTCACGCCCACGTTAAGTTTAGATTATAAATTCACAGATTAAATGATCAAGTGTCTTGTTCTTTTTATTTACAAAATTAAAACACTAATATTTAACATTTAGGTAAAAATATAATAAAGTATGATAACAAATAACCTAAAATATAATTTAAACAAACTGTAGCAAACGCTCACTGAAACACCTAAAAAAAGTACTGCATCAGACAGATTTCCTTAATAAAAAAATCTCGCAATGAAGATTTAATGGGAAAACATGTTCATAGCCTAATAGTTTTTTAGAATTGTTATAAATTAATATACATATCTTTTATTATAATGAAAGTTATTTATATTCAGAACGATTTATGGTTAAATGATATATATATACAGTACAACTTAGTTAAGTCGGCCCCCTTTAAGTCGGATCTCCAGGTAACACGGAACGGTTTGCAATAAACATAAATATAAATTAATATAAAATATGCATTTTGGTAGTGCTATTGCTTTATACGAGCGCATAATTGTAGCGTATTGCACAGTGATTGTGTTTCCGCCGAGTTCACGCAACCGAGTTTGTTTGCCGTGACTGCACATCTGATGCCTAACTGTAGCGCTGCATGCCTGCGTCCACAGATGTTTTTTGTTTTATTATGATGAGTAAATATTTTTAAAGTGTTTTTCTCCATAACAAAGGAAATTATTGTAAGTACAGTATGTATATTTTCATTTTTTTTGTGTTTTCTGCTCTTTCTCTGGCTAACACGAATTTTCATTATGTCGGATCGACCGCAGTCCCGGCTGGTCCGACTTAACGAGGTTGTACTTTAATATATATATAACAATCAGTGGTTCAGTTATATTATAATTCCAAGAAATATATTATTAATATCTAATCCCTTTTATTGTAAACTACTGTATATCAATTAGTCCCAAGATAGAGCAAGCTGAATATTATTGTGAAATATTATAAAATTTAAATGAGTCTACTTTCTTCAATCTCTTTCATTTAAGAATACATTGTCGAATTGCTCATCTCTACTTATTGGCTACCATATTTTTGACCGTAATGGCGAGCAGTGCCTTTGGCTAGCACCGTTCAATTATGACTGACCCATGCCCTTGGTTATCGTGGGTTGGTTTATATACTTTGCCACATTAACAACTATATATTTTGTCTAGAGTCAGCTATTGCAACACTTTCTGATATATTTCACAATAATAGGCACCCTTCTCTGTATTGTCTTGGGATTTAGAATAAAAATTATATTTGATAGTTTTTACGATTATTCCTAACAGAATATTTACTTATAATGTCCTTTTAAAATAAAATAGAGCATTCACTCCCACTATTTGGATATTTTGTATATTTCTTCAAAGAATTGTGTATGTGTACAAGGTACTTATAGATTTCTACAGAGCAAGTGGAGAAGTGAATAATTTATTACGGATCTTAAAAAATCTCTTAAATTATTTTATATCTTCAGAAGAACACATTTTACCAAAGGAAAGTTAGCTATATAGTACCCATGTTTGTTTATCAAAATTACATCGATTTGCAAGTATTACAGTCCATAATAGACTTTATTTGTAAATCATTTAAGCTTGAAAAATGAGACTTTAGGTTCTCACAGTTCAGTTGAGTTTAGAATACTTAAAAACACATCTTTATTTGAGACATAAAATAATGTTGGTTACCTGAGATCTAGACCTTCATTCTTCCAAAGCCTATCCATTATTCTTATCATCTGTAGCGTCAACATATCTTGCCGTAGATCATCTCCATTCTTAAATATTATATATATATCATCACCGTAAGCATCATCGTTTTCAAAAACAATCCACAGAGGTCTCATCTTACTGTCCATTACTCGGCACTTTTCCATCCTAAAAACAGTATTGAGTACTTTTAAAATTACTAACAATTATTATAGAAATTTTACAAAGATTTACTTTCAAATTTGTCTAGAACGTTTACAAAATCATCACGAACAGCCAAAGAATTTTTTGTTACTACTCATATTTACCGAACTCGTTGACACCTATAACTAGGATCCAAAGGACTAGTCACTGAAGACATTGCTTCTATACAATGAGCTTCGGCCAAGGTTTCCTGCAGGAAATTTCTAGCTTTCTCCTTATCCTTTCGTTGCCGCACTAAGTCCGATGTTGTTTTCAGTTTCTCTAAAAAATCCATCTGTTTCTTTAAAGCTCGCATATGCTCTTGACTCCCTCTACAGTAGGCTTCCAACATTAGACCAAAGCGAACGGACACTGAAGCCACATGCATTTCTGACCTGCATAACAGAAACAATAATAAGTTATATATATATATATATATATATATATATATATATATATATATATATATATATATATATATACACACACAATTCAATTTTTATTATCATCAAAAAACATTAAATTAATGGTAATGATTAATAAATATATTTTAACCCTTAATACGCTTATTTAGTTAAAACATTTTTCCAATGTACTTTTTGATGTTTTCACAATGTATTCTAATCCTACATCTAAATATATACAAACTGGCATCCATGTTAAACCGAAAAACCACCTCTACTTTAACAGCAGCCAACCTATGAATATTAAACGAGCCATTCCCTACAGTCATACAGTCAGGCAACCAGAGTCAAAAGGATTTGTTTCAAGGAGAGTGAACTATACGAATTTAACAAAAAAATAACATCTTCATTTGTAAAAAGGGGCTATCCTGAGACACTGCTTATGAATCAAATTCGTTTGGCATGAAACATAGCTGATATCATACCCAAGAAAAAACATAACTTGTCCATCTTTCTAGTCATCGATTATCACCCTGGCCTACAGAGATTAAACAACATACTAATAATGGAAGGCTTAAAAATTCCACAAGATTTCAACCATACCAAGAATCTTCTCACAGAACCTCCCAGAGTCTTGTTTAAACAGCCCACAAATCTAAAACACATGTTAGTTCACACCAAGCTGCCGGATCCCAACACACCTAAACAACCTAACCTTCTCCACGGTTCTCTTCCATGCAATGAACCAAGATGCAAAATACATTTTAGCTCCAACAATTTCAATAATTCCTCCAGTAAAACACAATTTAAAATTAAAGGTCATCACAGATATACCACAAAAAAATGTTATCTACCAACTACAGTGCAGGTTTTGCCCAGTTTAATATATTAGCCTAACCACAGACAACTTAAGCACCAGGATGAATGGCCACAGACATGACGTGAAAATCATGGATATAGAGAAACCAACTGCACAACATGCAGCAACTCATAACATTGCCACTTTTGATGACTGCTTCACAACAAAAATTATAAAATCACTGCTTCCAGAATACAAACCCTTCAGAAATAAGAAAATGGGAACTGTCTCATCAATGGGTCACAATCTAGAGAATCCTCTAAACCCTTAATCTTAGATAAATCATCCTTTCCTATGGAAGTTAAAATTAATATACATTAGAACCCCTCTTAACCGGTCTAGTCAGGACTGACACCCGGGCCGGTTGCCCGTTTGATCCAAGGTTCCCGTTAAACTCATCACAAAGCTTTTTTACAGATTCCCCTCTGCCCTGTCTTTTTAACACATTTAACCGCGTCTCAAACAAAACCGTATGTTTGCTATACCGACGGGTGCCAATGCCACGGTGTTTTTACGCCGCCGACAATGGGATACCGATATCAACAAAGTAGTTCGACTCGCCGCCGCTTTGGTGCCACGGTGTTTTTACCCCGCCAACAATGGGATACCGCCATCGACAAATCGTTTGACCCGCCGCTTTGGTGCCGCGGTGTTTTTACGCCGCCGACAATAGGATACCGTTTTCGAAAAAGTCGTTTGACTTGCCGCCGAATTGGTGTTTCAATTACAATTTATTTTCGGAAACTCTCATCGAACCAGTACACTACGAAATAAGCCGGTTAATCCGAGGACCGGTTGATCCGAGGCCAGTTAACAGAGGTTCTACAATTAATTTTTAAAAATGAAATAATAACAATAACAAAAATAATAATAAAACATTCATCTGAAGTTCAACACTCAACAAAGATCCATTATCTGCAACCATACTACAACAATTTAGTCTTCTTTTTATTCTCTCTACTTATTGAGAAAGTGAACAATGTTTATAAAAATATATCAGAATTTTAGTGTTTTATTGTGTTTTTCTATTTGTATAGTACTAGGTACTAGGTAGTACCAAGGATTACTTTCCAAGGTAAGCCTGTTTTTTCTGTCCATACAAAATCTAAACTCTAAATGAATAATTATACTTTGTGTACCTAAAAAAATAATTGAATAGGAAAATACAACAGAAAACTCATTAAAAAAATTGAAGATAATGACAGTTTTATTTACAATTTTTTTGCAAATATAATAGTAAACAATTAAAACTTGTTGTAAGGAACTGTTTGTTTCACACTGAGTATATACCCCACAATTTGTTTTAGTGTTATATAACTCAAAGCACTCATCAGGATGGAGGCTGGGGTTTGAAATGCTGATTTTACAAAAATAGTTTTACATCTCTGTCCTTTCTTTCCACAAACCATGCATCTTATTAAACCTGTCTGAATTGATCTGGAGTCCACTTGGGCCCTCCTGAACAACAAACTCTGTCAAAACCTTCACCATTTGTGTTGTTTTTAGGAGAGTCGCATGTGGAAAGAGTTCTCGTTTTCCGGAATAAATTTGTAAATGTATCCTGAATTCACAGTCTGATAAAACAAACACTTTTAGCCCTAACATTGTGGGTTTATTTTTATTATACACCCTGAAACTGACTTTTACTTTGAACGATACGGTAATCTCATTCCAAAGCAACATAATTTCTTAGGGTGAAAAAATCACATTTTCTGCATGTGTTATACTATAGGCTGTATCAGAAACCCCATGAGCCTGTCATCATTTGGTCCCTCATCATGATTGAATATATGTTGCCGAACATGTTGGTGAAAAATTATCTTTGTCTACAGTTGTTGACAAAATGGCATTTTGTTCATTTAAATTAGTTTACAAAACAGCTGATTTCTCCACAGTTTCACTTTGCCCACTACTTTGCTCACTCCGAATGGCAACCGAACAAAACGAAATTTAGGTTAAGTTTATTTGAATTGATTTATAATATACAGGAAATGTCCCGTATGTATGTTAGATTAATTCTTACATGTAAAATAACACAACAAAACAACGTTTTAAAGTTGAAAAAGGAAGTAATTATTCATGAAGATGATTGACAGTGTATGTGCACGAAGAGTATTTTTCGTTTGCCGAGTTTTGAAGTTGGCAATCCCGTTTCCTCAACAATACACCTAAGTTATTTATTTGTAATATTCATAAATAACCTCAGTTTTGACGTGAGAACTTCTACTCAGTGTTGATGTGTTGTTTAGCACTACTGCTATATTTTGTGTAGTTAGTTTTAAAATATGGACAGTTCAGAGGATGAAAACCTGTCAAATACCCCGCCTAAATTAGCGGAAAAAGCTAACAACGTTGTACTAAATCTCTGCTGGAGATTTAAGGAAAAAGTACGACCGCCAGTATGAACTGTTTTTATTGCCAAAATAATAACTGTAGACAAAGTATAATGTGCAATTCGTGAGCAAAGTGTCTTTTTTTTTTAAACTCGATAAAATTGACATTTTTCTCTCGTTTAAAAAAGTGCCACTTTGCTCACTAGTTGCACAAATAACTATTAATAAAATGATCACGGTAAAAAAGTATTCTTTTTTCCCCACTGAGTAGAAAAATAAAACTCAATATTAGAGAGCAGAATAAGTCAATACTAGCTGATGACTCTACCCAAAAATATCTTTGAGTTCTACAGCTGTAACATCAACCCATTTATTTACTCTGACACTCTGGGCGAGTGGGCTTTATTTTTTTAATTTACTCGGAAATAAATTTGTTTCGTTGAGAGAGAGAGAGAGAGAGAGAGAGAGAGAGAGAGAGAGAGAGAGAGAGAGAGAGAATTGAATTGTCTTTATTTAGGGGCGAAGTTAGGACTGTATAGTCCTCTCTACCACCTAACCCCAGAGAGAGAGAGAGAGAGAGAGAGAGAGAGAGAGAGAGAGAGATGACTTAATACTAAAATGGATACCGGTCTCTCTCTAAACAACAGGACTAACTCCGCACCCAAACCATGGCCAGTTATTCATGGTGAACATTAATCAATCAAAAAACTATTTCATTATTTACATATGCAGAAAAAATGTATTAGCTAATTAATTAATTTGGAGATGGCGAATTGATTCTCTGGAGAAAAATCTTATCATGTGCTCGAGTCACAAAATTAATTAGCCCCCCCCCCATCCTGACCCTTGAGAAACTCAATTAATATATTTATTTTAACATATTACCACAACACAAACAAGATACAAAAACTTATCCACTGCAAAATAAATCACCAAAAGGCTGTGAAGCTGATTTCTTAAAAACGTTCAACTCTTTCAGGAAAACCGTACAGTTAGAGCTTGTCCTGGAGAAAAAGTTAGTTAACAGATTAAAGTCACATGACTGCACTTATTCTAAGGGCAACAAACAAACCCGATTCAAAGTCATCACAGCAATTATAAGTCATAACATTGTCTTTGAAATCTTTGAAAAACAGAAGAAAATATTCTACCGATTTTGTATCATAGTCAAAAATAGATGGTAAACAGCCTCCACGATTGATATTTTAAATGGGGAATGAATGGTTAGGTTCACCAAGGTCATTGTCTAGGTTGTCCTAAATCTAGGATCCTGTTCACTATCATTCACACTTTCAGCTTCACTTGCTCTAACATTGCATATAATAATGTCTTCCGCCTCTTCTACTTCCAAATATACAATGTCAATTCCTCTTGAAAATGAAGTCTTCATTACTTTATTTCCAAACTGATCAAACTTAACGAAAAAATACAATACAAAATAATGTCAAAAAAAACATGACTTTGTTTTAACTAATCCACAAAACAAACAAATAAAGTTCTAAATAAATTCCACCATTGAATAAAACTGCTTAGCAACAATGACAACAAAGTTTTGACAAAACAAACAGTGATCCAATGACTGAAGTAGCTAGCGCGTCTATAAGCACAAATACCAGAGAGCGTCCCCACCAGAACCTGTTTAGCTACTATTTTGTCTGAAAACAGATCGATAAAACTTCACTAATCTCAGTTCAGAACTTTACTCACTCTAAACACACTCGAGGAATGTTCTGTACTCTCTCAGATATTTCGTGAACTATGAGACAATTTACACATTATTTTGATCTCATGGCATCTATAGGCATAAACCATGCTTGAACGTTCGGATGAGCCGTGTTTATATGCATAAGCAATGTATTGTGCGTTAATATCATACACTACAAAATTACAATTCACTATAAAAACAAACGATACACAAATCTTCAAACACATGGATTCACAAAACATTGAGTTTGTGTGAAATACCTATAAAATACACCATTTAAGAAATTATTTACCATATAATATTGTTAGGAATCGGGTTCAAATGAAATGATTTAGGCAAACAATAATTCAGTTATAAAAATGTGTATGTTTACAATTTAGGTTTCTCTCTTAAGTTAATGTTTGTTGATGACTATTACATATTAAATGTCAGTAAATATATTACATAGTAAATTACTGTTGACTCTAACATATACAAATATTGACATGTAATACTTAATTCTTTTAGTAGTTAAATATTCTAAGCTTTCGTTCCAGAGCTATCCTAATGATTATGACAGAATATAGAATTTAAAGTGAGTTTTAATAATTTATTGAATTGATTTACACATGAAGCTTGCACACCTCCCTAGTGTCGAACCTTTCCGATTCCGCAACCATATCAATCTTTTTTATCGAATTCTCTTCAGCTAACAGTCTAATACCATGACAGCAACCTGGACACGTTCTCCCGTCTCGTAGTCTCCGACTAGTCCAGTCTCTGTTGTCACCAACTGACATCTCGGGCACCTCCAGCCGCCGACAACTGACCATTAATAACTCCCTGCTGAGTCTTACTTCGACTTCTACTAACCTTAGCTTATATACTCTTGACCAATTGTGACAGAGTAAAAGGTTGCAAGCCAAGCAATAACCTAACTTGCTGTACTCTGTCATAATGATTGTTTATGCTCTGGTGTCTATCTAGCGGACTTAGAATATTTATCTATTACATTCTATCTTAACTTTAAATCATAAATCCTGATATTACTTTTAATCTATGGAGCATTATGTGAATCTGTAATAAGGTGTGTGTTTAGAGTCTGGTGAAATTCTTCTAAATATTACCTAAATAATGTTGAATATAACCAAAAACAAAATAATAATGAGCGTTGTATCAAAAAGCGTAAAAACCTATCAAACACAGAAATTGATAGTTATGCCAAACTTATAAGGATTTCCACCTCGTACTCACAATAAGCGAGCCCTTGAGAGTTAAAATAAATTAATATAAGATCATAATTAGCCTAAATGTAATAATAAATTACCTGAGATGCCAGAACAAATAATGACCAATCATCTGGTTGTTTAGCGCTCGCTTCAGTAGAAACTCTACCAGGTCGCAATACAGGTAAGACTCGTGCTTGAGAGCTTGAACGAGCTGTAGGAGGTACAACGATAAGTCTTCATCACTGAAACAATTTCACTAATTACCAACCTACAGAGTGGTTCCAAAAATGTTCATAAAACATAAAAGTAGTGATGTCAAATATCCGGCTATTTATAACTTAGTGCTAAATACTCTGCTATTTATAAAAAGCCTTAAAATATGTGTTGTTTTTTCCCTATTATAATTAACTGTAATAAAAAAGCACACAAAGATAGCTAATTATATTAATTAGTTAACATACCTTAATGTCAAAAGTAGTTCATTATTCTTATACAGTAGAACCCCTCAAACTCGACACAATGTGGACTTTAAGGTTGTCGCGTTTGGGGGTTGTCGAGTTTTAGGGAACTTTGGTATTTAATGGTTAGGTTTGCAACAAATACTCAAAATTACTTTAAATAACTGTACATTTATTGATTATCAATGATTACACGTTTATTGCAAAAAAGTCCCTGCTTGACAACAACAAAAATAGTGTGTTCAATCACACATTAAAATGACATTTATCGATGGGTCAAATGAGATTTTAAAAGTATTGGCCTTGTACAATAGGCTTAGTAAACTAAAAAGAACTATCCTAATATGCTGTAACACGGTCCAATACAAATGCTATAAATTGACCTGCTGATCGCTTATAATTAAGAGTCGGGTCATTTTTCTCACCTGGTTAAGACCTTTATTACAAAACTTGAATCATAGTTCTACGACGCTCCGTTGAATTGTTATGACAAAAGACTTGCCGCTTACTTTAATGGAATCGGTGCTAATGACCTGTAGCATCCGGGTGGTTAGGCGCTTGGGTTCACAACAATATGAATGTTTTGACAACACATGATTAGGGCTGTCCCGGTCTACCTGGACCCTTTATCTTTAACTTTGGCCTTTACTATACAGTAGGATTAGAAAGTGGCTAGACAAAGGAGCAACCCTCACAGCTGTATAAACAAAAGTGACAAGCCTCAACCTCCCGGCATCTGGCAGGCGCACATGGCGTAAAACAATGCAGTGAATGACCTTGGAAATCCCATGCTCCTTGTCACTGGCCCTGTCGAGTTTGAAGGAATGTCGAGTTTGAGGGGGTCGAGTTTGAGGGGTTCTACTGTAGTAGCTACAGCTGTTTCGCCTCACTGTTTCGCCATACTATAAGAATAATGAACTACTTTTGACATTAAGGTATGTTAACTAATTAATTATATCAGTAGTTCGGAAGGCAATATGGAAATAAAGCTAATTATACTTAAAATACATTTTAATAATTTTTTTCCCAATATTATGAGCGAACTATTCAATTGAACATAATATATTCAACTTAACCTTCTCATGCTTTGGATGATGATACTTTTATAGGATAGCCATAAATAGTAGAGGTGTGTGTATTTATATAACGAGATTAACGTGGTTTGCCAAGCAGCACTCACTTGATTTCACCAATTGCATTTCCAAATTGCCAAATAATGTTTGCTTGACAGTACTCTGTTAGCTAATGATCTCTACCAGCTATATTGGGAAATATTTCAACAAACTAAAATACACAGACCTTGTAGAAAAAGCTATGTTTATTAATAATAAGAGTCTGCCTAACTAAATCAGTCTGTTTTACTAGTTTCAAATAAATTCTGAAATCAAGTGTTTGTCTCAGTCTCATCTGTAAGGTGATATTATGCTAGACAGAAGGAAGGTTCTGTCATGTTTTTATGGTACATTGTTGTGTTTTGGAAAGATATACATGAATTGTTGCATTTAAATTATGTATAAAGATTGTTTTGTCATTTTGTTGGAATGTTTTTAAAAGTTTTTGGAAGGTACATGAATATGTGTTTATTAACTAATACTTTTATTATTTAATGCTGTGATTACTTTTGTTTACATTTTTTAAATAGTTGTTTAGTAAATTCAGAGTGTTTCTAGTGGTGGAGTCTTGTAATGGCTGTTATAAATATTTGAATGAACAGTTTTGTTAGTTCTTGTTACAAGCGCTCACTAAAAGTACAGCAGCAGGCATTATTCTTTAATAAAAGAAAGCTTAAATATAAAAAATTAATAAATTTCTCATAACACTCTTACAAAATTGTATTTTATCTTATATATAATTCACCAGAGCCTAAATACTATCGCTAAAGAACTCCTCCGTGCCCACTTTACCTACAGAGATGGGGGGGGGAAGGTCTGAGGATTAATAGTATATACAAAACGAGACCATGTGATAAGTCCGTGATTAGTTAGGACCCATGGTCACAAAAGGACTTTTGCGGTTATTTGCAAAAAATTTATAAAATGTCAATTTATTTCATTTTTATATTTAAAAAACATTTTCTTTAAACATACTATTTACAGCCCTATTCTGACATCAGTCACAAATCAAATTGCAGTCACTATTTATGGGCATCATAAAGTAACATAAGGGATAGTCTATATACATTTAACATTATGTTTATTTTATTAAAAGGAAACATGTTTAATACAAAATTTAGAAAAAAAAAAAATTATCGAATTCCCAGCTAGCGCATTGTACTACTCAACCAATAATATTTTAAACTGCTATAGTAAAAATCCTTTAATTAAAGGTTTCAAAAACAAAACAAAAATTTTAATTTGCGGTGGCATAAAGGACTTAAAAATCGTTAAATTATTGCATTTTATAAGAGCGGCAAGTCAGGTGCATCGTCTTGCGTGTGGCAGCCATTACTGCTTTTGTGTTCAGTTCACTACTCCCTCCCTCCTAACAATCAAGCTCTTCAACACACTTCCCACAATGTATTGCGCATACGTTTTGTTCCACCATTTTGTGAGCTCTCCAACACGGTGTCAGTTTATGCTCAGAAAGCACAGTGGCTGTAATGTTTTGTTGTGCTGTGAGTTTCTATTTTTTTATTGTACCTAGATTGCGTAGTCACCCTAATGTTTCTTTTTAGAAAATAAAATTTCAGAGAAAAAGTTGAACTTTAATCATCATTAAAAAGAAATTTTTATATTTATAGATATATAAATAAACATTATGGTAAAAATCAAATATACACAACAGGAAAGTGCCTAAATAATAGTGAGTCTATAAATAAGAGCTAATAATATTGATAGCTTAATATTTTACCAGCGCTAACACCAATGATTTTATGGTTTAGCAGGTTCGACCATATGACATTAAGTTTATATAATTTGTTCATGTTTTGTGATTTTACTTTTGAATCCATTTATCAGTTGTAACTATTTAAGATTATTTTGTGCTTTTCAAAATGAGTAATAAGGTGGAATGATTTAGAAGTTGGCAGATTACTTGGAAGTGAATTGGATGATGAGAGTGAGCTTCAATAGTTAGGTTCATCTGAAAATAAACAATTGTACTCGGAAACGTTTGCCATGGCATTGGTAAAGACCCAGATTACGATCAAATTAGAACTTCAACTTTTATGTTTTCCAATTTTAAGTTATTTTTTAAGCAAACAAAAGATCTACTAACACATTTTAAGTAGATCTACTAATACAAGACTACATGAAAAAAGGTGTAAATTCAGCTGAGGTTTGTCATATAAATAAATTGTATAAATGCAAGGCATAAATAGAATAAGTTTTATACACAATGAATAACATGCTTTGCTATAAATGAATGATATACTTGTGAATTATTGATAAAGAGTGAATAAATATCAGAGGGATTATATTAAGAACTATCTTAAACATTCTGAACATTATACCTGACGTTGACAAGACACCTAACGGCAAAACTTCTCACAGTATTATCAGCGTACGCATAATCCAACAGCTCCAAAGCTTTCTCAGGCGGTAATTGAGGCCATATCCTGAGTAAATTCATAACCTCTGATACTTCTACGTGATCATTCCATTCTACACAGTCTAATAGTTTAGGTAACAGGTTAGGTACTTGACTAATAAGGTCGTAACGTAGCGACCAAATCACTTTACGTTCTTGTTCATGCATTTCATGAAGTGGGTCTCTCTCTGCCATTAATCTGTAAACAAACATTTAATTAGTGAATTCAGAAGAGTACAAATTTTTAACAAGTGAATAATGTTGGAATTATGGAATTGATGATACAGTAGAATCTCTGTTAACCGGCCTCGGATTAACCGGTCCTCGGATTAACCGGTCTATATCGTAGTGTACTGGTTGGATGAGAGTTTCCGAAAATAAATTGTAATTGAAACACCAAAGCGGCGGCGATATCAAACGACTTTGTTGATAGCGGTATCCCATTGTCGGTGGCGTAAAAACACCCCGGCACCAAAGCGGCGGCGATATCAAACGACTTTGTCGATAGCGGTATCCCATTGTTGTCGGCATAAAAACACTGCGGCACCAAAGTAGCGGCGAGTCAAACGATTTTGTTGATAGCGGTATCCTATTGTCGGCGGCATAAAAACACTGCGGCATTGGCACCCGTTGGTATAGCAGACATACACCCACAAAAACGTTTGATGGGCCTCTTTTTTTCCACGAATCATTTTAGTATACATTATGGAAAATATAACATTTCTTTTCAGTTTTTGGAAGCGTGTGTTGGTTTCGTTTGAGACGCGGTTAAATGTGCCAAAAGACAGAGGGGAATCTGTAAAAAAGCTTTATAGTGTTTAATTTTTTCATGTTTGATGTATAATATACATAACATAATATATATGATACATTTATGTACAATAAAATGAGTTGCAATAACATCTTAATTGCAAAATTCTTAGTGCTACCTGATTAAATAAGCTTTCTTTGAACGAAAACCGATTTTTCACGGGAACCTCGGATTAACCGGCCAAACGACCCGGGTGTCAGTCCCGACTAGACCGGTTAAGAGGGATTCTACTGTAGTTGCCTTTCGCTGATTGGTTCATATCTTGGTAATAGAAAACCAAGAACTGTAGTTTATAAAGATGGTATGAAATTTGTTTACAAATTGAAAGCTGTTACTTTTGGGGTACCACAAGGATCTGTATTAAGACCATTATAATTTTTATTATATATTAATGACCTGCCAATAGCAGTAAACGGAAATCTTATACTATTTGCTGACGACACAACAGCAATTATCAAAAGTAGAATGGCTGATGTGAATTGTCTCGATCTCTTACAAATATTCTGGATGAAATAGAATTTTGGCTTCAGCAAAATGGATTAAAGTTAAATAATAATAAATGTTGAGACTTACCGTCTTACAATATTATTTTCTTTGCCGTATTACGACGGTCGTTTCGGCTATTCAGCCATTTTCAAGCTTTTTAGCCAGATAATCCTTTGTCAATTGTTAAGAAAAACACTTAATCATAGTACATTAGCATAACCAAAAAAACTAAACTAAAATATTTAAAAAATTAAAAACTATACACGAATAATAGACTCTGTTTTTAAATAATATTTCATGTACAGTTTTTAATTTTAATAGTTTAGAAAACAAATAAATTGTGGTTGTGTTAATGTACTGTGATTAAGTGATTTTGTTAACAATTGACGAAGGATTATCCGGCTACAAAGCTTAAAAATGGTTGAATAAACGAAACAGCCATCGTAATACGGCAAAGAAAATAGAATATTGTAAGACGATATATCTCAACATTTATTATTATTAAATCAATATTCGGAATGACGACAAACAAAAGTTTTTATAAAGTTAAATGTTGAGAAAATTCAGATATTAAAATTTTGTCTATGACATTGTAAACAAGTGTAAGGCCTTGGTAAGGGTAAATCCCCATAAATTTATGGGTGTGTGGCTGGATGAACACATGAACTGGAAAGTTCATCTTGATTTTATTCAAAAAATTTCATTTCTTTTTCTGCACCTAAAATTGGGTAGGCCTATTATAATTATCTAGAATTTATTTAAAAACATGGGATTGTTCTTTGGGAGACTACCTAAGGTGTTGATGCAATTTTTAGTCTGCAAAAGAGGATAGTTAGAACCAGACAAATTCTCGATCATCAAGCTCATGTAAAAATCTCTTTAGGGCTCTAGAAATTCTTACTCTGGCTGGTCTAAAGATATTTGAAACCTTGTGTTGAGTTAATCGAAATAAAGAAACATTACCAGCAATAAATATATTTGAACATTGTTATAACACACTTTTTAGACTCCAAAACACAGCCTGAATTTATTTGAAAAAAGTCCACAATATTCGGGTTTAAAGCTTTATAATGAAATACATAGTTATTATAAGACGTTAAACATAGATCAATTTAGAGTACAAATTAATTATAAAATTATTGATAGCTCATTGTAGCTCATTTATATTATTAAAATAATTTGAAACTTTAAGCTTTATTTTATCTTTGAAAATGGAGTTTCAACAAGAAATATCTGCTGTTACATTAAAATTTATAAATTAGATATTGTGATGGTTTGTAGTCTGTTATTTTGTTTAACTTATGTCTATCTTTTAACAGGTAAAATTTTAACTGTGGATTTTAATAATGATTGTGATTAATGTTAATTTCAACCCTGACATAGCACCTGTTATTGTATATAATTTTACAGATTACATAAAGACTTAATGTTATGTGCTGATTTATTGAATTACATGTTTTATTTACAAGGGTCCTGACCTATGCACTTTTGTCCTTGACAGTTCTGTAACTCATTGTCAAGTATGGATGCGGAACTCCTTAATATAAATGTTGCCTTGATGCATAGTCAACATCTAGCTGACAGGGACATCTACAATCTCATTGAAACTAGAAGCGCAATAGAAGCCATCCCTGAGTGACTACGCTTTCTGTATTGATGAAATCACGGAACTTCTAGTAAAACTAAAGAAAGAAGGGGAAAATGTTATATTCCAATGGACATCGCCATAATACGGAATCATTGAGAATGAACAAGCTGAAATGATAGCCAAGAAAGCCTAGGACAAGCCAACCGCCATGAAAATCACTAGCAAATTGTAAGACGGAAATAAGAGAGTCTGCAAGGAATTGACTGTGCACTGAACAAACGAGGAAATGAGGCCGATGACTTTTAAAACTACAACAGACTCCTGAGTATACATATCTATATAAATTCTTGAAAGAAGTGCAGCCACTTTTGTTGCAAAACCAGGATGTGACACATTGTGATGTGTACCTAGATCATTTCAACCTGAGCGGCTCACTACATACCATGGCCTATAATATGAACGAAAAGAAAACCTTGAGGCATATACTTCCAGAGTGAAAGGCGCCAAAATTAAGACAGGGAACACCTTATCTGAGCAGTCGGAGAAACTGGAGATATGAAATCAATCCTGGGCAATAGATCTATGTGGAAACTGACATCAGCAGCTTATAAAAAAAACTGGCCCATCAGATGTTGGAAGCCAGCTACAAGAAGTAAGTGTTTATGGCAGTTACAATTGCTGTATTATTATTTAAAGAAGTAACATTCCCCTATTTTGTTACTTATTTTCCCTCTTTTTTTAAGAGCCTTAATTTTTACTAGTTGTTTCCAATTAAGAACAATAACAGTTTTGAATACCTACATTTCTGTGGTTATTTCATCAAATATGTATTAATGTTATATTAATTACAACAAATCAAATAATAACTATCTTGTTTGGCTTAAAACTGACTTTATTTAGGTAAGTTGAGAACATCATAACGAAAACAATATAACATTGTTACTTAACTAATTTATTAGGTATTCATTCGACTCAATGTTCTTTGTAAAAAACTCTTCTAACTTTTTTAAGTGCCCTTGGTTTTTGTGGTACTTAAGAATCCCCACAAATAAAACAAGCACTATATAAGTTCAGATACACTTTCAAAAGTCCCTTACCACACTTGGGAATAAACAAAATAACAAAAAACAAAAATTTTTGTCAAAAGTAAAATGTTTATTCCTATTAGACCCTTATAGCTATTACAACAACAAAGTTGTCATCTTCAGAGGGAATCTTAACAAAGACTAAATTAAAATTATTTACAACTAAAGTGACCAGTTTAGTTTTAATTTAGTCTTTGTTACGATTCCCTCTGAAGATGACAACTTTGTTGTAATAGCTATAAGGGTCTAATAGGAATAAACATTTTACTTTTGACAAAAATTTTTGTTTTTTGTTATTTTGTTTATTCCCAAGTGTGGTAAGGGACTTTTGAAAGTGTATCTGTATATATTGTCACCACAGTGCTCTGGTCTTTGTTTACTATATAAGTTAATCTAAAAATAATTGAAAACCGCTGTTAAAAATTCTGAAACAAAACAAAACGTATTTGAGGTACTTTTGAGAGATGAAAAACAATACAATGTGAATCCACACAAATAAAGTAAGAACTACATAAGTTAACCTAAAACTAATACAAAACAGTTGTATAAATTCTTAAACAAAAACAAAATAGATCATATGTGAGAATTTATAACGGCTGTTTCAAATTATTTTTTGTTGGGAAACATGTCATTCACCCATAACAGCTGCAGGTAACACTGTTTAATTTGAGACCTTAATAATTAAAATCGGCTCAATAGTAAGGAAATTTGCGACTGGTGCAGAAATTCCTTATGGAATTAAATACAAGATTCTTTTAAAGATTAAACTCGCACTTCTGAAACGTTTAATTTCTGACAGTATCAAGTAATCTCCTCCCCAATTAACCATTTCTTCTCAGGTTACAGCAGGAAGCAAACGTAGAATCGCACAACTTGTTAGAACACAAATTTTTATTACTGTTTGAACCATGGTGAAGTGTGAAATTAGTACAAAGAGGAGCGAATATTTTTGATCTATTCTATGAGATTCACATGTACTCCATTATAATTTTTAGTCATTATTTTAATGTTTTAAAAATGATTTCAAAAAACAGTTGTGTTTTTAAGTGAATCATGTAATTCTCAATAGTTATAACGGGAAAATTATTTTCAAAAACCTTTCTTATCTTGCCATGAGTGACGAAAGATCCAGCTACAATAATAGTAATACAATTATATTAAATGTATTTTAATATTTAAAAAAGCCAAAATTAGATGCTAGTGTCATGTTGGGTGAAAATTTGCTTGAAGTAAATTCAGTCAAGTTCTTGGGTCTTATTATAGATAATAAGTTAACCTGGAATGACCTAATTATCAATATTAGTGCTAAAATTAGTTCAGGGATTTTTGCGCTAAGAAATTAAAAATTTGACTGTGGTTTGTCTATTTTTTAAACTGCTTATGGTCTTATTTATCCACATCTGAACTATGGAATTCTCCTGTGGGGGAACTCTTCAGTTTAGAAAATGCAGACTATTTGTCCTGTAAAAAAAAAAAAAAGGCAATTCGGCTAATACCAGGACTGAAACATGAAAAACTGCTCTTGGGAGGTTTGGAGTACTTACACTTCCAAATATATGCATACTTGAAGTCTTGCTATATCTTAAATTTAAGCGTGATCATATCTAGAATATGGATATACATGACTACAGCCTCAGACAAGCTTGTAATTATCGTGCTAGACAGCACAGGTTAAATGTGTACAGTAAACTTCCTTCACAAGGAGGTGCTAAATTGATGAAGAAAGCTCCCCCTAAGCATAAATTATACATCTTTTAAAAACAGCCTTAGACAACTATTGTTGTCTGGGTCTTTTTAATCTGTGGAGGAGTTTCTGCATTGACTCTGTTTTGTAGATAGGTGTGATTTCCTGCTGAGTATCCTTGTCATTTATATAATTTTTATTGTATTTGTTTCTTACTATATTGTAAAATTGTATTTAACTACTAATGTTTTTATAATACTTGGATTGTTTTAGATATTTTATTGCTGATATATAAAAGGATTTGAGACACTTTATAAATTAATGTTAAATTACTTTGTACCTATACATGTTATATTGTTTTTATAGTTGGACTTTTTAAAAAAAATCAAATATGTTGATTATTTATAATCTCTTGTGTAATGAAATTTAATGACTTGTCTTATGCAATGTATATTGTCAGGAGAAATAAATAAAATGAAATGAAATGAGCTACGTTACTGGCTAGGCTGGCACCTTCAATGTATCTGTGCAACACCCGCTCGACACCGTTTACAGGTTGAGAATTAGTTTGAGTTTGGAAAATCACTTGGATGATTTCAGAGGTACCCACAAGGCCCACATAGTACTCAGATAAATAAAAAAGAGTTTTTAATTTTATTCGTGTTCATCATTTATAAATGTATACTTTTGTAAAAACATTAATTGAAAACACCAACATAACACTTTATGAACACTGTGTTTACCTGATATGCTCCAAGATAGATCTTGAAGGCTGTGGCCTACCTCCTGCTTCATCTCTTAAATCTTTATCACCATTAAGTGCTGCACATTCTAGGATTTTTTCTGTTGAAGGATAAACGATTGTATGTTCAGCGTGATATCTGCAATAACACAATGTTATTAATAATTAAACATAACATCTGCTAGGAAATAAATATAAGGATTACGTTAGACACTTATTTTGTTTTACTTTAAGTCCCAGAACAGTTAGCTACGCAATTCCTTTCGCTTCTTTACACGCTATTAACGCAGCAGTTTACTTTTAATTTAAATAAGTATCGCTTAATTCTTTTTCTATTTTACGTTATTTTATATTCACTTGTCAGTTGACCGTTTTATGTTACTCTTTATAAAATATTCATCTTTGTTAAAGTCTTAATTGTATTTTATGTGCAATATGGGAACTATATTATTTGTGTGAACTGTGTTTTATTATACAATATATTGTTACAAGTATCGGCCGAGAACAGTTGAAGTGCTATAAAACGCCTCCCATGGACATTGGACATCGTGAGTACTCTAACATACAATTATTCTGTAGCTTAGATGAATATTAGAATTTCGTGTTATTTGCTTTCTCATTAAAAGCAGTAAAACCCAAATTTTCTCCGAGCATATGTAAAACCCAAATTTTCTTTTATTACATTACCAAATATTACATCAATTGAACACCTTATATAAAAAGAAGGAAAAAAAGCATAATATTAAAACCCCTAAATTTTGAGTTATACAAAAAAAATTAAAAACTTCCTGAGATATAGAAAAAAATATGCCCACATACATACAAAATTTGATTTGAAAATCAGTCCACTTGTTTGAACCACTTTTTTGGACTCAGGAACTTGGCAAAATAGATATATCCGATACAGATTTATAACCAATCATATAACTTTATCTATGTTTATATATGCTATAGTATAAAAACTATTATTAAAATCATTCCCTTCTTTGAATACTTCCTTGCACACTCTTGAATACTTTATTACAGACTTCCTTGACCACGTTCTTGCACACTTACTTCCACACTTCCTTGAACATTTCCTTGCACCTTCAACCCTTCCTTGAATACTTCCACAAACACTTCCTTCCACACTTCTTTGTACATTTCCTTGAACACGTTCTGGCACCCTCCCTCGAACACTACTTTGAACACACTTCCATGTACATTTCTTTGCACTTCAACACCTCCTTAAATATTTCTTTGAACACTTCCTTACATACTTCTTTTCCCATATTTAAAAAATACAACAGATTTTACTCAATATTTACCCTATAATAATCCATTCTCTGAAGTTCTATGCCAAAAATGAATCATAAATGTTTAATGATTGAAATTTTGTCTGTAACCTCTAATTTAACTGAAATTAAAGATTACGGATGTTGAAAAAAATGGAGAAAAAATTGATAATTGTTTAAAGAATGTGCTTAATTTGCTCTTCTTAGCTAGTAGTGTTGCAATTGTGACAAACATAATAATAACAAGAGATGAATTGTACATGAAAAATTCTTTTCGTTACAGGACCAGAATAATTTTTTTTTTGTGAACGACAGCTGTGGTATTTTTCACAAAGAACTTTTACCTCTAGGACAGATGGTTAATCACTTCTTCTACAAAGAGGAAGGAACAACTTCTTAAATATCTTGGAACAACTTTGAAAATATGTTTAACGAGTCCAAATGGACATTGCAGGCAATTGGGTATGAACCTAGATAATATGTGAGCTCATTCGATGCTTTCAATTTAAAAAAATCTCTACTGAAGAAAAACATTCCCACGCTTCCCATCTTCATACAATCCAGATCTAACTCGTGAGATTTCTACCTTTTCCTTAATTGAAGTTAAGAAAACCTTATTTTGGGACTGTGGAAAACATACAAAAAATTGTAAACTGGGGAGTTAGGGATACTTACGAAAAATGACTTTGGTAGTGATACGATCAATTATAAGATCACTGTGTAACATATATTAAATGTTGAGCTCGACTTATGAGAAAAATTATACAGGATAACAAACAAACAGAACACAATTCTCATAAAAAATACACCTAAGTATCAGACGCGTTTCAACGACAAGGTCATCCTCTTCAGTGATACACGAGCTACACCAATCAAACTATAACTATAGTTATAGTTTATATTTTGATTTGTGTAGTTATAGTTTGATTGGTGTAGCTCGTGTATCACTGAAGAGGATGACCTTGTCGTTGAAACACGTCTGATACTTAGGAGTATTTTTTATGAGAATTGTGTTCTGTTTGTTTGTTATCCTGTACTGTGTAACATACTAAGGATCGTTTTTTGAATGAGATAACTTGAAATTTCAGGTAAATATAGATTTAAATAATACAATTCATCTGAACACTTACTTTTTGGACAAATCTTGTATGTAGATATTTATTAAAAGCGATAGTCAACATTACTTTTTGTCCTATTGTGAACCTATTTTTCTTTTATTGTGTAGATAACAGTATTGTATTAGATTTTAAAATTATTTTCTGTAAACAACTTTATATAAATAAATTTTTGATCTTTTTTATCATGGATTAAAAAAATCCTCAAGTGATATATTAAACAAATGGAATGCTTACTTGTGGAATGTTATAGTAAGCGCAGTAGAATGTTCAACGTTAGGATTGGAGACGACTGTGCCCAGTGGATGTAAGAGATCATCCGTCTGCGTCTCCTCAGCAAACGTCCACATGTATAAAGTCATGGCACCAGTTTTCAGTTGGTTTTTAAAATCGTATACAGTTGTATTCACCCAGCCCATAGGATTAACATAGAGCTCCTGCAAACGCAAAGGAAAATATTTCATTTTAATATGTATATATTATATTAATAGGGTGCACAAACTTCCTAATTTCTATTATGATTAGATACAAGCACATTAATAAAAAACAAGTTGTATCGTGGTGACTTTCCCAGCCCTATCATACAATATAACATAAGCAGATTTGCTAAATGTAATGCCCAAAAGTTGGTTTCTTGGGTCTTGTGGGAAATGTTAAATTGTATTGGTAGATCAAGGAGCCTTACTCAATAAGTTGTTATAGTACAACAAAGTTAACTTGAGCAAGTCTTGCACAGGTTGGGGAAAGAGGGAGGTCTTTTTGTAGGGGTAAACAGGCTGCTAGTAGACACGCTACTGTGTGAAGGAGTCTTGTCTTCCTTAACCTTTCCTATTGAAATTTTTTTTTTTATAACCTCTCGCTGAGTTGTCAGACCATGAAAGACTTTTAACGCGAGTAGAGTGAACATAGGTTTTGTCAGAAAAAATTATTGGTCGCCCTTCAAGTCTATAGTCTTTAATTATTTTTAAATAATTGATTCTTTTCAATCGTATATCATTTTGCTCAATTAAAATTCTTCTATTGCCATCAGTTTTTCTTCACCGGAAACACATATAAGAATTTTGTGCATGGTTTCAGTTGTGAAATTAAATTTAAGTTCTAAGTATTTGATTCTTAAAACTGTCATTAATGAGTTTGAACACACAGTTTGTTATATTTTAAATCGAAATTATGAATTCCATTTCGTAAAGCACTTTTCTGAAAGTTATCAAAATTTACTTTTTTAATTAATCATCTTTGGGTTAATTTAACCAGTAAAAAGTCTCATTTTGTCCACATTTGTTGAATTCTGTTATTACTTTTTTTACTTTTATTCTACATAAGTCAGCAACTCTGTGTTTAACATTGTTCTTTGAGATTTTCTTCTACTATCTTTTTAAAGACATTTACAATAATACACTTACTTTGACTTCGTAATGATACTCCCTACCCTAGTCGATTAATTGATCTAGGTTGAGGTATTATATACAAACCTAGAATGCAACAAAAGATCAAAACTATTTTGACTCTATAATATAAAGATCAGATGCAACTGTTGTGATATAAAGCAAATGAGTCATGCTTTTCTCCCCTCTCTTTTTAAGTTATACCATTAGACTTGCCCTACTCCTTTTGTCTCCCAACAGTCATGTCAAATATACACAAACTCGTCAACTTTTTCGGTTTTCTGAGGCATTGAAACTTCAGTAAAAAACCAGAAATCAAAATATTTTATGATAACTAAACCAACCCTAAACATCGTATACTAGGCAAGTAATAATTAGTGAAACAATATTGCATTAACTTTCTCACTCAACCATCCCAAAAAACTAATCATCAGCAAAAATGTCAGTTCGGTAGTTTTGTCAATCAAAAAGTAAAAATGAATGAAAAGTAAATGACGCAGTCTTTTAAAAGAAATATTTAAATAAGATCCTAAACTTGCTTAACTTCTTCTATAACACATTCTCAATTTTATAGTATTTGATTAAATTAGAGCTTTTAGGGACAGCGGTCAAAGGTACATTTTTGTTTTTGCTAGATATTCCAGAACTATAATACTTATCACCTATAATTTTCTTTACATTAATATTTAGATTTTTACAAAATTATTAAAATTTGAAAAAAATTAGTACAGTCAATTTTGAGAAATTAGATTTTTAATAACACCGATATAGCCAATTATTTTGATCTTTTTTGCCAATAACTCACAAACCAGTATTTTTTTCAAAGGTGAAGACCAAGACATTTTGTTCTGGTCCTTAGATGTCAAATTTATACAAATTTTATCAAAATCATTAGACACCATTTAAAGAAAAAGTTAATCTTGTTTCTTTATTTAATAGTTGTTACCCTTAAGTTATAAAAAGAAACTAAACCGGAGATACAGCCTAAATACGCTCTCATACTAAATTTGATTAAAATTGGTTCACACGTTTGTAGAGTACTGCACATATGACAGATACCTCTTCAAAAAACAAGTTTTTGGAGTGATGAAATGTCAACACGACACAAAAGTCCAATAATTTTTGACCCATCACATAACTTTCTCTATACTCTGATTTTCGAAAAAAATAAAAATGATTTTACCTGTTTGGAGTCTTTTAATCTTCTAGCTCGTACACCTTTAGCACTCTTAAGTATCTCATAGACAACGAGACATAGCCTCGCCATCCTTGGTATATTGCACACTTTAAGATCAAACGTTAGATCTTCTTCCCATTCACATTCTCCGTCTTTAGAAACCATCTTCTCCGCAGTTTTCTGGCTTTCGCACAGAGATTTCCCTCCATGAAAGAGTCCAGCTTGAACGCCAACCTGGTAAGTTTATAAAACAGTGTAAGATCTGTGCTCCTTATATATTTTAATAATAATAATACATTACAGCCAAAATAAACGGTATTGAAAATGTATTATACAAAATTGTACAGATTATTAAAAATTAATTATAATATAATAATTACAAATAATTATTGAGCTTGACATATGAGATGGTATATTAAATAGAATAAAACTTGAACAGAAATTCTCAAAATTAGTACGTTTATTTATTCAAACAGGTTTCAACGATCTGTCACCTTATTCAGTGATCCACGAACTACTGTAACTAAACCTAGTACTGTGACAGACTCCGTATTTAAACAGAACTAAAAGGGGAGTGGTCTAAACCTACTTTACAGCACTAAGGCATTAACAAATTGTGTCATTCTAAATAACCTAAAGCTAAAATATAACTAATACAGCATTATTAAATGTTGAGCTTGACTTACGAGAAAAATCATACAGTATAACAAACACACAGAACACAATTCTCATAAAAAATAGCCTAAGTATCAGACGCGTTTTAACGACAATGTCGTCCTCTTCAGTGATACACCAGCTACACCAACCAAACCACAACTGAATCTAACGTTGCGCCGAAGCCCATATTTAAACAAACTGAAGGGGGCGTGGCTTATTATTTTACACGGCCAAGGCAATAGTACGCACCACGTATCAATTTAACTATTTAAGATTTAACATATAGCTAATACAAAATAATCGAACTAACATTTTAATACAGCAGTGATCGTGTTAAGAGATGTTTGGAGAGACTTCTATCTGAAGTTTGTATCTGAACTTGTTGAAGAAGCCTACCGTGATTCTCATTATGGTCATTTTTTAAGACCAGCACAGTCTTTTCTCTGACATCTAAAAGACTGTCTGTCGAAACATTTCAATGACAGCTAACATTACTATATTACTAGAGGGTGGGTTTTGAATGCATGGGAAACCCTTATAGTGAAAACTAACCTCAAACTAAAATGTAAACTTAACTAATTTTAAGCGACAATAATCAACAATATAACCAGCTGACCCAGGAAAGAACAATATGTTTGGGAACTTCATAACTCTTCATTTTTATGTACATACATTAATAATACTAAGTATCTTCAGAAAACTTCTAAACTATACAAAAATTATTTAAAAATAAAGAAACTGAATTGTCCTGATTACATCAAAAGCCATGGTTTTGGTCATATGGCCGTCCAAGAAGTTGCAGTCTTTTTTAACCCACCAAAAATTCCCTATAATATACTTGCAAACTTTGTGGAAAAAATTAATAAAAAATATTTTTATTGGTATAAATATATATTTCTTCTATGAAAAAACTAACAGGTTATAAATAGTTCGTCATGTATACAGTAGAACCACTGTTAACCGGTCTCGGATCAACCGGTATTCAGATTAACCGGCCTATTTCGTAATGTACTGGTTCGATGAGAGTTTCCGAAAATAAATTGTAATTGAAACACCAAAGCGGCGGTGAGTCAAACAACTTTGATGATAGCGGTATCACATTGTTGGCGGTGTAAAAACACGACGGCACCAAAGCGGCAGGTCAAACGACTTTGTCGATAGCGGTATCCCATTGTCGGCGGTGTAAAAACACTGCAGCACCAAAGCGGCGGTGAGTCAAACGAATTTGTCGATAGCGGTATCCTATTGCCGGCAGCATAAAACACCACGGAATTGGCACCCGTCGGTATAGCAGACATACACCGGCAAAAACGTTTGATGGGCCGCTTTTTTCCACCAATCAATTTAGTATACCTATGGAAAATATAACATTTCCTTGCAGTTTTCTTCTCGTCTTTGACTGGTTATGATCTACGTACAGTATATACAGTAAAAAGATACAATAAAAATTTTTAACACACATATGATGGCAAATGTCCGAAAAATGTATAATAATAAAATTGAACTTCCATCATTAACAAATAACTTCAAACAGAGAATATACAGTAAATAAAAATGAGCAAGTTACGAAAACGGGAAAACGGAAGCGTGTGTTGGTTTCGTTTGAGACGCGTTAAATGTGTTAAAAAGACTTGACAGAGGGAAATCTGTAAAAAAGCTTTGTGACGAGTTTAACGGGAACCTCGGATTAACCGGCCAAACAGGCAACCGGCCCGAGTGTCAGTCCCGACTAGACCGGTTAAGAGGGGTTCTACTGTATATATATAAAAGAAAAAGTAAAGAAAATATTTTTGTTAATATTTCGTTTTAAAAACTTATTTGCACCAAAAAAGATATTAATTTATGCAAAAAATAAATGGTGAAACAATGTGATCAGCTGTTAGAAAATCAATAGTAATTTAACAAAGAGGTTAAAGAAATGGAGATTTACCTACAGTTTAGGTCAAAAGGAAAATTAGAGTTTAAGTTCATATTATGAATAATAGTTGAATTACTTTTGTATGATGATAAAATAATATATGCTTATTGTATTTTTATTGATCTGATGCCATTTTGTTCAGCAAAAGATATATTTTGTGTTTTGGTAGAAAACTTGGAAAATCTGGTTAGATACATTTGTCCATATTAGACTGACAGCGTGATCTTAAGAGGGTGCCACAACCAAATTAATTTTTATATTTCATTAGGCTTTTTTCAGAATTTGTTTAATTATTTTTTTATTAGTAAAATAGTATTTGATCCTACATCTCTTACAAACCCAATGACAAATATAATTAAACATAGGCGTTTAATAGAACACCTTTTGCTAATTTGCTAAGTTTCATTTGGTTTATAATAGGTTGGTCTAGATAAATTAAACATTTCTGCTAAACAGGGCTTGTTTCATAAAAGTGCCAGTTTTAAAGAAGAATCTTATGTAGAGTAGAACCTCTGTTAACCGGCCTATATCGTAGTGTACTGGTTGGATGAGAGTTTCCGAAAATAAATTGTAATTGAAACAACAAAGAGGCGACGAGTCAAACGACTTTGTCGATAGCGGTATCCCATTGTCGGCGGCGTAAAAAACTGTGGCACCAAAGCAGCGGCGAGTCAAACGACTTTGTCGATAGCAGTATCCCATTGTCGGCGGCATAAAAACACTGCGGCATTGGCACCCGTCGGTATAGCACAGACATACACCGACAAAAACGTTTGATGGGCCATATTTTTTCCACGAATAAATTTAGTACTGTATACATTATAGAAAATATAACATTTCTTTTCAGTTTTCTTCTTGTCTTTGACTGGTTATGATCTACGTACAGTATATACAGTAAATAAAAATGAGCGAGTTACGAAAACGGAAGCGTGTGTTGGTTTCGTTTGAGACGCGGTAAATGTGTCTAAAGACTTCAGAGGGGAATCTGTAAAAAAGCTTTGTAGTGTTTAATTTTTTCATGTTTGATGTATAATATACATAACATAATATATGCGATACATTTATGTACAATAAAATGAGTTACAATAACATCTTAATTGCATAATTCTTAGCGCTACCTGATTAAATAAGTTTTCTTTGAACGAAAACCGATTTTTCACGGGCACCTCGGATTAACCGGCCAAACGGGCAACCGGCATATTTGACAGTTTTCTTAGTAAATTTTGACTTAGTAAATGAACATAAATTTATTGATGCCCGTTAGAATTTTATTTATTAATAATACTGTTAGGATAATAGAATATCATTTCTTCATATGTTGATTTAAAACTTTTACCATCTTTTTTGTTAATTATTTATGTGATTGTAGCACAAGTTTAGTTAGCTTGAAACTGGTTTTAACTGATATTTTAATTTTTATACGAATTGCAGGAGGTAAATCTATAAAGGAAATTTTGGCTGTAATCCCCATGGTATAAATCCAAAAGATAAACATGCGTTAATAATAAATGAATATTGAGCTTGACATGTGAGATAATATTAGATAGAATAAAACTTGAACACAAATTCTCACAAAAATACTTAATCAAACGTGTTACAACGACAAAGTCGCCATCCTCAGTGATACATGAGCTACAATAGTATACAACAGTTATAGTTTAGTTATTATAGCTCATGTATCACTGAGGATGGCGACTTTGTCGTTGAAACGAGTTTTATTAAGTAAACGTAATTTTTGTGAGATCTTGTGTTCGAGTTTTATTCTATCATGCGTTAATAAATAAATAATATATGACAGATTCTTGAATAAAATTTGTAATCAAATGTTGATTATAATAGTCATCCATAACAAAACTTTCATAGATAAATAAAGAAAGGTGTATTAAACAAAAGAAGTTGTAATACATTATAAGTAAAATAGTATAGATTAAACATAGGTTAGGGTTATATAAATTTCTTCTATGAAAAAACCATCAGGCTATAAATAGTTTTACATGTATATATAAAGAAAAGAATATAGAAAATATTTTCGCTAATATTTCATTTATTAAAATTTTTAAATATAAATATGGTTACAGTTATATAGTTGTTAAAATTTATTTGTGTAAAGTAGTTGGTTTTCAAAATTTTAATATTAAACAGTCACAATTTTGAAAATATACAAAATAAAGTCTTTGTTTTCAGTACACTTATAAACCAAATCTGAATTCAATATCTTATATACAAGGAGCAATCAAAAATTAAATTGCACTAGTCCACAAAAATTAAATGTTGTAAAAATTATTTTCTTTATTCTGAAATTAGAAATAAAACTACTTTTCTACGTAATCACCACATCGATTCAGACATTTACAGCAAACAGCTTTTTTCATAGGACCGTATATATGTGGAAATCACAAATTGCAAGGTCTGGACTATACGGAGGATATCAGACTCTACCCATTCTTATGAGGGCTCTTGTGACACAAGTAAAATGAGGGGTTGCATTGTCATGGAGAAGCACAACACTATTATTCAGTTTTTCTGGGCGGAGGTCTTCAACTGCCTTTATTAGTTTCAAGGTCTCACAGTAAGCTGCTGCATTAATTGTTGTTTCCCTTGACATGAACTCAACATGGACTACACCTTGATTGTCGAAACTTTTTTAAAGTGGAAGATTGAGTATGAACCTTGTTTTGTTTCAGGAGTGAAATGATGAACCCAGCCTTCATAATTCTATCCAAAATTTCATTACTTTTTTCTGTCATGACAAAACAAGAACTGCAGAGCTGATTGAAAACACTTCTCTTTGTGTTCTGCAGTAAGTAAGCGAGACAACCAACAAGCGGACGAGTTGCAAGCTTAGACTATAGTTGCTTAGAGATGATACTGTGCACACTTCCATGAGAAACATTCATCTCAGAAAAAGTTTTTTCATCACAAACTTCTATTTACTGCCGATTAATTTCAGTGGGATAACACTTTTTAGCCTATAGAAAACGAGTAACAGCACAGATTTTCTATTTGGATGCAAGTGATGAATCATTATTAGTTGTATTTATCAACAATGGGATCATAAAATTTTACAGAAGTTTAAACAGTTACCAACAGCTGTAATCAAAATATACAAAGATCAATACAAACATATGCAACTTACTTTTTGACTGCTCATCGTATTTTCCAAAATATAATGTTTTACTGTAATAAAAGAAAAGAATGGATAGACGGGGGAACCCAAGTGTTTATAGATCAGACCTATGTTTATATAATCTTTTTCTTTATTTTTATCAGTAGAACACTGAATGTTTCTTTGTGGAGCACCCAGTTGGCCTAAATAAACACTCCTTGGGTGTACTTAGGTACTATGTTATAATAAAAAACTTACCTCTACCATACGATTAGTATCACAGTTCAGTCTGCAGATAGCACTCACTCTAAATGTAAAATTATCCTCAATGTACCAAGAAGACATGTATTTCCCTTTCTTCCTTAAAGTTAATGTTGAGAATGAAAAATGCTTTTGTTTTGTATCATCAATACAGTCGGGGTTATCGAATACGTTATCTACATCAACTGAAATAAAAAGGAAAAACTTAATAAATATAGTTTCCTAGACTCAACCTTTGGCCTTGTTTAAACAACAAATATAATTCTAAAATTCAGGATTATTCAAAAAGAATGGTGAAGAAAAAACAGCAGTTGTAGGCGTATAAATAATGTTAAACAATCAGCTACTTGTAACAAAGAAAGTGCTTGATCTTAAATTTTATTTGTGCATATTATTTTAGTTTTAACCTATTTTATGTGATTATTCTGTATATTGCAAAAAAAAATGTTATCAAAACAAGAAATGGTGATTTAGGTTTTGGAATTTTCACAAACGAGAATTGTGGAGACTGTGCAACAAAACTGACGCACTAAATATGGAAATAATTAACTTCACAGAAACTGCATTGTTTGAAGGGTGCAACAATTACAAACGAATGGCTGTATTTGCCACGGTGAAAATTCGAGCCGTCCACAAACACCACAAAAGATAGTGAGCAAAGTTCAAGAAATCTATGTTCACAATTCAAGTAAGTCAACAACATGAGCTAGTTTAGAACTACATGTGTCAAAGCCTACTATATTATGGCATATCTTGAGAAAGAATCATTTTAAATTATATAAATTACAACTGGTGCAAGAATGAAACCTTAACTTTACTAGTCTAGTCTAAACACTGGGACTTTTACACAGAATTGCAGGGCAGATTCTCCGAGCGACTTATGTTCAGTTACAAGACCTAAGTAGAAAATTAACCACCACAACATTAGGGTTTGGGGTACTCTTTTCAGGTTGGTGGATTGATTCATCATGGAAGACGATTTACCAATGCTAATTTGGCTTCCACCTTCACCAGATTCGAAAAATGTGATTATTTATTGTGGAATACATCAAAGCCTTAGTTTATGTGCCCCCTGTCTCAAAACTTACATGATATAAAACACTGCATCACTAAAGCAGTGGAATCGATATCCGGAGATATTCTGGCACACACCTGATCAGAGCTTCATTACAGTTTGAACATTTGTCGTGTCACCAAAAGAGTTAACGTCAAGCACTTGTGATAGAATTTTGTACTTTACTTTTGATATGAATTTATGTATCTTATATGGTAAAAAAATAGTTTTCTTTTTCTTTTGTACTTTTTAAACCAGGTTTTCTGTTTTTTTTTCTTTTTTCTTCAGTCTGTAATACAGCCTCTTCAATGCCTTAGCAGGTGAAACCACTGGTCGGCTAGACTAATAAAAAGTGGATATTACAAAATATAAAAAAAAAAATGTGTTTTATTATCTTTAAACATGGAATTCCACCAAGAACCATCGGTCTCAACAGTAATGAACATTGTAAATATATTCAAATCTATGTTAAGTGACGGTTAACCAGATATACCCTTCACCATGGAGGTAGTCGATTTTACCAACAAATTATTTCACCCATTCCCAATCAACTCTCTTATTCTAAACACGAAATGAATGCAAAAACTCATGGGTGAGCAAGCAAAAGTCCTCCTTCCGCAGCTTAAATGTTGGAGTTGAATCACAGACTTATTCGCTCAGAGAGTTGGACACTGGGGTGGACTCCCATCTCTAAAATAAAAACCCAACATTAGTACAACCCAGCCAAACCATAACCCTTCAATAAAATATAAATGTCAACTTCGAAATTACAACTATACAATCCCTCATAATTGACATAATAAGAGCTCTGAAAGGATTTGGACTCCCATATCGAACCAATATTGATGATAGGATACTACAACGCCACTCCACCTCATTCAAACAATGAAATTCATCAAACTGATAACTTCAGAACTGACTGTACAACTGTTGGTCAAGTTATCAAAAATAACAAAGGACAACAAATGAAATCTCAGTTTTGACAAATCAATACTAATGAATAGTCAAATAGTGTCATCTGTGTGTAGTCGATAAAGCCATAGAAACTAATTACACAATTATAAAATCTAAAACCAAATTGATAACATTTTTTCACCACAAAACTTCCACCAAGTTTTCGCAGTTGTGATTTCCTAGTGTATGTTATTTCTTTTTATATTCGCTGTTACCGCAAAAAATGGTCGGTCAAGGTCATTTTTAGATGGGTCTAGGAACTCTGAGATGATAATAATATTAGTTTGCGCACTAGTGAATTATCGAAACAATAAGGAATTATGTGATTGCAGCCTAAAACAATGCTTACTAATAACGTACTGAGTTCGACCACCATTTTCCTTATTTTCTAACTATTGTGTATAAGTGTGTTGGTGAAATTATTATGGTTCATTACAAGTTAGCTGCGTTAAGTAATACAGTAGAACCTCCCATATCCGACCATGACGGGACCGGGCCGTGGTCGGAACAGCCAAAAGGTCGGATATCGGGAGGAGCGTAAAATGCCGTTCCCAGGTACAAAAAATGCCACACAGTACTGTAATACAACTTTATTACACCTTTAAAAATATTGTGTATACATTTCAAACATTTCCTGACATGAAATTAAATACGTAAATATTGTATATTCAACTTGTAAAACTATTGATTATCATTTACAAGTTGTAATGATTTTACATTTCAAACTTTTACTGTTACGTTAAACTTTTACTTTTACGTTAAACTCGTCACAAAGCTTTTTTACAGATTCCCCTCTGTCAAGTCTTTTTAACACATTTAACCGCGTCTCAAACGAAACCAACACACGCTTCCGTTTTCGTAACTCGCTAATTTTTATTTACTGTATATACTGTGCGTACCTGTCAAAGAAAACTGAAAAGAAATGTTATATTTTCCATAATGCATACTAAATTGATTCGTGGAAAAAAAGCGGCCCATCAAACGTTTTTGCAGGTGTATGTCTGCTATATTGACGGGTGCCAATGCCGCGGTGTTATTATGCCGCCGACAATGGGATACCGCTAACGAAAAAGTCGTTTGATATCGCCGCCGCTTTGGTGCCGCGGTATTTTTTCGTCGCCAACATTGGGATACCGGTATCGACAAAGTCGTTTGATATTGCCGCCGCGGTGTTTTTACACTGCCGACAATGGGATACCGCTTTCGACAAAGTCTTTTGATATCGCCGCCGCTTTGGGTTTAAATTACATTTATTTTTTGCCCTTATTCCCGATAACCCAGCATTTCACAAACTCGGCACACTTCCGGTCCACATTACGCTGAGTTTGCGGGACTCTACTGTATCGATGAGTCACTTTTTCAAGTCTGTACAGGCTCGCGAACAGAAACGGACTGTGAGAGCGCGAGTAAACAATAGACAGACGGACGGTCGGATATCGGGAGGAGTCGGATGTGGGAAGGTCGGATATGGGAGGTTCCACTGTAAGTATGAATCAATTCGGTAATTGATCTAACCTCTGGGTGTTACAACATGTTGGTTCAGTTGAACTAGCAAGCTTTCAAATTTATTTGCTAATTAAGGATTAAAAATTTTCCCCAGACCCCAAGATTTGTTTCATGTTGTCTCAATTAGGTATTGATATACCAACAAAGCTGCAGTACACATTTATTGTTATTATCCAAATTAAATACAATTTATACAAATAGTCTTTACATATAGTATACAGTATTATAAATAAAGACACCAATAAATAACGCAGACGTATTATTATATAATATTATATAGCTCCAAGTATCTTTAACCGAATAAAATGCCCGTAGACCCAGGTAACACTGCAAACCTTTTTTTTTTAAACTCAGAAATAGAAATCTCTTTTTTTTTCAAATATAGTAACAGTTTCAACTGTAATGAGCTACACTTGTGGAAACAACTTCAATAACCGAATGAATGAAAACACAATTTTCCCCCCAAAACCACTTTTTTGTGCAACACAAATACAAGGCGATGTTTCAATGACTAAATCATCATCCTCAGTAGCTACATGCATACACACACACCCTACTGACACAGTCACACTCCACAGTCGGGTCGAGTTTGTGTGCATGTAGCAGCTGAGAATGATAACTTAGTCACTGAAACGTTGTCTAGTTTATGTGTTGCACAAATAAAGTGAGATTTGTGAAAAATTAATGGTGATTTCATTCGTTTAGTTATTTCCCAAATTTTGAGTTTTGAATTTTAAAAAATACCCTGAGCTATGGCCAAAATATACCCACATATCAAATTTGATTAAAATTGGTCCGTGCGTTGTCTGCACATACGATAAACATCAATCTAAAAATAAAAATCACTTATTTTGAACTTGGTGCCTCAAAACAGGCATATCCACAAAAAAACTACATCACTTTCTGGACCCATCATAACTTTCACTACATTACAAATATGTAATGTAACGAATTAAAAAAACTTAACCTAACCTTACTTACCATCGACAGATTTCACAGATACAGTAACCAACGTAGGCGTCATATCTCTACACAAAGACTCTTGTATATATGTAAACGTGACTAAAGGGAATTCTCCTACAAGATATTCTTCTTGTCCACATACTTTGAGTACAAAGTCCGATACATGTTCTCCCTTAGTATTCAGAGTGATGGCTTTCTTGTTTAGGATGGATCCCATTAATTGTAATGGTGTCGTCGAGTGTTGAACGTGGAACATAAATTTTGTCTGAAACATAAAGCAGAGTTTATTTTCAATTTGAAGTTCTAAGATAGGACTTTTAAGCTAAAAGAAAGGCATTCTGAGAAGAAATAGGTGATTTTTATTGTTATTTAAAGGTCAAAAACTTCTCGGACATAATCGCATTGTAAAAAAAAAAGAAGAAAAGTTAGTATAGTGTAGAAAAAAGTCAATCTCAGTTTTTTTTAATAGATGGCTTCACGAAATTGAAAAAGTGATTTTCGACATGCCGTATGTTCTGTTGTATGAACGTAAGCACTATACCAGCAACATAGGAACACAACATTTGATATAAGGGACTATAATATGTTCTTATTTTGTAAGTTGCTTTGCTTTAAACTTACAAGTTTTAATTAATTTGGTTTATGAAAATTCAATGGTCAAATATTAAGAAAAAGAATAGCTAGTTTGACCTTCTAAGTTAGGGGTCCATTTTGTGATTGGACGCCATTTTGCAGTACTTGAGCATGTGAGATTCTAATTTTTATTAAATTACTTATGTTTGAATATTATTTCAAAGATGATTTCATACTTTTGAATTGATTTTGTTATAAAAAGAAAAAGAAACAACGTTCAGGCTCTGATCTGTACTTACCAGGTTGGCTACATATGAAACGTGGATAGCGGTTTGTACTCAATGTAGATTTAGCCAGTCATTATGGTTCTTAAAGAAATCTCTCCTTTTAATAACCACATATTCAACAGATTTTACAAAACAGAGAATCTTATATTATCATTAAATTGCTTATCAACTACTACAGACATATTAATATCTTAGCCTAGGCATTTTATAAACCGCGTAAGTAAGAGTTGTGAATAGTCTGATTTAAAATGTTTATAATTCTGTTACTTTTGTTAAAATGAATACTTTATCTCAACGTCACTCACGTGATACCTTCAAGTCACATCTTTTAACGCAAAAAACTTTCTTTTTGTTACCACATAACTACACTTTCCAAAATATATATTTTTACTTCAAAAGTTCCCGCAGTTCAGTCCTTGCTTCCTACCTTGAAGCCTTCCCAAGCCAGACTGTGTTAACTCTGCTGACGCAGTAACGCCCAACTCGATTGCATGTAATGTTCACGTGACTTTTATACTTTCCGTTTCAAATGGTTTCGGCTACAGAGACCTTGATGGAACTCTGCGCCTATTTCAATTCCATTCTAGGGGAATTATTATTTTAGTTAAAGTATTCTTGTTCAGTGTTTTTTAGTAATTTATGATTTTGAATATTTCTTACTTTCTATTTTTAATACAGTTCTTAATTAATTAATTACATGATCCTTAATATTTATATTTATTTAATTATTTACTTTCTTTTTTTTTTTGGTTGGAGGATGTCCCATGCTTACAATTTAAACTATAAACCTATTGAAATTCAGAAAAATCTAAATAAAAAAATTAAAATTGTGGCAATTTTAAAACAATTTTTCGTTGACATCTATATTTACATTCAAAAGATCTGCAGTGTAATACATTGTATGATGGGACTGGCTAAGTACTGATGATACCTATTAACTTTTACTTCAAAGCGAAAAACTCTCACTCATCGTCACTTTAAAAAAAAGTAAAACAAGAACATAAATAAAGATCCCTTAGTCCTCGAATACGTTAATCGCATAAAAAAACAAAAGTTGGTCATGAGATATCCAATAAGACAGATGAAAGAGAGAAACTTAACCCTACACGAGAAAAAGTGTAGATCCAGTTAGGTCTCTCAGGATTGTGACACTCACTATAAGTAAACTCCTAAGATAAAATGAAAATTCACTCTCCACTCACCTAATATTTTTTTACAATAGATTTTTGCAAATAAACCGTTCATTTTAGACTCAAAAACGGCAACATTTGAAAATTTTGGGGTCAACTTAATTGTTTTTAAATATAGGTGCTCATGTGACATGTCATTTAAGACAGCTTTTTGACTGTAAAAACCACAGCGTAAAAATAACTCAAAAATCTTTAACCATTTATAAAACAATCCCATTTTTATGATGGATACTAAAGCTGATGGTATAAACAAAATATAAATATTTCAAAATATACGCTATTTTATATTTTTAATTTAAAAGTAGTACATTTTAAAAACAATAGTGAATTTATCTTAGAATATCCACTCACCTCTGTATTTTCAAATTTTACATCAAGTACAAATTTACCATCGACCAATCTCGAAGACACCGTCGGAGGTAAAGATGTTGAAATTGTTAATCGTGGTGGGTACCGGTAATATAAACGTTCCAACCAGGATTTATTTTGTCTATTCCGTGCCATATCGTCAGCCAACGCTTTCATTTTCCCACGGAAATAATTCACTTCGGAATTCTTTAATGAATCAAATTCGTGTAAACCTGAAAGGAAAAATAAATAAATAGGGTATGGATATAACACAAATTTTCTTAATTACAATTAAAAAATAAAAAAGTTGGTTATGTTAGTGTTTCAGCTATGAGAATTTCACAGCTGGAGTGTGGAGGGATAGGAAATTCTCCATCTGTGAAATTCTCAAAGCTAAAACACTAACGTAACCAACACGGTTGAGTATTCACTTCTGCCTCTTAATCTCCGCAACGTAAAGTTAACAAACTTTAAGAGGCTGCCATTTCCAAACGAATGGTCCTTTTTCATTCGGGATTGCGGCAATATGTTCCTCTAACAAAGACCTTTAAAATGAGATATAATTCGACCTATGGTTATTTTTAAGATTTTTTAGACTTCCTCCACAGGACGTCCCCCTAAAGCGAAAAAAGACAGCTAAATTGACTAAAAAGTCAGTAACAGTGAGGACGTAATCCTAGAATTTCATTGTTCTGCGTTTATTAATAAAATAAATATTAAGGGGTTTCCAGACTTTTTGAACACCCGGTATATATTACATAACCATATAATAAACTTATAAATACAATTAAACCTCCAAACTTTTATTATTTAATGAACCTGTAACACGGCCTATTGAAGTAATCTTATTTCATAACACATCCGATACAATGATTAAGGTTTTGCTTTTTTTAAACCAGTATATGACCAGAAACAGAACCTGTGATGTCTCGCATCACTCTGGAACTTTTATAATGATTTGTTTTAGTGTTTTAGCACATTACAATTCATGTGTCCATCTCTTATCTACATGAAATTTTAAAATATGGAAGAAAAACTTCTAAATTTTTAGTTTTCCCACATATTCAGAAAAATGAAATGGAAAGATAAGGAAAAAAAACTGTGTTGGATGGACGCCGAGGCTAGATTTGAACTGTGTGTCAATTACGAAGAATAAGGTGTACTGTTGTAAGGATTTATGTTTATTACTATGAATTTATGATCGGTTCATTAAATAATTACTAAAATTTTGTATAGGAAAAAAAAATTAAATGAAATACATACCTTTTCCAATAAGTCGTGTTATTTGACCATTAAGTATTTTTTCCGCTTTATCGTCCTTTCGTTCAATTATTTTAAGCACAGCACCAAAAGGTTTAACATCACAGAGGCGTCTATGCTCATCTATTAACTCCTCTGTCTCTGCCATACAGTTAATACAGCAGAAGACATAGCTTGAAGGCTCGTGCAATGTTCCATGTAAAGGGTATTTGCTCGCTTCCTCCCACAGATCCTAAATCATACAAAGGTCACTAATTTTGAATCACTAATTTATATATTACTTGTATATAAAAGACATTAATCATTTAATTAACCCTTAGACCACCGAGAGTCGATATGTCAGCTCATTATTATTTTTTTAATGTCCCTAATAGTGAACCAATTCTTGTAAAATTTGTATCAAATTACTTTCAGATAAATACTCTTCAAGTAACAAGGGAATCTATTATTATAAATAATTAATATTTTACAATAACATCGTTGTTCCATAAGGCCCTAAAGATGAAGCAATTATTAGTTTCTCATTTTCTTGTTGTTTGTTTCTTGATTAGTGATTGTGAGGTTATACGGCTAAAGTTTTGTGGTTTGTAGTTGTAGATTATATAAAATAAGTTTTTTAGTGAATCTTTATACAGTACAAACTCGTTAACAACATCCTCAATAACACGAATTCCTCAATAACAAGTGCATTTTTCTAATCCCCCTGGGATTGCCATAACCCTTAATGTTAAAGATACCTCTATAGCACGAATACTATTATTTTAAAAACTTCAATAGCACAGATTTTGTCCCCATACAGATCGCTGCTCTAACCCTCTGTAGCATGTCTTTTTGCGAAACTGAACCCTTATAGCAAGACTTCACCCTTCCCAGTTCATAGTTCTTACGGCCAGTGAGTCAACGGAACTAAACATGAATACCCAGCTTCCTCTCCTTCATTACAGTACATACTTTGTTACAATAATAATAAAATATACTTTTTAAAACAAAACGTGATAGTGAGGGTTAATTCAAAATGCACTTGCTATAAAGGGGTTTAAAAAAAAAAAACAGTGACCTTGATAGTACAACTTTTAGTCAACATAACCTTGATAGCACGAACTTCAACTAGAAGAGTCCTTCGATAACAAGACTGTTTTCCAAATCCCCTTCAAAGTTTTGCTATCAAGGTTCTATTGTACATACTGTACTTTTTAATAATATTAACTTTTCATATTTAATAAGGCTTATATAGTGTTAAGGATAAGAAAAATTTTCACGCAGTAGGTTAATCTAGTATGTCAGCCATTCTTTTGTAATGGACGTGACAATTAGATGACTTTACAGTAGACAAAAATGGTCAAAATTATTCACTAGCAAATATTTTCTTTGCTGAGCCTAAAGGAATGAAGGTTATTTAACTGTATGCCAAATTTCATGTGGCATGATCGAATAGTCTAGGTATTATTAAACTTTAATTGGCTGTAACGGACGTGACAAGAAATTCACCTGTCTCCTGAGGTTCGGCAAGTCTTATAAAAAATTCTGTTAAGTATTTACAGTTAGGGTATAAAATAAAATATTACTTTATTGCTTAATATTCGTCTTTATAACCATAATATCTAGTTTTTATTATTTTATTTCTGTTGAGAGAAAAAAATGTTTCCTGTCATCACGGACGTGACATTGTTTTGTAATGTGTAGTGGAAGGTAGAAGAAATACATTATATGAAAGAAATACTTTTTATTTATGAACTTAAAGATAATCCATAGTTAACTACACTAATTGTTACATGTTGTTTTGGCTAAACAAATGGAAAATAATTAAATTAAAGAAGTTATTCCAGTAGCCCAAAAATTCATGTTTTATCAAATTTCCATAATAAATCTAAGAAAGACACTAGGCCTATATTTTGTTAAAGTTACAATAACACAACAACTGTAGACCTACTGATGCTCTTGTAGGCTGTGAATCATAGGGCATATTTCTATTTTTTTTTTAAATACTGAAATCAATATTATAATGAAAAATTGGGGGAAAATCATGGTTTTATTCATATTTATGAACTATATGGATGTTTATACATAAAGTCAAGGCGTTGAAATTACAAAAAAAAAATATTATTTTAATTTTTTTGACATGAGGTGACTTTATAAAAGAATGGCTCATTTTTGAAAATTTGTAAATAAAATGTTTATAGTAATAGACCATTCAAATTTTCAGGAAATATAGAAAAAAACACTGAAATTTATGTAAAAATAAGTTTATTAACCAAATATAATGTTTTTTGGGGAGTTTATAATATCTTAAAATAAATTTTTTGTAATGGTTAGAAAAAAATTTTGAGTTAAAAAAAAAAATCAACAGAAATTATTGCACGAATCTTTAGGAATACAGCAAAACAAGAATCAAAATTTTATCTTCAAATTTAAACATTCTATGAATGATTTAGTAGTTCTACAAAAACTGCTTTTTTGGCTTGGCGGTTTGTGTAGTCAGGGGCAGTAGTCCTGTTGATTTGAAGACAGGCCCTCCTAAATGGCTTGATGATCAAAGGGTTGAAAGACTGAAGGAAATTTAACAACCTCTAAGTAATTACTATTACGGTAATTATCAAAATTTTCAATTATTTATCATTGAATGAGGTTTTTAATATGATCTCTTCAAATAAATGCGTTAATTTATTTATACAAATATGCAAAAGTGGGAGATTATTTTGCTCACATACGTAACATTCTTAAGCTCTTGCAAACTTGCCAAGTTTAATTATTATTTTGGATACAGAGATATTTGGTGATGAATTTATATTTATATTATTTATTTATATTTGTTTTGAATACTAATAATTTTTTTTCAACAAACTAGGCTACAATTAATTAAACATGAGAGAAATACATAATATAATCTATATAACTTAGTTTTAAAATAAACAAGTATGTTCTGCTTGAATTACTTGCAGAATTTCGGATCATAAATTTGTATATACGAGGGGGACCCCAAAAAACGGGAATTTGGTCATTACTCCTATATTTTTCAATATTTTTACACCAAATTTTGGTCACCTTCAAAGTAATTACCATTGACTGCAATGCACCTCTCTAATAGTTTCTTCCATTGTTCAAAACATTGTTGATAGTCACTTAATGGAATGTTCTTTAGTCCACCCAGCGATTTTTGTTTCACCTCTTCCAGTCTCAAAACGTTTACCTTTCATACTCCTTTTGAGCCGGGGGGAAATCGCAGGGAGCAAGGTCTGGTGAATAGGGGGGGAAGAGCAATCAGTATCATACCGTTTTTCGTCAAAAACTGCTGGTGGTGTGGGCAGGTGCGTTGTCATGATGGAAGAACCAATCCCCTGTATGCCACAAATCCGCCCTTTTCCTTCGAATGCTCTCTCTCAGTCTCTTCAAAACCTCCAAGTAGAAATGTCGGTTAACCGTTTGGCCCGAAGGAATGAATTCTGAATGCACATCTCAGCAATCAATAAAACAAATTAGCATTGTCTTGATGTTCGACTTCACCAAGTAGCATTTTATTTGGACAAGGAGACTAAGCGATCTTCCACTGGCTTGATTGCTGTTTTGTTTCAGGGTCATATCCATAACACCATGATTCATCACCACTTATGACCTTAGAAAAAAATTCTGGGTCCTCTTGCAGATCAAAACAGGCATGAAGTCGGCGCTCCCTTTGCTCATCTGTGAGAAGGCATGAAAAAAGTTTGGTTGCAACTCTTCTCATGCACAAATCCTCCGATAAAATCCTTTGGATTGAACTCCGAGTCAATCTGAACTGATCCACTCACAGCGAACAAACATCATACACTGACGTGTAGCAATGTGACTCGAGACTCCCTCCCCGGCTGACCGGCCAAGCCCATCCGCTCTCTCCTCACCAGCCCGATTCCCGTTACTATTGGGTGCCCCCTCATAAATACACAGGATTTAAAGGACAGAGTATGCAAAAAAACAGTCATTTTGGCCTGGCGGTCTAGCAACACATGATACAAGATATGCTGGCAATCAAGATTATCCACTCACCACAGAAGCCTGGCGGTGCAGACTAAAGTTGTACAGTAGTGCATGGGGGTCAAAGTGTTAATAATTTTTTTAAATCAGTAGCATGCAATTTTTGATAACCAATTAAACTCTCCTATCCTTTTAGAACTCATTTTAAGATAGTAATAAATGTCTATAATAAAATCTTCTGCGTTAACTGGTTAACCAACAGCTCCTTTTCAGTGGTTAAATTTATTAAATGGCATGAACAACCCATTATAATTAAATTTTCAATTCCATCTTTTAAAGATATAGCTACATTACTTTTTGTGCCTATTATTACTGGGGCATTATCAGTGGTTTTACCTCATATTCAATATTGAAATTGTTCTCCCTGTACCTACATTGTTTATGTGTACAGTCTTTGTTTAAACATGTTTCTATAAGTTTGGGTAGGTTAGGTACTGATTTAAGAGATTCCTCACAAAACAAGGTCTTGTATTTGAAGCAGTGAACCAACACTTAGAAAAATCAATTCTTTTGCCTTCTGATTTGATCTTCCATCCAGCTTCATAAATAAAGTAACTCGTTTGGGCGCAATTTTGTTTTGGATGGTCAGAATTTATTTATTTTTGTCTCAGAGACATTTAAAATGAGGTATCACAAGCCTATACGTGCCATTTGAAATTTTTGTTCATCCCCTAGTCTCCCACAATTAAAATAATCAAACCTTTGCTTTTTTAGGTTACTCCCCTCACCTAAAGAGATTGATGGAAACAGAATTCAAATATCTCAAATATTTAAACAAATAAAAGGGTGTGATAGTTTCTTTTCAGCCAGCCTGTATATGTACAAAACGTGTATGTACGTTTATGTAATATATTTCTATATTTGTATACTTATGTAACTCCATATTTATTACCAAGTTATTTGTTTTAATTTTGTTGATGTTGGTCTCCTTCATGTGTTTGTTTTATTGTTACATTTTTCTTAGTCGTTTAAAGGTAAAAAATATTTCGTTTATCATAAATTTATAAAAGGAAGATAAAATAAGAGACACCTAGCTCACAAATACTCTAATAGCGCCAGAGTTGGTCAAGAGAAACCATGACTACTCACCTCTTTAATTTCATGAATGGTAGCATTCCTGTTGGCCTCCAGAGGTATAAACACTCCATTAGGCATCAGACAACTGAGCTCTATGCAAGGTTCTGCTGAACTCTGCAGCCAGAAGTCATGAACATATGAGCTGGGTATATGTACCATCGTGATCTTCACTTTCATTTACATTTCATTCTGACAACACAACAAACAAAATATAAATTATTTATGTTTACATTTTGTATGGAAAAGTAGACACAAGCGCTTACCTTGGAAAGAGATCCTTGATATTACCACAGACAATAAGCAATACAGACGAATCACCGAATACACCAAGTGGTTGCACCTATGCGTTTGGTATAGTTTCAAAATTTGAACACGAGGCAGCGTTGTCTGTTATGCTTCTCGTTAATAGTGAATTGGAACAGTGGAGAGGTTGCCAGACAGAACACCCTGCTTTCTCCACTCTTCCTTTGTGGTTCTCCTTCTTTATTATATGTGTAGATACCAACAACATTGCATCGGGACTAACAGAAATATGTCAACGCATTGTCATATACTCTCCCACATGAAACAATCTCTCTTAATTAACTATAAACTATTTAGTAAATGCTTCAACTTTATAACTAATTTTTTCACCTTACCTTATCTGAACTCGTTAGAACTTACATCATTTTAAATCAAACTAAATTCATTTAATTTTTCGCATAATCTAGCATAGTTTTTATAGTAGAAGAGACAAAAGATAAATAAGTATCATTTTCCAATATATATTAGAGTTTCAATTTATTAAATAAATCTTATTTCTTTTATACACAAAGAAATTAGAATATAATTTCTTAAACATCTAAGTAGTAGGCCCTAATTATTGTTTAAACTTCTCCATAGATTATTTTACCCTTCTCTATATTACGTCAATGTAAGAAAATAAGTAAAAAGGAAGAAATTTACGAGATAGAATTTAAATTTTGATTTACATTATACAAAACTAATGGTTACGCTAGTAAATGAAGTCATATTTAACATGATATTATTGTACTGATATTGTATGGTTAAAGCTGTCAACATATAGTAACCATGATAATAAACTATACAAAATTAAAGCATAAAATCCTGTTATGAAAAATATTAATTTATATAAAAACAAGTAAGGAATAGTTAATGAAAAATTACATAAAAATCAGTTTAACCGTCCACAGATGACCGCCTATTTTTACAAAAAAGAACACACTAATTGTAAAAAAAAATTGACGGATCAGTTTCAGTACCAAATCTGTTATGATTTGTACCACAGAAACATGATCTGTGCAAATTTCATGGCCTGGATATAGTTTATGTCATGAAGGCAATTGCATTATCTCATTTTCCAAAATATTAATCCAATACTACTATTCAGTTATTTATAAATTAGCTACTTTAAGTGAATATGTAATCAAAGTAAAAACAATAAACATGAATTATGTAAATAAATATTGAACTGTAAAAAAAATAACTACTAAATTTTATAAGAATATACAGTAGTGGTTAAAATTTAGAAAAAAAGTTAAATATTAAAGGACTAAACTTTAAAAAAAAAGTTCATTTGTTTAATGGAACAACAACTCAGGTCGCAACCCTCTCATATATTGAGACTTCTGTATTGTTTATTGTCTCTGGTATTACTAGATAGTACACAAATAGAAAAACAAAATAAAAAACTAAAAGTTCTGAAATCTTTTGTAAACACTGTTCACTTTCTCAACCAGTAGAGAATATAAAAAGAAGAAGACATTGTTGAGGATGGATATGTGTTGAACCACAAATGAAGGTTTTATTCTAATTTTTGTTATTCGATTTTTTAATTTTAAATAAGAAAGAGGAAAAAGAATAAAGGGAGATTTATTTAAGAGTAACGTTAAGGGGTTTTGTGATCTATTGATGAAACACTTCTCATTTTTTAAATTTTGAGGGGTTCCACTGTGGTGGGAGTCATTTTATAATTTTTGTCGTGAAGCAAAAGTGATCAAAAGTGGTAATGTTGTGGATTGCTGCAAGTTGTGCAGTTGGTTTCTCCATGTTTTTACATCATGTCTGTGGCTATTCATTCTGGTCTTTAGGTTATCTGTGGTTGGGCCTATATATTGAGCTGGGTAAAACCTCTACTGTAGTTGGGAGATAAAATTTTTTGTGGTGTATGTGGTGTATAACCTTTAATTTTAAATTTTGTTTTACTGAAGTTACTATTGAAGCTGGAGGGAAGATGTATTTTGCATCTTAACCTATTGCAGGAAAAGAAACGTGGGGAAGGTTAGGTTGTGATCAGGAAGCTGGGGTGGACTAACATGTGTTTTAGATTTGTGGACTGTTTAAACAAGACTCTTAGAGGTTCTGTGAAAAGATTCTTGGTATGGTTGGAAGCTTGTAGAAGTTTGAAACCTTCCTTCAATATGTTGTTTAATCTCTGTAGGCCTGGATGATAATTGGTGACCAGAAAGATGGAAAAATGTTTTTTGGGTGATATCTGCGTTTTGTGCCAAATGATAGTTGTTACCAGTTTCTCAGGATAACCCTTTTACAAATGCGGATGTCATTTTTTTGTTAAATTAGAGTAGATCATTGTCCTCAAAACAAATCCTTTTGGCTCCGATTGCCTGGCTGTAGAGAATGGCTCATTTAATACTTATAAGATGGCTGCTGTCGAAAGGAAGTATTATAGATGGTTTGTTGCTTTAAAATGGACGACAGTTTGTATTTTTCGGCCCCTTATGTTTTCTTGACGTCCAGAAAGGTAACTTGTGAAGTAGATATAGTCCAGGTGAAATTTAGAATAGAAAATTTTGAAAGGCTAAAAGACACTGTGTTTTTCTATTTGTAATTACCAAGGACCATTTTTCAAGGTAACCTTATGTTTCTTATCTATACAAAAACATAATAGGCTATGTCCCATATTAAATTCTAATTAATTATTTATTTTATTGTTACTTTCATAAAACATCTGTTTCTATAAATGATTATTAAATAAACATTTTACACTCACTCACAAAACTGAAAACAATATTCATCACTATCTAAAACAAAATATTTATTTCCTTTTCATTATAAAATCAAACAGGTTTGCACTAAATGATAATTAATGGTGCAAAATCATTGCACTAACTTCCTCAATAACTCATCACTCCAACTAAAAACTAACCAAAACTAATCGTTACCAAAAATGTAGTTCAGTAGTTGTTGGTCCAAAAGTTAAAATGAACCGTGAAAGACATATTGAAATAGTGTCTAAAGTCGTTTCACTTGTGATGTCCTAGGTGTATATTGTATTTAATTAAAATCAAGCAATTAAGTTTATTTTTTGTCAATTATTTCTCATCTGTAATATTTTTCTATTATACTACACATAATAAAACAGCTGTTTTCTTAGTCTATTCTGTGTAGAAAATTCTATTAGCTAAAAAAAATTACTGTGTAGTGCATTGAAAATTTACCATGCATCAGCTGATTTCAACAATAACAAACTTCTTTTAATTGTCGTTACTAAAGGTTTAATTTATTAACTTCAAATAAGTGAAAACTGCAATTTATATCGTAAGACTCAAAACCCCAAAATATGGAAATTAGAAGATTTTTTTGATTAGATATCACAATGGAAAATATTTTGCTCAGCATGTAGAAAGCCATACCATTGTTGATGTTCCAAATAAGATTGCAAAATATGTAAACCCTAAAAATCTAGAAGAATATACTAGACATTGTTTAAAAAAATCATCCGCATAAATGTTGGTAAAACGAGGAATAAATTTATTGACCCTAAAAGTGCATGAAGAATACCAATCTTCAACAACATCAGGAGGATTGTGTGAGCCGCAAGATAGAAGTTTCACGAAAATTATTTAATAACAAAACTGTCAAAAGTAAAAGATTAGGTGAAGGCATTAAGTTAGATGACTTACAACAAATTATTGAGCCTACAGAATTTTTTGAAGAATTCAACTTTGTGAAATTGTGAAGCCCTTCCATTTTACAATCTGAAAAATATCTCTCCGTTCACCAAAATGCACTGCTGGATGAAGGCTTAAACATCCAAAACAAATTGGATGTAAACTAATGATGAAATGAGTTAAGAGTATGTAATATTTTCTGTGCAGTATAATGAAAAGTATTGTACGTAACTCGGATGAAAATCCTGCACTGTTTCAATTCGTGGGGCAACTATCATGGTTGCAAGGAAAAACACTACTTACCGTACCGGCCTTGTAACGTAATGTACTATTTACTTGCGATATTACTAATTTGAACAAAATTGGTAAAACTGTTTTTGAGGAATTACATCTTTTAACAGCCTGATTAAAGGTATTTCGTTTTTACTGATCAATTATATACCAATGTTTTTGGAGGGACCAATATGTTCAATTTGGGTCAATATTGGCTAAACTTAAATAAAATTTCATCAAAAATTGTTAGAGCCAATTTATAGGTATAAAATAAAAATTTATAGCCCCAAAATATGGCCAAAATATACTAAATTTCATTAAAATTGGTCCACATGTTTGAGTTATAGAGCCCTGCAAATATGACAGGCATTTAAAAATAAATCACTTTTCTTTAACTTAGGGGACTTCAAAACAGACATAGCTTTCCAAAAAAGTATATATATATTTGATATTATTTTTTTGAACCATAATATAATATCTAATAAAGTAAAAACTTATTTTCTAGGCTCACCTAAATTCAAACATGAATGTATAAGTGCCATAAAGGGAAATTTAGCTTTGTTATAATGCATCACTGTTTAGCATGTTGACTTAGGCCTATTGAAATTGATTTGTTTTCTTATACAGACAACTAATAGCTGCTTAATAAGAGATGACACTAACTGTATTTATTTAGCAATAATTATTATAGTCCTAGGTGTAGACACAATAGAACCGGATTTTAACACGTACGTCTAATGACTTTGATTGTTTTGTAGAAATAGTAGTTTTACTATTTTTGAAGTATCTCAAGCCATTTTATTCAATTTTTGAAAATCCATTATACCTTGTTTAGTGAAATTAAAAAAAAAAAAAAAAAAAGTTTTGTCAGGTTGGCCATCTTATTCATTTTATATTTAAACTTAAAATTTGCTTATATTAAACACATGGTCCTGATCATTTCATGTAGAAATAATCACAATTAGAGCTATGTGAATTATATCTCTCGCTTTGAATATCTCACATCTTGTTCTGTATTAAGTGGTCAATCTAAAGCCCAATATTTCGCCAATAAGTTGAATGTAACCATAGGTGAACTGCAACAATTTTTTGATCACAATCGGGATTATCTCACTGGTTAATGACGTCACAATCGGCAATTATCAGACGATTTTTATTATACTTTGAAAACATTAATAGCGAAAATGTGAAACATTACAAACATATTAAGCATTAGCCTACATATGCCGATGATGTTGCGTAATATCACAAATGCAGAGTGGTTTAAAATAAAGCATTTAGAAAATTATCAGCTAAAACCAATGAGTTGAAACTAAGGGTCAATGAATCAAAACAAAAGTATATAGGACTATACACACAGAATGTAGGACCAAAAGTAACGACGATGAATATACCAATGATGAATATAATTTCAAACAAGTCGATAATATTAAATATTTTGGGCTCTGTTGTTGGAAAACATTAAGGAGATATAGGAAAGGATTGTAATGACAAGAAATGTTATTATGCTCTGCAACCGACACTTCATTTGCCCTTGATAAAAAAAAAAAAAAATTAACATATTAATATATAAAACAGTGATTAGTCCTATAACATTGCATGGGTCCGAATCATGGTGCCTAAATAAAGGAAATGAAAGGCAGTTTGTTGTCTTGGAGGGAAAAGTTTTCTGAAAATTTTTCGAAGCTATTGAAGAAAATATAAATTGGAGAACAACAAGAAACAATGAAATTAGGAACCTGATGTACTAATGGAAATTAAAATAGAAAGTTTGAAGTGGTTGGATCAGTCATCTAGTCAGAATGGAAGATAATAGATGTACAAAAAAGTTTTCTCAGAAAACCTAGAGGGGGGAGAACACGACCTAAGAAAAGGTGGAAGGATGACGTTGCGGATGATGGAAATGAGAAATTGGAAAGAACAAGCAGAAGTTAGAAGATGGATGGCTGTTGTGAGAGAGGCCAAGGACTGTATCCTATGGAGTAAGTACAAAAAATAATAATAAAAAGGGTACATATGTTATACAGACCTTCCTTTTTTTTACACCAAACAGTCTAATTAAAATTAACCTAACCTCCTAACCTAACCTATTTCTGGTGATTCTGCTACCACAAATCTGATCTATATTTTTGTTTACCAAAAACTTGAATATGTTAGGTTAGGCCAGGTTATGTTATATATTCAAATAGAAATATGAAATTATTCAGTTTAACCTTTTGAAACCCGACTTATGATAAGTATAATATAAGCTCCAGCCCGGGTATTTTTCGCAAATTTACAACAGACATTATTATGAAAATTCATATAAAATCTAAATATGAAGCAAACCTATCAATATATATTTTTTTTTTGTTCAGAAAAAACAGGGGAATATGAAAATGGTATAAAAAGTTACATTATCTACGCTTTTTTTTATTATTATTACTGAAATTCCAAAAGTAAAGTTATAGTAAAACTATAAATTTTTTTAAATTGTAAAATCGTTACATACATTTTGTAGGAAATTTAATTCCCTACACAAAAATGTATATATATATAGGCATATATCATAAAAAATATTATAACTTATATGCAAAAATGTAAACAAACGTAAAAGTAAAAAATGCTGATTTTCACACTTTATTGTAGCTTTTACATTAAATTAAAAAAGAACAAATATATATACTTTTGGTACATAGTTTTCAGTACTCTTATATTTATTACAATTATATATTTCGCTATTTACAACACTTGGGCCGGGAATTGGATTGTCATATAGGTTATAATGCGTCGGTGCATCGCCTGAAGGTCCAGGAACATTTTCTACTACACAACTTGAACACGTCACTACACTACGTATTATCTCATCATTATCACTATCACTGTCTAAACAATCACTAAAATCATCACGAGATAAATACTCCGATATTTCACGTTCACGCAAATTAGACATTATAAACGGTTTATTTACCAAGACACAACAACAAAGGAAGCTACCACAGCTATTCAGTGACAGCTGGGAAAATAACGAAAGTGAAACAAAAATTGCAGCGATGCAGACTAAGAAGCACTAAAACAAAAATTACCCTTCATTTCCCTGCATTCTGCTGAACAGTTCAATACCAAATACGTCGTAGCAGTATAACCGCTAACACACACAAAAAAAGAGAAATAAAACAGCTGACGCCAGCTCGCATATACGCGGGCGTGGGCTGCTGGCAGGGCAGTCGTCTACTCGCATATATGCGGGCGTGGGCATCAAGAGGTTAAAACCAACATAAGTTAATAAATTGAGCAGTTTTGAACTTACAAAAGGGGGAGTACCATATATTATACAAGTACCATTACAAAGTCCTGAGATATGGCCAAAATATGCCACACACCAAATTGAACAAAAAAGATCCACGCATTTGGGCTGTACAGCACTGAGTATACAATGTATATTCATTTTTAAAACTACTTTTTTTGGACTCATCGCATAACTTTCTTTATACTACACATATGTGAGAAAATAAAAATGAACTCTAAGCTACTTACGTGTTTAAATATCATATTTCTTGCCAAGTCCTGCCGCAAAGTGTTAAATTCTTCCTATAAATATAAAGCTATCCATCGTGTCCAAGTTTCTTCCCAGTCACACCTGAAACAATACGTCTATCTAATTAGCAACAATACATAATAAAAAATATAACAAATTAATCTTTATAAATTGCAACTACTGTATAATTAAGAGACAAGTATACAAGAAACTATATATCAATACAAATACAAATAAAACACAGTATAATAAAGGCTAGCTAATGTCCAAATCAATCAACCGTTCCAAGTATCAATGTCAATAACATATCTTTGTCTTAATGATAACCTATACTATTATATAAAAATCTAATGGTGTCTGCCTGTGTGTGTGTTACTCAATCACGTAAAAACTACTGGACCCATTGAGCTGAAATTGTACATGGACATTCTTAGGGTCCCTGGTTGACACATAGAAATTGAGACCCAGGGAAATTTTTATTTAGAAATTTTATCAGGGCACCGCCCCACTGGCCTTGAAAACTAATTTAACACTTAATTATCTATACTCCATTACCGGTATACAATACAAATATACATCAACCCCATACAAAGGATGGGTACTCTGCTAGTAATACATAAAACACAAACAAAATTCTTAAAAACTTAAATACATTAAATATAGGACATTACAATTTATTATAATTATAAGTAGAAACAAATATAATCCCTGGACAAGGAACAACATCACCAAGCTGAACAATCACACCATGGAGCACCTAGGTCCACCCCTGAATCTAAACTATAAAAACCCATAAATAAATATAACTTTATCTACCACCTGTGGCTACCGAGTTAAAAGAGTTTAACACCAAGAGTTGTCGTAGATTCCTCTTAAAGACTTTCTGGTCTTTAACATTTTAAATTTTTATGTGAGTTTATTAACAAGTGCAACTCCTCCTTGTGAATGGAGTTTTGAAATTGTTCAAGTCCATGCTGCCTAATTAAATTTATTATATTCAAACAACAACGATAACGAGTTGATAGGGCCCACCATGGAACTTACTAAGCCCCATCATAAATGTAATGGAAAGCAGTTTCTCTAGGAAACTAAAAAAATTGGTTTCTTAGGCCTCGTATGAAATGTTGAATTATATTAGTAGACCAAGAGGTCTTATCCAGTAAGTTAAATTTATTTAAAAGAGATGTTACATAGGTTTTTTCAACCCCATAATTATGTATATCACTACTTTCTTGACATCAGCTAGGCTCAGGCTCTAACATTTCTAGTACATCTCTGGCAAAAGTTACATGAAAAAATAAGTTATAACTAACTTGCGTATCTCTTACTTCTTTAATGTAACAAATGGTTGAATTGATGATCTTCAGTGGTTTAGCAGTGTGCTAGCTGTTTGTAAAAAACTGAGACAGCATTCGCAAAAGATTTTCTTGGAATGTATTGAGCCTTTTGTAAAATTCTACCCTATAGGTCATTGCCGTCAGTTGGCTTAATTTCATAAACAAGGTTTTTCATGTGACCCCAAAGAAATAGTCTAGTGGATTAAGGTCAGGTGACCTTGCTGGCTATTCCACAGCACTTCTTCTGCCTATCCATCTTCATGGAAAAACATCGAAATCCTAGCCGTATTAGGTTTACGGTAATTCATATGGCAATAATTGTGAATATATTGAGTGTCTCATCACTCGATGTTTATGTTCATCCATGCAAAGCAAATAGGTTCATATAGGTAATTATATTTACTAATGTATATTTAGGTCTAATGTATATATATATATCTATTATAAGACACTTTAACGATACGCTATTCTTAACTTATGAAACCTAGGTGCATAGGTTCATCCTGTATTCTGATCATTGAATGCAAACTTTTAAATTGCTTATTTTAGACAGAAATAACAGATTTACATACTTGAAAATGGTTTCAACTTATGGATGATCCGAATGTTTCATAATGAGGTATGTAAAACACGATTTCATAAAAATTTCTATATTAAATATTTAGCATGTGTTTTTCTCAAAACTTGGTTTTGGCATATAGTCTACACCCTTCTTGCAGTTACCTCAATAGATTATCAATAAAATTATTTTAGGCTAAATGCTTACTCTACATCTGTAGGAAATAAATATTTTTGAGTTCTTGTAAGGTTAATTATGTGATTAAAAACAACTACAACCATTAATCCTAAATACAAACTGCAATTTTTTGTAATAAAATTTTTATCGAAAAATCTTAATTGACCTTTAAACTGACAGTTGAATTACTACCTAAATTCCCTACGCATAAAAAAATATAAACAAAAAATTGCTTTAAAATCATTCCAATGTCAACTACAAAGTAACGAGCAACTAATAAAAATGTATCCATATGGCAAAATTATAAATTTATGAGAAGACCCTTATCTCAAGTATCGGCCAAAGCCCAGATTACTTAAAGATTTTCACAAATTAGTACTAACTTAATTCCGGCAATCTTAGAAAATAGAAAAATGTATTATGTTGGACTTATAATTAAGGACTAGGTGTAGACTACATATAAATTAAACATAGCCTACAATTTGTATAAGTTGTAATGTATGCTTATTATTGAACTTCTTGAGGATTAAAAAAAATTTAGTCTTAAATTCAATAGGCTTAATTAATTATTTCCAGTGCCAGTTCTTACTGTCAGAGAGGACATAAAATTATTGACTGTCAATGTGTTAACAAAAATATAATTAATGATGTGAGGAAATAATCAGCTTCAAATTTAACATACCTAGAGGAAATTTGTATCTAGGTCTAAACTTGTTGTAGGCCTATGACAAACTTTATGCACTTTAGACAACAGTAACTGAAGAAACTATGTTTAATACATTTCCACCAAGGGTAGAAATTTAAGTTATATACATAATTTTATCATGGATAATTTAAAAAATTGATTGGCTTCAAATAGGCCTACTTCATCCAAATAAAACGGTTTTGTTTGTAGACTATGCATAAAATCTCAACTGTCAAATCACTTATAAAACATGATTTGTCATTTTAATTTTTCTGGCACAACCAAAATTAGTTTTTTTAAACAAATTTTACAAACTAATATTTTTATAATAGTTTAATGATTATAAATTTACTTACCGTGGACACAAACTTTAAATAAAAACGTTAGACACAAAAAACATAATGACAATTGGAAGCCATTTTATTCGAACTTTCCTTTTTCATAATGGTGGGGATGTAGTTTGCACGATGAGCAAATAAACCATTTACCGAGTAGTAGTGAATAAATTTCATAACGATTAAAGAAGTTAGAATAATTTTTACATTCTCGAAATGTTAATATTACATATAAAATAATACGTTTCTTTACAAAAATTAATAATCTATAAACTTTAACAATTTTATACACAACAGCAAACAATACCGTCAAGTTTACCAACCTGTTGTATGATTCACATTCAATTAAAATTGCCAGATGATGATGAAATAACATCTGTATAAACAGCTGTCAATTTGGCTGTAAGACAAAAAACCTTCAATAAAAAAAGTAACAGATTTATTAAAATTATAGTTTTATAATATGAAAAAGGGATATTATTAATCTCTACACGGATTAAGTAAATAATAATATATGTGAAATTATTATAACAAAAAAAATACATATATAACAGTACTGGAGTTTGGACTGCCGAAGGAACTCTAGAAACCATTGAAACGACACCCTAGCGATATCTACTGACGTAATATGGAACAACAAATCCGGCGGATTTGTACGCAACATTTCAAAATTTTTGGCATATTTTTAATTTTCAAAATATAATAATAATTTCGTTTGTCATCGTACGTGACCATAAAGTAAATATATATTTGGGGGTCGTAGGAGCCCGAATTTGGTGTGAGCTAATTTTAAGTCCACCACTATTTTTTTAAAAACCATTTGACAATTTTTTTGAAATTGGGATCCAGTTATAAATGTGAAATATAACTGAATTTATTGTTGTTTTTTTTTAAAGTCTGTCGTTTCTGCAAAAGTATAAACTGATTTTTTCTGTATGTGGGTATATTTTGGGGAATTTTTTTTTTTAATAACTCAAAATTTAGAGTTCTAATGACTTTGATCCAATTTTACTCAACCGTAAACTCTAAAGGCCCAAACAAAATGAATTGGTTGCATTTCTCCATAAAAGGTTCATAAGTTATCACATATAGACATATATAATATACTCTGTATAAGCCTTTATGTAGAAGTAAAAATTTATGAAATACTGTGCAACATTTATTCAAAAAGAACCACTCTGATAAGAGTTTTTTATAATCCCCCCCCCCTCCTCAGCAATTACAGTAGAATATTTCAAGTTATATATTTTATAAATGGCTTATGCAATTATTGACCTCATATCTTATTGCATTTTTAACTAAATTTCAAGTTGTACTGGGTTCCAAATTAGAGGAAGTTTTGGCTACTTAGTGTTTTGTACATAATAGCATTATTTGATACTTGTATATTAAATGGAGGCCCCTTTTTACATTGAATAGGAAACTAATTAAAATAATTCAGCAATTTTAGTATAATATATATAATATAATAATGGGTTATTATCATCTAACCTATTTGTGGTGATTCTTGCTATCACAAATCCGATTACATTTTTGTCTACCAAAATCTCGAATAGGTTACATTAGACCAAGTAATGTTATATATTCAAATAGACTTATGAAATTATTCAGTTTAAAACCAACTTCAGGTAATAAATCAGCAAAATAACAAAACATCACTTTTCAGTACAAACAATGATTCTCATAAGAGTGTTGCAGGAACATTAGACTCATAATGGCAAGGTCTAGACCGGATGAATGGCCGAACTTGAAAGGATTGCAGTGAGAAGAATGAAAGTCACAGTTATGTTATGACAATAGACAGAATCTAAAATTATTCGCAAAAGGATGTTTTGAGTTTTAACTTACAAAAAAGGGGGAGCTATATAAGTACACAAGTATTCTTTATTCAGTCCTCAGAACTGAAATGTAATGTAATAGATTGTGCAAACATCACTCAAACTATCTCGAATATCAAATAAAAATTAATCACTAAAAATCTCGTTAGCATTCTATTCAAAAGTGAAAATGAAAAAATACTTGTTATAAGGGTCTAAACTTACTTTGTTAGTGACATAAACATGCCCTCAAAGTAAATCGCAATGATGGTTCATTTTTTGGGCCAATTATTCCTGAACCGTAATATATTTTTACTTGTGATTTTGCATACAGGTTTGGGTTATTAAACTTTAAATTTCACTCAAATTTGAACAAAATCAGTAGAGCCGATTTTAATAGCAACCCAATGGCTAATATTTTGGTTTATTACTAATAACTCATAAATCTATGTACTAGGAGAGATGATGACCAATATGTATTGTTTTGAGCAAAATCATTAAATCTAATTTTGATGAAATCATAATTTTATGTTCTTTACTTATAAATTTAGTGTTGAAAAATTCGTAAGGCTTATATTTTTCTTACTAACATGTTATACTTGTATGGATCAATAATTAAAAAACCATAAAATCAATTTGCTTTAATAAAATAACCTAAATTGATGAACAACTCAAAAGAGAGTACACGCATAGCAATTCTAATAAGAGCTATCTGTATCTATTTCTATTTTCATGTTGTCTTAGGTTAGATCACTCTTTATCACCTTTTCTTTTAGATCTCTTTTGACCAACACTTATTCTCTTCCAACAGTAATGCTATTAAAGAGTTTTCGAGGAGTCTTTTATGTTCTTTTCTTCCTTATTTTACAAGGCCATAATATAGGAGGGGTTTTCCACCTTTAAAGAAAGGAAATTATAATTATTAAATAATTATTTCATTAGTTCCATCTATGAACAATTAAATATTTGTTCAATAATTCAAAAGATTTATAGATGACTCAAGAGAGTAAAATATGTCATACTTAGTTGAAAAAACAAAACAAAAAAATGCTGAGGGTGCATTATATCAAACACAAATCCGGAAGGTTATATGGAAGTAAAACAAGTGGGTCAATTATAGTACTTATCCAGACCAATCATATAATATAATAGAAGTGTATTCTCTAAGTCCAAATGTAACGCCTAAAAATAGGTTTCCTGAGTTTTGTAGGAAACATTAAATTGTTAAATTAAATCAAGGAATCTTATCTAGTTTGCTTAAAATCATTTAGACAGGTTTTTTAAACTTTATAATTGTGTAAATAACTACTGTCTTGATTTTGGCTAAGCCCTAAAAAGTCTCCACTCGCTGTGTTCACTCCAACGCGTCAACACTGACGAGCCTTGAAGCTGTACATATATAAAGGAGTCACCACTCCCTACACTTGTGTCAATGACTCGATCCTGCTGAATTTCGTAACTATATGAATATCACATTTTCTTGAGAGGTCATGGTTCGAAATTAAATTTTGAACAAAGACTTCGCTATTTGTCATCGTAGAGATGTGGTGTTGGGACCATTACGTGCAGAAATGAAATCTGCATATTTTTATCTAATTTAATATGTTAACGGTGAATAAAACACAATATTTAACAAACAAAATTATTTAATATAGCAATAATTTTGATATATTCATACGATTTTTCTGAATTTTAATAGGGCTTTATGTACTCCATATCAAATTTCTTATCTTAAATTTTGGTGTCGCTACAGACGATAATAACAACAACGGAATGGACAGCATGTCGAAAATCACTTTTTCTGTTTCCTGAGAAGACGAAACGTGAAAATCATTCGAGGTCAAAATTTGCTATGATTACCAAACTTACTATGTACTATGTGTAAGAGAAGAAAAGATGCATCAGAAAACTGAAGCTGACCTCTACTTGGGCCCCCTCATCTGCACAACTCTGGAAATTATGTTATGTACACAATTGTCATTGTCAGGACGTTACAATTACCATACAACGTTCAGTGCCACAGGAAAGAAACTAAATTGAACAGTTTTCTTATCACATCAAATATAATTTTATTTTCAATAACAACAGCAACATTTTTACAAAATCTGCTGAAATAACCACAGGCAAGATACAAAAATAGGAAGAATAACAGTGAGAGATAGCTTAGGCTGAAATACAAAATGAGGTATATGTCCGTTTGCACAAGATATAAACTAAAGTTTATCTTAAATTTCCATGCATGGTGGTTTAAACCTATTAATCATTTACTGGGCTAATATAAAAGCAAATCAATTGTGTAAAAACATTGCACAAACTTTCTCACTCATCAATCTCAAAACCAAATCAAAATTAATTGTCATTAAAAATGTCATTTTGGTACTTGTCACCCAAAATATGTAAAATAACAATTTCTTTGAAAAAAAATATTTACACAGGCTGATTAGGAAGTGCGGAGCAATCTTTCGGGAAATGATTCTTTAGCTAAAAATAAGATAAGAAATTCAAATAAACACCGGTTGAAAAACGCTTCATTAGCAAGTTAAGGTTAATGAAAGATCTCGCCTGGATTCCTGATGTACCGGTAATATGCATATTGAATTTCACGGGGCATAAATTAGGACAAAAATTTGATGATCCTATACGTTTTGCAACCTGAAAAATTGTAAAAATTAGGTCCCTGAACCATATCTCTTGTAGTTTTGAGAAAATTATTGTAAAACTCCCAAAAATGTAGTTAGAAAAATTTAATTTTTAGTTAATTGATGTAAATAAATTCAACAAAGTAAGATGCAATAGGAACTTTTTTATTTAGGAATAAAAATATGATTTAATGTTACAACAGTCGGTACATGATGGAATTCCATGATAATGGAAATAATGAGACGATTATTCAATTCCACAAAACAGATTTAATTGTGACATATGTTTCGCCGTAAGGCATTTTCGAGAAACTAAATTGAAAACAAAACAAGTCTAAACTGTCATTTCTCAACCCCTATACTCTAACCTTTCCTTTTGTCTCACATTTTTAGTTTAGACTTGTTTTGTTTTCAATTTAGTTGCTTGAAAATGCCTAACGGCGAAACATATGTCGCAATTAAAGCTGTTTTGTGGAATTGAATAATCGTCTCATTATTTCCATAAAAATATGAGATAAAAATTATTGGAATTTAAAAAAGGTTTTGTTTTTAGACTATTTTTGGATGTTGTAGACAATTATTAAGAAATTGATTACGTATTTGTCGATGACTTGGTTATCTTTTGAACTACAGCAAAAATTAATTTTGTTTTTGTTAAAAGAGGAAAATTTTTGCTTTTCGAGATATTTGTCATTAAATATTTTAAACGTCCGCCATTTTGAAAATTTAGAAAATAAAATTTTGGTTTTCTGGTAAAGGATTAAGTAAATAATATTAATACCAAATCTTCACTCATTATCTTATCTCCTTCTAAAAATATAGTTGTTTTTTTAAACACAATAGCTGACAGTCAGGAAACAAAAGGTTTACATGAACTTTTTATTCTTATTTTTAGCATAAGTAGTTTTTTGTATTGTTTTTGGTAATTATTCTCCAATCGTAATACTTTTTTACTGCAAATTTACACACGGATTAGGGTTATTAATCTTCACATTTCACTAAAAATTGATTTTTAGAAAATTGTAATTTTGGATTTATTATCTTACTCTTAATTTTGAATTTAAAAAAACATGACAAAAAGTCCCAAAATATGCCCAAATACCAAATATAATTAAAATCAGTTTTCACATTTATGTTGTAGAACTGTACATATGACAGACGTCATCGCAACAATCACTTCTTTGGATCAGGGGAATCTCAATAAAAGTATCCGCAAAAAACATCGATTTTTGATAACATTCCCGATGTATGCGGGAAAGTAATATTTGTAACCCCAAGAAATCCTAGATGCATCTACACTATTCTTTAAGTAATATTGGGTTAAATCTCTCTTTCATCTTTCCTATCTGGTTTCTCTTGACCAAATCTTATTCTCTTCTGACCCTGAGCGTACTTGAGGGCTAGGACTCTATATTTTATGCTCATTTCTTCTTTTTTTTAAATAAAAAAATGATCACCAGGATATTTTTCGCTTTGAAAAGAAATATAGGAAGAGTAACAGTGAATGGTAGTTTAAACTGAAATATAAAATATGTTGTGGCCTTTTGGATTAATTAGGTTTAACAATAAATTATGATATCCAAGTTTAACGTTGAACTAAACTTTACGTTACAATTTCAAAGATGGTGATTTAGAAACTGTGAATTATTTAACTGGCTAATATAAAACCAAACTAAAGAGTAAAAATGTCCACTCAAGCCATAGCAAATTTCAAGTGTAATATCACAAAAATACACGAAAATAAAATAATTGAAAGAATGTAACAATTGAAAATTCCTTTGTATCAAGATTGAGGCTAGCAACAGATAAAAACATTTCATGTTGGTAACAGTCTAATCTTGTACTTGGTTGAGTTTTATGGATATGTAACGTGTTTTTAAATATATGAAAATGTTCAAATATTGTACCCAGTTAAGTATAATAGCATTAAAGAAAGGTTGAACAATCTAAAATCCAATAGAAAAGAATGTTGTTTTTGGGGGAAATATATATATATATATATATATACAAAGGGGCATATATAAAAAATATGAAACACTACTTTAAAAAAGGATAAATACAATGAGAAAAAAATAAGTAAAATATTTTCACAACACTTACAAATTTGAAATTAAGGTAAAATATTAAAAGATAAATTGAATAGTATTTGAAAAAAAAAAAAAAAAAAAAAGGAAAATAATAAAAAAGAAAAATTGTTAATAAAAATAGATGAAACTAATATATAAATAAAACTTAAAATAATGATAATGAGATCAAATAACATAATTCATCGCCAAGTAGTCCGTACTAGCCATAAAAATTAAAAATAATAATAAAAACTTAAATAATTATGATTCCATAACCTACCCCAACTAAACTAATCCTTGTGAAAATTGGAAACCAAAAAAGAAATCCACATCATAAGCAATCTCTGCAAGTTTCCTTAATATCGGCCAAGTCGGTCAGACAATATAGGAGGGTGATCAAATATAAAGAAACATTTCTATGATATTATAACATGCACTGTAGCCTAAAAAAAACGCAATCTGAAATTAATTGTTTACATCGCATTGAAGATAAGAAACATATTTTTATTGGATTTATTAACCTATAAATAATAAAGACTTCATAAGAACAGTTATTATAAACAAACTGAAGATGAACTAGTGACCTTGTTGAAAGAATGCAGAAACTAGCTCATTCTCAATAAATGAGGTGTATTTTAAAATTAATGCCAACTATGACAGGGTCAAGAATGTGTTGTTTTATTATAAAGTAATAACACAGGTCTTCAAGTAAAAAACTGCATAGGGTTTTTATACACTTTTACTTGGTAAAACGAAAAAAAAATCCATCACATAAATTTTTTGTTACACTCAAGTTTTTTTGTTTTGTTTTTAGCGCAAAATTCTTAATTAACTTAAAATTTAGTATTTTTTTTAAATTTAAAAAATTGCTTTAAAACTAAGACTTCTCATGTTGTTAATCCTTTCAATTATAGCTGGAATTAGCAATAAATGGAAAAAAAATTGTTAATGGTTGAAGAGAGTAGTAGTGGTGGTGGGGGGGGGGGTTGTAAAGTAGTTTTTTCGTTAGGAGGAAGGTTGCATGATCGTGTCGAAACAGGTTATTAGTTCGTAGTGAGTAATATTACTGGTGAGGTTGAGCATGTTTCGACATGTTATCTGGGGTACTATGAATAAATATAAAGAACATGCTGTTTGTATTAGATCATTTTTCAACAAGCTAAATAATTCTCTGTTTGAAGTTATTTGTTAATGATGGAAGTTCAATTTTATTATTATACATTTTTCGGACATTTACCATCATCTGTGTTTTAAAAAAAATCAAAACACGACGTTTCGGGAATAAGAAACGTCGTGTTTTGATTTTTAACACACAAATGATGGCAAATGTCCGAAAAATGTATAATAATAAAAAAGCTAAATAAGTTCAGTATCTCGCTGGCCATCTAATGCCACACTCAGTTTACATCCAGCATTCGAACACTACTGTGCTTGTGTTTTTATTTCTGGAATTTAGCTCATAGAGGTTGTATAATTTCTCCCGACAGTTTCTATTGTGTTTGTGGTGAATACACAGTGAAAAGTCAAAAAGAAACATAAGTAAGTTTGCGAAGAAAGTTTATTTTGTGTATTTCAAATTGAAATTTCGAGATCAAGACAAAGCATAGGCTCCACATAAGGTGTGCAGACGATCTTAGTTTGTGGTTTAAGGAATATTAAGGAGCTCGACTATAAAACCATTGTAGAATGCATGCTAGCAGCGTATGAAGCTCAAGAATGTATGATGAGCTTAAAAATTAATTTCTTATTCCCATATTGACTATTTTACTGAAAACTTAGGAGCCTACAATGAAGAATAGGGTGAAAGATTTCACCAGGATGTCTGTGATATCAAGAGACGTTACCAAGGAAAAAAATATGTTAGCTGACTACTTTTGGATGCTCAATCGAGGAAACAGAGAAGGAAATCGAAAACGAGTTTGAAGAAGCATCAAAAAGAAGAAGAAAAAAGAGTAGATCTAAAATTGTGTATAAATATCGGAAACAATTTTTTTGATTACTTGTAAGAAAATACAATAGGTTTTGTGTATTGTAATAAATCAGTGTTTTTTATCAAAAATTTGTTTTTATTTTGCAAAGAACCTATATGTGATGGAATGTTACAGAAGTCATGTTTAGAATCTACGACTTTTTTAAACATATTTCAGAAAAAATATCCCATAAAGCTGGACATTTTATTTTATTTTTTTGCAGACCTGTGTAATCAGCTGTTGGCCATTTTGAAGGTATTTAATATCAAAAAGACTATTTCACAAGAAAATTTGGCAATGAATGAGTTGAATGAATATTCTTGTTAAAAACCATGATTGTTTTTCTTTGTTGTTTAATGGTTAAAAACCTTGCGGTCATTATTGCCTTGCGAAAGAAGAATAAAATAGAGACCATTATCTTTCGAATACTCAGGCTCAGAATTTATTGGTCAAACGAAACCTGATAGGTTTCTACCCCAAGACTATATAACGACATTATTTATGGCATTCACTAGGGGTCGGTCCTGGGGGGAGTACTATTTCGAATATATGTGAAAAACCTATATCATGGTAACTTTATGGGTTCATTGTCAGCTTTTCTTGACAATAACAGCACTATTATCAAGCTGATATTTTAAATTGTATGATTTTAAGAACAAAAAAGTGTGTGGTGTTTGATTTACGAAGTGAAAAAAAAAAAGAAAAAGAAAAGTCTGTATTACATGTGTAGTGACTGTACTATTGGCCAAAGAACTTGTAATAATTGTAATGAAGTTGAATAGATAAAAAGTATTAAATTTTGGGGTCTATTATTGATCAATATTTGAATTGGAAACCTGAAATTTTGCAGAACAAAAAATATTTATTAATGATCTTAAAGAAAATTATATATCTTGCGTTATAGTTGTCCAGTTTATGTGTTAAGTTTAATTTATTTGGACTTAAAGATTCTAAAATTTAATACTGTATAATTTGTTTGAGTGGAACTTATTTCCCAGTATTGGGACTGTGAGGATTGTGCTGCAATGCGTTGTTTGTTAGCAAAAGCCAACAGTACTGCTGAAATATATAGACAACTCTTTGCAATTTATAAGATAGACAATGTTGTTGTTTGTTTAGGTACGGACGAATGAATGGTCTTGATGAATATTATTGCAGTCGCCCAACAGTTTATTAGATAACATTGATAATTGAAGATTTCTCAATAGGTTAAGAAAATTATTCAAATCCCTGTAAGAACAACCTAGTAAAATTCACGAAAACATGACTGTTTGGAGTGTAACAAATTTTTTGGTTAACAAAACCATTTTGAAAAGCAACATTTTTAGCAAATTTTTAGAATAACTAAACAAAATTATGAAAGCGAGAGTTATGTCCACTGATAGTTACATAATCTAAATCAAGTGAATGTTTAATTGGGGTATCTTAGACAATTACCACAAAATTATATTTATGGATATATTAATAACTAAGGTGTTTGGTTTTGAAATTTTTTTAAACAGTGCAGTTTTAAGTTTTAATTTTTGGTAGGTGTGATAAAAGAAGAATTTAGAACACTTACAGAAAATTAAAACAAAGCATAATGATATGAATTAATAAACAACTCATAACTTTAATGTATGACATCTATTCCAAAATATAGCACCATCTATTTGGACACCCTGTATATAATTAAATAGTATTCTGACCAATTTTCTAAAATAAGCCAATATAGACAAAATTTACAAATACTTATGTATTTACAAACAACTTAAGAATACACACTACCACAGGGATAAAACATCAGAACGATGTAACGTTCCATGTTACAGTTTATATAAAATCGCTTACAAACATATAAATTTTTAATTCTGCCAACATTATTTTTAACTTTAGACACATGGATGCAACATAATTTTTTTTAGAAAACTCCAATGTAGTAGGAGAGAAAAAAACCATTATGACGATTGCCCGTTTTCAACTATTCTTCAGTAGTTTCCCATATATAAGTATAACATTAGATAATATTGACAGTTTAAAATTTCTGTTTACAACAAATGAAAGTTTTAATGTTTATTTCCGACTGCTTCAGTTTATCTTTACATTTAGATAAGAACATTGCAGACTACAAGAATCAATTTTGTCCTGGTAATCTTATGATCAGACACTTGTAACAGTTAAAATGTATTTTATTCTATAGATATTTCACAAATCACAATTAATCCCCCCACAACTGATCTACTAATGTACTAATGTATTAATATTAATTATTAACCTTGTTGCTAGGAAGTAGCACACTCAATGAATATCCAAGGAGCAAGGTCTACGGTTTACAGGACTAGATTTGATACCCTGAACAAATAATACACACCAATGTTAATAATTCATAAAATTAAAACCATCCTGAAAAGAGCAAATGTCCCAAAGGTGCTCTTACCCTGAAAGATGCTAGAGTTATGAAAGGGGCTCTACTTCTGGAATAGGATAATATTCTAAAAGGGGCTCAGGCTATAGTGTCCTGAAAGAGTTTTTGCTCTAGAAGGTTCTAACATTCCGAAAAGGATCTGATCTGGAAGGGATTAATGTTTCAAAAGAGCTATTACTCTAAAAGGGACTAGTTTCCCAAGTGGGTCACTGTCCTGAAAGAGACTCTAGCTTTGTAAGAGGTTAAGGTTAGGTTAGGTTAGGTTAGGTTAAAATAGCAAAAACAACTAACATACTGAAACGAGCTCTGGTTTGAGAAGGAGTTCTTACCATGCAAGGGGCTAATATTCCGAAAGGTGCTCCCTGGAAAAGACTAATGTTCCCAAAGGAGCTCTCAGCCTAGAATCAGCTAATGTTCCAAGGGGTCAACATCCCAAAAAGGATTATCGCCCTCAAAGGAAAAATGTTCCAAAGCGAGAGCCCGGAAAAGTGGTCTCATAAAAGTGGTTATTGAAAGTATCTGATCATTAAATATTATTTACAATTTATAATTTGTATTTTCTGTAAATGATACTTTGGATGTTTATGAACATATTCTCACTTGTTATATCAGTTTGTTTATCTTTACATTTCAAACGGACAGTGGTAAGTGTGTACTCTTACAAAATAAATAATTTATTATAAATAACTTTACTATAACTAAATATATATTAGGTAAAAACTATTAAAACAATAACAATAATATAGATAACATATTTTTAAACAGTTCAAACTGATAATTTATAAAAATATTTACGATATGATATTTGTACATATTCTAGCTGTAAGTTATTATATTGACAAAATACATACAAAGCAGTCTTAATTTTAGACTTTGTTAAAGGTAACATCAAAAATTATTCTTTTCATCATTCATAAATTTATTTGGCTTCTTATTTATATCATTGAAAGGCTTCATTATAAAGTAAAACAAAACAAGATGATGAACCACATCTTAGCAATAAATTTATTTTAAACAAACTATTCATCCTAGTTCCCCCAATGCATTTCATTTGACCGATTTTGAGATTTAAAAAAGTTAAAGCTCTCTTTCCAGGTGGCAGATTAGTCAGTTCAATAAAAAAAAAAATTTTTAAAAATTAAAAAAAACAGAATTTTGCTACTCCACACTCGGAGCAAATAAGACTCAAATTGTTTTCTTAATGTATACTGACAAGTATTTAGTTATGACAGCTATGTCAAGACAAAACTGGTATCTTCTTTCATTAACATTTGTCTTCCAATTCTCCCTCCAAAAATGATTTTTTAAAAAAAAGAAATCATAGTTTGTGCTCTTTTTATTTGGTTATGAAAAAATAAAAGAAAGAGACATTACTGGTTACATAGTGTTTGCAGTTTTAAAATTATGCAAAAACATTGCACAAACTTTCTCATTCACATTATCCCCAAAACCAAATAAACACAAACCAAAATTAATTATCACCAAAAATGTCATTTCGGTGATTATCAATCAAAAAATGAAAATGAAGCATTGACAGCATTTAATATATATATATATATATATATATATATATATATATATATATATATATATATAGGCTTAAAAAGGTACTTTTGTATTATATGGACAATTTTAGTATTGTATATAATATATAAATAATTCCTACCCTAACTTATTTGTGGTGATTACTACCACGAATCTAATCTAAATTGTTTACCAACAACTCGAATTAAGTTAGGTTAGGCCAGGTTATGTTATATATTCAGACTTATGAAATTGTTCAGTTAAAACCAACAAATATCAGCAAAATAATTATAAAAACCGGTATTAAATACAAACAATGATTCTCGTAAGAGTGTAGCAGTAGTTACTGACCTCGTAGTGAAGCAATCTAAACTGGATGAATGGCCGAACTTGAAAGGATTGTAGTGGGGTGAAGGAAAGTCGTTACTTTTGTTTGTTATGTCAGTAGACAAATGACAGAACCTAAAAATATTCACAAAAGGATGTTTCAAGTTTTGAACTTATAAAAAAGAGGTCCATACAGTACACAAGTACCATTATATAATATTAAAGGTCTAAACTGCTTCACTTGTGCCATAAACGTGCCCTCAGTGTAAGTCATATTTGATTAAAATCAAGCTTTTAATCACAGCAGTCAAGTTCATTTTTGTTTTGACCAATTATTTCTAAACCTTACAAATTTTGCACACAGATTTGGGTAATTAATCTTCATATTTCACTAAAATTTCAACAAAATCGGTAAAGCCGAACTTTGTGTGTTTTTATTTTTTACCAATAACATTTTCACGAATTGATATTTTTTTAGAGAGGTGACATATTACATACATTTTAAATACGTTTCTGTTTGGGTCCTTAGAGGCTACACAGTCCACGTATTTGAGCCGTGGAGTACTGCACTTACAATAGACGGACATCATTGCACAATCCAATTTTTTGGCTCAGGAGACCTCAAAATGGATATACAAGGTGAATCTGAACTGCATGGCAATATCTCAGGAAATGATTCTATAGCTATAGAAAAGTTAAAAAGTTTATATAAACATAGCTCTGAAAATGCTTTATATCCCGATTGTCGGTCATTTTCTGTTTTAAAAAAAGACACTACATTTTTGGAAGTAGGTAAAATATTGAGTGCAGATTTGGTATTCGTGTTATTTATGTAACCTTTTACCAGTTTAATAGAAAACCATTTAAAAATGATGAATTAAAAAAATGTTCAATGTCAAATATCTCAAAAAGCAACGGATTTCCTCTTTTAATGAAAAACAAACTGCCTTTCTAATTTTTTTCTGGAGCTCAAAAAGATAACAGAGTTATTGATAAAAACCTAAAAATTTAATTTGTCGGTAACTATTTACAAAGAAAGTTACAGGTATTTTTGGCGAATTTAAAAAAAATCATATTCTACATTCCTTATTTTTTAATACAAAAATAAGTTTTCAACACGGAGCTAACTTTTTCACCGACAAATGTATTTGAACAATAACGATAGGTTTGGCCAGATGGTGGCCATATATAATTAAACCGTTATCTAACCCCAACTAAAATTTTGGAAAAAAAAGAAGAATTTGTGCCAACAGCACGTGATGTTCCTAAGAGGTTACCCACCCAAGTACTAACTGTGCCCAATGTTGCTTGACTTCGGTGATCTATAAATGCAGTGAATTCTGTAGTTTAAATTGTGATTATTCTATGAAAATGTTAGCTCCGGATAGAAAACTTATTTTATTATTAAGAAATAAGCTATGTAGAACAAGATTTAAAAAAAAAAAGAAACCAAAATTACCTGTAACTTTCTTTGTAAATAAATACCTAATTTTCTACAACACCCAAAAATAGACATAAACAGTTTTGAATTTGATAATTTTTATCTCTAAATTTGTTTTATCTTAGGCCTTCAGAATCAAATAACAATACTTAAAAAAAAAAATCTTATTTGCATCCTATTTAATTTATATTAGTTTTATTCACATCAATTAACTCGGAATTAAATTTGTCAAATTGTGTTTTTTGACTACATTTTTAGGGGTTTTTCAATAATTTTCTAAAACACTACAAGAGATATGGTTCTGTGACTTATTTTTTAGAATTTTCAGGTCACAAAATATATGGCAACTAAATTTGCATCGTAATTTATGACCACTGAAATTCAATATAGCAGCATACCGGTGGATCAGAAATCCGGGTGAAATCTTTCGCTAGCTGTAACTCATTAACAAGCGTTTTTTAATCTATGTTTATATGCTCTTTTTAGCAATAGAATCATTTCCAGAAAGATTGCCGTGGAGTTCTGAATGACACTGTATATATACAAAAAACTTGACATCAATTTTTCGACCCATACAATAACTTTCTCTATACTACGTATATGTGAGAAAATACAAACATTACCAGTTTTGTTTAAAAATGTTAAATATGACTCACAATTCCTTGAAAGAAGTCATGCACTTTAATAAGCCACATACAAATAATAAAGAAAAAAGCCTTCCAATAAATTCTGTGATTTAGAATTTTATGCGAAGATAATGTTGTACTTCGTTATTTACATTTTGGTACAGCTCAGAAGGTACACTTTGAATGTATGTTAAAATTAAGAAGCAGTGGCATAATAACACAGAGTAAGTATATTACGACATGTAAATCCAAATAAGTGGTTCACCTGGTTGTAATAGAGAGACTATCCAAAACTTAATCAAACATAAATTTTCCCTCTTTTTGGTGTCGCAAAACCATAAGTTAGTTGCTCTCTACTACAATTCAAAAATTTAATCCAACTAGAATTCTTCCTGATTTTCTCTAGGGTCCAAACGAAACTAATGAAAATTTGGAATCATCCAACTACACCGACTCATTTCGTCTTATATGACAGATTTGTATTACGATCTTTATTATTTGGGTGTTATCTCATGGGCAGTGAGCTAGTTAGCAATATTTTGCCAACCACAACTCATTCGTATTGTTAGGAATAAGTTAGGCAGACACCCAACGTATATGTTACTGATAAAACATATTATGTTGAGGCTGAAATGTCAAAAATATACTGGCAAATTGGATTTTCTATTACTTGCAAGCAAAAAAATGTTTCAAAACTGGGAACTACTACACCGATATAACTCTAGAACTACACTTTTTATTACTCTTAAGTGTTAGGTCTTTTTAATGCAGTTTGAAAGTTTTTTTTTTTTAAATTCACAAAAAATAGTAATATAATGCTAAATCCAACATGTAACATATCATATTTCAGAGGAATTTCAATAGAATTTACCTTGTAATAAAAAGAAATGTTAGATATAAACACTTTGGAATTAGTTTGTTAGGAAAGAAAAAAAAATTGCTCAAACGGAAGGATAAATTCCACATAAAATTATCTATTTTTTCCAAGATATGCAAAAGTTTTGTGGTCTATTATTTAAACAACAAATAATACATAAATCCACTAATATATTACTAAATATCTCTAAATAAATTTACCAAACAATGTAGAAACAATTCTCCTACAGAAAGGCAACTTTCTTGTATAAAAACATAAGAGTTAATATTTAGAACATACAGATACACAATACATTAAAAGAAAACAAAGAATGTCCACTTTTCATTCATATAAAAATGGTTAAGGAATTCCAAATATTACTAATCGATATTTGACAACTTCTGATGTATTTAAAAATAGCCAGTTTCACCTCAATTTCAGTGACACTTGGTAGACCCATAGAAAAATATCTATAAGTCAGAATCTATGATGGTGACTATAATTTACAAAGCATAGATCGAAAGAGGAAGAAAAATATTGTAAAGGACCGTCAATGTAGAGTAGTAGGCCTGCAATTGTGACTTGTGAAAATAAACAAAAATTATGTTCGTTTCGGACAATGGTTGTGCTCTAGCGCCAGCAAAGTGAAGCGGCGAAAAACAATAAATTTAATAATTTTAAAAATTACTATTTTTGGTACTTTAGTTATATGAAAATGAAAGACCAGATCATTAGCTTTACATTGATGCTAAATTTATTGCGATTAGACTACTTATAGTGGATGAAATGTTGAATTGTAAAATGTATGTTGAGCATAGTGCATTGTAATTGGTTGCTACTTGGAATGGGAAAATGTAGAGTGTGTTGTAGGCTGTTGCTACTTCCAAGGTTAAAAAACCATTTTCAGTTCCAATCAGGATTTACAGCATGATAATCATATAGGTATAGTTCTAGATATAACCTATAGAGAAACATTACATTTTATATTAGAAAAGCTGTCATCTATTACAGTGTGGAATGGCAATGAAATCTTAAAGATCCACTGACCTAATGACCGAACAAACTTTCCATCCCTCAATGAGTCTAAACATCCTTTAGATATTATTAATAGTTCTATACATTTTATGTTAAATTTAATGCAGATCCGTTGTTAACCTATTCTTAGATTTATTTTCCATGTAAAAGTTTTAATTTCATTCATAGTAAAAATAAAATCAATACAAACCCATCTACAATTCAAATATATTGGATTTATGTTACCTAAAAACTGCATTGAAAAATAATTTTTCATTTCTAGAAGGGGTACTAAAACACTTACACTTTCTGTTGTTATGCCACTGCTAATGAGAGACAGTCATTGCTACAAAAACTAGAAAACTCAATTAAAATATACCTTTTTGAAAGATAAACATTTAACAGCTTCAAAAAGATTAAACACTTTATTTTATAACATTAATTCTGCTTAAATACAGTAAAATAATGCTTATCCAAACTTTAGTTAATCAATAAATGGTGAAGGAATACTCAACAATCAGCTGATATTTCTTTTGCTGTTTCTTGTGCAACACTGCTTCCCAATATTGATTTTGGTATTAGTAAATTTCCCCTTGTTATTTAAAGACAATAAGCTTTTCAGTTATCATCACCTTATAGAACAAATTAATAGGTACCGTGGTGGTACTTACCCAGGCCCATTGTACACTTATAATACAGGCAAATCATCTAAATATAACAAATGTTGGTCTCCTTGGTCAGTGGCTTGGGTAAAAAAACTGTAAAAATTCTGAATTATTTAAAAATCAGCTGTTTTTGACATTATTAATTGAATATCCCACTACAGTTTGAATAAGCTAAGTTTTACTGAACGTGAATCGATGAAAGTAATTTTTCTTTCTTTTTTTGCAAAATAATAACTATACAAATAACTAATTAAATTATCTTAAATTACAAACAACTTTTTAAATCTGAAAGGAAGAACAATATTGTTAAACATATAACAATAAACACTCCTCAAATGTTTTCAATCAACAAAAACCAATTTTCCGATATCACATCAAAATTATTGTACATACATAACATTTACCTTTATATGTTATAATGAATACAAAGTAAAAACAAAATCATTTGACTTATGTAAAGTTCAAACATTGGGGATGTGAAAAATGCAAATAAATTATGTGCAAACTTTCTCTTGTATATGAACAGAAAATCAACCTCAGAAATGATTTTGATAAAATTATATATGGGAATATTGTAGCCATAATGACATTTTTTCAATAAATCAAAATTTAAGAGTATAAAATTATAAATACTGATTTTCTAAAAATCATCTGTCGATAAAACATAGCCTTAATTCAATTCAAACTAGACATTTCCCAAAATATGTTCAAAGTTAAAAAGTGAAAATAAATTATGAGATTCATCTTTTTAAAGTTTAACCTCAAATTTTTTTAAATATCACAATTCCAATCTATTTTAGTGAAATGTAAAGATTTATAGCTATAATACAAACTAATGCATCAAAATCATCAGTACTTCGGTTTTAGACAGAGCATGCACGACAGGAAATGGAGGAAAATCTCCGGCGCAAATTTTAATTTTTACTCTCTCTAGGTCTGTTCAATAAGAAGACAGCCACTCAAACGGTGACACAGAAGGTTACCTAACCAACTTTATACATAATATATAAATACATACTTTATTGTTCTGGAGCCCAATATAAATTGATGTACTTCCACAGACAATGTCAACAGATCTTCATCCTTGTTCCTACGGTGCCACATGAATTCACATAACTAGGAATTTAACAAATCTCTACTGATTCGACATTCTTTCTATTCCTGTTAAAATACTGTCCTTAATACACGCCAACAACATTTTATCTGTTCTGTCAGGTCAGGTTCTGTCTGTCCTATTCATGTCAATAGAAAATTGTTTATGAGTGGCGGTCCTCTTCTTGAACAAATCTCCTCTCTAAACAAATTACATCTAAACACCACCCAAATAAGGATCAAGAAGAATGTGGTGAACTGAAGTAAAAGAAAATTAGACTAGTTTGGAAAATAAGAAAATGAACCCTGATCACCATCTTATTAGTTTATTTTCCTAATTACTCAAGCTCTATAATTTTCATTTATTGAAGGTGTACCACATTTGTATTTGACCTATAAAATCATCACATTTTATCAAATTTGATTCGAATTGAGATATTGGAACATATCGGTGTTAATGGTTTATTTTTGGTTTTTAACTTATTTTTAAAGTTTCGATAGATGATAATTACTAGAGTAAAACAAGTGGGTGAATTTAAATATTTAGATGCCTTTGGTAATGGGCATGGATTTGGGTATTGTGAAAATAAAACAGAATTCAGGAACTAGAAAAGTCATAGCAGTGAGATATAGGTAGTGAATTCCTTCAGCGGAAGTGGATTATTTTCGGTGCAGTACACAAGTTATCTTGACTGCAGAAGGTAAGGAATGAGAGTACCAAATGAGAGTGAGGTGGGATAGGATTGAATGTAATGAATTGCGGTTTGGCCATCTTATCAGAACCGCTTAAAATAATTTATAAAAGGATTCTGCCAGGAAGGAAAAAGCAGGGAAAGCTTAGATGATCATGAGATACCGTGAGTCGGAAGATATGTTGTTGAAGAGAGAGGCATGGAGAAGAGACTTGGACCTGGTTATATAACTTATGCAATTGTACACTTGTGTAGTGTAAGAGTGGTGGAAATATACAGGGTGATTGAAACAGGTGTGACCACTGTTTTATTCGACAAGTACAAAAATTACAAAAAAAACTTTAAAAAATAACCGCAGAATTTTTTGAGTTAAAACTAGAGGTATTACCAAAATTTGTCATATCACCATTTGTGTATGGAACTCCTATTTTTTATGTCGAATTTGCATTAAACATATTATTTTAAGACTTTTTTTATTCTTGGGTATTTTTTGTAGCTGTTAATACATTTGTAATACCTCTAGGTAATTATAGGTAGTCCGTGGTATATGGGTTCTGGAAAAGTTATGCGTAAAACAAAACTGCGTATAATGTGGGCTATTTATAGCCTAGCACAATAGCAGCAAATAGAACATCATATGTACTGTACTACAGCTTAGTATTGATATTAATCAAAAATTCTTACATTAAAAACGATTTTAGTAATTAAAAGAAGTGGTTTTGTTTAACTTTGGCGCAACTAAGCTCAAATACAAAACCTTTCAAGGACCTTTTTGATTTTTTTAACAGCATAAACGTGAAATCACCTAAAGCAGGACCACATATAACGGGAGCTGCCTGTACTAGAAAAGTTCAATAAAAGGAATTTGGTAAAATCGCTCTTCGAAAAATGTCAATATAATTTTTCGAAACTACTTTGATGGGTGATATGAAAAATTTGTTACTACCTCTAGTTTCAACTCAAAACAATACTGGGGGGAGTTACCATTTAAAATTTATTTGTTACCATTTAAAATTTATTTATTTATTTATTTATTTTATTTAAAATTTGGTTTTATTTATCAAATAAAACCATAGTCACGCCTGTTTCAATTACCCTGTACAACTGATAACTCCTAAACCTGCATTTTTAAAGAAATCAGAACCAATGTATATATTTTACACGTTTAAAGCCTAGAGCCTTCATTATAAGAAACAATTTTGAGGTTTGGTTTTATAATAGTTATCTCCAATTTTAATCTTTATTTATATTGTTTTATACACAGGGTGTGTGAGAAAGTTTGTGCACACTTTATACAGAATGGGCTGAAAGTCTACTCATTCCAAACTATTACACTAAGATAACTTGTTTTTGTTTTCATCTAATAGTTAACGATATAAACACTAGAGTGCACTGCTACCCAAACATCTATTATTTAACTAATTGAGCAGTGGTATGGTGTCCGTAACAGATGTTGCCAGCGGTAACAAGTTGATGGGTGTAATCATGATACTCAGTTCATCATACAATGTAATTTTAGTAAATACTCATAAGTTGGTTTCTTAAATTGTATTGGTAGACCAAGGGGTCTCTTAACCAAAAGGGCAAGTTTGTTTATAGTTGTTACACACGTTTCAAAGCTTTTAATTGTGTACAACACAACTTTTGAAACGTCAACAATCTCCACACTCAGCCTTAAAAGTAATTTGAGAAACAATTAATTCTGTGAATAGTGGACCTCAACTCCATAGAAGTTTTAATACTTCTTGCCCTCTTGGTTTTTCTACAAATTTACTACGATACATGTCTAATACAGTATCTTTAAAAACAAGGTACAAGTTGTTTTCATTGTTATTATAAATTTTAAACAGTTTTAATTGATACTCCAAATGTCCTAATAAATATAGTTTCGTGTACTATTACATAGATATCTACGCTTTTCGTTATTTTCAATAGAACATTCCAATTTAAATTGAACTTTGCACTTAATTAATATAAGAGCCAACAATTTGTTGAAAAGAACGTAATCCCTAAATATGTCAGACTTACTTGGCCGTAACTGCATAATAAACACACAAACAAACATACGGAAAAAACAGAACCCTCCCTTCGTCAATTATAATATAGCTTCAATAAAGTGTAACCAATTAATTTGTATCATTTTCCACAGTAAACTTTGCAATGAGTCATAACTTTCACCCCATCCTGTATACATTTAGTTTGGTGTTTAGTTATTGTGTGTGATATTTGCCTATTATCTATTTAACAAGAGCTGTTGAAAGACCGAATGGCAATACTAATAATACTATGCTAATACTATTCTAAGTTTCACCTAGTTTTGAACACGTTTGTACTAGTTTGAGGAGTGTTTATGTCCGTCTGAGCTGACCATCTCACTAGAGCCGCTAGAAGTGAGCGTTGTGTTACTACCGTAGTTGTCGCCTCCAGAACTCTGTACTGACATGGAACGACCTTGCGCTGACCTTCTTACTCTGTTGGGGGAGAGTTTGGCGAGGTCGATGCTAGTTGGGTCTGCCTGAAAAGAAAACATTCTGACAAAATCCATAATATAGACAATAATATTATATGATTTAATAATTACATATATAAGAATCCAATTGGCTGGTCTTAGATAATAGAAATTGAAGTATCCTCTGGTTACAGAAATTTAGAATTTGGTCTTCCTCAAGGTTCAGTATTGAGACCATTGTTGTTTTTGATGTATATTAATTATATTCAGCGGAAAAAAGTGGTAACCTGTGTAAGCATAGGACACTCTCCAACCAGTAATTAATAAAATATAATTAAACATTCAACATTAATAATAAATATAAACTAATAATAAAATAATAGAAATAATAAGCATTGTATAATAATAAGTAATTGTAAAGTGTATTTGAACAATCTTCGAATCAACAATAATAAACAACCTAATGATTACAAATAAACAGTTAAAACAATTCAAGTGAAAATGTAATTTCAAAGTGTGCGCGTCAGATATCTCTAACGTTGCAAAAGCCGTGCCAGCAGAAAATAAAACCCCGGAGAGATTTCCCACTCAAATACTACGACAAAATGGTGTATGTTAAGTAACTGTGATTTGAAGGAGACTAGTATAGTATGGACTGACAGTCGTGAGTAAAGTGATGATCATAAACAAATAAGTAATCATTAGAAAACAATTTCTTTCTTTTTAGTGAAAAGACATACAAAACTTTCATTTAGAATTTAGCACATGTCCTGTATTCTATCACACGATAGGGTTTAAATTAAATGTTTATTTAAGGATGTATTTGATAATGTTTTTGTTTCTCTATAAAATAAAAGGGAGATTTCTTGTTTTGTTCAAAATGTCTGGCTAGATTATTTGTGTTAACCATTGCCACGTTGTAGAAGTAACCGCTAAGTACGACACAGATAGTGACCCTACCTTAGGTAAAATAGAACAATGATTTAATGATAAGTTTGTAAGAACGCAGACTTACGAACTGAAATTACTTGATTTTAACCAAAAGCTCTTAAAGCATATAAATTAACTTAGCTACTCTTACACCTGGAACATTTTCTGGACAACACTAATGTATTGTGTAATACCTAGAAAAGGTTAATTTAATTTGAAATAGAATAACCGGGAATCGTTTAGAATCAATTTGGGAGGGGATAAATTATAAGTCGAAAACATCACTAGTAGTATACTTTAAAATAAAGGGAATTAAATTAACATAGATTTCCAAACATAAATAAATAAAAATGTATAGAATTTTAGTTATAAATAATAATAAGAAACTAAATAGTGTTGTGTGTTAAAAATATAAACATGAGATTTGTGGAATAAGACTATTGAACAGTGAACGCCTGCAAGAGATATTGCGTGCGTCTGCGATATTTGAATGACCGTCCGTGATACAGGGAAGTGTGGACCCCGTACCGGAAGATGTGAAAAATAACCACGAGGAGGGAATCAGTCAGAGTCCAGAGGTTGAAGGGGAGAGTCATGTTTCAAAGTGTCAGACAGTTAGAATTTTGAGGTGCTCAGATGTATTAATTTTGTGTGTAGAACTGTAAAAAAATGTAAAGTGATTTGAACATAAGACGAGCGTGACAAATGGTATTAGTTTTGTTGAATAGGACAAAGTGTTTAATACGAACAGCGTTTTTCACATAAAGACAATAGATAATCATGCGTATCGTATTCAAATGCGGTCGGAAGATGAACAATCACGAAGTGTTTAATGAACTATAAAATTAATAAACATTCTAAACACGGACATAAGACGAGTGCAGTTAACAAACTCGAAATGTGTGATTACTGCGATGTGGACAGACAGCCATCATGTGTGCTTCATGGAGGAAAATCCTCAACAAAAGACAGTAATCAGTGTTACAAAACGCTGAAAATAAAATCTCATGTACTTATGTAAAGTTTTTTATGTTTAATGTATTGTTTTTAAAAAAATTTAATATTCTAAAGAATCATTTATGTTTTTGAGAATAAGAGGTGTTTCCAGACACATATAAATTTTGATAAAGTAAATTTAATACCAAAAAACAGATAATTTTAAATTCTGTTTGATTCAATAAACAATTTATTAGTTGCAACTTAAAGAATAAACTCAAGATTTGAAAAATAGACCTTCTCAAAGGCAATAATAATAAATAGCGCTAGGATGTTAAATATAATTGATCTATAGGATTTGTTTTGATGATAAAATGTTAATGTATTAATATTCTGTGTTAATAAATTCATGTCAAGTTTCAGCAAAAAATATGAGTTCTTCATTTCGCCAGATAAATTACTGAAGTACACTTTCAAAAGAATCCACCCCTGAGATGTTCTAATAGTAAATTCATTTTTTCTAAATTGGTAAGCGAACTACCTGGCGCCCTAATAGCTGTGCAAATTTTAAATAAATAAATAATAACTTCACTTGCTTTTCAATAATTAAATCTATTAAATAAAACCTCTTTCTTCTTTTTTAAATATTACAATTGATTAAGAGTTTTTTTTTAGTATAAGTTCAGTATTGTCGTTGTAACAAAACTTAGATACAGTACTTTTGAGTTAAATGATTGATTTAGTAAAAGCAAATTAACTCTTAACTTACAATAAACTTATGTTATGGCATTTGACACAAGGTATAAAGCTGATAATTTCCAATTTTTTAATCAAAATTACATTATTTCCACGGTAAATTGGACCAAACTTATTGGAATTAATATAGATGAGATATAAATAATTGGAAAACTCACATAGATGAAATTTCAAAAAGACTTAGCACAGCTTGTTTTGTTATTAGGCCATTGAGAGGGATTTGTTCTCTTTAAATTTTTAAAAAAGGTGTACTTTGGTTATTTAATATCTTCATTTGATAATTTCATATGTTGTTATTTTTGGGGTAATTTCCGTTGAAACTACAGAAGAAAACTATAAATGGAGTAAGAAATAGAATTTGGTGTAAGACTTTTTTCTAAAAATATGAACTATTTCCCTTAACCATGAATATTTATTCTAGAATGTGTTATGTTTGTGGATGAAAATATGAAGATGTTTAATCTAAATTTGGACTTTCACTCATACAACATTCTCCTGGGGAATTATCTCTGAAATAAACATCACCACCTGACTTTGAGTCAAAAGGAAGTTGAAGTTATAGGGATAAAGCTATATAATCTATTACTGGATCCAATTAAAAAAGAAATCTGCGTTAAAGTGTTAAGAAAGAGAGTGAAGGGTTTGCTGCTTCGGAAAATGTTTTGGTCATATGACATATTAAAATCCAAAAAAATGTACAAAGATGTTTGACATTATTATATATTATGTAAAATTATTTGTATTATTAAGTAACTAAAAATTTTATTAATTAGAAATGTAAAGAGGTTTTAAGGTGGGAACAGGTATTATGTTCTATTATAATTGTTATTTAGTGTATACTAAATGTATATTTTCAATATTTTGTATTGTTGACATGCTTTATATAAATATATTGTCAGAAAGGATAAATAAACAAAAATTAAATAAAAGGGAATTCAAGCAAGAAGTCGTGATATAATTATGTGGCCTAAATAAACAGTTTGAAGCAGATATGTCACGAAATCCTCTTTTTGGTTTTTCTATTTATGAATTTGTTTTCAAAGGAACAAATTTAAAAAACTAATATAAAATTTAAACAGGATTAAAACTAGTTAACAATTGTGAATAAACAACAACATAACATGTTGGAAGGGTGTGAAGAGGCCCTGCAACAAGTTAACAATAATAAACTATGATAAATACAATTAACAACATTAAAAACAAATATTACAGGGATGTTAAAGACCCTGCAATGAGTTAACCAGGATAAAATTTAAAAATTATAAAGGACAACTAAACATTATATTACAGAGCTGTAAAATGACTCTTCAGTAATTGACTAGAAAATTTTATCAATAATTTTCAGGTGATGCAAAAAGGACAATACCTTTTTCTCAGCATTGTCCCTCAAAATCGCCTAAATGCAATTGAGTAGGACACACGTCCTATGTACAACTTTCAGAACAACGCATTCAATTTGGATCTGTATAATCGTAAGACCACCTTGATAAAATGGGGGATTGCAGCGGATTCCCATGTTCCATCAGATCAGAAATCCATGAGTGATCATGTAATGGTCGATATGAACACGTGCAATCACTACTTCCTCTCGACAACTGGCACTTATGGATGTATTACACGGACGGACAGTATCTTTTACTTCCCCCAGCTTATTGGACTCTATATTTGTCCATTTTCCCTCCCATTGCCTATTCAAAACTAATTTAACAGTCGAACAAAGTCAGATATCAGAACATGATGTGTGACTTGTATCTTCCTTTGCCGCTTTATCAGCTTTTGTGTTTCCAGAAATTTCGCAATGCCCAGGGTACCCAGCAAAATGATACTCCGACGTCCCGTAGCTGAAGTCTGTGTATGAAATACAGAATATCTTTAACCAAGGGATTCTTAGAATAGATATCCTAGATAAAACACTTTTGGAATTGGAACACAAAAGATAGTAATGAAAACCAGATGGAACAGTATTAAGGGCTTTCAGAATAGCAAAGAGTTCAGGAGAAAATACACTACAAGCTGAGGGTAATCCATAAACATACATCCGACCAGATGAGTAATATGCACAACCGACTTTATCGTCCAGTTTAAAACCAAGAGGAAGAAATTTAAATATTGATTCCAAATTCTATATATGATTGTTAAAAATACATAAACAAATATTTTAAGTCAAGTATCTCTAAATCATATACATTATAAACTATGCAAAAACATTGCACAAACTTTCTCACTTAAACTTATGCAAAACTAAATAAAAATAAAAACTACTCATCACCAAAAATGTCAGTTCGGTAGTTTTCAGTCAAAAAAAGAAAATTAAACTTGGATGAAAAAATATATATTGTAACAATATTTTTAGGTTAAGGATCAAATGAACAAGTTTATAAGATTAAATAATAAAAACAGGAATAAATAAAATAATGGAACATAACATAGCATAATATAACCTAAAATTCTGAATGTGCTAGATCAATAAAAAGTCAATATTGTGACAATGTGAAAAATCAAGTTTGTAATAGGTGTTAAACGCGCGAGATTAAAAATACAGAGAGTGGGAGAAGCCAGTGAATAAAGCGTAGCTTTCGTCAAATTATGAAAGGGAAGTAAAATGGATTTTCAAGGCAACATAATGAATTACGATGTTTAGTGTAGGTATAAATTAAAATGTATAGATGTTTAATTTTAGTATTGTGTGATTGGGTACAAGTGTTCTTTTTTTATCATTAATAATTAATAAAATGTGTGGAGAGAAAGGGGTGTGTGGACTGTGTAGAACAGCGGAAGTAAATTATGGAGGAGGTTAGAGCCGGTTTCCAATTAAAAAGGAAGGAAGTAAGAAATTGCCTCATGGCAACGGCAGTCGAAGTCCAGCGATTGAAGGGACAAGATGTGTTTTCTAAAAAGTCGAAGTCCAGCGTTTGGAGTGACAAGTTGTGTTTTTTAAGAAAAGTCTGAGGGAAGCGATTGAGTTGGTAATGTGTTGAACAGTTGATTAGGAACGTTTAAGATGGTGGGAGGTGTTCTAAAAGGTTATGAAATCTTAATGAACAATGTAACGTTAATATGAGACGTATTTTTTATGAGAAATTTAGTAGACCGATGAAAGTGACAATTTGAACATGTGTTTGGTGATAAAACTAAGTGTATAAACATTTTAAAACATATATCCTTGCTCTTACACATTAATCCTATTGGACAAAGAACGTTTGAAATAAATAAGACTGTCGTGTGAGTCAATGGAAATTATTTCTTTAGGACAATTTAGGGAAATATCATGTCCCGGTGTTTTAATACTTTCTAGATAAGGCAGAACTATTTAAAATAATGAACAGTTTGTTAAATCCTTATAAAGGATTTTTATATCATTGTGTATCGGAAGGTTGGAGACTAGACGAGCTTTGAGCACTGGAAGAATTGCAGTTTGAAGCCTTCTTTGGAATCACAGGACATCAGGATTCATCGCAACGAATTTTTTTTATGTGTAGATGTCGTGGTATAGACATCATAAACAATTTATCATGTTAAAGATATATATTATGAATAGAGTGTGATTTTGCTAGATGTATGCTTGTTTTTATATTTTTGTTTAGGATAAATGCAAAATAATTAATTTTTCTATACATTTCTAAGTCTTCTTTAGAGACACAGAACATTAATTTTTTAATGATTTAAATTCTGTTGTTGCAACACTAAAATGCTAAGTATGAAATTCATAAAACGTAACTTTTTGATTTAAATTTAAAGAAGTAAATTCAGATAAAAGATTTTTTAACCAGGAAAATAATATTCATGTTTGTTTTCAGGATATGTCTATGTCACTGTATAGAAATAATTGTGTTTTTTATTTAATAAATTTTCTTTGTTAACATTTCAGCCAAAGTGTTCTCATTTGAAACCAAAATCCACTGTGAGTACACCGATAAAAGAATTTGCGACCCCAGAGATTTTTAAATATTTAAATTCACTTTTTTCAAAATTGATGTTAACACATCTGGCGCCCTAGTCGAGCAAATTAATAATTGAATTCAATTTTAATAAAAAACAAGTACTCTTCAAGTACGATAAGCCCGCTTTTTTAAATTATTACAATATATATCAGGAAAATAAAGGAAAAGTATTGAATGAAAGTATAGAATATAAGGAATTATTATACTGAAAACCTTATTAATAATAATAATTATTATATAAATAGAGAAACGATAAAGTATAAACCAGGAGAGATAACTAAATATTAGATTACCACCCGTGGAGTGTAAATTGCACATTTAACATAAAAGATTTTATTCTTGGAAGAGATAGGATTATACGATGTACGAGATTATACAAAATACGGTGTAGATATATAATATATCTATATTATATATATATATATAACCATCTAACAACAATAGATACATATTGAATAGTCCTAACCATTGTAAATAGACAAAAATTGGCGACTTTTAACTGTATGGTAAATAGAGCTATTCAAATCCCTCTTATGTCTAGGCGATTTTACAAGGAATTGGATGATATAAAATATATTGCTAAATTTAATAGATTTCATCCGAAAGTTATAGATTATATATTAAGGAAACGAAAACTCACGAAAGTAAGAAAAATGTCCACTACTCTCCAACTGGAAGAAAGTAAATTTAAATATATTAGTTTGCCTTTTGATTCTACCCTTCAAAGTTCTGGAGTCAATTTTCAAAATTTAATTTTCAAAATTTAATTTAATAATCAAAATAACCTGGGTCAATTGTTAGATAATCCCAAAGATAAAATTTTGATATTGGATTTATAAGATTGAGTGTGACTCATGTGAAATGTTTTATCTTGGTCAAACTACGAGAAATATTACGAGATTTAAAGAGCATTTGTCGCATATTAAATTTATCAGGCCTGAAAAATCTAGTGTTTCTGAGCATGTTGTTTCTACATTTCACAATGTAGGAATGAATAATGTTAGTTTGATTAAAGAAATTAAGAACAACAAGTTGTTGGATAGATTCGAAAGTGTTTTCATCATTAAAGGTGAAAATGATTTGTTGTCAAATTCTGATAAGGGGCCAATTCTGAATTCTTCGTAACAATCCATAACCTTCCCGTAACACTTTGTAACTAGGTATGGTTTGACTTGACTTCGCTTAGGTTTTAGAGAACGTACACGGAGATTGTGTGAAATAGATATGGCGATATAAAGTTGACTTATCCAAACAAATTTAATATTATTAAGGAAGGAAGGATAGTCTATGTTTATAATAATCAAAAGTAAAAGAAGAATAAATAAATAATTTAAAAGTGCAACATTAATTATAATTTTTATGAAAAAGAAATGATGTAAAAAGTAAAACCAAAATCACTTAATAATCAGGTAACGCTAAAGTAACATTAAGAAATAAACTTTTGAGAACAATTAAATGTTAATTTTTAAACAATTCTAAGGAAATTTTTTTAATAATTTGGTTTAATTTGTGATAATAGGTATTACATAATTTATTTTTAATAGCAAATTTAATAGTACTCGATTAACCTGAGAAGCAGAGATGTTTAATATTGTTGTTAAACAATTTTCTGGAATAAATTGTTGATACACGGAGCTACATATTACATAAATTATAAGGATATAATATATGCCATTCAGATGTTTATGTTAAAGATGAGTTATACTGTTAATAAATTCATAATTTTCTTCTTATTGCAGTGATATCAGTAGTGATTAAATAGTGTTACTGGATTAAGATAGGCGGCTACAGTAAATTAACTAAGGAGAAGTGTTAGCCATCTTGAAAATAATAATAATTTTTGTGAATTTTATTTAAAGAGCTGGGCAAACAATTAAAAAATAATATATTAATAATTTTACAAATTTTAAACATCAACATGAAGAATTTTCTTTAAAATATAAAAACATCTATAAATTGTTTTTAAAATTTTGGCCTTCAACATGGATTTTCTTTAAAAATAATAATTTATAATAACGGTATATTCTTATGGTGATAAAAGTTCAGATGTGTATTCTACCTAATCTCCAGATTTTTTTCTTTTTTAATACAAAATGGTATATTCTAATAATGGTTATAAATTCATTTTGGGGTATTTATAAACAATTACTAGACATTTTTTCTTTTCTAAATACATAAAGGTACATTTTTATGGTGGTTCTTTAGTCACAAATATAACACATAAATGTGTACTTAATGAACATTACGTATATTGGATAACATGTAACGCAAACAAATCCGACTAGAGAGGGCAGAAAATGTTGATATTTTTAAACGATTCGTCAAACAAATTTAATAATCTCTGGTTTTTGCGAAATGTAAACTATTACTAATAATAATAAAATTTATTAAAAAACTGATTTTGGGTCAAATTTACCTTAAAAGTTTCCCTCGTTGTGGAAGTGGAGTGGAGGCAGGGTGGAAGAAATTTAAGAATCTGAGGGGCTCGATGTGCCCTCTTCTAATACTTGAGCCTGTCAAACAAGAGCTCTAATCATGAACAAATCAAACATAATCAATAAATACTGTTTTGGGAATACATAAGGAAAATATCTCGTACTCTAATATGTCAACATAAATCAATGATTATGTCAAGACATAATTTACAATTTCAATAGTGCATATTTGGTACTATATCCTGATGATACTAACGCCTTGTCAGACATAAATCAATGAGCATGACTAAGCCATTAACAACTGATGCATTAAATTATTGGAAATGTGTTAGAATATTCTATTTGTCAAGAACCGCATACAATCTAGAAATACTTAAATCAATTTATTACGCTCTTGTTAACTGTAAAATAGAATATGGATTGACGCTATGAGGAGGGACACAATTCATTCTCAGAAATAAACTTAACATACTAAACCTCACCCAACAGTTTTTATGAAATTTTACTCCTACCTAGCACCTAAATTTTTCAAATGTATGCCATTTAATTTATCTTGTAACAATAAATTCACCTATTGTAAGCTTTTAAAAAAATTCTAATTGAAACAGACTTTGTAACAATTTCAACGTAGGCTGTACAAATTGTGATTTTAGGTTAGGTTATCAAAACTGGGAAGATAAATTTAAACGAGAAAGTATAAAAGAGGGGGAGAGAAGTAAAATAAAACTAAAAGGACTAGATAATCACTGAAATAATAAATAATGTCAAATAAAATTAACAAACTAAGATAATACCAACTTAAAAGTTAGGGTTTTCCAGTATAGACATTCATTCATAGCATTAGTTAATTAGTACACAGAATACCACTATATAAAATCAAATTTGAGAATAATTCAATCAGACATAATAAGATTTAAGTTAACAAGTTGTTTAGATAAATAATACTTCATTGACATTGAGTTGATCGTTGTAATTGATTTTGACATTGATTCATAAATATAAATCGTAGATGGTTAACCATTTTTATTTTAAATTAAAATCGTAAAGAAGGTGTGACATAGTTTGAGTCATGACGTCACTAGGAGAATTTAGAGTAAAGTGTAAACAAAATTAAATAAATAATAATGTAAATAGGAAAATAAATTATGTAAATGATAAAAATAATGTAAAAATCTGAGAAATGAAATTTTTTAAAAAAGGGGGGAAATAATGGCGGATAGTGTGTATAGAACGAAACAGACACAAATTGGTAACCTGCCATGCCATTTCATATCACACCATAACAGTTCGTAACGAGGTACGATTTTAAAGTTGACTTGGCGTTGAGATTTGTAAAAGAACATAAGATGGCTTTGGGATCTAGAAAGAGAAGGAATGCGGAGTAAGTTTTTTGTAATGGACATGGAGATATAAGGTTCGCATATCCAAACATATTAAATAATGATAAAACAAGAATAAATAAATAAATTACCAGTGCAAAGTTAATTGTAAAGTTAGTAAGATATATTAAAAAAGAAAGGTAAAACCGACACCAAGGCATAATTGAGGTAATGATATATATAAAATTTGTATTAAGTGATCACAGACCCTTTTATATTAAAATAAACTATTAAAACAATAAAATAATAATATTGAACAATTCCAAGAAACATTAGATATAATTTGCAATTTATTTGTGTAGCAATCAATAATATAATCAAGTGCATTTTTATGCTCCAAGTAAGAATTAGTTGTAAGATAGATTTAGTGAAACACATGGAAATTTTAAACAAGACCGTACTCGAAAACCCCAAAAGAGAGATCTATATTTAATTGTTATTAAAGATTTGTTTAGAATAATTTATCTATACAGTGAGTTCATATTTCATACAATATTTCAAAGAATATATACACAATATTTGTGTTAAAGAGATGTATATGTTAAAAAAATAAATTAATAATTTTGTTAATGTATCTTCATGTAGGGCTACTATAATTTCAATTGATTGTAAATAAAGAGATGCTCGACAATATAGGCTAGGTTAGGTTAGGTTAGAAGAACTGTTATCCATCTTGATATTTTTTAATAATTTTAAATTGAATTAAATGGAAATAATAATTTTTTATAATTTTCACACCATTCTTATAAACTAAGCTTTGAAATAGTTATATCTGAATAATTTTAAAATCTTATGCTTAATTTTCTTAATATAATGGTTAAATATGTTTACATTTATTACAATGCTTTGTTATTTTTTTAGAAGCTATATAATTTATTATTTGTAATTAGGATTTTTATTCTTAATGTCAAGAAAATGTGTTTTTTTATATTATTATGTAATTCTGAAGCCATTTTATGTTATTTTTAACTGATCACAATTTTAGTGTATGAATGAGAGCTGCCACTTTTCCCCCTTAGTATATACATAATATATAATTTTTTTGTTACATCGGTAAATTTTTTGTTAGTGTTTTACAATCTTTTTTTTATCCTTGAACAAGCACACCTTTATGCATCATCTTTCTCCCCCTATGATTAACCAAGCCTAACCTAACTATCTGATTTTATGTTTTATCAATACAACATCTGTAAATGTTTTCAATACATCCAGTATAGACGTAGATGTTGCATTTACAAAATTTTGATCATTTTTATATTTTATCGAAATAACACATTATAAAGAGCTGAAAAAATAAAACTTGAATAAAAATTATCAATTGTTTATTTTTTTATGATAATATAGACAACAACCTTTATGTAAAAATAAAAACAGAGTTCTCTTTTCTGGTTACTTGGTAACATTTCTGGGAAAATCGCAAATTAAGTGAATTGCTGGGTATGTTTAAACCATTTTTATGTGACACCCAGTGTTAAATATATTTCATATATTATATTGTCTATAATTTAGTTTGACATTTTAATTCACAACTTACCGAAATTACATTTTTGATGATTACTTTTGGTTTATTTTTATTTATTCTTAGGGATGAGTGAGTGGCTAGTTTGTCCAATGTTTTTGCACCGTTTATTTTATTACTTATAATAATTTACAATTGTAAATTCATAATAATTTCTGAAGTTTTTAAGCATACTACTCACTTTTTTCACCAAAAAATATGATTGTCTGTTTAAAAATAGAGGTATAGAAATTTATGAACCATAACACCTCTTTCTTTACTTCAAATTTGAAAGAAAATCTTGTGTTAAAATTTTTAATACTAAGAAACAAATTTGAAAATATACAATTTAAAAAATTTCAAGTTAAATATTTAATAATTTAATAAAAGGCAATTTGTACTTCCACAATATATTTTAATGAGCCGTGCCGACCAAGGTTTCGCCAACTACGGCATTGTTAAAAGCAGCTTACAGACTAAGGTACAAGAATTTTACAATAACACAATAGGCCGAGAGAAAGTTGGCCAAAATTACTGTTAGGTTAAGGAGGGGGGGAGAGAGGTAAAATACCTAGATAATAGGGGTTGCAAGAGTGGTGAATTAATAAGATCTAATTGTTCATTAATAACTAAGCTAGAGTTATTAATCCAGTAATTTTGGCCAACTTTCTCTTGGCAATGATATCTTTAATATCGAGCAATGATATTAGATAATAAACACAACACACATAAGAAATAATAAATAAAATTAGTTTTACAATGAATTTTTTGTGGAAACTATAAAAGTATCCAAATAATTTTTATTTCAAAGTGTTTCTGAATATATCTTTTCAATAATTCAGCCAGCTTAAATTAACCATAAAACTAACAGTAATTTTGCTTTCTAAACTAGTATAGAGAAAGTTATGTGATAGGTCAAAAAACTGATGTTGAGTTTTACGTGCATATTTTGTTGAGGCCTTCTAAATCCAAAAGATGTAATTTTTCTCCATCTGTCATTATTTGTGCAGTTCTCAACATACAAAGTGATTTAAATCAAATTTTGTAGGCTTATTTTGGTCATATCTCAGGACATTTTAAAAATTTGTATAACTACAAACTTGGAAATATTTGTCAAAAAATTCCTTTCTCAATTAAAGCCTCTACAGACACAAACAAAATGTATTGGTCGTATCTCTCCAAAAATACCAATTCGTGTAAAGGTAAAAAATAAAAAATGTATACAATTTTATAAAATACATAATTATTAAAATTTGGATTTACCAATTGTATTCAAATTTGTAAGAAATATAAAGATTATTAATACACAATCTACAAAATAATCTCTGTGCAATATCACAAGTAAAAACAGATTATGGTTTAGGAATCATTGGGAAAACCACAAATTAATTTTGACAGTATGATTTTAATCAAATACGATGTATGCTGAGGATGGATTTATGGCATTTTTTGTGAATCATATATTTTTTTTAAATCACGATTCAATAATGAGTTTGGGTCATTAATCTTTATAAGTCACGCAAATATTAACAAAATCGGTATAGACAATTTTATAACAGAAGAGATGGATTCTGTTAAATTTCTAGGTTAAATCATTGATAAGAAACTAACATGGAAGTATCATGTTGATTAACTATGTGCGGGGATTTCCATTCTAAGAAACCTCAAGTGTTTATGTAGCCTTTCAACACTTTTGACAGCTTAATGTTGGCTCGTTAATTCACAACTGAACTATGGTATCATTTTATGGGGTAATCCATCTGTTCACCAAGTGAACAACTCATTGCTGGAATAAATAATTCAGAACATTGCAGCAATGTGTTTCGAGATTTATACTTGTTCCGTTGTAACTTTGCACTTGTGTTTTTCACCATTTAGCAACGCTGTATTAGCTGTGTTATCGAGATAGGCGACCTTACCTACCACTCACGTCCAGCCTAGTTGATGACTCACAAGTCTGTAAACAATTTTGTTATTTTTAATCTGTTTGAAAAAAGTGTAAAAATTACTTCTTAATTAGCATTTTAATTATTATAAATTTTAATTAATTTTGATCTAAAAAATGATACTGATCGGACCACTAATGGTTTAGAAAAACAAGTTTTATTATTTCTATTTTGACAAAAATATTGTTTATAAACATACTATAACTTATAAATAAATATTGAGCTTGACTTTTGAGATAATATTAGATAGAAAAAAAAACTCGAACACAAGATCTCACAAAAATTATGTCTACTTAATCAAACGTGTTTCAACGACAAAGTCGCCATCTTCAGTGATACATGAGCTACAATACTAATACTATAACTTCATAATAAGTTGTTCTTTCCATGATGGCACCCATTAATTAACCCTATCCATGTTCCAGGCCATCATTCAGTTTTTCATTAGTTTTGCATGACTGTATATTAATTATTATGTACATATTTTTGATCTGTCTAAGTTCTAAAAGCTATTTTTTTTCCGTAAGGTTTCAAAACTATAAATTATTTTTATTTAAGATTTAATTTGTAAATTTTAAGTTTAATGTAACCATAACTTTATGAAAAATAGTTTCAGTTTAACATGTCTATAGACGAATTTATTTAGTTTAATTGTGTTTTATTTTGAAATGCTTTGTTCACTTTAAAATTATTGTTTGATAATTTAAAAATACTTTCTATAAAATCAAAATTAACCTGTTCTTTTATACGTTATAAATGATTTATTTGTAAATAGAACTCACTTTTCGTAAGATTCTAAACTTATTGGATCAAGCCTTTACAGCCTCAAAGATTTACATTGTCTTATTTCGATTTCATTAACATATTATGTCACTTTAATGTCCTCTTTTAACTCACACTTAAAAATTTCACTAATAACAAAAAATATTATTTGATATTTTAATTAAAACTCCACAAGGGGTGACTCAGACGCTTGGCAGGCTGGCAGCCGGTCAGAATGACATTGCTGATGTTAATTCCACTGGATATTCGACTAAGTTCAACAAAATTAAATGGTGTAGACATATTAACACTTCCATGCATGTATATCTTTGAAATAATTTTGCGTGTAAAGTTTAAGTATCATGCCGTTCTGAATAAGAGATACAAATTATGGTACTCAATTCATAAATTTGTTGTGATTATGCCAACATTGGCTGAGCAAAAAAGCTACCACCTCAAGCTGATGTACTATATAAAACTTCCCGGACTTAAAAAAAAAAAAACTAAAAATTCTGATACATTTAGGAATAACCTTGGACATCTTTTGCTTTCTTAATATTTTTACTCTGTAGTGGAGCCATGGTGAGTTTTAGGAGCTTCACTTCGCTGGAGACATTTTGCTGTTTTTATTGTGATGTAATCTGAGTGTAGTACTTATATATATATATATATATATATATATATATATATATACATATATTAATGAATTTATTCATTATTTTGAATTGTAATAATTTAATATTTTTATTATTTTGAATATTGGTACTTACATATTGTATGGACCAATGAAATAAATTGGGTTAGGCCAGATTATTATAATTAATTAGCTAATTTAATATGTAAGTACCAATTTTAGTATAAAGATTAGACAAACATTGAGATTTAACATTTTATTTATCAAAATTACAAAAGGGGTGATGATTTTTACAGCTACATAAATTTTGTGATTATAGCTAGTAGGATTTCGAATGATCGCCGGCCTTTGCTTTCACCGCCGACTGCCACATGAATTAAGATAAATATCTATCAAGATGATGTCGAGCAGTGCCACATCACAAATCAGCAATTATGAAAACATGGCAATTAGTATGTTTTATTTAGACCCTTAGTGGCAACACTTCAGTAAAATTTGATCGTAATTTTCTGCTTTTTTTTATGGCAACTACTACTAAATTTTGAATTATAAAAAAAAAAAAAAAAAAAAAGAAGTTTTAAAAGACACAAGAAATGAAGAAAATACCCCTAAATACTAAATTTTGTTAAAATCATTTCACACATTTGGGGTGTAGAGCACTGCACATACGACACATGTTATTCTAACAATGGACCTCAAAACGGACCCAATTTTTTGCACTCACATAACTTTCCCATTACGTGAGAAGAGAAAATATTATTCTGGAGAACAAAAGACTCACCTGGTAGGCCAAAGCATTCATAATGATGCTATAAGGAACATAGCCCAAAGGATGTATATCCTTCATCAGTACATTAGCAGGGATCTTGTGGAAATGTATGTAATCCAAGAAGCTACTGATTACTTGATTGAGACTCACTGTGTTGTGACAGTTACTGTTCTGATTCATACTGTCACAGTACTTCTTACTCCACATCAGCGCAGCCTTAACAACATAAAAATCAATTAAATCACAACAAAATGTCTCTCGATTCCTGAATTATCCATGATATCTCAACTTTTCAAATCCTACTTAGCCAGTATACAAAGTACAAGTTTGTTAATACATTTTGTTTTTCCACGTCTGTACAAACAGCTCTATTATTTTACAGTACTCAGTTAGCAGAAGATAACTAACACACTCTTATTTATCCCCTGATCCGTATTTATTGGTATATTCTTATTTTAACTTATACTTAGTTGTGTAATTTTATAACTTTTTGTTAAATAGGAGTCGTCCACCATTTGAAAAGCATAATGTTATACCAAACCGCCAATTTCAATTCAGAAAATATCATTTCACAATCCATCATAGAATTATTGAATATACTTCAATAGGATTAGAAAATAATAAGTACACTGCTGTAGTGTTCTTGGATATCAATGCAGCATTTGATAAAGTTAGGCATGAAGGCTACTTTAAAAGTTTAAAAAAAAAAAAAAAATTATCTGAAATATTATTGTAACACATTAAGATTATTCTTGGATAATTTTTTACTGTCCATCAATGATCAGCCTATTCGAAAATACAAAAAATTGAAACAGGAGTTCCACAAGGCTCCATTTTATCACCTATTCTGTATAACATATATACAGTACTACACCTGACCTTTTAGAGCAGTGGTTCCCAAACTGTGGGGCGCGCCCCCCTGGGGGGCGTGGAGAAAGTCCAGGGGGGCGTGAGATCCAAATGAAATAAATAAAAAAAAGTACAAAAATAATTTCCTCAGATTTTTGAAATAAAGTCTTTCTAAGTTTTCAAAATTGTTTTTGTAATGTTTCAATTTCCACGTTTTTTTTTACCAATTTCCACGCTTCCACATAAAGAATATTCACTTGACATAATGGTCAAGTGTTTGTAAAAAATTAAAGCCATTGTTTAAAATAAAACAGATCAAAACACACAAGAGTTCAATATTCTCAAAACCGTCCCCCTCCATAGCAGTTACTGTCAGACGCAACGGGTGTGTGTACCGATACCTCCGTTTGGCCTTGGCGTGAGTGCGAGTGTCCCCACCCCCCACCCCTACCATGCCCACCCCCACCGCATCTTCAATCCAATGTCAATAACCTTGCAGTTTGTTCAGTGCTTGCGTTGTAACTAGTCTGTTCGCCAGTCCGTTGTGCCAACAGTGCTTTCCGTGAATTATCAGTCAGCGTGTTTGCTGTATTGTGGGTGTTCTGTAATTGCTGCGACGTTTGAATTGGAGTAATTGTTTTTGTGTTGTGCGAGTTCTGTGTGAAGCTGAATCAGAGAAGATGAACACGGCAAAGAAACGCAAGTACATTGACGATTATATTCAATATGGGTTTGTTTCCTTGCTTAAAGATAATGTTGATCACCCTCAGTGCGTTATTTGCTATGAGGTATTAAGCAATGACGCGATGAGGCCTAATCGTCTTCTGAGACATTTGTCAACCAAACATGCCTCTTTAAAGGACAAACCTAAAGAGTTTTTTGCTGCAAAATCTAAGAATTTAAAGCGCATGAAGTTAGATAGCACTGGATCTGCTGCTCAGTCATCTCTAAAAGTGCTTGAAGCTTCCTATGAATTATCTCTTATTATTGCTAAGGAAAAGAAAAGTCACACTATTGGTGAAACGCTTGTTAAACCGTGCCTTTTAAAAGCAGCCGATGTTGTCCTTGGAACTGATATTAGGCAAAAGCTATCACAAATACCACTTTCAGACAACACCGTAAAACGCCGCATTGATGATATGGCCGAGGACATTAAAAACCAGGTGGTTGATGCAATAAAAAAATCCCCGTTTTTTGCTATCCAGCTTGACGAGAGTACAGACATAGCACAATGCTCTCATTTGATTGTATATGTTCGTTACATTGAAAATGAAAGAATGAAGGATGAACTGATGTTTTCTACTGAGCTGTTGACCACTAATAAAGCTGTAGATGTGATGGAAGCAGTATCAGACTTTTTTAAGAAACACAAACTTTCTTGGCAAAAACTTATTGGTGTATGCACAGATGGTGCTCCTTCAATGCTGGGTTCTCGTTCAGGCTTTCTGCAGTTGGTCAAAGAGAAGAATGCTGATGTGGTTAGGATTCATTGTTTTATTCACCGCCAAGCCTTGGCAGCAAAAACTCTTCCTAACGAACTCAATGCTGTTTTAAAGCTTTGTATTAAAGTAGTCAACTACGTTAAGAACAGTGCATTAAATACTAGACTGTTTAAAATTCTGTGTGAAGATTTAGGAAGTGATCACAAAACGCTGCTATTTCATACAGAAGTACGATGGCTATCAAAAGGCAATATATTGGGAAGACTATTTGAACTCCGTGATGAAGTGATAACGTTTTTGGCACAGCAGAAACAAAACGAGCTTAGTGCAGAGTTCAAAAAACCCTGTAACCAAGTGATTTTGGCCTATTTATCAGACTTTTTTGACACGTTAAATAACCTAAACTTGAGACTGCAAGGTGCCCAAATATAATCCCCAAATATAAACTGTAATTAGTCACAAGATGTAAAGTCAACGTTAGTTGCTGTTTTAAAATGGAGGACATACAACTATTTCGACCAGCTTGTCGGAATGCCCTGCCTACCGGCAACAATATACCAAGGAACATGAAATATGGTATATGGTATAGTGTGCTCATATAGAACCCTATGGAAATTTAGAAAAATTTAATTAATAATGTTAAAATAACAGCTATTTTAAACAGTTTTTTATTCATATGACATGTTATTAAACAACACACTAAATTAGACACAATTTATAAATTTTAATTCTACATGTAATGGCACCAAGAAAATTTTCGTATAGTTATAAGATCCGACAGAACCGAGTCACTAACACGACCATAGTGGAAGCTCCTTCACATGTGTATAGCTTCGAGGCCCGCCAAGGCAGAGAGACTGACATGAGTGAAGCGAGTGGAGACTTTTTAATATATATTAGGACCATTAGGACTTAACCGATATCAAGAAATTAATGCTAGGCTATTACAATTACAAGATTCAGAAAACTTCTGTAACAACTCTTTTAAACAAAGTTACTATACTGGATAAACACCTCTACAAATACAATTTAACATTTCCTAAGGCCCAAGAAACCATTTATTTAATGATGAGAATGAAATTAAAATCACTGATTTACATAATTAATTTCATCGATTTTATTGAATATAATTATTAATCAACTATTGGGCATTGCATTTAGGGGATCTTCTTGATTTATAACGTAGGACGGGTATGGGTAAGTACCATGATAATTTCATCAATTTATATTATTTTTACAACATATTGCAACATTGATTGACCTACTTGTTTTTACTATAATCTATCAGACATCGTTTATAAAAATGAACGATACCTGTTACTTAATATGCAAAATCAAAATAATGTAAAATTATTCCAAAACCATATTATATTCCTCACTTCACAAACAGAAACTAAAAATAATGTAAAACATCTGCTAATATATTCTAATTTAGGAACTATTCAGTGTTAAACTCACCTGAAACTTTGTAAATTCATCTGCTCTGAGTTCTTCTCTCGCTAAGATGAGACGTACAACATGCTGTGGTAGTAAAGTGAATGACCCAAGATTGAGAACCTCATTTCCATGTTCGTCTACAAACTCCAAGACCTATTTAAATAAAAAATATAACAATCCCTTTAATTTAACCAACTGAGGATCAATGTAATTAACACAAGGGTGTCACTGCGGTACAAATTGAAGTATAAAGTACATTGTCTTAACTATTTACACACTGTTGATGTGAATTCACCCCAAGTGCAACATGGCTCCAATGCTATAAACATACATTCCCATAAAAACTCATTTCAAGGTATTGCGTAAAATATAATTCAAGAATCTTCTAACAGAGTTTAAGCAAATACAAGTTTAGTATCTTTAGACAGCTTAATCTGACAGCGGTCACATGCAGTCATTATGACCTTCTTTATTAAACATTCTTTTGTGTGTAATTTTGTACTTCTATTTAAAAATATTAATTACCAGCTAAGAAAGCCTCCCGAGGTAGGCTATTTCGGTAGCATTAAGGAAAAAAATTATCCTAGGGCAACACGGACTTAAACCCATTCCGAGTGTTGCCTCATTTTTTTTCATTTTGTAAAACTCCAGAAATAACAATTAAGTTCTCACCACAAACCATTTTAAAAACCCTGAAAAAGTACCCTTGGGTTTTGAGCACAAAGATAGACCAATGTGAAACCAATGTGGAAAGTGTTTTAAACTTGATTTTGTCATTTTACATACAAATCAAGTTACCATAGCAAACCAATATAACAATCCATACTTAAAATAGCTGATGCATGACTGATGCCAGAATACAATGTTTGCCATTGCTGTTGATGTTTATTATAATATATATATATATATATATATATATATATATATATATATATATATATATATATATAAATGAAATAAAATAGTTCATGATTTTTTGCAAAAAATGACAAAATGTTCTTTCATTTAAAACAAATTGCATTAAGCTCCAAAATAGCCATTAATAGGGTTGTCGCAAAAACCATTTCAAACCCCTAGGTAGTAATTTGTGAACACACTTAGGTCACATTCTATATATACTATTGATCCTCAGATCCTGAGCTTTCCATGAGACCATTTCCGTCATTGAAGGTTGAGTGGGCGCGAAGGAGTGCTTTAGCGAACATATTTAGACTAGTATTTCAAAATACTTATCTACCAATGCATTTGAAAACATGTTCCTGGATTGAAAGCTCGGAACACTTTGTTTCCAGGACATATGCGTAATATCCGCAAAACAAGGTAAATAGTGGGGGTAACTGATTACATCATCGTAATTCAAAGGTACGCCTGTAATTTGACATAGTCAAATTTTCCTACATTCATACATTTGGAAGGGAAGTCCGGCGATGAAACAAATGCCCTATCCTGTGATGGAAAGGAAAACATCAAATAATTTACTTATTTAATATTTTATGCAATATATTTATTCTACTATCATTCTAAACGATGGTTTAGAAAATGTTAATAAAATTAACACAAAATTATTGAAAGGTTTCAATGAAACTAACTTTTATGTTGTAAATTTCTGAAATAAATATTCAGAAACCTTTTATTAAAACAAGAAAATATAATAAAATTATTGAAATATTTGTAATGTTGTTATAAAGTCATAAAAAATGCTTTAAACATTCACAACCAACATTTTATAAACTGTATGTAAGTAAGACACAACTTCATACTTTCAAACATTCTGAAGACATTCTTTGCATGTACATTTCCAATGATTTCTACAAATATCCTTCCTGCAAAACTGACAAATGTCAGATCTTATTACTAAAATAATTCAGTTTTATTAGCCCTTTAGACAAATTGTCTTTGTATAAAACAGATCGAATATAAATATACAAATCAAAGTAGTTAAACAAATAAACAACAAATTAAAATCATCCTTAAAGTAAAATGTATAAATGATTTACAACAAGGCTATATTTAAACTTACAAATATATATATCTTAATTTAAAACTTACAACCTAAATCTATTTATTAGCCATCGACAGATATAACTGTGTAACTATAGTCAATAACATACAAATTACAATAACAATAAAAATAATAAACAATTAGATACAAAAACTAGATAACATAACAGAGTGAATAACTTTATACTACAACCTTAATATTGGCCCTTTTAGGACCAAATATTTTTCAGGGAGTGTGTAAAAAATGTAAACTGATTTTGGGCGAGAGGTTTTAAAAACTGCTCATTGTAATATAGACATATGTTGCAAGCGTTCGTTAAAAACATAACAAAATGTTTATTTTGTGTGTGCATTTTTATTTTTAAATTAAAGATAAATAAATAGATATTTAAAGAATGAACATATAATAAGCTGAAGTAATTTATATTTTAGAAAAAAATATTTAGGGAAAATATATAAATTGCGTAGCCTATTAAAATTTTCCTATTTTAAAAACAAACAAAACTTTTAATGTGGGAAACTTTATTTTTATCATGTTTTATATTAGTCCTGAAAATTTCATAAAGATAAATACTGAAATATATATATCAACTTTTTCTAGTACCAAAGTTTTTCCCAAATATAACCAGTCTTTTGAAGCTTTACTTACTTACTACTAAAATTTATAACCATACCAAATTACACCAACAGAAATGGTTGTACCAGGTCATAGTGACCAAAGATCAGGTGTTCAGATACCAGCTAAGTGGTAATGGAAACCACAACCATAGGGGGAAGGGTGGTCAACAATTGTGATTAATCGAAGCGTGGGATACGAAAATAAATCACTTTGTGTCATAGTGAACCTCATGACCACTGACGAGTTAAAACTTATTTTGTACGTTTTGAAACCAATGCCGTGTAAAACAATCGTATGTGTTGCTAAAGTGATAAACTTGGCATAGCGACACTTGCACTATGCCAATGATGTGGTTTCCCACTGTCCCTCTCAGCTGCCATATTTCAGTCTTTAGTAAATTAAAAACACTGCCTGTAGTGAACTCTGAAACGTTCTGCATTCTACATGTTTTTGTTTTTATTTTACAGTATACGCCAAAACAATATCAAAATTATATGTTTAAAATATTTCATTTTGTAACAAGGGTACAACAGTGAAAGGAACAGGAACTTTTAGTGTTACACAAGCATATGTTCTATATGTCATCCATTAAGTTTTAAGCAACATTCGTTGCATTCTCGGAGATCTATAACATATACGGTGTTGTTGCATTCTTCTAACACATCCAGTTATTCCTTCTCGAAGTTCAGCGATGGTACAGTAGACGCTCTTTTTAACTGGCACGTTTGGGACCACGGCCATGCTGGATAACCGATTTTGCCGGATAATCGAGCATATCTAGTTTTTAAAGGGGATACCTAAGAAAATTAATTCTATACAAACCCAAATGAACGAAATGCATATTTGACATGACAAGGTTATGAAGAAAAACACAGAGTACAAAATGCTGAACATTCCTTAAATTTAATATAAAGTAATGTATGTATAAAAGTGCTAAATGACGATACAATTAATTGTACATTACAGTTTGTACATATAATCAAATATATGTACTTTACATTATGTTTAATTAAGGTTGTACACAGTATGTACTGTAAACTGGTCTTATGAACGAAAATAAACATGTGTATTAAAAAAAGTCTCTGTCACGTTGCTTTCGTGATTCGGATTTCTACTTCAAAAAATCGTTTCGGATTAAACATAAATTTATAAGTTTTGTGGAGTTGTAGCTTTTATTGGATTCAGCAAATGTTATAAATGTTTTATTGCATCAGTAGCTTCTTTCCACGAGACTTTAGGTGCACGAGACTGCTGACAGTTACATCACAGTACTGCACTGTACAATACTGTTGTATAGTATCACGTCAAACACAGACAAACACTGGATGACTAAGAAAATAGCACACGCAGCCCACTGCACTGCCGGGAAATGTCAGTCGAGGCCTGTGAGCCGCCCGAACATAACCGGAAAAACTGATCGTGAGTGGCTCGGCTGATGCCGGTTAGTAGAAGGTGTCGATTGTTAGAATGCCGAATAAAAGAGCGTCTACTGTAGTTAGTGGACCAACTCAAAACATGCATCGTCTCAGAAAATGCTTTCCCACATAGTGTTGAGAGATCAGAGGAATGCGATAGATATGGAAAATCTGTTACTCGGAAAACAAGACTTTGTCAAACCTTTCTTGAAGCAAAGTAAGAGAATCTAATACCATGTGACTGGTGGCGGCATCTTACTGGAATTACTGTGAACTAAAATCCAGGTTTCTAGCACGACAAAACCTCATGAGATTTCATAGAAAATTTTGAATGATTTTCTCACTGTAATATACCTGGTTTACAGTAACACCATCTAGTTATCATCTTCAACAGAATAAGGATCCAAAACGACCCTCGTTGATATAGCTCACTAAATGGTTATGCGTTCATTATGTTACAGCTTCTCTACGACCATATCAGGACGTTGACATCCAAGAAAATGAGCTGTCTGCTTGTTGATGAAGCCGTTTAAACGAACATGACTTTCATTTGAAAACCATAATTTTGTAATCTTATTTTTCATTGGTTTTAAAAACAAATAATTAGTTTTTAGTTTATTGTAAAAGAAAATTGTGTTTGTACCAAATTATGTTTGCAGCTATAAGTTTTTTCCAAACGTAACGCCACTATTTTGTTTCTATAAACATCAGTATGTTGAAATTTTCACACAGAATTTTGGTAACCTTATGAAAAAGTATGGAATGTTTCAAAAGAATCGGTTGAGGAATAAGCAATTAATAGAAAATAAAAAATGTGAACCTCTTCAAGGGACACACATAAAATAATGACTTCTAGAGCACCAAGGTCGGAACCAGAATTAGTCAAGAGAGACCTGATAGGAAAGAGACTAAAGACTATATGAAAAAAGGTGTAAAACCAGCTAGGTACCATGGGATTTGTCATGCCCGTACTCACTATAATAAGCCCCTGACAGCAGTTAATTATAAAACATCTATCCATAATATACAAAACTTATAATACTACCATAAACATAAATTTACCTTCTGAACAAGTGTTTTAGTACACTTGTACTGTATATATCTCTCTGCAGAAGCAAGTAATGCACAGACTGTGTCCACATTGATACAACATTGAACAAATCCTGCACAAGCTCTACGTAATTCATCCAAGCCATAGTAATCTGCAGCATTCATCACTCCTATACAAAAAATTCGAATTTAAATTTTTTTAAAAATCAATTTAGATTAGCGAGAAATATACAGTGTGTTTAAGATAGTCTGTCCACAAATTTAGGTTGTAGAGATACATATACAACGGACATTATTCCAATTTTTTGCCCCTCGCATAACTTTCTCAATACAATGTATTTGTGAAAAAAGAAAATTAATTCAAACTACATTGCTAGCAGGAAATAGTGAATTGTTATACCTGGCCACTTTTACATGGGACGCACTGTATTTTCCAGCATTTAATTTTAGTCAAGTTTTGATTTATGTAGATTTTGTAAAACACTCTTCATACAAGGAAAAATTAAAGTCAAATACTTTTCGCACAAATTAAAAGAAAAAAGAAAAAGTAACTTACCTAGAAGTGTACGTGGTTGTAAAGTTACACAACCTGTATGAATATATTCAATCAGCTGACGAAACACGTCAGGTTCAAATTCCTCAATGATAAGTGTGTGATGTTGGTTGGAAGATGGCTAGAATCACAAATACTCATGTATTCTGTCATATATAAACTACAAAATAAAATTTAGCTGACTTACATGGAAATAAACAAACAAAAATCAATTTTGAAAAAATCCTAGTTTCATATGATAGGATTTTTATGTCTTAAATATTTATTATAAAATATTTTTTAAATGCCATCCTATAAAATTTGTTTTGTGATGACATTAACTGTGACACACATTCATTAAATTATATCACTGTACTGAATACTTCCTTCTCTCCTTTCACATATTTTTTGAAATACCAAGTCATGACAAAAACGTCATCTTCACTGCAAGAACTCGTGATTACAACAGATGAACTGACTTAAAAAATATCTCCAATGAACAGATTGTATCGCTTTAGTGTACAGTAAAATTATCTTAAGATAAAAGTCACAATGATTATTCGATAAACATAGTATCGTTCTAGTGTGCAGCCCACCTAAATGACGCATATGGTATATTGCATTTTTATAGTACACTCTTTTCATGCTATATATTTTATTCTACTAAATCTTAGACCAATTGCAGATCAATAACCTAAAAATAAATAATTAGATATTACAAATAATAGTAAGCTATACAAAATAACGTTCATCTTAGACCTTCCTTATGGTTATAATACATAAATGTACAATAAGCAGAATAAATATCGTAAAATGATTACACGGACAAATGACAAAACTGTGCACAAATAAAACACACACAGTTGATATTACAAGACATAATAGATGAACATTACAGAACACAGATGCAGACTAGAGACAAGCCTAAGCATATGTACACACTAGCCAATATAAGTGATGTGTAAATAAACAAATTAATTCAATCATATAATACCAAAATATTTCATGACTATCCAATTACACGGATAAATGAACGGTCCAAAATCATTTCTCACACATGCTCAAAACCAAATAAGAACCAATGAAAACTAATCGTCACCCAAAATGTCAGTTCAGTAGTTGTGAAAATGATGCCATCTTAAATATATATATATATATATATATATATATATATATATATATATATATATATATATATATATATATATTTAAATACACGTCCAAACTTGCTTCACTTATGTCATAAACATGTCCTCAGAGTAAACTGTATTTTATTAAAATTGAGCTTGAGGTCAACGTTCATTTTTGTTTTTTGCTAATTATTTCTGTATCGTAATATTTTTTTACTTGGAATTTTGCACACAGGTTTGGATCACTAATCTTCACATTTCACTAAAATTTGTAGAACAAATCTATAGAGCCAATTTTGAGAAATTACATACAGGCGGGCCTCGTTAATACGCATGCACGGTACTCCGAACGGCCTTCAGTTGCCATATCTGAGAATTCCCATGTCACAACAACCGAAACGTAAACAAAGTAAAGGATGTAGTTGAGATGAGTCACTAGTCAGGTCATTTCACTGTTAGTACAATACATTCCGTCGTTGCGTACAGTTGCGAGTGCGTTGTGCGATACGTATTGTACAACTTTATTATGTACTGTACTGTAGCTTAAATTTATTGTACAGTAATAAAATTTGTTTTAGATTATTTCTGGTGTTTTTTGCATTTCCTCAGTAATCCGAACTTTTTGATAGTCCGAACGCCTCAAGCAAACAAATATTCGGATTAACGAGTTTTGCCTGAGCCTTATGGTTGAGATTTTGGTTTTTTTCCTGATACAGTAGACTCCCTCACAATTGACCTCCATAGGACCAGAACCCCTGGTCCGATAACAAAAAGGTCAGTTAAAATGAAAATGATTCAACTACTCTTTTAAGCTATACATTTTTTAATGATTTATTCATCGGTTACAATGTAATTTTCAAGCTCGTAATCACCCCCAATAATCCATTCTTGAACATCATGCATATAAAGTTCATTGTTAGGCAGTTTTTATAACTCATTTAACAAGGTTACATTGTCATCTGGCTGTGAATCTTGTGGAATTTCATTATCTACCAAGGAGTTAACACCTGCGTTTGTTTCTATATGTTTTTCAATGTTTTTCTCCATGATTTTACAATTGCAGAACTTGAAACTTCTTCAAAGATTTATCCACCATATAAATCACATCTTTTATGTTTATGGTTTTCAAAACATCAACAAGTCATTTGTTCTCCAATTTTATTTTGTTTAGGATTTTGGAAAGCAGTTTTTTCTTGTAACACCCCTTTAGACATTTGATGACTCCTTGATCCATTGGCTGTACGATGCTAGTGACATTCCTCCTCAGCCTCGTCCTACAGGATAGATAGGCACATTAGCTAACACTAAATTTGCCTTAATTGGCACTTTCAATTTTTGCAAGTGCTTTTTAAGAAACGAATTCTCATTCATAAACTAATCCTTAAAATTATATCAAACCATGCTGACTTTTGGTATCGTATCAAACATTATTAAATGCTTAGGGGATTTGAGATAATAAGTAGAAGTTTATGGGTTCATAGGCACTACAACTCAATGCAATTCATCCTCTCTTTGCTGACTTCTCAATGCCAGCAGCATAAGTTTTTTCTAGCAATGTTTAAAATTCAGTCCGGTCTCATTTTTGTTATAGACTTGTTCTGGGTGTAAGCCTTCTTTCTATATTAAATTCTTGAGTTAGTTTATAAACTTATCAGCTGCAGTTGGATCAGCTGATAATTTTCCCCTGCAAATACTTAAAACATTAATGCCAAGGCGTTTTTCCAGCACGTTAGTCAGCCTTCATTCACAAAAAATTCACCTCCATTTTAAAGTTTTGAATGTAGCATAAATGCCTTTTCCTTCAAAATAAGGCTGCTTAGATTTTCCTTTGTAATGTTTTTGAATGAACCATAATCACAAAGAACTGTCAACCAGTTCATTTGCTGCTTTCTTTAAATATAATCAGAGTTGACGAGAGTTTCTCTGACACAAGTTATGTCCAATATCTTGAATGGATTTCTGTTCCACTCTTTAACTGTAGCCATCCCAACACTAAGCTCATCACTAATGTGTTTTACCGATTCGAATTTATAAAGCCATTCGATTGCTTTTAATTTTTGTTCCGTGGTCACCACATTCTGTTTTCGCTTTACCCCGCTCATTTTAGTAAATTTACAATACAGCATATCAAATGAAAAAAAAAACAAAAATATGGTAACAAAAAATGAATACAGTGAAATAAACTAAATACTGTAAATATCTAAACTGATATTATATACTAATAAAATGTCTTATATCATGTACAGTAGTATAGTAGTGTAGAGTATTATTAAAATGCACTACATTAATATAAAAATAACATCACGGAAAGCAGGAAGCAACTGTCATAAATTAAACAGATATGTGGATCATTGAATTTTTGTTATTCGCAGGAACGGTAGTGGTGTTTCTCACTACTGTGGGAATGATAGTGAGTCAATTCCTGGAATACAGACAATTAATAAGAGGGCAGTTAAGAGAGTCTACTGTAACCCACAAACTGGCATTTTAGGAGAAATAGCGACCAATACTTTTTTAGGTTACCATAGAAAAATTAGATCAAAACTATTATGAGAAAAACGTAATTTTGTTTTTCTTACCCTTACATTTTGAGTTATTGAAAAAATCCTGAGGTTATCCAAAATATGATTAAAATTGGCCCATGTGATTACTGCAAATACGACAAACAGACATCATTCCAAAAAAAAACATTAATTTGGACTCAGAAGCCTCAAATAATATCTGCAACAATGTGCATCAATAATTTTCCGATCATATAACTTTCCTTATACTACTGTACATTATTAAATCTTTCTCAGAACTGTAACAAAACAGTTCTTACTTTAAAAAACGACCCTTTTAGTTGCAAAACATAGTTTTATTGTGTATGTGGTTCGAGTACTTTAATTTTATTTGTTTGTTTACCTTAAAAACCTGATTGGCTAGGTTCTGATGTACACAAACCTTACGTCAGTATTTATGATTTAGTTTAAAAACTATTTGAGCTGATTTTTGAGTCACTAAATGTCAACTTACAAAAGAAAGTGAATTACAAAAAAATAATTAAGTTAGAAAAAATAATACTGGTTAGTGTGTACATAGCTTAATACAAAGCAAATGGTAGAAGTTTACATGAGAAAATGAGAACTGATAGCGCAATCAGCTGACTACGTAAGATGAACAGCTGATTAATTGAAAATGATGACTACACTGATTTATTACAATTTAATAACTCAACTTATATAATATAATTTCAATACATATTACCCACAAACTAATTTCCCATCCCACCATTGGAGTAGAATAAATGAAGAAATCAAGAAACTCCTATGTAATGTAGCTGTCTTCTTTATCACAGCTGATTGAATTGAAGACTCCAGTATTTCCTAAACTTAACCCTAGTTAGCCAGGATACCCAAATCAGTAGACACTATAGTTTTGTATACCTATTTTAGAAAAACACTGATCTATTTGAAATTAACATTCATCTCAATACAGTAATGAGTTTTCTTCTAACAGCAACAAGTAAAATTATAAACTTAATCAGTGGTTAGATCACTTTGGTCACATATGATAAGCAGTCTTGGTGGGAAAGACCTATGTCTGGTAGCCAAATTGAAGTTCTGATTTCATACCTCTAGTATACGGTCCACCATGACGTATGGTGTCATTGTATGATTGTCCAGGTATCAGAGGTAATATTGGCAGGAACTCAGCAACTAGCACGGCCTATAGTTAGAAGAACAATTGTTAGCATTGTGACGAGATGGCTTAAATGTGGGCATCTGGAATATATGATATACTGTTGGTAGGTTAAGCCCCACTCTGACCATCAGTCCGACTATCTGCTGACGCAAATACATTCGCTTGCATATCATGGTTAGCAGTTGAGTCAACTGAAGGGGAAAATACTGGTAGAGAGATTACCATTGAAATGAAGGCATGCCTCAATATACCTTCATACCTTGCTAGCATTTAATTCATATCCTCATATTAGCGCTTCTGGTGCAGTCTTGGACTGTGATCTTAACATCATTCCATTAGATGTGTTCCTAAAACATAGGCAAATAAAAGTACATAGCACCTTCATTGCGAAGGATATGATGGTCTGAGACACTCCAGAATAATATCTACAATCATCAAAGATGGAGCAATTGCAGGCATAGTACTCATCAAAAACATTTAGAGGTGTAATATTTGGCTACGATGGATGAAAGAAGGCCTACACCATGTGATATGGAGTGGTTTATAGAAGACTCTAAAACAAAAGGTGGAACAGGAGCTGATCTAGGCGTGAATATTGTTTCAGTTAGAAATTACACCCATAATAGAACATGTCCAAGACAACTAGAGTATAAACAGTTAGATGGTTTTGAAAGCCCTGAATTTATTAGTCTGGGATTGTTCAGAACTATATCACCGTTGGTGAGTTCAAAATTATACAGATTTCCTGAACATCCTGGTATAATACGAATGAATTTCCAGATGACCTGACAAACATAACATCAGCAGTGGAAATCATCATAGAACCTGAAACATTCTGTGGCATATAGAAGAGGCTAACATGTCAACAGCATTTGGGTTCAAAAAGAGTACAAAAAAGTGGAGGAGTATTATAAATATAAGAATAATAATATCTTTCACTTCTTACCCGTACTAAGCAAATTCCATCAAACCATCTTTTTTTAGGGAGGGACATTATAAGGAATATGGAAGGGTTCATTACAAACCACTTCCACCTGACAAAATATATGCACAAAATTACCATATTCACTGAGGAACTTCTATGTAGGAAATGTGCCTTGAAAAAAAACTTTACCTTTGAAAGTAAATACCTCAATTATTGAGAAAAGACCAACAAACTGTAACAAAGTAACAGACAATCACTCAAGACAATCTTGAAACATTCAAAAGTTTGTGGATCTTGAGTCTTCTTGAACATTACATCATCAATAAACTTTACGGCTGAAGTGCTAGAGGGGTAGTCTAACCTCTGTTTAGGTTACCTATAATAGAATATAATAAACATTGTTTCCTTAAATCATACATATTTTAAACATTTCTAAATTAACACACTAGTTAAACCTTCAGAATATAAATAAAACAATGCCAGCTATAATGAGATACCATGACGAATGATTAGCAAAATGACAGTTTTTATAATCAATTTAAATTGAAAGCTGTGCTTGTATTTTGAAACAAAGCAGGTGCTAATAGAACAAATACAATAAAGCTGTGTTTTTTACATGAATAGTTTTGATGGTACCAGATAATATAATTTAAAAAAAAATATATTTTCAATCCTGAGGAAGGTTGATAAATATTTAACAAATAAAAATAGAACAAGTATAAAAGTATTTTTAAAAACCTTAATTTTTTTTTTCAAATTAAGGTTTGACATGTCTTACATATACAGAATGTAACACATTCTTGCTGTATGTATTTTGGGCAAACGACTTGATCTAGGAACATGAATATCTAGTTTTTGCATACAATGAATATTGTAGATTTTAATTTTTTCACCTCAAAAGGGTGTATTTGAATGTAATGGTCTGTTTATAAGAATTTTCAAATACAAACATTTATTTATTTATTTTCCTTGTTACAATTTAAAATTGTATTGCAAATTATAATTAAACAAATTCTATATTCAAAACAAATGAACAATAATTAAACAATAATATTTAAACAACCAATAAAATCAATAATAACAATTATATTATATGGAAAATAATTTTTAAAAAACAACTGTGCAAATTTAAAAATGAATCATATCAATAAACCAAGAGCATTGCAGCTGCATCCGTTTCAAGAAAATACAGTTACCCCCCCCCCCATGTAGATGCGGAATTCTTCCAACAAGGAATAGGTTCCTGACACCAAGAGTTGTTAAAGACTCCTTTTAAAGGCTTGCTCTTAAGGTGTAATAAGAGTTTCCTAATAAACAAAATTCCTGCTTGTAAGGGCTAATTTTTAGAGTTGACGAGTCTGTTATGCCTAAACCCTAGGTCATTTTTACTGATGGTGTTTTAATTATGAATATCTGTAATTAATGTTGGGGTACATTTAAATTTAAGATAACAAATTGTTTGAAAGACATACACACAGGGAAGTGTGAGTATACTTAACTCCTTCAAAGCACTTTTGCAAGATTCCAATATTTTTAATCCTCTGACAAGTCTTACAGAATTTTTTCGTATTTTGAATCACCTTTGTATGTTTTAAACTGAAGAGACCCCCCCCCCCACAATAAAACTTCACAGTTCAAATGTGGGTAAATGATTTCATTGTAGGCTTTCTAATGTTCTAAGGTTTCCATAAGATTTTTAGGTTTCCTAGTATAAAAATTCCTGAAATGCTGTTAATTTGGTTATTATATCTTAATTTATTGTCAAAAACCAGACACGGGTAAAGTGATACTTCATTTTTAAAATCATAGAACACCAAAATTTTCACTTGAAATTTTTATTCAATATCTGTTGCCATTTCAAAATGTTGTTTGAAATTTTTATTTAAATTTCACACAATTTTATATTACAGCTGTATAATTTAGTATGAACTACCTTAGAAAGAATTGACATACCAAGAGGTTTAAAATTATAAAAAATGCTTCGAGTATGTTTTCAAATTTTCCTTGTAATCAGCTAAATACATCCTAACCTATCTTTGAATTTCAATTATTAAAACTTATAGATATAATCAAATGTTTTAAGTATTTACTATGGTTGCTATGGTAACTGAACTTATATATATGTACACTTCCATAAAATATGCTTGACACATGAGTGATTAGAGACTTTTAGTTTTAAAAAATATTTTAAAAATTACAAAAAAAAACATCAAAATCAGTTAAGCCACTGACGAATTGGAGGAAAAAACTATTTGTATTTTAAATATATAATATAATATTTATTATCGCAAATAATTAAACTGGTACCAACACAACTATCCATCTTAAAATGCAGAAAACAAAATGGCTGATCAGAGAGAGAATGAGAGAGAGAGAGAGATATGAAAACACACAGACTAGACTAAGCAAACGATTACCTCGGCTATGGGTGTCAACTGCTGGGTATAGGCTCTCTAAAACACGTACACAATAACACACAGTTGATATGTGCTTGCACACAACAAAAACACATTTAAAGATGAACTTTCCATCATTAGCTCAACTATCCTCATACAAGTAAATAAATATGTACACGTAGAGATAATGTAGGTGTACAGTTTATATGTACAGTGTATATCTCACTTGTTTTGGGCGAAAACAAAAGACTATTGTGTTTAAAATCATAATAATTAAAACAAACACTTTTTAGTATAAACCACAACTTTATTTAAAATTTACCGACCATGGTTTCACTAGTTTACATGAGTCAAGGTAGTTTACATGAATGAAGAAGAAAGGTACAGTTCACAATTTCCATTTCTCTCTGGAAAGATATAAAGTGTAGTGTTGTAACACTTAGAATATGTTTTATGTTTCTTTTTATTTTTATAGATGTAAATTCAATCAATTTTAATTAAATAAGTTTATTAGTCCAAATACCAATCAGGTAATGGACATAATTAATTTTCTCTTTATATTCTGTACTCAGACAAATGAGTAAATAATAATTTTAATATTTTAACTTCATGAGAGTAATTTTATACTTGCAAGTTTTCTTCAATAAATTCTATTCTTAATAATGAAAACAGACCTTTTTCAAAGGCATTAAGACTTAAATTCAAATAGGATGTTAGCTCTAATTGATGTTCATGATATGTTTCTTATGGTAAATGTGCATGTATGTTTTGTTTGTCTAATAAATATCTATGTTAAAATTTCAGCTTCAGTGTTTTTCATTCAACCAGGTCACTGAAAGTACACTTTTGACAGAGCTCACACCCGAGATAAGATTTAATTTAAATTTATAAAAGTAAAAATAATTAACTTTTCAAAATTGACGATACGTGTGGAGCCCTTAAATGCTGAGCAAACTTTTAAATCTAATAGTAATCGTAAACTCATTTTTATTACTCTTTAAGTAACTTTAATGTATGAACCCATAAGGATAAAATTTTAAATAGTTACAGTGTTCCTCAGGGTTCAGTTTAAAATGATTTATCTAGTATGTGAGGTGTGTCCATTAAATAACAAGATTGTTACAATAACTCACTTTTATTTCTATGTGTCACAATTCTAATGCTTGTCCCCTTCGATATAGTTCTAATTTCTACTTACATACAGATGCAGTCACAGTTTACAAAAAACTATGACGAATGCTTTAATTTGCATAAGGTTTAACAACTTATGATAGAAAACTCATCTTAATATCTAATAACATTCTTGGTAAATGTTCACTGTACAGGACTTCAACAAATAAGCTTATTAATTCTGTAAAACATCTTCATATTGTGTAGCTACTACACTAGACATGAGATTTAAGGATTTTTTTTTTAAGGAAAGTAGAGTAAAGAAAAATGAATTGGTTGGTTAGTTATGAGTTTTTACTCATCTTTCTATCCCCCTCATTTTTCATCCAGTAATGTGCTTTGTTATTTACACAAATAAGTGAGCATTATTATAAGTGAGTTATTCCCCAAAACTCTTCATTTAGTAAAACATTTTTATAACCTGTAGGTTCTGACTAAATCTCGTTTTTTTACAACTTATGACTATTGCAAAAATTTTAATGATTTAAGTTCGGGGAAATTAAAATTATTAATAAACCATCTACAATAGTCAAGAAAAATATCTAAAAGTAGATTTTTTAAAAGTTTTTTGTATATTTTAATCTATGAAGTGCTATGTAAAACCTGAATGAGGTATATGGACTTAAAAAAGCCTGGTGAAGAGTTTTCAAATGTCACTTACATAAATCATGGTTCTAATTCGTACCTAGATTTTTAGTCAACTGATGGACAAAACATAAATGAATTTTCAATTAGATTGGTAAATATTAAGCAACCATTGCAATTGATTATACTGTGTGCTTAATCTCCATTCACAATGAAAAGAACGTCATCACATATTATGACACAAATCGATTTTTCATAGACATGACAAAATACTGTAATACTGTGTAGAGTAACAGATCGCATGAATTACTAAATGTAACCGATGGTGGCTGACATATGACAAAATACATCATAAAAGACAATTTTGTTAAATTTTTTATAACTGTTTAAGGTTTTATAACTGCTTCTGTTGGTTATATTACCTTTTAGACATGTGAGTGTTTTAGACATGTGAGTGTGTTTAGACTTATGTGAGTGTTCAGAATTAATTATCAAACAATTATTCAATTACTAGATTTCTAAGTATCTTTTCAAGGGTAAATCCGCTCACCTACAAAAAGTGGAAGTTACAAAGTAATAGTAGTGGAAATACACTGCAAACCTCTAGAGATCTATTGTGCCCCCCCCCCTATTTCTTCTAAGATGGAGAACTCCCATCTATGGAAGTTACCTAACCTTACACCAATTCATTTTTCATTTCTACTGTTAGGTTATTATTATGGACTGTACAGGCAACTATTATTATTAATATAGACCAAACAAAAATAAATGATCTGTACACAAAAACAAACAGAATACCATACTTACCATAAGATCTTCTATCATAAACATACTAGGTGTTCCAAAATTCCTGCCCTCTCTAAATTTAAAAAAGTGAATATAGAAAAAAAACACAATTATAGAAAACTGTATAGCACTAAAGCTAACTAACCCCAAAAATATTAAATAGAGACAACTCCAAAATTCTAAATAGTAAACCCTATCGAATGCTAAATTATTTTCAAGAATATAAAAAATAGAAATAAGCTGTAAAAACCAGAGGCCACTAGTTTATTACAATATCATTTTAATTATTATAATAAATTTTTACTTACTTTATACATGAAGTATAGTTTTTTGACTGATCGTCATGTTTCATAATATCAGGGCACCTGTCGCCGTTGTATGTACGTAAGCACAATATATATACAAAACTTAAGATAGGAATATGAAATTTGGTATTGGGGACTATAATATGCTCATATAGAACCCTATTGAAATTCAGAAAAATGACATGAAAATATCAAAATGGCAGCAATTTTAAACAGTATTTTGTTCAAATCTCGTATCTTTTTTAACTTATAATTAAATAAAAAATTGTATGTATGGTACCAAATCCAACTAGCAACGATAACAAATAGGGAAGTTATTGTCAAAAATGTAATTTCAAATCCTGACCCCAAAAAATAATTTCACTTTTGTATATTTACAAGATCTGGTAAGGCTGAGTCATCAATACAAGCAAAGCGAGTTGATACCTTTTCAATATATACACACCTATGAGACTCACAAGGGCCAATGTGAAGAAAGTAGTAATATACAAAATTACAAGGTTAAGAAAACCTTTGTAACAACTGTTTTAATCAAACTTAACCTATTGGATAAGACCCCTTGATCTAACCAATACAATTTAATATTTCCTACAAGCACAAAAACCCAACTTTTAAGCATTGCATTGAAGAGGATCTACTTTTGTTACATTTTATGATGGGGCTGGGTAAGTAACATGATGGTTCCATCAACTTGTTTCACGTTTTAAATAGATGAACCTCTCCCTTCAATAGAACGCTCTACTGTCTCACAAATGCAAGTAGTTCTGTGACTTTCAATATCACTGTGTATATTTTTTCCTTGTTGTTTAAAGGTAAAAACCTCTCATTGCCTTATGAACGCCACTTTATGAAGGATTAGCATTTAAAATGTTCATTTTCCTCCCAAACAAACAATTTATATCGATGAGACAAGATTTTACCTACAGAATCTAAAGTACTATAAAGTTTACAAAAATCACACTTTTTTTATCCTTTTCTTCAAAATTTAAGAAAGAGGAGGCATTTTTGGGAGACCTGGTATACAATATTTAAATCATAAATGTCATTATACCTACAAATCATTATAAATTATTGAAAAGATTATAGTCTAAAATTAATTAAATGACTCTATGATTGTGAGATTTAGGGCACATTTCAGTTTCAATTGCGTCTAGCAAGCCTAGGCCTTTAACCCTAGAAGGGTACTGTGAGTAATTTTTACGCATATAAGGTATATTTTTAGTTGTCTCTCGGCTGATTGGCAACCCTGACCTATGAACTGCTAGGAGTTCTTCACCCACTTAGTGATCAAGCCACCTGTCCAATTGAAGTGAGTTCCACATCAATTATTGTGAACTCATCTTCAACTGTATGCGTAAATTTTACGTATAAGTAGCTATCAACGCCTTATAGTTGGTGAGTAATTTTTACGCATAAATATCTTTTAGCGTTACTTTTTTTCATTTTTTAAAAGACTTGGAGTCGTCGATTTGAATTATCAAAGTTTAAATATCTAATAAATATGTAAAAACTAATAAAGTAGCAGCTAATATTTTGCAAAATAATGTATGGTCTCGTGCCTTTTTATAACATGATGGACATTGCAACAATAAATGCCTATATAATTTGTTCAGAGTTGGGTAAAAACCTCAATCTAAAGTGAATTTCATGCTAACCCTGCATAAAGAGTTGACAGAACCATTAAAAAAAAGGCTACAAAATGCAAATATGAATCACGCATTGAAGCAATCCAATTCAAAAATCGTTGGAGCACCCGAAGAAGAAAATACAGGTGGAGAAGATCAACAGGGACCCAGAAAGTATTGTAAATTATGTAATTATTCAAAAAGAAGATTTACAACCACTTACTGCAAATGTGGTATACCAATCTGCCGTGAACATGCAGTAAAAAGATGCTGTAATTGTGTTTGAAAACTAAAAGAGTTTAAATATTTAATTACATTTTTTAAAATTAAATATTTTGCATTTTACATTTTTTTAACGAATTATTCTTTAATTTTAGTATATGGTATATATTTATTTTTATTTTACTGTCAAAATAAAGTTCTTAATTTAAAAAGTTATTGTGTTTTATTTGACATAATTAACTAGTGAGTAAAATTTATGCATATGTACCTATAAATACCCACATTTAGCAGTACCCTTCTAGGGTTAACAAGCAATGTACAAATATATTGCAATGTAGGGATTATTTTCTTAATATATGATAGTAAAAGTAAATTTACATTTACTTTAATGACCGTTCTTCAATTTCATAAATAGGTCAAATTATATGGTGATAAACAAGCCTCTGTGCTTTATGATTATAGTACAAAATATAAATAAAAAATATTTTAAATACTAGTTTCACGCACATACTGTTTAATATTACTTTAAATCTGCTTTCTCATAGTTAGAATTAGTAAAAACAGATGACATTAGTGTTCTCTTGATACTGGTGGTCAGTTATTAAGTCAAATAGTGAGCCAAATAAACTATGTCACTCACCCATTACCCCAAAATCAAATTAAAACAAATCAAAACTATTTGTCACAAAAATATCCGTTAAGTAGTTGTCGTTTAGAAAGTGAAAATAATGGATGTTACTTTTGTAAATACAGTATATTTAAACAAAGTCTAAACTTGCTTTGCTTGTACCATAAAAACACTTGTTCAGCGTAAATCATATTTGATTAAATTAAAATCTTGCTTTTATACTGTAGGTCAAGATTTTTTTGCCAATTACTCCTGAGCATAATAGTTTTAAACGATTTTAAAGATAGGTTTGTGTCATTAATCTTCACATTTCACTAAAATTCAAACGAAATCAATAGTCATTTAAAGAAATTATTTATCTTTTATAACACTAACATTCATGGCAATTTTTTTTAAACAATAATTTACGAACCGACAGTTTTTGCAGAGATGTTTTGTTTAGAGGCTATACTGAAATAAAATTTGATAAATATTTTGTATTTTTTTCTTAAGGCAACTACCGAATTTTGAGTTATGAAAAAAAAAATGTAAAAATTGACACCGAGATATGGTCAAATTATGCAAACAACATTCAAACAGACGTTAATTTTTTGACCCATCATAAAAATCTCTATACTACGTATATGTGGGAAAGTAAAATCCATAACAGGGAAATTTCTTTCCCCAATGTCACCCCTTGTGCACCTGGAGGAGGGAGAAATTTGCCGGAAGATAGTGTTAGAGAAAAAAGACGAAAGTTGGAGAGGGGGTAATGAGGGGATTTGGGAGCAGGTAGATAGTTAGAGAAAAAGGAAAAGAGGTGAAAGAGAGAAAGATAGACTGGAGACTAGACTGGGGTGGAATGGAGGGATGAAGAGATAACGGGAAGGAGTGAAAGTTAGAAAAAAGAGGATGAGGCAGTGTTAGAAAGGAGATTGAGAGAGGGGAGATTAAAAAGAGTTAAAGAGAAAATAGGGGAGACAGCTGGGAGAAATGAAGAAAGTGTGAGACAGAGATAGATTGAAATTGAAGTAGACGGAGAAAGAAGAAGGATTGAGTGTTAAAGAGAAAGTTAGACTGTGTGAGAGAAAGAAGGAAGATGTAGGGACAAAGTTAGAAAGTCAATAGTGCGAAAACATGAGTATCGACATATAATACTTTCTTAACGGCTAATATTTTTTTTAGATGTAGTGATTTCAAAAACTAAATTAATCTTATTTCTGCAATATGACGAAGTATAGACAGAAATGAATTGGGCACAAAATTAATCCAAACAACATGCCCTTAACTATCTGGTCTTGTTCAATATAATAAAATGAATAGGTAATATGTTCTATGTGAATTAAGCCGCAAACAATCGATACTTTAAATATAAAGAACAAGATGATCATCATGGCTGTGCAACCAACACGACTGTAGAAAACAGGATATATTTATTAAAAGACAAAAATCAGATAAACCTATTTATAATACAGGATGTCCTCAAACAAAGCACTAATAATTTAAATGTGATATTTACCTGTGCGGCAGCGTTTTGTAAATTAAGAAGCGGTTCACTACTACGTTTCAAAAACAGGCGTAACTTGTTCTCTTTAGGTGCTGCTTCTTTCTTCCTTTGAGGACTTGGTGCCTGATATAGCATCTTGTGGAACACCCTATGTACAATTCAAATCATACAATGTGACTATATAAATAACTAAGTTGTAATTCTTTTTTTCTTAATTGTTCATAGGCAAAAACCTGTGTCAACATTGCTTTATAAAAAAATAACATCAATTAAAACCCCTCAAATAGTATTTGGGTCGAAAGAGAACAGGAGTTGATCAAGAGAGACCTGATAGGAAAGATAAATGAGAGGTATTTACCCCAAGACTATATATCAAAAAAAGTGTAGATCCAGCAACAATTCCACGGGATTGCCATGCCTGTACTCACTATAAGTAAGCCCTTGAGGGCCAGTTGTCATTCAAATGACATAAACTGAAGCAGATCAAGTTTTTTTGTTAGTATATACTGATTACAAATAAACAATTAAACACAAAACAATTAACAATTCTAAAACAAAAAAAAATGTAAGAAGTAAAGTTTTTAGTTAAGGCGGCCCCACACGCAACGGAAAATCCGAAGGCATGTCTCAAGGCGCCCGGCCTCAAGACAAACCTAGAAATAGGGGGGTCTCCACACACTACGGAATATATAAGGCCAGTATTGAGGCGCTCCAGTTGGTTTGTTCGCGTAATGGCATCAACAGATGATGATGCTCTTGCTGTTGTTAGCAATCAAAACTAGTGAAAATAAAGTGAAGCAAAAGTTGTGGACTAAAGACTGGTTTCAGAAAAGGAAAGTTTATTCCCATGTGAATTTATTAAAGGAATTGAAGTTCAGCCCGAAAGATTGGTACAATTATTTGCGCATGGATGAGGACACGTATCTTAGGCTCTTATCATTGGTAACGCCGATCATTCAGAAAAAGGATACCATAGTGAGGACAGCAATCTCACCTCATGAAAGATTAAGTGCCACATTACGATTTCTGCTACATTACGAAGAGATTGTCCGAAACGTTGCTTCAATCTTACCTTATGTTTTTGTAGCCGATGATGCCTTTCCCCTGAGACAAGATATCTTAAAACCCTTTCGACTAGCAGATGCATCTTCCGAGGAGAGAAAAATATTTAACTATCGCACATCAAGAGCAAGACGTATAGTTGAGAATGGATTTGGAATTTTGGCATCTCAATTCCGTATATTTCATACAGCAATAAATTTGAAACTGCATAACATTGATTCCGTAGTCATGGCGTGTTGTTTTTCAAGAAACGTAAGCTATCAAAATACCACAACTTTGGCTGGTATACTTCGTCTGCACCACTACCTGTTTTCATCGATTCTTTAATTTTTTTAAATTCTTTTCGAAAACTGCTACGCATATTATTTTTTTCAATTACACAGTCTTTGTTTGCTAGAGGCTCCACTTCTTTAATTTTTTTCCAGTAATCTTTGGTAAGCAGCTTCCCTTTTTGGTCGGTCATGATAATCCTTTGATGTAGTTTGCCACAAGCACGGCGGATCTCTAAACAGAGCTATAAATTCCTCTTGATTTTGTTTTGAACGGGCCATGATAATAAATAGAATCAAACACAATGAATCCAACACACTAGATACAAAGTACAAACGCAACAACACAATTACATATAATTAATTTTCACAAGAAAACTGGAAACAAATTAATACGTGGCAAAAAAATTAACTAGTACAAGATTGGATGCAAAACGCTGACTGCACTGAGTTGCCTCGAGGCCTACCTCCTTCACCCCTCCACACATCTCGATTGGCCTTGAGACGGGAAGAAGCAGAGGCAAACCAAACAAGATTTTGTATTCGGATTTCTGGCCTCAAGGCGTCTGAGTCGCAGGTATACCTCAACAGAATTCTCCATACACCTTGAGGCATGCCTTCGGATTTTCCGTTGCGTGTGGGCCGCCTTTATAGAATTAAATAATAATATGTTGATTAACATCAGTGAGCTGGAAAAATCTATTCTTTTTTTGTCTTTCAAAAACAATTTTTTGTCCCCACTTTCAATAGATTATTGTGTGATCTAGTCAAACAAATTATTTGACATATTACTATTATTTTTATTTGACATAAAGTTATGTTGACATTCACATTTTTGTTGATTATTTTAGATGAAAAAAGGATATAATTTTCAAAATATAAAACAAATCAAATGGAACAGTCGTGTTGTAACTTTGAACTAAAGAACTTTTATTACTATATACTTCTTTACTTTTTATACTACATCTACTTTTTAACACAATCCACCATTAACTTTGTATCATAGTCACCCATCAGTTATCCACTCCATTGCACACCTTTCATTAGTTTTTAAGATATCTCATATCCTATTTGTTTAGATTAAATTTTTTATAGTTTTAATTTATGTTGTACAACTAAAAATGTTGAAAAATAGTCAAGACAAGAGTCGCGGACTATTTGACTTCTGAACCTCGAGATTAAGAGTAGACTACCGGTACTCATTTTGTATATTTTGTAATTGAATAATTCTAAAATAATAATCCTAAATACATAATCTTCTTAAAACACATAGTACAATATAATTTTATAAATATAATTATAACTTACAGTTTTGAAAATTGATTTAGGTTAGATAGGTTAAAAATAGCCAAGGCAAGAGTTAGACCTACACACTATTGAACTTTTGTACACTGAGGTAAAGGCTACTCATTTCGTATATTTTGTAATTGAATAATTCTAAAATAATCTTGTTAAAACACATTACATGTTGTATGACATAATTTTATAAGTGTAATTATATGTTACTTATAGTTTTGAAAATTGGTTTGGGCTAAAAATCTTCAAATTTCCCCAAAATGTGTTCACTTTTGCATGAACTGATTTTAAGATACTCAAACTTTTACAACGGCAGCTCTTTTTAACCAGTAACCTGCAAATTACAATTTTTAGAGAAATAGTGACCAATATAATTTATTTGATTCTTTACAGGTTCTATTCGAGCAAAATATCAAATTGTTAGATTAGATTTTGATAAAATCAGAATTATTTATTTTTTAATTTTGAGTTATTAATAAAATGAAAGAAGAAAAAATCTTGAGATGTGGTTAAAATATGCCCACATGTCAAATTATTTAAAATCACTCCACACTTTTCATTTATTAGGTTTACTACTAGTGATAAAGATATTAAATTTTCTGTAAGTTTTATTGAACACAATACGGTATAGCTATGTCAATACACTGTTGCGAGCTGATGAGAGTTTAGTGAGGGAGCAGCTGAGAAAGGGAAAGGGAAGATAGTCCATAGTTGTATTTGTACTAGTCATACTAAAAATATCGCCCATTTCTCAGATATGAATGGAGCTGCTTCCACTTGTCTACTCTTTAGTTAATGTCAGTCTAATCCTGTACATTGGATAGTGAAATTTGACTAACAGTGAGAGGTACACGTTGTGTTTGTTTTATTGTGATCGGGTTCTTGTTTTTATTTCATATAATTTTGTTTCTGTGATTTAAAGAAAAAAGGTAAAACTTTACATAGTGAAGCAAGAGAACTAATTAGGCGTATTATTGAAAAATGTGACGAAGAGGCAAAAAGTAGACAACTAACACATCCCTTTAGTCAATCTAATTTACAGGTAAATAAGTATATGGGGTTGTCCAAAAAAACTATACCAACCATTCGAAAAGAATCTAAGGAAGTGGATATCGAAAAATTGTCAACTCCAGGAAAAAAGAAGAAATAGATTCAAAAAATTTTGGGTGAGGGAAATACTTATTCTAATTTGATGCAAATACCATTTTATACAAGAAAATAATCTGCCAAGTAAGTACTCTTCAAAAGCTGCAATGACGGACTGGTTATTGAAAAATAACATTCCCTTTGAGCCAGACTTGCATAAGGTTAAAATGGAACTAACAAACAAAAAAAACATAAACCTGCAAAAAAAAAAAAAAAAAAAAAAGTCTAGAGTTGATCAGATTTTTAAGGGAAATGGAAATGATGTTTTGCATATACCACCGTATTTGTGCGATTTCAATCCAATTGAATAAGCTTGTTTAAAAGAAAAAACAATTGGTGATATGACTGAATATTACAGGGGACTTGTAAAAGTAATAGAAGCTGTACAACTTGTAAAATTGTTTTCCATGAGAGAAGTTCTGTGCAGAATTTAACAAACCGCCCAACACTAGTTTGTCACCTCGCAACAGTATAAACACATCATATTTGCTATCTCTAGAATAATCTCTTAGAGATGGAAGAACCCATCAATGATTTAACATACTCGTTAGGGCTGCAGACAAACCTTTTACCATTTTATTTAGTATGTTACACAACTCTGACTTCATTAAAATAAAGAGTAAGAAGACTTTAAAAATATACATCTAGAATGATATTATCTTCTCACCTACTCCTAGCAGCAAGTACTGCCTTCACTGCACAAACAGGTTCTCTCGTCTCTCCTACAAGAAACGTAACATCACACAGCTCGGGCATACTTGCGAGGAACTTCATATCTTCAGCAAGTCCTGTTTTGTTTTCAAATGTACTCAGATCAGGTTCGTCCATCATAAGGCCTGCCTCGCTTTCTGCTCCTCCGCCATATTGCAATCCCGAACCTGACTGTACTTCTGGCATTATGCTGGCAATTTCTATAAAATGGTAAAAATAAAAGATTGAAAGTGGGTTTATATACAGAGTGAGTACTTATGAACGTTCAATATTAATACATGTAATAGACCAGTGGATCAATATTATCGGTAGATCCAGGCTATCAAAATAAAGAAAACAATTCCAATAAACATATTCTAAAATGTTTTATTTTTTATCTGACGAGGTATTAGTATTTTTTTTAAAACAAATGTCTACAGAAATGAATAAGATATTGAGCCTAGATTTGGTTTACACATTTTGTAACATAGCTTTTAAATAGTATACAAAAATCAAAAAATTTTCTTATGGACTTATTTCAAAATAGTGGTCGCTTAAAACATTTAAAGCCAAATATCTTGAAAAACAATATTTTTTTACAAATTTTACAAAGACAAGATTATCTTCTTTTTTTTTACCTTGGTAACTGGCTACAACATCCAGAGGTTTTTCTCTTGTTGTATAATGGGGTCATCATCACATTATAAAAGAAAGGAAGAGTTAGGAATTTGGTAATTATAAATTATATGAAAATTTAGTTTTTAGGTGATAGGTACAGTTTAAAGTTCCGTGGTTGAAAAATCATTCTAGTAAAAATGTTCCCCATTCATTATATATGAATTAGAGTAAAGAATATAACAATCTGAATAAGATGGGAAAAATATAACATCTTGAAAAATTAGTAGTGGAAATATGTCCGCAGAAGGTGACAAGTCACTTCTGTGGAGTGTCCCACTCTTAGTTTTAAGCTTGAATTTCAGCTCTAATATTTTGATAAATATGCAGGAGAGTTGTCTGATCAATTTAAGTGCCAAATCTCAGCATTTTGTCTTCAAAATAGCGGTTTTTCGATAATTTCTATCATTCTTAACAAAGCTAGACACTTTTTATGTTTCCCAATTCATTATTTCTGTCCAAAAACAGCGATTTAAAATGACTGTTTTATTTCGACACATACTTCATCAATTTAAAATCTATCGACGTTTTTTTTATTCCGTGAAAATAGTTCTGTTTTAAAGAAATAAATTTCAAACTATATTTCTCTTAACAAGTACTGATTTCTTTATTTTGATACCTTGAAATATTGACACCCATTTTGGATCACCCTATATATATATATATATATCCATAATTATAAGTTCCATTCAAGTTTTTTTTTTTCTTGTTTCATCTTGGACTTCTTCGATTTATAAAAAAAAACAGAAAGTAAAGAACATAAAATAAAGACACCTAGTCCACAAAAACTTTAATCATCCAGGTCGGAAAAAAACAAGAGTTGGTCAAGAGAGATCTAAACAAAGACTGGATGAAAAGGGTGTAGATCCAGCTATGTCACTCGGGATTGCCAAGCCCGTACTCACTAAAGTGAGCCCCTGAGAGAAGGTTCATTAAAACTTTGAATATGAAGTTTTGAACGATAGAGCTCGGTAGGTACCATGATACATATTACCATCCACATATCTTACAATATATGTACTTAGTTAAATTGGTAAATGCTCAGTTGATACCGCGTTTAATATAGAAATATCATGAAATTGTGTTTTACATACTTCATTATTAAAGAATTGGATCATCCTTAAGCTGGGAAGACCCTTTTCAAATACGAAAACCTAGCCTTTTTAGGTTAAGATATCTGTCTATGGTAATTGATAAGACAATGATTGTGAATATATTGAGTGTCTCATCATTCAATGTTTATGTTCATCCGCGCAAAGCAAATAGGTCCGGATAGGTAATTATATGTATAAGTAGGCTATATATTTAGTAAAGACAGGTCTAGTAAGGTAATATATATAATATTAATACATTTACTTCCTGAGATCTAGTTCACATAATTCTGAAATTATACAACGTAGTAATACATATCTGACACTTTTAACGACACGCTATTCTAGACTTATGAAACCTAGACGCATAGGCTCATAGTCATCGTGTATTCTGATCATTGAATGCAAACTTTTAAATTGTTTATTTTAGACAGAAATAATGGATTTTCATACTTGAATATGGTCTCCCCAGCTTAAGGATGATCCAATTGTTTCATAATGAGGTATGTAAAACACGATTTCATAAAATTTCTATATTAAATCACAACGGGGTATCAACTGGACATTTACCGTTAAGTTACCTGAAATCTAGTTTCCTTTTATTGCTGTCTCACTCTATTCCACTAGCTTCTAGGCTCCGCTACCCGATTTATACAGACAGTAGCTGAAAATAAAATAAATTTAATTAACATCATGGAAAATGTCACTATGAGTAACATGTCATATTTACTTGTACAATACATTTGTAACATGTATTTCTATCAAGTAGGCAATTTTTGATAAAGTTATATGATCTATTTGTAACTTGATTCTGCTATACCGGTACCATTCATTTTAAACAAGTTATTTATAGAAAATACTTTACCACATACATTGAGAAAGTTATGTGTTGACAAAAAAAAAAAATTAATATTAAGGTTTTGCAGATATAGCCTATCCTTTTTGAGTTCCCCTAAGTGCAAAAAAGTAGTTTTTGGGATTAGAGTTATCTTTCTGTCTGTTGTAGTGCCAAGCTCAACAGCTCAAACTTGTGGAGTGATTTTAATTAAATTTGGTACAGGTCATATCTCACGACTTTTTATCATTATTTTTTGCAACTCAAAATATAGGGGTGGTTTCTATGAGGGAAAAACACAAAATTATGATTTTCCCAATAACAGGACTAACAATTTTGATCAAATTTTGCTCAAATGTAGCCTTTAAATACCTAAATAAAACGAAACCTCTCCAAAAATTTTGGTTGGCATTTTACCGGTCAAAAACAAATACAGCCAGAGTGATGTTATAAAATACAATATTTCCCAAAATCAGTTGTACCAATTTCGTTTAATCTTAACGAAATGTGATGATTAATACCCCAAACCTGTGTACAAAATGATAAGTACAAAAAATATTACAGTTCAGGAAGAATTATCAAAAACCAAAAACCTTGGCCACTGTTTTTGAGCTCGATTTAAGTCTATACATACCATTTCCTTGAGGCACAAGTGAAACAAGTGTAGGCCCTTATTTAAATCTATAAATATTATTTTTAAAGATAGCTCATTTTTACGTTTTAATTGACAACTCCCCAACTGACATTTTTGGTGATGGTTAGTTTACAAAAAAAGTTACCAGTATTTTTGGTGATTTTTTAAAATCATGTTATACATACCGGTTCCTTATTTCTTAATTAATAAAATAAGTTTCAATGCGGAGCTAACTTTTCACCGAAAAATAACAGTTTCAAAACTACAGAATTCAATGGATTTATAGATCACTGAAGTCAAGCAACATTGACCGCAGTTAGTAGGCCTACCTGGATGGGTGACCGCTTGGGAACCAACACACAATTTCTTCCAAATTTACGCTTATGTTAGGGAAGGTGGCTATATATATATATTTACTTTATCTAATAGATCTTAACCTAGAAAAGTTGAAAATATGTTTTTATTCATGAAAAAGTTAGCTCCGTGTTGAAAAACTTATTTTATTATTAGGAAATAAAGTATGTTGAATATGATTTAAAACAAAAATCGCCAAAAATACCAATAACTTTCTTTGTAAACAATTTCTGTTAGTTTTTTATTTGATTTTGGGGATGGCTGAGTGTTTGTGTAACATTGTGGTCCTTTATTAAACATGAATTTGTTATCTTATATGTATAACAAATATCTTTACCATGTTTATGAAAAATATAAAATATATACTATTACATGCAACATAGGCCTATATTTGTAACTTCAATTTAGAAGATGTATTTTTATCAAAACATGTAAATTACATTTTTAATAGAATGTCTAGCTGGACACAATGATATAATTATTTTATTTTAAAACCAACAGATAAAAATATAGTCTATTTGAAATTACCTTCATTTTAAAATCTACCCATCAATTATTTTGGTGAAGACACTTGTCACTTGACCAATGATTAAAATACCAAATGGGTAATGTGTGAAATGGTAATGCGACAGGATAATTACATAGTATCTAGAATCCAGTGTAAAAAGTTATCATGAGTGATTTTGTAACCTTAATAAATTTTTCCCCAACAAATAAAAATTTCTTTCAAAAAATATAGATTCTGTATTTGGAAATATTTTGGGTGGCCAAATTATTATTTTTTAATTTGTAGCAAATATTTTTTAATATTTTTACCTATTACTTAAAAATTTCCAGCACCTACAAATAACCATTAAATTTGTTGGAACTATTTATTAGTGAATTTCAAGTTTTAATAAAATAATATTATTTAAAAATATGTTTCTTCACACACAAAAAAAGTTCTTACTGTAAAATGAATAAAGTTATAGACTATAATATATAAACATTTCACCCCCTTCCATATTGGACCATACCATCTAGAAAACAACCAACTGTTGATCTTTGAAATAAAATCATTGAAGTTGGTTGATGCCTAGACACAAATATAAATTACATAACCTAAAAAAACAGTAAACATTTTTGGCATAAGTCGAACATCTAAACATTATGAATAACATAATCTAGTATTATAGTTTTAAAAATTAATAATTTACTTTAATATCGGCAATTTACTGATACAACATTTTCCTCCTAATGTTGTTGCTAAATTTTTTTTTTAAACAATAAATTGAAAATTTCACGACACAATGAATCAGAAATAATATTTTCACTATAAGATATAAATTATAAAACATACCTAAAGCCTGATTTACACGGGTAGAGTTGTTGGTAGAGTAGAGTTTCTAGTAGAGCTACATTCTTGATCACTCTACCGATTTTAAACAAGCGACTGTTCACACATAGTAGAGTGTTAATGATAGTTTGTGAACTGTGTGTTCCTCCTCATTACCAGTCACAAGACAGCGTCACTCTACCAGAAACTCTACTCTACTGCTGACGGATCACGTTTACACAAGTATAGTGTGCAGGAGAGTGACAATTTTGCTAGTGGTGGGGGAAGTAGAGTAGAGTTACTTTCCCACATGCTGCTAGTAACTATACTCTACTACCTACTTGCTACTCTACTTGCTACTAGACGCTAGTAAGTGTTTACATGAGTAGAGTTACTCGACTAGAAACTCTACTCTACCAACAACTCTACCCGTGTAAACCAGGCTTAAATCTAACTACCATTCACAAAGTTCGTTTATCTACGACTGTGTCACTCAGTCACTGAACATCTAACAATAGAGCGCTCTAGAAGACCAATATCGAACTAAATGCAAAGAAGTTCCAACGTCAAAGATATGTCTAAATGTTTCTTAACCATTGATAATTTCGTTATATTAAAAATAAATTATGAATAAATCAGGTTGAGAGTGTTAATATTTGGGAAAGAACTTGGACGAGAATAGTATACCGGTTAGATTTTGTAAAACAATTAAATTAATGTCGAAATTCGTTCATTTGAACTTCATTCTACTAATCATTTATGTCAAAAATAATACAAACAAATTTACATAACCCCTTATAATCTATGCATAATAGGCTATATCTATGTAGTATATAGTTATGTCGTAAGATTGGTAATTTTTTTCTTGTTTTTTAAATGCGAAAAACCTCTCGGTCACCACCTTTAAGAAATACATTAAGACCCCCCCCCCCTCACCCTTGAATACTCCTAATAGCGTCGGGGTAGAAAAAGAACTAGAGTTGGTCATGAGAGAAATGGTAGGAAAGATTAAAGAGATGGATCAACCCAAGACTATATAAAAAAGATGTAAATCCAGCTAGATTGTCTCGGGTTTGGTTATAAATGTGCCCTGAAGCTATAAATGTCAGGTAAAAAAAATAAGTTTTTAGGTTCTCCGAGCCCCCAAAATGGTATTTGTACAAACCAAGCGGGTGCACCGATTTAATCAATCGATATATAGTCTTATTTTGACCATATTTGGGGACGATTTTTAAATAATTATTATAGCTGCCGTAAGAAAAACACTAAATTACGTTTTTTTTTTCAAAAACGGGACATGATACAATTTTGGTCGTGTAGCTTCTAAGGACCCAAACAAAACGTATTTGTCGCTAGCTCTTCAAAAATGCCGGTTTGTGAGTTAACGGTATACAAAACCCAAAATCGTCCATATGGCTGTTATAAGCCTAAAAGACGTAATTTGTCAAAATCGACAAACCGATATCATGCAAATTTTAGTGAAATACTAAAAAATAATGACCTGAATCGGTTTGTAAAATCGTAAGTAAACAATTTGACAGTTCAGGAATAATTGGCAAAAAAAAGAACCTTGACAGCCGTCATTAAGAGCTCGATTTTAATCGAATGCAACAATGTGTGGATAGTGGAATAGATTAGGTTAGGTTAGATTAGGTTAGGTTAGGTTAGGTTAGGTTTGGTTAGGTTAGTTTAGGTTAGGTTATGATAGTGGAATAGATTACGAATTTTTTTTTTTACAATTTATTTTAGATTAAATCACATTCCAATTTTTCAATGTAAAATGTTAGAGAGACAAGTTGTCTGGTTTAAAATTACCTAAAAATTGGAATAAGTAGCGTTACAATTGAGGCATTTTTTGGTCAGTTATGAGTGGATTTTTAACAACTTTTTTGTTAATTATTCGACAAAATCAGCAAAAAATTACCAAGCACATTAATAAATCACATGTTTATCTAAATACTATTTAGAAGAGAGGTTTAAGTGTTGGGTGGATTTATTTATTTTTTTAAATCGCTAATCCCAATAGAAGTTTGTATACAACAGTGATAATAAAAATAAAAATTCAGTGATATAGAAAAATGCAAAATATTGCACAAACCGTTTCACTCATCCATCCCAAAAACCAAATAACAAATAATCAAAATTATTCATCAACAACCAAAATAAAACAAAAGACAATTAATTATAATTTCACGTGCGTATCTGTCTGTCTGTAAGTCGCAAGCAACCAGTCTACACAGACAAGACGATAAACCCCATATACTGTATTTCAAATTTTGGATTAATATTCTTTGTATTGTCCCACATATAGAAATAACATAGTGTTAATTAAAACGTTAGCTTGAAGTAGTTGAGGGACAAAAACTATCGAGATGAAATTTTTTATTTAAAAATTATATTATGTGTAGGGTGTCAAATAAAGCTAGATGTTATTCTGATTACAAACGAATATGTATGTTTATTTGAAGAAGAAATAAATATTATGTTAGAGCAAGGCCGCTTAAAAGACTATGACTTTATAATAATCGGTTCACAGGTTTGTGGGAAGTAAAAAGAATAAAATGAAATTCATTGAATGAAAGAAGTAAACTCTTCCAATGTTTGAAAATGAACTCACCTGTAGCTTCAAGTAAGGATATCTTTGACATTGAACTTGTTTGGATTTTAATAATGCTAAAACAGAAGAAGTCGCGCAGGCGCGGAAGACCCGATCGATATTGTTGTTATCTTTGGGTGTTTAGGTGATCGATGCTGTCAAGCTTATTAGTTACAGCCTTTAATTTGTACATTCATTTTTATTTATTGTTATTTTAAATTTTGTTGCAGAGACAGGACAGTTCCAATTACATCCAGAGTAAAAAAAAAAAAAAAAAAAAAAGCGAAAGTATATTTAAAAATTATTTAAAGATATTGTTCATAACTTTAACATTTGTATAAATATGTCCTTGAATAACATATTTTTCTATGTACAGTACAATGAAGTACTTTTTTTTGTATAAGTTAATACATTTTTTTAACTTTTCATCTTCAGATTTTCATAATTTTCTTTGCTTAGATCTTTTGTGTGTTAAAACCAAGGAATAAAAAAATACTGATATTCCTTCATATAATACATTGTATTTGAAAAGGAACAACAAATCTCACATTACTGGCTGTACAGATAAAATTATAGCTTGGTTTATTTGCTGATAGAGTGCAGGATCTCCTGAACAATAAAAACTTCTTTTTTTTTTTAATTTCATAGGATAGATGGAAAATATTTGAGACAAAATGTGGAATTCAGTGAGAAAGTTTTTTCTTAGATTTCAAGATAGACAGTTTTGTTCTCATCATTCCAGTGATCGCTTCAATGGTCTAGAGAAGTTTTTTCTCACTTGATGTATATAGTTGGGTTTTTATGCAGTACCTATATATAAAGTTTAGTGTTTTCTAAACTTTTGTTTGTAAAAAACTGATTTTTACTATGGAAAAAAGCCAAGAGAAAATTATTGCTTCTTGGCTGCTTGAGGAAGAAGTTAAACAATTTGATAATGAAGGTAATAATTCAGATACAGATACTGAAAGTGAACACAACGTGCACAAAACAAATTCAGAAAAGTCTGACAACAATTATGATGAATCTGAAAATCCTCCAAGAGCTTCACTTCAAGGACAAGAAAACAGTTTAGGGATGATATAATTAATAGTAATTAATAAAACATCACACCATCTAGTAATAGTTCAGCTACACCATCTAACATTACATACTATACTTCCAAAGTCGGAACCTTATGACAGGTATATATGCCAAGAAGAACCAGAACTGCTCCTCAAAATAATGTCCAAAAACTACGTAAAGTAAAGAAGGGTTATAGGGACAAAACAGAAATAATTAACTGCTGGAAAACATTTATTTCTGTTAATATTATTGAAAATATTGTAATATTTACCAATCAGCAATTAGGAGTAATGCACCATAATTATTATAGAAATGTGAGAGATTGCTCAGCAACATGAAAACAACTGATCATGGCATATTTTGACTTGTTGTATTTAATAGGAATTAAAAAGGGATAGGATATCAATATAAACAAGATCTGGAAGAATGATGGCACTGCTCCAGACATTTACAGAGCTACAATGTCCAAAAGAAGGTTCCACGCGCTTGTTCAAGGTATTCGTTTTGACGACAGGCCATTAAGAAACCAGAGAAAAAGAGTAGATATTTTGGCTCCTATTAGAGACATTTCTTAACTATTCGTAAATCACTGTCAAGTATCTTACAATATACGAGCATTTACTCTTCAGATGTAGATGTAAATTTCGCCAATACATCGCCAAAAAGCCTGGAATATAGGATCAAGATTTATGCAGTTGCGGATTCTAAAACCTTTTTTACTGCATATATGGAAATATACGTTGGTAAAAAACCAAATGGAACACATCAGATTGACTACGATGTTGCTAGTGTTGTCAAACAAGTATCAGGTCCGTTACTAAATGGTGGCAGAAATCTCACAATGGACAATTATTATACATTCATTGCATTAGAAAATGACTTATTCACTAATTACAGAACCACTGTAGTAAGAGCCTTGAGGCAATATAAGCTTCATATTACACCAGAAATAAAAAAAATTAGGAGCCGACCTCGAAGCAGCAGTCTGCTTATGGTAAGGAACCAAACAAGAGCACTTTTGGTTTCTTACGTTCCATAGAATAAAGCTAAGAAAAATGTATTTGGTTTATCTACAATGCACAAGGATGATATATTGGTACATCTATTAGAGATTTATCCTCAACCTACAGTAGAACCTGACATGATTACATTCTACTAGCGATGTTGATACTCGGGTGAAATAGATACTCGCAATACTCGGCTTCGAGTTATTTCAATACTCGTATTATTAATTCGACATCGAGTATCTGCGCAGAATGATTATGCGCATTATGTGTGTGTGTGTGTGTTATATTTCTATCTGTTAGACTGATCCACCAAGTAGCCTATTTTTTTTTTTAAACAATATGTGATTGACACTTGTAATACGTAATTAAATGTTATCCTGCCTCAACACAAATTCAGTAATTAAACGTAAGTACAATTATTACCAACATTAATAATTTAGTTATTATTTAAAATAAGTTAATTTACTATATTTTTTATAAAGATGGTAACTTATAAATATTTATTTAAATATAAGTAATAACAATTAAATAATAATTTAATTTACTTTTTGTTAATGTGGAAATAAATTAATATTTTTGTTATTTTAAATTGAACTTGTTACCGAATCTAAATCATTATAACTCAAAATCGTAATGTTTAATTAATGTGTAGTGAAAAATCAGCTTAGAAACAAATGTAACCAAAGTAGAAACACCGAGTATTTTGTTTGGAATTGACACAACACTAACGAATATCGTTGTCCGAGGATACTCGCACACCGAAGATACTCGCTATGACTCGCACATTACCTCCTCCTTGTTCCTAGTTACGAGGATTTTGACCGAGTATTTTAATTCGAAACCGAGGATTTTAATACTCGGACTCTTCCGAAGATTTTGATACTCGGAATCACCGAGTATTTTAATTCGAACTCGCACATCACTACATTCTACAATAGTATGAAGTTGTGGACCGAATGAAAGGAGATTATACTGTAACAAGAGCAAGTAACATGTGGCTATTTACAGTTTTCTGTGAGCTACTGAACTTAGCTACAGTAAACAAACATATACTGTTCAACTATAATTCTTCTAAACGGATTGTAAGAAGGTTATTCATCAAAGATTAAGCATTTTGTAGAAAGCAGAGCTACCATTCCAATTTTGTCTTTGCCATTGCGGGAGAAAATTCAAAAGATAATTGGGAAGGCTACAAAAACCAGCTAATGACAAGAGGGTGCTAAAGCGAAATGTGATATCTGCCCTGCAAAGAAGAACAGAAATATCCAAAATCATTGCAGTTCCTGTGGAAAACTTCTGTGTAAGGAACATGTCAAAAAAACTACTTACATATGTCAAGACTCCTACATTAATTGAGAAGAGGAGTGAAATGCCTGAAAAATTATATTGTTATGAACATTTTATATTTTTAAAAAATTATATTAATCAACTACACCAAAAATGTGTGAGAAAAGTTGAAGTTATTTGAATATGTTAAAAAAAAAAAAAATTAGAAATGAGTTAATGTATTTTTTGTTTGTTTTATTTTAATGAGGAATTAAATTTTGTTTTTTACATTATGTCAGCCCATTACTAATTATAATATTTCATATAAACTCAACGAAATGTTAACCTGAACAAATTATATTGTAATGAACATTTTATATTTCAAAAAAAAACTTTATATTAATGAACTACACCAACAATATGTGCGGAAAGTTGAAGTTATTTGAATAGTTAAAACAAATTATTATAAATAAATGAGTTAATGTATTGTACAGTAGAACCCCTCTAATCCGTCACCGTCGGGACTGGGGGCATGGTCGGAATGCAAAAAAGGTCGGATTATCCGAAGAAAGTCAATATTTATTACATATTATATAAAGAGACTTTTTTACAGTGAAATAAGTGATATATAAACTTTAAAAAGTCATAAGTCAAAGTTTACAGTAAAATAACAAACAAATCACTTAGGGAAAAAAGTCAATTTTTTTTAGCAGATTTTTGTTTAGCAGATGAAATTCTAGACTTAGCTGCAGTGTCCCTCCATTTCTTAATCCACAAAATGTCCATTGGAGTTGAGGTTGGGTTCTGCTCGATGTACTGAAGGGTGATGTCAAAAGTGTTCTTGAGCTTAAGCACGGTTGGATTAACCGGAGCGACGGACCAGCCGAGGGGTGGATTAGAGGGGTTCTACTGTAATATATTTTGTGTTTGTTTTGTTTTAATGAGGAATTCAATTTTGTTTTTACACATTATGTCAGCCCATGATTAATAATAATATTATTTATTGTAATAAATATGTACAAGAATTTTAATTTCAGTATATTTTTTACCTATTTTGTAAGGTGAGAATAAATCTCACCACGTGAGTGATTGTGGGTTAATAGCAATTGAATTATATAGAGTTAGATTTCTTAACTTCATCTATAGGCCGACTATATCAATGAGTGGAGGGTATCAAAAGAGGTAAACAAGTAATAGCTGATGCGACATATCCATTATGGATCTCTTGTCTATCCATTAGCACTTAAAGCAAAAAGATCCGATTGTAAATCAGCTTCAATTTCCAGCTAACTGGACACTGTTTGGTTGACTCAAGATGGTCATCCTGGAATGATCTCTGTATTTCATGTTTTGTGATACTGTCCCAAAAGGTGGAACAATTTGGACCAAATTTAGTACGTAGAATTATTGTTTAAAACTTGTTGAATAACTCACAGTTTAAAATCCTCTAACAGGGACTGAGAAGTATAGTTCCCACAAAGTTTAGGCACTTGTTTAGGTCTGAGTTATCTGTAAATCCCACTATTGGATAGTGCTGCTATTTAGCGGTTGATTTAGTAACCATAGAAAAAAAATACTTTCATGTGTTAGACCATGTTTGATAACGTTATGCGACAATTGACTGCAGTTGCCATCATACTAACCAATCGGTTGTTTTCAGTTGAATGATTCAGTCGACTACTTTTGGTCATGTAAACCAACTTAAGAATTACCACTGCTATGTGTACATAACCTACGCATACGTGGATTTCGTATAGTTTTTCAGTGAAGAAGTGTATTCAATGACAAAATATTTAATATAGATAAGAATTACCTTAGTAGGTCCATCTTGTGACTTCAATTTATATCTGGTTTTGCTATGACATGTTTCAAAGTTCAAGACTTCATCATCAGATACATGTTGATTAATTAATTCATTCGCAAGATGAATGCGTCACACATCAAATGTTAAAACACAAAACACAAACACAAACACAATTAAAATAAATATTCCCGTTCGGCAATAGTGCGCATTATCCTATGTCTGGTGGAACACTGTCGTTGCTAGGAATAAACCCTCTGATAGTTATCTCTATTGAGTCTAGATAAATGCTTGAGAGCTGTGTCGTATAGATAGTGTGAGTTGAAAGATAACTGGTCGTTTAAAATTTCATCTGGTTTATTTTTGAACGCTTTATATATCTCAAACTCTTCTTGAGCATTCATTAATCTTCCCTTTGTACACACTTGCAATGCCTCCACACTGGAATGGAAATTATCTGGGATGTGTTTGTTTTCGAACAAATGGCTAGCAAAATTAGAGCTTGTAATATTGCTTTTATTAGTTGGAAGGTGCTCTTTGTATCGACAAAGGAACGTTCTCCCTGTTTGGCCAATGTAGAATTTGTTACAATCAGGGCAGGTTATTTTATAAACACCAGATTTATTTTCTAAAGGAATCTTATTTCTGCGTTTAAGAAATGAGGAGATATTGTTGCTTGTGCGGAAGGCGAGGGTGATGTTAAGTTTTTTAAAAATATTGCGTAAAACATTGGGTAGAAGGTTGGTGTACTCAGATGGAATAAATTTGTTGGTTTTGGTTAAGCCTGTTTCTAAATTGTTTCTATTTTTCTTGAACCTTGAACTTTACACAGCGCATCTAGAATTGCTTAAGTCAATACACCCTGCTTTATTAGATAACGTGCTCAACCATATAAACACAGATGTAAACAAGATCATTCAACCCATCCGCCGTTCACAAAATAAGAAGCTGTGCTACCTGCGCATCAATCAACACAAACCGGTAAACATTGATTGTAAACACGTATTCTATCCACGGATATCCAACTTAACTGATATACACTTCGATGGAAATGAGATGGACTTGTTAAGTAAAGGCTTAAATTATAATATACCGAGAGTCAACAATAACAACCATGTCATACGTGATGTAATTAATGCAGAAGCGGTTATTAAAACTTTGAAGGAACAAGACTTACAGAATAACGTACGTGTTGTTGTGAACAATAAATTGAATAATATTTTGAAAACACCCATCGACGCAGTCCTTAAACCAAATAACCGTAATACACTCTACTCACGTGAGAGCAGAATACTAAAAAATATCAAACATAAATTGTTAGAGAACGATGCAATTGTGACCAAGGCTGATAAGGGCAACACTTTAGTTATTGTAAGCCAAAGCGAATATTCCCAAAAAATCATGGATTTTATTAATAGCAATAATGTCCATTTGCTCAATTCTGACCCAACCAAGAAATTTCATAAAAGTTTGAATCAGACAATAAGCGGTTGCACATCCTTGTTAAGTGAAAAATCTCGTAGGTTTCTTAAACCGATAAACCCTCAGGCACCGCAGTTTACCGGCTTACCAAAACTTCATAAACCAAATATTCCTATCAGACCATTAATCAATTACACCACAGCTCCAAGCTATGGAACTGCAAAAAAATTGGAACACCTCATTAAAACCAACATCACCTTAACAAACAACCATAGTTTAAAAAACAACACTGAATTCATCAGTAATACGAAAAATATTAAGATTAAACAAAGCTATAAACTCGTTTCTTTTGATGTGATTAACATGTATACCAACATCCCAGTGGCAGAAATGCTAAATGTACTTAGTGATAACCTCAATACCACTAATAAATTGCATAATGATGAAATAAATGAACTTATGCGGCTACTACAAACTGTGTTGGAACAAAATTACTTCGTATTCAATAACAATTTCTACTTACAAACAGACGGCTTAGCAATGGGTTCACCACTATCCGGGTTACTAGCAGACATATACTTGAATCATTTTGAAAATGAACACATAATGTCAAATAAAAACAAATATAGAAAAAACATCATATTCTACAATAGATATGTGGATGACACATTTGTTATTTTTAATGGTTCCAATAGACAAGCTGCTGGACTATTGAAGTACATGAACAGCATTAACACTAAGATCCAGTTTACGCTAGAAATGGAAAGTAATGACCAACTGAATTTCTTAGATCTAACCATAAGAAAGGGTCATGACAAGCTTGATTATAAAATCTATCGAAAGCCTACAACAACTGATGTCACCATCAACGCCAAATCGTACCATCCGTATTCCCAAAAAATGGCGGCTTTTAATTGCTTTATACATAGACTTAACACTGTCCCTTTGAATACAATTGATTATCATGATGAAGTAAACATAATAAAACACATAGCTGTAAGCAATGGCTATAAAAGTTCTTTAATTGATAAAATGATTGAGAGGTATAATAAGACACAGAAAAATAGAAACAATTTAGAAACAGGCTTAACCAAAACCAACAAATTTATTCCATCTGAGTACACCAACCTTCTACCCAATGTTTTACGCAATATTTTTAAAAAACTTAACATCACCCTCGCCTTCCGCACAAGCAACAATATCTCCTCATTTCTTAAACGCAGAAATAAGATTCCTTTAGAAAATAAATCTGGTGTTTATAAAATAACCTGCCCTGATTGTAACAAATTCTACATTGGCCAAACAGGGAGAACGTTCCTTTGTCGATACAAAGAGCACCTTCCAACTAATAAAAGCAATATTACAAGCTCTAATTTTGCTAGCCATTTGTTCGAAAACAAACACATCCCAGATAATTTCCATTCCAGTGTGGAGGCATTGCAAGTGTGTACAAAGGGAAGATTAATGAATGCTCAAGAAGAGTTTGAGATATATAAAGCGTTCAAAAATAAACCAGATGAAATTTTAAACGACCAGTTATCTTTCAACTCACACTATCTATACGACACAGCTCTCAAGCATTTATCTAGACTCAATAGAGATAACTATCAGAGGGTTTATTCCTAGCAACGACAGTGTTCCACCAGACATAGGATAATGCGCACCATTGCCGAACGGGAATATTTATTTTAATTGTGTTTGTGTTTTGTGTTTTAACATTTGATGTGTGACGCATTCATCTTGCGAATGAATTAATTAATCAACATGTATCTGATGATGAAGTCTTGAACTTTGAAACATGTCATAGCAAAACCAGATATAAATTGAAGTCACAAGACGGACCTACTAAGGTAATTCTTATCTATATTATTTAATTGTGACTCGGTTCCGTAAAAACAAAATTGAAATGCATATCAAAACAAAATATTTCATTTTAAATCCGTTTATATTATCATAATATATTTTAGAACTAATGTTCCAAGACTTATGTAAAAAAACTGTGGTTAAATTCAAACAAATTATATATTTTTTAGGATTTTTTTTTTGGTATTTTTAGGTCAGATACAACCATTATCAATATAAAATTCGAAATCATTATTCCAAAATACAAAAAATATTACAAGATGAAACAGAAATAAAATCAAATTATTTATAAAATTTGTTCACTCATTGGGGAAAATCCTTTTTTCTATCCCCTGTCTTTTAATCCATTTAAACTAAAATTTAGTCGACCTGTTGAACACGGTATACTACAACAAATCACAAAGTTCTTCAAATAATGTGAAAAAATCACTTTATCCTTCAACCAAATAAAAAATTAATCATCTTTATAAGATTTTCAGATATGATACTGTCACTTTGATCAGGTATATTATTTGTTGGTGTTTCTTTTTTTAAATTTAGTATTTTATTTTAAGGCTTATTTTTTAAAGTAATACTAATAAAACAAGTTGATGGACGTTATCATGGTCAGTGTCTCAGTCGTCAAAGCTGTAGCCTACATCTAAAGGAAGAAGTTTTCACTCGCTCCTGTCGGTTACTTGGCTTAGCCGAATAACTTTATGAATATCACATTTCTTGGAAGGTCAGAGTTCGAAAATACATTGTTGACAATAACTTTGTTATTTGTCATAACAGAGATATAAGATTGTACCATCACATGCAGAACTGAAATCTGTAAGTTTGTATCTAATTTATTGCGTTAAGTTAAATGAATTAAAAAAAAACTGTTTAAAATGGCTATCATTTTGACATTTCCAATTCAATTTTTCTGAATTTCAGTAGGGTCCTTCATGTTCCTATCTTAATTTTTATATTCACTATCATACATAAGTACAGATGACAGCAACAATGGATGGATGGCATATTGAATAATACTTTTTCAGTTTTCTGAGGCCATGAAATGTGAAGATCAGTCTAAAACAGAGCTCAAAATTTTTGGTATAGTTGGTAAATAAAATTTATTATCTTTAAAATATTTTCAAGTATGATACTGACAAGTTTGGTGATAACCCTTCGTATGCTACCATGAAAAGAGTAAATCACTCTAGCGCTTAGTTAGGCAAAAAATTTAAAAAAAAAATTATTTGTTAAATTTTTTTTTTTTTTTTAGTTCTATAGGTTTGTTAACCCTGAAAAATAAATATGATTAAATTCAAAATGTATGGTACTATAAAAATAGTATAAATTGATAGTGAGTATCAACTGTTCAGTGTTCACTGCCAGCCAGCGAAAATATCCGCTTCCAGCATACAAAGAGCAACTGAATGGGCGCGCACGTGACAAAACAAAGGCTTCTCTTGTTTGTCAACAGCTGTAATGCGTCATACAGCCAACAACACGTCATCTGACTACTCAAGGAACATTGTCACGCATTCTCATTCTATCGGTGTTTTGGTGAACTAAAATAAATAAAAACCTTCCTAACGGCCAAGAGCGGAATATTCCGCTTAAAAACACGTAGGGTTATATACGAGTGGCGGAATATTCCGCTTATTGCGTACGAAGGGTTAAGTTTCATATTTTTTTAAAGTAATCATTCAAAATCAATATACAATTTTTGTGCCTTTTTTTGTGCCAGTATAATGTTTTTAAACAGTAAATTAATAACTTACACTGGCCTGTCCGCTGCTAATAATGGTATCCCTGACATAAGTTCACCTCTTGTTGGTCCTACTGTAGAGAGATGACAGACATCAGGTGAGGGATGAAACAGTCACCTAAGACTTATCCCTACTAGTGGTATCATGCCTCTATGTCCATGGTAATATTTCTACTATACATTCTACTTTACTTCCAATGAAGCCAATGTATTTTAGTTTAGCAGGTATTGGACTGACGGCGATGGTGAAGTCACACATTCCCTTACGCTCATATTAAAGTCATCTCGTCATCTCGCCACAGTAGTTTCCATTTTATTTTTATTTATCTTATGAATAATTAATTTCTGATTATTAATATCAAAATACCCTGACACTATTTTAGAATTAGCCGGTCTTAGTTTTATGCTGTTTCCATCTTTTTTTAAAAGGTGATGATGACCGAAAGGTGTTTTGCCTTTAAAGAAAAAGAAGAAAAAACAAAAATTGTAGATTTAAATTTGAAATTTGATAAGAATCAAACTATTTAGAAAATTCGGTTAAAATATTGTTATTTATTATTTAGAATATGTTTTCGTAATGATTATTTAAGAATATTTTTTTTAAATTCATCTTTAATGATTCCCATGGGTTGACAAATAAACAGCATTACATTTTAAACAAATAATTATAACTAACTAACTTCTCACAAGTCAAAATCTAATTTTATTTACAATTAATTAAATTAATGTTGTTAAAAACTTTTGTTATAATTTTATTTTGTCATTATGAAAGTCGTATTTACTTTGAGTATTATGTGTATGTACATCAACGTTAAGAGCTGATGAGTTGTTAAACTTGTAATATACAATTACTTCGAATATGTAGATTAAATTAAGCTGAGAGGTTAGGGTTAAAACGGCCCTGGGCACTGCGACTATTGACCTATTATGCAACTAAACCTCTTAATTTTAGCCCAATAGATTAGTCCTCTTATGATTTTTAGTAGTCCACACACTTGTTCGGCCAATGAGAGTTCACCAAGAGTTTGGGAACCCAAAACTATTATTGGTAAGTGCCTCACAATCAAAGATTAAATAAGAAAGTGCCTGCGGTCTCCTTATCCCCCACATTCTACAAAGTTTCCCCATGGCATGAAAGTGCATCCTCAAGTGTCCTGTAATAAGACCTGTGATTTGACCGTGTTGCCCCCTAACAAAGGTCGGTACTGTCCCTAATATGTACAGACATGGTAAAATTAGAATACCCAGTTTTTTAATTACACTTCTGCAAGAATCTCGACTCACAATGCTGTTGAATTTATACGAAACCATTGTAAGGGATATGTTCATTTGAATTTTTTTCTTTATTTTCATCAGTAGAATATTTCCTGAAAGTTTTTCCGTTTCTTTGTGGGACACCTGCTATATATTTTTATTACCTTTAAAAAAAACTTTTTTAGTATATTCTGATTTTTCCAACAGTACAGTTAAAAACTAGAAATATTTATTGTCGATGAACCAAGTTACTTAACAACTACCTATAATTTAGGTTAGAATTAATGTTTTACAACAGCCTGTCACACAAAATTTAAAGAAATGTCTCACAAGACCTTTAAGGTATCATACTGTCGTCTAATAGTTATGTTTTGTTAAGGGAGAAAAAAATTCTTCGATGAATCATTCAATGGGTCCAGCAGTTTTATAATTTTAAGCCAGGGACCAAACAACACAATGACCTTCACAAATTGTACAGTTATCATGATCTATTATAACAGATTCCATAGCCATCTAAATAATATAAATAACATATCAACTGAAATACTGTGTTCTATGATTTCAATCTGTGATAGTTAAAGATAATAATATAACCCAAGTAATAGTAATACAAGCATATCTAGAGATCGGTCATTTAGCAGTTGCAGGGTTAATAAGAGACTCACTCAAAATTAATAATCTGACAGTTCACACTGTAAACAAACAATTACAAATCCATAGACAAAACTTCCGTCATTCCAGGCACTTGATTGATAAATATTCTTTTCCATTCATACACATCTACACGTAATGTCAAAATTATTTTTTGGCAGCCTGGTTTTGGGCACATTCATTCTAGACGTAACAAAAAATCTGTGTAGTTATTTGAAAACGAAACCCTTCCTGATTGGTTGATTTTAATAATAATAGATTTATAAATATCAAATAATGATCTTTCAGCAATCTTTTTGTTTTTAGACTCTTCTCTCACTCAACGGGACAGTATTTTAAATTCAATAAAACAAAAATATTGCTCACAGACAAAAATAAGGGACATATAATTTTTTCATAGACCTATTATTTTATAAACTAAGCGTAGTACGCTACAGCAGATAAATTTGATTGATACTAGTGTCTAGCCAAGAAAGATTAGGAATAAAGGATAAAGTATAAAGACGGAAGAGTTGTATTAGAAATAACTACAACATAACTTCTTACAACCAAAACTAGAGGTATTTATTTATAAAAACAGTTTGAACAATCAAAACCTTGCTCTCTTTTCTAGCTATATTACAACTAATATATATATTTTTTAATATTTCAAAACATTTGCTACTAGGCTTAAATTATACAACAAATTCAGTGTCAATTTATAATTGTTGGTAAACTGCACATCAAACACCAATGATACCAATCTGGAAAATAAATTGAATCGTATTCAAAATAATATTGAGATAAAAATAGAAACGATAGAGACGAGAGGAATTATTAGGAATACTGGAAGAAAATACTGAGGTTTCTGATAATGAAGGAGTCTGGTTGGATGAAAGATAAATGTAAACGATGGGATGGGTCGAGGGAGTTATTGGATGTAGAAAGACATAAGAAATGCAATGTTAAGATGTATACAATACAATAAAATATTAGGTAGTAAATTAAAATACATTTTCACTTATATTTTGAGTATTCCATACCGAGATATATTTTCGCCTATTTTTTAGTAGTTACAGACCAAATTTGGAAACAGGTTGATTTTACTACTTTGGATAAATTTGTTATTCAGAGAAGAAAAAAAACAAATAGTTTATAAAATAGCAGTTATCTTATACATATTATATTATCAAACAGTAACATGATAGAAAATACCACAGCTATGACAGAAAAAATAAATTTTCATCATATTTTCAACCTGGTTGACATTTTATCATTTTATATTCAATGTCTGTTTCACTATCACTGGTGGTTTGTTTAGCTAATGAGAAAATTATAAAATGTCAACATAACTGAAAATACAATTAAAAAGTCATATTTTACATAATAGTACGGGATCTAAAAATTTGTTTTGTCTAAATTTTCACAATTAAACTTTCAATAAGATAAAATCAATCAAAAATTCATAGTTGTTCATAACTGCAAATTTTCAATTAATATTATTTATTTAATAGAGTTTTAATTTATTAATAAAATAGCTATAATAAACTAAAATTATTTTCTAGAAAAGTATTAAATTTTAATCTTAAAAAGAGATAAAACTTTCAATTACAATGACAACAAATTTATTTTCTTCATAAACTACTAAAATGAAATGTACAACTAATTAAGGTGATTGGTAGGATTGCCGGAACAATTATAAGCACTTAATTTCTAATGTAAATAAGTGATATGTTGACTTTATAAAAATTCCACATTTATGTTACTTTAAAAATGATATTTCTCATGATAGTTTGAAACTTTGAATATAAAAATAAGCTCTGTATTAAAAAGTTGACACTAGGTCATTGTGTCAACATTATTTTAGGCTTTGATAGAAATAAAAAACAAAAAACATTGTTCATACTTCAAATAGATATGACAACCCTACCTGATTTAGGTGGCAAAGATGCTGACTGATGATGGTGGTGATGAGATGGGTTGTATGTCAAGATGGTAGGTGATGATTGATGATGTATTAGAGATGGTTTATAGATGTCTTGAGACTGATGCTGAAGTTCTTTTCTAGAGGGGGGGGGGAGAGAAATGATAAGATTAATATAAAAGAATGAAATCTCATAACAATAAATAAATTCAACAAAATCAAAAATATATTTGTAGTAATAGTCTAAATACCACGAATGTTTTAGTTTTGCAATAAAACCTTAAAACTGTAGTTAAATATAAGGGATCTTTAAATAGATATCATGTTATATCATATTTATTTAAACATAGCATCTATAATATTGACTTAAACCACCTACTAAAAACTCTACTATAAAGCCAGAGCATGTTGTTCATTTTTTAATTTTTTTTTTTTTTTTTAATTCATAAAAAATACTAATATTATGCAAAACACAACTTGTAATATATCATTTTTCTCAGAAAGGTGCATAGAATTTATCTGTGAAATGAAAACACTTTTAGATGTAAAGCTTTTGAGAACTTAAGGTACTGTAGTAATAATAATAATAGTGTTATTTTTAAGACAATCAATAATTATAATTATTTAAGTTACCAATAATTTCCCTTTATTCACAATGTAAAGCAACTAAATCGCCTTACTATTAAGCATGTTAAACATATAGACTTTGTAAAAAGTCAAATTTGGGGTTATCACATTGTTGTTACCAACCACCATTGTGACCCAACCGCCAACTTCTTTCATGTTCACTTAACCTACAATTAAAACTACGGCCTGTTTGGCCTACATAAGCTGCTTTACATATGCTACAAGTTAGTTTATAGACACCACTTTTTTTTTCATTTTATCTATTTTGTCCTTACAATTTATTAACATTTTCCCTAAATTATTTTTACAATAAAATGCTGGTTTACACTGATTTTTCTTTTCTAAAAGATTCCCAACAGCATAGCTAACCTTACCAATGTAGTTGATTTTACGCCATTTTGGTGCGGTTATATTAGAATCTGTTGGGAATATAAGAGATTTAGCCTGGTTTTTTAATTTAGTTTTTAACATTTTTTCTATAAGTTTGATTTCATAACCATTATTTATAGCAATGTGTTTCATGCAAGTTAATTCTAAATCAAAATCAATGTTAGACAATGATTCTAGTTTCTCTAACCACTTAAAAAATCATTCTGTGTCAGATTTTTATAACAATATTAATTTTAAGATTCTCCATGTCAATGATAAAAGTAGAAAACTAAATTCCTTGGAAATGTTAGAAATTAAGAGATTATTTTGTAAAGATTCTAGCCTTGTACTTAACGATCAGGTAGAATTTTTGTCCAACTCACCGCTATTAAACCCATTGTCATCCTTATGACCATATGTACCCCACCCCTCCCATCTTCCACTCTCTTGCCTTAGTCTTTGTAGTAAGTAACTGTTCTATGTTAAATATGTTAAACACGTTGTTTCAAACATTCCTTAGTCTGTATTGTTGCCTCGTCAATGCTGTTACTGGCGAAACCATGGTCGGCAAGACTCACAATAAACTGTAGAAGTTACAAAAAAAATTTGTATTGTTTTATTTTAATATTTTTAACTATACAGACAACTTCTCTATCTGAAGTTCACATTTCTATAATATTTTATACTCTTTTACATATTTCTGTACTATTAAATTAAAACTGTGGGCAAAATATAGGTTTTAAAGAACATTTGCAAAGGACATTTATTCTCTAGATCAATGTTTTGTATAATTTAAACATATAAGAAATTAGAATTAAAAATTCTAGTATAAACTTTAAAAATGTTAGTCTCTTAATAAGCATGTTATTCTTAATATGTTAAAATTTTGAGATTTTGTCTTTATAAACGGGTTTTCAATTATTTTTAAAGAGTTAATATTTATTTATATTACATGTTTCAGAAGAACTTGGGAGAATAAATTTACAAATTTATTATAGAATGTGGGTTTTTATTTTAAGACTTTTTCAATATTAGCATTTTGTTAATGTCGTATTCTAAAGTAATAGAATAGTTAAATTTTATAGTCTTATAGCTCAATATTTTATAAGACTTGACAAAAATAAAAATAAACTCATATTTTGGGTAGAATTTCAAGATTTTCAATGATTTTTTTTAAAAATTACATATTTAGCTCTTTTTTTTCATGTGCCTTATATAAAATCTTAAGCACAACAATTATCATTGGCCCTTGAAAAAAATCACTATTATGTCAAATTTGGCTAATAATAGGACTTTTATAATTAAAATTATAAAACAGTAATGTATTTAAGATTTAGTCGAGGCTTAGTCAGTGGATAACTTGTTGTCGGGAACTGCGCTACTGTCATTTTGTGTAATTAATTTTAAAAGGAAACAAATTATTCAAAATATCTGAAAACAATATACTATTAATGTAAAACACATCTTTTGTCTGGTCTTGATTGTCAAAATACCGCCTAAGTACTCCATTTTGAGTTAGTATAGAGCATCCAAAAGCGATAGTGTTTTATAAATAACTTTAAAAGTAAAACAGCTGTTCTTTTAAAGTTCCTTGTTTAAAGTAAAATTTGGTCACATTAATTTGGCTTTCTAATTCTCCAGGACTAATCAAGATCTTTCAAAATCCGACAAAAGAGATCTTAGGAGCCCTAAAGTTTATAAATAGTTTTAAAACAGTTAACTATGGTTATGTTTTCTAATAAATTAAGATTTGTTATCCCTCTGTATTGAACAAAATCAAAACTATTGTATAAATTTTCTTCTTTTTTGTAAGCAGTCAAATCTGAATAACTTTACTCATTCATAAAAACTATTTGGGTTTAAACAGTTCGTTTAAGTAATCAAAACTGTACAATTTTACCCAAGTTTCAGAGTCAGATAAACTAAATAGTTTGCATTAAACAATATATAATTACTGTTTACATCCTTTTATAACAATATTAATATAATGTTAAATTTATTAAAAAAATAAAATTTCAAATTGTTAACAGAATATAAATGATTTATTATTCTTTAAAATTCATTAAACTCATTTGTTGGTTAAATATCATTTAGCAATATCAATTTAACACAAAAGATCTTTAAAAATCGAACATAAAATTGGTACATACATAAAATTAATGACAAAAAAAAAAAAAAAAAAAAACAGAATTCAGGAATATTTCAGAGTCTTTTCTTGGGATAATGATTTTGGGGAATAATAAGAGTCTATATCTCGGGGAATAAAATACACATACATAAAATCAAAGTCATAAATTAATTATATATACAATTATAAAAGTCTATATCTCGGGGGTAAAATAATTATCAATGCACAAAGTCTCTTTATCTCGTGGTATCGGGTTGGTGCTGACTTTTATCAAGGAAGTCAGGGACTTGTAAATATTAACATAATTAATCATAAATTAAATAATAAGGAATATTTTTTTTGTTTGATGAAGATGATTGTTGATTTATACAGCAGTTATTCTGTACTTTTGGTACATATATAAAAATTGTTTCTACGTTTTATATTTTTCTTTCGCACTAAACTTGTGAATATTTAGTTCTTTTTTAATAATGCCTCAGCTCAATAGTTTAAAAGGAATGAGATAATATTATAATGATAAATTGAACGATCTCACCAGGTTGGATTATACAGCAGTTATAAAATGGTCGATATTTAATCTATCTTGGGGTAGATTTTCAAACTTTTTATTTTTACTAAACACTGATCTTCTAGGCTTCTTCTCAGCCACTTTTAGAAAATTAAAACAATACTTTTATATTTAAAAGAAATCTTCAGGCAGGAGCCAAACTTAAATAGGTATTGCCTATATGAGTTCCTGACTGACAACTAAAATCTATTGTTAGGCTCTCTACAAAGAGATTCACTGTTATTCACTTTCTTTTCAGATCATATTTTGGATTTGTAGCACAAATGAAATGTATATGACCCTAATTTACAAGACAAAAAGTTGTTAATAACTTCATTAATAATTACTGACTCTACTTTTAATAAAATTTGATGTTGAAGACATGCTATAGGGATCCAAATAACTTCTTTTTTTTATCATTAAAACTATCTTACAACTAAATACAATTTTATCTTAGTCACAATCTAAAGTTGGTTAAAATTCCCGCTTGTATTATTTATTTTTTAAAAACTGTTTTGATCACGTGACTGGATCGTTCTGAAATATGTGTCCATCACAGATCTAGGCAGCCATCTTTGAATTCCGAACTTTCGTCGTATTTATGCATATACCTAATTATTCTGAGGTTTTCGATATGAATTCAGGTGACAAATTTTATGTAGAAGTATCTGTTTCTTCCATAGGCCAAGTTTATTTGGTCGTAGCTATCATGGTTTTATTGCTATTTCAATTTCTCTGACGCTATTATTCTAACGCGGTCATTTCTGGAAAAATTTTGCATCTAAAAGTTTCTTTTTGACTTTCTACTGCCGTTTTGTTACTTTTATTGGATAACTGAGATGTTTAGGCCTTTAATTTATATGGTCTAGGCTTAGGTTAAATGTAGTGGTATTAAGTAATTCGTCGTATTTGGTCGAGAATTTGTTAATTATTTAGGCTTACTTAATTTATAACATAGTTCGCGAGTTTGCCGCTAGGCGTTGTCGTATTCAAACATTTTTATTTACATTACATTTCTGATATAAAATGATTTATTTAAAACTTTATATTTACATCATTTTGACTTGTTTCAATCCTATGCTTCGTTACCAGTACCGCCTGTCTTATTGACTGCCTTCTCTAGCCCTCTGCTAGTCAGCTATCACTCTACTATAGCGATGTTGCATCTTGACCTCCACGACATGCTCTTCTAAAGCTTCGACCACGATATGCTGTCGTCAGTAAAACCTACAATCTTTACTCCTTCCGGTAACGGGATTTTCAACAGATCGTCATATTGACCTTCCAAAAAAATGACTCCAAACGAGATTCTAGAGTCATCATCTCGCAGATAAACCATCACTCTCCTTCATAAAGTAAACTCTCCCCCTGCCTCTGGTGAAGGTAATTTTCTATGATGTTCCTTAGGTATTCCGGAACATTCTTCTGTAAATGGCCTCCAGGACATCTTGCCATCTGAGAGAGTTGAAAGTGTTCTTTATATCTATGGCTATCATAGCGCAAAAACTCTACTTCCTCTATTCTCCTTTCTTTCTGGCTCTCTACACCATTTCCAGCTTCCAAATTATGATGTCTACTGTCCGACAATCCTTGTTGAATACCAGACTAATTGACAGAGAATCTTTCAATAGATACTATATGTTCCTCCAGTCGATTCAACAGCATCCTTTCCAAGACCTTACTCATCATATCCAACAGACATATTGGGCAATAAGACGATGTCCTATTTAATGGCTGTTCTCTTTTCCTTAGGAGGATCGACTTCTGCTTCATCCACGGCCTGTTCTGAGGTGCCCGTTGTACACCTCCAACATCTTCGGATACCATTCTATTATTCTCGACAAGATTTAACGATATCAAAACCACGCTAGAAGTTAAAATTAACATACATAATTAAAAATACTTAAATAGCAAATAAAATAAAAAGGTTAACAAAACTCAAGAAATAAAGGGAGAAATGGAAGAATTGGAGTAACTGAAGAGAGAAGAGAAAAAGAGAATTGTTGGTATTAAAAAGTGGCACAACTGTAATACCAAAAATGGTAATTTTAACCTAAATAACCAAAAAATGGTTATATTGAGATTTGAATATTTAAAGTAACCCGGGAAACGTTAAAGTTGAATAAGGGAGGGGGTTTTAGAAGTCAAAAAGATGACTCAAAAATATAGATTATTAAAACTAGGGTAATAAAAGAATTAAATATAGGTTTCCAAAATAATAATGTCATGTATAAAAAATTAGTTATAAGTTGTAATAAATATTTAGGTAATATTTATATTGTTAGGTAAAATAATTTGAACCGTGTCAGTGTTGCTAGGTGTGAGAATAATTCTCGCATACGTTGCAGATTAAATAGGACGCTTGGTTGGGAAGCTGGACAAAGAGACATGTGGTTTAGAGTCTTAAGGGGACAGTTGAGTAAGTCAGACGTGTTTTCAATTCAAAGAAACTTTTTCAAAAAGTAGTGAATATGTGATAAAAGAGTCTTAAGAGGGAGTCTGGCGTGATCAGATGTATTTTTATATATATAAACTTTTGTAATATGTAGTGAAAACGTTTAGCAGTCTAGTGAAACGTTCAAGTTAGTCAGACGTTGTCTTGTGTAGAGAATTTTTATAAAATGTGGTAAATACGTTAAAAGTAGCCTTAAGATCAATCTAAAATTGATCTAAGTGACACTCGTTCGAACTTTAATCATGATACTAACAGACATTGAGTTATTTGAACAATAAAATAATGAATTCCGTACAGAAAAATGAATCGACCATGTCAGCGACTCGACACGAGACGAGATGTATTGTCTACAAGACGGAAACAAGGAATTGTGATTTTAACTAAAAAAAAAACGTGCCTGGTATACACGTTAAGACTTTATTTCTAAAATCATTTTTGTCTATAATAGGATAATAATTTTTTAATGTTTAGTTATAAGTTTAATTGAAAATCTGGAGTTTAATATTGAGACAATGTCTTATATTGTAAAACATGAAATTACTAAAGTAGAATCCTCTTTTTAAAATAGATAAATTAATGAAACTTTATCTAATTTGCAGAACTAAATTACTAATTACACTAATTCAATTAAATGAACAAAAAATCTTTTTACTTTTTCTTTTGAGTTGCAACTAAAAAAATAAATTTCATGAATAAAATTCAATTTGATTTTTTTATAAAGAAATATGAGGATGTATTAAGCTATGATTTCTGAATATGAATGTTTAATAATATTTGATGATAACCTTGTATAAATGTTTTAATATTTGCATTTCAATAAAACATGTTAAGTTTCAGCACAACACTTAAGATTTCTTTATTTCATCAAGAACCACTGAAGTACACTTTTAAAAGGACTTGCGACCCTGAGAGATTTTAATCATAATAACAATTAACTTCTTTCTTTTCTAAATTGGTAAGCTAACGCTTCCTGGCGCCCATAAAAAGCTTGGCAAAAGTTTATAAATAATAATAAAAATAAAATCATTTTTTTATATTTTTTTAATAAAAATAAGTACTCTTCAAGTACGACAAAGGCTAGGCTCATTTTTATAACTATTACAAGTGTCGCTCAACTCGGGGCTGTATTCTTATATTGAAAAATATAAGAATATAAGTCGAAAAAACAGTGGTTTCTTGGTGGATTAGAAATTCTTATCAAAAAGGTAAGAATATTCATAGTCAACATAAGAATAAGAATGTTCTCTCTAAAAAATTTTTTAATAATAAGTAGATAAGTAATTTTAAAATAACCAATTCTAAATTTAAAGTTTAAATAATAATAATAACTAAAAATGGAGGGAGATAATAATAATAAGTTAATAACTGATTTAGATAGGCTTAGGATGGAATTTAAAGTTATGAAACAAGAATTTGAAAAGTATTTTACAAATGTAAATAAAAAATATAAATTTGAAAAGGTATTGGATATGGATAGAAGAGATGTGGAACATTGGCACATCGAATTAGACAGAGAAAGTTTAGATAAACAATGGCATGTAAGGTTAGGAGTAAATTTAATAGATAGGGATGTTGAATTGAAAGCAGAAATTAAAAAAATGATGTCTGCTGGAATGACAGCGAGAAATGAAATTTATAGAAAATTAAAAGATAAATTGTTAAAAGAAGCACCCCCTTTTACTGTAGTGTCGGCATTTGTTATAGGAAATAATACAGAAAAAGTAGGTTATGGGTATTATAGATGTAATAATACAAAGATTAATGAGGTTATAGGAGTTAATAATAAAGTAAATAATGAGGTAGATAATAATGAAAACTTAAAAGTTAAGAAAAATGGTGGGGTTAATGATTTTGATGGAATAAATAAAGTTTTAAGTGATTCAGTAAATAATAATAGCAAATTGGTAAAAGAAGATCAAAATTTAAATAAAATGGAGGGTACTAATAATAATAATAATCTAAGGGCTGAACAGGTTAGGGTAATTGAGCAAGATAGAGTAGATAGAGATGATAAAATAATGAGAATGTTGGAAGTAATGATGAAGCAGATGAATGATGGATTTGAACAAATGAAGTTAGATAGAGAACAATGTTTTAAAGAGTCAATACTAGAATGGGAACAAAAAAGATTAAAAAATGAGACAATTGTTAAGACTAATGTATGTCAAAATGAGTTTTTTGAAAACAATAATTTAGAACAGTTAACAGGTAATGTTGAAATTAAGAAAAATGATGGGGTTACCAATTTTGATGGGGTTAGAGAGATTGTAAGTGATTTAAATAACAAGGGTAAAATTAAAGTAAATGAATGTGTGAGTAAGATAAATGATGTAATAATAAAAGAGTCAGCTGTTTGTGTAAGAAGGCAAAACTTTTGTAGCACTGTAAGCTTTGAAAACTACGTAATGTTGAAAGTTACAAGTATTTTTAAAATTCAAGAGAAAAAAATTAAAAGTTTTAGTGAACAGTATAATGTTGAATGTGAATATAAAAATGGGTGTGTGAAAGAGATTTTTGTAAAAGCAAAGGAGTATGATAAGGTTAGGAATGCTAAGCTGACAGATGACAGAAATAGGTCAGTAGATTCTAAGATGTTTGAGAGAAAGAGAAATGTAGATATGTCTGTAAGGGAGAAAGAGAAAGGTGTTTTGTCAATACTCCGAGACAATAACAAAGTGGGATCTTTTGTTAGGAAAGGGTCTGTTGTGATGACTAGGCTAGACACACTGTCCGTGTGGACAGAGGTATTTAACCCTAGAGATAGTTACAAAAATCAAATCATGTACTTTAAAATTTTTCACCAATCGGGAAATCATCGAAAAAAATGGATAATTTATAATTGTTGTAATCAATTGAAATTTGGAACGACGGATATAAATGTAAAGACATTTTTATAAACACACGGACTTGATTTTGAAGAATAATTAATAAAAAGTAGTTAAGATTCTGTTAATAAGTAGTTTTAAAATTGAATAATGTATAGTCTATAGTTTGAAATAACAATAGTATGAGTATTAATAAATAATAATATAAGCCAAGCTAGTATGATTAAGAGTTTAGTTTTAGAAAACGTTTAGGTATTTGCTAAGTGAAAGACGCTAGGTTTATATCAGTAGATAACTCTGTATGTTTATGAAAAGATAAATATTGATTTTACGTGACATAGATAAGATAGTTAGTTCGAAGCGAGGATTCAGAGTAACGTTGAAGAAATAGTATTCAATATTAAGTAGGTGGATTCAATAAAATATTCAATAATGACGAGAGAAATAGAATCTAGTTGGAGCTAAAAGGTTCACTTCTTATCAGTAGTAAACAGATAAAGAATTGCGTCTCTATACACAAAGGGGAAATTGTTTATTCCTTAGTCAGGTATAAGTTCTTTGCATGACATTGAGACGAGATACAGCGTGTGACAGAATTATTGTTCTGAAAATGAAAAACTTTTGACGTATAATCGAAAATTAACTTGCGTTTTCAAATGAAAAACTACTTAAATAAAGGATAATTGGTTTTAAATAAAGTAAATAAGAACAAAAGTAGATTACTTAAATAACTTTAATAGAATTAAAAGTAAATTTCTGAGTAAAGAATTTAGAATAAACTTTAAAAATAAATTTTCTTTTTGAATTTGAATAATAACATCTAGAAAGGAATACATAAACAGAAAATCGACGATGCTAGTAATAAGATTGGTAAAATAAACATTATTTCAACTTCGGATGATACGTTTTAAATGAAATTTTTTATGAATTTTAAAATTTTCTTCGTGTAAAAGCATTTAAGGAGTACATGAACATTATGGGAGGAGGCAGGGTAACGGTAGTCGAAAACATGTCTTATTCTTAGAAATAAGGCATGTAGACAGCATTAAAGGTGTATTGTGGTTGTAAGGTTGTGAGGTGGGCTTTATTCTGAACTGAGTAGGAATTTTGCATTTCAACCTTCTCACATCTGAAAATCATAATGCAGACTTCAATGTAAGTGTCTAAAGTTGTAATCAGAAGGATACAAAGTGTAATTAAGTCGACAAGAAGTGTCGTGGATATTGGAGATAATAGGAGAATATACAAGAGACTACTAAATAATTAAAATTTGGATAAAAAAGTAAATTTTGGAAAATGATGAGTTAAAATTTGTAAAAGTTTTGAAATTAAAATGTTTTAAGTAAAATTGAAAGTATTTTTGATAAGATGATGGAGAATTTGTAACAACGGTAAAGACAAAAATAATTTGATATAATATTACATAGAATTTCCATGTAATGATACTTTAGACAGATGATAGAAGAAAGATAAAGTGTAGTGTATACAGAACTGATCAATCTGTATATATACAAAATAAAACCGGACGTGACATTATTAGGGAGTAATTTAGTAAGAAAGATAGTAATTTTTAAAATGTATATAATAGATTGAGTAATAATGCTTGGCTTATATATAAAAAAAAAAAAAAAAAAAAAAAAAAAAGGTATTTGATATTTGTTTACAATAGTTAAGAATAATAAAATAAGTAATTATATGCAAAATATTGTTAGATTTAAATAATTTGAGATTTGAAAGGTAACTTGTAAAGGAATTGAGTGGTTTTCAAGAGGCATTGCTAAGATGATAATAATATTGAAGTTTTTTGTTTTTTAATAATGAAATGGTAATAAAATGAATAATGGAGTTAAAGATGATAAAGTTTTTGTTTTTTAAAGAAGGAGATATAATTAATAAATAATATAATATGAAGAGAATCTATGTGGTTTTGCCAAGACAGATAATAATTAAGTTTTTTAAGTTTTTTGATGTTAAATAATGAATAAAGGAGGTTAAGTTCTTGTTTTTTAAAGGAAGGAGTAGTAAATTGATAATGATAAGAGAGATTTTGATGAAATTTATAAATAAAATAAACAATTAATGATTTTTTGATAAATAATGTTTGAATTTAAAACAATAGATGATGGTGAGAAGTTATTTGATAAAGGTGTCTAAAGATTTTGATGAAATCAGATGTTAGCTGGGAAAGCAATGATAATTTTTTTTTTATAAGTTTTTTGTATTTAAGTGATTGATGACAAAGGAGATTTTAATGAAGTAATTTAAATGAAAGAATTTTTGAGTTTTTATAAGAAGATGATGACTTTACAGAATTGTTGAGTAAAGTGGTATTTAAAATGAAGTTGTTCTGTTAATAAGCTTTTATAAAAAGAGTAGTTAGGTTGCATTAATGGTAAATTTTAGTTTTTAAGAGGTTTTTTGAATACTGCGATGAAATAAAGGAAATATACGACGATTTTAATGAAATAAAGGAAATATGCGACGATTTTAATGAAATAAAGGGAGATTTGAGGAATTCTACGAAATACGGCGATTATTATGATTTTTAAAGGAAGCTACGTTGAAATAAAGAGATTATTTATACAAATATGTAGGTAACCCGCGAGGTCTGCATAAATAGATGATGAAGAGTTTTTTGGGGATTAATGCAACTTGAATTATTAAAATATGAAAGATAAGATGGAAATAATTTTAAGATAAGGTACTAAAAGATGATACAATTGTAAAGAGGTAATTTTGAAATAGATGAGATGAGTTTATAAGTGATTTTTTTTGTAATAATGATGTTATATTTTTTTAAATTTTAGTTGAAGAAAAGAGTTTTTTTTTGTAATTATAAAATCAGTAGTTAACATGTTATCCCAGCAAGACAAAGGAGAATTGAGATTTTAAGTAAGAATAAATAGTTATTGGATTTAAACTAAAATGAATAATAATATAAGATGATAATTGAAGAGTTTAAAGTAAATTGAAGTAATTTTGAGTAATAAGTAAATAATTTTGTAATGATATTAAATAAGAATGAGAAGTTTTAATTTTGGATTGTATTGAAATGAAAGAAATATTCAGATGAATAGTTAGAATCTTGGCAAAGAGATAGAGATATTTTTTCTTTTAGCAATCAGGAGTAGACACTCTGACGTCGCAAGATAAAAGATGAGTGATGGACAGCTCAACGATAAGAAGTTGATGAAGGTTTTTTGATGATGGATAAGATTTGGGTATAAGTGGTTTGATTGATAATAAAATGCAACTAGGTAGATTTAGTGAATCAATAGATTATAAGATGTTTAATGTAATTAAAGAGAGAAGATTTCTTATTTTAAAGTTTTGTTTTTTTTAAAAAAGGAATATGAATATTCTTAGTTTGCTGAAACTTTTTTAATTTTGGAAATCTATAGGGACCGAATTTGAAAGTTTTTTTTTGAAGTTAAAATTTTTTTTGTTAAATAAAAGAGAAATCTGTGTTTCAATATTATATATTGAATCACAGCTTTGATGGGGTATTTGTAATACCAAAAATGGTAATTTTAACCTAAATAACCAAAAAATGGTTATATTGAGATTTGAATATTTAAAGTAACCCGGGAAACGTTAAAGTTGAATAAGGGAGGGGGTTTTAGAAGTCAAAAAGATGACTCAAAAATATAGATTATTAAAACTAGGGTAATAAAAGAATTAAATATAGGTTTCCAAAATAATAATGTCATGTATAAAAAATTAGTTATAAGTTGTAATAAATATTTAGGTAATATTTATATTGTTAGGTAAAATAATTTGAACCGTGTCAGTGTTGCTAGGTGTGAGAATAATTCTCGCATACGTTGCAGATTAAATAGGACGCTTGGTTGGGAAGCTGGACAAAGAGACATGTGGTTTAGAGTCTTAAGGGGACAGTTGAGTAAGTCAGACGTGTTTTCAATTCAAAGAAACTTTTTCAAAAAGTAGTGAATATGTGATAAAAGAGTCTTAAGAGGGAGTCTGGCGTGATCAGATGTATTTTTATATATATAAACTTTTGTAATATGTAGTGAAAACGTTTAGCAGTCTAGTGAAACGTTCAAGTTAGTCAGACGTTGTCTTGTGTAGAGAATTTTTATAAAATGTGGTAAATACGTTAAAAGTAGCCTTAAGATCAATCTAAAATTGATCTAAGTGACACTCGTTCGAACTTTAATCATGATACTAACAGACATTGAGTTATTTGAACAATAAAATAATGAATTCCGTACAGAAAAATGAATCGACCATGTCAGCGACTCGACACGAGACGAGATGTATTGTCTACAAGACGGAAACAAGGAATTGTGATTTTAACTAAAAAAAAAACGTGCCTGGTATACACGTTAAGACTTTATTTCTAAAATCATTTTTGTCTATAATAGGATAATAATTTTTTAATGTTTAGTTATAAGTTTAATTGAAAATCTGGAGTTTAATATTGAGACAATGTCTTATATTGTAAAACATGAAATTACTAAAGTAGAATCCTCTTTTTAAAATAGATAAATTAATGAAACTTTATCTAATTTGCAGAACTAAATTACTAATTACACTAATTCAATTAAATGAACAAAAAATCTTTTTACTTTTTCTTTTGAGTTGCAACTAAAAAAATAAATTTCATGAATAAAATTCAATTTGATTTTTTTATAAAGAAATATGAGGATGTATTAAGCTATGATTTCTGAATATGAATGTTTAATAATATTTGATGATAACCTTGTATAAATGTTTTAATATTTGCATTTCAATAAAACATGTTAAGTTTCAGCACAACACTTAAGATTTCTTTATTTCATCAAGAACCACTGAAGTACACTTTTAAAAGGACTTGCGACCCTGAGAGATTTTAATCATAATAACAATTAACTTCTTTCTTTTCTAAATTGGTAAGCTAACGCTTCCTGGCGCCCATAAAAAGCTTGGCAAAAGTTTATAAATAATAATAAAAATAAAATCATTTTTTTATATTTTTTTAATAAAAATAAGTACTCTTCAAGTACGACAAAGGCTAGGCTCATTTTTATAACTATTACACAACGAATAAGAAATTTCTTATAAATACGCATAGCACAAGCTAGAAAGAGGTTTTTGGAAAATTTTGAAATAAGTTATAAGGTGTTATGAATTCTGAAGAACACAATAGATCTTGAGACTCACTTACAGAAAGTATCTACTAGGTATGGATTTGGAAAGAAATAGGAAATATTCGGAGACTAGTAGAGTGCTGGGATAAAAAAGGGAAGGAATTAAAAAAAAATATAAGGAATTTAAAAATTAAAATTTATCAAAGTATTAAGATGAGAGATTTTCGAAAAAGCGAGTTCGGACGAAATCATAAAGTATTGTAGTTTCGGTCAAAATAGAGAAGAACATTTTAATAGATATTAAAATAAAATTTAAAAACAAATTAAAAATTAAAAAGCTGAAGCGAGAAGATATCAGTTCTTGGGAAGTCGTTCAGGAGGATCCAACTTGAGAAGAAACCGGACCTGGCAACGTCGGCATCCAACGTCCACTTCTTGAAAAGATCAGAAGTCGTCAAATCAAACACAGGTTTGCCACAAGCCAAAATTTTACACTCCCCGAAAGAGTTGTTAACCAAAATTTCTAAGTTTAATAAAGTTTTAAATTTTTAAAATGATTAGTTTATTCTAGATTAAATCAATAAAAACTGTTCTGCTTTGGATATAAGTTTGAAATTCTGATTTTGTAAATTATCTTTTGTTAAACAAAAAACAAGAGTGAAAAATTAAAATTTATGATTCTATGGTTATATTCTATGTGTTTTGTTTCAGGAAATTTATGTCTGTAAAGGTTAAGATTTTCTTTAAGAAAATCAAATTTCTTTTTATTTCACTCTCACACGTGTTCAGTTTTAATCAATAACACACAAAAAGGAGCAGGGATTCAGAAATCATTAAATTCTAGATTTTACAGAAAAAAAGAATATTTGAAAATAAATTTGTTCAAATTCCACACCTATTATTAGTTATAGATATTAGTGGTGGGCATTAACGCTAACAACTGGCTAACAACAACAACAGTTAACGTTGAGCGTGATTAACTGTTGAAAAAAACTGCTAACGTTAACCTGCTAGGCAGAACAGAAGACCAAGTGTCTTTGTTCAGTGTGCATGTGTAAAATAGTAAACTAGTAGGTTACAGCAGAAACATAGTTGATTCGTTGATGAATAAACGTTGACGTTAATTGATTCGCTTTAGTTGCTCAACTAAACTAACAGACGACTGAGAGGCGTACATGTAGCTGGGTGCGCGCGCATCGAGTGTGCCGCTGGCGCTAACAAACAACCACTGATGCGTCACCGGCAAGCACTAAGCGATTGATCAGCGATAGCAGTCAGTGCACTTCTTTGTCAACTGCGTTGAGTGTTGACGATGGTCAACGTTGACGGTTAGCTGGTACCCGTTAACGGAGACAGCACTAATAGATATTACAATAATAACTTGCAGATCAGTAAATAATTAAGATTCTACGCTCCAGAGATTTAATTAAAGGGAAGATAAATTGAACCTGATTTCTATAGAACATGATAAAATTGTTACACTACAAACTGGAGAAGGGAAACAGCTCCAGTATTTATTGTGAAAAGAACAAGATACAAGATAATCTTCCATAAATGTCAAATTTTAACTGCTTAGTTTCCCTTCTATCTGCCATTTTGTTATATATATATATATATATATATATATATATATATATATATAAACTTTGAAAATAGATGGGATATAGAGATTTGCTACAAGTGTATTTTTATATCATTGTGTACCAAAAGCAGAGTTTATTTTGTATAGTTTAACAATTGCAGCCTTTTAAATTATGTAACTTTTTAGTATTTCGTAAACTTTACATAAAATTTAAAAGAGCCAAACATTTCCCACTTTTAAGGACAAACAGTTTTTTAAATGTTTTCTGTAGGTCAAAGGATAACTTGAGTTATCAAGAAAAAATTAAAATAAAAATTTCTTCGGGTAAAATTATTTTGCCTAGCTAATTTCGGTTTGGTTTTCAAATTTCTAAATCTTCACTCCAATAGAATGATTAATTTATTAATAAACAGATTTGAAGATAAAATTATCAGAATTCTAAACTAGTTTTAAAACTTGGGTGTTTTAGACAATTATTAAGAAATGAAATGTTTTGTTTTTTGTCGATTATCCTTTGACCGACAGGAAAAAAAATAAATAAAAAAACCTGTTTGTCTTTAAAAAAGGAAAAGATTTTGTGTCTATAAAATATTTCATAAAGTTAACAGTTTTAAAGATATATTCAATGGTAAATATTTTAAACGGCCACCATTTTGAAAATGTACTACATTAAGTCTTAATTTTTGGTACACTTGTAAAACAAAACAAAAAAATCTGTGTACAAAATCTAAACTCAATATCTAATTTATTTTCAAAGTTAAAAAAAAAATCATATATTGGGAACTAAGCTATTTTGGATCTATGTTCATATGAACCATAAAAAAAAAATTACCAGTTGAATACGTCCTGAAAGATTCTTCGTTATTCATCCTGTATATTATTTCTTCCCATTTTACGCATTTGTTTTACGTTTATTTCCACAGATACATTGCACTTTTTGACACTTGTTACATGGACGTCTTACTTTCCGTGGGACTTTTTTTACTAAGCCACAACTACTTCCCCCTTTTCCATACTTGCCAGATAGACATTTTTCTTTAAGTGCAGCAATTATTGATGCGCTACAAATACATAGCGCTTTTCCACACTTGGCACACAGTCTTGTTGTTGTACGTACAACATTTTTCACAACACCACAAATACACACTACTCTTCGACACTTTCTACAAATACGTTTTCTTCTACCTAAGAATTTATTTGCTGCAAATATCGTGCTAAATAGGAAGCATCTTTCATCTAATTCTGTAGAATTTGTTCCGTTACTGGGTGAACTTATATTCTGTATAAGATTATCAAACTGCAAAATCATTTTTGTTTCTTCATTTTTGTATTCTATCATTCTCTTCGCCTTGTCCGTTATATTTATGTTTTCATTAGGTTCTCCAACTTTATCAAGTGTCAGTCTTGGTGTTATCAGTGAAAATACTGAGAGTAACAATATTAAACTAAAACAAGACATTGCGACAAAATTTTTGTTTGTCGATTAAATTCTGTATCTTATAAATTTGATATCTCACAATTTTCTATTGTTCAACTTTTACTCTGTGTTAAATAAGTCTTTTATGTGGGAATAATTAAAAATGAAATTTTTGTTTTTATGGTTGTGTTTTTGTTATCAACTTAATTAAGATTTTTAATTAAAAACAAATTTCTTTTAATTATTACTACTAATAATGTGTAATGTAATTTAGCTTTCTACAGTGTGTTTGAAAAGTTTCTCTCTAAAATTTGACTTTAAGTACAAAATGTACAATGTTGTATAACAAAAGATTATTTTATTTTAAGGACAAGACAAATCTTGTCACCTATCTGTCTGAAGGGAACCAAAATGCATATGCACCTTTTGGAACCAAAATACTAGTAATTTGAGGACCTAAGTATTCAACAAACACTTTTGGGATGAGTTATGAACAGGGTGACCAGACAAAAACTTTTACAAGGAGGGCACTTGGACTAAAAAAAGAGGACATTTATACAAAAAAGAGGACAATGTTAAATACACTCTATACATTTTAAAGAAACTTTTATTCATAGTATATTAATAGAAATACACATTCATTAAGTATTATTACAACAAATGAAAAGAAAATTTAACTCTGCTTGCTTAAATATTATACCTTAAAAATAACAAATAACTAAAAAAAAACTTTTTGGCAGAAAATACCTAAGCTTCAAATATTTTTCACTAGATGAAATTTTGCATAACAAATCAGGTTTTGTGAGTAAGTATTTGTGAAATTCCGTACATGTCATATGCTTAAAATTATATTTGACTAAAATTATACCTTTGACAGATTCTATGTTCAGTTGGTTCTTTCATCACTCCAAACATCCTCTCAATGCTAGAATTTTTTCCAGACAGAGCAAACCAAAATTCACACATTTTTAACAACTCCGAAAAACAATCATGACTTTTGCACTTTGAAAAAAAGTCTACCCATCTCAAATTTAGTAAGTGTTCAAAAACTTGCCTTCATGTTGAGTTGCTACAAAAAGTTTCCAACATTGGAATTTATCAAAGAACTTTACACAGATTTTTTATGTTATGTTTTACAAGTGTACCAACAATTAAGACTTAATGTAGTACATTTTCAAAATGGTGGCCGTTTAAAATATTTAACATTGAATATCTTTAAAACTGTTAACTTTATGAAATATTTTATAGACACAAAATCATTTACTTTTTTAAAGACAAAGAGGTTTTTAAATTTTTTTCTGTCGGTCAAAGGATAATCAACAAAAAACAAAACATTTCATTTCTTAATAATTGTCTAATACACCCAAGTTTTAGATCTAGTTTAGAATTCTGATAATTTTATCTTCAAATCTTTTTATTAATAAATTAATCATTCTATTGGAGTGAAGATTTAGACATTTGAAAATGTCACACCAAACCAAAATTCGCTAGGAAAAATAATTTTACCTGAATAAATTTTAATTAAAATTTTTTCTTGATAACTCTAGTTATCCTTTGACCTACAGAAAACATTTTAATAACTGTTTGTCCTTAAAAGTGGGAAATGTTTGGCTCTTTTAAATTTTATGTAGAGTTAACAAAGTACTAAAAAGTTAAATAATTTAAAAGGCTGCAATTGTTTTTACAAAGTAAAGGCTGCAAGTATACAAAATAAACTCTGCTTTAGGTACACAATGATATAAAAATAAACCTGTACCAAATCTCTATATCCTATCTATTTTCAAAGGTTTTTTATTTTTATTTTTATATGTATAAAAAAACAAAATGGCGGATAGAAGGGATACTAAGCGTTTTTGGACCTAAGTTTATATGAATTTTTTTCGTTATTTTTACAAGTAGAACAGGTTCTGTAATTTTCTCCCATGTATATAAGAATAAAATCTTGCCAATATGCAATGCAAGTAGTATGCCTAAATATATTATATATATCTTTAATTGTATTGTAATAAATATATTCCATCACATAATAAGGGTCTGTTCAAGAAGAGAACCGCCACTCAAACAGTGGCATCCAGGGGGATTCCTAACCTAACCACCTTTATACATAATATATGAATACACACTTTATATATTTGGTTCTGGAGCCCAATATAAATTGATGTTCTTCCAGATGGTGTCAAACAGAACCTTGTTATGTCTTCATCCTTGTTCTAATGGTGGCACATGAATTCCCATAAGTAGGAATCTAAGAAATCTCTACTGGTTCCACATTCTTTCTGTTCTTGGTAAAATACTGTCCTTAATACATGCCAAAAATGTTTCAGCTGTTCTGTCAAGTCAGGTTCTGTCTATTCTATTTATGTCAATAGAAAATGATTTACGAGTGGGGGGTCCTCGTCTTGAACAGACTCAATTATAAATATCTTATTAGTTTATGTACAAGTTTATTTATTTAGCAAATGTTTAGTATATATATAAAAATATTTCCAACTAGCCTGTGTCAATCAGGCACCACTTTGTCATTTTTTTTTGCAGCTACTGGTCAAGTACTGGCTCAATCAAGACAGTAATGAATCAGGACCATCTTGGGATTATACCCTTTTAAATGAAACCACCCCTAATGAAATCGGTTAAGATGTTCAGGAAATATACATGGACATACATAAAAATAATAATATTCAGGTCGAATACAGATCCTTTTTTGAAGTCAGGAAAATTACACCATAGCAGGGTACTTACAGTGCCGAATGTTTTCACTGACTTCATCAAATATACGTCAAAAATAATTTTGTACACATGCCGTTTATATGTTCCTTCTAAGTTAAATTAATATCTATAATGAAACCGAGGAACTTTGCTGAGTTCACTTTTCCAATTAATTTCTCACCCAGAGCAATACAAAGAATTGTAACAGGTGTTGTTTTTTATCTTTCGTATTTAAGTTAAAATACAAAAGTTTTGTTTTATCTATATTCAAATGCAAGTTATTTTTACAAAATATTGACTTGCAGCATTAGTATCAATTAAAGATTGAATTTCTAAATTTTGTATGGAATATAATTTGAAGTTAAGTGTTGTCTCATCCACAAACTGAATTAAGCCATCAGCTTTATTATGTGATTGCAGAACATTTATGTATATAAGAAACCGCAATGGTCCTAGAACAGATTGCTGGGGGACTCCTTAGCTCATCTGAACCCTTTCCGACAGTCTGTCTGCAACTGAGTAATGTCTGATAAATGACTATAGTCCATTGTTGGCCAACTGATATGACCCGACTGAAAGAAATAGGAAGGTTATGTCCTCTAACCTACACTCCACCTGTCATTTATCGTAACGTGTTGTTATTTAAGTATTTTGTGTTGTTTTTAATTGTGATTGTGTGAATAACTGTATAAATGTTTGTAATCGACTTGATAATGAACACATGATCACCAAAATCGATAGTCCCTTCAAATAAGAATGTACAAAGGACTGTAGACGGAAGTAAAGTATGTTAACAAATTACATTATTTGTGCCTAATTAGCATGAGAAATATTACATAATTAATATTTGAAACTTTAAAGAGAGTAAAATCACCTTAATATGTTTACTGTACAGGTACTCTATTGGGTCTCTACAAGTGTAACAAGTTCTCCTGTAGTCACAATTTGCTGTAATCTGAACTGGTCTGGATTCCATTTAACTTTGATTATCTCAGGACACACCTGTACAATAAATTAAACAAAATTAATTTCTACGATTTACACTATTGACCGAAGGTACTTGGTAGAACTCCATTTTAATGAAAAAACAAACACAATATTTAGTAAATTCTACAATTTTATTGAGTCTTGCCGACCGTGGTTTCACCAGCAACGGCATTTACAAGGCAGCTTAAAACTATTTTCCTTAGTCTTTGTTAAGCTGCCTTGTAAATGCCGATGCTGGCGAAACCATGGTCGGCAAGACTAAATAAAATTGTAGAATTTACTAAACATTGTGTTTGTTTTTTCATTAAAATTAATTTCCTTTTAAATTCTGCAGTTTTAAATTTTAATAATTTGAAGAATCATAATAAATTATAATTATGTACTCGGTTACTAACACAAAGTATAGTTTATTTAAAATAAATGGTGCAAAAACATTGCGCAAACCTTCTCACTCACTCATCACCAAATCAAAACTAATATAGTCACGAAAAATGTCAGTTCGAAAAGTTAAAATAACAATGCAAACGGTCTTTGGAAAACATATTTAAATAAGAGCCTAAAATTGTATTGCTTGTGTTTTCATCAAAAATTGTATTAGATAAAAATCAAGCTTTTATGATGGGAGTTTTTTTGCCAATTCTTTCCGTACAGTAATTGTTTTTTTTAAATTTTGTACAAAGGTTTGTATCATTAATCTATAGATTGAAAACAGTTTGTTACACAGGTTTTCTAATCCTCGTAATTAGTTGTGTATATCACTATTTTCTTGATATCAGCTAGGCCTTAACAAGTCTCGTAGACGTGCATTTATTAGAAACATGTCCACTTGTTTCGCTCTTGGCAGTCAAGACCCTGGTATGTCTCATAGCTGAACATATGTGAAAGAGCCTACAATCACCACGCTCATGTTGGTGATTTAACCCTGTCGGATCTCATAGCTATAGGAATAACACATTTTCTTGAGAAGTCAAGGTTCATAATTATTTTTTTTATAATAACTTTGCTATATATCATTGAAGAGGGTTACCTCTTATTTAATTATGAAAAATATTAAATTTTTTCATAAACAAAACATTACTTATAAAACTTTTACATATATATATACATGATATTGATTTTCAGCGTTGATTCTCCTCCTAGAAGCACAAGTGATGTCTGTCCGTCCATCTCGTGTCAACCGCACAAATTTACTTTATTTAAAATTATTATTACAAGTCATGTTTTCGACTCATTTACCCCCTCCCAAATTCTTTCTAAACGATTTCCTGCTATGTTTACTATTCAAAATAGATTAACCTTTTTTAGGTATCACAACTATTATTATAAAGGATAATTTTTCAAAATTTGGTGATATGTATAGATTAAAATCAGCGTGCTGAGTAGAAAATAAAATTACATTTTAAGAATGACTGAAAACAATATTTATAAATATTAATTGCCTTCATTAAAAAACCAAATTCAATAAAAAAAACCCTTAAAAAGAGTTAAAGGCAAAAGCAAACATTTTATTATTTTTTTAATATGTTAACAATTACTTAGTTGCTAATGGGTGGGACAATTCTGTACCAACTTTTCTACCATGATAAATACATCAGAGAAAAATCAGTAATAAAAAATATTACGTTTATATTTCTTTTATATAAATCGTATTAGCAACAATTTGAGGGAGATGGCAAAAAATATAATTATTAATGAGTATTTAGTTTTGGATGGAGAAAGATAATAAGTTGTTCGCACTGTTTATTTGAAATGTTACTCTATAGACACCTACTACCATTGTTTATGTTTTTCACACGAAACGCTTAGCAAACACCTCCAGATTATATGCACCATAATAATTCCAATATAGTTTTCAAACTAGACAGAACCTGATTTACATGGTAATGAGGTGAGATTTTATGATGGGGTTGGCACCTACAGATCAGAGACATTCTGTATGAGTATCTGTGAAATGCCTGCACGAAGTAAACTCAACATACTTCCAAGGAGGCCTAAATGTTTAAGGAGGCGTGATCCCAAGGTGATCATAAAGAGACATGGTTTCATAAGGAAATTAGGGAAGATCTGGGGAAAATTCAGACCCATTTCGGGACACAGGGGAGAAAGGTTACTTTATATCTGCACTCTTTAGCTGTGTTTCAAAATTATTTGGAGAAAACAGTATTTTGTTCAAATTTTAATTCAATAGGCAATTTTGTCTAGCTTTATCAAAGTTAAACAAATGTAATTAAACCATTGTTTATAAGTGAATTATATTTATGACTTGTTTATTTACTTGTTAACACTTGATCACAAGTGTAACAAAACATTTGAGAAACATAAATTTACCATCTTGTCACAAATTAGTATTTTTATTCGTCTCTTATCAAACATTGTAATGTTGTAAAATAGAATCTTAGTTGGCTTCACGATGCTAGTTCTTGTTCTGGGTCAATGAATACAGACAAAGCGTCTTTTAATTAACATTTGATTAAATTGAAACACCTACATTTAGGAAGTTATTACTGGCCTAATGTAACATTAGCCGATAACTGATGGGTTAAACCAATAGCCCAGCCTATACATCTTTAATATCAAGAATAGTTACCAAAATAATCTGCTATAGGCTTATAGATCCATTAAAATATTTATTCTTCTAATTATTAAAAATCTTAAACTTCCAATTACATTCTATGACTATGTAGCCTTAATATAAGGTAGCCTATTCTAAAATAATTTAATAAAAAGGTGAAGTCTACAGAGAACTGGACTAAAGTAAACCAAATTTGCAAATAATTATAGTTGTTGTAGTGTTAATTTGTAGTTTACTAAATAGGCTTAGAATAAGACCAAAGTATAAACAATATGGTAATATTATTTAGTTTATTAAGAACTCATAAATTCATCTACATCAAGCCATCTTTTACTCCACTGGCAAATCACTTCATTAGTTTCATTCCTATTTTCTTATTAAACATAATTATGATCACAACAAACATTATTACATCTTTCTCTTAAAACATTCTTTTAACTATATTAAATTGGACAACTTTCCTAACCTTACAAATATGTTAAACAAACAATTAAAACTAACTATAAATCAAACAGTTTGGTTTCCTTACTTCTCTCCTGCTTTAGTCCTGCCTATATTAGTCGCTGTTCTAGTCAATGTATTTTGTGTTCCAAATTTCCTCTAGTTGATATTCAAAGGTATGTGGTTGCTTTGAACTTCACAAGAGTGTGTAGGCCTATTTCTAATAACATATATTTGACTCTAAATTACTTCATTTTGCGTAGCTTTAGTTATTGCATGCACTAAAGTTCGGTTGGACTCTAAGTTTTATGATTCCGAGAGTCAAGAATAACAAAGACAAAAAGATGTCGAACTATATCATCTTTTGATATGCCATACTCAAATTATAATGCTAACTTTAAAATATTTTTAAAAAATCATCCATATTTGTTCCCCAATTATGTACTCTAGAATTGAACTATGCTCTTTAATATATTATGTTTTTGGTAAATATGTAGTGTTCCTATCAATGCTATTTCCTCACTAAATTTATGTAATTTGTGTTCAGATATCTTCTGTTGTAACAATTACGTCATCCTTTATTACACTGTATACTTTGTTTCACAATACATCGCGCTAAACCATCTAAGTATCATAGGTTATGCATGCGCACTATAATCAATTTTACATGTTCATATTACTACGCTTCTATGATTTAAGAATAATGAGAACTAGGTCTTGAAAAGTTTATATATTTATTTACCTGCCAAACCTAGTAAAGGAACTTTACTTATTTACTTGGCTTTGTAAGCTAAGTATATATATATATATATATATATATGGGTCAATCCGTATAAAAAGGGAATATGGTAAAAAAATTTAATTGTGTTTAATACATTTAATTTTTACATTTTTAAACCTAAAAACATCTATATATTTGTAATCTGTAACAATTTTTCTAAATTTTTAGAAATTTCCAAAGTTTTAAAAAATTAGCTGTGTATGGCTTCAACAGCTGACTCAAGATTGAAAAAAGTGTAAACTCTAACCTATTTTTATACTAATTAAAACAGCTGATCAGTTCATTGTTGGTATGGAGTGATGAACTAAGTATTTTGCACTATCACACCTTTGAAGATCTGAATTTTGGTAAGTATTTAAATATATTTATTTAACTATTTCAAATACCATGTTCTTAAGTAACATCCGTTACATAAATTAAGCTTAATTTTATATTATGGGTTTCCAAGTCACACTACAATGATGAAACATTGCTAAAGTAAGGTTATGTTCTTTAGCATTCACATGAACCAATTAATTTGATTCTAAGACTTACTGAATTTTTTATGCATAAGTTTAATCTTGTGTAACATCCGTTACATGTAACATCCGTTACTTACCTAATGTAAGCCTTTCTCAACAAAAAACTGCCTTCATATCTCGTGCTCAGTGTTTTACTAGGCCTACCCATAATTTTTTAATTTTGGATACACTGAGGTACCTAAATTGACTAATAGCTCAACAATAATCATTATTTAGACAACAGCTATCACAAGTTTAGTGTATAAGTTACTAAAAAATTGCAAAAGTTACCTACATAATTTAACTACACCATTATAAAACAAAGAAGATATAGGCTTAAGGTAAACTGAATTAAAAAAGCTATGCAAGTGTCGTAGTAGGTCTACTGTAAAAATAACATAATTTAACAGTGAGAACAAAAATTTTATCCAATGTCATCTTGCACGATGTTAAAAAGCCTACAGCCAGCTAATAACGAAAGAAAATATTTTGGCGCAGTTGCGATGTAAAGTAAATTAGTGTTGTTTTATAAATGTTCTTATTTGATTATACCCTATATTGTCTGTACTATATTTTTATAACTTATGTGTATTACACAACAGTTTATAATGTGTTTTTACAGATCATGAGTGAAGGACAGCCAAGTCGTGAACCCTTCAAGAACAGAATGGCAAAGTGCCGAGCCAAAATGAAAAATAACAAAGAAAAGTGGTCAGCTTACTTAGAAAAAGACAGACTAAGAAATTGTCAAAACCGTCAGAAGTCTAAAGCCATTGTGAGTGAAAAAGAAAAGGAAAAGAAAAAAGAAGCTACAAGATTAAGAGTGAAAGCATGTCGAGAACGGAAGAAAAAAGAAACACCTAAATGTGCTACCCCTAACAAGATTTTAGGGTCTTATTCCTGTAAAAATACTCTCAACAAAGCAATATCAAAGGTTAAAAAAGTGTTACCTTTCAGCCCATCTAAGAAAAAAGCCATTGTGCGTCAGTTAGTTAGAGAAAACTTGGAAAGCAGTGACATTTTTCACATAACAAAAAATGCCCCAAAGAAAGTATTATCAAATGAACTGATTGACAAAATTAAGACATTTTACGAGAGTGACGAGATAAGTTGGCAAGCTCCTGGTAAGAAGGATTTTGTTATAATAAGAGGTCCTGGTAAAGGTGAAAAATATAAAAAACAAAAAAGGTTCTTGATGGTCAACATCGATGAAGCAAGACAAATATTTCAAGAAAAGTTCCATGTTCGAGTTTCCCGGTCAAAGTTTTTCGAACTTCGACCAAAACACGTTGTTACGATTGCAAACACACCTCACAACGTTTGCGTATGTGTTAAACATGCAAATTTTAATTTTCTACTGGAATCATTGAAAGGCCTCTGGGAAAATACCTTAACACCCTTCTCTCATCGTACGCTCCTAAGTACTATGTGCTGCAATGTATCTAATGAAAGCTGTATGACAAGTGATTGCAAACAATGTAGGTATGATGTTAAAGCTATTTTAAAATCAGATACAGACTATTCTGAAGAGGTTAAATGGAAGAAATGGGTAATGGTAGAAAAAAAATATGAAGTGGTAGAACAAATTACATCCATTCAGAGTGTTATTGATAATGTAAATCAGAGCTTGGTGCCTTTCAAATTCCATTACTTTGTTAAAACAGTGCAATCAGAGCAGTTTGAAAAGAAAAAAACATGTGAGCCAGGTAAAGCAGTGATACAGATAGACTTTTCTGAAAATTATTCTTTGATTTCACAAGATGAAATTCAAAGTGCCCATTGGGGGCACAACCAAGTAACAATATTTACAGCCTGTGTGTGGTACGAAAAAGGAGTTAAGTCATACGCTGTAATAAGTAATGACTTATCACACTCTAAGGAATCAAGTTGGTTATTTTTAAAAGTTATAATACAAGATTTCAAACAATGGATCTATCCAGAGCTGGATCAATTAAGTGTGTTTTCTGATAACTGCTCAGCTCAGTTTAAGAGCAAGTACACTGTTAGCAATATTTGCTTCCTGGCTGAAGATTTAAACATCAAAACTGTTGAATGGAACTCTTTTGCTGCAGGACACGGTAAAGGAGCAGTTGATGGTGTCGGTGGAGAAATTAAGAGGCAAGTTTGGATTCAAGTCAAGGCTCGTGCTTTTACAGTTAATACTGCTTTTGAGTTTTACGAGAAAGCTAAACATCTTCTAAAGAATGTTGAACTTTTGTATGTAGAAAAACAAGATGTAGTGATGACAGGTCTGTTTCTAAATGAACGCTGGAAACATGTTCAAGAAATAACAGGAATCCGGAAATTTCATCACTTCCGAAAAGAAGATGAAGTTTCAGTTCAGGCTGGAATTACGTGTGTTTCTCAAATGAAGATATGCAAAGTCTATGGAGATCCAGAACCAATGTCGCAGAAGATAGGAGTGAAAAGATCATGTCGTGTGAGATATTCCGATGTTTATAGCGACTCCGATTCTGAACTAGAAGGCATTGAACCACTATCTGAAGAGGTCGAAGAGGACGACACAGGTTTGAATGAAATGGCCAAGTTAAACCCTGTTGTTGGTAACTTCGTCATTGTTGTTTATGAGGGGGAATACTTTCCGGGAATCGTTGATGATGTTTCAGGCAATGAGATTAAAATCAGTACCATGTGTATGAGTGGTGTCACAGGTTGGAAATGGCCGGTTAAACCAGACCTTTTATGGTACTGCTCAGAGGATGTAAAAGAAATTATCCCTAATCCAGTACCAATTAACACCAGAGGAGTTTTTCATGTGCCAAATATTAACAAATGGCGCCTGAAGCAAGTCATAAGCATGCCGTGAGAAAAAATACTGTGTACGGTACCATTACGCATACAATTTAATTTAGCAAGTGCTAATTTTAAGAGAATACATATATCTAAGGTTAGTATTCAATATTTGACTCTCTAAAGTTGTGCCAAGAACCTTAAATAAAAGATATTGTTCAAAGGAAAATTTTGTAACATCCGTTACATTTTACACGTAACATCCGTTACAATTAGTTTTCATTATTAGCTTATGTATTTTTTATTTATTATCATTTTTAACTATATGACACCAATCCTTGAGTTTCTAAGAAAAGAAGTAATATGAAGGGAATATTTTATTTTTCTAAGTTGGACAGAACTTTCCGTCCAAATTTTCAATGTCACATGGCAGTTCACCTTTATGTAACATCCGTTACGTGTAACAATTTTTATTTTAGGCTTTATTTATAAACTTATTATTACAAAACTAGCTTGTATTAATTAATTTCACTGTACTAAATATATTTTGGATATCAATAAAAACATTTAAAAAGTTATTTCTGTTTTATTTCAATATCCCGAGTAAAAATGTAACATCCGTTACATACGGATTGGCCCATATATATATATATATATCCTATATCGACCTTCCTAGACCTGTAGTTCTTTACTTAGACCTATTTTAGTGGATTACATAAACATCGAGGGATGAGACATTAAATATAGATTCATGAGTTGTCAAACATAGTAATGTAAAGAGCTGAATTAACCTGAAAAGGCCTGCAGCAAATCGTCATTTTAAATACCTTGTTTTCGACAGAACTACTGGATTTTAGTAATTCAAAAGTGAAAAGCGTAAAAAGAAGATATAATTGATGCAAAAGAAGATCGGAAGAACACGATTTGCTTACATTTAGAGAGTAAATAGCAAGGACAGTAACACTACTGTACATATTGTCCTCATTTTTCCCCAAATAAATTTATTTTTAAAACAAATTCCTTAACTCAACCAAAATTTTAATTTTTTTTTTTTTGTGAAATTTGAAGATTTAACTGTAACAGCAGTAACTACTTGTTGAAACTCCATAATAAGGATAAAATAAGCACTAAGCTATAGTTTCAAATGTATTTATTAACTTATTTAGCTACAATTGTTTCGCCTTGCGAAATTACTATTACCATTAGCCCGTAGATGCCGCAAGGCGAAACAATTGTAGCTAAATAAGTTAATAAATACATTTGAAACTATAGCTTAGTGCTTATTTTATCCTTAAATTTGAAGATGCTAAAATATCATGTATCTCATCACATAAACAATAACTTAATTTACTTATCTGTTGAACTTCCCGGTAAATATGTATTGATGCTGTCCAAGCAATTTTAGTGCTAAATCTTGATTTTAGTACTAAATCTCGGCAATTCGTCTTCCAAACAGCAGTTTTTACATCATTTTGTTACTTCTTTCCAATACATTTCATTTTTTATCTTTCACAATTCATTATTTCTAACGAAAAAAGCAATTTAAAATGACTATTTTATGGCATTTTCAGGTTATTTTGAAAACTATTTCATCAAGTTAGGTAAAATCTATCGATGTTTTTTTTTTCATCTTCGAAAAACTAGTTGTTTTAAGAACTACCAAACTATTAAGAATTAACTTACAAACCGGGTCTGGGAAGGTAACTATATATATATGGTTACCAAACCAGACCTAGATAAAGAACTATAGGTCAAGGAAAGTAATTATTATATATATTTACCTTACTTGACCTATAGTTCTTTTACTAGGTCTGGATTTCAGAGACCTTGTCATTATGAATCTTAAATCATAAAAGCTTAGTAATATCAACTGGTAGAACTTAATTAGATGTGCTTGTGCCCCACAAGTGATTTCAGTATGGCTATTAGATTAAAAATTGCTAAATTTCGATTATTGTTAAGAAGTAAATAATGAGTAAAGAAAATTGAATGGATGGAAAAATGTATTTTGAAGACAAATGATCAAGACTTCACACTAAAATCGCCTGGACAACATCAATACATATTTACCAACTTCTCAATCTTTATTTTGATTACTATATTTGTCACTAAAACCCCTTAAGGTAAATACATTCTAAAGATTGTGTATTTTTATGAATTTGCATTTAATAGTTTGATTAATAGGTAAATATGTAGTGTAACTGTTGTAGCGATTTAGTAGTCAAATTTATGCAAATCGTGTTCTACATACCTCCTTTCCAAACAATTATAGAGCCTAGCTTATCCTTTATTACTCTGGACACTTTTGATGGATTGATATTGATACGACCAAATTTAATTTACAAGGCTAACTAAGTAGAATATTATAATATTAACAAATTTAAAATAAAATTTAACTGCCTCTGCCACCATTTAGTGTTAACTTGTATTGTACTAAATAATAAGAGCAAAGTAAAAACAAAGGAGTAATATTATTTAATTATTAAAATATTCGTACACCCAACTAGCCTATATCAAACCATTCACTTCCCAAACAATCCGCGTTAATTCTTCTTCCTCTTTTTACTGAAAATATGTTCACAATCACAACTGTTGTAACCTTAAAACTATGTAAAAAATCAGCTTAAAAAAAGACAAATTTGTTTCCAATCAATTTCACATGGTCTAAGTTATCTCCTCATTTGAAGTTAACATAGTTATGTATATGTGCACATTATTTAGAGAAAGTGACATTTAGAAACTATTATGTACAATATCAAATAATGAAAATTTTATATATATGTTATTTACAACTACCAATCTTTTTGTAATTTAAAAGAATTAATTGGTTATTCTTGGATTTAATTTAAAATTCGTTTATCGTCACTAAATTATATTTTTATACATCATATTAAGGATCCATAAAAAAGTAAGTGATGACTTATACTATATACAATTAATATTAACTGTAAAGACATTATTATTGGTTAAAGATAATCTGTGTTAAAGATAATTTAAGCATTTTTTATTAAATAGAATGAAATAAGATATTTATTTATCATTCCTTTATATATATATATATATATATATATATATATATATATATATATATATATATTTAAAAAACTAATATATTACAATACGTTCTGAATTAAGTTTAATATACAAAGAAGTTCAAAAAAGCTGCACTGTATTCAGATTTGGTAGGCAGTAGTTTCCTTTTCCTTCATCTTCATTATATCCAATTGTTAGACGCCATTACAATAGAACTAGACTACTAGGCTGTACATCAAGTAGCATAAAGTTATTAAAATTAGTTTGATTAGAAACTTGTTCAAATAACTAAATATGGATCAACCAACTGCAACAATTGATGATCTTAGATTATATTTTACAAATGACGATTGGAGTTTAATGTCTGATTATGAAATAAATTGTCATTTGAATAGGCTTCAAAACTATCATGCACTTTTAAACTTGGGTGAGTCAAACCTTGGTAGTACCATAGGCCTTGTATGTTAGAGTAATCATTGTGTTTGGAGTAATTAAGAAGGGAAGAATTCAGTTTTAACCTAGCATTCAGTCTTATCTTAAAAATTCTAAAACTAGAAGAAATATATAAATATATAATATATAAATGTATGTACTAGATGCTAAATATTCTGTATCAGTTGTTACTACAACTATTGGCAAATTTCAGGTATGGACCATTATAATAAAGGTTTGGATACCATGCTTTACAAGACTAATATAGAAGGTCTCAAGTACACATTTCTTATGCCTCAGGCTAATAACAATGAAATAAGGTTTGCTTAGCAGATTTGGCTAAACAATATATTATAAAATAGGCTTACTGGTTGGTTACCAAACAATTAGGAATGTAACAGTTTGATTATTACTGCACTGTTGAGATCAAAATAATAGGCCTATAAGAATCCTTTGATATTTTATCTATAGCTTAAAGTTAACAGCAAACAATAATAAGGCTATATGCTCAAATGATGTCTTTGAATAGAACTGTGTAAGGTATATTGAAACAATCTAAATCATATCAGTTATTCATGTGATAGAATATTTCAATGATTTAGAATTTTGCATAGGCCTATAGGTTATAAATGTATGGTACTATGTATCATTTTTATTTATAACCAACCCTCAGATATCAGTTAGGGTTAACCTGTTATTTGAAACTTGTGTAAATAAGTAGACTATCTGATCCCATACACTACAGTGTATTACTTTTATTGTTTGTCCTGTCAAAGTCATTGATTGATATTGTTTTGTTAAAGTCTGTAACCCTCCATCAGTCGCAGTAGATCAAATTGATATAAACACAACACATTTTGGTAGTACCACTTTTTAGATTGCTTTCTGGTGATCCTCTCCATCCCAATATGTTACTGTTAATCTTTTCTTCACAGATCAGTGGAGGAATGAATGAATGCATTAACATCTAGAAGTTATGTGATCTAGGCTCTTTGTCTTTGTATACTGTGATATCTTAAGAAACTAATTCAAAATTGTCAAATTGATACAGTGCACCCTTTAATGTTGTTCCATTTTTAGATATTTAATTTTTTAATTATTTTTGCATTAACATTAGAATGCATTAACATCTAGAAGTTATGTGATCTAGGCTCTTTGTCTTTGTATACTGTGATATCTTAAGAAACTAATTCAAAATTGTCAAATTGATACAGTGCACCCTTTAATGTTGTTCCATTTTTAGATATTTAATTTTTTAATTATTTTTGTTTATTTTTATTTATTTTTTGTATGTATAAATATTTTGGTTTAAAATAGGCCTTAATTTAATACAGCTTTTAAGTTTGTGTACATTGTAAATTTTCCAGTCACACATTTTTTGACTAAAAATGTCAATTTTCACACAAAGTTTACAAATATAATATTATTTGTTCACAATAAATACATATTTATTTAAATTAAAACAACCAAGGACCACAATTATGGTGTCATAGGATGTGTTTAAACACAAATGTATCATTTCGATACACTGCTACCACTGCTCAAACAAGTGTTGAAAAAATTGTACAGTTTGTAGGGACGGAATCCTCATTTTTCATTCAGATACCATTCAAAATTTATAAATAAAATCTCTTGTGGACTTTAATATTTACAAGTCAGGATTTTGGTGAAAATAATTTATCCATTAATTGTAAAAAAAAAAACTAGCTTGGGTATTTTAGACTAAAAAAATAAATAAGATATCTGGGCCATCCTTCATGTTAAATGACAGTCATATTGAAGAGGTCCAATCAGCAAAGTTATTAGGTCTACTTATTGACAATAAATTCACTTCAGTTAACCAGCTCAACACCATTTATAACAAATTATGTTCAGGAATTTTTATTCAGGAATCTTATGGAAGCCTCAGCACTTTAAAGACAACATATTATATCCGGGTTCATTAACCCACATTTATTTGTTGAACTGTGGAGTTTTTTGTGGGGGAACTCTTCAGTTCAAAACATGCAAAAATTATTCAAAATACAAAAACATGCAGTAAGACTTATCAGGACTAAAAAAAAGAAGAAGGAATATTGGCATTTAAGGAGTTGAGCATACTCACACTTCCCTGTATGTATATCTTTTAAACAATTTGTTACCTTAAATTTAAATGTACCCCAAAAGTTAAATAAAGACATAGTTATAACACAAGGGTTGGAAGTGACCTACGGCTTAGGCAAAACAGATTTTTCAAGTCTAAAAATTTGCAAACAGGATTTTTTTATTAACAAACTCCCAATACACCTTAAAAATATTTAAGACCAGAAGATCTTTAACAAGAATTTTTGACAACTTTTGGTATCAGGATCCTATTACTTGGTGGAGAAGTTTCGCAGCCACATGGAGTGTATGGTCACCATGTTTTTTTTAAAGCAGCTGCAGTAATGAGATGCTCTTACTTCATTTATACGTTTAACTTTTAAATTTGTAAAGTGTGTTTTCGTATTGTTGTTCTGTTAATGTAATTGATATAGTTGATTTTATTAATTGTTTATAATTTTATTAATGTTTAACACTCTTAAGGAAACATCGGTCTGACGAGCACCCAGGGAATTTTTGTTTTATTATAGTGGCAGAACTGTTTCGGCCCAGCGGATGACAAAAGCAGTACCTTCCCCCTACCCCCTCCTGAACCGGTTGACCTTGATTTTAGTTTCTCTCTGTGACCCGCACAGTCGTGACGTATTGTTTTTTCAAAGTCTAGCGGTCTGTGAGACGGGCTGTTTCCCTGTGTGTTCTTGATAAGTGTTGAACAAATGATTTTTTTAAATAGTTTTATATCACCTAGCTATTATTCTAATACATTAAATATATATATATATATATGTTATATTTTTTTGTCGTCAATAATACACCTTAAGTAATTTTCTATATCAAACATGTGGACTATTAATTTCATTAACATTTTTGACTTCACTAAAAAATATGTGTTATATAATAAAAATAAACAGTTAAATAGATAAAATTGATTTAATTTGCCATTTTTTTATGAACCAATACATTTCATCATAGTAGACAATTGAAAACTGTGATAAAATTTCATAGAGGTCCCAGAGACCGGGTGTTTCCTTTAGCGTCACAGATTTCATGTTTCCCTAAGAGTGTTAAAATTGTTCATTTGTTTTTGTATTTTTAAATTGTTGTAAATTTGTTAGAATTATAATAAGCTTTGGAAGTTTTTTATACAATTTAAAAATTTGTTTTCAGTAGGAAAAGGGAAAATTTTAAAAAGGAAAAAATAAATAGATATTTTACTCGATTAGTATACCTTTGCACATGTCATTTTATATATTATGAAAATGAAGCATAAAAAAATTACTACAGCATCTGCATATGCCACCATTTGAATTAACCTATTTTTATAGGCTAGTTATAGTTATTCAAATTTATGTATAAACAATGATTTGTAATTTCTATTTAGGTTTACCAGCTTCAAAACCAGAGTTCATGGAGCAAAATAAATCGGTTGTGAAACGAAAAAACAAGATGGCTAAAAGTAATAAACCAAATAAAAAATTAAAAACTGAGAAAATTGAAACAAAGGTCAGAAAGGAAGAAGATAAAGAGAATCTAAATGTGCAAATGATTGCCAAGAGAGGAAATGGAATTACTAGAAGAAACGTGATAACAAAAATTAAATTTAGACCACCATTGCTCAATGTAAATAAAAAAATGGAAAAGAAAACAAAGGAAGAAACATCAAGTGCTGGAATGACCGTTAGAGAGAAGTTTAAAGAAGTAGTAAAGAATAAAGTTGAAACTCAGGTAAGAGTTATATATACACTGGACAATATTAAATGTTGAGCTTGACATATGAGAAAAATTATACAGGATAACAAATAAACAGAACACAATTCTCACAAAAAATACGCGTACGTATCAGACGTGTTTCAACGACAAGGTTATCCTCTTCAGTGATACTAAGCTTAAAAGTATCACTGAAGAGGACGACCTTGACGTTGAAACCCGTCTGATACTTAGGCATATTTTTTGTGTTCTGTTTGTTTGTTATCCTGTACACTGGACAAGTTTATGTTAAATGTAAGTGTAACACTTTACACTTACTTTTACATGGTGATTTACATAGAATATAATGCTTTGTATTTGTTCTTTTTTTCCTTTATTTTACAAGTGATAATGACCAAGTGGTTTTTTAAATAGAACAGGATAAGAAGAATCGTGAGAAATAGTTTGGGCAGGTGACTATATATATATATATCCAGACCTAATAAAAGAAATATTTTTTCCATGAGAAATATATATGTTTCAATAATAAACATCGAAAGATTTCAAATCCCCTTACTAACTTCTCTAACGTAGCCATAAATATTAACATAGGCTTCCTTAATCAGAGCTGGTTTTAACTTAAAAACAACTGGATTCCCTTTTTTCTATGTGTTATTTGACAATTAAGAAATTATAAATGGTATTTTATTGGTTAAAGAAACTTTACTAAAATTTTTTGCAAGATGAGATTTTTTAGAGAAAAAGAAACAATTTTAGGTAGCCTAAATATCTATTGTAGAATTACATTATCATCAGATTTTGCTATGATATTTTGCTAACATGGTTATCATCATCAGATGGTCTTGCTTCTAAACTATAACTACATCTAAACTTACAATTCTACTTGTGAAATAAAACTAAACCTAAAACTACATAACAAGAATTTTAGGCTAAAATCCCCCCCCCCTCCACAGATCAGTTCTTACAGGTTAACTAATCTGTGAAGAGGGAGCAATTTTAGCTTAAAATTCTTGTTATTATGTTTAGTTTTATTTCACAAGTAGAAGTATAAGTTTAGATGTAGTTATAGTTTAGAAGCAAGACCCTCTGATAACCATGTTATCGAAATGTACATTAGGGCATTTAGAGGAATAAACTTAATACAGTACAATTAGTACAATAATAGTGTTTCATTTATTGTTCCTAGTGATTGTGGTTAGGTCTATATTCAAACCATTAATGATCATTAACCATAATTCAAACCATTATAATTACTTAAGTAACGTGTTCATAATAAGATTAGTAGATCTACTTCTTGCCTTTTTCCCTGTAAAAGTTGGAATAATCGAGTCAAAATCAAATGTTCTTGCTAACTTAGACTCAATCCTAACAAGCGCTCCCAAATCGGATAATCTTTGCTGTCCCAATGTAAACAATTTTTGATCCTACTAAGCACACTAAACGACTGTTCTGCCTGTGCTATTGAAACTGGCAGGGTGCAAAATATATACACACATTAGGAAATATATTAGTAATAGCGTTGATAGTTTGTTCAGGAGCTTTAGAGGTGGTAGTGGATTGTCCGAGATGTTGCTCTTTATAATTGATTATATATATTTGACCGAATATTTGATCCTGATCGAATAGTCGTGTGACTCATACTTTTCCCATAAGTACACTCAACAGCCAACACTTTCTGTTCTTTTTAAACTATAAACAACATACATATTTATAAACTAGGCTACACTGTCAAAGTATGATAAAAGTACATAATATTATTTAATATAGATAATTTTTTTTTTTATTTACATAAATTTCTTTAACAAATGTTTTGATTGTATACATTTTCTTAGTCAACTCTTATTTAAATTGGGCCCCCCCAGAAGCCCAGATCCCTGGGATTTTGTCACCCTTGATAGCGGACCTGCTTATCATTTACCAAACTTCCTTGCTTTACTCTCCTATGTATACGTAGTGTTGGGAAGGTTGTGTAATGGGTCATCAAATAAGTATCGATTTTGTTGCAGATTTGAGGTCTATTGAGTTCACAAAAGTGGTTTTATAATATCTGTTTGATGTGTGTGTACAGCTGTTCTACAGGGAAAAGACTGATTTGAATAACATTTGGTATGTGGGGGTATATTTGGGCCATATCTGGAGACTTTAAAACATTTTTTTAATTAAACAAAAATTGGGAGTAGCTGCCATAAAAAAAATACGTTTTTCTAAAAATAGGTTGCAACGTTTTTGATCAAATTAAGTTCAAGAGTACCCAGTAAGGACCCAAATAAAATGTATTGTACGCCATCTCTCCAAAAAATGTATAAATATTTTGTGTTCTATTATCATAACAGGGCAGTTCATATCTTGAAAATCTTTACCACTAACCAACATGTCTAATCTGAGCTATCCATGAACAGTCTCTTTCTACTCTACTTAATACAGACTGAACAAAATGCTGAGCTGACATTGTCTTGTATGGAGCCTGTTATCTTATTTCTCCCCTATGACTGAGAGATGCTCTATTATGATCCTTTCCATCACAATCAGATATGTAGATCGTAGCCTTATAAAGCCACCTCCTTCTTCCTTCATTGAGTCTGTTTAGAAAGATCTTTGATTCAATGGCTTTAACATTAAAAAACAAATAACAATAAGTTGGTGTTGCAGGTCAGATCAGAAAAACCAACCGATGAGAAACAAAATGTTGAAGGGAAGCTAATATTTAGTGAGACTGAAAAGAGAATGTAAGTAGAAATATTGAGTATATTACTTTATTTTTTGCTTACAATATGTCATGTTTTATATATAGCTTTGTATCTGCTTTACCTTTTTCATACAGAGTGATTCAAATTTGTATACTAATATTTCTCAAACTTATTCTAGGGGTAAAAATAAGAACATATGTCAGAAAACGCTTTGTTTTTGAGTTAGGGTTAGGGAAATAATTCTGCTGATTTCTGCTCCAATACTGTAATGAAGCCATTCTGTAATTATTCCTATCACCCACATTAAGGAACAAATATGTTTTTGTTTACCTGGAAAATTGGATAAACTAGGCCCCAGGACTGCATCTCCCGTAATATTTGAAATACAGAAATCGACTTTATTAAAAACAAAACTGACCAAAATGTAGCAGAAACCATTTATAATTTGATATAGAACAAAAATCTTCTTTCATTTATTTTCTATTACATTTACATCAGTTTTCTTAGAGTTAAATTCTCAACAAGTTTTGATTTCAAATACAGTTATTTTAAATATATAAATATTGATTTTTACAGTAGAACGTATACTTGTCTTTGGTTAAGATGTGTTACTGCTGTTTCATGACTAATCACATTTTCAAACACTTCATACGAAACTCATATTAAATTTCAAAAAATATACATCTTACATTCAATTCTACATCCATTTTGATGACATCATAACAAATAAAACACATCACACAAAAATATGGTCCGTCTTCTATTACTCCTCAGCAGGTGTACCACAGGGATCGGTTCTTTGCCCTGTGCTGTACATGCAATATACTACAGTTACCAAACATCACAGTTGCAACATTTGCAAATGATGCTTTTTCCTCTCGTGTAATAAATTCCCAGATAAACCAAGTAGCCGAATACAAGGAAAGTTGGATATCACCAATTTCTGGTTGGCAAAGTGGCAAATAAAACAAGTGCTTCCAAATCTTAACACAATACCTTTGCTCTTTGGAAAGGTATCTTTACCCCATTTAAACTGGGTGATGATATTCTACCATGATCCACATGTGTTAAGTATCTAGGATTTCACTTTGATCATTGTCTTCTTTAGATAATGTATAATATCCTGGTGCAAAGGTAAAGTTTACAAGGGGTCTGATAGGTATAGTTGTTTTGTGTATTTTAGGCAGTCCTATTAGTAGAGGAGCACATAGGTTGATAGTTTTCAATCGCTGTATCTCTTGGTGGGATAACAATGTTTTGCTTCCATTCAAGGTAGGTAGATGTTGGATCTTTCAAGAGTTTGTTGTTGTTATTATTGACCTCGATGAAATTGTGTACTATACAATTGTAATCAATTAATTGAATTACCCTTATCTGCTTTGGTTATTAAAGCGTTTTGTGATATTAATTTATTTTTAATGCTTGTTGCAGATTGACTGTCTGTTCTTATTTTATTGTAGAAATTTTAAAAAAATAATTAGTTTGTTATGGATATTTTTTAATTTGTTATTTATGACGACTCTAGCAGTTGTTTGGGCTTTGATTGTTTTTAATGTTTTGATTACAGCTTCTGCATTAATTGTTTCTGACAAAATGTTATTCTTATTGTCTTTAAAGATTATAATTGAGACCGTTATTTAACAAATTCATTACATTTTTTGAAAATTCAATTTTTGTGTAGTTCTTGATGCGTGGATGAAATTCATGTTCACAATGTATTGTAAAAGTGTGATTCTGGTTTTCTAGCAAAAAGAGAATTTTATTTCTTTGTGTGAGCTGTTTCCGAGAAATTATTAAACTGATTTCCTTATGTATTGTGTAATATACATTATTGTATTGAGAAGGATGCAATCAATTGCTTAGTTCAATGTGTTTTTTATATAGTAATTTGTTTAAGTAATCTTTTAGGCCATATAAAATTTTTATTTCATTTACAACTAAGAAACTATGGAAATCTTTCTTGCTATGCTATTTTATATATTCAGGTACGAAGTTATTGTAAAAAATGTAATTTGAAACTCCTATCAAGAAAATGTGATATCCGATAGTTACGAGTTCCAGCATGGCATACCGAGCAGAGGCTTCTTTATATATGTACAGCTTTTGAGGCCTTATAGGGCTTAGATACTGACACGAGCAAAGCAAGTATATACACATCTACAGGCTCATGTAATTGTGATATATGATAAGAAAACCTGTGTAACACCTACTTTCAAAAAAATACCTTACTGGATACCACCTCTTGATCAACTAATACAACCCTCAGGGGCTCACTTTAGTGTGTACAGGCTTGGTAATCCCAAGAAGACCTAGCTGGATCTACACTTTTTTATGTAGTCTTGGGTCAGATTCCTTTCTTTCCTATCTGGTCTCTCTTGACCAATTCTTGTTCTTCTACGACTCTGACACTATTAGAGTATTCCAGGGATAGAGGTCTTTATTGAATTTTCTATTCTTCTTTTTATATAAGGCAATGATGACTAAAAGGTATTTTGCCTTTAAAGAAGAGGGAAAAAAAATTACCAGTATAATTTAAGGACTAAGAAACCAACTGTTTGGTACTACATTTAGAGCACATGCTAGGTGGGGCTGGGTAAGTACCATGATGGTACCAATCAACTTATTTTAAGTTTAGAGTTGATATTTAAAATTTTGGAAAATAAACTTGTTAACGTTTCATTTTACAAAATCTGTTTGATGTTACATCTGTAACATATCCTCGGATGGTCAGATATATCGTCTCTAGACAGCCTTATATAGCTAAACAAATATTTATATTATTTTCTCTTGTCTATTCCTTGACTGGTCTAGTTGTACACTTCCAGTCCAAATATTCCTAGAAAATTGAATTGATTTTTAACAACTCTGTCATCATCATATTTTATTTATCTTTTTTGTTTTATTTCAGTGCCATCCGCATACACAATATTCTTAAAACATCTTTAAAACTATGCAAGATGTATAAACGCAAAGGTATAAATGTGTTGAAAGAGTTGAAAATAGCGTATATTCGAAAGTTATCACACAATAAAGCTAATAGATACAAGAACCTTGAACGTGAAAAGAAGGAAAAAAGTAATGAAAAGAAATGTATGAAAACTGGAAGGAAAAATATTGTTACGAAAAAGGGTGGTAGCAAGAATAAATTCAAAAAGGACAGTAACAAGAAAAAAGAAAACAAGAACACTGAAAGCATAAAGAAAGTACTCAAGACAGTTGAAAGTAAGTTAAGTATTAATATGCAGTTGTCATATTGACAAGATTGATAAAAAAAAGTTTTTGGTGTCTTTACTTTCCTACATATTTATGTTTAGAGTCAAAAATCAATATAGAGTTTTTGCAGATATATCCTTTTTGAGGTCTCCAAAGTCCAAAACATCGTTTTTGAAATGTTATCTGTGTGTCGTATGTCCAGTCGTCTACAGCCTAAACTGATTTAACTCTAAAATCATTAAAAATGTATTAATCCCCATCTATCCAAAGATGTTGGTTCGCGACTTATCAGGGAAAAAAATATATCAGCCATTTAACATCCTTAATTTCTAAAAAATTGGTACTACTGATTTCTTTCAAAGTTTAGTGAAATGTAAAAGTTAATGTCCCAAACTTGTAAAAAAATATTCCATCTCAAGAATAATTTGTAAAATGCAAAAATGAACCTTGACCGCCGTTATAAAAACTTGAATTTCATCAATTATTAAATATTTTTAACAGATAGAGTCCATGGCTTGTTTTCACATTTTGATTAACAATTACTGAAATGACATTTTTGATGATGATTAGTTTTTATTTGGTTGTGTGATAGTTTATAGAATGTTTTTCCATCCTCTATTTGTGTATTGGCTTATTTGTCTACCTCTCGACTATTCTTTTAATAAACACGGATCAGCAGTTGTAGTAAATTAACTATTAGAGGTTCATTTAGGCCCTAGATAAGGTTATTGGAACTGAAAATGGTTTTAACTGGCCATTAAGAAATTTTTAGATTAGAGTTACAAAATACAATATTAGGCCTATATAGTATCTGAGAATTCATCTCTGTCACTTTTAACATTGTTCAATAAAATAAAAATAAAAATAAAAATGTGATGTATTTGAGGGGCTAAAAAAAAAAATTTGTTAGAATCAATATTGAGAAAATTGTAATTGTTTTTCTTATGACAGCTCTCCTAAGTTTAGAGTTATTAAAAAAAATGAAAGAAACATCCTTGATATCGCTAAAATATGCTTCCATTCCAAATTAAATTAAAATAATTGGTCTACACTGGCTGTAAGTGTACTGCACATACAATAGATGGACGTCTTTCCAAAAACCACTTTTTTTTAACCTTAGGGGACCTCAAAACGTATTTATCTCCAAAAATCTCAACATTGATTTTTTGACCCATCACATAACTTTCCCTGTATAATGTGAGAAAAAATAAAAGCCTGAGCTAAAACGACAAGACTTAAGGTCTGTATGCATATAGTTACAGTTGCTTTTATAAAATTAATAAAGTGGGCTAGCCATTGGCGTACCCAGCAAGGGGCAGGAGGGGGCAGCTTCCCCCCCCTAGAAGCAGCATAAAAGAAAAAATTAAATGGTCATAAAGTTATGAAAGAAACTCAGTGACAGAATAGCGAGTCGAAACCATTCCGGTCTCTAATGACGTCGGATGTACGACAGTTTTTAATTTAAGAAGTTCTACAATAACAGTAATTATACAAATCATTTTAGTTATAGCATTACGTTTTCAAGTATATTGGTTTATGGTTGAATTCAAACAATTTAATTTATAGAAAGCAACATTACAAACCGACAGTAAAAATATTCAAGACCATCTCCCAATAATTTTGTTTTGTCAATCTGGAAAGTGGCAACACTGGTTCCATAATTCGCGTCATTACTGAGTTTAGAGACAGAGTAAATTAGTTGGGATTCATCATTGAAGTGTACTTGTAGACTACATTAAAACAAAAGTGTTGAACCAGTTTTCTTCAAACACAAGAAAAATGTTATTAGTATAAGACCTGTAATTAAAATAAAAACCTGAATAGTTTTTGCCAAGCAAATAATGGTCAAAAAGTACTTCAGTACTATAATTACATAAAATTTTCTTCAAAACTTTGTTTTCATTCGCCTTTCCCGCTTTAATATGTTACAGGTTTGACCATGGCTTGCCCCCCCCCCAGTTTTGATCTTGGGTACACCCATGGGCCTAGCACCAACATATCAATATACAGTATTCATCAAATGAATATACATATTTGTAATCAGAATAACTTTAGTTGTATGTTTGATACCCACACATAATATTTCCAAAATTTTTTTTTCCAAATTGGTTGCGAATTTTATAAGGGTTTTAGGGTTTGCCTACGGACTCAAATAAAGAGAAATCAATGAAAATGTAATTCATCTTTTAATTACTATTGAATTGTTTGTCTCACATCTCATAAAAACTGTTGTTAAATTTATCCGCAACCCATTTCTTATTGTGTGGTTAAATTAAGTTGTATTTGTTATATAATAAACTATAATATATGATTTTGCACTGGACTTTACCAAATTTTTTTTTCCAGATTTGTAAATCACGTTGTGTTAAAGTTAGAGGGGGGGCATGATATTTGACACTTTAAATTTGGTTAGCACCAACATATTAATTTATTCGTCAAATAAACATACATGTTCGTAATCAGAATAACTTTAGTTTTATTTGATACTCCACATATATCCCCCCCCCCCCAATGTTTCTACTCAATAGGTTTTGCTCCCTAACTACATCAAGGTCATTTTTTTTTTTTTTTACCTTTATTTTTTCCGTATTGCAGGACATTATAAAGAATATAAATGCAAAGTTTGAAATGTATATTGTCTTGTCTGTGCAAATAGATTGTAACTTACAGATAGACAGACACATACAAGAAATAATTAAAGGGTCCTCCATTTTACATACAGACCTTAAAAACTGATAAATAAGTGCAAAATTCACCAACATCAATGTTTCCAAGTCACAAAACTTAATACACTTTGCTGTAATCAGGTCAGCAATACTATCTAATAAATAATTAATTTTAAGAAACTGAATAGAATTTACTGCACGTGGACAATATTTTACCATGGTACCAGTTTTGTTGTGCAGCTCTCTGCAGACCAAATGAGTGAATTGATTTTGACAAAATTAGTGTGCAGGTAATATTTTGGTCATATCTCGAAGTTTTTCATTTGTTTAATAACAGTAATAAAAAAATATATTCAAAATTATGATTTTTTTAAATTAGCTTTAATGATTTCAATAAAGATTTTCAAAAATGTAGAGACAAATGTTCTAATTCTAAAATATATTAGTCAGCTTTTCCTAAAACAGCCTTATTCGAATTATTGGTAAAGAACAAAAATATTGTTTATAGAGCTGTTATAAAAATCTGTTTTCTCAAAATTGGCTTTACAGATTTAGTTAAATTTTGATGATATGTGAAAATTAATGATCCAAACCCTTATACACAATTACTTATGGGTCCAGAATAGTGGCTATCAATGAATAGAATCTTGTAATTAAAAACTCAATTACAATTCACACTTAGGACGAGTTAATAACAAAAACAAAGCAAACTTAGTATATATTAAAATATGTAAATATCTTTTTATGTAATTTGTAACAAGTTGATTAGATGGAACTATTCTATATATAGGGTGTTCAGAAAATATTGTGCCAAACTTTAAGACTTGGTGGTTATATGGGAAAAAAAAGAAAAAAATTCCTTTATTTAAAGATATGTCCAGAAAATCTTAGTTTTCCATCTGTCACCCATTTTGTGTTTTTTTGAAAAATAAATATAGCTTTGAAACTATTAAGATTTCTGTCAAAATTTGGTATTCACATTTTTTATCCAACGGTTTATCAGTAATTTATTTGTTTCACTCAAGTAGAATAACTATTTTCAGAGTCGACAAAAATTTGTATGAGAAATTTGATGCAATATTTATTTGGGATTATTTTGTTAATCATAACTTACAGTATGTATCAAACACTTTGTTAAAATAAAAATTGAAAGTAGGTTCATTTTACTCAACAAACTATATTATATCTGATTTATTGTCTAGGTAAAGTCGTATCAAGCCGATATCCCAAAAGAAATGTTCCTCTCAGAAATTATACTGAAGAGGAATTACTTGATGATGATGAATATTTATGTAAGTATTAATATCTAAATATTTTGTGCTTCTGTTGACATTTAAAATATGTTGAGATGGAATTAGTTTATTTAATATAAAGGTACTTGGTAGAACGCCATGTTAAATGAAATCCGAACACAATAGTTCCTCCCCCCCCCCCCAACCTTCTGTCTGAAGTTTATTTTATACCACAAGTAATGGTGTATTCTCCCAAATTGTTTGCTTTTAATTATTTTCCTTGGTCTGTGTTAAGAAGCCTTGTAAATTCCATAACTGTTGAAACCATGTTTGGCAAGACTCAATAAAATTCTAGAATTGTACAAAATATTGTATGTTTCATTTATTTATTTAATACTATATGAAGATTATCAGCGACCCGCTCCTATAAATGGGCTCTGATAAGACAGTTCATAATATTCATTTGCCAAGGGAGAGTTTATCTATTGGGAAGAGGACTGAGAGAGATAGGTAATATTGGAGAATTGGTATGGTAAATGTGTATGGGCTGAGAATGAGGGTGAAGTATATGATACCCATAGCTCATTTTCTAATGTATTTTGGGCTGAAATGGTTGGCATCAATCACTGTATACTAAAAAATCTGAGGTTACTGTAAAACTCTTATTCATATTTACACTGACAGTCAGGCTGGTAGCACTTGTAGGTCTTATTGTAAACTCCAAATTGGTTTTAGAATGATTTGAAAACATCAACAAGCTGTCCATATTAAATGAACCGAGTAACCTTGCAGTGGATTCAGGGACACAGGGCATCTAGGGTAACAATAAAACTGACAAGCTGGCTAAGGAAGGATCAACAATAAAGTTTGTTGGCCCTGAGCTGGGATTACAGATTTTGATGTAATTGGTTAGGTAGTCATCAATATGTGGACTATCTTAAAACACCAGAAAAGATGGAAGGTTCTAGAAGGGTACATTATAGCAAAATATTGATTAAAGATGAGCGTGTGACTGTTGATCAATATAACAGATCTTTTAACGGGACACTGTGGACTTAGAAAGCAATTAAAGGATAGGGAGCCTCTGTGTAGACTACGTAGGTTAAAAAATGAAACTGCCAAGTATTAATGTTTGATTCTGTAGCTCAAATTGTAGGAGGTTAAAGTTATTTGGCGTCAAATCTTCTGCAGACCCGGTATGATACCCGGGTAGTAATTTAGTAAAATTCATTGATGGGACTAATCTGCTAATCTAGGCTTCTTTAATGGCTCAGTAGTACAATAGGCTACAAAAACCACCATGGCATGGGCTTAAATCCCAACCCCATAACTCTTTTTCTTTTACTCTTGATACTAATAAACAAACAATTCTTGTATGTTTGTAAGTTTTATTAGGAAAAGGTCTGAAATATTTTGTTGGAATTGGGATATATCTACCATTTTGGGTACAAGAAAGTGATTTAGATAAGTCCTATAATTCATTTAGGAGGTTAAATAAACATATTGTAAAAATTTGTAAAAAAATTCAGCATTTCTAAGGTTCAATAAAACATTAAACATTCACTTATTTTGTATCTTAATGTTATAATCACTTTTTCTGTCAACTTTACACAGGTTTTATTTACATTAAAATAAATTCAAGCTTTGATTGTTAATGTATCTTTCCGTGTATAAAATACATTTATTCAGATGCTCCAATAAATAGTTTGCCCCACAGGAAACTTGAGGTAGTGTTTTTAAGTAGCAAGAATATCTCATAGGGGTATGACTGCGAATGTGGACAATTCATCTATAAGTCTAGTACAGGAAAGAATTTGAAATAGTTCAATATAAATTTTGACTATAATATAGAATGGTAGATCACATTATAAAAACTGTAGTTCAGGCAGAAAAGGTAATAAAAAACATTGGAGCTATCATGTCAACATAGGTGGTACAAGGGCAAATAGGAGATGTGCGCAAATGATGTCAGTGTACTCTATATTTTTATATAGAGCACAATTCGGAATGATATGGTAGGGATCAAAAAATATTAAATTAAGTTGGAGGAAATCCAAAGGAAAAAATATCTTACAATATAGAGTGAAAATAATGGTGTAATGGTATTAGCAGACACACTTCCTATTGATGTTTTTGCTGAGGAAAGGGTTACACTGTATGAGATGTAAGTTACATTCAGTCATAATATGACAGATGGAATGGTAGATAAGTCGCAGACAAGATGTACAGAATCTACCAATATAGGAAGTTGACAAGAAAACTTATCCCAGACGTGAAAGATTGCATAAAGAGGAAACAGGGAAGAGTGAACGAACACCTTACACAAGTATTGACAGGACATGGATGTTTCAATTACTAGATTGAAGTTGAGACACTTAAAATTGTCATTGGTACAGTTGTGAGCATAATTTGTTAATTTTTCGTAGGTGGAAAATATCTAAAGTTGAAATGAATGGACCATTGGAGGCCATGCTGAGTGTTACTATTATTATCAATAAAATGTTGGAAAATATTGATAAGTGGCAAATAAAAGTAAAATACATAATGAAAGGTGCAGAAGGACAAGGAGGAGAGAGTTTTGAAGTTGAGGAGAGGTTTTAGCTGGTAAGAATTTGGCACTACTCATATTAGGTGAGAATGATACTGAGTTGATCCAGTCAGTAAAATTTAATAACCATGTCAACAGCATATATCAAACTTTATGTTCAAGTATTTTTGTTTTAAGACATCTAAGATTGTTGGAAGTTTCATTAAAGAAAGGTCTACTATGGGCTATTTTATCCACATTTAAACCATGGAATGATAGTGTGGGGAGATTTATCGCTTCATAGGCTTTTCATAATGCAAAAAAATACTGTGAAGCTTGTAAAAAGTCTAGGAGAATGGAATTCTGTAAAGGTGGTTTTGAGGAATTGGGGAACATTATCTTGTATGTATATATTCCAAACAATTTGATTGAATTTAGAGATTGAATTTAAATATTTTTTTAGACTTGATAATACTAAAAATTGCTTTCTCAGATAAGTGTTACATTTACTAAAAAACTTTGAATAAAATATTTAAAATATCGAAGACCAGAAAGCATTTAGGAGTAATCTTATACACATTTTGGTGTACAACTATTTTACTCAGTGGAGGGTTTTCTTAGCTACTTGTGGTGAACTCAGTTGTGTTTTATGAGGTCATTTGAAGCAGTTGCTCAATTCAGCAATAATCCTGCCTTGTTCAGATATTAAATGTTTTAATATTTTACGCAATTATGTTTATATATTTGTAATTGTATTTAAATGTATGAATTATTTGCTAAATTGACCCTTGGTATACAAAAAAAAAAAAAAAAAAAAAAAAAAAAAAAAAAAAAAAAATGTAACAGCACTAGATTAAAATTAAATAAATATTCAGTAATTAAGCTGTCAATCTTTGAGAGATGATTTTAGACATCAAACAAAATAAAGGGAATCATATCTATAATCAAATCTTATAATTTTTCACTTAATTATTTCAAAATTGTGTTCATTTAACATTTTTGATAACACATATATTGAAAACTGTGTATTTTACAAAATATTCAACTCTTATAATTCTTAAGAAGAATATATCTTAAATTTTATTGTATGTTGAAGGATACTTTAGATATTGATAAGAAAAAAAATCCTAGTGACAGTTTTAAGCCACTGCTATAGAGCTGTTTTATAGAAAATAGCCTATTAAACTCTGAGTTTCCTTTTTCCCTCAAAATTTGTTAGGTTCAGTAAAAGCTCTCTCAGTTGCCCAGCATAGGACCGGCTGGTTGCCAAAATTGTGGTTAAACCAAAAATAAGTTAAAATTAACTTTTAACTGTACTTGGTGTATTAAAATGTCCTGTACTATTTTTAAATATGTGAAAAAGGTAAATAAATTCCAAAGAGAATGCGATAAAGTCTTACAAAATAAAAATGTATATGTGCTTACAATTTTCAATGATAAAAACTGATTATTGCTGTACTGTATATTATTATGCTTTTAATAAACACAAATCTCAGTAGAGCACTATTTAACTAAAAATTAAATTTTAATTTTGCTGTAGATATAAAGTTATGAAAAGAAACACACAGATTTATTTTTATAAACATATTTTATAAACATATTTTTTATAAACATTATGTTGATTGCACATAACTCCCATAATAATAATTTCTTCATCTGTGTTTTGTTTTCAAGCACACAGTCACTGATAATTCTTCCATTTCTTTTTCTTCGAGATTGTACATTCCGGTAGATTTTGCAGGTCAAGGTGTGATTGTCATCATCTGGAACACTCTCATCTAAAATGAAACCATTTTTTTCAATATGATTGTCATATTTTTTCAATACACTACTCAATATCTAGGCAAGCTTTCCTCCATGATTTTTGTAATGCAGTGTGTGGAATTTCATCCAAAGCCTTAGCCAGTATATATATTAAGTCTTTGATGTTTCGGACAATAGTGTTTATCTATAATGCCTTTTCAAACATTCAATGATCTCCTGATCTATAGGTTGAATGAGGTTAAAACAAAATGTTGACAACCTCCTCGAATTTCAGTTCATCAGGATGAGTCAGCACATTTTCTATAACCAGGATAGCTTTTACGGGCAACATAAGTCTGATTACGTGACTTTTAACTTTAGGTCAAACTCCCAAATAAAACACACTTTGAAAAGGTCCATCCAGACAGATTTAGTCATTGTTTAAAAACCGGGAGAGATGCCATTTTCAAATGTTTGAAGGCACAAAGTTTTTGAGATTTCCCAATCACCAAAAGTGGGAGTTTATATATGCTTAATATATTTAGAATAGAGAGCAACAGTCAATTTTCCTTTGTTTTAAATCTCAACATTGATTTTTCTTGGGCAGTAGGAAACGTTTTCTTAGGAAGAAGATTATTTTATGCCCTTTTCATCCATGCTGTACACTTGTTCCTGGTGAATATTGTTTTCTTTTATATTTAAAAGTTTAGCTGAAAATTCACTTGCTGCACTCGAATCAGCTGGTAGTTTTTTACCACACACATCAAGGATATGCACTCAATATAGTTTCTTCGAATGTGTAAGCAATCCATCACTACTGTAAAATTCTCTTCAATTTTTAATTTGATTATGAATAGTTAATGCTTTATATATATCACTGCTTAACACTCTTGAGTAAACAATAACCACAGGGCATCATCAATAATCTCGTTTGTTGGTTTTCTCAGTGTACATTGAGACTCTGAAACTTTTTCCCATTCAACTTGAGTATAAAATCCTTCATTCATCTCCAGTCATCCACAGTACTTTTTCTGTCATCTAATTCGTTATTAATTATTTGCACTGATTAACCTTTATCTAATCTTTCTACAGCTTTAATTTTTTCTTCAATAGTAAGGACAATATATTTCCTCTTCATGGCACTCATTTAAAAAAAAATCCACAATAACTACAATACATGTGGTTATACAATAACTTTCCGAAAAATATAATCTTCGATCTGAGCATACGTCTTCACTGGAACAAATCAACCATGAGACAAATTGATATTGATAATGTAACATTACTCTTCAAACAAACAATTTGTGTTGAATATCTGGTGTTGATGAGACGCATGAAATGTGAGTTACCAGGGTAGCTGGTAGTTGGCCTTTTAAACTGAAGGCCCGTTTAACTAGTCCTGTTTAAGAGGGCTTCCACTGTACAGGGTGTTTATAAAAGAACTCCTTGATTTAAAGTTTTATTAGTACACAGTAAAGTTAAATTAATAGTTATTAAACCTATATATTATTAAAGAGAATGTTCTCAAATTTTTTTTCATACCTAATAAAGTTCTATATGAGCACCATTTGTTGCCCTGGCCACGTCTAAACGATATTCAGTTTCTTTCCAGGTATTCAGCAGCATATCAGGCGTGACGGATGCTACAGCTTCAACAATCCTCTCCCTCAGATGAGCAATGTCACGGATCTTCTCGGAATACACAATGTTTTTTACATGTCCCCAAAGGAAAAAATCTAGTGGAGTCAGATCTGGGTTCCTTGGTGGCCATGCAAGTGGCCCACATCTACCAATCCACCTATTAGGAAAACGCAAGTTCAATGCATCATGGACTCGGTTGCTGTAGTGAGGTGGCGCGCCATCTTGCTGGAAGAAAATTGGTCCCTTTTCTTGTTCAATATCATCTATTTGTGGGAAACCGTATAGTTCTAACATATCACAATAAATATTCCCATTAATTGTCTTTTCTGCGAAGATGAAAGGTCCGACGATACGATCATGCATCAATCCACACCAAACATTGACTTTGGGCGAGTCTCGCTGGTGTTCTATGAATTCATGCGGTGGCTCTGACCCCCAAATCCTACAATTGTGTCGATTGATAGACCCACTTACGTGAAATGTCGCCTCATCAGAAAACATGACATTTTCCAGGAAGTTCTCATTTTCTTCAATGCTGTCCAAAATGAAGACTGCAAAATCGACTCTTTTCACTTTGTCAGTGATCTTGATTTCATACAGAAGTTGAATCTTATACGCACGTAATTTAAGACTCTTTTGCACCACTTTATACACAGTTGACTTAGGTATTCCCAACTCCAAACTTCGTCTTGCCAATGACTTTTTAGGGCTACGAGTACAAGACGTACGGATTCGTTCCACACATTCTGTTCAGAGACTGAAGGCCTACCCGGTGACTTCCCTTTTAAGACACTACCTGTTTCCCGAAACTGATTATACCAATTGAGAATAGTTTTGTTAGTAGGTGCAACACCGCCATATTCACGTCTATAATTACGCTGAACTGTGATCACTGAACTTGATTGAATAAACCAAATCACACATTGAGCTTTTTCCTGTAGCGTAGCCATGACTGTTGAATAGTGACTGGCCGGCGCTCTTCCCCCACCACGCTCGCTCCAAGGTCATGCACGGGTGCCAACTGCGATCAAATATTAGCCAAAAAATCTTGACAATATACTGAACTCAAGTTTGAAAACCGAAAGTTTATTGCTGCTTTCGTTTTTTAATTATGATTTTTTTTTAAATCAAGGAGTTCTTTTATAAACACCCTGTATTATAAATCTAAAGCCATATTTGATTTGTAGAAGTTTCTAAGGATAGATGTGGAGCATCTTTTGTTTGTTTTAGTGAAAATAAAGATTATCTTGTTTAATATAAAAGGACTAAATATTTTGTGTTTTGTATGTAGTAATTTTTAGTATGAAATCAACAATAATTAATGACCGCTATTTTCAAATGGTTAATTGGAAAATTATAACATTTTGTGGTACCACTTAAAGCTAAAAGTAGAAAACATTCTACAAAATTTGGATATCTTGATCAAATTTGGAGTTTTATCTGATTTTTGAATAAAAGATATATTGACGGAAAACAACATATTTAGACATATATATTTATAGGAACTCTTTCTTTAAACAGAATCATGTCTTAAAGTTGGGCACCCAGTAAGTATACTGGAAACTTGTAAAATCTGTGTTACATGAGACTAATACATTGTATGATTGGTTCCATCCAGTCTGTGATGATTGTGACAAAGAATGGCCTGGTGACTGTCCCGAACATGGACCTTTGATTCCTTTAGCTGATATAAAAGTGAGTAGTCCAATATTTGTATTTCCTTTAATAATTCTTAAGAGATATAACTTTTATTCTTGTGACAGATTTTTTTTTGTAGATATATACAAAGTAAAGGGTAAGTTTGGTAATCGTCAAATATTTCTACCTCTGACTGATCTTCATGTTTCATGGCCTCAGGAATCCTTCGACATGATGTTCCAATATGTAAGCCAATTAGTGGCCACAAAAATAAAGATAGGGTGTGCTCATATAGAACCCTATTGAAATTCAATGTTGAAATGATGGAATTTTAAAGTGCATACCATGTGTGTTATTAAACTTATAAATCATTAAATTAGATAAAAAATTTGCATATTTCAATTCTGCATGTAATGGTACAATTATTTAAATTATAAAACCTGTGGAAGAAGTGTTTTAAACAATCTTATCATCCTGGATAAGACCTCAGACTCTACCAATATACTCGTAATTTAATATTTCTTTCAAGACCCAAGAGACCAATTTTTGGACATTATATTTAGAGAGTCTGTTTGTATTACATTGTATGGAGGGGCTGGGTAAGTACCATGATTAAACTTATCAACTAGTAATATCTGGCCAGAGTGCGGACATGTGTTCTTTTACAGCCTCAAATAAAAAGTTTTAGGATTTGCAGAAATGTAATTAATTTTAATAATAGTTTATGAAATTTAACATATAGTTTGTGTGTACCATGCCTATTTTAGAAATAAGCTAAGTATAGTGCGATGGTGGGAAAATTTCAGTCCCATTTTCAAATGGTCTTACATTTATCAAGAATAGGTATCAAAATTGGTATTTATATTATGTATTTTATGATTGAAAATATTATATTTTGGATTAAATCGCGTTGAGTTGTTGGCGTGAAATGTGATTGTTACACATTCATTATATCAAGAATTTTTTGTCCAAAGAAATCGAAATTTGACATTTTGGTGTTTGTGGTAGATGTTTCAACCGTGGTAGATTTTGGTTTAAATTGTTTAAAAAATGGTGGATGAAAATGTATATTAACACTTTGAAGCCTAACTCTCTAACGCGCTGCTTTCCTACTGTGCCTGGGGGTTTTGGACATGTTTTTAAAAAATTGTGGTATGTGTTATATTTATCATATATGACTTATTATATATCATTTTAAACCTAAAGAAATTACCTTTTTAAATATATATACATGTAAATAGATATTTTACTCACAGTCAACACTCCTTAGTCTTGAAAAAGGGTAAAAGACACACACAAACAAAAATAGCTACACAGCACTTCACTAAACATAATTGGCCTTTGTATGATACAGTTTGAAACATTCAGGTACACAAAGGGGTACTGAACATTCTGGGTTCACCATAACTCAAAAAGTATTTAGTATTCAAGAAAAACAACAAACAAACATAACGAATCTTGATTACTCAGTCACTAACTTTAAACTAAACAAACGTCTGCTAGTTCCTCATAGACGTGTTACATTGCCTAGCATCAGCTTTATAATATTTATATTTAGTCCATATCAACAGCACAGACTATACGAAAATCAAAGACAAATAACCAATTAGATAAGCAAAAGTGCCGAAACCCGATTACAGTATATGCCGACATCGCGATAGTATAGAATTATTTAGCGCAGCCCGATGTATACTCGGGCTTAGGCTTCAAAGTGTTAATGGTTCAATATTAATTAATTGAACTCAGATTATGTACTTTAGAGCCCTGGAGTATTTAACATTAGGTAATTAGAAAGTCATGTGCTAGCTACATCAGTTATTTTGTTTATGTTACATATGTAAATAAGTTTTCACTATTTATGCTAAAGACCGTAGGTGCTTGGTGGTATTCTATTTTAATAATTAAAACAAACACTTTTTAGTATGAACCACAACTTTATTTAAAACCCATTCCTCCCCCTCCTTAATTTAGGTTAACAAAGGGGTTTTACCCAACTATTGTTTGGATATTGTGAACTGTACCTTTCTTCTTCATTCATGTAAACTACCTTGACAATGCTGTAACTAGCGAAACCATGGTCGGGAAATTTTAAATAAAGTTGTGGTTTATACTAAAAAGTGTTTATTTTAATTATATAAATTTTCACCATATTCTCAACCATCTACTTCTTTTTTTTTGACTTCATGCTTAAAATCACAATACGCTTGTCAATCCTGACAAGAAATTTGGATTACATGATCTCTCAACTTGCCAGTTAGATCCACATCGAGGAGTTAGGTTGATAAGATATCTTTAGGCACAACATATTAAATTGCAATTATTTTAGGTCTAGAAAACCAATTGTCTACAAGGACTTATGTAGGTTGATTTCAAAACATATGTCAATGTTTTAGTTGTTTTACAACATACTTTTGGAATACAATCTGTATAGTACTAGGAATAAAATTTCCAACAATTTCTCATTTAACTGTTTATTTTTAATTTGTTTTAAAACTTTGTCTTTTTACAGTATATACGTATATATTATATCAGTCAAATCTCCATTGACATAAGTAAGATCAAAGGCAAATCAACTCATATACTGAACTCGAGTGTTTATATTTTGTCGGTTCTTAGAATTCCATTGGAAGTAAAAAATATATATATATTTATTTTTTGCAGGTAATTAAGGATGAAAAGGATATTGAACGAGCTATCAAAACGACACCTCCACATCTTGAAGTGTCTGAATCTGAAATTCTTGGCGGTGGGAAAGGCGTCTGGACAAAATGTGTCATTCCCCCACGAGTATTGTTTGGTCCATATGATGGAAATAAATCTTCAACGCCAGATGAGTTAGGCTATAGTTGGAGGGTATGTATCTATTCGTCTTACTTCAATTAATATTCATTGTTAAAAATAAATAATTTTAAAATAACTGTATGAGAATATTGTTTAGAATTTTTTAAAATAAATTATACAGAAGGTAATTCAAAATTGTACTCCAATACTAGTGGTAAACATTAAAAAAAAAAACCTTCATTAACCATTTGTTCGAAAACACTTTGTTTTTGAGTCCATGGCTAACAAAATTTTTGCCCTCATTATTGCTCTAAAAGTGAAAAGGAGCCATACTGTAAAACTCAAATTTGGTGTTTTTATCTGTAAAATTGAATGAAATAGATTCTAGAACTGTATCTTTAGTAATTTTCAAGGCAACTTAAGTAAAATACAGCAAATTGAAGTTGTAAACACACTCTTGTGTGAAAAATAACAATTAGTTGTGTTTAAAAATTGTAACTTTTTCCGCCCCATTTTGGTCCGTTTTGCTTTGAATGAAGGTCAAATTTCTGTAACTTGAAATAGTTTACCATTACTTAAATCAATTAATTTTCTCTCCTTGTTTAAAGGCAAAAACCTTTCGGTTTTCATAATCACCTTATAACAGAAAGGAAGAAGAAAAAAAAAAAAACATAAAATAAAGACCCTTAGCCTTTGAATACTCTAATAGCATCAGGGTCAGTAAAGAACAAGAGTTGGTCAAAAGAGATCTGATAGGAAAGATGAAAGAAATTTCTCAAAATTGTTTTTATTAATTTAGCTTAATGAAGATAATAACTCAAAGCTGTAAAAAAGTTGCAAGTAATAAAATAATACAGTTCAGAATAATTTGGCAAAAAACAAAAACAAACTTTGGCCACCATCATAAAAGCTTAATTTTATTGAAGTATAATTTTGTAGTGGATGTGTTTTTGGTGAAATCAAAGCAATAGATTAAATAGATTTAAATATTATAGATCATATTTAAATATATAACAAATTTTCAAAGACAACATCCATTGTTATTTTTAATTATTAACTAACAACTACGGAACTGACATTTATGGTAATGATTAGGTTTTGGGGATGGATGAGTGAGAAAGTTTGTGCAATGTTTTTGGACCATTTATTTAGCCATTTATTCTGATTATTCTTGAACCGAAATTTTCCTTTATGCCTACTTAGAGGTTTACCATGCTGGTTTATGTCAGTAATCTTCATACAACTAAATTTGATCTAAAATAACATTTTTGGAAAAATATCAACCAATATGTTTTGTTTAGGTCCTTAGAGGCTACATTTTAGCAAAATTTCATTAAATTTGTTTTGAGGAAATTGGAATTTTGTTGTTGTTGCTATCCACAAATTTGTAGTTATTGAAAAATGTAAAAAATGTCACAAAATATTGACAACATATACTATGTACAAGTGTTTATGAAAGGAAGGCAAAATTAATCACTTGCTTAGTTCTCTAAGATGTTATAATCCATTTTTATATTTATGTATTTTCCTTGATTAGTTCAGAATAAACAACAAGATGAACTCAAACATTTACCAAAATATAATAATTGTCAGCTTAAAGTTCTATTCGACTTGTCAACACATAATTATGGAACTTGTTTTTCTTCATTCTTTCCTTAATGTTAAACGTACAAAATTAAAATACTTTATGACACAGAAGTGTTAAATCTTGAATGTAAAAAGTAAAAAACTAATTGGGCCAAAACTAAAATTTACTATTACATAACCAGTATAGAGTAACAGTATACCAAACGCACAGAACACAATTCTCACAAAAAATACAACTAAGTATCAGACGCGTTTCAACGACAAGGTCGTCCTCTTCAGTGATACACGAGCTACACCAATCAAACTATAACTCAAGTTATAGTTTGATTGGTGTAGCTCGAGTATCACTGAAGAGGACCACCTTGTCGTTGAAACGCGTCTGATACTTAGGCATATTTTTTGTGAGAATTGTGTTCTGTGCGTTTGGTATACTGTATAACTTTTCTCATAAGTCAAGCTCAACATTTAATATAGTATAGAGTAAGTTCGGTAATTGCGAAAACTCCAACCTAAGTTTGTTTACTGAACTTTACGAGGAAATTCTGAAAAATCTAATTGATGGCAGCCATTTTTAACTTTTTTTCTTCAATATCTTGTGTGTTATTCAACTTATTACACAGTAAATTAGATAAAAAGTTACAGATTTCAATTTTATTAATAATCCTCCCAACCCCCATATCTCTATGATGACAATTAAGGAAGTTATTATCAAAAATGTAATTTTGAACCCAGACTTCACAATAAAATATGATATTCATATAGGTACAAGATGAACCCACACGAACATAGTAAGTAGATGGCCTTCACATTACGTACAGCTTTGAGTTGATCAAAGCAAGTGGAAACATTTCAATATATACACATCTACGAGATCAAGAAAATAGTGATTTACACATATTTGTCATCGAAAAAATAATGTGTCAACTCTTTTAAACCAACTCACAATGTTGGATAAGATCCTTTGATCTATTGATAAAATTTAACATTTCCTACAAAGTCCAAGAGATTAACTTTTGGCCATTACATTTAGAGGATGTTTTACACTACATTTAAAAACCATAATGGCGTCCACCAGCTTGTTTTTTTTACTATTTTTGCCAAATCAAGAACCCAATTTAGAATATATAGTGCCCAAAAGATTCTAGTTGTTTCTAAAAAACTTATTAACTTGCCTTATAAGGTCTCTTCAATTCTGTTAGAATTTATTTCTTACACACTCTCTCCGAAAAACAAAAGTTTATCTCTGAATCTGATTAGAACACTTTTTTGTGTGTCACAATATATGCCTAGCTGAACAGAAAGCTCTTTAGGCACTTCTAGGTTGTTGGCTAACAAAAAGGTTTCATGGGGCCTTTAAAACATCAGCTAACATAAAAAGTGTTTAATTTAGTTTCTCTTGTGAATTTATAGAACCACGTTTTCCACTCTTAAATCTGTGTCATTCATGTTAGCAGAAAGACAAGAAGTCATAAACTGTTGTCACTCCTTGGCCTAGTTACAAGCTATCTTTTGAGCTTGTTAACTCAGTTATCTTTTGAGCTACAGAAAGAATTAAAAAAAAAAATTTTCTCGGGAAAAAAGGAAAATGTTTTGTCTTTTGTAAATATTTTGTAAAATTTTGAGATATTTGACATTAAAAAGTTTAAAAAGCGTTCTTTTTATATGAGTAAAGGGAATTGGTTGATTATTGGGTCTTTATAACACTACGCAGCATGCAACATTTCAACTCAATATTGTTTACTGTTTAACACAAAATTGTGGCTAGAGATAGAAAACGTTTTCATTTGTTTTGATGTGAACATAGTTTTGTAATAATTTTAAAATATATAGGAGAGTGTACTGTTAAATGTAGCTATTTTAAAGAGAAAAAAATAGTCTTTGAACTTGAAGAGTTCTTACTTTATTTATTTATTTATGAAATTGAATTTAATTACATTTCATTGTTTAATTATTGGGCGCCAAACCTAATGGTCATTATTTATCTAAAAAAAATGAATTTATTGAATTTAATATCTCTGGGGTCGAAAGTTCTTTTAAAAGTGTACTTGCACAGTGAAATTTGGTATTTAATGAAAACACTTGTCTCTGAAATGTTAACATAAAGATTTATTAAACATATTAGACAGATATAAAGTTTGAATAGTCATATTCAACATCTTACATTAATACATCCTATCAAATTACTCCTATTAAAATGATATTGATAAGAAAAAGATCTGAATAAAGTTTATTTACTGACGTTATCTTACTTGTTGCAACTTACAAAAAAATGAATTTAATTGAAATAAGAATTGCATTCTTTTTAAATTAACGCAAATTATATTATTTTATTGAATATTAGAAAATTTTATAATTTGTTTTCTTCATAAAGTTTTAAATTTAAGGATTTACCTTTTTTATTAAAATTCTAATCATCTATATGTTCTATATCTAATATTGAACAACACAAATTCTATCAAATCCATACATAATTTAAAAATAAGAGTTTCTTAAACGTGGATACCAAACACGTTATTGTTTCGTTGAAAACACTTTGAATCCGTGGTTGACTTCTTCTATTGTCTAAGACACCATGATCCCGCCTCGTGGAAATGTTCTCTCCTTTATGATGACATCCTCGAATTGTTTCTCTCTTTGTTTTATGGAATTCATATTTATTTTCTGTTTATCAAAATGAAAATTAATATTCATTTAAATTTAAATTTTTCGATACTTCTCACAAACAACAGTCTAGTCTATAAATATTATCACCTCAGCATTAACACTGAAACACTGAACGTTCAAGTCTCGTTCTACAAGTTTATACATTAGTTTAAAAGTTCACTATTTAAAACAATCACATTCAATACTTTGAATATGGGTTTATAGTCTTATTGTCCAGAAAATATTCAAAGCTCAAACCTTTGACTCATGGGAGCCATTGCAAAGAAAAACCGCATGGTAATTCGTTCTACTATACAACAAAATCTCTCGTAAAGTCAGTCTCTAACAATTCTTTTTACACTGATTTTTTTACTGTCTATACCTTATATCAATATCAACTCTATTGTCCCTTCTAAACTATAAAATCTTACATTCTATCGGTTTTTTCATTGTTCTATTTGATAACGCACAAACGTCGAAATACGTCTGAACCCTTCAAAGGTTCCCCAAGCACTCTCTAGAAATTCGCCACGAGATCTGTTCTTTTTATCACTGGAAACCGGTCCTATGTTCCTCTTTCAGTTCCGCTGTTCTAAACAGTTCACATACTCTCACCTTTTCACACAGATTTATATATACTATTTACAAAAAACAACACTTGTGCTTAATTATTTTATACTAAATTTAAACATCTGTACATAATTAAGCTATACTAATATTAAACATCATAATTCATTATGTTGTCTTGAAAATCCATCTTATTTCCATAAAAGAATTTACCGAAGATTACATATCATTCAATAGCTTCTCCCACCCTTTGTATTTTTATCTCGCGCGTTTAACACCTATTACAAACTTTAAATTCTGACTCTAATTTTTCACACTATTACAAACTAATTTTTTACATTATTACAGTTTTCTAAACATTCTGTATATGTAAGAAAGTAAGAGCAGTTAATTAATGATGGTTGCATGATTTCAGATAATGAGAAAAAAACGATTGTCCCACTATGTAAGTGGCGAGTGTCCTGGGACTAGCAACTGGATGCGTTATGTGAACTCTGCACGCTATGAGAAGGAACTTAATGTTTTTGCATTTCAATACAAAGGAGAGATGTACTATAGAACTTTTAAACATATACCTCCAAAATGTGAACTTAAAGTTTGGTACGGGAAAGAATATAACATTAAGTTGGGTATCACACCTGAAAGCTTTAAAAACCCAAATTTGGAACTCATTAAAAGTAAGTGTGTCGTAGTTATAGCTAAAGCATGAATTGTTTTGAAAATACTGCAGTAATAGACTGTTAACATATTTATATTAAGTTAAAGACTGTATTTGTAATAACATAATTAGGCATTGAAACAATTCAAAATGTTTCTATAAAATATGTAAATAAAAACGAATAGAGAATGACATTTAGAGAAATAGCGATACCTAGCGTAGCCTAGATCAACTTTAATGTAATGCTTGACTATTACCAAATTGGTTTAGATACGATGAGAAAACTATAAATTAAAACAACTTTCCGACATTTAAAGACAAGGTTACCCATATCAAAATTACATAAAATTAAATAATGAACCTAAGAAAATCCTCAAATCAACACGACTCAACTTTAAAAGAGAAATATCTAAATTTTGAAAATACACATTGAGAGTTTTACCAGACGTTGATAGGTGAGATGCCACGAAACTAATACGATTATAAGAATGGGAAAAATAGCAAGAGAAGGTAACATCGCTATTAAATTAAATAGAATCTGCTGCATCCAAAAGACATTGCCGAAAATATATAGGATATACGTGTATAATTTTATGAAAAAACCAAACCAATTCCCAAATAAATATGGAAGACATACTAAGATTTTAAAGACTCGATTGAAAGACACATCCACTTATGAAACTAGCGCTCTGATTGGAGGAATAAGCTTTACCGTGTAAAACCTAAAATCGACAGTGCAAACTATATTTTAAGATATGTAAATTAGATATTAAGATTAACTTACTAAACAAGTTATTTGTTCATTATTAATATAACTCAATATGTTTGGAATTTTAAAATTATATTATCCAAAGTAAAATAGTTAGATCTTAATAAAATTTTTTTTTTAAATAATAACAATAAATTTTAATTTGCACACACACCACCCATTAATAAGAAAACACAGTGATACAGTGAAAAGTGATATAGAAGGCGGGTGTATTTTGAAAGGGTTTGGAATTTGATTTTTGAAGAATTATTGATGGATTTTCTCTGGACCAGATCGGACGTATTTCTTCATGTTAGAAAAAAAAAAAAAGAAAAAAAAATCACCAAGAAGATATAATGATTTAAACAGTGCGGCATTGAATAATTAAAAGTATCAATTAGTGACGATCCCTCGAAGAATATCAAAAGAAATAATTAATTGAAGAAGGAATTCTACAAAATTGGTGAGACCTAACCAAATAAGACAATTATAAACCCATTGTTATTTTAAATATTTTACACTATAAAAACTTTCTATCAAAGAGACAACAGAAACTATACTAAAGTGATAAGACTATTGATATATTTTGAACTTAAAGAACAATTAATTAAACCTTTTCATTTCATTTCCTTTATTCTTTTCAGTTTTTTTTTAAATATATGTATTTGACTTTATTTCAATCAATTAATTAATGATCTCAATTTATGTTTGTGCTAATAATAGAGTTTGGAAAAAGCTGGCACCTATATACTCTGTTCATTTGACGAAGGCGGTTGGAGAAAGGCACTACCTGCCCCGCACACCCACGCACACTCACGGGCAAGATACAGTGATATCCCAAGGTCATAATCCCCTGCGCTTGAGTGGGGGAGGGGGCTGTCCCAAGTCCGACCGCCTTCGTCAAATGAACAAATTATAACCCGAACCCGAGATTAAGAGTGCTCTTATAAATATATTTATTATTAGCTAATTTATGTATGTGATATTGAATAGACTCATATGAAATTTTTTTTTTTTTTAGTTTAATGATTTATGTGTTTTTAAAAAAAATTATTAAGATAGTAGAAAACTAAAAAACAATTTCACTACAATTGAATATAGAGAAAAATAGAAATATAAGTCAAAGAACATTATTAAAAGACTAAGAAAATTATTTCATTAATTCAAATTTGATTCATTGTAAGTTTTGCTATAAAATATTAATAAAAGTTTAATTTATTGTAAAATGACACTCCAACTTGAGACTATTTATTTGTAATAAAAATATAAAAGTTAAAGTTGAACATTTCAATTTATTATAAATTTGGCACCTCAACGTAAGGTAAAACATTATCAAGTGATTGTAGCATGATTGAAATATATGATAATACTCTGCAGCCCAAAAATGTAGAGTGATTTTAATAAAATTTGGTATGTGGGCATATTTCAAACTTTTCTTATTTTGTTGAAAACTCAAAATTTGAAAGTAACTGTATAAAAAAATTAGGATCTATGATTTTGATCAAACTTTGGTCAAGTGTAGACTTTAAGGACCCAAACAAACGTATTGGTCACCATCTCCCTTTAAAAGGCCGATTTATGAATTATGGTAAAAAAATTGAATATGATGCTGTTTTAAGGTTTTTTGAATGAAGTCCATTTGTCTGATTCTGTGTAGTGATACAGCCCAAATTTGTGAACCAATTTTAATCAAATTTGATGAGAGATATTTTGGCCGAAACTCTGGGCATTTTTCAATAACTCAAAATTTGGAGGCATCTGCAATAAGAAAAAAACAAAACTTCTATTATCTCAAAATTGGCTCTAATGATTTCAATAAAATTTTTCTCAGGTGTGGCCTTTAAAGACCCAAACAAAATGTATTGGTTGTCATCACTACGAAAATGCAGATTCATGAGTTATGGTAAAAAGCAATAAAATTAGTCATGAGATTGTTATAAAATATGTAATTTCTCAAAATCAACTCTACTGAATTCACTTAAAAAATTTAGTGAAATTGCGAAGACTCAAATCCATTTGCAAAATACAAGTAATAAAATATTTCTGTTCGAGAATAAGTGGCCAAAAATGAACCACCTGATTAACTTTAATCAAATCTGACTTATTCTGAGTCTATGTTTGTGGCACAGGCAAAGCATTTTTAGGGCCTATTTAAGTATAAAAATATTTTTCAAAGACGGCATGTTTCATTCTCACTTTTTTACTACTACCGACAACTACTGAACTGATATTTTTGGTTGGTTTTAATTTATTTTTGGGATGAGTGAGTGAGAAAGTTTGTGCAATGTTTTTGTACCATTTATTTGAAATTTAATTTTTTTTTTTACCAAAATATATAACACATTTTATGTTTTATTTTAAAGCAACATTCTTACTCAATTTTAAGCTTGATTGGTTATTTGGTCTATGTGTGAGACAGTTTGTGCAATGTTTATTTAATTTGTTGTTGTTGCAGATGTAGTGTTCCCGTGCGGACAATGTGCTCTATCGTTTACATCACCTCTGTATCTGAAGTCTCACAGAAACCACTGTTCTGGAAGAACACAACTAATAACCAGTAATTTAAAACCAGGCAATGATAAATGTACAACAAGTGGTAGCCTTAAAACGCACATGTTAACTCACACAGGAGAGAAACCATATAGTTGTGATATATGTAGTTATAAATGTAAACTGAGTGGTAACCTTAAAAAGCACATGTTAACTCACACAGGAGAGAAACCATACAGTTGTGATATATGTAGTTATAAATGTACAACAAGTGGTAACCTTAAAACGCACATGTTAACTCACACAGGAGAGAAACCATACAGTTGTGATATATGTAGTTATAAATGTACAACAAGTAGTTACCTTAATACGCACATGTTAACTCACACAGGAGAGAAACCATACAGTTGTGATATATGTAGTTATAAATGTACAACAAGTAGTGACCTTAAAAAGCACATGTTAACTCACACAGGAGAGAAACCATACAGTTGTGATATATGTAGTTATAAATGTACAAGAAGTGATAGCCTTAAAACGCACATGTTAACTCACACAGGAGAGAAACCATACAGTTGTGATATATGTAGTTATAAATGTAAAACAAGTGGTTCTTTGAGGAAACACAAAGAGTCACATTCTAAGTAGAATTCATAGCACAGTATGTACTTAATATACTGAAACACTGACTAATGATGTAAAATAAGAACTTTGTATAATGTAGATTGTAAAACCTGTTACAGTGCCTTCACACTTAATCTCTCTCACATTGAAGTTGACTTTTGTATAATAATGTCTATTTCAGAGTCTTTCAATTCAAAAAAGTGTTTTGTAATAATTTATGTGTTCTGTCCATGTTGTGACATATGTTAGAATATTTTGTTCATACCTCAAAGTCTTTGTTTTATTTTGTTGTTAGCTCAAAATTTGTTAGCACCTCTCATGTGACCAAAAGAGGTTAGATTTTGAAAATAAATTTAGTTAAAATATTGTAGCCCGCAAGAGTTAATTGTAAACTTATTGGATATCCCCCCCCCCTAAATGGTGAATTATATGAGAAAAAGTGAAAATGTATGCTTTAGAATGTTGTATATTTCATGATTACAATCATATTAATTTTATGAAATCTAAAGTCTATAATTCAATCAATTAGCCAAACTTGTCATTATAGTTTACAAGTAAATTGGGATACCATTATAAATCTTTATAAAAATATTGAATTTGACTTGTGTATTTAATTAATTTAAGATAAAACTTAAACACAATTTTTACAAAAATCTTTATTAAATCATATGCGTTTAAAGAATTACCTTACTTATAGTTTGATAATTGTAGTTCACACATAATTTAAGATGACAAAATTGTTGTTGAAGTGCGTTTGATTTAATAAATACATTTGTGAGAAATTGTGTTTTTTATTTTGTTGATTATTTGTGGAAAAAGTTTTATTTTCATTATGAACCCTGACCGCTTGCGACGGTCTGCTTTGCCTCGGGGTCGCGAATCCTAGCTCTAAACCCAACCCTTTCTTATAGAAAACAGAGGATTGAACACAAGAACAAATCTTGTGTTAATTACGGCAATATACAACCCTTGACCTTTATAAGTAAAGATTTTAATGAATTTTTATAGATTTGAATTTTACTTATAGTCAGGGAAAAACAGCGTTTATTCTGATCCAGAGTGAAACTGCACGAAATGACTTGTGTCATAGCTCATTTTATTCGTTAGGGTGTCTAGATCAAAGATGTAAACAGTTTTTTTTTGCGGAAACTTAATAATTTGTTTATTTATTAAATATAAACAATAAGAATGTCGTCCGATTAAACGCAATATGAAATAAGAGACAGGGTTCATAAATCGATATAATTTTTTGATTTTAAAGTCATTTTTTATGTATTTGGGGTCGCTCTTTCCGATTATGATGTCAAAAATGTGCGCATCCTAGAGGGCGCCAAAGGAAAAAATAATATAAGATGCAACTAATGACAAATTAAAATTAAATTAAATAAGGCATTTTTTTGATGAATTCATGTCATTCTTCGATTTCAATGCCATTTTTTAAGTTCTCTGGTTCGCTCGTTCCGATAATGATACCAATATTGTGCGAATCGTAGAGGGCGCCACCGGCAAAACTATTACAAGGTGAAAATAATGAAAAATTAAGATAACAAAAAATAAAACAATATTTACATAAATTAATGTTATTTTTTTTTTTCAAAGTTTTTTTATGTTATTTTGCGTCGCTCATTCCAATATTCATGCCAAAATTGTGCGAATCCTAGAGGGCGCCACGGAGAAGACTAGTATAAGCTCAAAATAAGGGAGAATTTTGAATATAAAATCCTAGAAATTTATGATGCCGCTGATTCCGATTCCAAGGTCAAAAATCGAAATCCTTATTCAATCTAATATACAATTTTCATTTGTTTTCAAATTTTCATTAGACAATGATCATTTTCACTTTGTATTGTTTTTGCCTGTGGCGCCCTCTCAGATCGGCACAGTGTTGACATCAGCATCGGAACAAGAGACCCAAAGACCATAAAAAAATTACATCAATTTATGAAAAAATTTCATCATTTCATATAATGTTAATCTGTCGCCATTTTCACCTTGTAATAGTTTTACCTGTGGCGCCCTCTACGATTTGCACAATTTTGGTATCAGTATCGGAACGAGCGAACCAGAGAACTTAAAAAATAACATTGAAATCGAAAAATTATATCGATTTATGAACCCCGTCTCTTATTTCATATTGCGTTTAATCGGACATCATTCTTATTGTTTATATTCAATAAATAAACAAATTATTAAGTTTCCGCAAAAAAAAACTGTTTAAAGCTTTGACACTAACGAATAAAATGAGCTCTGACACAAGTCATTTCGTGCAGTTTCACTCTGGATCAAAGTAAACGCTGTTTTGTCCTGACTAACGCAGAATGAGCCGATTTATGACTCTCTCTCGAGTCCTGCCATTTGGAGAACTATGATTCCTGGATTTAGTTTTGATTTTTATCTCACTTACAAATTAACATAAATTTAGAATAACAAAAGTAGATCAGAAAAGTATGCAAAATAACGTAATCAATGGTTTTAGAATTAATTTGTCAAAATTTATCTCCTCAATTCTATATTATAACATTTACAGAGAAATGATAGAATATTGATCTAAACACACAATATATTAATTTGACATGACATTTGATTATTCTATGAATTTATATATATATATATATTGTAACCATAAAGAACTCATTATTTATAATAATAGGAATTATTATTATCAAAATACAACTAGTAAATTAATATAAACAAAAATGAAAAAAAAAATAATAATAATTCTGTGATTGGAAATAAATGGTCTGAAATATAAAAAAGACAAGTTAGTTGAAGGAAGCTTTGGAAATAACAGTACAAGGGTTTTTTTTTATAAACAGAAACAAACGAAACAGGGACTGTGTAACCTTGGATAGCACTTAACATTCGGGATATTGAGCTGAGGACAAATTTGGACATTAAAAAACTATGGAAAAAATAGAGAAAGCTGGCGTCTCTAGGGATGGGCGTTATATCACGTATTAGGATGAATAACACTATTACCAAGTAGAAAGAGTGATCACGGTAATACGTTACTGGAAACACCCTATTACTATAGTAACGCTAACGATCACTGGATCGCCACTAACTGGACTGAAATCAACTACGTTACAAACAAAATAAAGTGATCAAGACGTGAGTGATTGATAGAGTGATCACCGTATGTAGCGTTATAACGTCTGAGAATAATTTTTCATCAAAACTAATACCTACGTGATTCTTCTTTCTAGGCCTATGCTGCTACAATATTTGTTCAAGTTAAGTAACACAGGAAATGATCCTACTTCAGGGACTACTTGTCTTCTTATATTGTTTTTAAACTGTGTGAGAATAAGTTGTGTTACGATTACTAACCTTATTTTATACCGTTTAATTCGTTATTGTTTGGTTGGCATTGTCACTGTTTGTGGCTGAAATTAAGAGAAGAGCACATCTCTCAGCTCCAAGAGAAGACTTGCAAGCGAAAAAAAATAAATGTTACCGTCGCGGGACGGTAGAGAGAAGTGAAAACTTTAACTGTCAATTAAAAATATTAATACTATTATTTTAAACTTTCAATAAATGTAATACAATTATTTATTATATTTTGCATTGATTATTAATGTGACTTGATTAGATTTTTAGTTTTAATATATATGGGTATGTGAGAAAGTTTGTGCAATATTTTTCGTAGATATGTGAGTTTATATATACGCTGTGCGCGCGTATCCGTTGTCTATATATATATATATTAAAGTTGCATTACGGTACGGTACGGTGCGTGACGCGATTTATATTGAAAAAGTCCATCCCAAAAGTTGCATTACGGTACGGTGCGTGACGCGATTTCTATTGAAAAAGTTCATCCCAAAAAAGTACCCAACGCGCCAATAGAAGTTTTCACTTCAAAAATTTGTGTTGTTTTAAAGTGATAAAATCGATTGAAATCTGAAAGCAGAGCAAGTGAAGTTAGTTTGTGAAGTGTTGTTTATCGCCGAGCCAGATTAAGGGTGGAGATACACAAATTTGATAAGTAAATTTTATTAATCATTTCATTATTAATTATTAAGTTTTGCACTTCAAATGAGCTACCAAAGATTCCACCCCTGGGATTAGAGTTAGTGCTATTACAAAGCAAGCTGTAGAAATTATTTGAAATTTAAAAATAATTGTATGATAAATTTAGGGTTTATAATTGTTTCATTATAAAGGTTTCATGAGTAAGAAGGGAGATTTGTACACAGTAAAAATTTCTCATTAGATTCAAAAGTGTGAAGTTGTAGGAAATGAAATTTCTTATATTATTGTTGTAGTCGTATCTTTAAAAAATTTAATTAATCATTTTAATTAATACAGGTACACTTTCAAAAGTCCCTTACCACACTTGGGAATAAACAAAACAACAAAAAACAAAATTTTTTTGTCAAAAGTAAAATGTTTATTCCTATTAGACCCTTATAGCTATTACAACAACAAAGTTGTCATCTTCAGAGGGAATCTTAACAAAGACTATAGATCTGTATATATATTGTCACCACAGTGCTCTGGTCTTTGTTTATTTTAATTAACTTGAAGGTTGAAATATTGTTAAAAACAGTTAGGAACATTATCAAGACAATTCTAAAAGAGAATTTATATAAAAATTGTATTAAACTTTGTAAATATTAGTTGTCATTTGTACTAGAAATTAAATTAGGTTAAAGAATGTTTGGAGAATGAATGGTAATAATTAAGAATATCAATTTATAAAATTATGATAAATTTATTCAAATAGTAAATTCATTTTATTTAAAGATAAAATGTTGTTCTGAGTAATTGATAAAACAAATTGAACCAAGTTATGTTATAATATATTGGAATTACCTTTATCTTTAACAATGATAATGATTCTAAACAACCCAATGAGAAATAAGTATTTTTGAAGTTGATTTACGTTTAGACAAATGAGATTGAGAACTACTGAATTTAAAATTGACATTGATTCTATATTGTTTGATTTCGATATTTCGGTACCTTACAAAAGCGATGATCGAATTCTCGTTCTTTCAGTTTGGATTCCACCAATTTGCAAGGTCCACGGTTTCGGGTCCGTTCTACTGTTGTCTTGAAATCCAGAGAATGTTTATAGTTGATCCAATCTTCAAGAGCGCAAGTTCGAGTGTTCTTTCTTGATTTTGATGATTAATTAAAGTTTTTCTTTGTGTCTACTAATGTTCCCAAATTATGCCAATTTATAGAGTTTTCTGAATTTACATTTATTAGGCTTTTAGTTTTTTATTTATTCGTAGAAAATTTTACACTGTTCACATCTAAGAATTTCAAGATTTAATGTGAACAAAATGTTTGAATGATTTTAAAACTAATACATTTAAATCATAGAATCACTAGAGCACTGTGGTGAATATACAATAAAGGTAAGGATTAACCCTTTCATAGTTACCATAGGCTACTCAGAGGTTGCTACACTCATAACGTAGCCTACATAGGGTAGAAATAAACATAACTATACAGTTTGTGTGTTGTTAGTGGTTTTGGTGTTAATCCTTTCCTTTATAATGCATTTAAGTAATTAGAATGATGCTGATGGTAATAACAAGATTGTCAGAATGAATTTCTAAGCTCTGAGAAAGTCATTTTATAGTCTCATCATACCCACTTTCCAACCAAACATTATGACTAAATGTAGACTCTTTTTTGTTTGTTAATTTGGTTATATCTCCTGTACCTATTAATTACCTGACTATTGTTTTTTTCTCAGTATCAGTGTGTTTTCGTCGAAATCATCACGACAATTTTTGAAGTGAAAACTTCTATTGGCGCGTTGGGTACTTTTTGTGATGGACTTTTTCAATAGAAATCGCGTCACGCACAGTAGCGCAATGCAACCTTAATATATAGACAACGGATACGCGCGCCCCATACGTATTAAAACTAAAAATCTACGAAAATTAATGCACTAACTTTCTCAAAATTCGCATACATAGTTAAACTAGTATAAATGAAAAAATATAGCACTAACTTTCTCACATACCCCTACATATTAAAACTAAAAATCTAATATTGCACTAACTTTCTCAAACTCATATACATAGTCAAACTAAAATCAATTCAAAAATGTTGCACAAACTTTCTCACATACCCATACGTATTAAAACTAAAAATCTACGAAAAATATTGCACTAACTTTCTCAAAATTCACATACAGAGGCTAGTTAAACTAAAATCAATCCAAAAATATGGCACAAATTTTCTCACATACCCATATATATTAAAACAAAAATCATAAGTCCCTATATAAGCGTTACATACTGTTCAAACAAGTTTTCACTTCTAACGTGTGGTCTTAAGCACACCCAATTTTTTTAATTTATTTATGTGGGAATTATACTTACTTCTCATGGGCATTGCTTACTAACGTGTATTTTTAAAGTTTATGATCACTACTTAATTGTCAAAAGCATTATATTTTGGTTGTATGAAAAGATTGTGGTTTTCCTTCCATATAACTCCATTATATCTCACAAGCCCTATGCCCCCCCCCCCCAGGTTGTTCAAACTTTGCTATATTATTGAGCTTGAAGTAAAATAGTTTCAATCTAATTATTATTTATTAACTTTAACAACTGAAATAAAATTTAAATTTTGGATATGACCTTCTATGGTCTATAACTTATTAATTATTGATTTTAAGGAATAATTTATTTTACATGATTGTATTGTAAGAACGGGACATAGGTTTATAAAAAATTAAAAAACACATTTTTTAAGAAAATAATTTTTCATTGTCTTAGGACACAAGTAAATATTTCAATATTATAACAGTTTGCCCTTTTGATCTGTAACGGTTTTAGGGTGACATACTTCCACTGTTTTCTTTCTGCTAAGTCAGTAACCCTTTCTATTTTGGTACTTGTAACCTTGATAGGGGCCAAGCCTTTCTGGTCTGTTATTTTCTAAACTATTCAAGTAAATTTGATATTACTTAGTTACAATTTGGGATATTATTTTGGATTGCTTTGGCATCACCATTAGGCATAAATTCATCGCAATAATTTATATATTACCTTCACATCTATCTAATATTTTATACTCTTTACACATTTCTGTACTATTAAATTAAAATTGTGGGCAAAATATAGGTTTTAAAGAACATTTGTAAAAGACAATTATTGTCTAAATCAAAGTTTAAAAAATTTTTTAAACATATAATCTAACGGGCAGGAAGATGTCAAGGTAGGTGGGGGGGGGGGTAATGTCGTTGGCTACACTGCACTGTCCACCATTTATTACCTGCCTAATTCTGGTGCTTCGCGGATAAGAACTTTGGGGAAATGAGTCATTGCTTTTCCTTCAACATATTGTTTACAGTTTTTGTTCATTGTGTGGGTTTCTCTGACATGTGACTTACATATGTATCGCTTCTCGTCAGTTTTTACACATCGCTCGATTGTCATTCTAACATCACCATTTTTGGATCATTTAAAATGAAAATTTCTGAATCTGTACTCATAATTTTCTCTCTAATCTTATATATTTGTTTAATTATAATTTTTACAATATTATTAATTGACCCATTATAGTGTGAATTCTCTTACCTTTTTCACCCAAATAAATTTCGTATTTCCTTAGCATTTTTTCACCTCCTCAATTCGGGTACAGTATACATTTATTTTGACAAAAAGTTTTAAATTCAAATTTTACAAGCTTCCAAAGTGGATATGTTTTCACCAACTTCTTTAATTTACGTTTTTTTATGGGGGGAAAAAAATCTTAGTTATGTTTGGAATTATTTCATTTTTACGTAACAACATTCGAAATTTGGATTTTAAAGATTTTAGAGAAAGTTGCTTTCTTTAACCGGTTAAACCGTCCATGTCCGTCTACTAGGCCTATTAATGGTGATAAGTTCAAGTGGATTGATTTCCTTTTACTAAATTATTAAGTGTAATTTTTGGTTTATTTATAAAGGGTGAATCAGGAAAAAACGGAGAAACTTTCTGGACATGTTCTACTAATGAAAATAAAGAAAACATTTCATAGATTCGGATCTGCTTCGTTTTCCAGTTATCCACCATTTTTGTTTCTTTTTTTTATACAAATATCTTTGGATGTATGAAATATATTGAATTCAAATTTTGTAACCATTTGAAAACTACAAACCCTCGTGAGCTTACTTAAAGTGAGTATGTGTATTTTGCAATCCCGATATAACCTAACCAGATCTACTCTTTATATATATAGTTTAGTTTCTCAACCATCTTTGTCAAGTCTCTCTACGCAAACCCCTAGGGGTTTTAGAGTATTTGAGGGTTAGGGGTTATGCTCTTTTCTTTCTCTTTTAATAAAGGAAAGATGATCAGGAAGGTTAGGTTAGGTTAGGTTAGGTTAGGTTATGTTATGTTAGGTTAGGGGTTATGCTCTTTTCTTTCTCTTTTAATAAAATAAAGATGATCAGGAAGTTCTCTTCAATAATGATTTTGATCAATTTTTGTAGAAACATTACCTTGTTTTTCCTGACTGAAACTAAAAATCAGTCGGGAAGGTCAATATTATTCCGAAAACATTTAATTCTTCTCACATCAGATATTTTCAATACAATGGATCCCGTATGTAAGAAAGTATAAGACATATAATTTAAAATACTTTTATTTTAATTACTTTATAATATAACTCATTTAATAAGGATAATAAGTTTTATAATTATAGATGTGTTGCAATATATAGCTTATTCAATTCTAAGAATATGTAATATGATTTATCAATACTTTAAGAGTAAATTATGGGATTTCTTCCCGATGGTTTGGATCACCTCTGGTTTGGATATCTTCATTCAAGGCACTGTCTTTTGGTGGAGGTTTAGTCTGGGTTTCTTCATTATCAGTATTGTGGTATGTTGTAGGCTACATTTGTATTTATGTCTCTGTTGTATTTACTGTCTTTTGGTTTAGGTTTAGTCTGGGTTCTTCATTATCAGTATTGTGGTATGTTGTAGGCTACACTTGTATTTATGTCTCTGTTGTATTTACTGTCTTTTGGTGTAGGTTTAGTCTGGGTTTCTTCATTATCAGTATTGTGGTATGTTGTAGGCTACATTTGTATTTATGTCTCTGTTGTATTTACTGTCTTTTGGTGTAGGTTTAGTCTGGGTTTCTTCATTATCAGTATTGTGGTAGACTATGATGTAGGCTAAGTTTGTATTTATGTCACTGTTGTATGTACTGTCTTTTGGTACAGGTTTAGTCTGTGTTTCTTCATTATCAGTATTGTGGTATGTTGTAGGCTAAGTTTGTATTTATGTCTCTGTTGTATTTACTGTCTTTTTGTGTAGGTTTAGTCTGGGTTTCTTCATTATCAGTATTGTGGTATGTTGTAGGCTACATTTGTATTTATGTCTCTGTTGTATTTACTGTCTTTTGGTGTAGGTTTAGTCTGGGTTTCTTCATTATCAGTATTGTGGTATGGTGTAGGCTACATTTGTATTTATGTCTCTGTTGTATGAATTGTCTTTTGGTTCAGGTTTAGTCTGGGTTTCTTCATTATCAGTATTGTGGTATGGTGTAGGCTACATTTGTATTTATGTCTCTGTTGTATTTACTGTCTTTTGGTGTAGGTTTAGTCTGGGTTTCTTCATTATCAGTATTGTGGTATGGTGTAGGCTACGTTTGTATTTATGTCTCTGTTGTATGAATTGTCTTTTGGTTCAGGTTTAGTCTGGGTTTCTTCATTATCAGTATTGTGGTATGGTGTAGGCTACCATGTATGTAATGTTTTCTGGTGTAGTTGGTGAGTAATTTGGAATGTTGTTGGTACTATTCTCTATTGTAGATATTACGAAGGTGGGTTAGTGTTTTCTGGTGTAGTTGGCAAGTCACCTGGACTACTGCTGGTACCATCCTCTATTGTAGCTGTATTTGGTGAGGTGGGACTTTCTTCTGGTGTAGTTGGCAAGTCACCTGGACTACTGCTGGTACCATCCTCTATTGCAGCTGTATTTGGTGAGGTGGGATTTTCTGGTGTAGTTGGCAAGTCACCTGGACTACTGCTGGTACCATCCTCTATTGTAGCTGTATTTGGTGAGGTGGGATTTTCTGGTGTAGTTGGCAAGTCACCTGGACTACTGCTGGTACCATCCTCTATTGTAGCTGTATTTGGTGAGGTGGGATTTTCTTCTGGTGTAGTTGGCAAGTCACCTGGACTACTGCTGGTACCATCCTTTATTGTAGCTGTATTTGGTGAGATGGTATTTTCTGGTGTAGTTGGCAAGTCATCTGGACTACTGCTGGTACCATTCTCTGTTGTAGTTATATTTGGTGAGGATAAATTGTCTGCTGGTGTAGTTGTCGAGCCATTTGGAGTATTGTTGGTATTATTCTCTGTTGAAGTAGTATGTTCTGGTGTAAGTGTACTATTCTCTTTTGGTGGTTTTTCTGTTATGGTAGTGTTTTGTGGTGTAGTTTCCATCACAATTTCTTCATTATAGACACTGATTTTTGTTTTATGTATCGCCTGGATTCGTTCTGTGTATGAATTCGCCGGAGATATTGTTTCGTATTTATCTTTTGTTTTTTTCATTAGGTCTACATCATCGTACTCATAATCCTCATCGTAGTTATCCCTTGATTCCCTTATTGTATATCCTGACGTTTTGTCTAGGTTATTTCTAGATTCCCTAATTGTACTTATTGGTGGTTGATGTTGGTTTAGTCCGAGTAGCTTAATCGTAGGCACTGTTGCTTTATATATGGTACGTTTGGATATATGAGTAGGAGGTACTGTTGTTTCATGTTCATTTTGTTTGGATTCCTGCATCGTAGGTACTGTTGGTTTGTCTAATTTTGGTCTCAATTCTTTTGTAGGTACTATTGTTTGGCGTAAATTTTTTCTAGATTCATTTGTTATAGGTACTGTTGTTTCGTTTCTTTTTTGTTTGGATTCTTTCGTTGTGAACACGGATGTTTGATATAGGGTTCTTCGGGATTCCTTCGTTATAGGCATTGTCTTTCGATATAGTTTTCCTTCAAATTCCACCGTTATACGCTCTGTCGATTGTTGTAGGTTTCGTCTAGATGGTTTCGTTTTAGGCACTTTAGTTTGATCTAGCTTTCCTCTGAATTTGATCGGTGTATGCTCTGTTGATTGATGTATGTTTCGTATGGATGGTTCCTTTGTAAGTACTTTTGTTTGATCTAGGTTTCTTCTGAATTCCTCCGTTGTTGGTACTGATTTTTTAATTAGGTTTCCAATTAATTTCAATCCTTCCGTTTTTGGATGTGATATTTGACGTATGTTTCGTTGTGATTTTTTCATTATAGGACCTGTCTTTTGATGGATGTGTCTTCTGAATTCCTTCTTTGTAAGTAATCTCCTTTGATGATGGTTTCCTTTGGATTCATTCGTTGCAGTTGATATCGTTTGACGTATGTTTCCTATTATTTCCTCCGTTGTAGGCACCGTTGCTTTATATAACTTTCGCCTGGATTCCTTTGTTGTATGCATTGATGTTTTATGTAGGTTTTCTCTAGATTCCTGCTTTGTGGGGACTGTTTTTTTATGTAACTTTTGCTTGAATACCTTCGGTGTAGACACTTTCGTTTCATGTATGTTTTTTCTGGATTCCTCCATTGTTGGAACTGATTTTTTAATTAGGTTTCGTCTGGATTCCTCCATTGTAGAATTCGTTTGATAAAGGTTTTGCTGTGTTTCTTTCGTTTTAGATACTGCATTTTGATGTATGGTTTGTATGGAGTCTTTCTTTGTAGGTACTAGGTTTTGTCTTGATTCCTTAGTTGTAGAAAATGTCTTCTGTTGTAGGATTACTCTGAATTCCACTGTTTTAGGCACTGTTATTTTATGTAGATTTCCTCTAGATTCCACGGTTAAAGGCTCATTCATTTGATGTAGATCTCTTATCAATCCCTCCGTTTTTGGATGTGATAATTGACGTATGTTTCGTTGTGATTTCATCATTATAGGACCTGTCTTTTGATGTATGTGTCTTCTGAATTCCTTCTTTGTAAGTAATCTCCTTTGATGATGGTTTTGTTTGGATTCATTCGTTGCAGTTGATGTCGTTTGACGTCTGTTTCCTATTATTTCCTCCGTTGTAGGCACCATTGCTCTATGTAACTTTCGCCTGGATTCCTTCATTGTTTGCACTGATGTTTTATGTAGGTTTCCTCTGGATTTCTTCATTGTAGGCAATTTCGTTTGATGTAGGTTTTGTCTGGATTCCTTCATTGTAGGCAACGATTTTGGATGTGGATTTTGTCGTGATTCCTCCCTTGTAATTACTGTCTGTTGGTGTATATTTCCTATAAAGTCCTCCATTGTAAGCTTTGTTGGATGTAGATTTCGCTGGGTATTCTTCAATGCATGTCCTACCTTTGTATCTAGGGTTGTCATAGAATCCTTCGTTGTAGGCACTGTAATTTGATGTAGGTTTAGTTTGGATTCCTTTGCAGTACATACTGGCGAGATCAAACACAATATCAGCAAAAAAAGAGTCGTTGTTTGTTGCTCCATACCTGTAAGGTATAAAAGTATTTATTACAATTCTGGTTAAAACAACTAATTTGAAATTAATGTAAACATCATTGTACTTACCCAGTCCCGTTATATAGTATAATACAAACAGATCCACTAATAGGGTAAAATTGTTTAAAACCGTTGTTACACAAGTTTTCTGAACCTTGCAATTGTGTATATCATTATTTTTAACTCGATATTTATTTTAGTGAAGTTGGATATTACATGCAGAATGTGCAAATTGTTTTCTAATTTAGTGTGTCATAAGTTGAATAACACTATATATTTGTTATAGCTAAGTTGGATGCTTGCTATTACATGCAGAATGTGCAGTATGTTTTCTAATTTAGTGTGTCATAAGCTGAATAACACTCGATATTTGTTATATAGATGTTGGATGCTTGCTATTACATGCAGAATGTGCAGTATGTTTTCTAATTTAGTGTGTCATAAGTTGAATAACACTCGATATTTGTTATAGCTAAGTTGGATGCTTGCTATTACATGCAGAATGTGCAGTATGTTTTCTAATTTAGTGTGTCATAAGCTGAATAACACTCGATATTTGTTATATAGATGTTGGATGCTTGCTATTACATGCAGAATGTGCAGTATGTTTTCTAATTTAGTGTGTCATAAGTTGAATAACACTCGATATTTGTTATAGCTAAGTTGGATGCTTGCTATTACATGCAGAATGTGCAGTATGTTTTCTAATTTAGTGTGTCATAAGCTGAATAACACTCGATATTTGTTATATAGATGTTGGATGCTTGCTATTACATGCAGAATGTGCAAATTGTTTTCTAATTTAGTGTGTCATAAGTTGAATAACACTATATATTTGTTATAGCTAAGTTGGATGCTTGCTATTACATGCAGAATGTGCAGTATGTTTTCTAATTTAGTGTGTCATAAGCTGAATAACACTCGATATTTGTTATATAGATGTTGGATGCTTGCTATTACATGCAGAATGTGCAGTATGTTTTCTAATTTAGTGTGTCATAAGTTGAATAACACTCGATATTTGTTATAGGGAAGTTGGATGGGTACTAGTATTATCCTAATGAACCATATTGATATTGTCTTCGGATCTGGTTATCATTCCATGTTGCTTTGTTTTGTTACCATGGTAACTGAATACTCTTATGATCCAAAACAAACTCTATTGGTTACTATGTACCTGTGAGGGGTTTTGATGAACATGTTAAAATGAATCGTGTATACCTTCAGAAAAAAATGTAAGAGAACTCTGAAGAATCCGAAACACTTGAGCTAGTTAAACTCCAGATCTCCTTTGGTAATCGTAAACAAAATCAACTTTAAACTGATATTTACGTTTCATGGCCTTAGGAAACCTAAAAAGTGATTTTTTACATGCCGTCCATCCATTGTCGTTGCCTTCTGTGTGTAAGCATTATAGCGGCTAGAATATTGTAGATACACGAAATTTAGTATAGAAGTCTGTTCTAAAAACTATGTTGAAATTCAAAAAAATCTAATTGAATTTTGTGTGCTTTCAACTTATTTATAAGACACTGAATTAGATTTTAATTCTGTATGTAGTGGTATCGACTTCACACATCTCCGATGACAAATAGCAAGTTTTTATAAAAAAATTTCAAATCAAAACCTAACCTAACCTAACCAACCAAGAATATTTGATATTTGTATGGATACAAGATCTGGTAGAACAAAATCACTGACACTAGTGTAGCCAGTTCATACTAGTTCAAGGACCTATATATATCTAAGAGGCACATTAGTGCCTAGCCGACGTCAAGAAAGTAATGATATACACAAATACAAAGTTCAGAACGGCTATGTGCAAAGTCTCCTTTAAAATTTAACATTTAGTACCAGGGCCAAGAAACCAGTTTTTGGCCATTACATTGTATGATGGGGCTGGGTAAGTAAAAGTAAGATTGTAGTAAGTTCGGTTAGGTTAGGTTAGGTTAGGTTAGGTTAGGTTAGGTTACTAGGTAAGTACCATGATGATACATATCTTTTTCAATATTGATGTTGTATTTAAGGCTTTCTATTAATTCATAATATTTAATAGTTATTTTGGGGAGGGGTCCATTTTTTCAGAATTTGGAGACATAGTATTTGAAATATATTTCAAAGAAAATTGAAAAATAATGGGGAATATTTGCCTTTCAATCACTCGTTACGTAATCATGACTGTTCTGCTACAGGGTGTTTCACAAAGGAACAGAAAACCTTTCAAGGGGTATTCTACAGGTAATAATAACGATCAATAAACATAAGTTTTAGTTTTCCGTGTTTTGTTAAATAAAACTTTATAACTCAGGAAATTGATATTGGAAAAAGCATTCTTTATGTTACTTTCATAATAGCAGTTGTTTAATAGATATTTACATATTACAACTACATATTTACATATTATAGATATTTACAAATTAGGTAACTGCGTCGTTACATCGGTAAGAGGGTGGTTGTACATCGAGGCAAAGCCGAGTTGAGTAATGTAAAGAAGCACTTATCACGTGTAAAATTCAATATTTTACCTGACCTAACCTAATCTAACCTACCCTTACCCCACATCATACAGAGTGTTCTATAACTTTGTGCAATAAAGAAAATCACACACGACATTTTAACTAGTTTATTATTAATGAAACATTGAAATTAGCAACTAAAATAGATTTTTATTTGGTATAAATGTTAAATTCGCAGTTGTTGAATTCCCAAAAGTATACATTTGATGGAGTAAATGTAGTTGAAGTTCATGGCTTCAAAGAACTTTGGTTTGTCGAATTTAAGGGCACAACTTGCTCCTCTGTGGTGTCATCTGTCACAGTGGTTGTGGACTCCATTACGTTTTTAGGAAAGAGTGTTTGTTTTCATCATTTCCAAAACTTTGTGTTTATATCTAATGCTTCTTTTGGAATGAGGTTGTATCCTTCAGCTACCATGCTAGATTTCCAATATACAATGCCTATGGATGCGTGGTCAGAAGGAAGTCTGATCTTGAATATGCGAACTTTGGATACCAGGTGAACTCCAATTTCAACCTAGCCTTACCCGTACATGTGGGGCTTTGTATGGGTGGACGTCTACTTCCCTAACTACTCGTGGGACTTTTTGGAACATAGTAAACCAGAAAAAGTAGATGACCTCAGGGAGCTTGCAAAAATGACTCAAGGAGAAGCAACCAGATGAGGATGGACAAAATAGGTAACGAAAACATCCCTATGGAATCTACTCCTCAAACTCGACAGCGGGATGTAGGCACTCAGGCATTACTGAATCACCCTGCTGCAGAGAGAATTCGGGATGGAGTCGAACATCTCGATATCACCAAAAAACAACTCTCAGGAACACAAAAGCGTAAAATGAGAAGAGCTGAACAATGGTACAGGGACTAGATATTAAACCCAGGAATAGAGATCCACAAAGAGGAAATACCTATATGGAGAGACATTACACTCAAACAGGGGAAAGGTCGGGAGTAACAAGCCGAGGTAGTCCATAACCCAAAAGAACAAGGTCTGATGGAAGCACACCAAGAGCAAAGGAAAAGAAAAGACATCGCTACGGTGTTGGGATGGACAAGAGTCAAGACCGTAAGACCGGAAGCTTGTCTAACAAGGATGTCCTGAAAGCCTACAAGATGGCCATAGTTCCATCAAGCTATCCGGAGAAAAGGTGCTGGTCTGAGTACCTAAACATCTAGGGACACTCCCACCAGAACAAGTTCTGAAAATGATAAAAACCCAGCATAAAGGGCTAATGATACAGAATTGGAAAGTAGTCGATAGGAAGCTGGAGGAACATGGTCAGATTCTGGTACTAGTGATTGATGAGGCATCACTGACGTCACTTCAGGCAGTACGATACAGAATGCATCTGGACCTCTCCAAGGCGGACTTCAGAGTCATCTACAATTGAAGGAAAGTTGAGGGTGGTTCAAGTAAACCTTCATCACAGTAAGGTGGCACCCGCTGTTTTACGAAGGATGCTTTAACAGAAACTAGTCGATGTCGTCCTGATACAAGAATCTTGGGTGACTGTCGACAGAATTGCAGGGCTATCCTTGAGAACAGGTAAGTTAATGTATGATAAATCTACTGATAAACCTAGAACTTGTATAATAATTGGGAATAACTTTGAGATACTTGTTTTATCTTCTTTATGTTCCAGAGATACTACACTGGTAAGCACTAACCTAGATGTGGGCTCAGGAAATAGGAAGCTAATTTTCACTTCTGGTTACTTCCTACACAATATAGATAAAAATCCACCACCCGCAAGTTTCAAGAAGGTGGTGGAGCACTGCGTGGGTGGGGATTTTAAACTCCTGGTAGGAGCAGACGATAACACACATCATACAGTGTGGAGCCGCAGTGACATGAACAATAGAGGTAATTCTTTACTTTCTTATATTGTAGTATCTAATCTATATATTTTAATAGAGGAAATACACCTACTTTTGTCACTAAACTAAGACTCCATAGTCCCAACTAGGGAGAACTGGCACATTGCTAACCAAATAGTTAATATTGATAAAATCAGGTGGGCTATTAATTCTTTTCACCCATTCAAATCACAGGGCCCAGATGGAATTTTTCTGGTTTTGCTGCAGAAAAGGGGAAACATACATTTACCCAATCCTGTGTGGAGTGTTCAGGGTTAGTCTAGCCTCCATTTATGTACCTCAGGTGTGGAAGGCAACAAGAACAGTGTTCATACCTAAGCCAGAATGTACCTCCCATGGCTTACAGACCGATCAATTTAATTTAATTTAATTTGAAGACACAAGAAAAACTGGTAGAGAAACATATACACGGGCCTATGATCCCTTTGCACATAAGTAAACATGTGCACAAGTCAGGTAAAGGGTGAGAGAGTGCACTTCATAATATAGTTCAAGAACTGGAAGAGGCTTTCAGTAACCGTGATTATCTCATCGGTGTCTTTTTCAACATTGAGGGAGCTTATAACAATGCCTACCATGGTTTGATGGTCCGGGATTAATACAACGTGTAGGAGTGGGTGGGGGATATGTTGAATGGGAGGACAGTTCTAGCTAAATTACTGGGAGAAGAGCTGGAGGCTGAGGTCACTAGGGGTTGTCCGAAGATGGGAGTTCTTTCTCTCTTTGTTGGTGTCTGGTGGTTGACACACTTCTGAACCTTCTCTCATCGAAGGGTTACTACACCCAAGGATATGCGGACGATGTGGTGGTGCCTATCCAAAGGAGGTTTGGCAACACAGTGGTAGATCTCATGAAAAGATCTCTGTCACTAGTACAGGGATGGTGTCACAAGGAAAACCTTAGGGTCAATCCTTATAAAACGACACTGATCCCATTTACAAGGAAAAGGATCAATCCGGATTTGAGAGATATCAAAATTTCGGAGACAAAAATTCCATGTACGAATGAAGTCAAAAATCTAGGTGTGGTATTAGACACCAAACTAACCTGGAATTTCCACTTAAAGCGTACTACATAAAAAGCCAATAAATCAATAATGGCAGTAAGAGGGCAGTAGGCAGAACTTAGAGACTATGACCAGCAATGGTGAGATACATCTACCCTGGTATTATGTGACCTATGATGAGCTATGGGGCGGTAATGTGGTGGGATAGGACCGAGCGGGGATGTGCCAAAACAATTCTGACTAAGGTTTAGAGGATGGCATATCTATGGGCTACCGGGGGCATATCCACTACAACAACCGCTACAATGGAAATACTATTCTTGCTTCCACCCATTGACCTGTATATTATGACGGAGTCTGGAGAAACTTAATATGAGGCATGCCAGAATTACAGAAAAAATTGGCCACCCGATTTTAATTATGGGTACTGGATATGATAGAAACCAGATGCTCATTTTCAAAACCTATTGAAGTTACATTGACTCATGGGGACAAAATTCAAGATCTAGGATACACAGGAAACCTAGTGTGGTATAACGACTGTTCAAAGACAAAGGTAGGTACTGGTGCTGGGATATATGGGCTGATCCCGGGGTTGAAACGTTCGTTTACCTTGGGACAACATGCCACAGTTTTGCATACCGATATTATGGCCATAAACGACTGTATACAGGAAAATCAGAAGCGGGACTCTGAGGAAAACCATATCCACATATATACAGATAGTCAGGATGCAATTAATTCAATCACAGGAACTACCATAAAATCTAGGCTAGTGTGAGAATGCAGGGAGAACCTCAACACTTTATCCCAGGAAAACCGGATAACTTTGCACTGAATGCCGGGGCATAAGGGAGTTGAGGGGAATGATATAGCGGACAACTAGCTAAACGGGGTTCTGCATGAGAGTTTGTAGGACTTGAGCCAGCTGTAAGAATATCCGTGTGTCTTGCTAAGATGGCCATAAATAGGTGGATTCATGCACAAGACCAGCAAAAATGGGGAAGCCTTAAAGGGCACAACCTAGTAAATCATTACTTAATTATTGTTACTCGTTACTTAATTACTTAATACATAGTAAATCATTACTCGCGCCGCCTTCTATCAAGAGAAGAAGAGGCGACGAAAGGAGGAGAAGATGGTTGCGGGCACTAGGGTGGAATACCCGAAAGCTACTCCGATGAGCAGAGGAGTGGCTGCTGATGTAGGAACGCCAAAAAGGCAAAGGTCCGATGTCAGCAGTCCTTCAAGCTCTGGAGTCAACCAGGTACCAAAGAGACCCAGGAGGGGGTTGGAATTCTCATATGCAGAAAGGCTGACTTCTTTCGGGGTTGCAGTGGTACCTAAAGACTTTCCGGAAAGGTTACTCACTGAGGAGGACATCCTGGAGCTCTCGTCTGCTCTCATTGCGCAGATGAAGCCCCTCTCCGATGGATGTCTACCAGGCTTCAATGAGTCGCCTAGGCTGGAAAGCGGAGCTATGATACTGCAGTGCTGCAATCTGGAAACCAAGGGGTGGCTAGAGCAGGCTGTAGCCATATGCAATCCCTGGAAAGGGAACATCTTGGAGGTGGTGGACGCGAAAAAGGTGATTAACATTACCAAGGTTATCACCAGGTTTCCGCCCCCATTCGACAAGATGAAGGTGGAGGAAGTACTGTCCAGGATCCAGCAACATGATCTCTCGATCTTGACAAAAGATTGGAGGATCATCAATGCTAGAACCACGGGCCCTCAGGGGAGAACAGTGGTTCTTGGACTCAATGAGAAGGATTTGGAGATGCTCAAGTGGAGAAACCTCAGGGTTAGGCTCGGGCTTGGGCAGATCCAGTTCCAGATCATTGGAAAAAGAACTAGGGATGGTGCAGCCAATGAAGGTGCTGTAGGTGGTCCAGGCCAATCTTCAGCATAAAAAGGCGGCCAGCCTTAACCTAGCCAGCAGATTCAAGGCCGAAGGCATCGATGTGGCTCTGATCCAGTAGCCATGGGCGGTGAAAGGTAAGGTTCTGGGGCTGGGAGACTCTGGGGGCAGGCTGATGTATGATACGTCATCGGACGCTCCCAGAACATGCATGTTAGTGAATAAGAATTTAAGTGTCTTTTTGCTAAATGAGTTCTGTGCCAGGGATCTGGTGGCAGCTAAGGTGAGATTGGAGGATCAGGAGGTGTGTGGAGAAATTACCATAGGCTCTGCATACTTCCCGTTCGACTCGGCCAAAATCCACCTCCAACTTACGAGTTCACACGTATTGTGGGAGAAGCGAAGAGGAAAGGTGAACACCTAGTCCTTGGAGTGGATTCCAATGCGCATCACCTTGCATGGGGCAGCTCCAACTGCAATGTAAGAGGTAAGTCTCTATTTGACTATTTGTCTAGTTCTAATTTAGATATAGTTAATGTAGGTAACAAAGCGACCTTCATCAACAGAGTGAGGAGGGAGGTCATTGACATCACAGTCTGTACTGAACGTACTGCCCAACTCATCAAGGGTTGGAGGGTCTCGGTGGAGCCATCACTGGCAGATCACCAGCACATTCAATTCGAGATGAGGTGGAAGCAGAAGAGTGTCATCTGGTTCAGAAATCCCAAAAGGACGAACTGGGAAAAGTACAGGGAAGACTTGGGGCAGGCTGTTCAGGATATAGTGCCTGAAGTGAGGGGGATAGAGGAGTTGGAAGAAGTATCGGTGCAGCAGCAGGTTGCGGTGCAGGGTGCTTTTCAGGCCAACTGCCCCCTCACACAAAGGAAAAAACACGACACGTTAAGGTGGTGGAACAAGGAACTAGCAAAAATGAAGAGGGAGGTTAGAACTCTGTTCAAGGCCTCTAAACATCAAGGTTGCTGGGAACCCTATCACAAAAACTTATTGAGTATAACTCAGCAATTCGGAAAGCCAAGCGGGATTCCTGGAGAAAGTACTGTGAAAGAGTGCTCTGAAACGGCTAGACTCCAGAAGATCCTGAGGGCTGAACATACCAATATGGTGGGCTCTCTGGAAAAACCAGATGGCTCGTATACGCAGTCCGGAAGGGAGACTCTGGAAGTACTCCTGGGATGTCACTTTCCGGATTGCGAGATAGAGGGAGGAAGTGATCCCTCCCTGTACACTAGGGCAAGTCCGCGTAGAGCGGACTGGAACTGCTCGAGGAGACTCATTAATGAGGATAAGGTGGACTGGGCCATTAGATCGTTCGAGATGCATAGGGCCCCGGGGTCGGACGGGATCACTCCCTTACTCCTCAAGGACTGTTTGGAGGTGCTCAGGCCGGTTATCACGGGTGCTTTTCGAGCGAGCTTGGTGCTGCGCCATGTTCCAAGGAATTGGTCTATGGCGAGGGTTGTCTTCGCTCCAAAGCCTGGAAGAGCGGGATATGCTCAGGCCAAGGCCTACAGACCAATTTGCCTAAACTCTTTCCTGCTAAAGGCTATGGAGAGAATTCTGGATGTTATTATCAGAGATAGCGTGCTTAGGAGTTCAGGCTTGCACGAAAATCAATTTGCTTATAGACCAGGCAGGTCCACTGATGCTGCTCTACATCATATAGTGAGCAGAATAGAAGGAAAGTCTGGAAGCAAAGAAATAGCTCTGGGGGCGTTCCTGGACATAGAGGGAGCCTTCAGTAACACTTCAATACAATCAATGATTAGGGCTTTGGAGGATTGTGAAGTGAACAAGACTGTTGTAGGATGGGTGTCTGCCATGCTGAACAGCAGGTCAATCCAGGCTACTCTGTATGATGAAATTATCACGGTCAGAGCTAGACGTGGATGTGCTCAGGGCGGAGTCTTATCCCCCCTGTTATGGAACCTGGTAGTGGAGAAGATCCTTAGGCGTTTAAACGAACAAGGATTCTACTCACAGGGATACGCTGATGATGTGGCCATCGTGGTTAGAGGTAGAGACATGAGTGTTGTTTGTGACCTTATGCAGGCTGCCTTTAACCAGGTGGAAAGGTGGTGTCAGGAGGAACAGTTATCTGTGAATCTTGTAAAAACTTCTCTCATTCCCTTCACAAGAAAAAGGAATCTGGGAGTGAGGTCGCTACCTAAGCTCTTTGGGCAGGAGGTAGCGTTGGAGAACCAGGTGAAGTACCTAGGTACTGTGTTAGATAAAAGGCTCACCTGGAACCCACAGATAGAACGGGTAGTAACCAGAGCCAAGTGTCTTATGTTTGCATGTAAGAGGGCTGTTGGTAAACAATGGGGTCTGCAACCCAAGGTGGTTATGTGGATTTACACCATGATTATTAGACCACTAATCTCCTATGCTGCGGTGGTTTGGTGGACTAAGACGTTACAAGGTGGGGTTGGAAGTAGAATGGATGGTCTCCAAAGGGTGGCCTGTTTGGCTATCACGGGGGCCATGGTGTCTACACCAACTGTTACCTTGAATGCACTACTGGATCTCCCTCCCCTAGGGGTATATATTCAGGGACAGGCCAGGATGGGTGCATATAGACTACAGCAAACGGGGTGCTGGAGAGAGAGGTGGCTTGCAATTGGGCATTGCAGGATAAATCAAGTGGTCAACAGGGAAGTGTTAGACATGCCCTCAGATCACATGATACCTAATGTTTCATTAGACAAGCCTTTTAAGACGAAGATCTTCTCTAGGGAAGAATGGGAGTCTGGAAGGAGGTTATACAACGAGCAAGATATAGTCTGGTTCACAGATGGCTCGAAAACAGAGATGGGTACAGGCGGTGGCATTAATGGGCTCAACCCAGAGAGGTCCATCGTACTGAGCCTAGGTAAGCATGCTACTGTTTTCCAAGCAGAAGTAGGTGCTATCTCTGAATGTATCAAGGAGAATCAAAGAATGAAATACATTGGTAAGAACATTCTGATTTTCACAGATAATCAAGCTGCCATTAAAGCACTTAACACGACTAAGGTAAAGTCGAAGCAGGTATGGGACTGCATCTCATCATTGATAAAGCTTAGTCAGATGAACACGGTCACTGTGGGCTGGGTTCCTGGCCACTCAGGTATTGATGGTAATGAGAGAGCAGATGAACTAGCCAGGTCAGGCTCTGAATCCCCTTTCGTGGGCCCGGAACCGGTGCTCGGAATCTCTTATGGACATGCCAGGGCAGCGGTTGATACGTGGATGCGGGAGGGGATGAACAGGGTCTGGACGAATTCAACCACTAGTAGACTTGCTAAAAGGTTAATTAGACCAAGCAAGAAACATGCCTAACAACTCATCTCTCTCAGAAAGGATAACATGAGGTGGGTGGTTGGGCTCTTAATGAACCACTGTCACCTCAGAAAACACCTACACAGGATAGGAATTGCTGCAGATAATACATGCAGGAAATGTGGTTTGGCTGAAGAGTCTGCAGAACACATTCTTTTAGAGTGTGAGGCGTTAGGACGAGCCAGGCTGTACTCTCTAGGCCCTCCGGGGAAAGAGATGGAAACCATCCTAGACAACCCTATCGGTAGTATCTGTTCCTTCATAAGGATGACGGGTATTACTGAATGGGTGTAGGAAGGAAATTGGGGCGGCAAAAGACCTTTAGGTCGACGCCGGTGAGGCCTCTGATGGAGGTTATCACAGCCCAGTTAAAAAAAAAAAAGGGAACAAATCTGCTAAGCTAGAATGAGGAGCTTTAGTTGCACAATAGGCCATAGGTCGCGGTGCCAGGGCTGGTCTCTAAACGGCCCATTAAACTCCAAACATAATCAATCAATCAATTTGGCCTATCAAAAGAAGAGCCGCTACGAAATCATCTTTGTTCAAATGAAGAAGTCATGGAAGCAGTGCAAAATTGGCTACGCACCAGACTCAAAAGTTTTGCAAACCGAATTACGGGTGATGTGGTGTAGTACTTATTGATAACTCATGTGGTTCTGGATACAAAATCTGCAGTGCGCCTCACCAGACATCATTATTATCTTGTCCCTTGGTAGGTATTAGTGGTGGTTACACCAGTTAACGTTGTGCGTGATTAACTGTTGAAAAAAACTGCTAACGTTAACCTGCCAGACAGAACAGAAGACCAAGCGTCTTTGTTCAGTGTGCACGTGTTCAATGAGAAGTGAGAAGGCTCTAGTCATCAATCGACTGTCGCCTGCTTCTTAGCACAAACCTAACCTAAATATTTACACAGTTAGTTGACAGCTTTTATCAGCTAAAACTAAAGTTATTTACACCACACGATTTTCGTATTATCCAGTCGTCGTTTTATACAGTTTTAGATTTAGTAAAAAACAAACAGTAAAATAGTAGGCTACAGCAGAAAGATGCGTTGATTTGTTGAAGAATAACATTGACGTTAATTGATTCGCTTTAGTTGCTCAACTAAACTAACAGACAACTGAGAGGCGTATGTGTAGCTGGGTGCACGTGCATCAAGTGGGCCGCTGGCGCTAACAAACAACCACTGATGCGTCACCTGCTAGCACTAAGCAGTTGATAAACGTTAGCAGTTAATGCACTTCTTCGTCAACTGCGATGAGCGTTGACGATGATCAACGTTGACGGTTAGCTGTTACCCGTTAACGGACACAGCACTAGTAGGTACTGTACCAAGTTAAAATAATGAATATTCTAGTCTGCAGATGTAACTGAAAAGAGGCTGATCTTGTACGAAAGTCATTGGAACGTTTCGTTCACATCTAGTTGGAAGTGCCTAATGTACTGGTAAGACGGATATCAGTACATCGAGGCATCGAAGGGAATGAAAATCTTTACCAAATAACTGTGTGATATCAGCTGTTCAGCATCTACGAGTAAGGAGAAATATCGATAATGAGAGAAAAATGTGCAAGGTTAAAAGACAGAGTTGAACTCTAACAGCATCCCTAGTCAGACAAGATCTCAAACAGATTTCATACCCGGAGTAGTTTAAGGAACAACTAACCAAAGTAGGACTCTTCCACAGAGATGCCAAGTGAGCCCTTAAAGTACAACCTCCTGGACTACGAGTTATGAGGGGACTCTAGAAACTTGCAACAATTTGAACAAGTCAAAATGTATGGGAGGACCTAGCTATACCAAACTGGAGTAACTTTGGTTGACATGGAAGAGGACTTCTGGGTTTGATTTTGCACACGGGTTTGAGTTGTTAAATTTTACATTGCTCTAAAATTTGAATGAAATCTGTGGAGCTGACTTTGTGAAATAATCTATTTTATAACAGTATTGTGGTTTTCCACTGATAACTCACAAACAGGTATTTTTGTGTCTTATAAAAGCAAATTTATGTTTATCGCAGATTGTAATTATTCTACATTTATCGGTACCAACTTGTATCGTATTCACCTCTCTAATACGACAAATAGGATAGATATTGTTAAATATATACTTTGTAATGCTGATCTCTATGAAAAATATGATTTTCGTAGAGTTGCAAAATCAAATAGAGCAGAGAGACCATCACGAGCAAAGCGAGTTTAAACTTTTCAATTTATACAAGGCTTGTTAGCCTAGCCAACGTCGAAGTAGCGATTTAGACAATTACGAGAAAGCAAATCTGTTACAATTGTTGAATCCCCTACTGGATAAAGACCCGTTAATCTACCAATACTATTTCAGATTTCCTACATAACCTAACTTTTGGGTATTACAATTAGAAATATCAGCTTGTGTTACTTTGTGTGATAGGGCTGGGTAAGTACAATGATGGCTTGTACCTGTGCACAAAGACTGCAGAGATTAAACGCAAGAAAGTTTAATGTTGAGAAATTTCCCCTTCCAACTTTTTAGTCTTAAACTTAAAAACAGTAAATTTGAAATCTAACACGACAATACTATCTGTAAAAATTAAATAAATAAATTACCAGAACTATTGGAGTACAAATCTTTTGGTTGTCTTCAACTAACTAATGGAGAGTTAGGGTAGAGAAGAGGAAAATATCTCAGTTCAATGTTTTTATTTGTGATACATTCTAACCTTTACAGCTCATTGTTCTCATATGTAGAAGTAAACAATTATAAATGACTCATTGTAGTCACGTAATGCAAAAGTAATACGTAATTGGACGGGTTGTTAAAAACTTAATAGACTCTCTGATAATACTTTACCCGGCGATATACAATGTTAATAAAATCAGATTCTGTAAATATAATGCCTAAAAAAAGTAGGTTTCTTCGGCCTTGTAGGATATGTTAAATTGTATTGGTAGATCAAGGGGTCTTATCCAGTAGGGTAACTTTGTTTAAAACAGGTTGTCTGAACCTCGAAGTTGTATTTTATTTATTAATAACGATGAGGCCCCAACGGATCTCGTTGAGTATCGTGTTCCATTCGCATATCTCTTGTCAATGTCTTGGTGGTGGCTGTCCTGAATGAACCTCCACTTGTGTAGGGGATTCTTTCCTCCTGGATCCCATAACTGTTGCAATTTCTTGAGAGGACAGTGTAGAAAGTTACATTTTTTATAATAACTTTGCTATTTATCATTGTAGAAAGGTAGAGTAGATACCATTACATGAAAAATTGAAAAACACGTGATATGAATTTTTCTACAGTACAGATCTACCCCAAACCATGTTAAAAATTCATAGCTCTAGGCGTCTTGGATCCAGATATATGCTTTAGGGGTAAAAAACACCCTTGGAGTGGAACATTTTCAAAACCCTTTCTTAGACCTACCATTCATAACTCTAGGCATCTTTGATCCAGATATATGCTTTAGGGGTAAAAAACACCCTTGGAGTGGAACATTTTCAAAAGCCTTTCTTAGTACGCGTCTACAGACCTACCCCAAACCATGTTAAAAAATTCATAACTCTAGGCATCTTTGATCCAGATATATGCTTTAGGGGTAAAAAACACCCTTGGAGTGGAACATTTTCAAAAGCCTTTCTTAGTACGCGTCTACAGACCTACCCCAAACCATGTTAAAAAATTCATAACTCTAGGCATCTTGGATCCAGAGATATGCTTTAGGGGTAAAAAACATCCTTGGAGTGGAACATTTTCAAAACCCTTTCTTAGTACGCGTCTACAGACCTACCCCAAACAATGTTAAAAAATTCATAGTTCTATGCTTCTTGAAGATTTCGTGATCAGTCAGTGGGTTTTGACTTATATATATTATATTTTATATATATGTAGATTACAGGATTATTTGAATAATAAATTAGTTTACAAGAAAAGAGATGTTGCGTCATTTACAGTTGATATCAGTATTTCCAAACAACTATGCAAAACACTCGGTACTGCAGCTGAAAACATTGTCATAAAAAATGCACAAATTGCATTATTGATTTTACACAAGGTGAGTCATTATTGTGTAATGTTTTATAGCACTAAAATAAATCTACTAGAACTGAATTAAATTTTAACTTTAATGGTACAGAAATTATATCTTTACAAACACATTTTTTAGCTTTATATGGACTTGATTTAAACTGTAAACTATATTTAAAATGAAAATTAAACTGTTTATAAGTCCATACTATGGGGTAAGGTAGATATTAAAAATAAATTATTAATAGTTTATCATGGAAGCTTTCGTTCAGTTATATATGATATCTTGTGGAGTTCTGCAAGAGATGTTGAATTATTTAAGAAATATATACAGGGTGTTTCTGAAATAAACTTCGGGAGCTGATTTCTTACAAAAAATAATTAAAAAGGTTCATATGAATAAGTCTCAGAAAATGCTTGGTTTAGGCTACAGACATTCCGACATTTTGAAGTAAATTAAGATATTGAGTTCAGATTATGCATATCCATTTTTTAAGTCAGGTTTTACAAGCGTTAAAAAAATAAAGACTATTTTATTATTTTCAAAATGACGTCCGTTTAAAAGCTGTAAAGTTGAATATCTCAAAAAAACAAAACAAAATTACAAGAGTCAAAACAGTTTCATTATTTAACTACAAATAAAATGAGTTTAAGTTAACAATTATTAACAAAAAACGAAAAACATAATTTCTTGGTAGTTCAATATAACACCTAAGATTAGGTTAGAAGCAGCTTTTTTAAATAGAAAATCAATATGTGAAATTGATGAAAGTAAGATTAGTAAACAAAAATCTACCAAAAATCAAAACATTGTTCAGTTTTTTTTTCAAAATAAGAACCCATTTAAAATGTTTATTGTTGAAGATCTTCAAATACTATTAACTTTATAAAAAAATCACAAGAAACAAAAAATTGCCCTTTTTAAATGATAAAGAAAATGGTTTTTTGTATTATTTTTATTGTAGCACAAAGGATAAGTGAGTTATTGTAAAAAAAAAACAACAAAAACATAATTCTTAGCAATTGTTTACAATACCCAAAATTAGCCTAATATCAAATTGTTTTTGAATTATGATGTTTTTTTATAGTAATAATAAAATCCATTCATTACTACCATGTTTTATTGTCAAAGTTGCTCTTTGTATCATTCTCCTTGTAGTTTACAATAATATTATGTTTTCTTCATATAAACTACAATTACCAACTTACATTGAAGTAGAAATTTCAAAAAGACAATATTAATTCATTAAGAATACATAGTTCAAAACGCTTTTCAAGAAAAATAACTATAATACATATAATATGTAATAAATTACAAAACTAAAATCCTAAAATGTAACTAATGATTTATAGACTATTTTTTTATTTCACTTGACAGTACATTTCCGAGAAGAAACAGGGGAGACTATTTTTTATTTCACTTGACAGTACATTTCCTTGAAGAGGAAACAGGTTATTGTTTACAACACCATCATAAAGCCTACTAAACTTACAAATAAGGTTAAAGGTGAGTAATCATAGACTTTGGCTTAATCCCAACCAATAAAATTAAAACAACATTATTGGTGTATATATATAGGCACAAGGAGACAAGAAGTGTCATTATTGTAGGCAAGATGGAAAGCCCTAAGTTGTTGTTTGTGTTACTTTGTTTGGTGTTGGTTTCCCAAAATTTTGCTGCTAAAAAAGGTGAGTGGCTTTATAATATTTATCAATTTCAACTATATTTTTTTCAACATAACCTCAAATTTAACATTGAAATCAGAAAAAAAGTCAATTTAATATATACAGAGTGATTCTCAACTTGAAACTTGAGACACTTTCAGGGCGTATTCTATTAATAAAAAAAAAAAAAAAATCATATTAATACAAAACCAAACTCTTAATCTACTATCTCTCCACTATTTTGTTTGTTTAAAATAACATAACTTTTTAAAAGACAAGTTACTGAGTTCAGATTTAGTACATGCATTATTTATATTGTATTTACAAGTGTTCCAACAACAAAAACTTCATTTGGTATGTTTTAGAAAAAGCGATTGTTTAAAATATTTAATTTTTAATATTTCGACAACTGTTAAACGCCCGGATTTTTAAAATATAAAAAATAAAGTTTTTGTTTGTATACTTGTAAAAAATTGTGTGTTCCAAATCTGAACTCAATATCCTATATACTGTGTATACACAAAACTAAGCTAAAATGTGTGTTTTTGTGTGAAATTTTCTTGAAACTCATTTTTTTCCCCCTTTTTTTTTTTCAGAATTTATCCTAATTTAATATAACTGTTAGAATTTCAAATTTTTATTGTGTTTTAAAATTATAAACGGAAAATATCACAAAAGTTGTAGTTCTTAATTTCATTTCATTTGCTTTATTAGCCTACATTATACCAGTATACCAGGCTTATTATAATCCCTTTTATACAGAGTGTTTCTGTAATGTTCCGACAAAATTCAGGGGGGGGGGTTATATGGGTCAAAATTGCCTAAAACGCCTCTCTTACTGGCTATATACTTTTTTTTTTTTTTACTAAATAATTTATATCTCTATACCCGCTTAACCGATTGAATTAAAATTTTGCACTATAGTCATCAATCTAAAAAAACTACTTTGAAAAAATACTCAACTAGTTCCAATAATCCGTTTCAAAATGGCGGCCGTTGAAAAATTTAAATGAAAATAACTAAATGAGTTATTTTTGTTTTAAATATTTATTTATTTTAGTGTGATTAGATCCGTATATTTATGAGTACCGTACAAAATTTCAACTCAATCGTTTAGAGATATAAATTATTTAGTTAAAAAAACAAAATGGTAGATAGGTGGAAAACTATACATTTCTAGACATATGTTTACAGGAACTTTTTTCTTTATTTTGACCCAAATAACCACCGTTTAAAGTTTGGCACGATATTTTCTGAACACTCTGTATACAGCTTTGACCCGTACCAAGGCCGAGATGCTGTTACGCCCAGTGGAGATTTAAATAAACACCCCCACAAGTCTCGGCATAAAAAAAAACAAGGTTCAAAAAACTTCTAAAACAAACACCCTAGTGGATAAGACCTTTTGATCTACCAATATAATTTAACATTTCTTACAAGCCCCTGGGCTGGGCATCAGTCAACTTGTTTATTAATCAACATTTTTCAATTGTTCTGTTGTGTAACTGCTGTTGTTTCACCTCATCACAAGTCATCTTCAGGTATAGCATACATTCAAACTACAGTACACATGTTAAAATTTTTAAAATGCCTTGTTGAAGTAAAACAGAACTACATTTCACGAAGTAGTTGATTAACTTCAATAAGTTATGATACTTATCCAGCTCCATACAAGCATATCCTTTAAATGTATCGCTCAAAAGTTTCTTGAGCCTTCAGTACAACGAAAAGGTTAAAAATAGAAGCAATTGTTAACCCTCAGTATGCTCATGCTAATTGATTCACGTTTTTTTTTCATCGGGTGAAATAATTTCAAAAATTCGCCAAAAATAGAAATTCTATCCCAATCATAAAGTGATCCATAGCTTTTTTTTAGGAAAAGGTCCAAATTATTCAAATATATAACTAAAAATTTGTATGGTGCAAAATTTTAAAATTTATAAGCTCAGGAAGCAAAAATTTTCAAATGCGGGAAAAAAATTTCTAAATTCAGGCCTAAATAAATACTATAAAAATGTATAGGCCTGGTTATGTAAAATACACAAAAGTTTCATAATTTAGTTGTGAATAGAAATATGTAAAAACTTTTACCAATTTCAAAGTAGTTTTTATGAAATAGATTTTTTTATGTCCGTACTACACAACGGCACTAAAATTTAGCCTATTTTGAAACATCAATCTAAAATGTATCCTTTACCCAAAAATGAAATTTTATATACCAAATTGTAGAGAATAAATCATAGAATAGAACTGTAAACTTGAACATTTTATATAACTTACTATTTTGTAATCAGAAATTACGAAACGAAATTTCGTTATGTATGTTATGAACCCACATACAAACATAGCCTACACTGTTACTAAATAAAGCTTTTCTAAAACTAATTTCACTAAACAAACACAATAACAAACACTACACTTATTTATTTATATATAAAACACAATTTCATAAACGTTATTCACTATAAATTACCAAAATAACATTCAATTCAGATCAAACAAACTCCTAACCTAAACAAAAATGGCGGATGATTTTGCAATAATCTAAAACAGTTCTTTGATCCTAGGCATTTCAAAGTTTATCTTTCTATTGTTATCACGGCTAAAGGGCAGTAGGTACAACTTACTAATCTCATACAAAATCTGCCATCACTGAGTTATTGGTAAATTAAAAATGAATGGTGTCAAAACATTGAGGGGGAGGAATTAATTAATTACAAATTTACCTTAAAAACTAGATCAATTTTGTAAAAAAGTGCAACACAATAATCAAACCACAATAACATTTATTTAACAATTTAAAAGTAAAAGAAATATCAAGCCTGTTAAAATATGTTGCATTTAAAAATATTACATCAAGTTAACGTTATATTAAAAATTCGACCACTTCAACTGAATGCATCAAATATTCATTTACTGACAGTTTTTCACAGAAAACCTTCTGATTTTTTGTTTTGAAAATGTTTCATTTGCCAAAAGTTAGTTTTCTTTCACCAGAAGGCACATATAAAATATCTTTCTTCTATCTTTATTGGTTTTCAAGTTATTGAATCAATCCGGGACTTTAGGGACACACTGTGTATAATTAAGTTACAGCATTTGTTGCATGACGACATGGCAGAATGGAACAGTTTGGCAGCTCAATTAATCACAGATAAGAATCTTGACAAATGGTTAATTTATTACATTAGTCATCTTTGATTACCACTAAGTTAAATAAAACAAAACTTACATTATATCAATTAATTTAATGAAATAAGGGAGAAATCAATTCAGTTAAACTTATCACATCTGTAACCCTATTACATGGACTGAAACCGTATAAGGCCAATTCTAGAGTTTTTACAACTTAAAGATGGCGCAATTCGAAAACATATACTCCTACTTCAACTTATATACACAGTGATTTCGTACATCTTGGCTATTTTCCAAAACATTTGTCTTTCTAATATCGGACTCAGGGTAAGGCGGGCAACCCGCAACACACCGGTGTCAAATTAGAAATGTATAGAGAAGGAGTTTTTCAAGATAATTCTATTTTTGGAGTTCTACCGGGCAGATTTATAAGCAAATTGTTTTAAATATATGTAAAAAAAAATTATCCATTATTTGCAAAAAAAACTAAGAAATCTCAATTCATTTTATATATTTAAAAAACCTTTTTTTTTTTACACACACATTTAACAACCCTATTCTAGAATCACACTACAGTCACTATTAATAAATTTGATGTATTGGACCTAATCAGCTGTTTTAAGTATGCCTTGTTATATTGGTTGCTATGGTAACTTAATTTGTATTTAAAATTAAAAAATCAAGTTTAAAAACATTTTCCAAATTGTTTCACATTGGTCTATATTGTAAAGAAATAGAGGGCACCCAAAAGGTCAGTGCTCGGCAGGCCATAAATTGTGAAGAGTTGAAAGGGTTGACAGCTAGAAAAACGATTCTAACGCCAGTCACGGCGTTATATATATATATATATATATATATATATATATATATATATCATTTTTAATTGAAAACAAAAATTTAAAAAAAAACAAAGCTCTAATCTATCTCAGACGATTATAAGTAATAGAACATCTAGAATTTGAAGAAAATTCTGACATTTTTCATTGCAATATTTGTATTAAATAATTCGATTTGCCTAATGAAACTATTTATTTTTTGATTTTTATTAATTGAAATTGTAAAAAAAAAAGAAAAGAAAACAATAAATATATTTGAGCAATTTGAATTTTTCAAATATAATCAATAGAAGATATATTTTTTAATACATAAGGATTTAAGGAATTTGAAGAGGACGTTAAATTTTTTCATTAAATAAAACACAAATAATTTTTTAAAACAATTATATTAAAACAAAATCATTTTTAATCTATAATAATCTTAATATTAATAAAAGAGAATCTGAAAAAACAGTGACAATTGGTTAAAAAAGTATATGGAGGAATCTATATATATTTGTTTCGCGCCTTCTTACGGCGAAACTATGCGGAATTCTAAAAAAAACCTAGAGGCAAAATTTGTAAGAAATTTTATGCTCTACAATTTTTCACTCAAAATAAAATTTAAAAAGCGAAATAATGCTATAATTTATATATATTTCTAAAAAACCACCATTTTTTTTAGAACGGGTGTAAAAATGACGTTTAAAACCCCATATACTTCACTAGTATTTACAGCTGTGGGAATATTTTCCATAAAAAAGCGATTTCTTGACTAATTTAAAGGGACAACACAATAGCAACTGTTATATCAAGCACACATTATAATATTATATTGTGTGTTGATACAGAAAGCAAAGGCTGTGTTGTTGATGGAAAGACATACAAGAAAGGAGAGTCTTGGACACCTAAAGGAACATGTAACAAAATTACATGCGAAGGTGATGGCGTACAAAGTGGAATAACGTGAGTAACAGAAGCTATCTTAAATGGAATTTTTGATTGAAAGCTCTCAAGGCATGGTTAGACTATCTCCAGTATGACAGAAATTGAGAAATTTGTTTGTGTCGATATAATGAGACAAGAGAAAAATCTTAAATACAGTAAGCTTTGAAACAAACTTTGAAGACGCAGTTATTTGGTATCAGGGGGGAAAAAGACATTTTAATTCTTTGTTTGGTATATGGTTTTAAGGGCATTTCAGGATTAACCTTTTTTATTTCCATCTAACAATTTTTTTATTGAAACTTTAATTTTTCTTAATAACCTCGGACCTTCTAGAATTTTTTTCAAAAAAAAACACCAGTTTTAGAGTGAAACTGTTTTTTTTTTACAATCTGGGAGAATTTTTTATCAATTATTTCATAGCAATGAAAAATTAAGTATTATAAAATTATATCTATGATCATATAGTTTAGGAATTTCAACATCTTTACAGTACAGAAATCACATGTTAACTAATAGGATTTTTTTAAATAATAAAAGTAAAATTCTTACAATTTTGCAAAAGTTGAAAATTGTTTTTTTTTTTTTTTTTAGCAAGTGATATCTCGGAAACTATATAAGATATTTACAATTTGAAAAAACTCAATGAAAATATGAACTTTCTTATTTATAGATAGAAATATTCAAATGATTCTGTTAATTATTTGCTGAGCTATAAAAGTTTTAAATAGAGTTGCAAGTGACAAAACAGTGTGGTAACTCTAATCACCACCGTACACCCTGCTTTTCAACCGCGCTTGCCTTTCGGGCATTGTTGCATTGCGGGTCGTCGACTATTAGATTGCAGGCGCATACAGTCATCACCGCTGAATTAGTCTTTCCCCACCTACTTTACGATTTTGCAAAAGTTTAAAATTGGTAATTTTTAGCAATTAATATCTCAGAAACTATAGAAGATATTTACAATTTGAAAACACGCAATGAAAATATGAACTTTCTTCTTAACAGATAAAAATATTCAAATCATTCTGATTATTACTTGCTAAACTATACACGTTTAAAAAAAGGATTGTAAGTGACAAAACTGCTTTTGTTAAAAAGGAACTTTATTCATGTCGTCTACAATGATATTTCTTCTAAACTGTTCTTTTTAGTATTTTAGTTAGGGTGATTTTTTTTATCACTGAAATTTTTTTTTTAAACACTTATACTTTGCTGGGATAAGTATGATATTTTAAATAGAATGTCCCAAAATTTTCTTCTTCACCATAGAGACTTCATTTTCCTCTCAAGTGAGAGTCCTTCGTACTCTCTTTCTTTTAAAACTCGTTACATATAATGTGAATTCTATCACTGTTCATGTTGCACAAATTATATTACATGGAGATACAAAATATGAATGATTTATACTGTGGTTTGGGTTTTGATGAAATGGGTTATCTTTTTGGTTGGTGATAGTAAATATGTATAATTGGACGATTTGTACGTTATGCATCTTATAACTTTGAAATTTCGGTATCGTTACAACATATAGTGGGTAAATAAAATAAATTATGTTTTGTTGTTTTTCGTAACTCTCTGTACTCTGTAGAAGGGACTGTTATTAGTAACAAAACTATCTGAGACTGGATCAAATCACTTTCTACGTACTCTAAACACTAATGTGTTAGGGCCTACTGTTCTTCAACTCAGGGTGTGTTATTTAAATTGAGACAAGTGAATATTTATAAAACTGCATCCTATGAAGAACAGTACCTAGGTTATCTGGTTTCGAGGGAAATAAATTATTTGCTTCCTTGATGTTTTCAAGGTGTACTATTTTTTTAAATTTAAACATGTGTATGTAGTCTCCTGGTCTATACTTGCTTCAGTTGTACCATAAACACATATTCAGTGTAAATCGTATCTCCTGTCATGAAATGCTAAAGTTGTTCCTTTTAGTCCTAGGGGACCTATAAAAACATCAGCTGTTACTTCGTTTATACGAATTAACGATTGTAAAGAATCTATAAAAACAACTGATACTCTCGATTGTAAATAACAAGATAAAACAGCTGTTACCATCGATTTTATAAATAAATAAGTACTAACTTACTAACACAAACAAAACAGCTGTAATAGCTGCTAACTTGTCCAAACCTTTTGAAGGTAAATAGGTTATAACATTTTAGTTTTTGTAAAATTGTTTTCTTATATTGTTTGCAGTATAACGGAAAAATATTGTTCATCACTTGGACCAAAAGAAGCTTGAAAAAAAAGCTTCACTTTTGGTCCTGGTGATGAAATATACTATTTTGGATAAAATGGACATTGAAACACTCCCTAACCCAGCACATATTTTAATATCACATATATGAAAGAAAGTTTGAACATCAAAATATGATTTTTTTTTTTTTTTTTTTTTTTTAATTCCACAATTTTAATATAGTTTTTATTTTTGCAGGTGTGCTGCTTTCCAAGCACCAGGATGCACCATTGTAAATGGAGACTTGAAAAAACCATATCCTGAATGCTGTCCATACCCAAAATGCCCTAATGATAAAAAAAAGAAATCCTAAACTATCTTCCCTTTAAAAAATACCCAGACGATAAAAAAGAAAATTATAAATTTATTTCATCTTGTTTGAATGTTGTAACATCTTTTGGTTCTAATTTACTTTAATACTGTCAAAAAATTGTGCTGAGTGTATAATATTAAACGCTTCACAAATATAATATTGACATTTTCAGATATCCATACATTTTGTCTCCCTCTTCCTTTTTTAACATGTTTACAAAAACGTGCTTTCTTGTCTGTCTGTTTGTCTGTTCTGTATAAAGTTTGCAATCGACTTTAAACTAACTTCCCGATTAGCTAGAGACTTGAAACTTTAAACATAGCACGGGATGACAATGCAATATGAACTCGCTTTCTTGTCTGTCCGTCAATCGTTGCCATGGTAAGAAAGCACACATTAATTTACCAGTTGAGGAGGATGGGAAAATGGTTGGAAATTTGGGACCATTCACTGGTAGCAAATCAGTGGAAGGACATCGAATTCCTGTACATCGATGAGATTTCTATGGTTTCATACTAAACGTTTTGCATGATCGATTCTAGATTGCGACAACTGAAAAAGAAGGAAAATGAACCATTCGGTGGCATCAACTTTATGGTTTTTGGAGATTTGTTAATCTCATCAAAATGTTTAAAATATATTGCAAAATTTCACACATACCGTACACTCTAAAAAGTAGAAAATAATTATATATATATATATTACATTTTTTGTTGTATACCAAGTTTTAAAAACAAACTAAAAAGTATACAATAATGTCTCGTAGCCCCATACAGGTTGTCCTGAAAATTTGTGAATTTTTAATAGCTATGAAAATACTTGTAAGGTTTAAAACGAAAAACGTGGGACGTATGTAATAAATAGATAATAATAAGGAGTGTAAGGAGCAGCTGTCGTCGTTGTTGAGAAAATTTTCAAAATTCCTAAATAAAACAAATTTTAGTGAAATGTAAAGATTAATACAGAAAACTCGCGTGTAAAATTGCAAGCAAAAATTTATTCAGAAACAATTGGCGAAAAAATGAACCTAGACCATCGCTTGAAGACGTTACAATGGAAGCAAGCTTTGGTTGAGTGAAGAATATGTTTCTGCACCATTTCACTCATAATTTCTCACCAACAATATCCTGCAATAAACTTACAACTAAACAATTTCCATCTAATTATGAAATCGTGTTGTCCCATGACGTCATAGAATTACTTTTACTATTATTGTAATGAGTTTTATTGGAACACTGGATAGTTCCAAGAATACCTGCATAATGATTATATGGTTACTATATAGGTTTATGAGATAATAATCTTTTAATAAATATGGCCACTATTCGCTTCGCTCGTCTCGATAAATGTGCATTAATTGGTTTTTTAAATTTTGGATGTGTCATTTGCATAATAAAATGTAATGTTCATATGCTAACGCTTTACAAAATTTGTAGGAAATTTGTTTCTCACACAGTCGCACACTATATCTGAGACATCCAGACTCACATCTTACAGTCTAATTCTAATAGGCTCACATTTTCAGAGCCTCATGATCACACACAAAAACACTATGCAAAAACAGTAATTTTGGCCTGGCGGTCAAGCAACACGACACTAGAAACGCTGGCAGTCAAGGTCATGCATTTACCACAGTAGCTTGATAGTGAAGACCAAAATTGTACAGTAGTGGATGGCGGTTAAAGGGTTTTAAGGAACATATCAATACCATAATTTTAATTTTTACTCTCTCTCTCTTATAAGCAAATAATTATTGATTCTAATATATACACACGTATATTTATTACTCTTGTTATAGTGACATTCATAAACTTATAATTGTATGCAAAGCTATCAATGAAATATTCTAAGCCTTCAATATAGATCCATCCCAATGATTAAGACAGTTTATTGAATTTAAAATGAATTCCAAAGATTTATTAAGTTTCTTTACACATGAGGCTTGCTCACTTTCTTAACCCTTTCAGGCCCAATATACTCAAACTAGTACAATAAATTTAAGTAGTTATTGTACATCTATGGGTGTTTGAATCTTCCAGTTCCAGTCAGCTGTTAAATTATCATCTGTTGGTAAAGTGTCTTCATCTAGCGGGGAAAATAGCAATAACTTTTGTTTGTTTATACTCGGTCAAAGCTGTGTAGGTTATGCGTATTATTGTGGTTTTATGAGGTTTTTTACAGTTTCCGTTTCATTTTCTTTCATAATACTTTTTTTCTCATAAATAATAGTGTCTGTGTTCTATTTAGGTTTACAGAACAATTAGAAATTATTTGTGTTATACATTAACACTCATAAAATAATGTAACCTAACATTTTTTGTGTTTACATTTAGTTCAGTGACTTTTATTTTCATTTTTATTATATTTGTGATATGCTGACTGTTTTTAATGGTAAAATTATGTTTTTATAACCACTTAAAATTAGTTCATATTTTATAAAAACGATCACGGCATTGGTATTTATAATTATTTTTTAATAAAACTTCCACTAAATGTTCTTTGTATGTTCGATAACATTCTGTTAAAATTTTATTTCCATCTACTAAATTTAAGTATGTTTTTGTGGTCAAAAATCATTTACGTGTGATAGTAAATTGTTTTCGAAGTAGGTTTTCACTTATAATTCGAATATTTCTTAATATCTATTAATGAAATTTTCTCAAAATGAATTCTATACATAAATAAATGTTCTGTGTACATTTCATCACGATATAACTAGTTTCAATAATTCTGTGTAACGATAAACTGCAGGTTATTTTTTATTTCCTTCCTACGGTTAGTTTGACCTTACATATTTTATAAAAAACTATCATGGCTAGGGTATTTATAATTATTTTTTAATAAAACTTTCACAAAAAGTTCTTTGTATCTTCGATAACAATCTGTTAAAATTCCAATTCCATCTACTAGATTTAAGTGTGTTTTTCTGAAAAAAAACATTTACGTGTGGGAATTTACAAACCAGATGTAAATTCCCTCAATGTAAGGGTAGTTCAAGAATAAAATGCAGAAAATGTAATGTTCACTTGTGCCTAAATAAAGACAAAAACTGCTATTTAAAATTGCATACTAAAGCATAAGCTTTGCTAAACACTATATTGTAAAATAAACTTTTTCCTTACTTAAAAATATTTAATAGTTTTTATAACTTTATTAGTGATTAGAGTGATAACGTGTATCTGAAGAATGGAACTAAAACTATCTAAACAGCACTTTAAAGATTTTCTCAAGTGTAAAACCATTTATAAATTTTATTTAATATAACAAAAAAGAAAAATGTTATAGGCCTACCTTAGACCTGCAATTTATTAAAGAGTAAGTGACATAGTAGTTTCTATTAGTATAATACATACATTATTAGACTGAGGACCTGATGTACTCGATTAAGTGCATAATAATATCTTATTTGTAAATAACATTTTTGCATTTATTTCTTGGCAATAAAATTAAGGATTGAAAGGGTTAATATTGAACTATCGTGGATCCTCCATAGCAGGCCCTCATCACTAAACAGTTTGATTCATCACAGCACCATGTTTTCCCATCTGCCAAAGTCTCCACCTACTTCCAATGTACTTTTGGATAAACTGAAAGTCAAATGTGCGCCACTTATGACAAAATTGTTGACTTACACACATGTTAACTTTATGGACTTTAATCTCCAGATCATTTGTAAAAGTCTCATCTTGACGGGTCTCCAAATCAAAAAATTCAGTGGATCGACTGACCACCGGTAACTCCCTGCTGAGTCTGACCTTAATTTTCTACCAAGCTTGACTTATATAGGCTACTCATTGGTTATTTGTTAAAACGTTGCATGCCAAGTAATTACCTACATTTTTGTACTCTGTCATAATAATTGTTTAAGCTCCGATGTCTACTGAATAGACTTAGAGTAATTGTCTACTGCCTTCTAACTTAACTTAACTTTTAATTCTAGCGGGGGATAGACAGGAATTCCCATCTTAGAAGAAGTAAGGCGGTAAAATATATCTCGCAGTGCATTTATAACCCCCTTAGCTTTAAAGTTTAGTTAAATCGTTAACAAAACCGGTAAAATTTTAATTATTAAGTGGTTTAAAAACCTTGTACAAATTTTCTCGCTCATGTCTAAAACTGAATATAAATCATCTAATCATCACCAAACATGCGAGTTCGGTAGTTGCCAATCAAAAAGAAAAATGAACTATAAATGTCGTGTCTAAATAAATATTTGCTCCATCACCAGTGTACCCATGGTGATGGAGCAGTCAGAGAGGAAATACTGAGACATCTTCAGGTTGGCAATGCCACACAGGATCTTATGTCATCCATACTCACTTCCACGAAACTTGTGCAACATGCTGCCCATCTGTATAGAAGACACCGTGCAATCGGCACCGAGGATGGACACACATAGTAAGAAGTAAGTAAATAAATATTAAATAAGCGAATAACTTGCTTTGCTTGTGCCATCATAAGCTTCTAATGATGGTGGCATAAAGTTCATTTTTGTTTTGTACCAAAAAATAGGATTCACTATATAATGTTGTAAATGATGACATGTTTTTTTCAGAAATCGGATAAAACTGTGTTTAGAACACTTATTCTTTACTTAACTTATTTTGTTAAGTCGCTAAGTTATTAATTCGTTACTTTTTTAGCTTAATTTTATAACTTTTTAATCAAATAACCATAAAATCAAAATCAAAAGGTCTGTACAATATTATAATTTCATAATCCAGAGTGTCTAACATTTTTTTTCTTTGAGTTAACAATGTTGTAAGCGACTGGTCGTAATGTTATTCCCATACAAGTTAAATATTTTTTATAATTATTTTTATTTTCTCTGTTTTTTAAAATGGAGAAAATAAATATAAAATGTGAAATAACTTTTAAAAACTACATGACTAACAGGTCTATTTACTCCTATATCTTGTAGAAATTAAACAACTTTGTCTTCATCCATGTTTAAAGCGTTCCACTCTACAATAACAAAACATGTCCTGCCCTGTTGTGTACAATGAAAATGTAATTCAATAATGCCAAGTATTATATTTCTGCTGCTGCTTAATGTTCCTTTACTTTTAGGTTTTAACCATATTTATTAATATATTAAAATAATGGTTTCTTTGGTAAATTAATTATCTACACAATAAAATGAATAACAAATAGAAGAACCTGAAGTTATTGGTACTGTTTGAACTCGCCATTTTGAGGAGAAAGAAAAGGGGGTTCTTGTCGGGGAGCTATATTTATGATCATAAAACTTTCTTTAACTCTTAATTCACTAGAATTCCACTAGAATTCATTAGGGGGAATTGCCACTTTTATAGATATATTGCAAACATTTTATTATTGGTTTTGAAAAGGGACCTTCTTGTCAATCCCAAGACCATATACCGACAAGAGGTGCCTTTTCTCCTGTCAGACATGATTTCACATTTTTATTTTTTCCAGTGTTATTTTAGTTTCAAATTACATTTTGGCTATGATTAGACAATAGAGTATATTTTAGTTTATTAATCTGTTAATAACAAGAAATGGCTATTTTAGATTTTATCAGCTATTTTTGCCTGTATTGAAATTTTACTCTCGCGACAAAAGGAACCATTCTGGTTTCTGCATCAGAAATAATAAACTTCATACAAGCTATTGTGGTTAAAAAGGAATAACGAACTGCATACTGACACAAGCTGTAATTACTGTTACACCACCTATTCTGGAGTCAATAATCGTAAAAACACAAAAGATAAAATTTATATTTAAAGAAAATCATAATGCCACCACATATTGAAAGCAAGTCACAGTTACAATTGTTATTCTACTCACCTCATCTGGTGGCAGTATCCTGGTACAGGTTTTTCTTCTTCAATAGATTTCCAGCATCCCTCGAAGCTTTTCTTTTCTTGTCCTGCCAATGGAAAACATCGACTTTCCTTTTTTTATCACAATTTAAACTTTTAATTCCATTTTTGTTACCTTACAGATTATTGAAATTTTAGTAACAATGAATATGACCTAATCTTTTTGAATTGTATCTTATTCACCTATTGCAGTTTCGGTCATGTGACCATCCTCAGGGTATAGAAACTTCACAAACACAAATACAGAGTCACAACATAATACATATATTTCACTCCACTCAGAGATCGTGAAAAATATAAAGCAATAAATTTCACTGTTAAACAGTTTCTTATCAACGTCCACGTCCGACCAGTGAGTCTACACTGGATTACTGAAATGTAGTAAGAAACTTAGTGACGACTCATCCATCGTTCCAAAATCGCGATAAGTGAATAAGGTAAGATTCAAGTGGATTAGTTGATGTAACATACATTGTAACTACAATTTAAACATTTCTGGTTGCTTGGTAATAATGTAACACTTGCCACAGCAGCCATCTTGGTATAAAGAACATTATTCTGGTTGCCTCACCCGAATTACCAAGCTTTACACTAGGCTATTCAGTGCTACAATCCTAAATATTATCAAAGTAGATCTAGCGTATGATGAGGAATGTCGCTTACAATATTTCTGTCACAAAATCTCCACGATAAAAAAGTTGACATTTACAACATTATAATTATATAGTGGATTCTGTCAATTATTTCAGAACCATAATATTTTTTTATCTGCGATTTTGCACTCGGGTTTTGTTCATTAATCTTCACATTTTACAAAAACTGAACAAAATTGGTTGCCCAGATTTTCATCTTTTCCATGACAAATACTGAACTATTAATTTCAATGATGAATATTTTTGTTTGGTTATTATTTTACTTTGGAAATTGACCAATGAGAAAGTTTGTGCAACTTTTTTCACTGTTTATTTTCAAAATGGCGGCCATACTAAGTTTTCTAAGCTTAATAACTCAAAACCCTTAAATTTTATAGTAAATACACAGGTGCAACAAAACATACCGAAGTTTTTTATGAACATTTTAAGACCAAGTTTGTTGTACTACGATAAATAATAATGGAGAAATTAAAGTTTTCCTGAGCACATGTTCATGTCAACATTATAATCAGTAAAAAGTAGTAATAGCACTGATTCCTTTTGTAAAATCATCAATATCAACTTTATTAGTGTGTTAAATATAAATAAAGGAGTGTGCTCTGGAAAACTTTAATTTCTCTGTTATTATTTATCGTAGCACAACAAACTTGGTCTTAAATTTAAGGGTTTTGAATTATTAAGACTAGAAAACTTAGTATGGCCGCCATTTTGAAACCGGAAGTGATAATTATTCAAAACTTTTTTTTTTTAATTGGTTTTTGTTTTACTAACAGGTATGTAAAATTTAAGTTCATACCTTTATCGACTTCAAAGATAAAAATGTTTTAGTAAAAACACAAACAAACAGACAGACGGAAAACTAAGCGAGATAGGACTATGCTTTATTAGAAATTTATTGTATATTTTGACTTGAAAAATCACCTGGTGAAGTTTGATCCCGTAATTACTGGACACCCTGTATATTTCCCAACATATGACTAATTTAATTAAATGTTTCAAAAATACAGTAAATTGAATATAATTAAGTTTCTTTTTAATCATGTTTACAAGGAAATCACTTATTTTGTTTTGTTACAAGTACATGCTACATACATCTTAAATTAACATTGCATAAACTTTTCCACTTACCAATGGCCAAAACCAAATAAAAATTAACCAAAACTATTATCTATATATACTGAGTAAGCGTTTGGGCCAGCGACTACCTGGGGCTAACTCTAGTAATCCCCTGTCATTGACATCCGCAAGCAGCTGTTTTTCAGTAATGTGTCACCTACTAGCAACCACACTCAGACAATTGACTTTTTTAACTGACTCACAATTTCAAATTTTTGTGTATATATTTGAAAAGTGCAAATAAGAAATGATACCAATTGTAACATAATATGTTGAATAACCAAATTACCGTTACAGAATGTTTATAAGCAATTGTTCATTTAATACAACCTTCTACAGTCCTATTATTTGTGTTATGAAGGGATAAACAATGATAACTGTAAAACTGTATTGTAGTCATTTAAAAAGTGGAAAGTTTGTTTCCCTGAAGCGACCCCATTATGTAACTGTAGAAATGGCTATTTTAAATAAATGAGAAACAACTTTGTTGGTGGAGATTAAGACCTTGGTTGGCTGTAAGAAACTTGTTGGTTCTTTCCCTTAAGCGACCATTGTCCACCATGACTTATATCTTCATAATAAATAAATGTATTTGAAAAATTTATCTTTCAACAGTGCCAATAGCTACTGTATGTAAAATATTATTTAAATTTTCTTTATACTCTACATGACTCCAGTAATTTCACAATTATTATTGTTTATTCCTTCATAATATAGTTAACAAGACTTTAGAAGATTGTGTTAAATAAACATTTGTCTATAAACATCCTGTAATGGTAATTTGGTTCTACAACCTTTTGATGTCATGTTTGGTGTCATTTTTAATTTTATTTGAACTTTTCAAATATGTACACGAAAATTTGAAATTGTAGGTGTGTTTCAAAAGTTAAATATCCGAGTGGCATTGCTAATAGATGACACATTATTGTAACAGCTGTGTGCGAGTGCGAATGACAGGAGATTACTAGGGTCAGACCCAGTTTGTAGTTCGCCCAGACCCCAGCTTAGTGTATACAGGTAATAATCATAAACAGAAATATCATTTTGATAGTTGTCAATCAAAAAGTGAAACTCAAACATTGACCCCATTATTGAAAAAATATTTGTTATTTAAATAAGAGCCTAAACTTCCTTTACTTGTGATCAGCATAAAATTGTACTTGTTATCAGGATTCATTAATAACTCAAGAACCAATATTTTTTGATGTATAGTAATAAGTTTTGTTTGGGTCTTTAAAGTCCACACTGAAGCATTTCATAAAAATCATAATTTTGTTTTTTTATCCTTAAAATTTGACTCAAAAAAAGAAGAAGAAAAAAAACTCAAGATATGGTCAAAATACTAAATTTAATTGAAATCCACATTGGTTTTAGGCTCTAGATCAATACACAACAGACATTCCAAAAATTACATTTTTGAACCTCAAAACGGAAATATCCGTTAAAACTTGACATCGATTTTTTGACTGATCACATAACTTATATGAGCAAAGACACAGAACCTTCAGGAAGCAGTTTAAATGTCAACCAAGAACGAGTTGTTAACTTTCTATTTATTAAAACATCAGTAAACTCAACCATTTCAAAATGAAAACTTCAACTTTATTCTAGTATTTGCTATTGTAGATACGCTTACAGATATTTTCAACACAGAAATGTATTATTTCTTTACTTTAGAATTAGGAGTAGATGTCTTCACATTTTGTAATATTGGGGATATCGGAGAAGAGTTGTACTTGGGTACTAAAGGTATGTACACATGTAACAAGGCTGCAATGGTCTGATGATTGTAGTCTCCTGTAACAATATGAATATGTCACTACTTGGCAAAACTATATAAGACTAACTAGTTTAAAGAAAAGAAACACTACCGGAACCTACCGTTTAAATTTTTTGATCAACTGTTTTGTTTTCACAGTGGCAAGAGGGAATTGTCATAGAGAAGCAAAATACCACTAGACAAATAGGCCCTTCATGCAATTTTGAATGGAGCCTCACAGTTTTTTAAAGTCTGAAACCGAAAGGCAAAGCTTTCATTGGGATTAGTGCTTAGGGACTATACTTACATTGACTTTAATGTAGTTTGGGAGGTCCGTGATCTAAACCTCCCACCTTGGCATGCCGCATCCTCCTCTTATATCACAGGTTTGTCTCACCTGACCAGCCATTTTTGATGTATCCTAAATTAACTTAATTTATAACTAAATAACTTAATCTAATGTTAATAATTTAGAATTACGCGGAATAGAGAAGGGAAAATAGGGATTGCACAAGTGATTAAAACAAAAGCCTAATCAGATATTTTGGGATCACTATTACAAATTATTTTAATTATTAGGGATTGTGAGGCAAAACCCCAAAGGGTCGTCCAACCCTTCCCAAAAAACCAATTGTGGAGTTAGGCCAAATTCCCATACACAAACGCTCCTTAAGGGAGTTTATAAAATATTGTACTTAAATCCAGCTTTCATTAGCCATAATATAAAATTAAAATTTATAGTCAATCAATCAACAAAAGCGTTACAATTCTAGTTGGGCAACTAAGGGCTTAAAACTAATATAAACTTATTTAAAACAAATACAAATATATAAGTAAAAGTAGTTAAACAACCTTAACAACAAATTTAAATCATCCTTAAAGTAAAATGTATAAATAATTTACAACTCACAACCTAAATCTATTTATTAGCCATCGACAAATATAACTTTGTAGGTATAGTCAACAACATACTAAATTAAATAACAAAACAATAATAAACAATTAGAATACGAAAACTATATAACATATCAGAATGAATAACCCTATACTACAACCTTAATTTAAACAAAAAAATTATATTCATCTACACTACAGCCCCAATTCATTGTTCCAACTATCATGTCCTGACAGCTTCAGATTCTCTGACCAGTATCAAGCAGCTATCACCAAATAATACCGCAAATCTTTCTTAAGAAATCCACTGTTAACCTTTATGTGTTCATGAAGCTTATTGAGAAATCTAATAGCAGACTGTGTTGGAAAGCTTTGAAACATGTTTTATGTAAATTTTAGATAGACTTGACTAAACAACTGTTCGGAACATGCTTTCTTTTTGAAAGTGAATTCTTTGATTTTAAACAAGGTTCTGACTCACCTCCGTACTTTACAAGCTGGCGATTTATGCAATGTTAAGTGGAAGGATGTACTCTAATTAAGACTTAATCACACATGTTAGGATGTTAGGTTTTTTAAAATCTTCCTTTACTACTATTATCAATTTCATTAAAATTTTATACATATACAATTTCCGAGAGTTTTTCTTACTTTAAACAAAACATATTAACTTATATTAAATTATACAAAAATATTACTTCACAACCATTTTTGTATTATGAATTTGAGTCTAAAGAAAGTGTTTATGATCAGATAGTTCCTTCATTACTTATTTCTAAACAAAACAACTCTTTACCTTAACATGATATAGTTCACATATCATACTCAGTTTAACCTTTTCTGTTCAAACACATTTTTTATTGAAAAGAAACTTCCCACTATGCCAGACACTCTTTCTTTTCACCCACGCCACATTATGAACCTTGGCGTCGTCTCGCACAAGTGATGCTATACCGCTTATCAAACAGAATTCTTACTTCAACTCATGCTATTTTATTATGGACCAATGAGAGTTTGCCTTTCTCATATCTGACGTCACTCAGTCTATTGATTCCGTTTCAATTGTCATTGTACTTTTCTTCTTTTAAGCACAACCCGTTCGTTCTCTTTTTGAAAAGTTCAATTTTAATTTTATTTATTTATTTATTCTTTCTAAAATTTGTTTTGTCCAAAGTTTTTACAATTTATGATTTTGAATGATACTTATTTAATACTTTCTTAATTAATTATTTATGTGACTAATTATCAATAATACCTTAATTTATTTATTATTTTTTATTGGTTGGAGAATGTCCCTTGCTTACAAGCTTTGAAACACTTTCAATCGGTCTTTATTTCATCTTTATGTCGGGTATCATGTAAATGCAAGTCTGTTACAAACTAAATTACTTTTTGACCTACCAAAACATAGAGACTACTAAAAAGTGTAAGAAATCCAAGCTTTCTGAAAGCATGTTTACTAGACTTGGTCTTCCTAATCCACATAGGCTATAATAACCCTAACTGCTCTATTTTGCATAATGAAAAATCTTCTGAAGTGGACACCTCCATACAAAATTGACAGCTTCAAAAGAGCACAGCTTCCCCAAATGGAGATTCCCTTTTGTTGTAATAATTTCCCAAAAGACTTTTCAGGAGAACTTAGCAAACTTATCTTTTAATAACTCATCATAACTCTTTCCAGCATGAAATAATCTATCATTTGTTTTAAATAATCCTTAACACACTCTTTCTTACTTTGTTCAAAACCATTGTTACAAATAAATGAAGTTTATTCACAAAATGAAACCATCAACAATTCAATCAGCTGATTAGATATTAAATTATATAAAGCTGGCCTACCATCATTAGAAACCTAAATCATTGTGAAATTTCAGTTATAAAACATAACTTGGCTTTAGTTTTAAAATGAACATCCTGTACCAAGATAGCTAAAAATACAAAACAATTAATAGGAAAAATTCAAATTATAAGCACAAAAGAAAGAATTTCTATCACTTTGACTTACTAGCTATCTCGTAGGGTGTTTGAGCCTGTGGATTTTTGCTTCGTATATTAGGATTAGCTCCATGGATCAGTAACCAACGTACAAGAGATGGGTAGCCGTATCTAGCTGCCAGATGTAAGACTGTATGTCCTGTAGGTTTCATCACATCCAGGTTACAGCCTACAAAAATCATGATTTATGAATATCCAATAATGTATGTTTTCTTTTCTTTTTAATCCATTGCCTTACAACGATAAATATACTTGTAGCAATGTCAGTGGGCTCACATGTGCAAATATGAGTTTATTTGTAGTTGTTTAGTGAAAATTGAAAAGTGACATATTATTATCATAAAATCCCAATTAATTACTAAATACATTTTATTCACTTTCTTGAAATATAAATCAAAATATATACACAAATTTGATAGTTTAAACTTAATTTATATCGACAGATCAAAAAGAAACAGGTCGGCTGATGTTATCTATGGTAAGCGGCAAATGCGACGTAAGTTGTCCCATGTTGTTTGCGTGTATGAAGTTTGGTTATAATGTTCTAGTTATATTATTGTTCCACATATTTATGGCATTTTCAAAGCAATTAGTAGATTAGAAATTAATTATTCCTGAACCTTAATATGTATCTACTTGCAATTTGTTACACTGATTTCGTTCATTGTCTTATATTTAATTTGCTAAGAAATTTCTGCACCAGTCGCTTAATTCTTTACTATAGGGTTAATATTATAGGGGTGATAAATTAAACAGAGTTTCCTGCAAATTTGCCGAAGATCATTCATTTTCCTTGGAAACACTTATTTTGTAATAAATTTATCATTAAATTACATACTCTATTATGGGTAAATAACATGTAAATTATTTGTTATAAATTGTCAAATAAGTTTTGTTAGCTTTGATAATTTATAACAGCTGTTTTAAATTATTTGTATGTTAACTTATAGTGTTTACTTTATTTGTGGGGATTCAAGTTGTGTTGTGATTGATTGCTTATATTTCACAAAACTAAACTGCTTATATGGCTTATTGTTATTGTGCGACAATTTGGAAATAAAGGAAAAATTTATCTCAGAAAAGTTAACGACTTAACTGTAAATACAGTATAACTCTTACTTTATTTGTGATTTATTACTTACATCTCACAAAAGTTAACAGTTTATATGGTTTATTGTTAACATGTGACAATTCCGTGGAAGCTTAGATATTCAGTGTAAAACAAAATGCAGGCTGCAGAATAACTGGGTGGAAACATTTACTGGTTGAAAAAAAGGCCAATGACAGAAATCGAAGAGTACTGAATCGTGAAGTAAACCAACAGGTGTAACTTACTGATACAAACATGAAAGTCAGATCTCGGCATTATTTTTAAATTGCACGTTCATTTGATATTAACAATCCATATTTATGTAGGTGATCTTTCTGATGAATGTAGATATTCCCGTGCTTTGATGAAATAACCATACAAATGTGTTTATTCAAAACTCTTAACTGAAAACAACTAGTTTTAAAATTTGAACAAAATCAATAACTCATTTTACAGTTGGGGGGGGGGGGGAGATGATGATGATGATGATGATACTTTTTGTTCGAGTCCTTAGATATTACACTTTGACAAAATTTTATTAAAATTGTTATAGCTGAATGATAAAATCATAATTTTGTGTATTTTTTTTTATGGCACTTAACACAAATTTCAAAGTATTGAAAAAATGTCTCGTGATATGGCCAATATGACTTTGTAAAAATAAAAATTTACTTTATACATAAGCGTGTAGACGAAATATCAGTTCCATACCTGCTTTAAACAACACATCCAGGATATCAGAATTCCACACTGTGCTCTTAGCTTTACAAAGCCTGTATGCAGCCAGATATATAGCAGAGTCCTTGCCTGTAGTTTGTGAATGAATGTCTGCACCTGAAATCATCAAACTTGTTATAGTTGTCTTTAAATAAATCAGCAGAGAGATAAATATTTTTCGCTAAAGAACATTTCTGCGCTCACTCAACCTACAGAGACGGGGGTGGTCTGTGTAGTTTGGAAAGCTTAGGCTTTGAAGATCAATAGTATATTTAAAACATGACCATGTGACCTAACCCACAATCACAAGGCCACTTTTACAGGGTTTTGAAATGGTTTTTGTTGACAACCCTATTAATTCCTATTTCTGGAATTCTACCGGGCCGTTTCCATGCAGTTTGTTTTAAATGAAAAAAATTTGACCATCCTTGGCATAAAATAATGAAATCTCAATTTTATTTCATATTTATATTTTTTTTAAATATTTTACGATGCATAACACAGTCACTATTAATACATTTTGATGTATTGGACCTAATCAGCTGTTTTGAGTATGCATTGTTATCTTGGTTGGTATGGTAACTTAGTTAGTGTAAAATCACAAATCAAATTTTAAACATTTCCATAGTGCACTTTTCAAGTGTACAGGAAGATGAGAAATAGACGCCACCAGTACATATCAAGATTAAATCAGTGCTTATAAAAGGTGAAATTTAAAGACTTCTAGATGGTAATATTCTTCCAAATTGTATTAAATTGAACTCTAGAGTGTCTATATCACAAACTATAATAGACAATGATAGTAAAAGCAAATTATAAACTTTGAATTTTTTTTTAACTATTCTGTAAAACTTAGCTTCACAATACAATTTTATAAATTAAATTCTTTTGAAATTATAGCCTTCAACTACTTGAATTTTTATTATTTTTGAATCTTGATCTATTTAAAACCAGCACGAGTGGCCTTCCTCGAGAAAAATTAAAACCAAATACATTGTTAAAATTTTCAAATATTTGCACAAAAGCAATTTTCATATTAAAGTATGTTGTGCTAACCAGGTATATGAAAGATTATAATTTAATAGAGAAAGAAAAATTATAAAGTAAAGAATTTTGTTTTGGTATATTTTTATGAATGTATTTATTACCTGATTATTAAAATCACAAATTTTTAACTTTTAAATGTCTAAGATTTCTTTATTTCTTATTCTTGGTCTTATAACTTGTGTAATTTGTTATAGTGTGACTTAACCTAAAACCACGGTCACAAGGACACTTTTGTAGGATTTTTGAAATGGTTTTTGGCGACAACCTTATTAATATCTATTTCTGGAAATCTACCAAGTCAATTTTCATACGGTTTGTTTAAAATAAAAGCAAATGTAATATACTTCTCTAATTTATTACCATATTACTTTTAATACTATACTTATGAGTTTTTAAAAGTTATTTTATTCTGTTTGATCTTTAACTAATTCATTTTGTTTGTTATTACAGTCATTGAAAGAAAACCATCATATTTGAAAAGCTAGGATTGTAATATTGAGGGAGCAATAAGTTTAATATTCTATTTATAATACAACCTATAAAAATATTTTTATTAAATTATTAAAAAATATGAAACCAAAAAATGAAGTAAATCTTAGAAGGAGGTCTATGTCCATTGTCCTATTACAATTTTTTTTCCTAACTCTTCCCAAAATTGCTGACCTCAAGAGGTTTTTTGATTTAGTAGTCAAATAAAATAAGTTGTTATAAACTTATACAACCAATATTATAACAATTGGCTCTACTATTATAAGAATCATTTCCTCACCTAGTATAGAGTAAGTTTGAAAATTATGAAAAAATTTCAACTTTCGATTTTTTACTAATATTCACATTTTATGTCAGAGCCGAAAAAGTGATTTGTGACACGACCGAAATTTTAAAAAAAAAATTATATATTGTTGCATATAGTTTAACCCTTTTAGTTTTCAGGTTGTGAATATTACAAACAAAAATATTATTTTAATCCAAATTATTATAAAGTAGATAAAAATAGTCATCAAAATTACACCAAAGAGTCTAAAATAATAATTATTATTATTCAAAGAAGTGCACAGTTGTTTTGTGCACAACTATTACAGCTGGCCTGTAATGTGATAGACGGTTTTTAATTGTTTTTGTTGTTTATAAGTTGTAAAATGATAGTTTTTTAATTTTACTTATGCAGTAGGGTCTATACAAAGTATAGGGTAAGTTTGCTGATCGTCAAAAATTTCTGCCTTTTTTTTTTTACTGACTTATAAGTTATATAGTCTCAGAAAACCGAAAAAATTATTTCCGATATGTCGTCATTGTCATTGTTACAGTATATAGGTATGATGCGACCACAAAAATTAAAAAAGAAACATGAAATTATGTACAGTGGAGCAAGCGTGCTTATAACAAACGCTATTGAAATTCAGAAAAATCAAATTAATAATTTTAAACAGTATCTCATGTGTTATTCAACATACATTATGTCTCACAAAGAGGTACACGTTTCTGATTTTCTATTAATTGGTTATTCCTCAGCCGATTCTTTTGAAACTTTATATACTTTTTAATAAAGTTGTCAAAAATGTACAAACTCAGATGCTTTGAAGAGATGACAAAATAAAAAGATATATCACATTTTTAATCTCCTAGTCAAAATAATGTGTTATTTATTTTTGGAAGTCTTCTGTCTGTTCAGTGTTCTGCCGCGGAAAAAAAGTAAGCCAATTAAAATAAACTTTTATCCATCATTAAATCACTTTACAACCAAAATATACACCTTTAAAGTTGTTTCGTGACTTCTGATATTAAAATTAAAAATTTATTTTGGATTTTAAAATTTTAATTCAGCATCATAAAAACTTTACACATTTTTTAAAAAGCCATGTACAGACAGAAAGTCTCATTTTAAAAATGGTTTAAATAATAGGCTATATCTATGAGTTTGAAAATCGTGTTTCACACATACGAACTTACCTTTTGACAACATGTATTTAACAAGTTCAGTATTTCCACTGTAACAAGCTCTCTGAAACAAAATATATCCCTACTTTATATAAAAAATATATTAGTGTTTTTTTTTTAAAGCGGTCACTCTCCTGAAATATGGGAAATGTTTTTGAATTTTGTTTCTTTATTCTAAATTATAGCCCAAAATCTCCTATTTAAAATTATGTATGGTTTATGTGTCCTTGGTAATCGAAAGTGTAAACAAAAAAAAAATTTCCTAGAACTAGTTTTAAAGTTTTATGACCAAACTGAGCGTAGGGTGCATTGCGTTTCATGTTTATTTGCCTAGCTTTCTACATACAATAAAAACTAGTTTATTTATTTAGTTTTACAACGTTTTACATGTGTGGAGGACGTTCAGAAAAAATATGCTCCAAATTGAAGGTTTTGAAACAAAAAACACCGGTGTTACCAGCTGGAAGTAAAGTTGGGGGAAAAAACCGACTAAAGAACGTCGCAATCCTCCAGATACTACAAACTTACTATATTGAAAAACTTGTCTTTTGCGAAAGACTTGCAGTCTGAGCTGAGTATTTCCACTTAGCATCATCCAATAAGAGGCCACAGCTCAAGGAGACATGGTGTAAGTTTCATACTTTTACACGAAAAGTGTCAAGATGAGCTTCAAGAGGAAAAAAGGCGAGCAAAGGAAAATCTAAAAAATGAAAATTAAAGATGAATATGAGGAGGAAGGAGATACCTCCAGGAGTGTATTGAAAGGTAAAAATGATATTATTAAACAGTTTTATTCTACAAATTTGCTTACTTTTTAGTTTTTTGCTGTTTTCTGAAAGTTTAGTTTTTCAGGGCTTATGTATCTTTTTTCAGGAAGGGAAAAAGATATCTCGATGAATTTTTTTTTTTTTAATTGTTCAGGAAAATGTTTTGTAAATGTACTAAAATTTATAAAACTGTATTATGACTACAGGTTTTATTTCCACTTGTTAGGACTACAAAGACCTAATTAATACAAAAAATAAACTGCAAAAAGTTATGTTTAACCGTTTCTGAGAAAAAGGAACATATATTAACATTACAAAAATAGGAGAACAGTGGCCGCCTTAAAAACTGTTGAGCTGAAATTAAATTTTATGAATAATTAGAGTTACTGATATCTAATGGAATTGTATTTTAGAATTAACCAAAGGAAAGAAAAGAGATTTTAAAACTTTAATTGGACAAATACAGGGTCATTGAAAAACGTTACCACAAATTTAAAAAATCATAACATGTATTTGAAAAAAAAAAAAGAATATTTCTCTCAGGGAAATATCCAAGTTTTGTTTAATGTGACTGTATCTGATACATGAACTCCAGGAGATGTGCACAAGTTGCAGTGTGCTTACCAAGAAGTTAGTGAAATGGCGTCTTTTCCAAAAGCTAGTGTCTCGTGTGGTTTGCTGGAATTAAATCTATAATTATTATGCAACAGACTTTCCAGCGTTTATATGCTGCTGATCCTCCTAATAAGGTTTTTAAAACAAATGTTTTTTAAAAAACAATGTGGAGGATGAGAATTTTTCTGAATAAACAAAAACAGATAATTTCACCTTCACTTTAATAAATTTACAACTTTAGGTTATGGAAATAAATTTAATAAAAAGATTATGTTAAAAATAATTACTAAAATTAACTTTATCAATTTACCATGCAAAAATTATGCATTATCACTTGCCATGTACAAATTGCACTATTTTATATTCAAGTTCACTTAAAATAATTGAATAGTACATTTACTAATTGTCACACGTTGGTGCGTCAATTGAAATAATTGAATAAATTAAAACTTTTGTTATCTAATATTAATAAAAAAAATGTGAATTTAACTAGATTGCTCAGCTTATGGGCGCCAGGTGGAATTGACTCACCAATTTTGAAAAGACAAAGAAAATTGAATTTATAGTCTTTCGAGGTCAAAGGTTCTTTTTAAGAGGTACTTTGCAATGGGTGATAATTAAGAGATTCAAAATCTTATTCTGCTGAAATTGTACATAAAATATTTATTAAAACGACATTTCATATTACAAATAAAATCAAAAACATAAATGATAATATGTATGCTATTATTAAATATTGGTTCAAAAAAATCTTTTATCTGAATCTACTTCTTTATATTTAAATCGAAAAGTTAAGTTTTATGTATTTCTTACTTTGCATTTTAATGTTGCAACAAAAAGAATTTAAATTATTGAAAAAGAAATATTCTGTGTCTCTAACGGAGACTTAATTATGTATAAAAAATTAATTATTTTGAGTTTATCCTAAAAAAAATATAAAAACAAGCATACATCTAGCAAAATCATACTCTATTCATAATATACATCTTTAACATGATAAATTGTTTATGATGTTTATACCACGGCATCTACACATAAAAAAATATCCGTAGCGATGAACCCTGATGTCCTGTGATTCCAAGGATGTCTCCAAACCGCAGTTCTCCCAGTGCTCAAATCTCGTGCAGTCTCCAATTTCCAATACACAATCAATGAAAATCCTTTATAAGGATTTGACAAAATGTTCATTATATTTTAAAATAGTTGTGCATTATTTATCTAGAAAGTCTTAAAAACTGAGACATGACACTTCTCTAAATTGTTCTAAAGAAAATATTTTTTATTGACTCACACGATAGTCTTATTTATTTCAAAAGTTCTCTGTCCACTAGGATTAATGTTCAAAAGCAAGAATATTTATTTTGAAAATGTTTGTACACTTAGTTCTATCACCAAACACATGTTCAAATTCTCACTTTCATCGTTCTTTCAAATTTCCCATCAAAAATACGTCTCGCATTAACACTTCATTGTTCAAAAATATCCATTAACAAATTACGTCTCCTGAAGAATGAATTTGAATAAATTAAAAACTTATTCTCCTGAAGGTTCCTAACCAACTTTTTTAAAACACACCCTCCTATCTCAGACGTGTCCTTAAGACTGAACTCTCTCCCTCGCTTCACAACTAAGCGTCTATTTAAGATCTACTAACACGGCAAAATTTTGTTAATTACATTCATACACACACTTATATTATAATATACCAAAACATTAATTATAAATTCATCCTAAACCTATTTATTTTACAATATTGTCTTCTTGGATGTTTTTAGTTAAAAATTTACAGCTTTTAAATTAATTTAGAACACTTCCCCCATGCTCCAACAACCAATCAAAATCTTTGACCTACTTGTGCTTGGTCCAATCACATGTCTTCCTTTCAACTATACAATATTCAAATATTCCACATATTACACACTTCATATTGTGAAGCTCAACTATATTATAAAAATACTCATTTACCAGGAATGGTGTAAAACCGTAAGGTTTTATGGGCTGGTTAACCAGGTAGTCACAGTTCTCAATAATATCCTTGCATCTCTGAACCAGGGCAGGAGAAGGGTTTATGGTCTACACAAAACACAAACAAAATTTCTATTAGTAGCTATACAAAATTTCAAAATGATTGTAGTTAAAGATTATTTTTGTTTCTGAGCCATTAAACTTTAACTGTAATATTTCATTATGTGTGATTTTGTACAAGGGTTTGGGTTATTAATTTTCACACTTCACCAAAAATTGAATCAAATCAATAGATCCGTGTTTGAGAAAAGTTAGATTTTTAAGGTTAAGTTAGATTCGAACTAGACAATAGAAAATATTCTAAATCCCTTCAATAAACACCAGAACATAAACAATCATTACCTCAAAGTACAAAAAGTTAGTTAATTGTTTGACTTGGAACCTTCTAACGCGTCACAAATGACTAATGAGTATATAAGCTTCGGTGGAGAGGAAACGTGGTTGATGGATCGACAGAGGGATTGGACCAAGGCAGAGACTCTGCCCGATGGGAAAATGCCAGGGTGCTGTGGCAAATCAAGCTAATTAGTGAAGAGGATCACGATAGATCAAATAATAGAAAGTGAGCAAGAAGCCTCATGTATAAAGAAATTTAATAAATCTTTGAAAGAGAATATTTTATTGATAGATTAGCTTATGATTTCATATCTTGTTACATATGTTTATGAATGTCAAAATATTAGGAAGAATATTATAAAACAATATAATATATATTAGAATCAATGTTTTCTTTGTACTAGAGAAACATAAAAATAAGATTGTATAATTAATAGTATAATTTAATGTTACAACAGTCGGTACATGATGGAATTCCATGATAATTTAGTTGCTTGAAAATGCCTAACGGAGAAAACATATCTCGCAATTAAAGCTGTTTTGTGGAATTTAATAATCGTCTCATTATTTTCAAATAATTAATAATAATATGATCCTGAACCTGCAGATGAGTACAGATAAGATAGAGACTAGATATGTGTTTTCGAAACCCTTTAAAATCAAACTAATTTATGAGGTGGAGGACCATGTATTAGGTCATTCAGTTGACTTGGTGTGGTACACCAATGGTTCAAAAACTAAAGAAGGCACTGGTGCTGGGGTATACAATTTGAGACGGGGATTGAAGCATTCATTTCCCTTGGGACTGTATGCCACAGTTTTCTGGCTGAAGTAGTGGCCATAAATAACTTTATTCAGGAGAACATAAAGCGTGCTTTTAAGAAAACCCGCATTCTTATCTACACTGACAGTCAAGCAACAATCAACGCACTTGAGATGCACAAATGTAAAATACAATTTGGTCTGGGTTTGCCGAAAGACCCTCAACACTCTGTCTCTGGAAAACCAGGCAACTTTCCCAGTGACTAATCCCAAATTTAGAGTTGTCAAAAACATTTTAAAAAACCACACTAAGATAAGATCAAAGTATAACCATGTGCCAAATATGATTAAAATTGATTCAATCGTTTGGACTGTAAAGCACTACACAGATGACAGATGGATATCATTCCTAAAACTGTTTCAGACTCGGAGTACATCGGAACAGATATTTCCGCAAAGAGGACACTATTTTTTACTTATTACAGAACTTTTGTATATGTACCAAAATAAAAAGCAACTTACACCAGATATAATGTGAACTTCGCGGGCTAGATTATTAGCTTCGACCATTGAAGCTGAAACAAAAAAGAACAAAATTCTATTAATACTTTGTGTCAAACAAAACAGTCTATCAAAGGTAACTTGTCTGTACTGAATAGCTAGTTATCTTGTACACCACCAATCTAACAACTAAGTATAGATGGAAATCTTATCTTGTTAAAATATCAAGTTTTAAAAATCCAGTACCATAGCACCCAACTTCTCACATTTATTTAGTATAGAGGAAGTGTTTTGATGGATCAAAAATAAATTCATTTTGAGTTTATTTTATTCATATATCCATTTTGATTGAGATATCCTGAGTCTATAAATGTGTTTAGAATGGTGTCAGTCTGTGGTGTACGCAGTTCTCTCTACAGCCTAAACAGTGGACAGATTTTAATCAAATTTAATTGTTGGCATATTTTGAAGTTTGTAGGCATATGACTGAATCGAAAATTATTCACAAAAAGATGTTTCAAGTTTTGAACATACACAAAAGGGGGGTGTAGTAGAGCCAATTTTGAGATATATAACAGTTGTATAGCAGATTTTTGTTTTTTAGAGATATCTCATGAACCGGAATTTTTAGAGAGATGGTGACCAAAACATTTTGTTTGGGTCCACTTGAACAAAATTCTATCAAAATTGTTAGAGCCGATTTCGAGGAAAAATTAATTTTGTGTTTTTTTTTCTTAATGGCAGCTACCCAGAAATTTTGAGTTATAACAAAAGACCCTATGTATGAGCAAAATATACCCACATATCAAATTTGATTAAAATCGGTCCACATATTTTAGCTGTAAAGTTATCATTCGAGAAATCTTCTTATTTTTGGGACCTTAAAGCGAATATATCCGCAAAAGACGATATTAATTTTTCAATCCGTCAAATAAATTCCCTTTACTACATATATGTGGGAAATACTACTGTGGTAGTTTGTTTCAGTGAGCATATCAAGAAAGCCATAATGAGAAAGACCATTGGAATTAAACATCAGCAATTTATATTGAAAAAACATAACATACACTCCAGAATCAAATATACCGTAAGATGTTACTGATGTTTTCCCTTGTGGCTCACTATAGTGAATATGGTCTTGGCAATCTCTAAGACCTCACCTGATCCATACTTTTTTTTTCCATGTTCTTGGATTAGATCTCTCTCTTTATTCTTTCTTATCATACTCTTGTTCACTTCTGACCCTGATGCTATTAAAGTATTTGAGGACTAGGAGTCATTATGTTTTTTTCTTTTTTTATAAGATGATAATAAAAGAGGTGATTCACCTTTAAACAATGCGCAAATTAAAAGGGCTACTGTTCTTTAGATATCACAATTGTGGGTGCTGCTTGCAACTGATTAACCTTCAACATCCATTTTCTTGTTATCCGTCCAATAGATAGGCTATCAAGAACATACTGTGTATATTATTAAAGACAATTTAAATTTAAAAGATCAAAAAAATAAAATATTGCTTGAGTTTAAAGAAGCAAAATCTACTAACCTTTAGTTTTACGTCGGCCACAATAGTAACAGATGAAGCCCACAGATCCAAAGAGTAAAAGAGCACAAGTCAAAATATACATTAGTTCAGGTCTACAAGTTTCGAAATATGTTACAAGTTCTCGATACGTTTCTGTCAATAAGGATTTGATATCTGTGTAAAACAACAATATCCAAGTTTGAAAACAATATACCTACTGTAAATGTAATACTTCAACATCTAATACTTCTACATATATAACATTAAATCTGTAATTAATAATTATTATTCAAGCATAAAGCTTTTTAATCGTCTCCAGGAAGCGTTTATATGATTTCAAACATTTAAAATTTTCTATCTTTTCCTAAATGAAATTAAAAATTGTGGAACTAAAACTCATACGATCCATTGGCTACAGGAAATAATGAAATTTAGTATTTATTTGCAGCTATTGTTGTCATATGTAGCCTATTTTATCGTCAAACTTTTTAGTAAACAATCAATCGATTTCTAGTTGTGAATGTATTTTTGTCTCTCTTCACACTATTAGGCCTAATTCAGAAGATTAATTGAAAAATAATTAATTAGTTATGTGTTATTGTAATGTATAATTATACGATGTATACATCTATAAAAACATTTATAATTCATATTTTAAAAATAAAACTAAAAATCTCTCAATGATGATTAATCCTCGTGCATATCTCTTATATTTTCCAATAAGGTAGTTTGAAGAATAATTGTAATAATTTTAATAGTATTTAATTGATAATAAAACTAAGACAACCTTTTTCTAACTTGTCCTAGATATAAAATATTTATTCGTGTTGTTAATTATTATATAACCAAATAAGGGCTGAGGTACCTATATAGGCCTACTGTATATCTCTGTTGTCAATATAGGCAACATTACTGTTGTTTATTAGAATCTAAATAGGCCTGTTTTTGCCATTTGATGATGCCAATTTATTTAATTTATTACAGACAGTCAATTACAATAATATTAAAACATAGGTCAACAATAGGCTACAATAAACAGCATTAACAAAATAAATGATAATGTAACACAATTTATTAACAAGTAGAATTATGATACATTTTCCATTTCAAAATAACTAATAACAATAAATAGCAAATATTTTTATAGTTACAGATAATAATTATGGATAAAATAAGCAAACAATTTCAGGTGCAAAGGAAAATAATAATAACTATTATATTTCTTTATGATCAAACATATAAATTAGAAATAAGTAGGTCTACCCTCACTACTCTATTGTTTTAGGTCTACAAGTCAGGGTTGTAAGGTAACAATGATAACCTTGAATTTCAGTTTTGGCCTTGAGCCCATTTCATAAATATTATATTGATTTCAAAATAAATTGCCTAATAGTGAACCATAAATTTTATTAATAAAATTCATATAGGTTGTATGTAGGACCAGTCCCTTATAAATTTGTGTTACCTTAAATACTTTAGCATAGGCCTGTCAGTATACTTTTGTGCAAAATATGTTAAAATAGGCTTATTGATGTTTTTATGTGTAATAGATTTAACACAAAAATACATAACTACAAAAGTATGCCTAAGAATGAACATGATAGGAAGTACATAGGGTTACAGCAACACTAATAATTTAGGCAAGAACATTAAATAATTGACAAATAAATAAGAACCTAATAATTGTCAACATACCATGGTCAAGTAGACCTTTAGGCAAAGATTTTACAATCAAACGCATCATCTTATTAATGAATTTGCTCATAAATTTAAATCTAACACAAAATAAACTTCTTACTTTAAAAGTTAAAATTGATACTTTAAATGGCGGTCAAACTTTGAATTGTAGTATAAAAGGTTCCAAGTCATTGTTCTTTATATTTTACAAAAGCCATCAAAATAACGATGTCAACATAAACAGTCAATTGTGTTATAATACCCGAAGTTCTATAAATAACTGCGTATACATAATTGAGTAATAAAATTGCTTAATGTAATTTATGTGTCAATATAATATTATAATAGAAAAATATATACGTATTTTATACGGTGTTTATGGGCAAAGGAAGAAGGAAATTGGATGACATTTTTGTGTTCGAGTTTTATTCTATATAAAGGATTATTAAAAACCATGTCGTAAGGTGGATGTTACAATTTGGAACAAAGATATTTGTAGTTGCCGTTTTCGTCGAGAAAGATTTGTTTCACTAACTAGTTTCGGCAAGTTAAAGGTAGAAACAAGAAACTAGGCTCGAACGAAATGTCCCTCTGGACACAAGACGAAGCGCGGAATTAAAAACCGAATCAAGCTTATTATTTGCTGATGATCTCGTGGATGAATAGGCTATTTATAGACCCATAATCGATCCCCGATCGGTCAAGATTACGGTAAAATAGTAACATGCAAGTACTATCGGACCCCACTAAGAAACCGTTATTAACACGTAATATGTCAACAGTGTTAATACAGCGTGAGCGTGTTTATAATTTATTCAGATAGGAGGAATCGAAGAAAGTCTTTGATCAAATAATAGGCCTATGAATTTGTGTACCGTACCGTTAAGAAATAATAAAGGCTGATCTACACCGACTAAAAGCAATAATTGTGTTTTTGAAACAGAAAACTTGTGTTTTTAGCCTAATTCATAATGAACAATACTATTGAATTTATCAGCTGATTTGGTTACATTGTAATCCTTTAACAAATAAAAAGCTGTTTATTTTGCCGAATGGTGGCATATTTAGGTTAGGAATTTTAAAATTCAGTAAGTAAATTGTTTTTATAGTTTTCAAATTTATTAATTTGAGGTTATGCATTGTATTTACAAAACAAAGTTATATATATTTTAAACCTAATTACTTGAAAGAAAAATTAGGTAAAAATCAGTAATTATATCAGTATAAAATCTTTTGGTAACCTAAAAAAAAGTATTTAAAAATACTGCTTCCAATGAAATGGTAAAAAAAATAATATACTGTTTTTTGCACGTAAAGTGAAAAATCATACGAGAACCAATTTTATGCTGACTATTTTCTTACATATTTGTGGTATTCGAAAGTTATATGACTGGTCAAAATATTAATGTCGAGTTTTTATAGATATATTCGTTTTAAGATCCAGTAAATTCAAAAAGTTGTGGTTTTGGGAATGATGCCTATCTGTGTAGCAAATAATTGGCAAAAAACGAAAATGAACCTTAACCGCTGTTACGAAAAGTTCGATTTTAATCACAGCCCTACGATTTAGTTTGAGGATACGTTTATGGCATAAACAAAGCGAGTGTAGCTATTCAATAATTTTTTATTATTAAAGCCAGTGATCATAGTGTTCAATTTTACTTTTTGATTGACAACTACCAAACAACGGGACAAACTTTTAAACCAGAAAAATCGATATATATTTCAAAATTGCTGCCTATTTTCGAAAAATAAGTGGTTTTTAATTTGAAATTTAGGCTCAGATTGACAAACAATAAGATAACCTTGCTAACCAGAAAAATCATTATATAAATTTCAATAGCTGCAAATTTCCAAAACAAGGTAGTTTTACTATATTTTAGCAGTAGGTTCCATTTTTATTAAATTTTCCTATTTAAGCTTATATTTACAAACAATTAGACAAAATTTCTAATCAAAAATTGTTATATAAATTTCAAATTATTATTAAAATTTATTACCTTTTCTAGTGATTTAGCAGTCGTTGTTTATTACCGCTTTTCAAACTCACAGGATTATTGTCAAACCACTATTATAATAAACATAAACACCAGTTGCTAGTGCTACATAGGTTTGTTATGATGTCTCGTGAACTCTTCCATCACAATTCTTCAGTGACCTGAGCATTTCCTAGGGACGAGAACTACATTGTGTAGTTTTCAACGGAAGGATTAAATGTATAGAATAAATAAATGGTGCAAAATAATTGTACACATTTTCTCACTTACCTATCACACAAAACCAAATAAAAACCAACTAAAACTATTTGTCACTGTCTTTGACTATGCCATCTTTGAACAAATATTTATATTTTATATAGTGCCTAAAGTTGCTTCGCTTGTGCGCATCCTCACTCGCATTTTCATAATGACGAGGTCAAGGTTCATTTGTGTTTTTGTCAATTATTCCTAAACAGTAATATTTTTTACTAGTAACTTTTCACACAGGTTTGGATCTTTACATTTCACTAAAATTTCAATGAAATCTGTAGGGACAATTGTGAGAAATTACGTCTTTCATAATAGATCTGTGGCTGATTTTGGTGTTTTTTTACCTATAACTCGCCCAATATGAATTGCTTGGGTCCTTTGAGGCTACACTAGACCGAAATTTGATAAAAATCGATACAGGCGATTTTCAGTTAATCTTAATTTTGTTTTTTAGGGCAGCTACCCCTCCCAATTATAAGTTATCAAAAAAGGGAAAAAACATCTCCCGAGTTATGGCCAACATACGCTCAGATACCAAATTTGATTATAATCGTTCCACGGATTTGGGTTGTAAAGCACTGCATATACAAGACGATATAGATGTAATTCCAAAAAAACACTTTTTGTTGCTGTGAAGTTTCAAAACGGATATATTTACAAAAAACTTTACATCGATTTTTTTCTCCATTACATAACTTTCTCTATACTACATAGACCTATATGTGGGAATGTAGGCCTATACAAAATTAAATAATACAAATAGGTGAGTAAACGTGGGCAGAATCAAGCTTAATTATTGTAATGTACACAAAGTCCATGTTGGCAGTACCACAGGCAAAGCTAGTTATTTATAAAATCTAATGTAGTTTAATTTTTGATTTCAGTGTTCGTGGCAAGTGTTGAACAAGGACTGACGACCGCCGTTTCCATATTTTCCATTTTTCTTTCACAATGGTTTACTTCTGTCATCGTTCTTCTTTTCATCACTTTTTGGAAACAGGTAAGAGGAATAAAAAAATTGTAATTAGTTATACAAAAAAATAAGCGACCAAATATTAGGCGATTTTATTTTAGACGAGTTACAAAATTAGCTGTGAATCAAACGTAGTATATAGAAAGTTATGTATTGGGTGAAAAATTGATGTTGAGTTTTTTGAGGTTACGTACTCTAGACATGTGACGATATCACTGGTTAGGCACAGGAATCTTTCTCGCAATGTATTTGCAATTGTTTGGTTTGATTGCAATGACAGTGGCACGGCTGACAGTATACAGAGCAGCACAGCGGGAATCAATCCAGTAAGATGGAAAAAGTGCCGGAGCACAGCTCGATTTGTGTTGAGTCTCCCGAATTTATTAATTAGTTTTTCTAAATTATTACACTCAGCTAAGTTTCGAATAAAGGCGTTCTCGGGAAATTCCTCTTGGCGGAAATATTTATATATTTAAACGGGTGAGTTCCTTATAGGTCTTAAATACAGTACCTGTATTACAAGTAGAGTTTCTTGCAGTTACTTTTTATAATTAGAAAATATGTCTTCCCAATTAGTTTATTAACTCATTTAGAGCTGGTTATCTGGAATGGTGGTTGGTCAAATGAATTTACACCTTAAAATGAAATGGTTGAGGACGTTTTCTCTAGTTAACCCTATCATGGGTTACTCAATCCTGGTATCGACCCCATGCAACCATGATGTGTTGCACGGGTGGGCCGATTTTAATCAAATTTAGAATGATTACATATTTTAGCAATATCTTGGGACATTGTTTAATTTTTTGAATAACTCAAATTTTGTAGCAACCGATTTTCTGAAGAGAATATAAAAATTGTATGTCAATATAAAACCTATTGAAAAACATTGAATTTCGACCGTCTCAAAATGATCCGTTGTCAGTATGCTTACATTTTTTCACTTTAAACTACTTTTAAAACCTTTAAACTAATAGACCGATTTCAGTAAAACAAACTATTTCCATGTAAAACAATTCAAGTTTGGACAAATTTGATAGTTCTAAACATGTTTTTATAAAGAAATGTTTTAGAAATAGAAAAATTTCTAAAAAGATTGCCTTTTCTTATCCTATACAGTCACTTTTGTGTAGTATACAGTGTAATTGAATGTGTAATTGAATTAGTATATTTTCAGGAAGATAAGGAGTCAGCCATGGATGATATAGAAGAATTCACTCTGGAGCCTATATTGTGCCTGCGGCATCAAAATTTGGAATTAACTAAAAAGTAGGTTACATAGACTTTCTGTTAAAGTATTTTTCTAAACCCTATTAAGTGCTATACTATTGGTTCCTAAACTGTGCCCGCAGTGCTCTGGGGCATCGTAGCTAATTTGCAGGGACATTTCAAAATATTCCTGGAATGTCATTTATCTGGGCTGTTTTAGAATTATGCCATCAATATGTTGATGTGATGATGAACAAGTTGATGAGTGGTACTAACCAAACCCCATTATAGAATATTAAAAGTTGGTTTCTTAGGCCTTGATCAAAGAGTCTCAAAGAAACGGTTGTTACACAGCTGGTCTTTTGAACAGTGTAATTGTGTATATCACTACTTTCATGATGTCGGGCCTCATACATATGTATATATTAAAAATATTTCCACTCGTTTCAGTGTCCCGGTCCTGGCAGGTTTCAAAACTGTTCATGTGTGAAGGCACATCCACTCTCACCGCTCGTGTTGGTGACTCAGCTATGCCGAATCTCATTACTATACAAATATCACTGTTCTTAGGAGGTCAGGTATCAAAATTACATTTTTGAGAATTATTTCGCTGTAATCATAGAGGTGTGGAATTGGTACCATTACATGGAGAAATTAAATCTGCAAATTTGTATCTAATTTAGTTTGTTATAAGTTGGATAACATACGAGATATGAACAAACAACTGTTTAATGTGACCAAAATTTTGATATTTTTTATTAGATTTGTCTTAATTTCAATAGGGTTATATAATGAGCAAACTGAAATTCCCTCTATTAAATTTCATGTTTTTATCTTATTTTTGTGGTCGCTATCGTGCTTACATACAGACGACGGATGGACGACATGTTGAAAATCACTTTTTTTTTGGTTTCCTGAGGCCATGAAAAGTTAAAAACATTAAAAAAATGGAAGTTGACATTTTTGAGATAAACTTCGTATTTGGATAAGTAATAGAAGATAAATAAATAATATAATTTTAAAAGTTACACTATCTGGATTCTTAGGGGCTATATTTGATCAAAATATCAGTTGGCTGATTTTAAGAAATACAAATTTTGTGTTTTTGTTTTAATGATGATAGTTTTCCTTTTAAATTTAAGTTTGATTAATGTCTAAGAAAGTTTATCCATTTATTTACTGTGTTTGTTACAGCAACGAGAAGTTACAGATTACCATCTTGAAAGAACAAGTCTCTACATTGCAGAGAAAATTGGCAGCAGTTGAAGAAGAACTTGAAAAAATTAAAAATGAAAACAAACAATTCCATCTGATCAGTCTCAAAGGCAATATGTTGATTGATAATTTTAGGAAAACTACAAAACAATTCTTTAATGCAAGATGTATTACGGTAACGGAGAGAAAGTAAGTGTAAAGGAATTTGTAGCAGAGTAGATCTATACTATATTTCATATTTAATTGACAGTATACTATGTATTTAAAAAACATTGTCTAAAATAAACATAACGTAATGTAGATAAAGAGAATGTATGGGGGGAGTTTAAGGGTGGATATTCATTGGAGCTGGGACAATAGCAGGGCATATTTGCTGGATACCTGGAATTTTAACCTTGCGACCACTTTCCTGAGACCGTTGAATGTGAAGATCTGTCAAAAAACGGAGGTTAACTTTATTTGTTACTGTATTACCAAATTTAAATATGTAGCGATTAAACGCTTTTCACATATGTACAGCCTCGATGCTTGCCAAGGCCGAGACACTGACACAAGAGAAGCGAGTGGAGACCGTTTAATATATACACATCTACAAGGCCTAGTCATCATCAATATAGTAGTAATATACACAATAAATGGTTCAGAAAACCTGTGTAGCAACTGTTTTAAACAAACTTACCCTACTGGATAGGACCACTTGATCTACCAATACAATTTAACATTCCGCAGAAGGCTCGCATTGGGCATTACATTTAGATGATTTTTTATAACATTGCATGATAGGGGCTGTGTAAGTATGTATCAACTTGTTTCCTTAAGGTTACTATTGTAAGAATTTTAATTTTATTTACACAATGATAAGATTTTTTTTTTTTTTTTTTTTTTTTTAAAGTACAAATTAATGGTATGAAACGTTGTGCAAAAATTTTATATAGATATCTTTATTCCTTCTGGAGTTATACCTTGTTATTGAAAAAATACAAAACCGTGGACAGACAAAAAAGAAAGAGTTTTAAGACATATGTTCATACAAGGGCGTACCCAGGATCAAAACTAGGGGGGGGGGGGGCAGCCATGGTCATTCAATATACAATTGATTATTAAAATAGTTATTTCAAGAATTGTATTAAATACCAGCAACAAAATGTATAATAAAGATTTTTTTTTTTGCTTCCAGGGGGGGCAGCTGCCCCTCGCTGGGTACGCCCATGTGTTCATACAACTATTTTGCTTCTTTTGATGTTATCTATCACTTCCAGAAGTTTGCCAAAACATTTTATAAACACTGTAAAGAGTAGTTCCAGCAGGAGAAGGGAGTCTTTTAAAGATGTTGAACCTATACTAATATGAGTCTTTTAAAACAACAATATAATAATACTTCAAGGATATACATGCTTGGGACCAGTAGGATATTTAAATCCTTATAAGGTTTCCTGCAGGACTCTCTATGCTTTAATTTTGAAATTATTCTTATTTCCTTTTCCTGTAATACGTAATAAACTTTATAAATTCTGTTTATTAGAATTACTTTATAATTTAAATGGGAATGTATATGACCATAATAACCACATACATATAACCTACAGCAGTACAGATTGCATAGTTAGGGACAAATAATATGCTTCTTGCATGACTAGTGTTTTTTAAAATTGAACATGTGGAGAGTAATAATTTTAACAAAAGGCAGTGATGGGTTGGCTGAGAAATGGGAGAAAACTAGAAACATGCACATCACCTTTTGGCCCAACTGTCTGTTCAAGTTTGATAAGCCCTCAGGAGCTCGATTATAGTTAATTAATCCCATTGGATTCCTGTCCGGTCTCTCTTAACCAACTCTTGTTCTCTTCCAACCCTGTTGTTATTAGAGTGCTCGAGGATTAGGTTCTTTACGCTACGCATCACTACGAATAAGAGTTCAGCCTACAATATTCCAGTCAGAAATAACAGTTCTAAGACTTGTAAGGTACAGGGATATGGAAATTCGAATCTATAGCAATAGTCAAGGAGCCTTGAAAGCACTAGATTCAGAAGAATTCAGGTCAAAGCTAGTCTGGGATTGCTTTATGACTCTATCGCAGCTTTTTGGTTGTAACAATCTTACTCTATGTTAGGTGTCAGGAAAAGTTGAAATTAGCAGAAATGAGAATGCTGACATGCTAGCAAATAAAGCATCAACAGCAAAGTTCATAGGACCAGAGCAGTGGAAACTTCAAGAAAAGGGCTGTGTTAGCCATCAACACTTGGGTTGAGAAAGAGCATGGGACAGGGCGGAAGAATATCTCAAGTCTGAGACTCACACTTCATCCCCATTCTACAAAAATTGCATTGAATCTTATCAAGAGCACAGAGATGTTTAGAAAACATATGCACAGGATGGGAATCTACAGCGGAACCTCTGTACAGAAGATGTGGAATGCACAACAAGACTACAGTGTCTTGAGCAGGACAGGATGAGCATCTTTGGACATGTGGAGAAAGACCTAACAATTCCCCAAGACAACCATGATGACTTGGGGCCACACCATCTTCCGGGAGCACAATAAGCCTTAATGGGTGAAGTTCCTTGCATAACAAGGGTTGCCCAAAGTGAATTGAATTGGGTTCTTTTCTTCATTTTTTTTATTAGGTAATGATAACCATGGGGTGTTTAGATTTTAAACTATAAATAAAGTTTGATGAGGGCTCTCGTACCTGAAAGCTAAAATGTTTCAAAAAGTACCATTCTATGTGTAACATTTAAGCTTATCTCATGCAAACTATCAGGTTGATACTATGTATCCAGTTAATAAAAAGTATCGTGTTGATGGTGTTACATTTTCGTCTACAAAGGTTTTTCTATTAAAATAACATCTCGGACATGTCACTTTTTTAAATTTCGTTTACTTTGATTTTAATGGTGCCATTCTACCAGATTGCTTACTTTACCTTTTTGTTAGAAATATTTGATTTTAATTTGTGTGATTATAATTTGGTTTTATTGACATTAATTTGATTTTAAATTTAGTATCAATTGATATTGAGAACTCCCATACATAAATTTGAATTTACAAACTATTTACATAATTTTTTGCGTTTCTGTTTGTAGCACTTTAAGTTTCACTTCACGCAAACCTTTTATAAAGAATTTCACTTGGCATTTGATTTTGTAATGCTTCTTATGGCTTATGTTACTTTGAAATATACTACAGTAAATACTTTTATTGATAAACTTGCTTAATTTAGAAAACTTAATACGGTTAATTTTGGTAATAGTTTTTTTATTATAGCTGATTGGTTTGATGATTAACTAAGCGTGCTTTTCGAAGAGTTTACGCACTTTTCTTTTTTAACATGGTTAATAATTTAAAATAGAGTTTGTTTTAAGTACTATGTTATTTGTTAATATATCATATGCTTACTTTTTTCTCTTTCATGAAGTACTTGCAATGCTAGGATAGACCAGAGTTCATTGAACTGTTTTTATGTTCGTTTCCTTATTTTCTTAGGAACGTTCTTAGTTCAATAACCATAGATGGATAGTTAGATGGAAGCAATAGGTAAAAAGTATTAAACGACCCCTGGTACCACAACCATTGCCCTATTGTACAACTAAGTTTCTTAATTTTAGTTCAGTAGGTCCCCTCTCAGAGTTTTAGCAGTCCACTCACTAGCTCATCCAACGAAGTTCACCAGATGTTTAGAAAAAAAACACCCTAATCCTCTCATAAATTACATGGCCTGCTGTTTTCTCATCTAAGCTGTATAGTCTACACACTGTTTCCCTGTGATATATTCCTATCCTATAGAAATGCACCCTCAAACCACAGTCTCCTGTGATTTGCCCTCTGTCCCTCCAAGTCCAACGAAGGAACCTCTTTCATAGTAATTTACTGCGAGGATACCCTCTAAGATGATCTCATCTTTGCTGGTGTTATCTCCGAACTTACCAATTGATGGCTATCCTAGCCAGATACACAGGTATCCCTATTACTTATGAACTTTATTGGAAGTCTTTTTGCCACTACCTCTTCTCAGTTTATACTCCTGAGACGCTAGTGATAATTTCTACTATTGTTGTGATGTTCAACCTCTACTCTCAATTTTTCAATAGCAGGTTGGGTCAGTCCTCCAAGAGTCCCTAGGTAATTGTTTATGCTACAGTTATTGGTAATAATTAATTTTTGTTGTTTTTATTTGATTTTGAGGATGTATGAGTGAGAAAGTTTGTGCAATGTTTTAACCATTAAATAACAATAATAATACCTTCACACTGAAATTTCAGTCAATTTGTATGACAACAATCGGTAGATATTTAAACAAAATCTTTTAAAATTGAATTTCATTTTATGAAACAGGACTATGTCTATTATCGCCTCACACTATTGCCATTAGTTCTGCCTTCTTGTAAATAATAAAAAATGCCCCAATATATCATCTAAATCTGAAATATGATTTTATTAAAAATATAATCCAACCAATTTAAAATATGTAGGGACCCATTAAATTTAGTAGTTCTGTCCAGCTATTACAAGAGTTCACCAGGACTTTCGAAATCTAACACCCTGACCTCTTGCTGGCAAGAGCCTCACGGTTATAGATTATGTTACCTGTGGTTTCTTAATCTAACCCACTTAGACTTGACACATGTCTCAATTGAAATTTGAACTTGTCCTGCACTTTGTACATCTTAACTGATTTTCATCTTAATGTTAATTTTCCATAGGAATTATTTTCAATATTTTGGTTTTTCAATATATCATTGACATTACTTAAAGTCATATCTTAATATTTAGGTCATTTCGATAAATTTCTCACACTCTGTAGGTCCAAACTTAACCATTAGATACAAAAATCTTAAAACAAATAATTAATTTAGGTGGGTGGAGGGTTAAAGTACAGAACAAAATTGTTATTGAAGTTTTGGAATCTGTAATGAAAAGAGAGAATTGATAATTTGTTAAGTATAGAGAATTAACACTTGAAAATTATACTATATCAAGTGATGATATTAATATTTTGCAGGGCAGATATTATTGACGAAAAACAATCAGAAATTGCAGCTCAAACCTCTGACGAGTGTATCACACAGTACGATTCTATCCCTAACCTCACTTCATTGGAGGACCAAACATATACAAACAAGATCATAGTGAACGATCTTGCTGGTTATAAAAGGCTTACACCTGATCAATATGTGTGTATAAATGATGGTCAAGTGGTTTTTGAAAATATCCCGGAAGAAATTAACACTCAAGTTATTTTACGAACAGAACCGGTCAAACGGGAAGAAAAATGTCTTGAAAATATCTACAGGATGGTGTGGGAACAAGATTCATCAGAGACTGATTCTATTGGTGAAGTTATCAATCCGGACGATTTACAGATGTTTCGTAAAAAGTTCAACGACTTTTGTAAATTGATTCCAGCGATGAGATTCAGCAGCAGTTCCAACTTGTCTACTACAACTTCTGAGGCTGAGTAAGTTAATCAAATGAAATCTGTAGTTTGGTTAGGTTAGGTTAGGTTAGGAAATCTGTAGTTTGGTATATTGACATGAATTCCTGTTCCTGTTTTTACTTTCTCACATATAATATAAAGTAAGTACTGTGAAAGATTAAAAAATTCATGTTGAGTTTTCTATTTTGAGGTTGTTTAGTTCCAAAAAGAATTTTTTATAACAACGTGTTCGTATATGTAATGCTATATAAGTAATTTACATTTCAAACGCAAGATCTGATTTTAATCAAATTTGGTATGTTGGCATATCTGGGAACATCTTTATCGTTAAGAATAAAAACACAAAATTATGATTTTCTCACAGTAAAACAGATCTTGATCAAATTTTGTTCAAGTATAAACTCTAAGGACCTAAACAAAATGGTATTGATCTCTCCATATATCCGTGTTCATGAGTTATCAATAAAAACAGAAAAATCTGTCATGGGTCTGTTATAAAATACTTAATTTCTCAAAATCAGCTGTAATAATTTCTGATTTATGAAGCTTAATAACTAAAACCAGTATGCAAAACAATTTAAAAAAAATTATAGTTCAAGAATACTTGGAAAAGAAAGTCATTAAAAGCTCTATTCTAATTGAGTACAATTTACGCTAAGAATCCATTAATGACACAAGTGCAACAAGATTAGGCCCTATTTAAATATACAGTGTTAGAAAATTATAAAACAGCTTAATATTTCAAGAACTGTTTTAGATAGAAAGATGTTCCACCTCTCATTTTAAAGCGCTTATCCTGAGCTATCTACAGGGTGGTACAAAAGTTTAATAGGATATACAGTGTTCCAAAAGTTAAAAACATGATTTTCCTCAACTTTTTAAATGTAACACTGTTATTATTTTTACATATTCTAATTTTTAATTTACTGTATCGTTAATAACAACCGAGTTATGACGTTTTAAAATTATCAATTTTGTAAACACAATATTAGATGCTCTTTACAGAGCTAAGTGTATAGTAATTTACTGTTTGGTATTGTGAACTAAAGTATTCCAAGATGTATTGGAAGTCACATATCCGGTACAGGGTGTTCTTAAAAGTAATGCTACATATTTCTTAATTACACAATAAATTATTAGAACCAAATGTTACCTTAGGTTACTTTTTACAATAATATAAGTATTAACGAATTAAAAAATACTCTTTAATACACAACTCGGTTGTTATTAACGATACAGTAAATTAAAAATTAGAATATGTAAAAATAATAACAGTGTTACATTTAAAAAGTTGAGGAAAATTACATTTTGTTAATTTTAGGAACAACCTGTATACCTACTAAACTTTTCTACCACCCTGTATATAGCTGTAAAACGAGAGCTTGAACATATTTCTTTCTAAAGCAGTTCTTCATTTCCATACTTTTCTATCACCCTGAACAAATATTTGTTAAAAAAACTGATTAATTTTTTAATTTTTTTTTATTGATAACTACCAAACTAACCAAAGTAACCAATAATTTTGGTAATGGGTGACTTAGAAAGTTTGTGCAATGCAATGTTTTTGCACAGTTTATTTATTTGTTATACCTGTAAAGATGTAGATCCCTCAGTTATCCATAAATTCTTCTTTTTTTTCCTTTCCAAAAATGTAATTTCAGGTAGGTTAAAATTTTTCTTCGTACCAAAAGATCTTCTAGTTATACAGGGTGCTTGAAAACTTGTTACAGAAAATTTGAGAAATGGTTCTATACATCAAAACAAACAAAAAAATTCCTTAGACAATATGCCTACCTTTCTTTGTTGTCCGTCTGTCTGGGGCTGTGTTTTTTACATAATTAATATTTTAAGAACCTACAAATTTCTGATTTTGCAGTTATTAATGCCCAATTGTATAATTTTTTTCAATGTTATTAATTTAACCATTTCAAGATGGTGATTGTATATAAAATTCAAATATTTTTGTCCAAATGTACAGTTTTAAATTTATTGGGTTTTTAATTTTTGAAACGTTCGCCATGTTTAAATGGTTGAAGTAATAACATTGAAAAAAATTACACAATTAGGCATTATTAACTGCAAAATCTGAAAGTTGTATATCATATGGTTCTTGAGATATTAATTATTACGTAAAAAATACAAACAGACAGAACGACGAATGGGTAACAAAGCAAGTTGGGCCATATTGTCAAAGAAACTTTTTTGTTTATTTTTATCTATAGAACCATTAACCAAATTTTCTGCAAAATATGTTTGATTACTTGGTATTCATTTTTTAAAATAGTTTTTGTATTAATAGGTTTTATATTTTTAAATGGGCAAAACTTTAGAAATTATTGATACAGTAGACTCTCATAAATTCAGATCACGAAAATCAGGACTCCGGAAAATCCGGACTCCGGAAAATCCGGACCGGACGGTAACAATTTTTTAATAACAATTTGCCGCTTTAGCGCCTTTAATTTTCATGCGATCTTCCGCATTGCATGAATGACGTATTTTGTAATGATTCACGCACGAGCAGTGGAAGTTTCTGCACGGCTGAGGTAATCGACACGCCCTACCCTGTGTTTTACTTAATTGTAGTCCAGTACTGTATTATGTACATTATAGTAACAGTACTATTAGTTAATGTGTCAGAGTGTAACAAGTGTCGATGGGTATCGGCATGAGCCGGTAGCGATTGCATGTGCGGCTTATCAACGCTCGTATCGGCCCCGCGGCCGACATCTCCGACTCTGGGAAATCCGAATTTTCGGAATCCGGACCGGCTGTCCGCCACAATAGTCCGGATTTATGAGAGTCTACTTTATTATCATTAATTTTACATACTAAATAGAAACCCATATCTTTTCTTTGGTATGGTTTGAAGCTCAGATATTAGAGGCTCTAGTACTGCCATCTTACGGTCGTACTGCATACTCTAACTCTTTTTACGTTAGCGGATTCGGAAAGTAAACCCACAAAATTACAACTGTTTAACCCACATATTGAAGCCTCTATCCTATGCTATGGAAGTTTTTAGATATTTAGTGTTATAAATAAGAAAACTTATCTGTTTTAGGACATTTGACAGCAGTGATTACGCAAGCGACAAGACGAGCTGCTTTGCAGAAACAACTAATCTACAAGTACTATACAAACCCAGTCAGACATCTGTCATATGTGACTCTACCATAGATTATATGTAAGTGGATCTGTGAATAGGTGATGTATTCCCATTTAAATAATAGCCTTTATTTTTGTATTTTCTCACTGTGAAAGTTTGTGATAGTTTAAAAAAAAATTAGGTTATGTTAACTTGGTCAAAAAGTAAATATGAACCATGGATCTTTGAAAAAATATATTTAAATAGGACCTGTATTTAACTTTATTCAATTGTGCCATAAATATTTCATCAGTGGAAATTATACAGGTGTCCCTGTTTTTTCGTTTAAAAAAAATTATTTATGAATTAATATGCCTGACATATTGAACACTGTACAAACTTGTCACTTTACAGTTATGTTACATAGATAATATGTAAAAAAGTAAGCAGGAGTTTTGTTTTTTACGGTCAATCAAAAAATGGTGGAATAACAAAATAATAGTACATTTCACTAAAATGATTTTATTTGCATACCATTACAAATTGTTGATTTGGGGATAACATGAACATTTGTAAACTTAATAAAAAATTAAAGAAACATAACGGTAATAAATTATTAATGATCCAAATTAGACCTTCATACGAATTGATGACCATCAATAACTGTGCACTGATAATAACGGGAAGAAAAAAATCATAAGCACTTTTAAAAAATTTCCAAGGTATCAACAGTAATTCCTCTTCAATCAGCCTCATTAATTCATCATCTGTTGCTACAGGGTGAGAATAAACTTTGTTTTCAAAAAGCCTTGTAGGAATAAATCGCAAACAGTTAAGTCTGTCGATCTTGGAGGCCAGTCCATGAAATTGCTACCACGACCTATCCAATGGTTGGGAAGATCTCGATTAAAAATTTCTTTGGCCACATTAGCATAATGAGGAGTAGCTCCATCCTGTTGGGAAAAAAGTTCCTCATCTCCGGCTGAATAAGATGAGTTAATATTGATGCATTTCTGTCTCCAGTCATTGTCTGATGGGATATGTCATACGATAAACCACCATTCTTGGTGACAGCAGCCCAAACAGTTATACTCGATGATTTTAAGCCCTCATGTAAGATATGTGGATTTTTGTATGTTATTATAATTATAATTATGTCTGTTTACAGATCCTGTTCAGTAAAATGTAGTTTTATCTGAGAATAAAATTCCTTCTTACCACTCGGCTTCTTAGTCAAGTTTTTCAATTACCTTCGGAGAAAATTCAACTCTTCTGTCTGGATTATCTGCCAACAGTCCATGAACTAAATGTGTTATATACAAAATTATTTAGTTTTTCTTGACATACCTTTGAACTGACGACTTTAGTATCCCAGTAGAGGGTGGAACTTTTCCAAGTGCATTAGACCTGTTTGGAGATCTCAGTAAAGTAGCACATGCAAAGCTCTTTATTTTCTGTGTTAGAAAATGTATCTAGTTTGTAGTAACATATTTTCCCATTTATGAATTGATTTCCTTGATGGAGGAACTAACCTTGGGTAGGTTCTTTGAAAACATCTTATCACTTCATATTCATTTTCAAAAACAATAGCCTAAGAACAACATTTCACTTTCTGTTCAATTGGTAAATTAATTGTTTCAAGATTAGATATTAAACATAAACTGATTAAAACACAACTACCAAATTGTTTCATTGTTGTGTGTTAGCAAAACAACAGTTGATCAAGATTTAACAGATGGCAATGCATATTTTAATTGCATTGCATTGTGGGAGTTGTAAATATTAAAATAAAAGGGTTTGAGTTTAAAAATAATATTGATCTGATTTTATCTTATATTGACGCTATTTAACATTTACTATTTATTAAAAAAATTGCTCAGCTTATGGGTGCCAGGTAGCATTAGCTTACCAATTTTTAAATGTTAATTATGATTACATAAAAAATTCTCAGGGTCGCAGATACTTTTAAAAGTGTACTTTTAAGTGGTTTTTCGTAAATAAAGAATCTTTATTTGTTGTGCTGAAACTGAACATGGTTATTTATTATGGTTATGCATATACATATATATTCATGGTACATTCTTTATTATATTGTCTGAAATTCTTTATATGAAAAATTTAAAATTATCCTGTCTTGAAGAGACCAAAATTCATTTTAATGATTCTACTTTAATTAGTTGCAACTTTTACTGATTATACTTATTATGAGCTTCCTTATTCTCATATATTAAAAATTTATATTATTTTATTTAGAAGTTAAGTTAAATCCTTTTTACAATTACTGCTTACATTACAACGATTCATTTAAACAAATTTTAACATTTATTTTTTATCAATGGCCCTTTTATATAGAGAAATTTATATAAAATTGTCTATCATTTTTTGTTACCGCATGTGGTCATTTCCATGGTGAATGTCCTTTGTGGTAAGCAGCCCTCGTTCCTGAAGTGCAAATTCATTTTAGACGCAATCAGCCCGCCGACGATCTCAAAATGTCTTTTCAAATTCACAGTACTACTCAAAGTGTTCATCACATTCCTGCACACTCTACAGTCAATTAATTTCAAACTGTCCGTTATTATTCACTTTGTTACCAAATCAGATATTTACACTACATTGTCCTTAAATATCTTTAAACAAAAAATACGTCTTACTACACTGAATGTTCCCTTTAGATTGCTTCTAAAATATTTAAAATGTTTTTTATACAAAATTGCGCCCGATCAAGTCAGATGCCGCTGTAAGACTGTTTTAGCATTAACACTACATTGTTCTAAAATTTCTTTAAGCAAAAATAATACGTCTGACACAGTCAGAGCCTTCTTCTCAACTGTTTAATTATTTTCACTACATTGTTCTAAACATTTCTTTAAACAAAAATACATCTAGCTAGGTCAGAGACCTCCTTTTAACTGACTCACCGCATGCTTGCTTTTCTAGATCCCACAATTAAGCGTCCTTTCAAATATACAAAGTCAGCTAAAAAACTGTTCACATACTTTGCACACGGACACTACTTAAGTCATTTATATGGCAACAGGTTCTGTCTGTTATCACAACACAATATATCACTTAAACATTTATTACAACTTACAACTAACATTTTATACTTCAAATTAATATTTTGGAAATCTATATTGAATTTTTATTACCCTTGTTTTAATATTTATTTTCAGTCATTCATTTGATTCACGTGGTCTTTTCTATAGACCAATTACGAATCTCCCGGTTTATTTTCATATTTCAAATCCCAAAACAATTTCTTTGGTATCCAAGTTAAAGTTAAAATTTTAAGGATTACAGAGTAAGTGGTTCTATCCAGAAGATTTAAGTTCTTTTTGTTATTCCACCATTTTGTTTTGATTGACCAACAAAAATTAAACTCAAGAGTTCTTTTTTTAACAATTAAACTGTAAGTATCAAGTTTATATACGCCCAGCATATTAATTCAAAAGTACCAACCTCTTTGTAGGACACCCAGTATTTGATTAAAATTAGTAATATATATAATTTCAAATTTAGTAATTTGCTAATGTACATAGTAATAGTGATGTAGGGTGACCTCTAGAGATCTGTTGTACTTATTCTAAGGTGGGGAACTCCCATCTATAGAAGCCCCCTCCAGCACCAACTCCTTTAGGAAGTGGGAGCACATGAAGTAGGTTAGGGGTAAGTATCTGCTCTATATCAATTTGGTACCATCCGAGATTTCTAATCGTTTTGGGCATTACTGCACCACATTCGACTAATAGATGGTATGGGGGTTTTTTCCCTTCTTGGCAGAATCCGCAGGTACCATCATTTTCTATTCTGATCCTTCCAAGGTGTTCTGTGAGTCTTCAATCCCCCGATAGAAACCCTGTCAGTGTTTTCAGTTTATTTCTATGTATTCTGATGGATTCTCTCGACCTTCTCCTGTTATAGTTGCGAGGAGTTCTTTGATCTCTCTTAGTCCTAGTATTCGTCATCGTAATTTGGGTCTTACAGTCTTGTGTAAGACCTTTCTGGCCTTACAAAGATAGAGATAGAGTTCTTCTCTTTGTTGGGTGTTTTTTCTATCCTGAGTGGCCGGTTTGACGTTACTCCATTAGGTTTAATATATCTTGATGAAGTGGAAGATTCCCCCCAAGCTGATAGTTACCATGAAGGAAATGTTCCAATTTATCAGCATGTTAATTTACGGTGAAATTGTACACAAACATGGTATTTTTCATTTTTCTTTCAATGTTTTTCCCACAAGTAGCTTGGGAAAGGATGATCCACCCAGCCAGACCCCTGCTTGGTCGGGTAAGACTAAATACTGTGAGAAGTCATTAACTATCCTACAGGTTCCATATGTGACACCTTTATGTTGCCCCCGCTCTATTCACGCCATCAGCATAGTTCATTTTACACTGTAAGGTTAAACTGAAAACAAAAGAAAAAAGGGGTGAAGATATGGTAGGGGTGAGTTAAGGTGAAAAGGGGCTGGCACTATAGATCAAGGAAGATACACTTAAACAGAAGTAATGCAAATCACAGAGAAGACCTCCAAACAATATGAAGAGTAGAGATTTGAGGAAACTGTTTGCAGTGGATGCCTATTGGGTGATCGTTTCACTAAAATTTGCTAATAATAAATAGAATTTTGATTTTAGTAATATGCTAATAAGTTAATTAGCTATTTAGTAGCTTATTCCTTACAAAATATTATAAAGAAATTTTTTTCAGGAAAGCAATGGATGGCACAAACATGGGTGAGCTCATGACAAGAGCCATCAGTGAAGATGATATGATTTCTGCTCTAAGAGTTTGGAACACGAGTGTCAAATATTAGACAAATTTTGTTTATTGAAATTTAACTTTACGATACTTCTAATATATTTAGTAAATAATAATTTTGTAAAATAAATCTATTAATAAATTTAATCTGTTTTGTTTATAAGGAGTTTATTTAAGTTTATAAACATAACTGGAATTATTATAGCCTTAGATATGATTCCTGTTTTTATTTGGGGAATCCTTGTTTTCCTTAATATTGCGCTGTTCAATATTTGGCTATGGATATTTGTACAAAAATACCTAAATGATTACTTCTTAACATTACAATTAACAATGTGATGTATCACTGATTTATAGTGGTGTAAAAATGACATCTTGTAGAGGAAGTTAGTGTTATTCAGATTCATTTATTCCTAACAAATTATTGCATTCGGCCGCACTGGTTAGATCTACCAGTAGATTGGTGATATCAGAGTGGTAGATTCTACCAAATAGCTAAATTGCTAATTTTAATTTTGTTGGAAATGGTGGAATAAACTTAGCTTAGCAATTGGATATTAAAATATATGGGTGCAAAAAGACTTTCCATGTTTTCTGCCACCGTTATGTACTGCTAAAATTGTGGATAAAATGACATCTGGTAGGAAAGTGATGTCACTCCCACAATCTGTTTAGTGTCATTCAGCAGCACTGTTCCTATTGGTGAGTGGGGTCAAATGTGTCCAATGTCTACAGAAGTGTGATGTTTTTGTATGCATGTCTGTGTTTTCTGTAACCCCTTATCTGCATTAATTTGTTTATTAATGTTTTTATATTTAGGTTAGTTAATATTAAATTCTCAGCATTTAAATTGTATTCAAAAGATTTTAATTGTTATTAGTTTTAGTAATTTTTTTGGTTTTAGTATTTTTAGTGTAGTGACAGTTCGTTCTTAATTAAATTTTTTAAGTTTATACAGTTAAGCTGACTTTGGAAAGAAGAGGGAAATTATTTTACAAATTGTAAAAATAAAAGTGTAATGCCATAGTTGTGTTCAAAAAATAAGTTGTGAAAAAAAGAATAAAATAAATAAATACTGACAATCTCTGGAATTTTAAACTATTTTTACTTTTCGGATGATTTCAACCCAGGTTCTCTCATTTCCTTTTCTTAAATAGATTACAGGAAATCAATAAGATAAAATTATTACGAGGTTTGGAATCAACAACTTAAGCCATACTTGGTTTCAGCCTCTGTGCTAAGAACACCTTATTTGAACAGCATTGATAATTAGGTGTCTATTTGCAATTTGGCCGCAGAGCTAGAATAGCAATTTGCCATGGATATGAACAAATTTTTGGAGTTTAACTGCTTGCTGTGCTTCCGTGTGAAGCTGGGAGTTCTTAGAGAGGTGAAGAGGATGAGAAGTGTGGCACAAAGAGTAGCTCGAAAAGTTTCAGCCTAGTGTTCTGAATTTATTTTTTTATTTTTATTTTAAATGGCCTTGACCACCCATTTTACAATTTGTGTTGTGTGCAATTACATTTTTTATAATTTAAAGTAAGTCCTCCAAATTAATTTATTACAATTAAATCATTACAGGTGGTTACCTAGAAGTGGTGTTTGGTCTAAGGGTAATAAGGGAATTTAGACTTCAAGGGGTATGGGAAAGCATGGTTTTTCTTGATTAGGCTTATGTTAGCTTAAGTTATTTCCCTGTGTATTAAGCATAAATATTATTCCCCAAAACCATAATTTACCAAGGTTGGGAGCAGATCTCCTCAAACTGACTGTAGGGCTTTGAAATACGATTATTCATTCAATGAGTGTCTAATGGAAAGAGCCTTCATCAATTCATCTATAGTGAGTATTAGCATGCCACCCCCGATGGATCCTAGCTGGATCTACACTTTTTTTCATGTAGTCTTGCGTTTAAATTCCTCACTTTCATCTTTTCTGTAAGATCGCTCCTGATCAACTCCTGTTATTTACCAACCCTGACGCTCTATTTGTGTATTTTGCACACAAAATAAGATAGCTAAGGATATTTTATACTTTTTTCTCTCTTTTGTATAAGGTGATGATGGCTAAAAGGTTTTCCCTTTACTTTTTTTCGCATTCAAGTTGTTTTTGTTGTTATTAAACTTATTCGTTTTGAGATCCCCTCAAAAGTACCCCCTCTGTGAGTACTGTACTCAATACTGTCACCAATTATGAGCAAAACAGATGTATTTTTAATCTGTACAAACCGCATATGGCACTTTGATTGGTGCTTCCATCTTTTGTACAAATTATTAAATTAACTGAGTGGAATGTTTTGTAAAATATAGTAGTGCAGATTTAGTTATATTTATGTTTTAAAATGTATAGAAATAAGTCATATTAGACCTATTGATATTTTAGGGTTTAAACAGTGAAGTGTTTTATAAATTAATTTACTATTTTGAGACAGATTTCGTAGACCGCCAAAAATATTTAAATTTCGAAGGCTTACCTTCAGTCAAAACAGGAACACGGCCAGTTAAATTTTCATGTTTTTTAAATGTGTTCATTATAATAGTCAATTAAATGATTATTTTTATTGTGATTTTGTTTTCTACTGTTTACAATCCGAAAATAAGTCAATATTTCAAATTTAACTTGAATCACGCATCAAAATTGGACATAAATTTGTTTTCATTACATTGAATTATGATTGATTTTTATGTTTTATATATTATATGGCCTATATAGAATTATGAAACCAGAGATAATAGATCTAACAAAAATAAAATACGCAGACAAATTAAATAAATACATATTTATTTTACATTTGTAACATAATTACTTGATATAATTTATTATAAATTTTGAGTTTGTAATTTTGTTTTATTGGGTGTTGGTAGAACGCAACAAGTTGAGGATTTTGGTTTGAACTTCACCTTGGATTAGAAAATCATTTTGCTCTGTGTTGTTTTAGTAGACTCTGTCCTGTAGTGTGGTGGTTGTTATAGATGGTTATGTGATCGGGTTTTCAAGTTGATAACAGATTTATATTATGTGATTACATTTAATAATAGAATAAATTGCATTATTCCAAATTGTGTAGTGTTGTAATAATACTTGCTTAGTTTGGATTTCGTGTTTTCTTTTATAAACACCAGTGTTCGATGCATACATAATTGACGGGCCTATCCTATTCCAAGAACCTTGACAGTGGCATTAGACCTTCCTTTTAATTGATCTGTTGCTGTTGTATTTGGTGTTTTTGTTAGTATTATTTTCTGATTGTGAAGTTTGTGCCTTTTGGAGTGTTTTTATTGATGATTGTAAACATTTTTGGGGTAAGTTTTTTAATAAAAAGTTGATACTAAACTCTACAAATTTAAGATAAATTGGGCTTTTAAGAGCACCCTTGTTTAGGAATGTTGTTGTAGGCCTAGTATAATTTTAAAACAATGTGCGTTTACATTTTATAACAAATAAAATTACTGTTATAAGTTTCATATTGTTTACTAAGGTCTAGGCATTTGATAACAATTGTAGCATTAAGAATTTATTAATAAATGCAGGTTTACCTAGCTTAGTTGCAATGCCTGCCTTAATGGAATAGGCTAGCTAATAAGACTTTACTTTTGACTTACAATAGACTTGGCAAAATAGGCCTACATCTAGTGGCTACTCTCATATCAGAAAGTTATATTTTTTCCTAAACTTACTTGAAAATCGGGTATTATCTAGGTTGCTTAATTTTGAAACTGAGCAGGCTTAGACTAAGTTCATTTATGAAACTAAATTATCACCCCATTTGAGTCCAGTGGTATGTCGACCCATTCTCAAAGATCATTGAGGGATGAGCGGTTAAGGCATTTTGTAGGATGTTTAAAAAGTTGAATTAAAATTTAGTTAGTTTATAGGCCCAGATTTAATTTTGGTTAGGCCTAATTTAAGCCCAAACATTGTGATGAGTGTATAGTTGTCAAGTCTTAGATCACTACTTCACCTCCACAAACGGTATTAATAAGATACTATATTGGCCTCACTTTTCAGCCTTTATATTGTGATAGGACCTTCAATCGGATTGTACAAATACATTTTGTGTAGGTTTTAATTAATTAGGCTAGGCCTAGTTCAAAAATAAGTTTTTTTTAGGAATGTTTTTAATTTGTAGAGAACCCAGTAATTTTCATTATCTTGTATAAATTAATCTGATGAGATTTTATTGACTATTATCAAAGATAAACCAACAGTTTAGTAAAGAAAGATACCTTTCTAGGCCTATAATAGATGAACATGGAAGGGTAATGTGAAACCATAGAGTATCAAATTTGAATGCAATAATGTATTACAATTTAAGGAGGGAGAACTAAGGATATTATTTTGACATATTTTTCTTATTATATGTTTTACTGTGTCAATATAAGATGTATACCTGAGACTATATGGTTTTTGGATGGGAGGGGGGGTGTTTCCATACTCTATAACAGGATAAGGACAATATTATTTTTGAACTTTGTCGCCTTTACTATAGATAAATTATGAATGAGAAACTGGCTCAGTAGTATTGTCAATTACATAGCATATCATATGACGTCTACAATCTACACAATAAATATTTGATATTTGGAACAAGTTAGGTAAGGTATGGTCTATTATTTACATTTTATAGGTTATATTTATGAAAGAATGCTTTTTTAAGACTTTGTAGAACGTATGTAGCCTATTAGAACGGAACTATAAATTCTACAATCTAGTTGCTGTTATTTACTCTCTCGAAGGTTAATCAGGATACAAGCAACTTATAATATAAATTTATCATCACCGATGGAGCAGAACTAAGAAGGGAGAGTGGTATTATTTACTGCACCAGCCAAAGCACTTGGCACCAGTTTAACGAGTATATTTTGTTGAAGCGGTGATCCAGTTAGTTGTATTGGATATCCCTTTAGTGCCTTATCAATCGTAAGTATGGGCTTGGCAATCCAGAGGGAACCTAGCTGGATATAGTTTCACTATAGATAAAAAATATCTGACTAGTCGACCAATATCATTTGGATTTTTTTCCTTAAACCAAAAATTAAAAAAAAACCTATTGGTCATTAGAAACCTATAACAAAATAAAATTGTTCTGCTGCAAGAAATTTAAGTTAGGTATTAACTTTATTGAAATGTCTTTGTGGGACAAAAAATGAATTAGGCCCTATTAACTTTAAAATAACTGTGATTTGACAACAACCTCATTACTTTTGACAATTGTGAATAACAACCTCATTACTTTCTCACATACCCTAGTCTAAGGAAAATTATTTGATGAAATCAGTTAAATCTATGCAGTTGTTTTTATAGCTAGGCTATAAATATGTTTTAAGGTTCCCCGAGTCCAAAAAGATTTTTTTAATGATGTCTGTCTGTTTTATGTGCAACCCTACTACCTAACCCTGTGGACTAATTTTAATCAAATTTGGTATGTGGGCATATTTTGGCCACATATCTGGACTTCGTAACTCAAAATTTGGGAGTAGTTACCACAAGTAAAAACACAAAATTACAATTATTTTTTCAAAATTAGCTTGAGTGATTGTAATTAAGTTTTCCTACAATATAGCCTCTAGGGTTCTAAACAAAATATTTTGATTGCTACCTTTATAAAAAATGCTGGTTCATCATGAATGTAAAAAAAAAAAAAAAAAAAAAAAAATCTTGCCATGGGACTGTTATAAAAGATATAAGTTCTCAGAATCGGCTGTACGGATTTTGTTTAATATTTTAGTGAAGTATAATGATTAGCCTAATGATCGAGGTAAACCAGGTGCAAAATTGTAAGTGAAGAAAATTATGATTCAAGAATATATATATTTGGTTTTTTCCATGTTTAAAGGCAAAAATCTCTCGGTTATCATTGCCATTGAAAAAAAAAAGGAGAGTGAAATAAAGCCTCTTAGCCCTCTAATAGGGCCAGGGTCAGGAGAACGAGTTGGTCAATAGAGACCTGATAGGAAAAATTAAAAAGATGGGTTTACATGAAAATAGATCTATATCCAGCTAGGATAATTAAGGTTTACCAAGGCTATAGTTATTATAGTGAGCCTGACGGTTCATTTCGAAATAATTGGCTAAAAACAAAAATGAAACTTGACCGACATAATTATTAGCTCAATTTTACTTCTTTAACGGTGCATTTATGGCAATAGCAATGATACTTTAGGCCCTATTTAAATATTTTTTTCAAAATTGTTAATTTTCATATTTAACTAACATATTTGGTGACAATAGGCTAGTTTCGGTTATTTTTATATTGTTTTTGGGATGGCTAAATGAGAAAGTTAGTCCAATATTTTTTAATCTTTAATGACATTTAGAGTTTGTTAAATATTGTTAAATTTGAAATATTTTGTTGTACCAACTCCAATGGTGATTGACATGAATATGTTATAGCCTAGCTAAGTTTTGACTGGATTAAATTAGATTGCATTGATACTTGAAGATCTGAAAAGCCTTGTGCATGTCATTCAAAAGTTTATTTATTCCACTTTGTCCTATCTACACTGATTGATTCCCATACCTTTAGCTAGTTTGAAAATTTTGTCGCCTATATTAGTATCATTTTTATCTGGCAGCTTCAAGAATCTTCTTCCGTAGCCTACTCTAGACTACATGAGGACGTGTTTTGCAGACTCATTAGCTCGCCTACACGATTCAACAGTTTTGATTTCTCTAAAGCATCTGAGTGTTTCCTAAAATGTGCGATTATGAAGCCACCTGTTTCAAGTATTTCAGTTTAAGCTGATCAGGGACTCTGTTTATGCTTAGCTCAGTCCCTTGGTTGCACATTTTGCTGCCAGGAAAGTGCTACCATCTTCAGGAATTGGTTGATTGTGTTAACAGCTGATACTATATATTAGTTAGGGTCTCACAAAAGGGAGGTTATTGCTCTTCTTTGCCTAAGATGTCTGTCTTCTCATTCATCTCGATGTTCTGGCACCCATTTTACCTGTAGGCTACTATGTTGAGAAATCTAATCTGGTTCAAATTTGTAGCTATAAACTTGTGGTAATATTAATTTACAGTGCGATTTTAAAGTCCTTTCCCCCCAATTTTTTTTGCACATTTTATATCCAGATTATTTTTCAACCCAGACCACCATTATAAATCTAAAAACACTAACTTTTTAGGTGTTCGGGAATTTTAAAGGATCCAAGATGTAGGAGTCAACCTCAAAAATCTTAATGGGAAGATGGTCATGCACCATATGTTGTTTTTCTAAAAGCGGTGGTTTAATCAAAACTGAAAAAGTTTTACCATTTTCAAGATATCACTATGTTTAAAATTTAAGACTCTACTTAAGAGTAATAATGAGAAAGCGGTCATGCGATATATATCATTTTAATACCACATTTATTATTTATAAAAACAGTGGTTGAATCAAAACTGAAATGAGTTTTACCGTTTTAGAGATATCAATAGGTTTAGAATTTGGTTAGGACATCTCGAAAACTATAAAATGTTTTTCAGTTTTGATTCACTGTTTAAAAAAAATTGTGTTACGCTATATGTTGCCATAACCATGCCGGCCTTTCATTACACTTTAAAGTCAACTCCTAAATCTTAAAACTACAGATCTCTTGAAAAGGGTAAAACCTTTTTCAGTTTTGGTTAAACCATTGTTAAAAAAAAAAATTATGGTATTAAACTATATCTTGCATGACCACCTTAGTAGGCTACTAAGATTTTTGACCTACAGTGATCTTTTAAAATTCTCAAAGACTTATTAAAGTTAACGTTTTTGTATTTATAATGGGTGGTCTTGGTTAAAAAACAATCTGATATAAAATGGAAAAGGACATTAAAACAACGTGTATATAGGCTATAGGCACCAGGGTTATCATGTCATCGTGGGAACTCTCTTGGTATTTTGTAAACTATTAATACCACGAAAGAATTTAAATGAGGGATCTTCGTTACTTTGTCATGGAATTTTAAAACATATTTTGAAAATGCCCGTCATTTTCTAATATACCATCTAACTTTAAAATTCCGTACAAAAACATTTATTTTGTATGGTGTTTGATTCAACACCAAATTATAAGACATTTTTACTCTTGGGTATTTTTTGATTAGGAGTTAAATTTGACTGAACTTTTGAAAATTTGATATTTCGTTCATTTTTGGGAGACGATTTTCCATAGATCTTATCAAGTTAAAAATTGAGATAGGCATATTGGTTCTATAAATACCAATTGCAGGGCTAAAATTAAAGTAATTGTTGTAATTGAAAAAACAACAAAGAAAATGGCAGCCATTTACATTTTAAATTTCATGAAAAGTAGTGGTCTCTTATTTATAGTTTTTCATTAGATCAATAGTTTCCAACAATGTCCACGATAAAATGATCATCCTGTATATTACATATTCCTTTTTTTATGTAGTCTATATTAGTATTATTAAATGACATAATATATAAGTTAAGTTTTTTTGTAGAATACTTAAATTATCTCATATCAATGAAATTAATTAGGCCTAGACCCATTTATCTTAAGACGTCCGATAAACTATAATTTATTTTATAGGCTATGTTTCTCATGTTCACTTTAGAACAAAAGTTTTGGTATTGTATTGTGAAACAATAATATAAAACATTACAGTAGCCTAAACCTCTGATGGGCGCCAACATGGTAGCCTACTTATCCAGCCTCGTCACACAATGTAATACTAGCAGATTCTCTAAAAATTTAAAATAGCAAAATTGGTTTTTGGGTCTTGTAGGAAATGTTAAATTGTATTGATAGATCAAGGGGTCTTATCCAGTAGGATATTTTTGTTTAAAATAGTTGTTTTCTAAACTTCGTAACTGTGTATTCTTGATTTTGGCTAGTTCCTAATGAGCCTTGTAGATGTGTATAAATTTTAAAATATCTATTCTCTTTGCTATGTCAGTGTCTCAGTCCAGGCAGGCCTCGAGGCTGTACATATGTGCAGGACCCTTCACTAGCGACACTCATGTTGGCCCTGCCGGATCAAATAATTATATACAAATATCACTTTTTTTTGGAGAGGCCACGGTTCGAAAGTAAATTTTTAATATTAATTTCGCTATTTGAGTTGTGGGGTTGGTACCATTACGTGCAGAATTTAAATCTGTAAATTTTTATCTTATTTAGTACTATGTTTCAAGTTTAACACAAGAGATATGATTGTTTAAAATGGCCACCATTTTTGATTTTTCTGAATTTCAATGCGGTTATATATCAGTACACTATAGCCCCCCTATACCAAATTCATGTACATGTCTTAATATTTGTAGTCGCTATCATGCTTACGTAAAAATACGACAGATGGACGGCTTGTTGAAAATAATTTTTTTCGGTTTCCTGAGGCCATGGTACAAGAACAATAGAAAATGGAAGTAAAGTTTTGGAGGATTACCAAACTTATTCTATATTTTGTTTACTGGATAAATAAAAATAAAAATTACATATATACTAAAATACACACTGTTTTACAAACAAGTACACTTATAAGATAGAAGGCCCTGAGGTTAATCACAATGGTTGGAGTTACGATGTACCCAACAGTGTTTCAGTCAGAAATTACAGTCCTAATCATATTTGTCTGCGAAAACTTGAGACTTGGATACAAGGATAAAGTCATATATTTTTATACAATCAGGCAGCTTTGAAATCTGGGGTTTCTAATGAATATAGGCCAAAGTTGGTCTGGGATTATTCCAAAATCACTTTAGGGGTCAATAATGTAATACTTTGTTAGGCACCCTGGGGTTAATAAAGAAATAGGCTAAACGGTGCAAAAACATTGTAAAATTTTCCCACTCATTTATCCCCCAAAATCAAATAAAATCCAACAAAACTATTTGTCAAAAAAAGTCATCATGTTCAATGAAAAAGTGAAAATGGACGCCGTCTTTGAAAAAAAAAATTTAAATAAGGCCTAATATAGCTTCTTTTGAGCCAGTACCCCGACTTTTTTAATTACGGTGGTCATGGTTTATCTTTGGTTTTTCCTTATTCTTCCTGTATCGTAATAATTTTGTACTTGCGATTTTACACACAAGTTTGGATTATTGATCTTTACATTTCAGTGAATCAGTTTTTACCGATACACTAGATTAATCGGCATATGTTTAGAGATTGTAACCCATATATTTTGTTTAAATTTTTTTGTTCTGCTCATTTCGTTCATATTTTAGTGAAAGGTGAGCATTAATTACCTCAACTTGTACACAAAATCAGAAGTAAAAAAATATTATTGTTCAGAAATAATTGGCAAAAAGCATAAATAAATCTGTCATTAAACGTTTAATTTTACAAAATATGATTTATGTTGAAGGCGAATTAATGGCACATGCAAAGCAATTTAAGCCCTTTTCAAATATAGGCTATAACTATGTTTTAAAGTCAGCGTTCATGATTGATTATCACTTTTTAACCGACAACTAAAATTACTGAAATTGACTTTCAAAATAGTTTTGGTTCGTTTTTATTTTGTTCCATGGATGGGTGAATGAGAAAGTTTGTTCAATGATTTTACACCATTTATTCGTCAAGAAGATACTTTCTTTTTTTAAAACTTTTGTATGGTATGATATGTACAATATTAACATATACTAATAGCCTATCTAGATAACGATGTAGGTTATCAGCTGATGGACAATTACCAGGTTTCATGATTACTACGGTATGGTATTTGCATAAGGCTGTCTTAAATAATGTTACAGAAATATTGTCTAATGGGAGAACGGAATATTTAGCATATAAGGAACAAGGAATAATGTTTTTGTACAAAATTTAACAAACTTAAAAATTGACAGCTTGTAGAGTATTATTATTGATTATAAAAACCTGCCAAGTGGTCCCTCGGCGAAATCAAATCTCTTTTTATTTTGTGTTTGAGGAGTAAAAACAAATAAGTAGTTTCTTTCAGTAGTTTGATTAGGCCTAATTTTTTCAAATGTCTTCATATATATACAGGGTGGTAATAAAGTCCGAAGACAGTTAAATATTTTAAAAAATAATGTAGATAGAGCTACAATACTTGGAACAAAGTTACAGGGCATAAAACTCTATTTTAACACATATTCAGTGATCCAATAACTCTTCAGGGGGACGGCCCACAAGGAGTCGGAAGAAAATCTTAAATGGAAACAATCCATCACTTTATTAATTTAACTAAAATTGCAAATTCAAGGAAGCTTTGAAGTGCTGCCATTTTTGACTCGGTTGTCTGTTTGAGGTCGGGTTTGCGGCATTGTATTCTACTAATACAGACCTTTAATTTGATGTGCATATCAACCTATGCTTCCATTTAAGATTTTCTTCCGACTCCTTGTGGGCCGTCCCCCTGAAGAGTTATTGGATCACTGAATATGTGTTAAAATAGAGTTTTATGCCCTGTAACTTTGTTCCAAGTATTGTAGCTCTATCTACATTATTTTTTAAAATATTTAACTGTCTTCGGACTTTATTACTACCCCGTATATATATATATATATATATATATTTATTAACGAAGATGAAGGAATAGATAACACATGGTGCTTATCCAGCCCCATCATACAAAGCCAGATTCTCTAAATGTAATATCCAAAAATTGGTCTCTAGAACCGTGTACTTCAATTATATTGGTAGATTATGGAGTCTTATCCAGTTTGTATAAAACAGTTGGTACACAGGTTTTTCTGAACCTCGTAGTTGTGGCACTACTTATTGACCTTGTGTATATATTAAAAAGTCTCCATTTGCTTCACTCTTGTCGGTGTCTCAGTTCTGGTAGGTATCAAAGCTGTATATATTATGTTAAGAAACCTCCGCTTTTGTTGGTGACTTGTCTATGCTGAATCTTTGCTGTAGTTTTTGACAATAACTTTGCTATTCATGATTGTAAAGAGGTGGGGTTGTTAACGTTGCATGGAGATTTTTGTTTTTTTATGGGAAAAACACACTAGGGAGCAAAAACATAATGTTAGTAAAACATAATGATATTAAGAGCCATCTTCATCTTGGATATTAAACCTGTAAGATTAATCTTAAATTTGAATTTACATTATTTCTTAAGTAGACTAATTGTCAGAAAATATTTCTTCCACCATATTAACCAATTTAGGACTGTTTTCAGGGATTTTACAAAAATAATCGTAACTTCCTTATACAGTTTGCGCCAAAATAAACAGTACTGAATCAGCTGTAGCTGCTTTCTCAATCAGCTGTGTCAACTTTTGATTGTTGCCACATCTTCATTATTTCTTTCTTATTTGAGGTTATTTTTTGCTGACGTGGTGCTAACTACTGCATATAAAGCTTTTATCGTAGAGCATTATTTTTGCTCATACGGAATTGGACGTGCGGGTGGGTCAAGTTTGTCACACACTGCATTACGTTTTCAGGAACATTTTCACAAATGTTATAATGCTGTAATGTAGTATTGCTGTAATTATTAGTGTTGTTCAAAAATTTCGAAGAACAGGTAGTGTTTTGATGCAGCGGATGGGCCATTCAGGACACCCAACTACTGTCTGTACAAATGAAAACCATGGAAGAGTGTTGCAGCAATTGTTGCAGTCACCGAAAAGAAGTCTAAACCGAACATATTTGAAACTAAATATAAGCAATATGTCGTTGAGAAGAATGTTTAAAAACAATGGTAGTTTTCCCTACAAGATACAAACTGGGCAACTTTTGAATTGTATAAAGAAAACAGCCAGAGTTCAGTACTGCGCTTCAATGTTTGCAATGTGCTATGGAGAACCTGAGTTTCTGAGTGATGTATGGTTTTCAGATGAATGTCATGTGAACCTTAATAGTTTCATAAACAAGCAGACAACACGGTTTCTTGGGTTTGAATGTCCTGACAGTGTTGTAGAGAGGCCACAGCATAGTAAGCATGTAACCATTTGGTGCGCTGTGTCAGGGAGAGGCATAATTGGTCCATACTTTATTGAAGACAATAATGGAAATCTTCTTACTCTAAATCAGAACCGATGTAGGGTCATTCTTGATCGTTCTTAGGAGACCGCAGGAGATTTTGTAGTGCCTGAATCATGTCTTTTCGTTCACAATGGTTCCAGCAAGATGGCGCAACCTGCCACACTGCCTTAACCAACATTGCAGAAGTCAAGTTCTATTTTTATTCATATATAGTTTTCAATTTAAACGAGAGTATTTTATATTAAAGCGAAGAATTCAGTTTTAATGAGGGCAAGTTCTGTTATAATGTAGTTTGAAATGTCTAATAAGATAAGTTTGCAATTTTGTTTGTCTTTTAGATAGTGAATAGCCTAATATGTTCTTAATAAAGTGCAAAAAAGATAGATACCAGGACAGAGAGACATAAAGGGCTGACATTCTTGCCCAAAAAGGAGTTATGACCTCTCTTTGTGGAATCTAACCAATGTGTGGTATCAGTCATTCAGCAGTTATGAACAAAGTCAACCAATTGACCAGAAAAAAAGCAACATCGAAGATGGCACAAAATGTGCAAGAACCTTTAAGGGACTGAGCTTAGCTGTAATAGAGTCACTAATCAATTCTGTTCCACAATGACGAAAAGTGTTGATTTTATGGCCAGGCAAAGTCCTTCCTCATGGACTGTGAGTCACTAGATTACAGGAGGAGATGCTTTGGACTCTTGAACCGGGGGTATGAAAAAGATAATAACAGACGAAAAAATTCTCAGTCAAAGGTACGGAAATAGATCAATAGACTTAAATCCATCATTGTAATATAATAAAGTGAATATGTGTAAAATAACTATGTTATGAATTTAACTAAACTTTAAAATAAATTAGATTCAATCAAAATTGGATGGTGAAAAAAATCTGTGTTGTCTGACTAGAAATGGTATGTATAGAGGCAGTTCCTGCTAGGTCCTACAGTTGCTTAAGGTTAAAATAAGTAAAGATGACTGCAAAAAGGTCTCTTTCCACTAAAAGATACAGGCTTAAATTTAAATCAAAATCTATTATTTAAAAAGTAATCAACCTGTTATAGGATTTTTAAATCACACTGTAATAACCACCTGTCCAGGTTAAAACAGACATTCATTAAATGAACTTATCGTCAAGTGACAAAGTTTAAATTGAAACATGTTGACAGACGAAAGGACTTTCATTTCTATCGCCAAGTCTCTATATAAACAATGATGTCATTCACATGTTGGCAGCCCTGATCACTGGGTTTTCCTGTAATCAGATCTGTTAATGTCTGATTGGTATATAGAAGTTTTTCATTGATGGTTTGGCAAATAAAAGATGTAAAAATATATCTTAACTTTCTCACACAAACCGTTCAAACAATGTCCAAATATAAAACAAAATCAATTCAGTTATGAGCGAAAAAAGTTAAAATAAACCTCGACACAGCTTTGATTTATATTATTTAAAATTTTGAAGACATTTTTGGTTTTCAAAAGATAGTGAATTTTTAAATGACAAAGTTATGTAGCTTGTTTTTGTAAATTATTTATAAATAGACATTTGATAAGGTAAGTTTATAATTACTTTATCTTGTAAATAATGAATAGATGGAAGAATATAAAGACAGAGTATAATCAAAATTTTATAACCATTCAAATTAGATTCGTTCCAATAAGAATTAATAATCTTTTCTTTTTAAAAAAAATTTACTTAACTAGTATATGAAAGGAAAACTTTTAACCTGTAGAGTAGGCCTAAAACTTTTTAGGTGAAAAGCTTAAAGGATATTGTCGGTATATAATTGTTTTTATCGAAAGGTTATGAACGAAGGTGTAAATATCTTTTTTAATAACATATATATATATATATATATATACATTATGGTAATGATGTACATAATTAATTTGAGTATTCCTCTACCATATCTAGCATTGTATTTAATGATTAAATGAGACTTTTTAAAAAGAATATAAAGGTGGCAAACACAAATAACACTTTTAATTGTAGATTAACTACAGTGTGCTTCAAAAAGGACTTTACAACTTTCTATTGGTTTTGGTGTAATTTTATAACAAAACAGATCAAGTTTAAACTCAAGTATTAAATAGTTCAGAATAGCCCAACTCCAAGCACTAGCAATTGTTGTAACAAAGATGGCTGCCTTCACTTGTTCCAAGCGCGCTTACCGTGTGTTTTGAAAAATTGAATTCTGCAACAATTGTGCAATGGATTTTTCGTACCGAGTATGGCAAAGATTTTCCCATTAGGCCTACCATTTATGATTGATATAAGTGTTTTGTTGAAACCAAGTGTTTTAAGAAATCCTCAGGGCATCTTTGTGTGTCTGACAATATCATAAGCAAGTGAGGCAAAGCTTTGTTAACAGTCTTACAAAATCAACCCGTTGTGTTTCAAGCGAGCTGGGCGTTCTGCATGCGACTGTTTTGTTTATAGTCTGGTAACTGTTCTGGGACTTGGAATGAAACTTAGTTATGTAACCTAACCAAACAGAATCATGAGCGTTTTCTAGGTGCGCTGTTCTAGCAGAGTAACATGACGTGGAGTGATTTCGTTGTACATGTGGTTGGTTTAGCGTGAGGAGGTTAGTATTGGCTAACTAATAGAACTTAGTTAAGTGGACTAATTCTTATGTAAAGGGTTTTCATGGTCATAAAAAGTGATAGTTGATATCAGCTAAGATATGATTGTTTTGCTTTTGGCTAGTTTCAGTTCTAACTGATACCTCCCTAATAGTTGACAGTACCTCCCTAATAGTGGTTTATGCAATTAAAATTCAGTTAGTAAAATAAAATATTAAATTACCTTAAGGTCCGTCTTGTGACTTCATTTTGGTTACTTCTTACTAGTCTCGAGGTCGTAACTCCATCATCAGATAGTATTTTCGTTCACTTTGAAGAACTCGTCATACATTAAAAACACACTCAACACAAAAACATACACTGATACAAAAACACATCAATATGAGCTTGTCTGGCACTGTTGTGTGCAGTGTCATGTCTATCGGAGTACTTTCGGTTAAAGTTGTTAATCTTGCTGATAACGACCTATGTTAAGTTTTCGGTAGATGTTTTTTAAGGCTGTATCGTATAAATGATGTGATTGGAAAGAAAGTTTATCGTTCAAGTACTTTTAACATCGTCCATAAACACATGTAATGAAATATGAAATTGTAAGCTAATCTATCAATAAAATATTCTAAGCCTTCAATCCAGAACTGCCCCAATGATTGACAATGTATGAATTCAAAATGACTTTCAAAGATTTACTAAGTTTCTTTACACATGAGGCTTGCTCACCTTCTATTATTTGAGCTATCGTGATTATGTGTAATAATCCTCTTCGCTAATTAGCTTTGATTCTCCACAGTACCCTGATAGTATTTTCCCGTCTGGAAGAGTTTCTGCCTAGGTCCAATACCTCTGTCCATTGATTGACCTGGTTTTCTCTCCACCAAGAGCTTATATACTCATTAGTCATTTGTGACATGTTAGAAAGTTTCAAGCCAAGAAATTACCTAACTTTTTATACCCTGTAGTAATGATGGTTTATGTTCTGGTGTTGTCTATCGAAGGGACATAGAATACAGCCTTGTTTGAAATTAACTCGACCCTAAATCCTAATGTTGGAATCAAAATCACTCCATACTTTACAGGTGTCACTGTCGTCAATCATATAAATCACTATTAATCCTGCTTTTAAATCACTGTGAAAGTTGTAATCACTACTTCCCATTATCAGTATTAATGAGCGTTTTCTTCTTTGCAGATTTATTGGATACACGTGCATGATGTGACACTATAAGGGGGATCTCCCCGAAGTTAACAAAAATGTCAGCTCATGGGAACACTGATGCCCCACCTTCAGGTAAAGTTAATTATTAATGATGTTAATATTACAGTATGTTGTCAGTGAAAAGGTTAAAATGAAGCATAGAGTGTAAAGATGTCCTCAGCGTAAGTCATATTTGATTAAAGCCAATCTTTAAATGATAGCGGTCAATGTTTTTTCCTGATCTGTATTATTGGCTTATGATATTGTGCACGGGTTTTGGGTCATTAATCTTCACATTTTACTAAAATTTGAAAAAAGTGTGTAGAGCTGGTTTTGAGGAATTAAGTATTTTAAAACTGTGCAATGGCCGATATTTGTTTGTTTTTTACTGATAACTCAAATTAGCATTTTTTGTGAGATATGATGATCAATACGTTTTGTTTGGTTCCGTAATGGCTGTACTTAAATTATTGGGGTCAATTTTACAAAATCTTAATTTTGTCTTTTTTTCTTATCGTTGCTGCCCCCAGATTTTGAGTTTAATAAAAATAAAATAAATGTCGAGATGTAGCCTAAATATGTCCAAAATAACAAAATTGATTAAAATCTGGGTACGTGTTTAGGCTGTAGAACACTGTTGGCTGACGGAATTCCAATAACCACTTTTTGGAATCATGCTACCTCAAAATGGATGTATTCGTAAAAACTCTAGGTCTCTATCGTATGCGAGTGAAAAAGTAATGTACATATTCCCTATTTTACCTTACACTTGCCACCATTGAAATGGTGAAATTAAAAATGAATTTTTACTAAGATATCGGAATATATATAAACCCTAGAAGTGCTAGAGTCGTAATATTCGACTCATTTACAGTCGTCCAGTGCATACTATTTATCTTTACTATTACGTGTTTTAGATTGTTCAAATTTGGTACTAATCGATAGTAGAGAGTTCACACTTCATTTTGATTGTGAAATCTATGGTCATAGATTTATTTTTAGAGATAATATACTGGCTGAAAATTTTGTAACCAACTGTAAACAGCTGTCTCTCAGCTGACGTTGCATTCTTGTTGTTGAGACTGTGTACAAGCATAGTTTAGTTTATATCTTTTGTGCTGTGTTGTAAAATACCGGTAACCTAAAAAGTATTTAAAATGTGTGATCCTTGTAATTCAAGTGATATTCTTGAAATTTTACAAGAAGAAATTTCTGATTGTGAAAGTGACATATCGGCTGTGGACTATCGTGCTAATGTGTCATTTGACGATTTTTCTTCTGGAAGCGACGATGATTATGTTACTGATGTTGAAGAATTTTTTGTTATATTTTGTTTTGTAAATAAGTTGTTATAAATTTATGTTTTCGTGTTCACAATGAAACAATGCACATTTTGTATATTTCAGTTTATAATAGTTTTAAAATTTTTATGTACATGGTGTGACTGAAAATAAAGTAAACAAATTTTCAAAATAAATGTCTTTATTAGTCAAGAAGGATCAACTGGTAAATAAAGGTAAGCCATTATCTAATTGCATAAAAATATACTTTAGAATATTCTGAGTAAAATGATATATAACACTTTATGTTTAGTGCGTATGGTAAAATTAGAGTAATGTTTTCAAAAACGCATGTAATATGCACTAAAACTGCTTAGCACTTGGGGATATTAGCATAGCACTTCTAGGGTTAAAACCTGTTTAAAAAAAAATTTATTTGATTTAATACAAAGAGTACAAAAACATTCGAAATGGCCGGACTATCCGGATGTACTATCAAAATTTAAAATATCCCTATTAAATACATTACCTATGCTTAAGAATCAACAAAAGACATTGTTTAAACATTTTTACAACATTATGTACTTACAAAAGAGAAGATTTTGACGTCTCTTGGTTGAATTGTAATGTTGTGCCACTCATAGATACGTTTTTGCAACACATATTAAAAAGTAAATACCGATACCGTACTAAGGATAAAACTGAACAGAAAAACATATTACAGTACAGTACGTACTGTAAAAACAAACCAGAAATGTATTTGAGCCATATAGTATTCGAGGAAATTACTGTACAACACGTATTACTTGTCTCATAACCTATAAAAATTAAAAGAAACCTGTTATTTTCTTTTGCTTTTTCTGATTAAGAGTGTTTTTGGAAGCATAGTCATGCCATTTTCTCATAAACACCACGTCGACAACTGTTGCAACGGCTTTGGACCGATTCACCTTTATCTAGACGCTCTAGGATACTGAGTTTTTGTTCCATTGTCACAAACGTATGTTTACGTATTTCACTCATTTTAGAAAACATTTTTCTCAAAGCTAACTCTCACACGTACACCTTACACTTACTCACAACGTTCACTCCCGAAAACAGTCCTACATACTAAACAGCAAAAAACATTCACACACGAAATTACTGATCAATCAATCTCACTGAACAGAATGTACTACATACAGTATAACCAAACCGTTTGTCACAGGTTAAGTGCGATCGACCAGTTACAAGCTCGCCCGTAAACTAAACCGACATACAGCAAATAGTTTACTGTACAGTAATTTTACGGCCAGAGTAGACTAAACATTCAAGATAAAAGGTAAACGTGACGTGACATTCAAGGCGATGTGATGGATATGAATCACCCTCCTAGGACCGGCCGAACCATCCGAAGGCCGATCCAACCGAAACCGAACTAGAGGGCGTCTACTGTACTAATAAGTTTTGTTTAGAGGCTACACTTGCACAAAATTTGATCAAAATCGTGTCGATTTGTTAAAATCGTGATGTTTATTTTCTTATCGCAGCTACCGACAAAGATACATATTTTGAGTTAGATTTCGGATGGACATTATACCAAAAACATTTTTTTAAAAGCTTGATGGACTAAAAAACAGATTTTTTAGCAAAAACCCACAATAGATTTCTTGACCCATCATGTAACCTTCACTATCCCCTACTATGTAAGCTATACCATATGAGAACGTAAGAAGAATATTATTGATATTATAAAATACTATACAGGCAGTAGCGGCCGATGGTTAAGGGCAATGGGAGGGCTCTGTTTTATTTTATATACGTAAGGCTCTGTTTTATTTTATACATGTTATCATTCACAATCACAAAGGGTTAAACTTAAAAACATAAACAAACAACTCGTGTGAGTGGCGAGACACTATTTAGAACAGTTGCGCCAACTTATTTTGCCCATCGAAAACAAGGTTTTTAGTAATGCGGAACATCTAATTTATGGTGGCTGCACTGACTGATGTCTGCGCGCGCAGCTTCGGACTCTGCCCTAGAAGCCCATTACACGCTGTGTAAATGACGTCACGGCTCCCTCAGCTCTGTCTGCTGCTTGCCCCATATGACTAAATGCAATGAAACTGGGACGCTCTGGCCACCGTCCGAACTCCAGAATACATTCGTCAAAAGTTTTATATTGTAAAACTTCCGCTACAAATGATGGTGAAATCCATAGCGGCAATTCATAATTCATTTATGTCCAAAGAATTAAATACATATAGGTATTTACATTATTAAAATAATATTATCATTGGGGGGGGGGGGGCGTCCGAGAGTCCTTATGGGTAAGCCGCCACTGTATACAGGTTGCTTCAAAAAGGACTTTACAACTTTTTAAATCACATACATTTATTCAGAGTTGGTTTTGGTGTCACTATGTAGCAGAATAGATTAAGTTTTGCTTTTTGTTATTGCTAGCCCTTGTCATTTTAAAATCGGGTTTATTTTAAATGTTAAAAATTAGCTTAACATTTTATTTAATTGAATTTGTTAAAGAGCTGTTGTGTTTTATTATTATTTTTATTTTAACACTGCCTAAGTGTAGTTCTGTGTTAATTGTTTTGTACTATTATTGTTTAAAATGACGTAGCTTATGCAATTTTGTATTCTCTAAAGGATTAAATATAATGTTACATCACTCTTGGATAGTTTATTTCTTGACATACAAACCACTTTCATCTTTCTTTAATTGTTTTCCGTTTAGAAAAATCTTCAATTGTTTACAGCTTTGTCTATTTTCTACTGTTTGAATATCTTAGTGGCTCAGTTCCTTAACAAATTTCTTTTAACATTAATTTTTGCAGGTAGGCCATTTTGAGGTCCCCTGAGTTTAAAAAATTGGTTTTTGTAATGACATTTGTTTGTCGTGTGTGCAGTATGTCTACAGGCTAACGTGTGTGGATTGATTCAATAAAAACAGTTTTAAACAGGTATTATTTTGAAAATATTAGAATTTAAGCCTTTGGAAAGTTGTTAAAAACAAAATGGCATATAGAGGGGAAACTATGAGTTTACAGAGAATTCTTTATTATGACCCTGAAGTTTCGGAACATGAATAACCAACAATCTGTATATTTCGTGTGTTAATGAATTGCATTGTTTACTGATGCCTATGTTTTCAGTTTTGTATAAAATATTAAGATTAATCTATTTCTCACATACATTCTTCTGTGTGTGTATCCTCCTTCTTTTCTTTATTTTTCTATCCTCTTTCTTTAATCTTTTCCCTCCTCTCTTTTCTTTTCATCTCTCTGCTGTTCTCTATCATCTTACTTTCTTGTAGCACTCACCTTTTCTTCCTTCTATTAATTATCTTCAAGGGCTCTCCAGTACGAGCCTGGCAATCCCTAAATGAATCTAGGCTACACCTTTTTTCTTTGGTTAGATCACTCTTTTTCATCTTACTCATCAGGTCTCTCTTGACCAACTCTTTTTCTTTTCCAACCTTGATGCTGAGAGTATTCGAGGGCTAGGGTTTTTTTTATTTTATGTTCTTTTCTCCCTTTTTTTAAATATGGTTAAGATATCTGAGTGGTTTGTTGCTTTTCCTAACAAACGGAAAAAAATTTCCCCTTTCAATTTTCTTTTTACTTCTATCCCCTCCACTTCATACCTCTTTCTCGCTTTCCTCTCTTTATATTATTTCCCTTCATCACTCTTCCTATTTCCCTCTTCTTAGTTTCTTTCATCCTTTTCTTTCTAACTTTGTCTGAAAATAAAACCATTTTTCTATCTCTTGCCCTTCTGCCATATCCTTAGTTTCTTTCTACTAATTACTTTTTGCTATACTTCGTCTATTTTTTCTCTTCTAACCCCCCCCCCACCCAGCTTTCCTGTTCCCTTACACTCCCTTTACCTCAGTTAATTTTCCTCCCTCACTCTTGTTTCACCCATTCCCACTTCCTTTCATCTCTCTTGCTCTGTTCTTTAGTATTCTACCTTCTCTTAGTTCTCATTTCCTCCCTAAATTTTCTATCATCTCTTCATATTTCCCTTCCTTCTTCATTATTTATGCTCACTTTAATCCTTTCCCGACTTCTCTATTCTTAATCCTTTCACTGTACATTCTATGTCACACACTCGCACAACTAAAAATACAGCATCACAATGTCCAGACTGCCAGCCACTGATTACACAGTGGGAAATCCTATCTTTGCTTGACTCATGCTCAACACTTATTTATAGGCTAAATGTCATCATCCTTCGATGTACACAACAAATTAAGACAAGGTTTTAACCTATTCCTTTAGAGAATTACATAGGCTTTTTAATTTATCATATATATATATATATATATATATATATATATATATATATATTAAAAAAAAAGAAAAGAAAATCTAAAATCATAAAGATGAAAACATTTTTCAAAATAGTATATAGGCCTGTGTAAAACTAAATGTACATTTTTGCATGAAAAATATAAGAAGCCTTATTAAAAGAATTGCATTACATAATGATAAAAAAGGTGGTATGTACGATTTTCAAAATACAAGAAACAAATATCCATCATACTAAATGCACAAATCCCCTTGGTCCATTTGACAGAGTACAAGATATAAAAAAATTTTAAAATCACATTTTTTCTTTCCATCTATAAATAAAAATATAGATGGTAAAACAACAAGACTATGTCCCATTGATGTACAACGGTTAATGCAGTAACAATTATAACATTAATTTTCCAGTATTCGATAAAAGTCAAATTTCATACATTTCCTATGGTTTTTCGTGAATAAATTGGAGATAAGTGAGAGATATAAAAAAAAATTATGTATACCTCTGAACTCTGGGTTGGAAAACGATGGTAAATCATGTGTCAAAACACCATGTAACTTGGCGGATTCAAGATGTTAACAAATCACAAAACATACTTTGAATAGACATACTTTATTTAATTCGAAATCTATATGTGAGGGCATGGGCGTCATCACCAGTTCATTATTGGGGGGGGGGGGGCATATGCCGGGGGTCTGGGTGTATGGAAATTTTTTAAAATTAAACTTCTCAAAACATCGTTTTTATGCATTTATTTATGCGTTTGTAACAGAAATGTAATGTTAAAAACCCTAGTAAAGACAAAGCCCGATGTTTACCTTTTAAGGTTTTAAGTAAATCATTCGTTTTTAGCAAAAATATTTTTACATCTCAAATATTGGGGGGGCGCGTCCCCCCCGGCGATGACGCCCATGTGTGAGGGTTGGGGGTAAAGAGATTGATTTTATTTCAATCTGTATAGGTCAAAAATGATTATAAATTTCAAAATGACTTCTGTATGATTTTTTTTTCTCATTTTGTGTAGATAATTTTTTTTAAACTCTCATAGGATAATCTTGGACGATTTTTGCACCAATTTTGAGTACAATCGATTAGTCACACACACAAAAAAAAACCACCTACTTTTGTCGGTGGAGGAGGCGTTATATCGTTTTCATTGTTAGTTTACAATCAATAAGCTGTCAACACAGAACTTATCAAAAATCCAGCGAACTTAGTTCACCAGTCCCAGGAACGTGTCTATTCTTGGCTATGAAGGAGTGGGGGGATTCTAAATATAGTAACCACCCTCTTCCTCCTCCTCCTCCTCCTCCTCCCCCGCTGTAAGCGACCTTCCCTCTCCCCCAATCAATATGGCAGCCTTGCAATTTGCCACGTGCATTGTCTGGACTATTGGTAAGAAGGGACGTATTATTTATACGATCTATTCCCTCTTGGTCTCCATTCGCTTCGCTCGCCTTATTGTCTCGGCCCTCACGTACCTCGGAGCTGTACATATGTGAAAGAGGCTCCACTAATATCGGTAACTCTGTCCTGCTGGAACTCGTAATTACCGTATTCAAGGGAGTAGAGAATCCTGGCGAGGGAAACTCGAAGTGCTAACCACAGATCATTATATAAAAACGGGCAAAAAATCTCTCGGTCATTATTTCCATACAAAAAAGAAGAAAAGAGCATAAAGACACTTAGCCCTCGAATATTCTACTAGCATCAGGGTCGGAAAAGAATAAGAGAGACGAAAGAGAGGGATCTAACCCAATACTACATGAAAAAAGGTTTAGATTCAGCTAGGTCCTTCGGGATTACAAAGCTCGTATTCATTAATACGAGGGTAGTAGAGCTTCCTGGTGATGAAAGCTAGAATCACGGCGAGAGAAAGTGCTGACCACACAACAATATGAAAAGCAGACCTGAATCGACAAACGATTTATGTTGATATTGAGGAATGAATAGTTATGGTTTGGTTTAAGTGTAGTTTTTGTATCGAGTTTATTTGATTAAAAATTCATTTTGACGTTCTTAGAAAATTGTCTGTTTTAGCGCACATTGTGGAATAAAGTCTGCCCCTTCATTTTCTCATACAGACAACATGTGATACTTATTAATAGTGCAAATTGCATACCTTGTCGTTTGTAGGCGTAGCCTTGTTACGAGTATTCTTTGTTTAGTTGAATTAAACAGGTAATGACTTCTGTCAAAGTGGATTTTTTCGCTAATTCCTGATAATATTTTTTATTTACTCTTTGGTATACGGGAGTGAGTCATCTTCACATTTCTCTAAAATTTGAACGAAAGTATTTTAGAACAGTTTCGTGGTTGAATTTTTGGTTTTTTTTACCGATAACTTACAAATTGGTTATTTTAGAAAAATGGCGACTAATACGCTTTATTTGAGTTGTTACAGGGTAAATTTGAGCAACATTTTATCATAGTTGTTCTAACCGATTTTAAGAAATACGGTATATCCTCCCCCCTAATTGAAAAATCCATCCAAATTATGAGTTATATAAAAATGACAAAAAAAATCAGATATATGTCCATGTATAAATTTAACAATGTAAACACCACGTAATGTATTTAAAAAGGTACCCAAAAATACATCAAAATTTTTCAATAAAGCGGAATATTTGTTGTTCAGGCAATAGACAGTAATTACATATCGGTAGCGTGGCCGAGCGGTCTAAGGCGCTGGTTTAAGGCACCAGTCTCTTCGGAGGCGTGGGTTCGAATCCCACCGCTGCCATTAATTTTTTTTTTTCTATTTTGTGCTCCGGATATGACTCAACTTGATCATACATTTAATTGAAATATCCTGTTAAATTTTGTGTGGGCATCATTAGGCTGTTAAAAATAAACTTCACGAATTAGAGGGAATTAAATTGTTAGGACTAGACTTGCGGTTGTTTTAATCAATTACCAGCTATTGTGATGACTCGTGGAAACGCCGACAATAGTATGAAATGGATACTGATCATATACTTGGAGTAATTTGTTTTGTTTTTTGCTTTTTCTATACTATTTATAAATAAAAATTAAATTATCCTGAAAAAGTATTAGTTTATAAAATGTAAAGAAAACTGAATACAGTTTTGGAATACAGTATGGTAAAAGTAACCATAAATAATTTTTTTTTTTTTTTTTTTAGATATTGTGGGATTTTATTACAGAACAAACAATGGCTCAAGATCAATGCGCATTCTTTATTTCTTGCAATAACTGTAAACCTATTTCTAAAAACATTTCTCAAACAAAACGAGAACCAAAAATGACTCTCTTTTGCAATTCTCTCTATTTTAATGTTGACACTTAAATAACGATGTTTTTCAATAATCGGTTTGAAGGTGTTTGGGTGCCTAATGGTGTGTAGCGAACAAGTCTATTTCCGACCCATCTGATAAATTTACGTTAGCAGTTAATTAGCCGGGAAATGACTTTTGGACCGACGCCATTTTGTGGAAGAATCCAATAGATTAGCCTCATCTTATTGTATGATTATAGTTTATGAATTACCCTACTCCTTAGTCTTATGTTACACGTTGCGATATTCTATTCCGTGTAAATGTTTTAAAGACACCATTATTTTTTTCTGAACTTGTTGGCTCGGTTTTCCTGGCGATGAAATTCTTATAACAGATGTACGTGAAGTTGTTCTCTTGGGGGTCTTGTAGGAAATGTTAAATTGTATTGGTGGATCAGTAGGGTAAGTTTGTTTAAAACAGTTGTTATATAGGTTTTCTGAACCTTGTAATTATTCTATATCACTGCTTTCTTCGTGCCGGCGAGGCGTATATGTAACAAATCTCCACTCGCTACGCTCGTGTCAGTGGTTTCGGCTAACATTACGCCATGATCGGCCCTCTCGGCATAAATAGAATTTGAATAAAATAGTGGTTAGGTTAGGTTTCATCTTTACCATCAGATGGGAAACAGTGGTTATAATGGGTTCATTATTTATTTATTTTTATTATTATTTTTTTTTTCCCCCGTTTGATATAATTATTTAGAATGTATTATTTAAGCTTGTAATTTACCACTCAAGTGTAGTTTGGAAGGATCTAAAAAATCATATTGGTCGATATCTAACAACATGCCAGTCCATCGGTAAAATTTGAAAATATTTGGCATGGGGGTGTTAAGAGACTCAATTTTGGGTCTGACGATTTCGTTAAAATAGTAAAAAGCTGTTTTTTGTTTTTATGTTGTTTAAAGGCGAAAAACCTATTGATCTTCATCGCCTTTTAGAAAAAAAAAGTAAGGCAAGAATATTAAATAATGACCGCGAATAGGGTCAGAATCGGAAAATAACAAGAGTTGGTCAAAAAAGTCCTGATAGGAAAGAAGATAACCTAACCTAACCTAAGTTACACTAAGATGACCTAACCTTAGTTACACTAAGTTGACCTAACCTAACCTAAGTTACGCTAAGCTGATCAAATCTAACCTAAGTTACGCTAAGCTGACCTAACCTAAGTTATTTACACTGATGACCGGCGGTACTTGATAGAATTCCATTTTAACAAATAAAACACAATTTTTCTTTTGTAAAATTCTATAATTTATTTGGTCTAGCCCTGGGGGCAGACTATAGGCTCCCTCTAGATTTCAACGCCCGTATTCGCTATTGTTCAGCCCCTATGGGTTTGTAGGGAAATTTATGACTCATACCCTTGTGGAAAATCGCAATTAAAAAAATTAGTTTCCAGAAAAAATTGGGAAAGAATAAAATTAACCGACTCCCGTCATAAGAGATTGAATATCAAATGTAATTTTCGCTGTGAATGGTTTGTAGCACAAACTCTCTCAGAAACCCGCTGTAATGATTCCGGGCGAGGCTACCCTGGGCTGTGGTCCTCCTTTTATACATTTTTCTTTTTTATAAATAAGTCGATGATGAACGCGAGGTTTTTTCGCCTTTAAACAAGAAATAAAATATATATATAGCTCAAAAGAGAGGTTAGGTTTGGTTAGATTAGCCTAGGTTAGGTTAGGTTTCATCTTTCCCATCTGGTCTTTCTTGACCAACTCTTGTTTTCTTCCGACTCTGATTCTATTAGAGGGCTAGAGGTCTTTATTTAATGATCTTTTTATTTCTTTTTTTATTATTTAGGCGATGGTGACCGACAGATTTTTCGCTCTAACAACATGTAAAAAATAGAATGATATTTTTGGTGTGGGTTAATTTTGGTTGTAAGTGAGAAAGTTTGTGCAAGTTTTTTTTGAATCATTATTTTAATATTCCTCGAATTAAATTTACCCAAACTTTCTCATAGCAATAAATAACAGACCAAGAACACACCCTTGAGTGTCACGTCCGCTTGTGTTTCTTATCTAACCTTGAGAAGAGGGTGCATGTTTAATGAGATGACCTTGAGAGAAGAAGGGTGGATGAGACAAGGTCAGGAACTTGTTACGTTAAATTTCCAGACATAACGCCGTCGAAAAAAATAAAGTTTTAACAATTTGGACAGATTAACAAATTATGGACGGCATAAAGTTTTATTTTATCAGAAATTTGGTGTAGAGAAAGTATTGTTATTGATGAAAAATATGTTTACGAGGAAATATCCTGGTAAGGGGAATTTTTGGAATGACGCTTGTATATATATATATAGTTTTTAGGCGTTTATATCTGTCTGTCTGTAAGCCGTAACCAGTCTACACAGACAAGACGATACCTAAATCCTGTATATTACATACTTTACGTTCTTTGTATTGTCCTACATATAGGGAAAATATAGCGTTAACAAACAAACCTCGGGGAAGATAAGGGGCAAAAACCGAGTTGAAAATTTTACCACGGGGGGGGGGGGGGTTCAAACACTCCAGGTTATCAGTTTATAATTATCTACAATTAAATTGGACGTCTAAATTTTGGAATGCGATTTTTTGTTTTAAGATCTTAAGAAAATATTAATGAAAAGATACTAAACAAAAAATTGTTCACGACATTTAGTTTTCGTAGAATATAATACATTTGTGATAAATGTAGGATTAACACTGGCATGCATATCACGGGTTATTGATGGACTTGCCACGAGCCTGGGAGAAGGGCGGGGGAAATCTAAGCCACATTAGACCTCCCCTTAACTGCACCACTAAGCGTGAATGCATTTTAGAAAGTCTGTGCGATAACTTAACGAGCGAGCGACCTTGCCCCTTTCAAGGTCACCATATTAAACATGCACCCTATTCTCAAGGCCAGATAAGAAATACAAGGGTTGTAACACTGTAAGTTTGTTATTTATGCTGAGACTGACCCAACACAAGTGAATAAGTTGTTTTATAATTTTGCACACAAAGTTGGTTGTAGTGTTTTTTTTTTACGAATATATTGTAGCAGTTTGAAAATGGTACAGGGTTAGGTTAGGTGTAATTAATACACTAAAATTTCACTTAGTCATGTCAGAAATTCGCTACGATGTAAAAATACATTTCGTCTTGGAAATTGTATAAATCTGAGGTAGGAATCCAAATATCGTCATAATTTGTGGGCATGATTAATTAAATAAGTATACTCAAATTAAAATGAAATATTAATAATAATATGAAAAGTGAAACTATTAAATAGCATGTAAAGATGAAAATTGAGGTTACTCGTGTAAAACTGCAGACATGATGGATTTGGATTAAAACAGCTGAGAGTAAAGTGATTGTTTGAAATCGTTTTTACAGAGAAATTAACGTTTTAAAACGTAATTTAATGGTTTTTTTTTATCACAATATATTTATTTATTATTACATAATACAATTACAAATAACAAACAAAACAAAATCAACATCTTGACCAATCCCAATAGGATCGACTAAAGACTAATATCTATATTACATCACTTTTGTAGGGCTACCACTAGTATTTGGTCCCTTCACCATTAATCACCAGATCACTATTACCAATGAATACATAAATACTATAAGACACGACATGGCCATGTTAAATATTCTACGCTTATTCTTGAGTTGTCCAATACCCGCTAGGTCGCTCTGCTAGAGAATCTGAAGTTGATGTGACTGGCGCTAGGTGGCTCTACGGTCAAACAATGTTTCAGGCGGGTAAGAGAAAACGCACTGATGCCACATATGGGACCAGAGATGCGAGGGAAGGTCGAGAATCGCTTATCTCAGCGCACGAACTGACAACACTGACTATGCTGACGGAAGTAAGTGAGAAGGTTTGTGAGAGAGAGGTCAACAGTTGTACAGTCTCAACCAAGTGGGATGCGTACAGTCAAGCACCTGCTGCTAGCGCTTTCTGATAGCTGTGTGTCAAACTTGTGACGAACAGCACCCGTAAAGCGTAGACTATTTCCCTATCCTATGTCGTGTCTTATAGTATTTATTAGAGATGTAACGGATAGTCGTTTTGGCCGGATACCGGATATTCGGTGAGGTTCTAGGCCGGAGCGCCGGATATCCGGCTCAGGTAGTGTGTGTAGTTCTAGCGATGATTCACGGAAAGACAAGTACGAACCTGTCTCTTGGACCGTAGGAGTGGGGGAGTGGGCGGCTTGTATCGTTTATGCGTCAAACACGGTCTGTCAGTGAGTTTTTCGGTATTTGTTTTTTGTGGTTGAAGTTTTTTTGTAGTTTAATGGCGACATTTTTTGTAGTTTTATTAATTTCATTTACATAATTAAGTATCCGGTACCCGGCCGGACAGTTGCAACTATCCGGCCGGATACCGGATACTAAAAAAAGGGCCGGATACCGGATATTAACCGGATATCCGTTACAACTCTAGTATTTATGTAGTCATTGCTATTACATCAAATCATGAGGTTTAGTTCTCTTGAGGCGGCGAATCTCATCATTAACGTTGTCAGTCATTGCCTTCATGTTCCGATGAACGTGAACTAGGAGACGTTGTTTATGCCTCAAAGCCACGGAGGACAAATGCTAATTAATAAACAAAATAATGTAAACAAATACACGTCTGATTGCAACAATTGTAAAGTATGAACTATTGATAAGTCATATTCGAAAAATATGTTGCGAGAAAACACAGTTACAAGCCGTACATCCTTTCAGGTCTAAATATTTGTTTATACAACAGTAACTAAGATATTATGTATTTATCTCTGATGTTGGGCGTAGATCATTTTCCTTTTTTTAATGTCAAGTTTTTATTCATTCTTTTCAACATTTCCTTCCAATTTAATCCAGGCACATTTCGCTTCATATTTTTTAGGAATTAATTGGGAATTAAGAATCACAAGAATTTCTTTCTCTCTCTCTCTCTTTTTTTTTTGTTGTTCACATAAACTTAACGTGAGTTTATTTCAATTCATTCAGCTTGATATCATTCAGTTCTTCCTCTAAGCATTTACATTGTCCAGGCTATTCTGAAGTTTCTCTGTCGCTTCCACAACTGTACCGCCATGTATCATATACGAAAGTAACAATCAAATCTCTCTCCTCCAGTACCGGATTTTTGCGTTTAAACGACAATGTCTCAATGTTTTCTTGTTGGTTGGGTCTTTATCGGCATTCTGGATTATAATAGTAGATTAACGAGATTTAAATTGTGAATTTTACGTTAATAATTACACCGGAAATGTTACGAAATGTAGGCTACAACATGCTTTTGAGTCCAGAATATATTTCTGCCAAGAAGTAAATGGTAGCCATTTCGAGAACTTTCTCTGAGCTAAAAAAAAACAAGGTACTGTACCATCATTTTACCAACATAGAGCAGTTTGTAATGTAATAAAAACAACCGGAATTTGTAGGTTAACATTCACAATTCGAATGGTCGCTATGTTGGATAGGATGAACTTAGAGACCTCTAGTTTACGTCATTATTCTTATTTTTAAAAGAACTTTAAAATGAGGTAATCACTCAATAGGGGTTGCTATTTAAAGTTCTTGACTTACTCCCAAACTACCCCATTTTGGAGGGTAAGGGTTGAAAATTTCGATACTTCAAAGAACTCCTCCTTTGGTTATCTAAACTTTCCCCAAATCAAATCCATCTATTTCCTTAATAAAAATAATAATTTGGGGGGGCTTTTGGGACACAAATAGTACATAGATTAACAATTGCCAACCAATCTATATATGGAATAACCATAGATAAAAATTCATACATAAATAGTAAAATTTAAATTTTGTTTATAGTACAAGCAAGACTATTTGAATGCATCCAAACGATAAAGTGTTGTATATCATTTTGTTTTAGAGTTTCAATTTTCCAGTGCTACCTTGATCGAGACGAACAAATAGTTTCTTGTAGAGTGAACAATATGTGTACTGATTGTAATGGCTTAGTAATAATTTCGACAGCACCGTCAGGAAATCAAACATATGCGACAGCCCTCAGTTCTATGTTTATGATAAATAGTCATGCAAACTCTTTAAAAATTCCCCCCAATACAGAAAGAAATGTTCTACCTACACAAATATTTCGTACAAACACCATTGTTCAGTTTCACTTTTTGATTGACACTTCACGAACTGTTTTTTGGCGACATTTAATTTAATTTGATTTTGAGGATGGACGAATCTACTTTATGCGATATTTTTGGAACGTTTATTTATACAGTAACAGGTTTGAACATCACCCGGAGTCAAAAACTGTCCAGTTATATCCTACACAGGGATAAAACTCATAAAAAATTCCCCATACAATAAGTCCTACAGGCGTGCTATAAATAGCTCCACACCAACCTACACTCCCTCTTGACAAAACAGGTTGTTCTATTTCCAACCCTTACGAGGGCTAAAAATACCCTGCACTCGCTAACAATAACCTAGTGGGGGGCGTGGCTATTTTTGTGTCCGGTAATAGTCTGCTATAGAGGAGCGAGATAAAAATGTAGTAGAAATGCTTATATTATTATTGTGCTTTAATCGGGGCATCGTTTATATTTAGAAGAAACATAACGTTTCCAGAGTTTTAATCAACTTCCGTTATCAGGTGATAAATCTAGTTTTGAGTACTGGTTGTTTCAGTTTTATTATTCAGGTTTTTAGGACTAGTTTCCTTTTTTAGGTTTTTAGTTTTAGTTTCTAACATGGTTCTATGTTGGTGTTTTTCAGTTCTAGGTTTTTCACTTTATAATGAGTGTTGATTTCTACTCTCGAAATGTCGTTTCACATACACCAATGTTGCTAAATGTCCGATTGAACTGTTTAATAATATGAACAATCCAGTATTATCAAATAATTTTAAACCAGAAGAAGAAATTAATTATTTTTTTTTAAATCATTACATCCCCATCCATGAACCTAAATGCTAAAAAATTATCAGTTAAAATATTTTTATACAGGATGAAATTTTATACACGAAGAAATCGCTGTTTTCGAATTAATATTTGGGACTCTACAAACTTGACACTTTAAAGTTATGTTACATATATGTGTAATAAGGTACTCTCAAGTTTCAAAACAAAATGGCGGAATAACAAAAGAACATTAATCTTCTGGATAGAACCACTTCCTCTCTCAGAATAAAAATTAAAATGTGCATCGTCATCTGTTGTTTTGTTAACACACAACAATGAAACAATTTGGTAAGTTGTGTTATGTGTGATATCTAACCTGGAAACAATGAACTTTTAATTGGACAAAAAGTGAAATTTTGTTCTTGAGCTATTGCTTTTGAGAATAATCCACCCAAAATGTGGTTCGTCCGCATCAAAAACATCAGTTCATATGTAAAATTCTATTGGAAACTGGTTCAGTTTCATAGAAATAGTCTACCATAGATTTTCTAACACAGAAAATTGAAGAGCTTGCATGTGCTACTGTACTGAAATCTCCAAACAGGACTGATTCACTTAAAAAAGTTTCAATTCCCCTACTGGGACTGCTATTTAGCCACTGTTAGTATGAAAATAACTGGTTATTCTGTTACTGACGGAGCGGGAATAGCAGTTAGAAAATAACAGTTATTGATAATTATTTACAGTGTATGACCAACAATTTGTTGTCAAAACATATATATCAGAGAGGATACCAAACTCGTCGGTTAACAGGTATGCCAAGAAAAAGAAAATACATTTTTGTAAAACATTCGCGGACTCCTGACAGACGAGTGGAACTTTGTTCGATAGTAATTGAAAAGCTTGACGAAGCTGCCAAGAGGGTATGAAGGAATTTTATTCTCAGATGAAGTTATTTTACTGAACAGGATCTGTAAACAGACATAATTGTAATTATAACATTAAATCGACATGTCTTACGAGAAGAGGGCTTGAAATCAAAGGGGTATAAGTGTTTGGGCTGACGTCACCAAGGATGGTGTTTTATCGTATGACATATCCCATCAGACAATGACTGGAGAGAGATCAATATTAACTGATCACATAGTTCCTCATCTTAGTCAGCCGGAGATGAGGGATGTTTTTTCCAACAGGATGCAGCTCCTCCTCATTATGTTAAATATCGCTAAAACAGTTTTAAATCGAGACTTTCCCAACCCGTGGATAGGTCGTGGCAGCATCTTCATGGACTAACCTCCAAAGACCCCCAGACTTGACTGTTTGCAATTTTTCCCTATGTGATTTTTTGAAAGAAAAAGTTTATTATCCCCCTATAGCAACAGATGAATTAATGAGGCTAATTGGAGAGGAATTATTGTTGATATCTCGACAATTTTTCAAAAGCGCTTGTCTTTTTTGTTGTGCTGCTATCAGTGTATGCACATCAATTCGACTAAAGGTTACATTTCGATCATTAATAGTTTATTACTGTTATTTTTCTTATTAAGTTTTACACATTTTTATGTTATTTGCAAATCGTTTTAATGGTTGTGCAAATAAAGTAATTTTTGTCATATCGTATCATCATTTTGTTATTCCGACATTTTGTTTTGATTGACATTAAAAAAAAAAAGAAACTCGATGGTACTTAATATCTTTATAACATAACTGTAAAGTGTCAAGTTTGTAGAGTGTTCCATATGTCCCAGCATATTAATTCGAAAATAGCGATCTTTTCGTGGGACACCCTGTATATTCACAATTGACGAAGTGGGCAGATTTACTTACAGTATAAGATGTATACAGTAGTTTTGCATTGAAGAAACGTGTCCTATGTACGTAAACACGATAGCGGCAATAAAGATAACAATGAAATTTGGTACAGGGTGTGCTCACGTAGAAAAAATGACGGTTATTTTTAAACAATTTTGTCTCCGTAACTTGTATGTTTAACACACTAAATTAGATTAAAAAATTGTAGGCCTACATTTCAATTCTGCATGTAATGGTGTCAACCCCACCTCTCTACGATGACAAATAGCGAAGTTATTGTGAAATATATATTTTCGAGCTCTGATCTCCCAACAGAGCGTAGCAAGTGAGACGCGCTAAGAAGGCCCACACACTGGCACGAGCGATTTGATCTACCATTGAAAAATAAAGCAACTTTTGAGGGTTTTCCTTTAGTGGATCTGATTGTATTGTCAGATGGGGCTGGGTAAGTACCATGATGATTCCGTAGATTTTTTCTAATGCAAGAAGGAAGTGAGATAGAGAAGACAGAGAGAGAAATAGCGGCAAGACGTCTTTGTTTAAAAGGAAACGGAAGTTACAATTGATAGTGGCCTAGTCTTTTGTTAGCAGTGGTTGTTACTGGACTTTTGTTATCTGCTCTGTAGTTTCCTACACTATTCAGTCGAAATACGGAAGTGGAGATTTTTATTGATTTACCAAAATAATTTGTTTTCTTATACAGGGTGAATGGTAAACAATGTGCCGAAAACCATCTGTGTGATACATTTCCAACAGAATTGACCATAGTAAGCTCCATCTTATCTTACTTCTTTTCCGAGACATAATCCCCCCCCGTTTTTTAGTATAACAGTAACTTTTGAGTTAAAAATTCAATTTTCTGACTTTATATTTTCTTCCGATATATCAAATTTTAGAGGTAGCTGCCATAAAAACAAATTTCGTTTTTCTCAAAATCGGCTCGAATGATTTTGATCAAATTTTGTTGGACAAAATTTATTGTTAGCCATATTTTCAAAAATTGAGGATATGTGAGGTATTTATAAAAACAAAAACAAAAATAATCTGTCACGCGGCTGTTACAATATTACTTAAATTCGTACCTGCCGATTACGTGAACTTTTATTGACGAATTAATGACCTAATACTGATTTCATTAATACCATTCCAACTTTGTTAAACTCTTTTGGCCGCCATTTTATTTTGGATGTTCAGAATTTAATTTTCTTTGTCATTTTCCATGTCTCACAGCGATGTTTAAAATGAGCTTCATAGCCCTCCACCCTCAAAATTAAAATCTTTGTTTTTTTTTTGTTTTTTTAGAATCCTCTATTGTGAAAATAAATATGTTTTGGGGCAGTTTAAAACTCAATTTCTCAAAATCTGCATTACCGATTTCGTTAAATTTTTTGTAAAACATTAAAAATTGACCGCGCTCATTAAAAACTATTTCCACTGATGACGCGATTATGGCACAAGCAAAGGAAGCAAAGGATTATGGCCCTATTTATTTATTATTATTATTATTTTTTCAGATTATCCATTTTCACTTTTTGATTGGTGATTACTGAACTGATATTTTTTGTGACGTTAGTTTAGGTTCTTTTTTTTTTTTTTAGGTTTGAGGATGGATGAGTGAAAAACTTTGTGTAATGTTTTTGCACTATTAATTTTACTTTCCCCAAGACGTAATGTCTTCGCTTTACCCCAGTGCCTTCATTTTACTGGGTAGGCTATGCAACAATACTTCCCTGTTTTTTATAATTGCCTATAGGCAAAATTTGAAGGCGTAATTGTAGAACAAAGAATATTTTTAAAATTCTTAAAACTAAATGAAACTTTAATTTGTCTGTATACGTTTCAAGTGTTGAGGAAGTTAATGCTCCGTTTAGTTTTGTTGACAAAACTCGGTAAAAATGCTAAGATTACCGATTTACTGCTCACACTACAAGCCCATTGCTATTTGTGTGTTGGCGAACACTTGTAAGCTGACCTTGATGTCTATATATAACTGGAATTGTGATTGGTTTAACTTTGTCGAGTGGGAGATACAGTGCTACCAACCTTCTCTGTTTCCAACTAACAAATCGATACGTGTAAACACTCCCCTCTCTCTTCTGATTCTATTTTTAGACGTCCAATGGAAAAAATTTAATAATTCTTTTATGGGAAGTGTTTATTAAAAAAAAATTTTTTGTAGTGTTGGGCGGAGTAGAGCATGAATTTTTGTAAGGGAGAGCTATAGAAGTAGATTTTTTGGGGGGAGCTTCAAAATTCTATAAAAAATTAAGTGAAATTTTAATAAAGTAATTTGCCAAGTAGCTGACACTACAGGAAATTTAATGGAACATAGGCGTAGAATTTTGAGGCAGAGAAGGAAGGGGTCACTAAAATGGGGGGGGGGGAATTAAAAATTTGTAATTTGTAGAAATAGGAGGAATAGGTGCATAGCAGAGACAGACCTCCAAAATGAAACAAAGATGTGCATTTTGTAGACACGACGGCACTATACTGGAGGGGGAGGGTGACGTACGCGAAATTAAGGGTAGAAGGTAAAGAAACCACTAAACTCAAAAAAGATAAAAATTGAATATTTGTAATTGTTGGATATATTTTTCATGTAGCTGACATAGCAGGAAATTTTAGAGGTGAGAGAATGGGTGCATAGTCGAAGAATTTAAGGGCAGAAGCCCCCAAAATGAAAATTTTAATTTAGTAGTCACGACGCCAGTATGTGGGGGAGGGGAGGATTATAGGCAAATTTGAAAAAGAATTTTCAATTGGTAGAAATATTTTACATGTAGCTGACATAACAGAAAATGTAAGGGAAGAGGGCCTTAAAATAAAATTTCAAAAATTAGTATACAAGATGGCAGGAGATGATGGCAGAAAATTAACAAACAAATTTAAAAAAAATTTAAATAGTCCGTATAGTAAAATTAGCAAATAGTAAAAATTGGGGCCCGTTTGCTGAAATACATATAAAAGTGTTCATTGTTTAAATGAGAACGCTGTTGAAAGTTAAAAAACTTATCCCATGCGGTTTGACGAAGGTGGAAAGTTTTTATCTCTACGTTTAGAAATTACCTAGGGGTTGTAAAACTTTTTTCCACCCTGTATTATCAGTAAATTTCGTTTTAAAAGGACCCTACTGTATCTAATTTTCTCCCATAAGAAATACAAAGAGAAAGCTGTAATGCGAATAGAAATGAATTTTTTTTTTAAATACAGGCTCTACAGGGTGTTCCAAAAATCGTTTCAAAACATCAGGAGATTATCCTCACATCAAAATTAATATAAACGTTTATGTAAACATATTTCCTAAAATGCTTAGGGGTTTCAATTTAGACGCCATTTTGTATTTTTAACAAAAAAAAAAGATATTTTTTCAACGTTAAAGACGAATTGAGAAAAATAATCAACCTATTTCCTCAGCTCATTTCAAAATGGCGGCTATTCAAACTTTTTAACGTCGATTATCACTAATTTAATATTTACAGGAGACAAGGATTTTTTTATTCATTCTGTAGCTCAAAGAATAATTGAGTTATCGACGAAATATTAATATTTAAATCTTGGTAATTGTTTACAACACCCAATGGATCGATTTTTAGAAATACCCTGTGTGTGTACAGGGTGAGTCAGACCACCCGTGCAGTACTTATAGCTGTCTTACAAACTTACTTTAACACTTTTTCATTCTCATTTCCCCCTAATTTGGCTCCACTGAATCCAATGAAATTAATTTCAATTTTGAAAAATGCCCCAAAAGGGCCCTTTTTGGGGGTAGGGGTGCTTTTTGAGGAATTTTCAAATGTAAACATGGGTTGTGTGATACATCATTTTAAAGGTCTAATTACCTTGAACATTTTGGCGCAATCAAAAGTTAATTATCTTTAACCGTATGTACAGGGTGTACCAAAACGTATTGAAATTGGACTTTAAAATAAAATACCGTGTTATCCTAACTACAATACGGAACAGCACCAAATTTTTGTCCAAGCTTATTATTGAGCTATTCTTTAAGAAAACGTGTGGTACGGGCATTTTTCACTGGATTTTGAATATTTTAAAAATGCTCAAAATTGAAGAATTTAAAAAAGCCTAAAACTTAAAATTCTTAAATAGCAACTTATAGCAAATGTTATATCAAGTAAAAGGTGTTTTAAAAACAAACATTTTTTGTATTTTATTTTTTTATCTACCTCTTACTGTTAAAAAATGGCAGCCAAAAAACTTAATTATGCCAGTTTACAAATTTAACAAATTACTTTTATTTGAACAAAAAGGTGTTTATGATTAAATAAACAGTCTCTGTTATGTAATAAGAACAAAATTCAACTTGTTTTTATTTTTCAATGTGGCTCAATACTTTGGTAGTAGTTGTCCATGTTTATCTTTAAAACATGGGAAATGAGAATGAAAAAGTGTTAAAGTAAGTTTGTAAGACAGCTATAAGTACTGCACGGGTGGTCTGACTCACCCCGTATATATAAATTACTGTTACTATTTATATTTTGCACTAACTTTCTCAGTTTCTTGATACTCTACCGTAGTGACCAACACTTTGAACAGGCCTATGTTGGGCAGAACATTCTCTTTAGACAAAAGAATGCCACTTTCTGATAAAACAATATTGACAATTTGCTTCTTATCTTATCTTTTCTAAATATATACAGTAATTAATATTATTTAATACATTGCGTGGAATTAAGACGTAGTTAATAATAAATTGTGCTAAAATATCGCTCTCAATCATACTCGAAACTGTAGACAGTCAAAAAGTGAAAATAAGCTTTAGACGCTTTCTTTGAAAACTAATATTTATATAGAACCTTGCTTACTTTTGTGATTTAAACCCTTCGGGGCTTACTTCGGGCGTGGTAATCTCGTGAAATCCTAGCTGGAGATCCCAGTTTCTCTCTTGACCAACTCTTGTTCCATTCTGACACTGACGAGAATATTAATTTTATGTTATTTCCATCCTTTATAAGGCGGTGATGACAGAGAGCTATTTCGCCTTTGTCGAAGTCTTTTAAGCGGCAGTTTAAAATTGTACAGACAGACAGACACGGGCGTGAAATTATAAGGCTCCTTGGACTACAGAAATAAAGAGAAATCAATGAAAATACAATCCATCTTTTAATGGGTATTGAATTGTTTCACAACTTACAAAAAACTGTTTTTAAAACTTATGCTACGCGTTTCTCATTGTGTGGTTAAATTAAGTTGTATTCGTCATAAAAAAAAACTATAATATATGATTTCGCACTGCAATTTAATTTCAAAAACAAATACAGTAGTTTTATTTGTAGGTTGCTGTGTTCAACTTAGATGGGGACATAATATCTGACACTTACAATTTTCCTTAACGCCAACATATTAATTTTTTCGTCAAATAAACATACATATTCATAATCACAATAACTTTGTTTTATTTGATACCCCACACGTAAAATTTCCAAAAGTTTTTTTCTAGATAATTATTGCTCTTTAACTACTCCCAAGGTAATTTTTTGTTACCCCTATATTTTTCGTATACGTGGAACAATACAAACTGTTATAAAATAAATAATTTTTCAAAATTGGCAGTACCGAATTTGTGAAAATTTTTATTGTAATGTGAAGGATACAAAATCGCAAGTGTACAAATTACGTTTCAGAATTAATTAATTCTTTAGAAACCCAAATAAACATTGACCAACAAGAAGGGGAAGTAGTTTATTTTTTGACAATCCCTCCGAAGGTCCTTTGCCCAGGAGTATTGTCTACGTATTGAAATTATCCCAACTTTTTCTTGTTGTCTTGGGTTAGATCCCCCTCTTTCCTCTTTTGACCAACACTTGTTCTTTTCCGACCCTGACGTTATTGGAGTATTCAACGACTTTTAAGTTCTCTTCTTCCTTCGGTGATGATTACCGATAGGATTTTTTTGCGTTTAAAGAGCAAGAAAAAGTTATTATTTTCAAAATTAATGCCTACGTCTGTCCAGTATCAGCCAACAAAGAAAAAGAGTTGAATAAAAACTGATTGATTCGCGAGGCACACTTTAAGGTTAACATTGCAGGCCTAGGCTAAGAAATAATTGGTAGAAGTTTACAATCACGCTAACACGACTTTTCCAAGAAATCTAACCGGGACAGGTGTCTCTCTCACTCCCTCTCTCTGTCTACTTCCCCTACTTTTATTCTCTAAACATCTGTACCTCCCTGTTTTTTTCTCTTTTTATTTGTTCACTGGTACATAGTATAGTTTTGTTTTAGGTTAAAACAGAAGAAAAAAACTGTTCATTTTCCTATATTTTGCAAACATATATAAAGAGTGTTCAAACATTACACACCCATCTCCAAAACAAAATAAAAATGAACCAAAACCTAATGGATGAAAGTAATACCAATCGGATAATGGAAAAGAATCATTTAATTATTTTTTTTTTTACTTCTGATCTAGCACACGAGTTTGACACCTTCACTTTCACTAAAATTTCAACGAAATCTGTGGAGTTGATTGTCAGAAATTACGGATTTTATACCCCATGGTTGATTTGTTTGGTGTTTTACCGATAATTTACAAACCGGTATTTGTGTAGAAATGGAGACGAATTACAGGTTCTTAATGTCTACAGATGAGCAAAATTTGATCAAAATCATTGCGGCCGATTTTGAAAAAAAAATCGTAATTTTCTATTTTTTGTCTTATGGAATTTACCACCAAAAAATTATACCCACGTTCAACATTTTTTGATTAAAATCGGTCACGCGTTTGAACCGTAGAGCAGATTTAAAATGTTAGATGTATCACCCCCCCCTCTAACTTGAACACGGGGTGACCTACAAATCTGAAAAACAATTATTTTATTTTGAAATTAATTTGCAGTGCGAAATCATATATTATAGTTTTTTGTATGACGAATACAACTTAATTTAACCACACAATGAGAAATGCGTAGCGTGTAAGTTTTAAAAGCAGTTTTTGTGAGATGTGAGACAAACAATGCAATAGGTCGTTGATTTCTCTTAATTAGTCTGTCTGTCTGTACAATTTAAACTGTCATAAAAGATTTCGATTATAACTTTTTCCTAAAATTTTACTGACTGTAAGTCGTGTAGTTTTAGCTCACGCTTGTACCTTTTTATTTTTTAAATAACGGTTTTTTAAAAGTGTTTATTGTTAAACTTGCTATTGCCACGACGGTTAACACTGAAAAATATATATATCTCTTACTAACAGCCTTGTAATTTATTCGGGAAAATATTACCGCAACACACCTCTTCCTTAGGTTTCCTTCAACAACTGACAGAGTTCATAATCTTTAAATCACGTTAAAGCGGTCGAAACCAGAGCTATCTGGAACTCGCGGACTAAGTGTAGTGTGACCCGGTTTAACTAAGGATCACGAGTTAAAACAGCGGTAACGTATGGTCGAGTAGTGTCGTTTTTGAAAGCTAATCAGCGGCCATCGTGGTACTTACCCAGCCCCAGCGTAATACTAGCAGATCCTCTAAGTTTAGTGCTCAAAGTAGCGAGCTTAGCCAGTAGGGTAAGTTTGTAAAATAGTTGTTACACGGGGCTTTTTTAACCTAATTAATTGTGTATCACTTGGTGCTTTTTAGCGTTGTACATATTAAAAATGTCTCCACTCGCTTCGCTCGTCTCGCTGGCCTCGACTGTGTAGATGTCTTCACTCGCTACGCTCGTTTTCTTTTTCATCCCTACTAGTTTTCTTGAGAAGTCTGGGTTCGAAATTACTTTAACAACAACTTCCTTATCGTCGTAGAGAGGTGGGGGTTGGTATCATTACATGGACAATTGAATTTTGCTAAGTTAAATGTTGGTGTATTTCACTTTTTTTTAAATATTCTAGCTCATCACATGATAACGGGTGTGGATTTATATTCACGAAACGTGGTGTATTCGTTTTTATAAACACACTAGTTAGCTGATGGTCCCAGTTTCACCTGGTGATAGTTGAGATAGTTTTATAGAGAATTTTCTTTTTTAGCACAACTCTAATGGTGGTGTTATGGAAAAAAATGATGTCCAAATATAGCAACACACCAATTTTGATCAAAATCGACCCATAAATAACAAAGATGTGATATTGGGGGGGGGGGTGGAACATTTTCAAAACCCTTTCTTAGTACGTGTCTACAGACCTAACCCAAATCATGTTAAACAATTCATAGTTCTAGGCTCTCTGGATCCAGGGATGTTTTAGGTGTAAAAATAACCTTTGAGTGGAACATTTTCAAAACCCTTTCTTAGTACGCGTCTACAAACCTACCTCAAATCATGTTAAACAATTCATAGTTCTAGGCTTCCTGGATCCAGGGATGTTTTAGGTGTAAAAAACACCCTTGGAGTGGAACATTTACAAAATCCTTTCTTAGTACGCGTCTACAAACCTACCCCAAATCATGTTAAACAATTCATAGTTCTAGGCTTCCTGGATCCAGGGATGTTTTAGGTGTAAAGACAACCTTTGAGTGGAACATTTTCAAAACCCTTTCTTAGTACGTGTCTACAGACCTACCCCAAATCATGTTAAACAATTCATAGTTCTAGGCTTCCTGTATCCAGGGATGTTTTAGGTGTAAAAACAACCTTTGAGTGGAACATTTTCAAAACCCTTTCTTAGTACGCGTCTACAAACCTACCTCAAATCATGTTAAACAATTCATAGTTCTAGGCTTCCTGTATCCAGGGATGTTTTAGGTGTAAAAACAACTTTTGAGTGGAACATTTTCAAAACCCTTTCTTAGTACGCGTCTACAAACCTACCTCAAATCATGTTAAACAATTCATAGTTCTAGGCTTCCTGTATCCAGGGATGTTTTAGGTGTAAAAACAACTTTTGAGTGGAACATTTTCAAAACCCTTTCTTAGTACGCGTCTACAAACCTACCTCAAATCATGTTAAACAATTCATAGTTCTAGGCTTCCTGTATCCAGGGATGTTTTAGGTGTAAAAACAACTTTTGAGTGGAACATTTTCAAAACCCTTTCTTAGTACGTGTCTACAGATCTACTCCAAATCATGTTTAACAATTCATAGTTCTAGGCTTCCTGGATCCAGGGATGTTTTAGGTGTAAAAACAACCTTTGAGTGGAACATTTTAAAAACCCTTTCTTAGTACGTGTCTACAGATCTACTCCAAATCATGTTTAATAATTCATAGTTCTAGGCTTCCTGGATCCAAGGATGTTTTAGGTGTAAAAACAACCTTTGAGTGGAACATTTTAAAAACCCTTTCTTAGTACGCGTCTACAAACCTACCTCAAATCATGTTAAACAATTCATAGTTCTAGGCTTCCTGGATCCAGGGATGTTTTAGGTGTAAAAACAACCTTTGAGTGGAACATTTTCAAAACCCTTTCTTAGTACGTGTCTACAGATCTACTCCAAATCATGTTTAACAATTCATAGTTCTAGGCTTCCTGGATCCAGGGATGTTTTAGGTGTAAAAACAACCTTTTAGTGGAACATGTGCATAACCCTTTCTTAGTAGGAAATTTAACATTTCTTACAAGGCTCAAGATGTAAACTTTTGAGCATTAGATTAGAGGATCTGTTTGGATTACATTTTATGATGAGGCTTGGTAAGTACCATTATGACCTCCATCAACTTTTTTTTCATGTAGTATTGGGTTATATCCCTCTCTTCCAGCGTTCTAATCTTCCGATTCTTAGGCCATTAGAGGGCTAGGTGTCTTCTTTTGATATTCTTATTCTGATTATAAGATGATAAAGACGTAGAGAATTTTCGCCTTTAACACAAAAAGGGAAAACAATTTTTCGGTTGGTTATTTACTTATGAAATTCATAAAACATTTCTAGTGACCCTAATTAATTATCCTTTACGGAGAAATTATTTCCGTATGACCTAAAGTAATGTGTTTTCTTAAAAAACTTTCCAATTAGAAAGATATGTGTTGCATATTGTTAGGCGATGATGTATGACAGTTGTATTTATAAAGTCGAAGTCCTTTAAGCGGCAGTTTAAATTGTATAGACAGACACAAGAGTGAAATTATAAGGGCCAAATATTAAAAAAAAATTAATGAAAATGAAATCCATGTTTTAATAGTTATTAAATTGTTTGTCTCGCATCTCGCAAAAACTGTTTTAAAAACTGACACGGCTACGCATTTCTCATTGCGTGGTTAAATTAAGTTGTATTCGTCGTACAAAAAACTATAATATATGATTTCGCATTGCAATTAAATTTCAAATTAAAATAATTTGTTTTTTCAGATTTGTAGGTTACGCAGTTTTAAAGATAAATTGGGGGGGGAGGGGGGTCATGGTATCTGACACTTTAAATCTGCTCTACAGCCCAAACGCGTGGATCTATTTCAATTACATTTGGTGGGAATTTTAATTAAAAAATAGAAAATTTAGATTTTTCATAATCGACAAAAATGATTGTGATCAAATTTTGGTCAGATGTAGACTCTAAGGACTTATAATTCGTCTCAAATACCGGTTCATGAAGTATAGGTAAAACACCCAAAAAATCCACTATTGGAGGGGGGTATAAAAATACGTAATTTCTCAGAATCGGCTCTACCGATTTCGTTGAAATTTTAGTGAAATGCGACGGTGTCTTAAACTCGTGTGCTAGATCACAAGTAAAATAATAATTAATTGTTTTTTTTCTTCCTTGTCTGACTGATATTACACTTGTAACCAATGGTTTTTATTCTGTTTTGGAGATTGGTGAGTGTCAAATGTTCGAACACCCTGTATATATGTTGACAAACTATAGGAAAATTAACAGTTTTTTTTCTTTTTTAAATAAAACAAAACTACTACGTACATAAGGGGAAAGAACAGTAAATAGAGCGGAGTAAATAGAGCGGCACGTCTACCCGGCACCAAATCTGACTACCGCTATAAGGTTAATCAGGCGTTACTAATTTCACAACTTAACCCGTCACCGAGGCAGTTTAAAGGTAGGCGAGCGAGGTCCCCCCCCCTCACAACACCAAAAATACACCCCTCATTCTAACCTAACCTACTTCTATAATAAATGTTATAATCGTAATAAAAAAAGATGATTAAGAGAAGAAAAAAGAGAAAGGAAGGGTTGAGGGGGAGTAGTGTAGGTGGAATGGGTAAGAGGGGTTTCTGGTGCTGGGTTGACATACTGTCATGGCGGCCGGTGAAGGGATCAGTGCCGGGTCGACGTTTTTTTTTTAAAACAATGGTTGGTGCCGGGTTGAAGAACTCCCGTAAATAGAGAGAGGGTGAGAAGGTTGAGTGAGAGAACCACCTGTCCCAGTTAGATATGTATTTGTTTCAACCTTCTGAGGCCACTGAGAACGAGCCTGGGACCCTAGCTGTATCTACGCCTTTCTTCATAATATAGTCTTGAGTTAAATCTCTCTCTTTCAACTATTTTATCAGGTGTGTCTTGACCAAATCTCGTCCAACGAACCTGGGGCTATTAGAGTATTCGAGGGCTAGGGGTCTTTAAGTTTATATATACTGTAATAATAAATCTATTTAACTGAACTTTTTGTTAAATATTTGTCTCAAGTACAGTATGATGTTTTTCTGTTGCAGGTAATACTGTTGGAGATTAACTTAGATCATTGGTACTCAAGGATTATGGTAACATATGTTTTATTATAAATTAGATTACATTGGAACTTTTGAATCTGGAAGCCTCGTGCAGATCAACCAAAGGTTTATTGTGCTCCCCTTCAGGACCGATTCCCGTATCTTCGACTAGTTCTTGGATTTTGTCGCTTGGTTCTGTTTCCTCCTCAGGATGCAAGAGTCTGCCTTTTCTGTACTCTCGTGACTCGCGCTCTACGAGGACGTCCTTTGCGGACGATCTCTTCCGTCTCCTCGGAAGAGATCCACTTTCGTACCATGAAAGTATGACGCGTTCTGAGGAACAGTCATTCGGCCTTATATCGTGGTTACGATCCGGATTGCAATATTAATTGTAATCTCGATTAATTTTCGTATTACCTAGGAGGCTAGGAAACAGCTGACCAGCTGCTGACACAGAAAAGCCTACGTAGGACTAGGCCATTGCCAGAATTCTATGGTATCCGAACAGCTTGAATGGACTCTTGTCAATTTATTTAGTTTATAAATTAAATGTGAGTTTTGCAAATTATTTATGTTGGGCTAGGTTTCGGGAAATGGCGTTCCGGTATTTGTCGGGAAGGCCGACATGTGACGCACCCAGGAAATGTATAGATTTACCTGAGGTTAGTTAGTAATAGGTGATATAGCTTCGCTTGCCATTGTTTCTAGTTTCAATAAGTGTTTCCTCCCTTTAGTTTTTTATAATTAACTCAGAGCTGGTTATCTGGAGTGGTGGTTGGTTTAGGATAGGGAAATTTAGACTTTATGGAATGGTCAATCACGTTTTATTGCAGAATTGCTATCATAGGTTGGCTTAACTGTAATCCTAGTATAAAATAATTAGTTTGACCCCCAAGCAATCGTATCGCGTTGCAAAAGCAACAATCTGTTTAGGTGTTTTCGTTTTATAAGTGCTGCCAGGAGAAAACTGTATTGACGTTTCTTTTACATTTATAATTTGTTGTCATTGTTACAACAGTTGAACGGCTGCACACATCGGTTGAGATAGTCAGCGTTGTTAGGCACTCCTATACCAGCCTGGGTCTGTCTAGATCTACACGGTATGGTTTGAACTTCTGAAATAGAGGCTCTAGTGGAGCCATCAAACGGCCCACTCTAGTAACTTCAAGGACAGCATGCCGTACGCATGCTCCAACTCTTCCGACACTAGCGTATTCTGTACTGAACTCACAAAACTATAACTGTTCAACCCATTTGAAGTTTTACATTGTTGTATGATATGGAGCTTACATATATCTATATATACGAATGTATAAAACGCAAGGATTTATGTAAGCTCATATTTGGAGAACTGCTGATCCGGTTTTCAAACGGTTTTATTTTTTCTATGTTGGTACGACGTCTTAGTTTGATTCAAATTGATTCATTGATCTAATGTTATAACAATATTTGTTTGCACGGTTGTACCAAAACAACAACAACAACAAAATTTAAAACATTTCTCGTTTTCCCATTAACCAAGTAAGTGTGTGATATGAAAGATAATTGAAATTTGAACATTTATTTTAAATTGGCACAATAATCTCCTAGTTATGACCAGTTTCAGGGTCCGTAGATAAAAGCAAGGACACTTATAATTTTACGCGCGTGTATGTCCGTCTCTCTGTAAGTCGCAACCAGTCAACACAGACAAGACGATAAATCCTGTATAATTCAAACTTTGTATTTATATTCTTTGTATTGTCATACATATAGGAAAAATATAGCGGTAACAAAAAAATGACCTTGGGGTAGTTAAAGTGCGAAAACTATTGACTTTTTATTTTTGGAAATTTTATGTATGGGTTATCAAAGAGGTGGATCTAACCCAAGACAACATGAAAAAAGTATAGATCCAGCTACTAGACCTTTCTTTATTAACATAATTTCCAATTCAAGGGAGCAGGGATAATTTCAATTCTTAGACAATACTCCTTGGCAAAGGACCTTCGGAGGGTTTGTCAAAAAATAACCTGCTTTCCTTTTTGTCATAAACACGTCCTCAGCGAATTGTATTTTATTAAAATCTAGATTTTAATGACGTTGGACAAGGTTTATTTTGATTTCTTTTTAATTAATCCTGAAATGTAATTTGTACACTTGCGATTTTGTATCCTTCACATTACAATAAAAATTTTCACAAATTCGGTACTGCCAATTTTGAGAAATTATTTATTTTATAACAGTTTTATTGTTCCACATATAGGAAAAATATAGGGGTAACAAAAAAATTACCTTGGGGTAGTTAAAGAGCAAAAATTGTCTAGTAGACAAAACAATCTGGAAATATTACGTGTGGGGTATCAAATAAAACTAGAAGTTATTCTGATTACGAATATGTATGTTTATTTGTCGAAAAAAATAATATATTGGCGTTAGAGGAAATTGTAAGTGTCAGATAGTATGCCCCCCCTCATCTCAGTTGAACACAGTGTAATCTACAAATCAAATTATTTAGTTTTGAAATTAAATTTCAGTGCGAAACCATATATATATAATATGTTATAATTTCTTGTATGACGAATACAACTTAATTTAACCACACAATGAGAAATGCGTAGCGTGTAAGTTTGAAAAACAGTTTTTTGTAAGAAGTGAGACAAACAATTCAAAAGCTATTAAAAAATGGATTGTATTTTCATTGATTTCTCTTTATTAGGGTCCGTAGGTAAAATTTGATACAAAGGGGGGGGGTAGAGTAGAATATAAAAAAATATTTATTTAATTGCGAAGTTAGGACCATCAGGTTTACTTACCCCAAAATACATAAATAATAAATTCCTTATTTTAGACTAAATATAGTGCAAAATAAAACAAACCTGGATACAATTTAAAGAAAACGAGACAAAACACATAGAGTACAAAATAGGTTAAAATACAATTCGAATTAAAAAGCTAGTACACACACACACACACACACACACACACACACACACACACACACATCCACACACACACTTAATAAAAAACAAAACATAAATTTATGATTTTCTCTAAATGTACTCCAACAATTTTGATCAAATTTTGATCACATAAAGATCCTCTAGTAGTAGCAATGACTACATAAATACTATAAGACACGACATAGGATAGAGAAATAGTCTACGCTTTACGGCTGCTGTTCGTCACAAGTTTGACACACAGCTATCAGAAAGCGCTAGCAGCAGGTGCTTGACTGTACGCATCCCACTTGGTTGAGACTGTACAACTGTTGACCTCTCTCTCACAAACCTTCTCACTTATTTCCGTCAGCATAGTCAGTGTTGTCAGTTCGTGCGCTGAGATAAGCGATTCTCGACCTTCCCTCGCATCTCTGGTCCCATATGTGGCATCAGTGCGTTTTCTCTTACCCGCATGAAACATTGTTTGACCGTAGAGCCACCTAGCGCCAGTCACATCAACTTCAGATTCTCTAGCAGAGCGACCTAGCGGGTATTGGACAACTCAAGAATAAGCGTAGAATATTTAACATGGCCATGTCGTGTCTTATAGTATTTATGTAGTCATTGGTAGTAGCAAGGTAGGAAGAGAACAAGAGTTACTAAACCTGATAGTAAAGTTGAAAGAGATCTAGCCCAACACTACATCATAAAAGGGCTACATTTTTATAGATCTATCATAATTATATACAAAACAAACAAAAAAAATTATATTTACCGGGTACGTTATATTATCCGTCATGTGACTTTGTTCGTCTAGGATTGACGCGTTTCGGAACTATGTTCCATCATCAGAAATTTCTCATTCGTTGAGGTCGACAACCATTAAGATATTTTAACACAATAAAATAAAACACAATAAACACAATTTGTATCATGATCACTTTTGTTAAACAGATGTACAGTGCGCACTGTGGTAAGGTGAACTTGCTACTCACCTTACCATTGTTTGACGACCTCTACGAGTGAAAAATTTCTGATGATGGAACATAGTTCCGAAACGCGTCAATCCTAGCCGAATAAAGTCACGTGACGGATAATATAAGGTAAATATAAGTACAATAGTGTGACTTATATACTAATCTACAATGTTAAAAAAAAAATAATAATAATAATGGAAACAAATAATTTCATAGTCATTATTTGCACTATATTGTTAGAAACATGAAAGATCCTCCTAACAATCCACTCCCCCCCAACCCCCCCCACCAGATGGAGGGAATTCTTATTTTCCTTTGAACTCGGTAAATATGTGTTACCAAAAAACAAAGAAAAAAATTACTACAATAAAAATTGACCCAAATACGAATTTATCAAATAAATTGTCAATTTTACATGCTTTCAACAGTTTTTTCATTAATTAAACGAAAACTATGTATAATTTCTCTTTTTTTAGTATCTAAATTAAAAAATAAATTTTGTAAACAGTTTTTGCAAATTTTTAATCGTAAAAGTATTTTTGCGGTGGCTGTAGGAGTGTACGTAATATTACAAATTAGCCTAGTTTAAGATTTGAAAACACACGTACCGGAGTTATTTAGGTTGTTGATAAAATAAATATACTTCTGTCAATAGAAAATTCCTTATGCGCCGTTTTGTTAGAGAATTTGGCTAAAATTATTTCCTCCCATTATGTTTGGTGGTCTGAGATTTTGGTCTTATGATAATCGTATAAGACAAAGGCCTGGAGGTTAACTGACTGACAGTGTGTGGGGAAGAGAAACATTATTTTATAATTTTACCAAAATTATAACAACCAAAATTATTTTATAGGTTGTGAGGAAATTACTGAGATGTTTTGCACAGTTTACAGTTTTTCTTATACAAATATGATATGTTTCAAGTTAGCTCTAAATTTACATACTGTCTCGCTAAGTTGCGTTCGGTTCTAACATTTGCTCTTGTTTAAAACAGCGCACTCTAAAAGTAAAAATATAGCCTCTATTTATTTAAATATCCTCTTCTGTTTATTTTAACACACCAGGAAAAACTAATTTCATTCGGTTTGTTTTATTTAGTTCCGGTAGGTTTATATAAACAATCAAGGTATATTTATGACGATAATGTTGGCAACAATGTTAGAACAGCCAGAGTTCTTGGAATTTTGTTGCGACTGACTGGCCGCTGGCTTGAAACAAGAATAGGCCGAGTTAGTAGTCATTTGTGTTTTTGAGTCGGTAGACATGTTTTGATAACAACATTGTGGTAAATAAAAATATTGTAGTGTTTGTGAACTGTGATTGTGAGATAAACGTTTACTACAAATCTGTAAGTTGTTTTGTTTTGTTGGTTATAGTGCAAAGCTTTGTTATGTGTCGCCTAGAGAAGTTATTTATTTTGATTAGTCACTACTCAACCAATTTAAGGAAAATATTGTTTTAAAAGTAGTTAAATGTATTTAGTATTTTCAGACTTTACATTTTCTTGTTTTTAAAATATTTCTTTTTAGTTTAAATGTTTTTTGTTTTCTTTGCTGAAAGGTTGGGTTAATTTTTCTAGTAAACATAACCTAATTAAATTGTATTTTATTTTTCACATATTATGTAGAGTGTTTTATACAAATTTTTGTCCGATATATTTTGGTCCTTTAAAGCTAAAAACGTCTGGAATTATGTTTGTTATTAGTACTGTGGCGGACCTATTGTAAATATTGAAATATTTTTAAATTTGTTGCATGCAATTTTGATCAAACTTTTGTCGTTAACATTTAAAAATAGTAACTACCACAGGGTTTGATTTTTATGTTTTGTAAATATGTTTACTAAATATTCACTTTTTATTAAAATTTCATTCATCAATTTCGATATACGCTAGCCAACTAGTTTACATTTTAATTGTTGCTCCTTTTCGGTTTTGTCAATGGGTATGGGTGAGTGGAAAAGTTTGTTCTTTATTCTTATCTTATGTAAAGATAAACTGATGTAATATTCAGAAATTAATAATCAAGCTATCATATGTAATAGACAAGACATTTTAAATTACTGTATCAATATTATCCAATAAATAATAATATATGACAGCAGTGGAAACACTATGTTAAGCTCTGTTGTAATGTGTCAGTCCTAATGATTGTATGATTTATACGAATTAAAAATTAGTTTTCTTCTATACTTTGTTGATAAGTATTTAAAGTGCTTGCAAGTAATTTTCTAGGCCACTAACTTGGAGTGCCACATTGTACTTATTTTATTCTTATGGTAGTGCACTTATTTTAAGTTTGCGACTTATGGTTTTACAGTTCGTAGATAAAACAAGGACTCTCTTATTTCACGTGTGTGTGTGTCTGTCTGTAAGTCGCAACCCGTCTACACAGACAAGACGATAAATCCTATATAATTCAAAACTTTGTATTGTCCCACATATAGGAAAAATATATCGGTAAGGAAAAATGACCTTGGGGTAGTTAAAACGCGAAAACTTTTGAATTGATTTTTTATTTTTATTTTGGGGTATCAAAACTAGAAATTATTCTGATTATGAATAGACTATGTATGTTTATTTGAGGGGAAAAAATTATGTTTCCATCAGTCCAAATTTATCAGATATCATGCTCCCTTCCTCCTCTAACTTGAACACAGCGTGATCTGCAAATCTGAAATATTATTTGGATTTTAAATTAAATTGCAGTGCGAAATCATATATTATAGTTTTTTATGTGACGAATTCAACTTAATTTAATCACACAATGTGAAATGCGTAACGTATAAGTTAAAAAAAAACAACAGTTTTTGTGAGATATCAGATAAACAATTGAAGATTACAATTTGCAGATTTCAATTCTACATGTGATGGTACACAACCCATTACTCTATACGATAATTGGTCAGTTATCAACAATGTAGTTACAAACCATGACTAGATGGGAAATCCGACAGGTCATAGCGTACAGCTTTGAGGCCCGCCACGGCCGAAGAATTGAAAGAATTTTTAACAAATCTACAAGGCACTTTAGAATCTAGCCTACGTCTAGAAATTAGTGATACACAATTGCGATTTTCAGAAAACAATTGTAACAACTTTTTTAAAACAAACACCCTGCTACAAATACACGGTCTGAGAAACCAAATTTTGGGCGTTATGTTTAAGAGGATCTGCTTGTATGATGTAGCTGGGTAAGTACTATGATTGCGCCCATGAAGTTGTTTTTTTTCTTATTTTTAGCCGAAAAATGAAATATTCTGTAGCCTATAATTAGCGTATAATTATTAGTTGTAGTCTATTGCACCATTCCTAATTATACGAAATCAGAGTTTGATAATTTTTTGTTTCGGTTTTTTGTGTGGTAGGCCTGCTTGCAACACCCGTTTTATATCTGTTCTGACCCGAAAACATTTTTTTAATTATTATTTCTTTGTGTTGGTATAAAGGCGAAAAAGCTCTCGATCATTTTGGAATTTAAACAAACGAGTCTATGAGGGCCGTCGTTGTACTTACCCAGCCTCAATATACATTGCTGTATAGAAGCAGATTCTTTAAAGGTAACGCTCAAAAGTGTGTTTCTTGGGCCTTGTAGGAAATGTATTGGTAGATCAAGGGTTTTATCCGGTAGGGAAAATTTGTTTAGTACAGTTGTTACACATGTTTTCTGAACTTCGTAATTGTGCACTTCACAATTTTCCGACAGGTCTCGAAGACGTACTGTATCCTCAAGGTAGGAATGTGTCTGGGATGGAGAGGAAAAGAGGGGTCCCCACACTTTGTTTGTTGCGTTTGCTTTCAGCGGTACAACCCCAATTAAAAAATGTAGACCTCAAATGCTTCTGTGTAAACACGTACCCTACTTTCGTTTCTTTTATCGGTGTAAATAAGAATAAAACGTTTACGAAAGTCTGTCACGAAGTTGTAACTTTAGGAATTAAATGTAGCTAAGCAGTAATTTGTGTACCTAGTTTTTTTTGGAATGGGTTGAACCGTCAAGTCAGGCTAGGGAAGCAAGTAGAAGGGAGGACACGCCCCTTACACCAGACACAATCCTAGTCTGAGGGTACTCTACATATCTGAAGGGACCTCCATCATAGAAGAAGGAATTAGAATAAGAAAGTCATAGTCCATGTTAAACAGCGTGATACGAAATATCCTTAGTTTGGCTACTGGACAACAGAAAGCGCTAGTAGCATCGGGACAAAAAGGCTTGGCTACTGTATCGCAAGCCCTGTTGGTTACTAGCGCTTTCTGTTGTCCAGTAGCCAAACTAAGGATATTTTGTATCACGCTTGAGCCTATACCTGTGACTTTCTTATTCTAATTCCTTCTTCTATGCTTCCATACGTTATCTTGTGTTGGTGACTCAGCCCTGACTGTTCTCATAACTATCAATTAGATTCTCTTGGAAGGGCAAGGTTCGAAATTACATTTTTAACAATAATTTTCACTATTTGTCATCTTGGAGAGGTGGGGGGTTGGTACCATTACATACAGAATTGAAATCAGCAAATTGTTATCTAATTTAGTGTATTATAACTTGAATAAATCAAGAGCAATGAATTGAAAAAAATTGTTTAAAATTGGACATTTTCAAATAGATTTTACTGAATTTCAATAAGGTTGTATATGAGCACACTGTATCAAGATTCGTGTTTCTATGTTTATATGACCGTTTACATAAAGACGAAGGATGGACGGACGGACGGCATGTCGAAAATAATTTTTTCGCCGTTCTGAGGTCATGCTACGTGAAAACAAAAAAACGTAGGTCGAATTTTTGACGATTACCAAACATAGTCTAGGCCTACTATTAAAGTAAAGTTTTTTATTTTGTGTAGAATACTTAAATTATCTCATATCAATGAAATTAATTAGGCCTAGAACCATTTTTATCTCAAGACGTCCGATAGGCCTAAACTATAATTTATTTTATAAGTTTCTCGTGTTCACTTTAGAACAAAAGTATTGTGAAACAATAATATGAAACATTACAGTAAACCCTAAGCTGATGGGTGCCAACATGGTACTTATCCAGCCCCATCACAATCCTCGGTGTAAAGTCCCTTACTTGGTTTTTGCGTCTTGTTGGAAATGTTTAATTGGGGTAGATCAAGTGGTTTTATTCAGTAGGTTAAGTTTGTTTAAGACAGTTGTTACACAGATTTTCTGTGTTTCGTATTTGTTGATGTTGGTTGGGGGCACAGTTTGTTGTTAAGCGTATACTAAATTATATTAAAAATTGCAGATTTTAATTCTGCGTGTAATGGTACCAATCGCACCTATCTACGACGACAAGTGATGAAGTTATTGTCAAAAATCTAATTTGTAATTCTATCCTCCCAAGAGAGGGACCATCGCCCTATAGGGGCTGTCGTCCTGAAAGATACCCTGTAAGGGATAAACGTCCTTAAAGGAACCTTTACCTTGGTAGGTTCTAGCGTCACGATGAGAACTATTGCTGTTACAGGGGCTTTCGTCAAGAAAGAAATCATCGTCCTTACAGGGGCTAACGTCTCGAAAGAAACCATTACCCCCTGAAAGGGGTTAACGTCCCGAAAGGTGAAATCGTCCTTACAGGGACGAACGATCCGAAAGATAAGGGAACTTCATCATGGAAGGGGTTAATGTATCAAAGTATAGTCTATCATCACCCTAGGAGGAACTAAACTCCCGAAATAAATTATCCTGAAAAAACTATTACTCTAAGAAGAGACAAATATCAGTAAAGAAACCATTGCTTTTCGAAAACGGCAAACGCTCCAAAAGCGACTATCGCCTTGGAAGGAATTAACTTCACGAAAGGGACCATCACCGTGAAAGGGCCTATCGTCTTAAAAAGAACCATCACTCTAGGAGGAACTAAAATCCCGAAGGGGACCATCGCTCTGAAAGAAACTATTAGGATGGAATGAACAAACGTCCCTAAAGGAACCTTTGCTCTGGATAGGGCTTACGGCCCGAAAGGGGGTATCACCCTTACAAGGGCTAACGTCCCTAAGAGTACCATAGCCCTGAAAGGAGTTTATTTCACAAAAGGGACCATTGCCTTGAAATTGTTTAACTTCCCGAAAGGGACCATCGCCCTGGGAGGGGTTAACTTCCCGAAAGGGACCATCGCCCTGGAAGGGGTTAACTTATCGAAATGGACCATTACCTTGGTAGGGGTTAACTTCCCGAAAGGGACCATCGCTCTAAAAGGGGTTAACTTCTCGAAATGGACCATTACCTTGGTAGGGGTTAACCTCTCGAAAGGGACCATCGCCCTGGAAGGGGTTAATTTCTCGAAAGGGACCATCGCTCTGGAAGGGGTTAACTTCTCGAAAGGGACCATGGCCCTGGAAGGGGTTAACTTCTCGAAAGGGACCATCGCCTGGAAGGGGTTAACTTCTCGAAAGGGACCATCGCTCTGGAAGGGGTTAACTTCTCGAAAGGGACCATGGCCCTGGAAGGGGTTAACTTCTCGAAAGGGACCATCGCCCTAGAAGGGGTTAATTTCTCGAAAGGGACCATCGCTCTGGAAGGGGTTAACTTCTCGAAAGGGACCATGGCCCTGGAAGGGGTTAACTTCTCGAAAGGGACCATCGCCTGGAAGGGGTTAACTTCTTGAAAGGTACCATCGCTCTGGAAGGGGTTAACTTCTCGGAAAGAGACCATCGCCCTGGAAGGGGTTAACCTCTCGAAAGGGACCATCGCTCTGGAAGGGGTTAACTTCTCGAAAGGGATTATCGCTCTGGAAGGGGTTAACTTCTCGAAAGGGACCATCGCCTGGAAGGGGTTAACTTCTCGAAAGGTACCATCGCTCTGGAAGGGGTTAACTTCTCGGAAAGAGACCATCGCCCTGGAAGGGGTTAACTTCTCGAAAGGGACCATCGCTCTAGAAGGGATAACTTCTCGAAAGGGACCATCGCTCTGGAAGGGGTTCACTTCTCGAAAGGTACCATCGCTCTGGAAGGGGTTAACTTCTCGGAAAGAGACCATCGCTCTGGAAGGGGTTAACTTCTCGAAAGGGACCATCGCTCTGGAAGGGGTTAACTTCTCGAAAGGTACCATCGCTCTGGAAGGGGTTAACTTCTCGGAAAGAGACCATCGCTCTGGAAGGGGTTAACTTCTCGAAAGGGACCATCGCTATGGAAGGGGTTAACTTCTCGAAAGGTACCATCGCTCTGGAAGGGGTTAACTTCTCGGAAAGAGACCATCGCTCTGGAAGGGGTTAACTTCTCGAAAGGGACCATCGCTCTGGAAGGGGTTAACTTCTCGAAAGGTACCATCGCTCTGGAAGGGGTTAACTTCTCGGAAAGAGACCATCGCTCTGGAAGGGGTTAACTTCTCGAAAGGGACCATCGCTCTAGAAGGGGTTAACTTCTCGAAAGAGCACATAAAGACAAAGGTGTTAACGGTTTTGGTAAATAATACGTCACACGATAAGAGTTCCTATTTGGTAGAATTAAAGCTGCCCCTTTCAACACCCTCCATATAAAAGTGAAAGAACTTACCCTGTGAGGTTTAGCGAAAATTAGAAGTTTTCATCTCTACTCGTTCAGAAATTACCTTGAGTTTACAAGACTTTTTGTCCACTATGTATATAAATACTATTAAGTAATATTGACAATTGAAAATTTATATTTTTCTATAAGTGATAGTCTGGTTGACTATGAACAAAATACAGTGTTGTCATGAAACTGTTTACAAAACGAAATTTCCCAGGCCACGTCGAGTAATGGACCAAGTTGCCAAACATCAAAGTAAAATTTTGGCGTCCGTGTTTGGCAAATTATCCGTCATCAGATGGCAAATGGGATCAATCTTTGGCATAGGTTATGACAAGGTGTCAAGCTGGGTACAATAACTTATTTTGTTTTTTTGTTTTTCATTTCTAAGAGAAATATACTGTGCATGAAGATTCCAGTCTCATTGCACATCCCCAAAACAGATAAAAATCAGTTGTGAATAAAATAAGAAGAAAATCAACCATGGATAAAATGTATCCGTGGTTCTTTAATAAACTGTATTTATAAATTCAAATGTGCTTCACTTGCGCCGATAATAAACTCGTAGTTCGGAATTGATTAAAGTCAAGCTTAAATTGAAAGCTATCAAGGTTAATTAGTTTTTGGACTATGATTGATTGAAAGTAATATTTTTTACTTGCGATTTTGTACACGAGTTCGTGTCATTAATCTTTAAATTACAGTAAAATTTTAACGAAATCAACACAGCCGGATTTGAGAAATTACATACTTTTTTATTACAGCCTCAATGCCGATTTTTTGTTTTCAAAATCGTAATTTTTAGGTTTTTTTTCTTTCATGCAGCTGCTTTCAAAGATGATACGCATACGTTATAAAGCTCGTCTAAAGTTACGTGAGTTTAGTATTTATTAAGTTGGTACGTATACCAAGATAGCTCATTTGGTAGAGCATTGACGCGTAAAGCCAAAGCTCCTGGGTTTAATTCCAGTCTAGGTCGTATATTTTTCACTTGAAATAATTATTTAATTAATTATACTAGCTTGGTAAAAAAATGCGTGAGAGTTAAAATCGATAAATTAATATAATTAAATACATATTTTTGTAAAGGCTGCAAATCGAGTATCAGATTAGTTTCAATATCGTTTGTAACGAGGTAATTGATCTGTTATAACTAAAAAATTATAGCAAAAACAAAGTCAAGTGAGAAGTGTGCCCCTTGTACTGGGAAGCGATCAAGGATAGCTCAGTTGGTAAAGCATTGACGAGTAAAGTCAAAGCTCCTGGGTTCAATTTCCTAGTCTAGATCGTATACATTTCACTTGAAATAATTATTTAATTAATAATACTAGCTTGGTAAAAATAAATTAATATCTTTATAAATGTCGCCTGTGAGTTAAGCACTTAGCTAAGATGATACGTACGTTTTAAAAACTCCCTCTAAAGTTACGTAATTTGAGTACAAAACCTCTCCACTCCAAGCGCCACCACATAACAATTGAGCTATACGATGACCCATATATTGTGTGATTAACCTCACATATACACTGCTAAGATGGTCTATATTTTGTGATATAAAGCCTCGCATTAGAAAGTGGTTGCCATGGGCAACTAACTGGCAGCAGTGGATAGAGTTCATGGTTTTATTTAACCTTGTTGATACAAATAAATACACACGACTCCCGAAATAGAAGACATTATTTAGGTTTTGAGCGCGTGCCAACTCCACAACTCCGGCACCCCGACACCTTATTGGCAAACTGAGAATTCAAATAAAATGCACAAAGGCCTAACATACAGTCCAGGATTTTTAATATGTTGTATTTTTGAAATTATTTTGTTTTGTAACGTTCGTACTCGCGAGAGTTGGAAATAATAGAGGTAAGAACAAAAGAGGGGAGAGGAAGAGAGAGTAGAGATAGGGAAAAGTGATAAAAAACGGGGAAGAAAAAATGGTATTTCTGATATCAAATAGGAAAAGATGGGAGGAAGGAAGAGTATATCAGAAAAGGAGAAAATGAGATATATAAAAAATGAGGGAGGAAGAGAGATATCGGAAAATAAGAGGATGGAAGCAAATGAGGATAAAAATTAGGCAGGAAAGAGATATATTAGAATATGTTGGGAATTAAGAGTAATATAAGTAATTGGGAAGAGGGAGAAAAATAAAACATAAGGAGATATCATATAATGGAGGGAAGATTACACTACGTAATAAAGGGGAAGGAGTGAAAGAAAGAAAAGAAAAAGAAAAGAGAGATAAGATGCAGATTGCAAAAATAAGGTGGATTGAATTAGTAACAAGAGAAACAGGGAAGATGAAAGGGGAAAATGATAGATATAAAAGAATGAGAGAGAGAGAGAGAGAGAGAGAGAGAGAGAGAGAGAGAGAGAGAGAGAGAGAGAGAGAAGATTTTGTTTGATATAAAACTATTATACTTCTCAGCACGTGTACATGTGATGATATTGTCTGGTGGTTTTTTTTTTTTATCAGAATGACAAATTTTACGGTCAATTTAAACAATACACAGAATACAAAATGGCCGCCTTTGTTGTGGGTTTAATAAGCTATAAATAGTGTCCAATGATTCCACTATAAGCAGTAGGCACTATCTGCAGATTGTAGTTAACTATACTGCTGGACAACGAGGAAGGTAAGGCAATATACTGCTGGGAATCTATGAAGGCACATAATGCTTTCTTTATTCATTAAAAAGTAATAACTCCGCTGTGACGTCATAAGACCCCCTCGACCTTGGTGGAGAATGCCAAGTTGAACAAATTGAGATTCAAAGTAAGAACTGAGGGAAATCGCTTCAAATGTTCGACTGAAATTTTTAATAAAATCTTGTTTATGGTTTTATTATTTCTATTGTAAACTGAAATTGACTAAAAAGCCACCAAATATTTACGTAATTACCGAAGAACCTAGCTGGATCTACTACTTTCTTCATGTTGTCTTAGGTTATACCTCTCTTTTATCTTTGCTATCAGGTTTTTCTTTACCAAATCTTGTTCTCTTCCGAGTCAGTTATTATCTGAGGACTGGGATAAGGTTTTTATTCTGTCATAATTTTATTTTTTCTTATTTGGTTTTTTTTTCCTGTGTAGATTTTCTAGCCATAAATTTAGGTTACTTTAATTTAATATTTGATTTTCTTTAGGCAAAGTCGGTGCAATGTTTATTAAAATATCGTCACGTGATTTAGCAGAAATAAAAGTAATCCGTACTTGTCTGTAAATATCACAGGGGTTGGATTTATCTTATCTTAAAGGCCTTTTCACACCGGCGTACTGAACGTTTGGGACGTCCGGTACGCGCCCCCTTTCACACCGCCCAGCAACGTACCAAACGTCCACTTGTTCGCTCACGTGGTACTACCAGCGGAGCGCGTGGTTCTGAAGTGTTGATTGCGCATGCGCTAGGCCGTGGACGGGCTGGACGTTTGTGGAAAATCACTCGCCGAGCGATCCTCCAAAAAAACCGTCGCGGACGTCCGTGTGAACCGTCTCATTTGATAGCATGGGCAGCGATTTATTTTGACAAAAACGTTCAGTACGCCGGTGTGAAAAGGCCTTAAGTAGGGATTCTTCTGACGTGCCAGTGAATAGACTTTACCTGTCATTGTCTCATACATGCCAGCCAGCTTTGATGAGACGCTTACACTTCAGATCAACGTTTACATCCCTTTGGTTTGTTTTATGACATTTGAACTGGTTGGTGAATATATTTCTAGTTTTGTGTCAAAGTAAGCTTAGAGTTGACAATATTTTGTTGTACATAATGGTAAGTGAATATTCTTTTGTTTGAACACTGCGGTGCGTGGTTTTCATTAGGGAGTCAGGATTTAAACCCGTTTTCAAATCAATCAACAATTTTTAGGGCAGTTATGAAATTATCAAAGAACTAAAATAACGAAAGGCAGAAACTTTCTTATTCGCTCATCCCTAATAGTCAAAATTGATCGTTATAAAAAAAAAAGTCATTTTGATAGTTTTCAATCAAAACATGTTTATGAACCAACTTTGAACAAAATAGTTATTTATTTAAACGAGAGCCTACCATCAAAGGGCGGAGCAACCCAGCTATCTACATATTTTTTCATGTGGACTTCAGTTAAAGCCCTCTCTTTTTTTATTGTTTCTATCAGGTCTCATTCGGCCTAAACTTGTTCTTTTCCGATTTTAGGATGCGTACTAAAACCATGTACCGTTATAATTTCAAGCACGTGTCTATCTGTCTGTAAGTCGCAACCAGTCTGCACAGACAAGACGATAAATCCTATATATTGGAAACTTTGCATTTATATTCCTTGTATTTTCCCACATGTAGGAAAAAATAGCGGGTAAAAAGTGACCTTGAGGTAGTTACGGGGCAAAACTATTGAGGTATTATATATGTATATATATATATATATATATATATATTAAGTGTGGTGTATCAAATAAAACAAAGTTATTCTGATTACGAATATATATGTTTATTTGAAGGGAAAAATATTATATTGGGGCGAGGCCAAATTTAAAGAGTCAGATATCATGCCCCCCCTCTCTAACATGAATACGACGTGACCTACAAATATGATACAAAATTATTTGGATTTAAAATTGAATTGCAGTGCGAAATCATATATTATAGTTTTTTCTATGACGAATAGTCTACAACTTAATTTAACCACACAATGAGAAATGCGTAGCGTGTAAGTTTTAAAATTGTGAGAGGCGAGACAAATATTTCAGTAACCATTAAAAGATGGATTACAATTTCATTGATTTCTCTTTATTAGCGTCCGATAAAAGTAAGAACTATTATAATTTCACGCGCGCGTCTGTAAATTTAAACTCTCGCTTAAAAATGTCTATTTTATAAAAAGTATTTATTGTTACGGACCGTGTGGTTTTAGCACTCGCTTGTCCCTTTTATTTCTAATATAGGCCTACATTACACATACGTTTCTATTCATTCATACACAGATAAGATGAGTACATACACAATGTATAAATTGGATCTATTTTGTATGCTTAGAAACGTAAGTTTTTTCCGGTTGACATTATTATTTGAACATTTTTTAATTTTCTGTGTAGGATATCAAATAGCTTGGGTGCAAGATATATATATATATATATATATAATCTTAAAGTTTAGGTTTAAATTAATTATTTTTGTGACAATCATTTACAATCTTTCAGTCATATCATAATGTATTTATAAAACTATATGCATAGAGGGATGTGAGATTTTAATTTCATAAAATAGGGTTTTATAAAGTAGCCCCTGTAATAATTGTCTGTAACCACTATCGTACGTCAAAGCCATGGAAGTGGATTTTTTTGGGGATTATCTAACCTAACCTAACTTAACTTCCAATATACTTCGTATTGGGGAATATACTTTAAAAAATACGATTACGTGTAAAGAGATTGAATTCATAGGTTGCAATTACGACGTAGGGTTTTTAGGCTACGAGGGGAAAGAGAGAGAGCAAGGAAGTGATTTTGTTCTATACATAGCATAGTCTATTTCGGTATGTACTGAATGAGAGCTGTAATGTAAATGCAGTCGAAGCTTTGCACTAATAGATTATAAGCGAAACAAATTTGGGACGGTGTCTTCCGCCTAGTGGCCAGTGGCCTGAGTACCGGATCAGCAATTGGGAAGTGTCACAAGATTAGTCCACACAGATGTTACATACTGTCGCATATATGAGACGAGAAAAGTGTATTAGCTTAGTTTTAATAAAGAATTATTTATTAACTGCACAGATAGAGTGGTACAAGTAGATGATCAAATTTGGAACGCGTAAGCGTTCTGTACATGTATACAAAATTTAGGTCTTCTCAACTTTTGCGATTTCGTAACCATCGTTAATTTATAAAACAATGTTGCCAACATGAATTCATTCAAAATAGTAGTTTGTAGTGGAGATCGCTCATGTTGTACATCTGATATTAGTTTTTTTTTTCTTCTTGGGTTAAATAACAACTTTACACCAGAATAGCGAAAGTCACGTGATCTAGAACCACAGATTAACCTCAAAGAAATCACCATATCTGCAAAATATAGGTGTCCGCCGAGCGGCCAGTGTCCTGAACGTCGCATCTCCAGTTGAGTAGGGTTTGACGGCACTATTATAGTTGCTGAGACTTTGCCTGAAGGTCTGTTACGTTTGTCAACGGTACACAGGCCTACATTCTTAGATTTATGGTAGTATTAATAGGTTTACACAATAAAACATCTTCTGAATCATCAGGGCATTCTGGTGAATATACAATGAAAGAAAATTCTATAACACCTCAATAAAAGACTAACAACACAAAGAGTGTATAGTTATGTTTATTTTACCTTACTCATTGTAGTTATTAAGGTTAGTGTGTATTGTACTTCGAAGATGATAGCAGTGATATTGAAATGTACGTAAGGTAGAATAAACATAACTATACAGTCTTTGTGTTGTTAGTATTTTATTGTGGTTTTGGGGATTTGTCTTTCTTTACAATAAAACATGTTCCAATGAATCTTTTCGAAAAACAATATTTGTTTTAAAATTTGAATTAATGTTAATTTTCAAATCATCAAAGTAAATTTTAGAAATTAAAGTAAGGTGACTAAAATTTGTAAATTTGTAACCTAACCTAATTTATCATGGGGTATCTTAGATATCTCTATTAGCAGAAAAAGTGCACCACTCAGCTGAAAGCCTCCTCTAGACCTGCCAAACCTTTCTGACTCTTGTTGACTGAAGATCCGGCGCTAAGGACATTGGCCGCTCGGCGGAAGACGCCCAAAATATACATGAGATATTAATAAAACAAGTTGATCATGCAACTTACCCAGCCCATTGTAGAATCAGATCCTCCATGTCCGCCTTGTAGGAAATGTTAATTAAATTGTATTGGTAGATATGGGTGAGTTTTTTGAACAATTGTTACACAGGTTTTTTTGAACCTGATAAGAAGTTTATATCGGTACTTTGTAAGTAAGTGGAATAACACGCGATATGGAAGAGAGAGAGAGAGAGAGAGAGAGAGAGAGAGAGAGAGAGAGAGAGAGAGAGAGAGAGAGAGAGAGAGAGAAGATTTTGTTTGATATTAAACTATTATATCAACGTAATAAAGGGGGAGGAGTGAAAGAAAGAAAAGAGAAAGAGGAGAGAGATAAGATGCAGATTGCAAAAATAAGGAGGATTGAATTAGTAACTAGAGAAACAGGGAAGGTGAAAGGGGAAAAAGATAGATATAAAAGAATAAGAAAGGAGAGAGAGAGAGAGAGAGAAGATTTTGTTTGATATTAAACTATTATATCAACGTAATAAAGAAGGAGGAGTGAAAGAAAGAAAAGAGAAAGAGGAGAGAGATAAGATGCAGATTGCAAAAATAAGGAGGATTGAATTAGTAACTAGAGAAACAGGGAAGATGAAAGGGGAAAAAGATAGATATAAAAGAATAAGAAAGGAGAGAGAGAGAGAGAGAGAGAGAGAGAGAAGATTTTGTTTGATATTAAACTATTATATCAACGTAATAAAGGGGGAGGAGTGAAAGAAAGAAAAGAGAAAGAGGAGAGAGGAGAGAGATAAGATGCAGATTGCAAAAATAAGGAGGATTGAATTAGTAACTAGAGAAACAGGGAAGATGAAAGGGGAAAAGGATAGATATAAAAGAATAAGAAAGGAGAGAGAGAGAGAGAAAGAGAGAGAGAAGATTTTGTTTGATATTAAACTATTATATCAACGTAATAAAGGGGGAGGAGTGAAAGAAAGAAAAGAGAAAGAGGAGAGAGATAAGATGCAGATTGCAAAAATAAGGAGGATTGGATTAGTAACCAGAGAAACAGGGAAGATGAAAGGGGAAAAAGATAGATATAAAAGCATAAGAAAGGAGAGAGAGAGAGAGAGAGAGAGAGAGAGAGAGAGAGAGAGAGAGAGAGAGAGAGAGAGAGAAGATTTTGTTTGATATTAAACTATTATATCAACGTAATAAAGGGGGAGGAGTGAAAGAAAAAAAGAGAAAGAGGAGAGAGATAAGATGCAGATTGCAAAAATAAGGAGGATTGAATTAGTAACTAGAGAAACAGGGAAGATGAAAGGGGAAAAAGATAGATATAAAAGAATAAGAAAGGAGAGAGAGAGAGAGAGAGAGAGAGAGAGAGAGAGAGAGAGAGAGAGAGAGAGAGAAGATTTTGTTTGATATTAAACTATTATATCAACGTAATAAAGGGGGAGGAGTGAAAGAAAAAAAGAGAAAGAGGAGAGAGATAAGATGCAGATTGCAAAAATAAGGAGGATTGAATTAGTAACTAGAGAAACAGGGAAGATGAAAGGGGAAAAAGATAGATATAAAAGAATAAGAAAGGAGAGAGAGAGAGAGAGAGAGAGAGAGAGAGAGAGAGAGAGAGAGAGAGAGAGAGAGAAGGAAAAAATAATTTAAAAAATTTTAAATTCGATTTTCTGACTTTTCTATATGAGGACACTACAGTCCAATTTTGATTTTTTTCTGAACTGACGACTATCGATTTATAATTTTTTTGTTTTAGGGATGTGTTAGTGAGAAAGTTCCTCCAACGGTTTTACACCTTTAGCGGTATTCTTGTGTATCCGAACGCTACCGCGTTACAAATAAGACCATCTTACTGTTTCAGTTCGTCTAAACATTGGTTGGCAGACAATTCAGCGCACGTTTTTAGAAATACATCGGGGGGGGGGGAACTGATTACGGGTTGACAACTACTATTTTATTGTCTCTTATCGTGGTTTAATTATAGCTCAACACTTGAGTGTATCATTATTGACAGAAATACCAGCTGCACCTTACATGTGTAAATAGACCAATTTAGCTCTCTTCCTTATTGTATGATTTTACTTTCTAGCGTATACAAAACGTATATCGGGATTTTGTCGGGGGACCCTACTAAAGAGAAATCAACGAAAATACAATCCATTTTTCAATGGCTGTTGAATTGTTTGTCTCACATCTCACAAAAAAACGCTTTAAAGAAACATGTTCGAAATCAGAATAACTTATAGTTTCATTTGATACCCCACACATAATATTTCCAAAACGTTTTCAACTCGTTCATTTTTGCCCTGAAACTATCCCATGGTTTTTTTTTGTTCCAGTTATATTTCTTCTTTATGCGGGACAATACGAAGAATTGAAATGCAAAGTTTGAAATGAAATATATAGGATTTATCGTCTTGTCTGTGTAGACTGATTGCGACTTACAGACACGTGAGTG